>OU342669.1:9153791-10617541 GCA_910589605.1 Chrysoteuchia culmella | reverse complement strand
GACGTTTTCATTTTGAACTCAACTTAAAATTTTGCTTCGCAGATTTATACCTTGTACTAAAATGTTGAATTATCAAAACCTTACAACAATATAAGCAAGGAAAATGGTGTTGAGAAATTAATTCGAAAATCTTAGCGACAATTTATCTGATTCAATTTGCAAACTAGATATCTAATAATGCAGCGAACAAAATACGAAATCCATTAATTATATGTCGTGTTGCGTTTGTATGCGCAATTCAAATCCTTACTTTGGTATTTATTAGCCACAATAAAATGCTCATTTAAGCACAGCTTTTGTGGAGACACTAGATAACGTCGGTAAGCTAACGTTCCGTCCACGTGGAATACGATTAAATCGCGCTCTCAATTTTCACTTCAAATCGCGCCAAAAACTCTATGTTCTTCTCAAAGATCTAATCTATTTCTTGACCAAATTTTATCAAAATAAATTAAGTGGATTTGATTTAACAGACAGTTACTTTCGCAATTAAAATAAAAACAGCTGTATTACTGATATCAGAACCAACGGATGCAATACAAATATTGATATAAAATACTGACCTACAAGTCAAACCCTCGTTTCTTGGCGTAATAGGTTGGACATAATATAGCGCCAAAGACCCCTTCAAATATACCTGTATGTATGTAGTATAATTAACATTGTTTCTTTGTTGTTTAGGTGTCCCCGTCGCCGGCCCCTACGTCGCCGCCGCTCCCTACGGTATTGCTGCTCCCTACGGCATTGCCGCTCACGGTCTCGGTCTCGCCGCCCCCTTAGGCGTTGGCCTTGGCTACCGCGCCTGGTAAACGGACTCCGTTAAACCGTTATAAATAACGTCAGCAACGAGCTTGCTATTTCGATATTAGCAAGTTATTTAGCACGTTATTTGTAACGGTTTTTACGTTCGGCAGCCTTATCAGTCAGTAATGATACTGATTGGTGATGCTACCGGTGGTCGGTTGCTGGCAACACCGATTCTAAGGATAGGGTTGCCAGTAAAACGGCGTTGTCAAACCTCACAGCGTTTCATAACGGAAACTTGCTCAACTTAGATACAAAGGTCTCATTACAGTAACTCTCTTTGTAAATTTACAAAATGTCATGCCATCACTGCCAAAGTGTAAATAAACACATGTTTTTACATATTTTGTTGTTTGAATCGACCTTCCTTACCCGTTCCTTACCAAATCCATGAAATATTCTAAACAGTTATTAATATTATAAAGGTCAAATATTTATTTATTTATTGAACTTTATTGTATACACAAAGTTAAGTACGAGTACAAATGGCGGACTTAATACTAAAATTATTCTCTGCCAGTCAAAAAATATTATATGTATGATCAACAGCAGGTCAGATTCTACAAAACTTTCAAATGTCTCCCATCGACTTTGATCTTCAAGTCGTAAATCGTTGAGTTTAGAATTGTCTAAAGAAATTTGTCATCTATACTAATATTATAAAGCTGATGAGTTTGTTTGTTTGAACGCGCTAATCTCAGGAACTACTGGACCGAGTTAGAAAACTCTTAGACCATTAGAAAGCTACATTTCTCCCGAGTGCCATAGGCTATATTTTATCCCGATATTCCCACGGGAACGGGCACCACGCGGGTAAAACCGCGAGGATCCGCTAGTTTTTTATAAACCTTAGTTTCCGTAGCGCAGACTGCACATAAATAAATTTGGTCGGGCCTTAAGCAGACGACACGGAAGTACTAAGATCATCATCAGCCATTTGATGTCTGCACTGCTGGGGCACAGGCATTCCTTTTGGATGGATGCAAAGAATGACCATTTACCCTCCACGCGTTCACAATTTGGGTTCTGCAAATACAGCCGTTTCGAACTGCCTTCCAAAAAGCATGAAGAAGCTCAGAATAGTTTTTGGGTCACCCATCCCGTAACCGACCATCCGCCACTTTCATAGTCTGAACGCGCAAAATGCACAATTACTGATTTATCTGTAATTTTATAGCACTTAGCTACTCTCATGATTTGGTTACAGCTAAGAACAACCCATTCAAAATAGCAATAAATCAATTTAATATGGATATTATTTCATTGATCCCCAAAACAATCTGACAAATATACGAATTCGGCAGCTAAAAATACGGAAATACAAACAACATACAAGAAATATTTTCAATTTGACGACTATGTGTGAAATAAACACATCTTCGCATCTCTCAACACATTTTTATAACATCTTCTTTGCTTATGGGTTGCAATAAACGATTGAATTGAATTGAAAACATGGAGAATGAAACAGCCGTTGATGAGTTTCTTGTCGGTTTTTCTCGTTACAAAGTCTCCCCTTGTAGAATTTTGCGAACCGATGGCGTAGCATCTTCGCTCATAAGTGCTTGCCACAGCCCAAATTAAATATATTTTTTTTTACTTATAATGGGTTTGCTCTTGATCCCAATCAAGCCCAGGGTCTAAGATAGGATCTAAGATGGAGCGAGCTAACTCAGAAGGTGCCCATTCACTCTTGCTCTGAAGGTGGTCGGGTTATAAGTACTCAGAAATACAGACGCAGGGAGGGAGTTGCACTCCTTTGCTGTGCGCAATATAAAGGATGTTGAGTAGCGCTTGCATTTAGGCGACCTGTTTGGCGCAGGGGTACTAACCCCGCCTTCTGCGCCAGAGGTCCCGGGTTCGATCCCCGGACAAGACAAATATTTGTGTGCATGAACATGTCTATTTGTCTTGGTCTGGGTGTTTAATATGTATATTAAGTATGTATTTACAAAAAAAGAAAGTATATAAGTATGTTTATCCGTTATCTAGTATCCATAACACAAGTTCTTTATGAAACTTAACGTGCAACTAGATAATTGGTGTGATTGTAGGCAAAAAAAAATATAAAATTTTGGAATATCAACCAAGAAAGAGTGGTAGCCTGCAGTGCGTCTGGATGTCCAATGGAAGAAGGGGGATAGCGGTATGAGCTCATGCAGCTCCTGAGCATACTCTCCGAAATACAGTCTGTAAAAGACCGATAGAATCATTTGCATTTTCAATCCCCACACGAAACAGCAGGCCTGTTGGCGCATTAGTACTAATTCTAGGGGTCGTGGTTCTATCTCCAATTCTTTACCTAAGACGTATAGTGATGAACATTTGTGCTTGTCCTGAAGATGTTTTTTTTTCTATATAAAATTAATCTCTATTATCCTTGGTCACAATCACACCCTAACTTGGGAACGACTAAATCAATTTAGCAGTATTTTTCTTTATGTATGTCTCGAGGATATTAAAATTTATTGATGAAGGTTTATATTACGAGAAAAATTTAAATTCCTACGGAACAGCAACCACGTGGATGAAGACGCGGGCAAGCATTATTTTGTTTATATCTCGGTTGATTTTTGGTCACATCACAAGTGCTTAAATTATTGTTTTGCACAGTTTAGTGTTGCATAAACTAGAACACATATAAAAAAAAACGATCGTTTGCTCTAATAATATTAATTAATTAGTATATAAGTATGTTTATCCGTTATCTAGTATCCATAACACAAGTTCTTCATGATACTTAACGTGGGCTAGATAATTGGTGTGATTGTATGGAAATATTTTTTATTTTTTTTATTTATACTATATTAATGTTATAAAGAGAAAAGATTTGATTGTTTGTTTGTTTACATTAAATGGGCTCCGAAACTACTGAACGGATTTGGATGAAATTTGATACACAGATAGTGGATAGCCTGGTTATGAACATAGGATACTTTTTATCCTGCTATTCCGACGGGAACGGGTACCAAGCGGGTGAAACCGCGAACGACCGCTAGTTATAAGTATAGATAGATAAGAGATTCTATCTACTTACATCATCCCTATTAAAAAGATAATCAAATTGGGTTGTTTCTCTGGGAAAGAACAAAGCAACGTAAGTTACCCAAAGAAGTCTTGTAAGTATATCAAAATACATCGCAATTGGAATGACAATTCCAAAGATTTTTTTCATGTTAATATCGATAAGTATAGAGACCAAACGAAAGTTAAATTGTTTGAAAACTAGCCAACCAATACAAAATAATAGCGAAAACCCGCAAAATTACAGATAAATGTGCGCAACAAAGGAACCTAGTGTTCCAGAAATTACAAAACCGGCCCTATTCGCGTGCCAAACAACTTTAAACTTTGAGAATGTTGTAATAAGACTGAATTATGTCCAAAGCTTGCTTGTACTAGTTCACTTGAAATCTAGACTACCTTGATGAGGGCGTAGGCTTTCTTACGGCTTGTGACATACGGACTGATAGGATGTCGAACTTCAAAATAACCTCAATAATAAAAATATGTTAAAAAAATTCATTTTTGTACTTTTTTAACCAGTACAGCGCAGGGTTTAAACAGAGGTCGTGGGTTCGATTCCCGCACAAGACAATATATGTGTGTTTGTCTTAGCCTGTGTGCATTCTGCGTATATCCTTTGTTCAAAAAAAATTTTTAGTGTGTTCGTTATCTAGTATCTAAAACACACAAGATAATTGGTGTATAATCAATTGAATTTTCGTGGTTTATAACGGTGTAATCTCGATAGCATATGGTTACATTTTATTTTTTATTTCTCTTGATACTAGTCTAACCCGTGGACTAAAGACAGGATCTGCGATCGAGAGGGCTAACCCTGAAGGTGACATAATGGTAAGTGTTGGGGGTAGAATTTTCAGTCGAGACGCTACTTAATCGACCATAGATGTTGTCAGGCTAAGCTTACAGCCCTAGTGCCATATCTATAGTTCAATCAGACCAACGAAAAATACAACAATACAATGCATTAAGTTTGCTTAGTATTTATCAAAGTAGAAGTTATAGTTGGTTCCTGGTTTAAATACATGTTTTTAAAACTTGGTGTTGTTTTTAAAAGTTGTTTTACAGTAAGTCCACGCAATATTTACTGTGTATTTCATAAAACATTACCTAAATTACCGTTATCATTATGAAGAAATATTTTTTTTTAAATAAAATATTTCTGCTTATATAATTTATTAGCTCATTTAATTATTAATTATAATAATTGAATGAGCTAATTTACCGTTTGCCATTCTTCCAAGCAATGTGTCCCCACATCAATCGCATAAACCCACGAATGTCGCTCACCTTGGCTACCAATGAATAACACAGCGACTAATTGTAATGTCTCGTTATTAAATAACCATTCAATCTAAATACATGCGGTCGCACTTCCGCCATATCACACGGCACTTTATGCGAATAATTGATGTTGATGGTACTAGCAGCATCATACTGTTTGGTAACGCTGACGATCAATACGTTCATAAGGCTACAAATACTATAAGGCAGTGATTCCCAACCAGTGGGGCGCGCCCCACTTGGGGGCGTAGAATGATTATAGGAAGTTTTTGTAAAGCGTTGGGTGAGGCGCATAGGGTGAAAGGTTGGGAACCCCTGCTATAAGGGATGCATAAGCATATATAGCAGATATATTTTAAAGTACCCAATAGACTTCCCCGTATGGCTAATGCCAAAACGTACAATTTCTTATCCCCGCGAACTACTAAAACTAATGCAAGCAAGCGAGCTCCATTGAGGCGTCTGATGCATGCATACAACGAACTATTTTCCTGTGAACTAGATATCATGCATGACACGTCCCCTAATGTCTTCAAAAATAATATTCTGGTCATCCTTAATAACTAAGTAAATTAATTTAATAAGTGGACTTAATAATACATAGTCTTATTCAAATCATGTTTTGTAGCTTAGAAATAAGTAATTAGTTAATTAATAAAAATTAAATGTTATTTAAGTTGAAAACTTCAAACAAATATTTGTGGATAACGGTGTTGACTGTACAAATACCTAAAAGAATCGATTAACATTGTGTATGTAGTCTCTTTGTTCAGTTGTTAGTAGTCCTGAATAAATAAAAAATAAAAAAAAAAAAAAAGATGACCAGTGGGGTAAAAAAACTTTTCCGGATATTAAAAGCGCTATATTTCACGATCTAATTGTCCGTATTTTTAGGTTTTTTATTTTTATTTTACCGACGTTTCGGCACCTTATGCAGCTGCCGTGGTCACGGGATGACTGGCTACTTATAAGTGTACCCGTGTATTCCGGATCTACCATTTATAAGGGGCATTCACGTGCGTTCGATTCGGTCAATCGTAATCGACAAACGCGACCAAGACAATTAGTCGCATGTATATTGTATGTTTTAAAATAAATTACAAGTTTGACTTGAATTATATGTGACCACACTTGAAATATGTTGTTTCAAAGAATCATTAAAATCGATTGACAGCTGACGACGTTACATTAAAACATGCATAAAAATATATATTTATACAGACGACTTGAGAACCTTGTCCCTTTTTTTAAATCGGTTAAAAATCAACTCAGCTTCAACGCAGCTCCAACCAGTGGGTGGTGCAGTGGTTATAGCAGTGGCCCGGATTTCCAAAGGTCGTGGGTTCGAGTCCCATCTGAGAATTCACTTGTGGCCGCGTTGATATTTTCTAATATGTTTATATTTAAAATATATCATAAGTTTCACAGTTTCTATATAATAACTTTAAATTTTGCATTTTACAATGATATTTTTATGTGATAAATATTGAACAAGAAAATATACTAGAAAAAAGCAACTTGTCTCATGTCGCCCTGATTGGATTTTTACATTTGTTGCTCACTGTACGTGTTTACGATTGACGAAAATATTAAGATCGCTTGACGATCAATCGAAGGTCGTTACCCAAGTGTTTTTTGTACAGTCAGCAGCACGACAGGTTTTACTCTCGCCTTGAAAGCGCCCTTATGACAATCGTGATAGCGGTAGTTTTCGTAGGGCAAGTGTGTTGACTGTACATTTATAATAAAGTACCTACCAAATGTAACATTTACTGGCAAGTAAGTAAGCTATAATACAATTGCTAGCAAAAAAAAATACCATTTCAAATACAATTAACCTATTTTTTTCACGTAGGGGTACTTACCTTGTGTCCTTTATATCACTGTACTAAGTTGACACAGTTGATAAGTGAGAGTGATACACTTGAAATGACTTTATGCTTTTAATTGTTTTGATGATAGTAAATGAAATAAATATAGTGTTATTTATTTATTTCACAGTATATTGACAAAGGTATCGAGACATTCAAATGCACAAAATGTATTTGTATTGACATTATTGTAATTGTAGACTGACATGTGAATTTAATTGTATATTGGCATTAATTCATTTTATTTCTTATTTGACATTTATTATCATACATTTTTTTTTTATTAATTTATTGTTGACTTTCTCGATTTTATTTTATGATCATTGTTTGTATATTTGCATGGCTAAATGGCTAAATAGGTTAAGCTCCATTTTGCTTGCACAATTGTACTTTACAACATTACTGTACCTTATTTAGAGCAAATAAAAATATTTATATTTGTATTTGTAAAGAATCATACCTCATAAATTAATTATTTTATTTTGGGTCATAAAATACTTCATAACTTTATACCTAAAAAGGGCAAAGTAAAATACACAGATATTCACGTAAAAACGTCGTACCTATTTCCAATCGAAACAAAGAAACAGATTGACCTATAAAACAGCAATCATTATAATTCACTATGTCCAATGTCCGGATTTCCATAATGTCCTTTACAGAGTACGAAATAAAGGTCATTATTAAAAACCTTCCTCCTTCAACCTGCAAATCCACTTACCTTTAGTCTCCAGATGTCCTTTCAGCTGTTCCGCCTTCGCCTGGAGTTTCGTCTGCATCGTTTCAGCACCTTCCTTCATCTTCGCCAGTATACCTGAATGGAGAAACAATGTTACTCAAAGTTCTTTGTGCCTCTGTCTTTTCCTCTGTTTTCAGCCTTAGACCTACCTATACCTATTCTATTCTTAGGTATAGGTCGGTTAACTAAAGATGGCACGTTCAACACATTTACAAGTAGTGTCTGTTGCACTGAATAATAATAATAATAATAATAATATTTCTTACACTCACGCCAATTAACCTAGCCCCAAAGTAAGCACTATACGGCTTATGTAATGAGATCTAGGGTAACGGATATTAATACATATAATTATACTTATATAAGTATTAATGTGTAGAAATAAATATGAACGTCCATGACACAGGTACAAATGCTTGTATTCATCATACAAACATTTGCCCCTACCGGCATTCGAACCCGGGACCTCAGAGTAGACGACACCTTGAAACCGGTGTCGTACCATTTAACCTCGGAGGTCGTCATAGTCATCAAGAATAGTTTGTTTGATAAATATTAAACAAGAAAATATACTAGAAAAAAGCAACTAGTCTCATGTCATGTCATCCCGTCAGGGCGACATGAGACTAGTTGCTTTTTTCTAGTATATTTTCTTGTTAAATATTTATCACATAAAAATAGCATTGTAAAATGCAAAATTAAAAAGTTATAAATAGTTTGTTTGTCTCTCTCGCGCAGTCAAACTTACGCACATGAAGGAGAAAGTTATTGTTTTGCTTTTGCTACTATACAGTAAACTTTTTGTATTTGTCTATTTGTTTTTGAAATTGCATTAGTGTGAGTACTGATAGCGCGCCAGCTTTCGTTAACCAACCTGTAGTTCTAGATAGAACAGCACAGAATAATATCCGGCATTCTAGTCTCCCGGTTTCAATGCTGTTCTGATTTGTTCTAGGCAGAACAAAAAATAATCTGTCTTTGGCTGGGCTTATCTCTAGCTGTGTGTACTTCTCTCACTCTCTTTTTTTCACTTTTTAAGTTTATCGATTACTCAATTAATGAGTTGAAACACATCATATCTTAATAGCAATTTGAAGAGTAATGATTAACTTCTGACTAACATATTTAACTATAAATACAGTTTATCATGACCAATTTAGAAGATAACCATCTCATATTTTTGTTACTACCTAAAAATACATAAAGTTCCCAAAAATTGCTGTACATCCCAGATCTTCTTATCTATACAGTCTAAGTCAGTATCTCATAACTAAAACATTGTTTCTTGCCACAATACCCACCATGTTTGTCCTTCTCTTTCAGCAGACGTTCCATATCGCCAGCCTTGTCTTTTACGCGTCCAAAAAAATCTATTTTAAAGCAGCGTGCGAAAAGCGAAACATGTCAATAATCAACCATTCAATTAGTACATATCATTACATGCTTATTATAATTATTTTATTATCGCCAATTTTAATATTCTGTTTTAGGCTCCAGTTTTACTTTTTCTACTGTTCTGTTTAAAAATAACAAAGCTCGACTACAATAGCTGAGAAAAAAAAATGAAGATTTATATCACCACGCAAAAACCAACATTTGTTCAGTCGCTGATGATTGGAAACTCTAGTTTCTTTCCAAATTGTCCAATGCACGCTAAAGTTGCTATTGTATTTTGTCATCGGATTAACCAAATACACGGAAAAATTATTACATTCAATAGGTACTCTGTTTCTTTGTAATACAATACAATTTAGATTGTTTTAAAAAAGCCAAAATATCAGTTGCCACTCTTAGATCTCTATGCTCATAATGCTGTCTCGCTCAATAAAATCCTTATTCGATAGTAAGTTAGTAGTAAATGCCAATTCATGTTATTATTTGCGTAAATCAAATCTTCCCAAAAATCAATATGATATCGTCTTACAAACTTCACTATGTCATGCATGATATATAAGTTCGAGATATCTAATTTATTTTAATTTCATTTAAGATGCCAGCTTGAAATATATCTACATCGTAAAATTACAAAACCAGAACAAAAAAATAAAACAATACAATAATTGAATTAAAAAAGTATTTAACAGAATTCTCTAATATTTTTTTGAGTTTTAAAATTCTGTACATTTTTATTAACTTCAACAATATCTCCAGTAAGCCTACAATATGAAATCAATCCATTAATAATATGAAATAGCTATATTCCTCAATTTGAAATGATCAATTAAAAATCGAACCGTTACTAAAACAGAATAAAGGAGCAATTATTATTTTTGCAGCTTTAAACGTAAAGTTTGTAAGGCATCCATATTGATTGTAAATTTTTGCACACAGACATACTGTTGAATTGTCTTTGGTCTATCGGACAGCAGGAGAGCTGCGGAGTACCACCGCTGGGATCCAATTTGGGCGTGGGGTTTCCTAATAACGCCAACGAAATTAATACTACATTTTCTCGACTGTGCTAAATAAAGGGTCATAGAAAATCAGTTGTCATTGATTTTGAACCAAAAAAATTTTAACTTTAAGTTTATTTATTTATTTAATATGTCGTTTATTATTTATTATGTCGTTGAAATCTTTAACAATGTCATTTGTTACGTTTTAATATCGGTAAATAGAGTGCCAGGTGATAATTAATGTCGTACGACACAGTGTAGTTATTGTGCATATAGTTCTTTTATTGCCACCACAATCTCTCATTTACATCCTTTCCGGTTAACTTGTAAAGAAAGCCTATGGGTATTAAGTCCGCCTTTAGGCGTGTAAACCTTACCGGATATCCGTTTCGTGGCATCAGGGCTAGCGGAGCGAGTCAACGCAGCCACTTTTATGTACTCGCTTGTAATGTAGCCAGCAGCCTGATGACAAATATATATTTTTAATATGCACAGACTTAAAACTTGGACTTAATGTGAAAATTGGAAAATAACATAGAGTGACAGAGATAGATTAGAAGCATTCATGTGGTGTTGGGGAAGGATGGAAAAGATAAGATGGTTACACACCAAGAAGTATTGGAAAGGTTAAATGGAAAAAGTCAGGTATTAAAAATCATAGAAGACAGAAGAGGTAGAATGCTCGGCCACTGAATAAGACATAACAGATTCATTACAAGCATTATAGAAGGAAGAAGGAAAGAGAGGATGAGGAAGACCAAGAATAGCCTACATGGAACAGACGAAAGAAAAGGAAAATGTCGTGGCTTATCAAGAAGCCAAGGAACTAGCGTTGATCAGAAACTAATGGAGGAAGCTACACAGAACAGAGAGTGACTCTTAAATTAAGAAGAAAGTTTTAAGACACTTAAAGACCTGAATTAGGGGAGAAATCAGTTAGTGGGAATTAAGGTGGTTTCTGAAAAAGTGTGGTGAGATAGGGCGTGAATGTAGGAAAAAATGTAATAAGTTTGGAAAAAGTATGGCAAAGGTAAGGTGACTTTGGTGAGAAATTACGTTAACTTAGGGAAAATATGAGAAAAGTTTAAGGAACAATTTCGTCAGTTAAGGTAGAATTATTAGGTATAGTCAGCGCGGCAATGCTAGTAACCGCCTGAGGCATGTTCCTTCCGTTCCAATTGTTTCGTTTCTCATTTGTTTTTTAAACAAACTTTTGGAACAAAAGCACCGCGACGGTTACACAATTTAGTTGTTCGCTCCAGTTAGTTCCAAACACACATGAGAAAACGGAAGGAACATACCTCAGGCAGTGACTAGCACTTCCCCGCGGACTATAATAGAAAAATTCGGTGACATACGTACATTTTAAGTTTTGGCGCGCAATGTTCATTGAAATAAAACAACTTTTACGGATACCAAACTCGCTATATTTCACGAACTGTTGTAATTGTCCGTATTTTTAGGTTTTTAGGAGTTTTTTGATTTTAACGACGTTTCGGCACCTTTTCAGCTGCCGTGGTCACGAGATGACTGGTTACTTATAAGTCTACCCTCGAAAAGTTAATTTATTTTTTTCGTTCGGATACGGTTAGACATTTACTACGGCAACAATTATTATTGATTTAAATATCATTTTAAACATTTATTATTAACAAAAGAGAAAACTAATGATTCTACTGGCAATTTACAAATTGAGAGGACCTTCGACGAAAGAAGCTGCCAAGAAAACTTGGAAACGGGCCGACCTCCACCTTTATAAAGAAAATTAAGATATAGGTGGAGATAACTATTATCTTAATTTCGGTAAGTTTGTGGAAAAACGGCCTGACTTATAAGTGGAATGTATAGGGGAAAAATCTAGTGGTTGGGGGATAATAGGAAAATAAGCTATATCTAGGAGAAATGGCGTAGCTTCGGGGATAAATGAGATTAAGTTTTGAGTAAAAATGTGAACAATGACACCCAGAAACGAAACAGACAAACATGATCATCTCCCATCTGATATACCTTACCTCTAAACTGGCGGGACTCATCGCGGCATACTCCTCGCTAAGGAGTTCCACTATCAGTCCTTCAATATCGAAGAATAGGATGTGACTTTCAGGGTCTGCAGGCAAAAGGAGTTATTATTGTCATGTCCATTTTTTACCACTAAATAAGAACATTTGAATGGAGTATTTCCTTTCGGAAATGTTCTTTTAAACTTGCAAATTTATCTAAAACCTTTAACGTATAACTACAGGGTGGTTCAAGCCTTGTGGATATAAATAGTTTTTAGTTGACCAAGCGGCGTATTAAGAAACGCAAGGAAAAAAAATCGAAGAAACATTTTTTTTTATTTATTAAAAAAACCTAAAATTACCAATCAGCCTAGTTATTTTTTTTCTATCAGGTAAACACATAAAAGTCAAAAGTCAAAGATTTTTATTCAAATAGACTTATAGATAAGTACTTTCGAATAGTCCAACAATTTGTTTTCCCTACCAGCCATTCAGGACATCTTTTAACTGATAAGAAGAACGGCCGCAAGAAACTTATCAGCTTTAACAGAAACAACAACATTTACAATAGAACATGTTGTTGCCAAACACAAATCTACAATCTTTAAATATATTTAATAAAAGAAGAAAATTTTCTCATACTCAGTTATTAGCATATTTTCCTCTTACACAATTTACAATAGTTATGTTTTATGTTAGTATCACATCCGTGCATTTTGGTCTTTTAAATAATTAGCTTAAAAATGTCTTTTTAACATATAAAATCTATGCAAAGGCAACTCAATCACTTGTTGTGGAACTTTATTAAAAAAAGCTATGCCTTTCCCCAAAAACGAGTGGCTGTGACATACGGACGAACAGACAGACGTGACGAATCTATAAGGGTTCCGTTATTTGCCATTAGGCTACGGAACCCTAAAAATGTCCCTATTATTTGCGGACGAATTCTTGGGCTTCTCTTAAGTTGCACTTTTGATGCTTTACCCAAAAGATTATATATATATAAAACATCGCGTATAATGAAGGTTAACCTTTCCCCGTCATATATAAAACCCGCACTTACCTTTAGGATTAGACCGGAACCCTTGTATAGTGAGTTGGGCGCGCCTGGCCCTAGCCGGCTCGGCCAACGGGCCCGCATTGCCCGCGTGGCCCGGCCCTTGCAACGCCGCCAACCCACGTTGGGTGGCTGCCCGCATTGCGGTCAAATTGCGGTGTCGCAAACCTCTATATAAAGATAAACAACGATGTTTTTTAATCTTTAAAAGGACACCTAAAGCAACCCCTAAAATCACGAAATCCAGTTCTAGATACAAATTTTTAGCGCTTACAATATCATTTAGGATTAGACCGGAACCCTTGTATAATGAGTTGCGCGCGTCTCGCTCTAGCTGGCTCGGCCAACGGGCCCACATTGCCCGCGTGGCCCGGCCATTGCAACGCCGCCAACCCACGTTGAGTGGCTGCCCGCATTGCGGTCAAATTGCGGTGTCGCAATTTATATAAAGATAAATAACGAGGTTTTTTAATCTTTTAAAGAACACCTAAAGCAACCCCTAAAATCACGAAATCCAGTTCTAGATACAAATTTTTAGCGCTTACAATATCATTTAGGATTAGACCGGAACCCTTGTATAATGAGTTGCGCGCGTCTCGCTCTAGATGGCTCGGCCAACGGGCCCACATTGCCCGCGTGGCCCGGCCCTTGTAACGCCGCCAACCCACGTTGGGTGGCTGCCCGCATTGCGGTCAAGTTGCGGTGTCGCAAACCTCTATATAACGATAAATAACGAGGTTTTTAATCATTAAAAGTAGTGGTAAGCAACCCCTAAAATCACAAAATCCAGTTCTAGATACCATTTTTTAGCGCTTACAATATCATTTAGGATTAGACCGGAACCCTTGTATAGTGAGTTGGGCGCGCCTGGCCCTAGCCGGCTCGGCCAACGGGCCCGCATTGCCCGCGTGGCCCGGCCCTTGTAACGCCGCCAACCCACGTTGGGTAACTGCCCGCATTGCGGTCAGATGGCGGTGTCAAAAGCCCCTATATAAGGGAACAAGTGATAATAATAATCAATACATTATTAACACAGGACAATTTACAAATAGAGAACATAGAACAGGCGGCCATATTGCTACATAGCAAATCCTTGGGTGAAAGAAAAATAAGAAGAACAATAGGGGTATGAGTGCAGAAAAATGAAATTACAAGTATATATTAACAGATAAATATCGAAAGAGAAATAAAAGATAATATGATGACTTCTAACATGATCGCCAACGGATTTTAGAGTCTGAACCTTTCTGATACTTTCTGGCAGGGCATTCCACAAGCGAACAGCATGTACAGTGAAGGAGTAGGAAAAGAAATCCGAGGAATGACGCGGGATATCAAGGGCAAGTGTTTATGAAAAACCATTAAAGTGAAAAGCAACCCTAAAATCGCGATCAAATTTTTTGCGCCATTTTAACCGTTACAATATCATTTCTTGAACACTAATGGGGAAAGATATAGATTACCTGTGGTGGCAAAAATCCCTTTATATAGATAGATAATTAATAAGATTTTAAAATCCTTAACGCATCAGAACATCTTTTGTCTTTTGTTTTTTTGAAGAGCAAAAGCTTCTATAGCGGCGTTGTGCACATCAGTTTTAAATTTTTGGGATGGGTAAAAAATGTTAAAGTCGCGTCAGGACACGTGAACCTGATCGAAAATTCGTAAGACCATTTACGGTTGACCTATTTCAAATTACATAAAGTCTCACACTTGAAAGATCTACGTATATTAGTTAGTAACAACCATTATATAAAGATCTCTCATTCATTATTACCAACTTTCTTATTGATGCCAGGTCAGTTTTAATGGATTTACCTGCCGAATCAAGTTGGTCTCCGTTTTCATCAACTTTTTATGAAGTTGTGGTCCAGATATAGTGGATTTTGATCGTTATTTTGTTTAAGCGATTTTCACTTCTGCCGGCACTCCCAGAGTGCAACCCGTTGTTTTTTTCTTAGCATAAATAAAATCGACTTTTAGCAACAAATCAATTCAGAATTTGGAATTTGAATTTCCACAATACAGTTTAAAATCGCGTAGCGCGTAAAGTCGAGCGCGATCACCGGAGACCGCTTAGTGGTAATTGGGTTTAAAGTAGTGGTAAAATCCTAAAATCGCGATATCCAGTACCCTCTAAAAATCTTAATCGCCCGTTATAAAAAAAACAATATAATTTCATAACACACCAATGGGACAGATATAGATAGATAGACCTTTGGCGGTGAAAATTAATCTAGAATAAGGTACGAACTACTATCCAATTAATCGAAGTTCTCTTAAAGATTGAATAATTGTTTCAACAAGACGAGTCTTTAAATTTAAGCAGCCTAATCAGTAAGTAAAGTATTAGTTAAGTACTTGGTGTAAATTACCTGAAGAAGTGTACAGCAGGATTAGCCAGGCCTTGCAAATCGCTGGTGCCTGAAGCTAAGGATCCTCCAAGGTCATCCGTTACAGTCTCATCGCACGCGGCTAGAACTTCCTCCGCGATCATACCTGGTGGGGCAAAGAGACCAATCAATGACTATGTCACGTAAAATATCTATATATATAATACGGCAGTGAAGCCGCTTCTCCTCCTAAACTAAAAGTCGCACAATCAAGTGCAATACACCGTTAGAAAGGTATTTGTCTGAAGTGGTCGGATAAGTCGAGAAATTTAGCAAAAACTCAAATCTAGAGCGATTTAAACCGGATTTAATGGATTTTTAAATTGAATATAAAAAATGTGTTTTTTGCGCATTATGCGCACACGGGTTGCTCGTATATAAATATTGCTTCTTCTATCGCATTGGGTATTCTGTAATGATAGTTGTAAGTTTGTGTGTAATAAATAAATAAATAAAAATAAATAAATATGCTGTGCAATCAAATAAGTATGATAAAAAAACAACGGGTTGCACTCCGGGAGTGCCGGCAGAAGTGAAAACCGCTTAAACGAAACAGCAGGAGCAGGCATACATTTTCGCCGCGCGGTAGAAAAAGAGGGGGTTATTACTTTCTCTCCTACGCCGCGCCGGCGGTGTACTCTCCCTCCGTGTTACGAATTTTCGATCAGGTCACGTGTCCTGACGCGACTTTAACATTTTTTACCCATCCCAAAAATGTAAGATTCTGATGTGCACAACGTCGCGCGCGACGTGACAAACAACCCTTGATAAACAATGGACCTTGTGGGAGTGGCGATGCAGACTTCTTCAACATTTGAAAATAAGCTATATCTAATGGAGATAAGTCTCCACAACACAACACAATTGAGACACAATTAAGACACGATTAAAACGCAATCAAGCTATTGTGAAACAATTGAGACGCTATTGTGACGCGATTAAGACACGATTGTGATACAATTAAGGCACGATTGATACACGATTGACTTACCATGCAGCACTCTATCTAGATGGCCCGTCTCCATCTGCCACACGTAGACGGTGCCGTCGCTGCAGCCGACCACCATGAAGTCGTCGGCGGGACGCCACTTTATGCTGACCACCGGGAACAGGTGCCGGGAGCATAGGGTCACGCATTTGCGTTCTGCTAGACCTGTAGAAAGGATAATATACACCGTTCGAACATTTTTGTATGGAGCCTGTCATACCTATACATTCCGCCACAGACCTATATCTCGATATAGGCCTGTGTACGAAATTTCATCCATTCAATGCAACCAAACAAGCAATCAAATCATCCTCTTTATAATATTGTTGAAATATTGGTATGAATGCGGTAATGTCTCCTATGTTAAGAAATACAACTCACATTTTCGCGAGCTAGACCCATTTATAGGGGGCAAAGCTGTTTTTTTAAACGGGGTGAAAGACATCATGTTGTCTAAATAACATTGATCTTATTTTATTTTATTGTACACTTACTCTCTTCTATTCATACAAAATAATATAATTAGGGGTAGTTATGTGGTGGTATAGTATTTTTATTTACTTTTTTTATTTTATTTTATCTTAATTTAATGAAAAGATTATTACATTTGTTGATATTTATATTTGTTACTTTTTTATCTAAATTCTGCTGGTGTCAATTCTTTAATCTACTTTTGCGTAATAGCACTTTAGTATAAACACTTGTCTTTTGTTTTTTCTATTTCTATGGTGATTTAACTCTAATCACTTTTAAAGATAATTTGCCATAAGGGCGTATTGTTGTTTTTCTTTTTGGCCGAAAATGTAATAAATAATTAAAAAATAAATAAAAAATAAAATACATGGTCTGAAATAAATAATTTAATTTCAGACCATGGTCCATATAATAGTCTTAGTCTAAGTATGGTTTTTTATTTAATGTATGGCTGTTGTTTTGACTATAAATAAATAAATAATATTAGTATCGACGTACGTACCAGTCAGCGCATTTTTTGGAAAAAATGACTACATGTTGTGTGCGGGATATAGAGACCAGAATAGTAATAAATAAGAACAAGAAATTATACTAGAAAAAAGCAACTTGTCTCATGTCGCTCTGACGGGCTATGAGAAAAGTTGCCTTTTATATAACCAGAATAGAAAAGTAGTTTAAGCGACTTACTCAACAAAGTGACGCTATGATCAGATGCAACGGAGCAGATGCATTTCTGAATTCTTGCCTGCAACAAAATATTCAAATAAGCCTGTTTCTGCAACGCCTTTTTATCAATCCAATTAGACATTTAGACTGAATTGTACCAGTTAACTTTAACCCATTTATGGTGGTTGTCAAAGCTGTTAAATGCCTGTACTTTGTCCCACCGTTAAAGTTATGGTTATCGTTTAAGTTCAGTAGATGGTGCAGTTGTTATCTCAGCCAAATAACACCCACTGCTGGGTTTGCCATAATCGCCACGCTTGGCAGGTGGGTTGGCGATCGCAGTATGGCCAAGTTTGTAGGAGTCGCTTAGTCGCCTTTTACGACACCCACGGGATGAGAGGGGGTAGTGCTATTCTAAGCCGACACTACACAGAGTAGTATGCAGTACACCCTTAGAATTTAAGACCCACGCTAGTACTATTGACTACGGTAATATTAGTACAGTCGGGAACTTCCCGGTTGACCAGTAAAGTTTTTTTAGGGAGCTTTATTTCAAAAAGTAATAGATATATGACCACGAGACCACGGCAGCTGTAAAGGTGCCGAAACGTCGGGAAAACAAAAAATCTCCTAAAAAAACAAAAAATAAGGAACAATAATAGCATTGTAAAATGCAAAATTAAAAAGTTATAAATAAGGAACAATTACAACTTAGTTAGTGAAATATAGTCATAGTCATAGTCATAGTCATAACACTTATTGCAACATGTTGGTTATTACAGATGGTAAATACATAAAAAATGACCCATAAACATAACCCTGCAAGGATATGGCAATTTAAATATTTTAAAAGTATGTATTCTTAAACATAAACATTATAAGTACAATCAAAAAATTCTTTCAAGGTATAATAACATTTTTGTATTAAATATTCCTTCACTTTTGAGCAAAAGATCTTTTCTGTTTGGATTTCCTGCAATTCCTTTGGTATTTTATTGCCTGAGCTCACCATATGTAGTTTTGTGAAAGGTAAAGCCAGTCTATTTTGGTAGCGTGTTTGATATCCGTAAAAGTTGTTTTATTTCAATAAACAGTGCTTTAGATGTACGTAGATATATAGACGTTTATATCACAAAGAATAGAACATTAAGAGGTATTTCATTTGAATAATAAATTATTTCATTAACCTTAGTACTTTCCGAGAAAACGTTTCGCATAAAACTCTACTAGTCAACCGGGAAGTATCGCGATTGTACCAAAGCAAGTATCAATACTCACACTAGTATTATGCGGCGGCACTATAAGCTGCGTGATCTCTCCAGCGTGAACGCAGAACCGCTGAACAAATCCCATAGGTGGTCACTACCCACACTAGTATTAGAGGCTACGCAAGTATCAACACCCATGCCAGGCCTAGTTCACTCCATGTACTTACGCGCGATAATTACCTACCAGCCGGCGGACATTCTGATATCCAAATTCAGTAGGGTTGTGCCAACCGAGTGTTGGCGTAGCGCGTACGTACCCGCTCGCTAAAATTTGGTTCGAGATCGACGACGACCGACTGTAGAATTATTTTAGTAAATCTGTTTTGTAAGATTGAGATTTATTTCTCCCATAAAGTTCTCCCCATAAATCCCATATAATCCCATAAATCCGGATTTAGACGGCCAAAAAGCCGCTAATGCTTAGACCACTGGAATTAAAAGTCTACACTAGTATATACTCACGCTTGTATTATGCGGTGGCACTATAAGCTGCGTGATCTCTCCAGCGTGAACGCAGAACCGATGCAGCAGAGTACCGCTGAACAAATCCCATAGACACACGGCGAAATCTATGCCGCCTGACACGAGGTGGGCTTTGTCGTATCTATAGAAAGAGGTGATGACAGTTAAAGTCCGATTGTTTCACGCAAAGTTGTTTTATTACAACGATAAGTACGCGCGAAAGTTTACCAATTTAATTATATTTATAAATCTAAATCAACTGGCTGAATATGGCGTACATTTGTGAAGGACTAACGGTTTGACATATTTAACCGACTTCAAAAAAATAAGTTTCTCAGTTTGACCTGTATGTATGTTTGTCCACGATTATCTCGCGTTTGGCTGAACCGATTTTGATGCGGTTTTCAGAATAATTAATTTTCGATCAGGTCACATGTAATGACGCGACTATAAAAATTTTTACCTATCCCAAAAATTTAAAACTCTGATGTGCACAACGCCGCTTAAGAAGTTTTCAGTTCAGAAAAAAAATGCAAGCAAAGAGTAACGAACGAGGCGAGCCTCGCGTATGTGTAGTGAATAACAAATGCATTAATTTCTATATTACCTTGGGTGCACATGATGAGGATACAGCAGACAATTGACTCTTCCATTATGACCCAGTAGAAGCTGGTGACAGGGCCAATCTGAAACAATACAAAGAGGTCTGCAATTAAACTCACAGGCTTGACGTCACACCGACGTCAAGGGTCCTATTCTTCTTCTTCTTATCGAGTGAGGATTAGTCGCCACCTCTGGTGTCACAGTTTATCAAGCCGCCTGTAAGGCCTCTGACTTGGCTTAACGACTTTAATCAAATGGCAATAGCCGGGACCGACGCTTTAACGTGCCCTCCGAAGCACTCAGTTATAATGCCACTTTACGGTCACCCATCCGACACCAGACCGGGCCGAACTAAGCATAACGAACGTGATCGAATACGATCAGTCTGTCGAGCGCGGCCATGAGCGCTCCATCCTATCCTATTAAGACCTCACATTTCCAGCCCGTTTTCTGAATTGTCATAAATCATCCCTTTCTCTCTGTGTAATGAGTAAAAGTGAGGTACTGATAGCAATCTATACTAATATTATAAAGCTGAAGAGTTTGTTTTTTTGAACGCGCTAATCTCAGGAACTACTGGACCTATTTATAAAATTATTATACTATTAGAAAGCTACATTTCTCCCGAGTGACATAGGTTATATTTTATCCCGATATTCCCACGGGAACGGGCACCACGCGGGTAAAACCGCGAGGATCCGCTAGTTCAGAATACTGCCTGAAATTAAGAGGACATAATACCCTTCTCCCTCCCTCCTGACAATCTTACTATTCAGACCACCCAGAACAGCGTTAAGCACATCTTAACATTCTTCGCGCGCTCAATCTTTAGATAGAAGATCATTATAAAGAGGAAAGATTTGATTGTTTGAATTGAACAGGCTCCAAAACTACTGGACCGATTTTAAAAATTCTTTCACCGTTTGGAAGCTGCATTATCCCCGAGTAACATACGCTACATTTTATCCCGATATCCCCACGGAAACGGGTACCACGTAGGTGAAACCGCGAGCGGCCGTTAGTATTATTATAAAACAACTGTTACGCAGACTTCACCAATGACGAGTGTGGCGACCTTGGTGTGACTACGACAGTTATATTTATGCATTTCCCTCACAAGCTAAATTTGTGATACTAACCCCGCAATGAATTTATGGCGAGATGTACGAGGGGTGATTGATAAGTTTCCGAAACGGCAAAGGAAATCCTTAATAATCCATTTAAAATAAATTTATTTCTCAACCTAGCATCCTTCTACGTCAATATGCATTTAGTCCAGCGCTTCTACAATGCCGTTTGATAAAACGTTTTCTCCAACCCCTCAACATACTCATCTACGGCAACAATGACTTCATCATTTGTTGAAAATCTCTGGCCACATTACCAGGGAATAAGTGGAAGTCGCATGGATAGCTACCACCACCTTATCTAAGTCTGTCGCCATCGCAACAATGTTTTCAGCGTTGTGTCCGGCAGTTGAGAGAGAAGATAGCCAGTTCTTCAGTGGTTGAGGATTTCAGGACAAGTGCCATTCCACATTCGGCCTTAGCATTACTTAACATCAGGTATGTTGAAGGCTAAGCGAATCCCTGTTGCAGGTACAAAATAGCTTATATACAACTACTCACCATCTCTCTGTTGATGACTTCCATGCAAAAGTTGCAGTTGCACCGTGTGAGTTGCATTCACGATCACTATGGACCCGTCTTCGCGACCCACCACGAGGCGGTTCGCTGCCAGCAAGTATATCGAAGCTGTGAGTTTTATCTCTGAAAAAAAAGGTAAAATTGAGTGCCCGGTTTTCTTGGTATGAAATCAAGATATTGTTCAGACCACAGACCTATATCGAGTTAGATGAAAAGAGCGCTTCAAACTGTATGAGAACCTAGCGTGTCGAATTTTTCGTACCTACGATGACATCACGAGCGGGATTTAGTGATGTGGAAATGTTATTGACGAGCTCTTGCAAGAAAGCACTGCACAAGTAACCATTTTCGTTTCTGAGTGACGCGTGTTGTCATAGCAATGGTCTCAAGCCATTGGGTTACTTAGGTCGGAAAACTTTGACCATGGATAAAACTTTTGGCACGCAAGGTACACTTTTACCGTCTATCTCGATAAAGGTCTGTGTCAAAGACACGTGCTTTCGGAAGCACGGAGGGGTTCTATATTGTTTTATGTGTTCGAATCCCGGTAGGAGCAAATGTTTGTATGATGAATACGAGCATTTGCACCGGAGTCATGTAGGCCTAGCATGAGCGGCTTTTATCGACTCGATAACTCGATAACGTGCCGCTGTCCCGCTCACATCTTAGCGGAGTAAGCAAGACCGCATGATGCGCTATATCATATCGCGTGATATAGCGGTGTTCATGCTAGGAGGGCTGGACTTTTATATATCTTTCTACACATAAATACTAATATAATTATATGTATTTATATCCGTTACCCTATTATCCCATAGCACAAGCCTTACAGTGCTTACTTTGGGGCTAGGTTAATTGGTGTGAAGGGTAAGTAATATTTATTTATTATTATTATGTGTGACGAATTGAGCAGCATTCCTTTCCTACTGGACGTAAACGGAACTACATTTCCCTATACATTTTTGACGTGACAATTCAAAAACTTTCTCGATACTATTTAGAAAGCTTTTCGTAGTAGCTCAACTAAACGATGTTTTAATAATAATAACAATAATAATAATTTAGTTAGACCGTGATATGTATTTGACAGTTCTTGTTGGCTGTAACTATTGGTTGCATTTGCCGTGATTCAACACTTACCCGGTTCATCTGTAAGGTACAACTGGTCCAGAATGCCGACAGGACTCGGATTCATCTCGGCCCATGCGATGTCAAGACTCGTCAACACATTGGGCGGGTGAGCTGTAATCAAAATATCTATGTCATTTTTAATCAGTTAATATTAAAGGATTTGGTCCTGAGTAACTTTATTGTTTATAAGGACACGACATCAGCTGAATCCCCTCGCAAGAGAAGCCGACGCCGGTCGCCGAGACGAAGGTTACTAAGAAACGCATCGATGACAGGTAGGAATATTACCTGTACGAAAAAGGGATCACAAAATGGATATTTAAATAGTGGACTGTAATTCTAAAACGCGAGAAATGTTTAGGCCGTCACATTCATGAAATTAGCACTTACGTAGACTGCTGGCTCCCCCGCAGCATAGCATCGAGTCAAGTAGTAGTTAAATAGTAGTCAAAGTCGTTACTCCTCGATGCAATATCCACGTCTTCTTTCCTCGAGTACCAATTTAATGAAAGTTTGACGGCTTAAGAATAACTTGATAAATAAACTATAAAAATTGCATACGACATAGCGCGCGCGCGGCGGTTCGTATTAGAGAGTTACGAATTGAGCGGGTATCAGTTCTGTCAAAAATGACAACTAGTGTTGCCACAGAATTTATTGATACGAAAATCTAAACTGAACATTACCAAATCTAGAGAAACATGGGGGCTAATTGTCTTATTTTAAAATTTTCTTCTTCTTCTTATATTTAATGGCGGTTCCCTTTTGGATTTCGCCAGTATCCAGTTTTTATTAAGTAATAATTATAGAAATTGTACGGTAGATTGTGTGAAAATGGAGTCTCACAACACGTGTTATTACGAAAAGAACTCGGGTGAAACTCCATTTTAAAATCTATCGCCATCCCTTTAAATTCGTCATTTGAAAGATGTTACCATACTTCAGGTTGTCACTATTTGACATTTGATAGGGATTGTGATCGGGACGCGTTTTGAAAGATATTGAATGAATTAAATTGAACTGTCTATCTAAGCAAAGCGACACACGAAAATATATTTCAAATGTATGGAGAAGTGTCAAATGAAGTGTCATTTAAAACATCATTCGTTCCGAAGGGATTGCGACTATGAGATACACAATTCCATAAATCACTATCACAATCACAATGCCTTTGAAAGGGATTGTGATAGATTTTGAAATTAGACAATTAGGGGGCTTGACGTTCGACTTTTCTAACTATACTCGAGATTAGGTTTCTTATAATAGCTATAAAATGCACTTTACTCACAGGCATAATTTTTAGACACTCCAACTACTTTATTCACGTCCTATACCACGATAGAATTGTTGTATTTTTTTTATAAACGACGGGGAGACTCTTAGCCTTCATCATACCTGATGTTAAGTATTGATAAGGCTGAAGAAGCGAGCCTCTCCCGGAATCCTCAATCACTGAGGAACTGGCTATCTTATCTCTAACTGTCGGAACACAACAATGCGGTAAACATTGTTGTTATGGCGTCAGGCTTAGATAAGATGGTGGTAGCTAGCCAGGCGGACATACAACGAGTCGTTCCACCAACCGAACCGAATACAATAGGTACCCCCGCTGGGAATCGAACCCGGGACCCCTGGGTCTGATACCGGTGGTTGTACCATTAGAGCACAGAGGCGGTTTTAATTTATTTGTAATAGTAGTGTCTTTGATCAATAAAAATGTTCTCTCTCGTTCTCCTACCGATACCGCCACGTTTTCACAGCAAAGTTTACTAAAATCGTTCCCTTTGTTTGAGATGAATCTGATGATGAAGACGTCGACCTAAAAACGTAACCTAATCAAAACAGTAGGTAATACGTACATCTTATATTTTGGCGCACACTGTTCATTAAAATAAAACAACTTTTACGGATATCAAACGCGCTATATTTCACTAACTAAGTTGTAATTGTCTGTATTTTTAGGTTTTTTTAGGGGTTTTTTGATTTTATGGTAAATTTTTTAAATAGAAAAATATTGGAAAAAATTAACTCGGCCACAAGAAGAGCATTGGACCGGATTTCCAAAGGTCGCGGGATCGATTCCCGTCTGAGAATTCACTTGTGGCCAAGTTAATTTTTTCCAATATTTTTCTATTTAAAAAATTTACCATAAGTATAAAAATAGCATTGAAAAATGCAAAAAATACAAAATCATAAAAAAGTTCTTTGATTTTCTCGACGTTTCGGCACCTTTTCAGCTGCCGTGGTTACGGGATGACTGCTGAATGACTGAATGATGTCAGTCATCCCCGTGACCATGGCATCTATAAAGGTGCCGAAACGTCGGGAAAATCAAAAACCCCTAAAAAAAACAAAAAATACGGACAATTACAACTTAGTTCGTGAAATATAGCGCGTTTGATATCCGTAAAAGTTGTTTTATTTCAATGAACAGGTATCCTATGGTACAATAACTCACATGGCACTTTATCGGCTGTGATAACTCCGGCCGCGGCCTTATCGACATCCCATAAAGACACGACACCAGCTGAATCCCCTCGCAAGAGGAGCCGACGCCGGTCGCCATGAACGGAGGTTATTACGAAACGCATCGCCGGCGGGCAAGATAGGAGCTGGGAACAATAGTTACATATGAATATAAAATAAATAAATAAATATTTCTTACACTCACACCAATTAACCTAGTCCCCAAGTAAGCACTGTAAGGCTTGTGTTATGGGATACTAGGGTAACAGATATAAAAAAAAATATCATTTTATTTCAGACTACCTATGTCCATACAGTTGATCATAATATTCGTGATAATTAATAAATAAAACTAAATGAAATAATAAAAATGTCAAAATATCAATCAGACTCATACCAATTCAATTCAAATTAATTAATTAATTACATTAAAAGAAAATAATATAATAAAATAAGATAAAAATAAAAATATAAATTTAAAATTTAGAATTTAACATATTTACCTAAGATATCGATATAAATACATATGAATAATTACAGAACTAAATATTTTTTAGCAATAAACATATAAACAGCCATTACTTAGGTACAAATGCACGTATTCATCATACAAACGTTTGCCCCTACCGGGATTCGAACCTGGGACCTCGGAGTAGGCGACACATTAAAAACCGTTGTACGTACCACTCTACCACGGAGGTCGTCCATACCATGGTACCAAGAAGGTGATATCTAGTATTGTCATATCGGAAAAAGCTATCGGAAATTCAATTACGAAAATTCGGTATTTATGCCCTAGTATTAACACCCGCAGGCTTATGATTTAACTCGCGACCAGTCACAATTACGGAAAACTTCGCTGTCAAACACGATTTCTGTCAAATATGATAGTACTGCCTCTGACAAACAACTAAGGAACGAAAACATTCTGGGCCCCTACCGCGCAAGTGTCGTCGGCATCGACATCAACTTCATTTGACAGATGGATGTGACATATTGCTCTTAGTGTTTGGTAAGTTTTCATTTGTGTCGAAAAGAAGCAGCAATGAGTCACATCCATCTGTCAAATGAAGCCGATTAACATTAAAGTATTTGATATATATTTTGTGATAAAGATTGATATGCCAATAAATGTTATGATTAGTAATCGTTATGGTGAAAACATTTATGCGAAAAAAATATATACTGAAATACCATTATTACAAAAGAGGTTATGGGGAAAAAAGTATGCGTTATGATTTATTCTGTATGAACGTTGTGCGAAATGATAAGTATGCCAAAAAACGTTATGCAGCTCCAAAATATGCATTTCTGTTTTATGCAACCGAATATGGACCCTGAGTGGAATACTCGACTTGCGTATAAAAGTCCCAAAAATTCAAGAAAACTTTCAGTTTTGTGCAAAGTAAGAAAAACAAATTCACTCAATCAGAGACCCTATCGCACAAGAGTCGTCGGCATCGACATCGACTTCATTTGACACAGATAGATGTGACATATTGCTCTTAGTCTTTGGTAAGTTTTCATTTGCGTCAAAATGAAGCAGCAATTTGTCACATCCATCTGTCAAATGAAGCCGTAATCGATGCCGACGCCGGTTGCGCAGTACGGCCCCCTGGTTTAAAATTAAACATTTATTTTTATTTACACATATATTTATTGGACCGCAATGTGAGTTATGTTTGTATGAAAATAACGCAGTGGCTCGATTTATTTGATGACAAGTGAATATTTACTCGTTCCTAATGGCGCTATGGAAATATTTAAAGTCTATTTAATCACTATAGCATGTTTCCGTACCAACGAGAAACTAAAGTAATTAGCGATCGCATACATATTATATTATGAAATCAGTGTGACGATATCGAAATATTCAGGAACCGCGATTCGTCACTCATTTTTAGGGTTTCGTAGCCTAAAGGCAAAAAACGAAACCCTTATAGATATATTAATAGATTCGGCCAAACCGATGTATGGTCACACCCTTTTTATTCCAAAACTATGAGGATTACACAGTTGAAACTTGGTAGGTAGATGTATTCTGTAAACCGCTTTACGGTTTCTTAAAAAAATAACAGAAAATATGAATTAAGGGGGGGGTCCCCATACATGGAACTGACACTGAAAATTATTTTTTTCATCAAACCTATACGTGTGGGGTATCTATAGATAGGTCTTTAAAAATTGCAGTGAGGTTTCTAAAACGATTTTTTCTCAAAGTGAACCGTTTCAAAGATGTACACTTCCAAAGTGGTAAAATGTGTCTCCCCCCCCCCCCCCCCTCTAACTTTTGAAATAAGGGAGTGAAAAATTAAAAAATATATATATGCTGTAGATCTTAATAAAAACTTTCAACCAAAATTGGTTTGAACGAAATATGGTTGTCAGTTTTAGAAATATAGCATTTTTCCCGAAAGGGATTGAAAAAAAATTTTTTTTTTTCGTCAAAGTTATACTTGAGGCGTATCTATAGACAGGTCTTTAAAAATTACATTGAAGTTTCTATCACACTATATTCTATTTTTTTCTCAAAATCAACCATTTGAAAGATATACACTTCCAAAGTGGAAAAATGTGTGTCCCCCCCCCCCCCTCTAACTTTTAAAATAAGAAAGTGAAAAATCAAAAAAAAATATATGATGTAGATCTTTATAAAAACTTTTAACGAAATTTGGTTTGAACGAAATTTATTTAGTAGTTTCAGAGCTATAGCACTTTTTCCAAAACCGCTTTGTCATTCATACAAACACTATGAAAAACAAACTTACTTTTGCAGACGAAAAATTATAATGGCATTTTGGCAATAATAATAATAGAAACTTTATTGCACACGATACAAAAACAAACACATACAGAGAAAATGTCAAAAAAGAGGAACACACAATAGGCGGCCTTATAGCTACGTAGCAGTCTCTTCCAGGCAACCTTGGATGAGAGGCGAAACCCTTCATGTGCGAGTTCGACTCGCACTTGGCCGATTTTTAGATTATTAGCCTGCTGGTTTCTGAAACGCATGTCATCGAGAAGATTTGGTAACAAGTAATTAATTTCTTTATAACTTTAGCAAGAGTGGGTAGATGAATAAATACAAGTCGGTCAGATGTTTACATTTTACGGTAAATACTATAAGTTGTTTCACAAAAAAAGGTGTCCATAGTCATTAATTACAAGGTCCAGTTATATTTTACGTTACAAAAACCGGCCGCAAATAATTACAACGACATACAGAAATCATAAAAAAATACAGATTTACATATTTCAGAACATTTCCGTCAGTACTATTAAATTCAATTTTTTTTTCCACAAAATTCGCGAGTTGGTTCGTCAATATCCGAGTATGGAACTCACATTAACCCATCTATGCGGGACTGAAAGGTCACAGTACTGCAAATGGGGCGTGCTCAATTATAATAAAAAAAAAAAACGTGTGCCACTCGTCCATTGTCGCGGTAAAGCTATTGCATAGCATTTTTTGTCATAGATTTTGGTTGCTTAGTTACGATTGTGAATAAAAAAATTGTCAATAATGAAAAAAACTGTATGAAAATTTGTGTGAAAATATAATTTCTTTTTAAAATCTGGTACCGCATTTTTTCCAATTGTCGCGGGGTGGGGGGAGGTTTTATTTTCGTTAGGGAATTTCTTGATTCGGTCGCCGCGCTCAAAGTCCGCGATAAAAGATATGCAATAGCTTAAAAACGATGTTTAACTCGATACCGTTTTTATAATTAGTAATTATATTAGTATTTTTACAATTTTATCAATAATTTATTTGACAAGGCAACCGTCCATCTAAGCACGACGGGCCTCTCCTTCTTAATTTTATTATAAACAAAACCAGCCAGCAACGCCGGTGTAGCGGCCTCCTTGTAGTGCGGAGACATATACAATCTCCACAGTACCAACCGGTTTATTTGCTGGTACTGAGGACGAAATGTCAGATATGACTTCGACCTTTCGACCCTGGAATTGTTTCTTTGCAGTAGGTTTCACCTTGGCTTGGGCAATTTAATGCGAAGGCATTGTTTTATCGATCTTTATGTATGTTACTTTCCTTAATAATATAATAATAATGTTTATTTCTCTTTACAAACAGTCTTATGTCTAAATCCAATACCAACAAATTAAGTAAGCATCTGTTTAGACTGGCACCTAAGCTAAGCCGAAGCCTGTATTATAGGATACCAGGAAACTTATGTCATAGAAGGAAAGAGAGAAAATAAAAAGTCATAAAATTATATTTATTATTTTCTCGGATCAGACTTATTGACTTTAAATACCTTATTATCCGGATGCGCCAACAGTCCATACAAAGTTGGACTATCATGGTCCACAGTAGGCCCGTGAAACCCTTTGTGGTCGGGTACAGAACTGCGAACAGAACATCACTCACAAGAATACACAAAAATTCCACACAAGAATACATCTCACTTCCAACTCGAAGAATACATCTAAATTCCAAACAAAGAATACACAAACAACAACGATGGGTAATGGTATGTGCGGTATGCAAACAAAAAATAAGTACACCTACGTCTCCAAGCTAATAACCATATTTACAGATAAAAATAAAGATACAACTTTTGTCATAAAATCGGCATTGTAATACTTTTCTGTAAGTCTTCTGTGACTGAACTAATAACCTCGGTAAAAATATTTTTTGCTAAAATACTTGTTAAAAATAAAAAATATATACAGGGTGGAAAGTTAAGCTAGGGCAGTAAGGGCAGGTACCTCAACCGTTGTAGCTACATGAAAACGTTATTAGGAAACCATTCTTAATTTTTGAGAAAATCTGAACTGCATTCACGGAGTTAAAGAAAAGTTCTAGTTTTTTTTTTTAATCAGTTTATAACCATTTTTTTATGCCAATTGATCCTGTTTCTTATGAGTATCAAAACACTTTAAGACACCCACTGCGGTATGAGTACTAGAAAAGTCAGAAATTGCGAAAAATTATTTCCACTCATTTGGTTTGAAATAAATTCATTCAACAAAGGCACGTTTCTAGTACTCAAACCTCCGTTGGTGTCTCAGAGTGTTTTGATCCTTATGAGGAACAGGATCGATAGGCACCAATAATTTTTTTTTCGAGAACAGCCCATTTTCTGTGCCCTGACAGTACATTTTTGCCCCTGACTGTATTTTTTTTTTTTTCAAAATCTTTGAAAGTAGTTCAACATTTCTCAAAAAATAACGAATGGTTCCCTAAAAACCTTTTTGAGGTAGCTACAACGGTTATACCTGCCCTTACTGCTCCATCTTAACTTTCCACCCTGTATATGTATATAATCATTAAAATCACCACAGATACAAAATAATTGTAATAAGAAAGTATCTATGAAAAAAATGGCAGACTAAAGGGTGCAAGCAAATGAGGTCTTAAAGTCGCTGATGATTTGTGGAATCAGTCATATTACAAAACAACTAGGCAGTTTGTAAAATAACAAAATCATGTATCAGGAAAAAGTCGACTCCCAAACATTAAATTTTTAAGTATGTATAGACAAAGCTATTTCTTAATGAAAAACGAGACTTAGGCCCGTTTTTCAAAGCTCAGTAAAGGGTTATCAGTCAGTTAAATTATTAACCCATTTAATAAATGGCTTGGTAAAGAAATCCCCTAAAGATTTCGTTTACAAAAACCTACTGTATTGTTTCTACTGTAGTTCATAGATAAAACCTTAATCAAGCATGTCACTGAAAGGAATCAGTGTGTTCCACCAATGTTCTGTAGTCCGTCAGTACTGATGTCCTGAGATACAGGCTTAATGCTCCGTTCAGACACCAGGCTCTCACAATCTTTGTTAACTGATTTATATTTGTATGTTAAGAAACCGCCATTATATTGTATAAAGATTGTGGAAGAGTAAATAAAGATTTTTTTTATTTATTTATTATATTAAGATACAATTAATGATAACTTTACGTTATTATGCAACAGGACAAAAAGAGTTAAGAGTTGAGTAACGTTTGCGTACCTAAACATTCATCAAACTACTTTATCAAAGCATACTTTGATCATGTCCACGCGGCTTTAGCCAATACCGACTTTGACCGTGTCTACGCGGCTTAAAGCTCAGACAAATCTGTCATCGACTGACGTACAATATATCAAATAAATATGACAGCTTCCGCACATCTAATCTCTTGCTCCAACAAATGCAGTTCGCAATATTTACATCTCACTTGCGCACACTTTAGTTCTTCAATTTGCCTGCATAATACCTTATCAGAGGAATAGTGAGTTATCTGAGCATTGAGAAATCGGCCCCTAATAGATATATTAAGGCGGTACCCCCACCGAAAGTGGCGCCGCGTTGAATTTTATTTAATATCGTAATTCTAATTCACAATTTTAATAAAACTAAACGTGGATGTTTTAGTGCCCATTGTCTTGTATTTTTAGAAGGTATCGCTACATCTCGTCATAGTCATTCGTAGAAGTAGATAGCAAATGTGTCAAAAACGGCCACTTTTAGCAGTTTTGCTACCTACTTCTAGCAGTGACTACGAGGGAATGTAATGATACCGTCTAAAAATACTAGACTATGGGCTCTAAAAATTTCACGTACAGTTTTATTAAAATTGTGTATTAGAATTACGATATTAAATAAAATTCAACGCGGCGCCACTTTCGGTGGGGGTACCGCCTTAAAATGTCGTTGTGTGAATGCATGAAAAGCCTCCCCGTGTGACGCAACAAAAGTATGCGTCCGGCGCACCCTGGGCAATGGTCTGCTGACGGCAATTTCGTAACGCAGACTAGCCGATCCTTTCACCACTACTCAATGGCAAAAGAAATAAAAATCAATTCAAATATAAAAATCTCTATTTGAACTGCTCTACCATCCTATCCGATAGCCTAGCAAACGACAGTAATAACTAAAATAAATGAAAAAATACTCTCACAAAACGTCTAGTAATTTCATCAATTGACTAATTCCACCACCAACGACTACAAAATACATAAAATAAAAGGTTCCGAAGTCAAATAAATTGGTGCTGACCTACTTATGGCCCGTCCACGAAGTTTGCTAAAACAGAAACAGACGTGTTTAGCTCGCAAAATTATCGGGGCAGCCACAGCGTATGGGCGTTCATATGTGGTCGGACCGACAGTTTTATGCGGACTACAAATTTGTCGAATCAAAAGGCGCTTTATTTCCTTTCAGGGCGCGTTCCCGCTATGTCGTGACCTAATAATTTTTAATGAATTTTGATTTTTTGCATTTTTCAATGCTATTTCTACACTATGATAAGTTTCAAATAGAAAGATATTGGAAAAAAGCAACTCGGCGACAAGTGAATTCTCAGATGGGAATTCTCAGATGGGACCCATCTGAGAATTCAATTGTGACAGAGTTAATTTATTTACGTTATAACTAATTTAGTATATTCACTGTATCTAGAGTCTGCGTTGAAATAAATCTATTTATTTCTTTCTTTCTTTATATGATAAATAAATAATTGCATACAAACACACCAATTATCTAGCCCATGGCCACATTAAGTTTCATTAAGAACTTGTGTTATGGATACTAGATATCGAATAAACATACTTATATACTTTTTTGTAAATACATACATAATATGCATATTAAACATCCAGACCAAGACAAATAGATATGTTCATGCACACAAATATTTGCCTTGTCCGGGGATCTAACCCGGGACCTCTGGCGCAGAAGGCGGGCTTAGTACCCCTGCGCCAAACAGATCGTCAAATCGCTCGCTGATGGTTCGTATAACGGCATCTCACTCGCGCTCCTAGCGTGGTTATCTCGCCTAGGTGCAAGAGTGAATCGCGGCGTGTTGCTAAGACTTTAGCGCCAAAAACCATTTGGTAGCAATAACAGGAACTAAATGAACGCACATTGTAGTTCATCGCTTGTTCGATAGAGGCCGCACTGTTGATGCGTGACGTAAAGCAATAATCGCGCAATCATTACTGCCGCGTTACTGTTACAAAGATAAGTAAGAGCCCCACCGGTTTGATGAATTAAACGACACAATAACCTGTCAAAACGACATAATGGGAATGCGCCCTTTCAGCGTTAAGATTGTGGCAGAGCGGTTTAATTGCAGTAGCAGTCATAATAGTAGCTTCACTGTTCTTTCATTTTGAAAGTTTTCTGACGAGAAGACCCACCAGTTAAAGATATGTAAGATCTTACGTCAAATGATCATTATAACAAACCTAAGCACCACTAGCCACACAAGAGGCACAATTCTGTTAAACAATTATTTAATTTTTAGATTTTGCTTACATTGTAAAGAAAAAATCGTCCCCTTAGTGGTAAAACCGATTATCTGCACTTTTTTTTTTGCAAAATTTTGTTATAATAAATTCTCAAATTATTGTCAAGATGGCAACTATGTGTTAAGGTGTGTATTACCTTGCCATCTTGACAATAATTTGAGAATTTATTATAACAAAATTTTGCAAAAAAAAAAGTGCAGATAATCGGTTTTACCACTAAGGGGACGAAATATAAGTGTTTTAACAGATTTGAGACCACAACCATTTTTGATTACATTTATTTAAAGAAGTTCTTTTAGATATTTAAAGCACAAAACACGACCTTAACTACATTACTTATATGGTTGAAAGTTGCATGTTAAAAATAATTCATTTATCAATATCGTTCAAAATAAATAAATGATTTCGCCCCTCTTTGGCCACACTTACTAATATTTATGTATGTATGTAGATATTTAAATCGCTCAAAATAATATCATAGTGGCATAGTCTAAGGCTATTCACATATTAAACTAAAACACCATTAAGTTAATAGAATAAGGCCTAATTTTCACTGTAATATTCACGATCATAAATGTAATTAAAAAGGTATTATTCAAACCATAACACAGGCGACAGTGCTTTGATGAATGGTTATCTAATGAACCTGTCAATTTTTATTACTTAAATAAAAGTTACACCTTCACAAGAAATAACGTAAATCCTAAAGCCGTGTACACACCAACAAACCAAACATGGCGAACACGAACATTGAACACGGAACAGTTGGTTAGTACGCGTGGACGTAAATCAGCAAAACGAACACGAAAACCAGCCCCCCTAGACAAGTGGCTTTCTATTATCGCATTGGCCAGTCGAATAGAAAGAAAATGTATGGGATTGACATTGGCGATCTAAATGTCACGTGACCGCTAATGTCAATCCTATACATTTTATTTCTATTCGACTGGCGAATTCGATAATAGAAAGCCACTTGTCTAGTGGGGCAGTTCAAGTTAACAAAGACAGTTCTGTCCGTAAGGTTTTAATTTCGAACAGCGTCTTTAAAGAACAACCAAATTGAATTGCTTCAAACATTTTTGACGAACAAGTGTCCGATTCGTTCCGATTGTTCGTGTTCGCCATTATTTGTTCGTTGGTGCGTACACAGCTTTACACAGATAAAGTAAAAAACTTAACTGAGCAATTATCGATACTTTATATTCTAGAAAATAAGACTGAAAATATGATTATGAAGGCATAGTTACTTTTAAGACATTTAATGAGAATAAAAATTGAATTTGATACTTGTTATTTATTATATAAAAAAAATAAGTACTCACTTGGCCGGCAGCCTGTACAAGTATCCTTTGCCTTCGGTAGACCAGACGAGTATCCTGTCGGGGGCCAAGAAGTCTCCTGACATCCAGCGCTCTCCTGAAGGTGCCTGGACTGAGCAGAGCACTGAAAAGTCTCCTGGAAAAAAAACTACTTTTATAAAGCCCATAGTAGTTTAAAAAATCTTAATCTTTTTAAAACTAACAAGTATCCTGCGGCCGTTCTCTTGAACGAGTGATAGAAAAAAAATTGACGATTCAAAATCACTTTCTTAGTTACATACTAAGCAACCGCTGTTATTTTGGACTAATAAACAATATCTAGACAAGAAAGATCTAGCACAGATTACAAAAAAAAAAAGTAGAGATGCTGCATCCCATACAAAAAAAAACGGACAAGTGTGAGTCGGACTTGCCCACCGAGGGTTACTCACCAATTTGAAGGTGCCTACATAATATTTATTATAAATAGCTCAGGAATCAAGTATCGCATAAACGGCTCTACCTTTTTTTACATTAATTTACAAGTTTGATTTTTTCACAGCTTCAAGAGATTTTTAACCTGAATATATGGTATTAATTTCTCGAGTTTTCCCAAAATTCAGTTTTCGAAACTAATAACACACTAATACATTTTTCCTGTATTCGTGGTAAAAGACGACATTATTTTCCAGATTTCATAGTTCTAGGTCAACGAGAAGTACCCTATGAATTTTGATTCCCTTAGGAGTATCGAAATATACGGTTTTTTGGAACATAAACGGTCCTATATTCTTTTTACGTAAATTTACAAGTTTAATTTTTTTACAAGTTCAACAGACTGTTGACTTGAATATATATGGTTTTAAGTACAACTCGATAACTAAATGCGTTCTCGAGTTAAACCAAGACAGAAGGACGGACAGATGGAAAACAAAGTGATCCTATAAAGTTTCAGTTTTTTCTTTTGAGGTACGGAACCCTAAAAACAGACTAACTTAGGCGAGTGCTTCTTTGCAGCATAAAGCGCCATCTAGCGCACGTAAAGGACAACAATCGTCCTATGTGTGTAAAGGATAAAAACAAATTTGGAATTTATGACCAAGAAAAAGCTCTCTCTCACATCATTCACTATGACTATAGCTAACATTCAGAAATAGATGGCGCTGTTTGTAGTTCGCGCCAAATACGACACCGTTTGAGACCCCATGGCTCTAGGAAGCCTGTCTCTTACTGAAGACACGTTATTGAAACCGACTATTAAAATAAAGGCTATTAAAATAAAGACATTTTTGTCACCCGCGTCGTAGATCTGGCAATACTTGGCGCAGACTATGAGCACCGTCCGCCGGTCGTACGCACAACAGTTGAGCGACAGACCGTTGAAACAGTGGATCTGTTTCGATTATTTCTGAACATATTTTTATTTATTTTATTACTCCTAGCAACACTCACCCGCGTCGTAAATCTGGCAATACTTCGCGCAGACTATGAGCACCGTCCGCTGGTTGTACGCGCAACAGTTCAGCGACAGAGCATTGAGACAGCGGATCTGTTTCGATTCGTTCTCGTATATCGGTTCTGATTGCTTGTTTTCGTGGCCCAGAAGTGACCACACCTAGGAAGGGATAATAAAAACATTATATGAAAAGATTCTTTTAATATGAAAATAATCTCTCTTTCTCTATCTGAAAAAAATCTTCGACTTTTTGCAGTATGAATCAATACTGCAAAAAGTCGAAGATTTTTTTATTCAATATCATTTATTTAGTCTAGGCTGTTAGAGCACTTGTGAATGTCAAAGAAGCTACGCCATCGGATCACAAACCCTATAGACCTTGCAACGAGAAGAACCGGCAAGAAAACGTCAAGGGCTGTGTTTTTTCTTATTTCATAGAGTCGTGTAATTATTTCTCTCATTAATTTCAAACCTTAAGGCGTAGCTGATTAAGTTCAAAATCGATTGAGTGTATTTTTAAGAAGAACTTTAAGAAGAAAAATATTTACTTATCCTTTTCATTGCTTCATACTTACTTTGACTGTTCCTGTAATGGAAATGGCTAGGACAACATCGTCCTTTCTTGACGATGGACGCAAAACCTAGAAAGCGAAAAAGTTTAGTTTCATTATTAATAAATATACTTATGGTGCATAATTTTAACGATAACTATACCTTTAACTATAGCAGAAAAATGTATAGGATTTGACAACCTTAATTTGGTTAAAGTTAGCCGGTGCAACTCAGCCTTAGAGAAGTTAGGGTTCTCCTAACAAGTATATGCCTTCAAAATGTCAAGTTCATTTAATGCCGGCATATAATTACCGGGCTAGCCTTTCAATGAAATGGCTGATTTAACCAGATGGCTGCGACATGTATATGACTACACCAACAAAAATTTACTCTTCAAGTTCCCGACTCTCATAAAATAGAATCTAAAAGTTACATGTCCCCTTTTATCATGCGAACAGCCAAGGACTGAAATGCCCTGCCACCGTCTGTTTTCCCGAGCACATACAACCCAAACCTCTTCAAGGTGCAAGTGAACAGGCTTCTTCTGGGCAAAAGACTATCTGATAGAATCAGAATTGACAACATCAAGAAACAAAAAAGAACAAAGAATGTTTTAAAAACAATAAAAAAAGCTAAGTGGAAGTGGGCAGGACACACAATCAGAGGAAGTAAAAATATACAAAATTAGTTATGAATTGGTTCACAAGTGGTAGGAAAAGAAAATGGAGTAGGCCTTTAAAGGCTTCAAAGCCGTAGCAGCCGGTATATGGACCAGAATAGTCAACGATCAACGAAATGGCGGGAGTTGGAGGAGGCCTTTGTAAATTAGTGACATACAGGGAGTTGATGCATTTATTTGTAAATTACTGTCTGAATAAAAGCAATTATTATTATTATAAGGGCATTCTCAAGATCAAACTGTAAAGCTGTACTAACTGTCTTATATACTTACGTGCAAAGCTGATATCCAATCAGGGTTCATCTTGGAGCTCAAAGAAAACAATATCTCCAGTGAGAATGGATCCATGACGAGTATTTCTGCGTAGTAACCGTTGCAGAACAAGCGTAGATCTTCACTGTTGCACATGTGGTATGCCTTTGACAAACAAGGACATTTAATTGAATTTATTATTTATTATTGCACAAATAAAAAAATGATTTTGAGTACATCTTAGTGTGGTGACTGACGTCTAACATTTAACGTAACATAACGTTACGTTACAATGTAACGTAACATAACAATACGTTACAATGCAACGTAACATAACAATACGTTACAATGTAACGTAACATAACATAACGTTACAATGATCTATTTAACCCCTTAAATAGATCATTGTAACGTAATGTTATGTTACTGGTAGGTAGGTTACTCTTGACAGGATCGCGTTGAGATTCAGATTGAATATCAGTAATAATTACTGATTTTCGACGTCGATTCGATTTTAATTGACGCTAAATTCGATTGCTAGAATACAAAATCACTTTACATATGTACTAGTTTTAGGTATTATTTTTTTATTTAATTGTTCATTTTAATGTCATAATTACTGACTATAATTACTTGACATTAATTCAATCATGATCTCAATGCGATCGCCTCAAGATTAGGGGGCTTACCATACTCTGGACGGAAGAGAGTTCTCATTAGCATCGAATCAACGTCAAAAAACGGTTGCTATGGTTTCCATTGTACCGTTTTAATGTAATTTCGATCCTGATGTGAACTCGACTCCGTCAAGGGTAACCTTAAGAGTCGTTACAGCAAGCCAAGCTGTCGTTGTCATAGTGACTAAAAGCATGCTCGTGACGAAATATTTCAGCGATGCTACCGCGTAAAAATGATGTATATCGACATGATCGGCTTCCTTTGACAGTTTATTGGCCATATTGGGTAATTTTATAAGCATCAACTGTCAAATGAAGCCGATATCCGTACCCTATTTCTTACGCAGTAGCCCCCCCCAGGTCAGTGCAGCAAGCCGAACTGTCGTTGTCGTAGTGAGTACAAATACGCTCGCCTCGAACGTTACGTTACGACGAAACGTTACAGGTTACAGTTTTAGATCAAACCAAAGCTAAATGTGGCGTCGTCGTTAAGATGTGGCGATGCATTTTATTCCGTTTAAATGTTCCCAGGAATTTCTGAACGTCCAAGTGCCGAAGTTCCAGTTAGATGCTAGTACTCTATAAATGGGTGAAATGGTTCCGATTGGGGAGACTGATCACACGTCCGGCTTCGCTGGCGTCTCTCCAAATAATAATAGTGGTCTTTATTACATACCTGTATTTATTACTTTTTAATTTTGCATTTTACAATGCTATTTTTATGTGATAAATATTTAACAAGTAAATATACTAGAAAAAAGCAACTAGTCTCATGTCGCCCTGACGGGATACACATACATACATACCTGTATATTAGTGTGAACTTGAGAGAGCTTCACACTCTCCCTGCACTTTCCATCCACGAGGTCCCAAGTGCACATCTCACCGGCTTCAGATGAGCTCACTATATAGTTGTTATCCTAGAAACAGACAAAATAAACAGTTATGGGAAGGAAAGTTTATTGGTTTACACAGACCTATATCGGCATAGACGAAAAGAGCGCTTCAAACTGTATGAGAACCCACAGCGTGTCGAATTTTTCGTACCTACGATGACGTTACGAGCGAGATCGAGTGATGTGGAAATGTTATTGACGGACTCTTGCAAGAGCACTGCACAATTAACCATTTTCGCTTCTGAGTTGGCGTGGAGAGCGTGTTTTCATGGCAATGGTCTCAAGCAGACTGACTTAGGTCGGAAAACTTTGACCGTGGATCAAACTTTTGACACGCAAGCTAAGTACACCTTTACCGTCTATCTCGATATAGGTCTGTGTTGGTTTAATATGAGTGAGAAACCCATATTTTGTAAAGTAACAGATTATAGGGTTGGACCATGAACCACACCTGTCAGCACAAAACTTTCATTTACTGCTACCAGAACCAACATTTGTTAAGAGCAAGAAAGAACACGGGAATACCACCGCACGCGGCAGAATTCTGCAGTCTTTCTCGATCTAAAAATTTAATTTTAGCGTTTACATATCAATGTAAAAAAAATAGCATTTTGTACCGCTTTCGCTGCTCTGTTTCCCTAAAGGTTGACTGGTTGAGAATACTTTTAGTATTAAGGCCGCCTTCTGTATCTAACTTATTTTTATTGTACAATAAAGATTTAAATAATAAATAAAAAATTACGATTTTGGGCGACAGAATACGATAGAGCGCTAAAATGTGATTCCATGCTGACATATATGACAAAGCCCTAGTAAAAATAACCTGCATGTCAGACTTTCCAGTTGTCACTGAGATTGATTTAATGTGGCTCGTAATAAAGTTGCAGTTTTTGTAGCGCAAGTGTAAACTTAGCAAGCTGTTGACTGAACGTACTGGTTTACTACCTTCTCAAGAGACGCCTTGAAGAAGCACAATCTGTAGAATTTAAATCAGTCAAAACTGGATACTGGCAAAATCCAAAAGGGCACCGCCATTCAATATAAAAAGAAGAAGACTGTACGTAATATGTTACGTACATACATATATTATGGCTTGTATTTAACTGTACATCATACTAACCTAACCTAACCACTAAAATAGCTAAATGTACACCAAAAGTAGTTTATCTTGGTACTATATTATTACTTTTTGGAGCTCAATCAATTTATAATCCAAATATTATTGGTCTATGACAACTAAAAGATACAACACCAGTTGAGGTCAAAGCATAACCAATTTATTATTTCTTCCTCTTCTTCTTTATTGAACGAACGGCTTGCTCTATGTTCTAAACATAATTCCACCAATGTCACGTGTAGGTAGCTTTTACACGGTGAGGTGGGATGTAAAATTTTGATATTATTTTATTCTAAGCTATTTTACTGAAAATAAAAGACAACACAGTAAACATCACAGACATTTAACATAATATAGGAGAAGTATATATTTAATTTAATATTTTAGTTTGCTGTGGGAAATAAATTTTGCCAATATTTTATTATTAGTAATGAGACCAAACAGGGATTTCATATTAATAGGGCGAGGAATATAAATAAATCTATGTAGATTAAGGCAGTTAAAGAATAGATGGTCCAAGGAACAATTTATTATTTAAGTTAGCCACATAACATGACATTTTAATTGACAATCAAAATACACAATGACAACTAATCACTATATTTATATAATATTATAAGTAATACAATCTGATTGAATTAATGAATAGATAGTTTTTTTAACTAAAGTTTAGGTATTTTTTGGACGCATGAAGAGACTTAACACAAAATGATACAGATACAGTTACGCTCACCTGAATAATAGAAGCCCGTGACAAACATGTCACAGGAGCAGTATGCCCCACAAGGAGACATCTTGGTGTCATCTTCAGAGTCTCTGGCTGCACTTGCCAAATACAGATCTGGCCATCATAGCAGCCCGTCACTAGGGTCTTCTGGTCGCGTGACAAGTAGATGGAGGAAATGCAGTGTGTTGGAGCATGCTTGCCCCAAAGTACAACTGGCACAATAAGGTTTGTGCCAGGCATGGTCGCTATAGGAGAAAGTTTAATCATAAAACATTCAATTTTTGTCAATCTATTAAAATAGGTGGAGTAGCTTTTTTCACAGTAATTAAAATAAAATTCTGAAGTTTCACAAAAATATAATGAAAAGGACAACATTGTCAGTACATAACAAATCGTTTACAAAACCAACATTATTTTAATATCTGGTTTTAACTTTACTGATAAAACTGAATGAACAATGAAAAATAACATGAAATAGCTACTTTAGTTTAATTCGGTCTGTCTAGCTACAAGATATTTGTTTGATATCAGACAAAATACTTACTATTTTTTAAAAAATACAGGGAATAATTATACTTTTAGACCCAATCAATATAATATCTATAAATTACATAAAAATGGTTGAAAACGGGCAACACTGGCCAAAATTATAATATTAAAAGATTCTTACAAGATAAATAACCAACTACTATTCACACCATTACATTTTAGTGAAGACGTAACTACAAAAGACACTGCTAAATAGATTACTGCCGTTAAATATCAGTTAACCGGTAATGTATAATCTTGCACAGGCAATTTATATAGTGTAACGTAACAGATCTAGTCAATAAATAAGACAAGTATTGTTTGAATAACACTACGATAAGGAAAACCTAATCAATTTGAGGGACATCAAAAATAGAGATGATTACCTGGTCACACGAGGAAATTGAGGGCTGGATATGGAACAAACCAAATCGTTGGATTACTACGCACCCATCTGGCACAATAAAACAGAAAGACACACGAATAAATCACTTGAAATTATTAAAAATTGTTTCGCACAACTTAAAATCACTAATAAATGAGAACCCGACTCACGTCAGTCAGACAGAACTGACAACTGTCTGACAGCAGTGACAGCTCAGTTTTATGACTAATAGTTGGTAGTACCCGAGTAGTTTGTTTGCGAATAGTGAAGTGATACAATCGAGTTTGTCTTCGGCTTAGTCTATTCACTCCAAACTTCTTGTACATCATACGCTGTTCCCCTTTTTGGAAGTTTTCCTTGATCACTAAATCTATTGATGCGGTATTAAAAAGTACAGTTTGCAAAATCCTAAATTTACAACTTGAAGATCGCCATTGGGAACAAGCAACTCTTCTAATTAGATATATGGTGGGCTGGGCTTACGCACAACCTCTAGTGTCGTACTCCCTGCTTTCCTGTACTCCGCCTACAGCACCTCCTCACTCATCAGCGAGTTATTAAACTGCCCTACACTCGATGACGGAGAGGTGTCATGGATGATGATCATGATCATATTCAGGGATGATGGTAAAAGACCCGATGGTGCGACGTTAGTGCCCTGATGCTTGGGGCGTACCTTGGTAAAGTCAAAGTCAAAGTCAAATTTTTTTATTCAAATAGACTTATAGATAAGTGCTTTCGAATCGTCCAATTTTTTTCCTACCAGCCATCAAGGACATCTTTTAACTGATAAGAAGAACGGCCGCAAGAAACTTATCAGCTTTAACAGAAGCAACAACATTTACAAAGGAACATGTCGTTGCTAAACACAAATCTACAATCTTGAAACATATTTAATATAAGAGGAAATATATGGGATGCAACCTGTGTAGACACCTTAGGTCCTTCCCATAATATATTATACGTGGTAAGTCCTCAAGAGCTAGAGCCACGGCGGAGCAAGCTTAGTTCCTCAATTGCCGCAAATATGCGTCGCTCTCAGTAAGCCTCTAGTTTGCGGAACTTGCAGTAGAGACAATGGGCCCTTGGTCGTCTGACACAAAAAAGTTTATGAAAGATATTTCCACAAGACTGGCCCACGCCTCAGGAGACCTGAGAGCTGGTGCCTATCTTGCCCAGCGGCTGAGTCTATGTATTCAGCGGGGCAACAGCACCAGTGTCCGTTCTCGGTACTATGCCACGCGGCTGCGAGTTGCACGGCGTTTTCTTGTTATAGTTAGTATAAGGTACTGTAGTATGCTTAAATATTTGTTATTAATTTATTTGTTTATATGTGGTAACTGTTAATGTTGTTTTCAATTATAGTATCGATAATATTGTTAAATTTCTCGAGCTTGAAATAAAATCATACCATGCATTTAAAAAATTCTCTTTTTGAATCCCCTGTGACAAACGCATGGCTTTGAATCATTTATGACAGTTATGGCATAACAAATATCGTAGATTGTTGAAAATAATAAAATAATTCTGTTATTATTAATTTGTTAAACAATGAGTTCAAAGAAATTGAATCCTTCATCCAAAAACAGGTCAAAATCTAATCTCAAAGATGAAAAGATCGCTGATTTATCTTCAAAGATTGATGAGACAGATGAAATGAAACTAAAGATGCTAGCTGCACTTGATAAACCAGATCCTGATGATGTTTTATATCCACCTGAACTAAATGCTCACTTGATCGAACAGTTAAAGGTTACTCAAAGAAATAACATACCTAGTTGTTCCACTTGTAGACTTGCACATTATTTTAACGCCGTCATAGAATAATCATTAAACCGAATATCTTAGTAGAAACGAATCATAGTAGTAGTATATAGATATTCGCTGTCGTCTGGGAACTTCAATATGGGTATCCAGGTGGGTTAATAAGTTTGAGTAGCCCTGATTTAATCTTACTTTTTAGAAATATAAATTCGAAAATATGTCAGTTTGTTTGTCACTCTTTCATGCAAAAACTACTGAACGGATTTGGATGAAATTTGGTATGTTGGTTCTCCAAGTAGTAGTCTACTTTATATCCTGATATTCCCACGGGACCGCGGGTGTAACTGCCCACGGTTACACCCGCGTGTGTAACCGTGGGCAGCCGCTAGTATAAAAGGAAAGAATTGTTTGTATGTCTGTAACGATAAACTCAAAAACTACTGAACGGATTTGAATGAAATTTAGTACTTATAAGGATATTAAATAAAAAATAAATAAATAATTGCATACAACACACCAATTATCTAGCCCACGTTAAGTTTCATGAAGAATTTGTGTTATGGATACTAGATAACGGATAAACATAATTATATACTTTTTTTTTTGTAAGTACATACTTATTATACATATTAAACACCCAGACCAAGACAAATAATGTTCATGCACACAAATATTTGTCTTGACCGGGGATCGAACCCGGGACCTCTGGCGCAGAAGGCGGGCTTAGTACCCCTGCGCCAAACAGGTCGTCGCCAAATAGCCTGGATTTAAATATAGGATAGGTACTTTTTATTTCAATATTCCCACGGAAACGGGAACCACGGGCGGCCGCTAGTTTATCTATATTTCAGATTAAGGTCTTGTCTAATCTAAACATAAGTTTTTATGTTTTAGGTTATGACCTGTGAAAATAATCAACTTCGCAAGTGCGTATTTACTAAAGACCAAGAGATAAAGGAATTGAATGATACAGTTACAGAATTGAACCAACGGATCAGAGATATAATATCAGGTACAGGCCCAGCAATATCTTCTAAATCTGCTGGCATTATAAGCGCGAAAATAACAGAACTATGCAAACAGAACCGACATTTAGTTGCTGAAATTGAAGGGTATAAGACTAAAAATTCTACCCTGGAAAGAAAAATTATGCAACTAGATTTAATAAATAAGGAGCATGAAAGGCTTGATCTTTGCTTGTGTAAAGAGGAACCTCCTGACTCTAATTCTGATGAATTGAAAGAACTAAACATAAAACTGAGTGCAGTCAACAAGAAATTGTATGAAAGTAAGAACAGAAATTTAGAATTAAAAAACGACATCCTTATCGCAACTAAGATCTTGCAGCAAGAACTTGGAGATAAATTCACAAGCATTAAAGAACTACAAAATGATTTAGCCGGTTGGAAAGGAAGGGCTCAACAAATAATTCTTTTGCAAGGAAGAATAAGTGAGTTGGAAGAAAAACTGAATGGAAAACATAAAGATTTGATAGAAGCAAAGAAGAAAGACCAAATGCAGGTAGTGATCACTGATCAGTCACACGATTATTAAGGGAGTATTTGTTATTATTTAATCTTCCTTTTTTTATATGTCTGTTTTACCTTACAGTTTATTAGGGAAATAGAAATGAAACGCAAAAAGGATATGGAGACAGCAATGAAAGAACTTGATAGTCTAAAAGAGGAGAACCAGGATCTGAAAAGGAAATTAGATGGTGCGAAATGTAGGATCAGAAATTTAGAATGTGATGCGACAACCATCAGACAAAAGACGCAGACATTTGTAGAAAAGAGTAATCATGATGATTTGCTGATTAATGAACAACGAGTCAGTGCTATTTGTTATAATGTCAATAGGTAGTTACTTATCTAAATATTGGTTTTAACTGTATGTTATTCCTTTCGCAGAATCAAATCAAAAGTCTTGAACTATATTACCAAGAAATATTAAAGGAAAATACTGCTAAAATTAACAAAATGAATAGTGACATGACTGAGAAGAAAAAGCTAATGGAGAATACTGATGCTAAAATAGATGCTTTACGTAAGCAAGCAACTGAAAAGGCAGCTAAGATTGATGAACTTCGAGCACAGTTGTTAAGATACGAAGAATGTTCTTTACAGAGTGTATTCTTCACGCCTATGAAGACAGCAACAGATAACGAAATAAAAAAGCTTTCAGATCTGGTGGTAACTCTTAATGAAAGATTGGACGTTGAGCGACACAAATGGGAAGAACTGGAAGTTGCTCATAGAAAGCTCAGAGAAAAGAAGAAACGCCTTGAAAGGAAACTCGGATCTCTGGAAGACGACCTAAAATCGTTAAAAGATTCCAAAAGGGCATCAAGAATTTCAAAAACTTCTGTCAAAGAACTGCAATTTGATTTTGCAATGGGATCGTCGTCTGTGACAAAGAAGCAATCATCTATCACTGCTGTTGCAGAAAAACCGAGTGAATCTTCCTCAGAATCTCAAGCAGTAGATTATGATTCTCTTGATAAAGAGGATTTGAAATACAAGCTTGAATTATGTGAAGAGAAACTAAAAATTATGGAAGACAAGTTGAAAATGATTGAGGAAGAGAAACAGGAAGATTACAATCATTTGACCGATATGATTCAAACCTCCAAACAGTTATTCAATGAGGCTCTTGCTGTTCTGCAAAGAGAAAAATGTCTTTGTTCGTAAATGTCTTATTTAATTAATGTTTATTTTATTTAAATAATTTTTACTTTCTATGCTATTGCATTTCGTTAATATTTTCCTTTACTACTAGTAATGGTAGAAATAGATGTTTTGGTAGAATTTTGACGTTTTGCTGGCAGCATTCAACGACGCCATTGGCCATTTGTCATTTTTTGGCATGCGCGTACGGGAATGCAACGAAAGTTGTGCTCGTGAGTGTTTTTCCAGTTTAGCGAAACTTAAAACTTTGTGAATCGTGTTAAACTTGTGTTTCTCTGTGAATAAATAGTGTTAGTGTTTTCTTTGTGCCTGTGTGTTGGAAAACATTCAAGATGAATAAAACTTGTGCAAGGTGTGAGAAAACAGTTTATCCTACTGAGGAATTAAAATGTTTGGACAAGGTAAGTTTCATTCGCATTCCTTTACCATAGTGGGTGTTTTCGAAAGTTTCTTTGTAAATTCATTAATACCTTAATTACGTGCGGTCTAACTCTTTTTAGTGTTCATTCGTCTATTCAATTCAGTGCTCTAGATTCTGGGGTTCCGTACCTATTGTGTGACCGGTACATCAATTCATACAGCCGGACGAATGACTCATTAAATTATATAAATTGCCGCTGATATCATTGCGAGCTATAAAGCAACTCTGTACTCGCCGACCTTTTACCTAATTAAAGGCATCTTAGGCAATATTCTTGACCTTGGGTCACATTCTTCAACAATCGATTGTATTCTAATAACTTTGACGTAAACATTCATAATGGCTGTAAAAACCTCTATTTCTTCGCCATCAGTATTTTTTTAAGTAGAAATATGACACTTGTTTCTCTTTTGCAATCATAATTAATGTTTACTTTGTTATCAGCCTATATCACAAAGAATAATGATAAGAAATGTGATAATATGCCAGATAAGAGATTGCAAATGTGTCAGTGCTTATTTCAGTATGATAACAGCAATTTTAGGCTAAGGTCCGATATAAATTAAAGAACGAAAAGTCATAACTTTTTCATAGAGTTTGGTACCATATCTCTATATAAGGCCCGTGTTATCCATTCTAATGTTCCCTCGAGCGCCATGAATATAACACCTACAGCCATCACTAATAGCATAAAAATCACAAAAAAAAAATGTAGACGGCCGGAAAAATATATATATTTTTTTTAAATTGACCTTATCAAGGTCAAAGGTCAACAAAATTTTTTCTCAAGTGACTCCAGTGAGTACACGTGTGTAGTACGGGCTTAAGTCTAGTTATATCAATATAGCTGAACTGTGCCTTCCTCCCTGTGGCATTTTTACTTCTGATGAAATAATGTAGCTCTCTACTGTTAAAGAATTTTCAAAATCAGTTTAGTAGTTCCAGAGATTACTACACCCTGTTGTAATTTTTAAATTGAGTCTATACGAAATAAAAAGGGAGAAAAACAGCCCTTTGATGACTTTCTTGCCTTTTCTTCTCTTTTAATGGTTTCCCCAGCCATAGTGCAGATATACACAACAGAAGTGTCTAGGGATCAAGTTTTTTTTTGCGATAAACAAACAACCAATAAACATTTCCAAATGTAATCTTTTAGACTGGCTTTTTACTTTAATTCCTTTTTTATTCAAACGGATGTTTAAAAAATAACCATTAACAATAAAAAAATTTAATCTTCTATAGCGGCAAAGCTCTACTAAACCTTACTTGATCCATAAACACTTTTGATGTGTGTATTTATCAGTATTTTTTTGATACTGTCACCAGAAACGCGAGCCGAATAAGAGGCTCTTTTCTGCGTCCCTTTCTGATGAGGGTGATCATGTTAAATTAAATTCTGTTTAGCACATTAGTCAGTGTGAATTGAGCATATTTTTGTGAGTTGTGTGTGATTCGTGCATTCAGTTTCAAACAATAGTCCAGTTTGTGCCATACAAATTGAGTTATATTTATTTATGGACAATAAAATTTACTCACCACTGATTACGTCTCACAAAATTACACTGTTTGGCCTCACCCCTATAGAAAAATATGTAGCTATTCAATAGGTATAATAGTAGTGCCCATTCCATTAACATTGTTGTCCTTATTGTAATAAAAAATAATCCACATATTATTTTTATTTTTTATTATTATTATTATTATTAACAGGCTAGCAGTTGTAACAACTGATAGCGCCTGTATCCTGCTATCTATGCGTTTTGTTCAATATTTAAATTCTAAATATCTGTCTAGTCGATTTTTGAATTGATTGACGTTAGAGGCGAGGACTACATCTTCCGGAAGCTTATTCCACTCGTTGACGACTCTGTTACTGATAAAATGTTTGCATGGGTTGTTGTTTGCGATTGAAGTACTGAGCTTGAAGTTGTGACCCCTAAGGTAACGGTTCTGATTACGCTTATGTTTATCATCTCGTGGCATTTCTTTAGCATGACAATGGGTGAAAGGGACACATAAAAGCAAATTCATGTTTTGTCTTTTATCTATGATTATTTAGTATTAATAACTTCGCCATTTACATTATAGTTCATTTTTGTTTGTCACGGATTTTGCAGTGAGCAATCCTGTTGTTAATTCCATGGCCTAAGCCCATAATTTGACAGTTATAATAAGAAAAACGTAAAATTATCTGCCAGATAAGCTACCCAGAACTTATCTGTGGGTTGTGAAACCAGCCCTTAATGTTGTTTTTAGACTTTGAAAAATTTAACTTTTATACCCCCTTTTTTTAAATTACGTTCAAATATAAAGTCAAATAAATTCCATTTTAATACCTACACACTTGTTCATAATGTATGGTTTTTATGGTGCATATGAGTCACAATAAAGTTTACCTCATTGTAATGGCTGTACTACTCACTTGGTGTGACACCGTACTTGCGGTGCGGTCACAAACTATGATTAAACAAAATTACCAAGGTCTAAAGGAAAATGATAATTAAGGTTTTTAGGAAACCCATGTTTAATTTTGCAATTATTAATGTTTCCCTGTGGGATTGGTTAGTTAGCTTCCTGTTTAAAATGCTTTTTTTTACCTGACTGCGCCAGAAGGAGGATTATGTTTTTCGAGAGTATGTATGTATGTATAATTGTTTGGCGCGCTCTACGGCCTGAACGGATCCATAGATTTTAGCAAAGGAGGTGTCGTTAGATTCGTATTTACTGTGAGTGTGACACTGGGTATATCAAAGTAAAAAATAACCGACATGGACACCGACGTGCTGCTATTGTTTGAAGTGAAAAATAAAATATATTTTTAGAATACTTCAATATAGGTATCAAATTAAAGGGCTGATCTTTAGGATTTCAAAAAGGTATATCATGAGCAATAAATAATTTATTACTGGGAAATATTAAATGGAATTCCGTAGTTAGTTGAGGTTGGGAAATATAGTTATGAATGACACATATTTGAATGCTAATAAAAGTTATATAGACTGTGATATTAATAAGTCAATTAATATTTTTAACTTTAAACATCATGGTGTTTTTTCATATCTTTGATCTTTAAAGTTGATGATTATGAAGACCCTAAAGTAAAAAAGCCATGCATTAATAAATATTATATTCATTGCTGAATCATCATCATAGTCCTCAATACTGTTTGATTCTTTGGTTTGCAGCTCAGGAATATGGCACTTATATTTTTCTTATTGAAGTGTTGTAACTGTGAGTATTTTGCACCCACAATTTATTGAGCCCTCCACCAACCAAATTGTCTAAAACTTAATAAAAAAAATTATGGGAACAAATAGCAGCAACTACAACTACTCTGCGTTGAATAAAAAAAGAAACACAATCAGAAGAACACCAATAGCATCTTAAATCAAGTTCACTCAAATCTTCGAAAGCAAAGTATCAAGCAAAAGGTCATTAACCAAGCATCCAGACTACTCAAAAATATGGAACAAACAGAAAATGATCTTTAAAACTTGAGTGTATCACAACGTTTTACTTGATACATTGTTTTCGACGATTTGAGTGAACTTGGTTTATGACGCTATTGGTGTTCTGAAATATTAGTATGGGAGGTCTGAATAATTTGCTGACTTTGGTTGAATTGATTATCTTGAATACTTTCGATGCTTCAAAATATTTGGCCACCTTAACAGCCACTATATATATGGGCATTTCTCTGTAATCTCGTACAGGTCACATATAAATGCTGTCCTGGCAATTATTTTTAATATTTATTAAAAAACCGTGTCCTATTTCGAAGAAAATTAATTATTATTTTAGTTAGATAAAGAGGCTCACTGAATTTATACGTATATTCCGAGTTATTAGCGATTTTTCAAAAAACCATGACAGGGGACTGTTTTAGGCAACAGGGGACTGATTTGAACAAGACAGGGGGCTGTTAAGTGAGACAGAGGACTGTTTTACCTACTTAAAAAAGTCATTTTACATTAATTAATCATTTATTATTTTTATGACATATTTTCGCGTCAATAATCAACAGTTTCTTTATAAAAATATGACAGAAAACAATAACTTTCTTTAAACATTCATATAAAAAATTAACCTTAAGTGCTAGAATGATTTTGTACTCACTGAGATGAACATAGAGTCCTATTATTGTAATATTAATCATAAAATTCTTTATTCAGTATTCATTGAAATACGTACTATTATTAATTTAATTATTAGAAAAGTATTTTCTCTCAAATATATGTATTTCAACTGAAATATCTAATCATATCCTAAGATTTTTTTTTATTATATATTAGTTTTTTTATATAATGTTAGTGCTCGAAAACGTCTACTTGAGTAGAAAACTAATAAAATATTCTCTTCCCCTTTAAAATCAAGTCAGGATTATCGAACTTTGGACAACTTGATCAAATGACACGTCTGCAATGTCATTATCATCTATTCTAAAGGAGTTTCACCCGAGTTCTTTTCGTTATAACACGTGTTGAGAGGCTCCATTTTTAACTCAATCTACCGTACAATTTCTATTTAATATAAAATATATTTACTTGACATTGGCAAAATTCGCGAATTTTATCGCGAGCACGCCATTAATTAAGAAGAAGAAGAATCTATTCTAAAGATCTGCACTTTTTGGTCACAAATCTTGAGGAAGTAACACGTAAGTCATTTTCATCGTAATCAATCTCATTAATTACGGCAGCATAACGATATTCTACATTTCTAGCTGGATATTTCACAAGAACGTAATCTCCAGTATTGTCCCAATAATGCCGAATGCCACTCGTTCCTGCTATATCATCATCTGATCTTTGAGGGGACTTGTTTGGCGTAGGTGCCATTTCTGGCTTAGTAGATTTAAGATCTTCCGGTTCAGTCTCTGTAAACACTTCTTCTACTGTCCATCTAGGTTTTAGAGCAAAGTTGATACTGCCAGTCTTATAATGCTCACAAGATCCGCTGTTGCAAAAGCAGCTGAGACTTTTCATTATAAGTAGTTTTACATTTAGTTGGAAGGCCGAGGATTGGGCTGGGATAAACCCCTGCGATCTGATGTACTTTTAAACGACCGTTTCTGATCGGCCGCTTCCTCTTCAACTTTATCGACCATTGCCTGGATGTCTTTACCGTCGATTGCGAAACATGTGATATCAAGACATCGCTCTTTGATAACTTTAACAAAGCGATCAATATTATTGATGTTGCCTCCAGAGTTAACAACAAAATCAGCTGTTCTTTTGCACGTTGCTCCGGTATACCATCCGGTGAACCTTTTCCATGGCCACTTTCGGTGTAGTTCCATGTAAAGTTTTCAATATCTGGATTTTTTTCAGAGAGTTTGGTAGCCATTATAAAACCATAGTTTTATTACGATACTGCGTTACAGGGCTCAAGAAATGCACTCGTTTGATGCCACGTGGAAGAGTCTTGAAGTTTGGTCGTAGATGTGTCCAAACGGCAGCAGGTGAATAGGGTATGTTCTCGGAGACTGCAAAAAAAGGATGGAATTTCGTAGATAAACTACTACGGTATGCAGACTCAGTTGTACTCAAGATACAACGAAATGAAAGGCCTGTATTTCTTCTGCGTACTTAGTGCAATAATTCTCGCTGAAATCGACGTGGATCAGAACTTCATCGTCTTGTAGGGTTGACTTCAAATCTTTCATGGCATAATTTCTTTGGTATCGTAGTCGCTCTGCTTCTTTCTTTTGCTGTAGTAATTCCTCTTGGGATAACTTTTTCTTTTTAGGAGCCATATCATGTGTGTTCGATCGCCCTGTGTAAAATAATTAATTAAATTAAGGCATAAGACCCATATTATCAAATAATTATAAAAATTAATTGTAATAATAGTAACAGAATAATAAATAATATAAGCTTAGAAAGGAAAATAATGCGAATCAAATACTTTGATGATTCTTACATTAATAAAACGGACTAGCAGATAAATTTACACAAACAATACATAAAAACAATAACCAATACGCAAAATACACAGTCCCCTGTTGCGTAAAACAGTCCCCTACTGCATTTTCAGACAGAGGACTGTTGCCAGGGGACTGTGTATTTCGGTTAGATTTCACAATATTTACAAAACTGATGTAATATAGTTTTTTAAGAACTTACCGATCAATTTAGACATAAATTATAAATCAATAAACTGTATATAGAGATAATTAAAGTAATTAACATAAACGTTATTACTAACCAGAGGACTGTGTGTGCTAGCGGACCAAACGCGTGTTTACCTCACAAATGACACTCTGACACTAAACAAAATGGCGCCTCGTCGCCGCATTTGGCCAGGTTGCCAACTTCACAACAATTTGCGTTTCGTTACACTAAAAAAGCTTTTGTAAATATTACAGTTTCTTTTTATTATGGATTTCAATTTTTGGCAGGGGCCTGTATAGAAATTCTAGGGACAAACTTTACAGGTGTTTACTAAATATATAAAATTCGTATTGAAACTTTGTTTTACGAAAATAATATAGTTAAATTATTTTTATTTATGATATTAACTGCCAAATGTATTTAGTTTCAATAACTTTTTCGTAAATCTAATTTCTAGGCGGGAATACAGTGATGGGGACAGCCAGGGGACTGTAATTACAGAGCTTTGATCACGTCTAGAAAAAAAATAAAAATAGTTATGGTTCTAAAAACAATGCGCTCGTAAAGTTTCAGGGTTAAAGTTTCATGAGGAGTGTTTTTTTTTTAAAATAAATAATTTACTTTTTGGAGAAAATGGTCGGGACAGCCGATTACGAGTTTACAGAGAATAGCCCATATATATATATATATCTGACGCTGACTGTACATACCTAATAAAAACATACCAGCTGAATTGAGAACCTACTCCTTTTTGGAAGTCGGTTAAAAATTGCATCTTTTCAAGGGAGAGAGGAACTGCATTTTACACAAAAACATTACAATCGCTATGTATTGTGAGCCAAATATACTCTCACTCAAAACAATGGTTATTGAGGACTTTACATTTACATGCTATGAAGATTGAAGAAGATGAAAGATAATATAAAAAAAAAACTTAAATTTTACACTGATGATCATGAACAAGAAATGAAATGTAGTGGTGTAGGGTTAATAAGAAAAAAAACTGGTAAAGGTAAAAAGTAAAGCTAAAATTGTTCTATGCTTAAGGATAATCCTGTTTTATACAAATAAAAAAAAAATTACAAAACACGGTTAAATCGATGATACATGAATTTAAATTAAAACGAGGGCATAGCAGAGAAACAAAAAAACTGAAAAAAAAATTGTGATTCCGGCCAGGATCGAACTGGCGGCCTTCTGCGTGTAAAGCAGATGTGATAACCACTACACCACGGAACCAGATGTGTGGCCACTCTAAATATAGGTACAATTTCGCTGCGCGGCAAAGTAGCGCGATGGCCGAAGGACTATTAATAAAGTACTAGGGCGGTTACAACCCGATACTCGGGTTCGTCGATCGACGAAAAATTCCAAATTATGCGAAAATAATGACACTTTTTAATTGCAGTTTGTGATCATCACGTTTAACATTTTGTATATTTTATAGTTTTCGGAACAAATAGACTCGAGTACCTTTAATTTGATACCTTACTCGGCCGCGTACTACGCGCCAAAGTCCCTATCGAGTCGTCACAAATTTTGCGAACCTGAATTAAGTATATAGATAGACAGTGGACAGCAGCAGTAACAAGCAATTGCGCTATTTATTTCGTTTGCAAAACGAATTAAGCTATTTATTTCGTTTCGGTGAAAAAATGGGATAGCGCGTTTTAAGGAACTAGCGGCCGACTGCGGTTTCACCCACTGATTCCCGTTCCCGTGGGAATAACGAAATAAAAGTATCCTATAGTTTAATCCAGGTTATCTACTATCTGTGTGTAGAATTTCAACCAAATCTGTTCAGTAGTTATTGCGTGAAAGAGTGACAAACACACTCAAAAACTTCATTTATAATATTAGTAAGCCGCGAACCCGTACAAACATTCGATCACATTCTGCATTGTACCGTTTACCTGACGCTTACAACAAATTAGCTTCTGTCGATATATTTGATAATCCCTTTCGACAATTTCGCGATAAAGTTGTAGAGTTGTTAAGAGAGGTGTAAAAAACCACATTAAATTTTTTTTTGGTAACATTTTTGTAATTTAAATTTATTTTTTGTTTATTCTTATTTTATGGGATTTAATTGTATTTTTATTTTAGACATTTTTTTCTAATTGTATTTTTATCTAGTGACTTCTAATGCATGATTGGCTACCTTTAAAAGAATTTTACATTTGAAATGATCTCCATAATTTGTAACATTTGTAAGCTTTATTGTAATGTACCCTGGGGTGGACCAAATAAATAAATAAAAAAGTAGATAGGAAGTAGGATTTTCATGCAGAACAGCTGAAGAAGTCGCGGGCGGAAACATAGTAACCAACTCTTCTGTATTTCTGCTGCATGACTTTTATACCGAAATTCATCGCAAGCCGACTGGTACCTACTTATTTCCAGATATAAGGGCCTTCAACAAACAAACCATCTCTTCAACTTTTTATTACACAGTTTTTTGTGTTAAAGAAGAAATAATTTGGATAAAGTCGCAGTATTGTATTGATCGTCGATACAATACTGCGACATCGAACAAATACTTAGCTATCTATTTACCCGAAATAACTTATCTGCAGATTGGGCTATCTGAGATTGTTGCCTAGGATACTGGGTTTGTTGCCTAGCAACCGTCGTTATATTGGTCATATTAACAAAAATATACTAAGTCAAAGTCAAAGTCAAGTCAAAGTCAATATCATTTATTCAGTCTAGGCTGTTACAAGCACTTATGAACGTCAAAGAAGCTACGCCATCGGTTCACAAACCCTACGGCGGGAGACCTTGTAACGAGAAGAACCGGCAAGAAACTCGTCAAGGGCTGTTTTTTTCTCCCTGTTTTATTTCATACAGAGTCGTCAAATTGAAAAGTGACCTTAACATATCAGTAAGGTCAATTTCCATCACAAAAGGAAAATACTAATTCTAGGCAAATATGTCAGATAGCCCAATCCATATCTACAGATAAGTTATTTCGGACGTACACTACAGGTCACTACATGGCGGCGACTGCAGGGCGTATTAGTTTATTAGGCGTATTTAGTGTTCGACACTACATTTTAGGTTATTAAACAGACCTATATCGAGATAGACGAAAAGAGCGCTTCAAACTGTATGAGAACTTAGCGAGTCGAATTTTTCGTAGTGATGTGGAAATGTTAATGACAAGCTCTTGCAAGAAAGCACTGCACAATTAATCATTTTTGTTTCTGAGTAACGCGTGTTTGCATGGCAATGGTCTCAAGCGGACTTGAGATAAGTTCATACAAACAAACCTACTTTTCCATTTTGATAATAATTCTAACACAAAGGTAGTTATTCAAACCACAGCTCAAATCGCGCTTGCTAGACAATGTGAATCGTAACATGAAATATCTTGCGATTTCACAATCTAAAACAATGTTTACAATTGCAGACATTTGTAATAATTATAAAAGCAAGGTTGTTTTTGTTCTTTTTTAATTTTTTACTGACCCCGCGTTGACTTCCGAGCCGGCCGGGGTCGTGGCTTTGGTCCATGGCCTAACATATTTCTCTTATGCCGGCGCCACACATTGGGTATATTGGCTTGAAGTTATAGTCTTGGATCCAATACACCAATGGCAATGTGTAGATCGGTCTTGGCCAATGTTCTTGGCTAGTAAGTTGGCCAAAAGGTATTGTTGGACTTAATGTGTGGCCGCATTAACTTGGATACAATAATTGGCTATAAATTCGTAGCCTAGTTTGGACCCAATTTGAATCCAATGTGTGGCCGCGGCATTAGGTTTTAGTAGGAAAATGCTTATGTAAGCTTTCAGAATGAAATGAATAATAAATAGGCCTTTTCCAAACTTGCGTGATATGTTGTTTTTTTTGCAAAAACTTCATCATCATAATATAACCAATGTCCCTATTGCTGAGGCTGTCCTTATTCGGGTCATGTCAAGTCTTCAACAGCTTGACGTGTCTTGCACAAAGATCGAGATAAACTATAGTCACCCATCCCTTTATCGGCCATTGCTCAAGCTAGCTCATCATCAGTTCACTTTTTTTATTTTTTTTTATTCTTAATGAAGAGACCGGGGTTTTTGTCTTTCAGACATGCCAACCCCATCGTAACCTTATCCTATTCTGCTCAAATGAGAAGCAGCTATTGTAAAACCGTAACCAAGCGACAAAGTCCTTTAGCAATATCTGATGTTGGTTCCGACAAAATACCTTTAGCCCAACATCGAGGGTATTTGGCTTGAATTTATTTATGAATAGCTGCCTCTCATCTTTGTTTTTGATACACTCCATCAGCAAATGTTGCATGTCCTCAACTTTTTGGCACGTTGAACATTTATCAGTTTGATCAGTTCACTATTAAGGCCCAAGTCACCAACTGATTATCCGATGGATTAGTGTAATGCCATCTAAATGTCATCGTATTTCAATCGTTTCTTTAGAAGTTAAAAAGGGCAGAATATTATCGACAGTTTGTGAACTCGGCCTCATAATTTGTTTTTTTACTTATAATGGGTTTCTTCTTGATTGATCCCAATCAAGCCCAAGGGTTAAGACAGGAGCCACGATGGAGTGAGCTAACCCAGAAGGTGCTTTGCTTTGTTGAAGGTGGACTTTTAGTACCATACAGTGTCAGTAACATACAGTGTCAGTAACATACAGTGTCAGTAACATACAGGAGTCATTGCCACTACTCATTAATTGTGCAAAGTCACGCAGTTTAATGCATGCTATGGATACTTTATGCAATTTAAATAATCTATATACTTAATTCAGGTTCGCAAAATTTGTGACGACTCGATAGGGACTTTGGCGCGTAGTACGCGGCCGAGTAAGGTATCAAATTAAAGGTACTCGAGTCTATTTGTTCCGAAAACTATAAAATATACAAAATGTTAAACGTGATGATCACAAACTGCAATTAAAAAGTGTCATTATTTTCGCATAATTTGGAATTTTTCGTCGATCGACGAACCCGAGTATTGGGTTGTAACCGCCCTAGTTTATTACGTAAGTGAGTTTTTTTTTTAAATTTGTGACTACTGGTTTTAAAACTAATTATTATGCCGGGCACAGCTAGTTAGGTAGTATTTTATGAAACTAGGGAGCTTTTTCCCTTTGTCGATTATTCGGGATCCCACATTATTGCTTGCTAAAAATGATGCCCAGAGATGATAGGTACCACACATCTGCAGCCGTAGGGCCTAACGGTATAGCTATCGTTATCGCTATAGGTTTCAATTTTCAAACCCGCTACAAGGGATCTCGATAACGATCACTTTCATACTAAAAATGCAATAATGAATAAAATCCATCATCAGCCTGTGGACGTCCACTGCTGGACATAGGCCTCTCCTAGCTCACGCCTATTGTGGCGTTCACAGGAGGCTATTAGCCTACTGCTACCACGCTGGCCAGACGGGTTGGTAGAGAGTTTGTTTCAAGTTTTCCTTCTCTCGCACAGGTGTTCAATGCGTCGAGCCTTTTAGTCGACTCTTACGACATCCCAGGCATGTAAGGGAGTGGTGACACTTGTATTCTTAGGCTGTCACCACACGGCAATGAATAAAATAGATGAATAGAAATATGTAGGAATAAGACAAAAAGCCTATCAATGAAGGGTTTTACGAGAGTTTTAAGTTTGATAGCTATTGCGACAGCAATAGAAATACCGATAGGCGGTAGGGGTGGTGATCCACGTATTCCTTCGCTCAGTTTTCATGATCGAAGATATTTTCTTTAAAAAACACTATTACGAGTTAATCTGTGACACTACGCTGCAAATGTTTTAACATGTGTCTATGCTATCAATGGAATTAAAACCCGTCGCTAGCCCCTTAACACCTAATTAGGAAACTCGATAATTACCTTCCGGAAAAGGAAGTATTCCATTCAGTATAACACGACCCACTTACGATATTAGAAAGTGTAAGCTTGCTGTGCGATGTGCGTACTTACAAAAGTTCATATTACTATACCTAGCTTTAATTCATTTGTAAAGTTAAGTAAATAATTGCATACAATCACACCAATCATTAAGTTTCACGAAGAACTTGTGTTATGGATACTAGATAACGGATGAACATTTTTATATACTATTTTTTTTGTAAATACATTCATAAAAACAACATATTTAAAAAGAAACTGTGAAATCAAGCTAAGTATTAGCACAGAATACTGTATTAGTATTTTAATTTATAGTTTTCCTGGCTGAATAGGGCACAGCTTTCTTTATAATTCTATTTAAATTTTTATCCTGGCATTTTCTTGTATTTACTAGCTTTAGCACAGAATACTTAATAGTACAAGTAGCTTTAGTAAGAAAATGTTGTATTTTTTTTAAGTTAAGGGACACCTTACGCTCCCAACTGTTCTTTTAACTTTAAGTTACACAATTCCATAAATCACTATCACAATCCCAATACCTTTGAAAGGGATTATGATAGATATTGAAATTAGAGAATTAGGGGGCAGTACCACAGATTACTAAATAGTTACTACGCAGTACTTACTATCGGAATGCCCATTCCGGCAAGACGCATCAATATTCCAGTGCAGCCAAGCGCGGCCGCGTCTGCCGTTCCGTGCAGTAGGGTGTTCTGTTCCCACCGGTGCATATAGGTCATTATTTTATTATCCATGGGATAAACTTATGACGGTCCTACATTTGAAGTTCAAATTAGAGAAGTATCAAAATATAGTACCTATTAGAAGACAGGTATAAAGATGAAAACATGCTGGTTTACATTGTTTTGTATCTTTGGACTAACTTTTTTTTTTTTTATGAACAACGGGGACACTCTTAGCCTTCATCATTCCTGATGTTAAGTATTGATAAGGCTGAAGATGGAAGTGAGCCTCTCCCGGAATCCCCAATCACTGAGGAACTGGCTTTCTTATCTCTAACTGCCGGAACACAACAATGCTGAAAACATAGTTGTTATGGCGTCAGACTTAGATAAGATGGTGGTAGCTAGCCAGGCGGACTTACAACAAGTCCTACCACCAACCAAACCGAATACAATATGTACCCCCGCTGGGAATCGAACCCGGGATCCCTGAGTGTGATACCGGTGGTTGTACCACTAGACCACAGAGGCGGTTAAAACTGAAGATTGTAACAGATTTTTGTCCGTGTCTTTTCTCGAAATAAGAAGCCGGCGACCGGTCAGCTCCCTATACTCACGTAATCTATACTAATATTATAAAGAAGAAAGTCTTGATTGTTTGTTTGCAACGAATAAACTCAGAACTACCGAACGGATTTGGATGAAATTTGGTACTCAAATAGTATGTAGCCTAGTTATGAACATGGGATACTTAATCATATCTGCTATGGTCTTACGGTCAGTTTCAATAACCTATCTTCAGTAAGAGATGGGCTTACTAGACCTTTGTTGCCAAGACCAGTGATTCCCAAACTATGGCTCGCCAGTGTGTCGCGAGCCAATATTAAGTGATCTGTGCCCTGTAGGACGGACGACACACCAACCGAGCCAAGAACGGCTAGTTTAAAAGTCTTTTAATAATATTGGTGACGGTTAAATTTCCTTTTATTTTGCATTCCATTATCAAACAAGACTGCACTAAGTAGTCTCGGAACTCGTCATTGGGCCCTAGTGACGAGGTCCTTTTTTTTTATACTAGGAGTAATGCTTTTACGCATCCCTCGCCCCCAGGTGCAGGGGCGATTCGAAATGTTGGACTCACCTGGAGTACACGGCCTATACAAACATATAGGCCACGCACTCCATCCCACGCCCCTCCCGTACCCCCACCCAGCGTGTGAGCTCGGTGGAGGTTCGGAAGGGGTTATCCCCTTGTATCCCCACCTACCCATCCTAATGATGGGAAAGTGGGGGGGGGGGGGCGGGGGACACCCGCCTCCCGACCCCCCATCGAGTCCTAAGGGACGGGAGGCAGGCGGGTACTACCAACTAAAACTCCTAATACTTGCCCTCCAGGCCGCCATTCGGTGGAAACCGTGCAAGGCCGGCGATGGCACACCCACCATCGCTAGCTTGGTTTACCTAGAGAGGAATTAGGCGATCAAACTGTCGCCTCCTTCCTCTCAGCCGTCTGCGGCGGAGAAGGGCCGCCCGAGCATCCTCTTCGCGAGCCCTTTCCGCTGTCTCCTTCTGGAGGATTACATCCTCGCAAAAGAAAACTGCCGTGACCACGGCAGCTGAAAAGGTGCCGAAACGTCGGGAAAATCAAAATAACCCCTAAAAACCAAAAAATACGGACAATTACAACTTAGTTCGTGAAATATAGTGCGTTTGATATCCATAAAAGTAGTGTTTTTTTTGAATAAACATTAATTAAATACTACTTACTTAATATAAGTACTAATATTAGTAAAGTCACGAAATTTTTTATATTGATTTTTCTTAAGATTTGTTACGAATTACTACGACAATTATTACGAATAAATTATATTCAGCAAGTTGATACTTTAATGTGTTTTCTGCTAAGAAACGTGTTTGTTCGATCAATGAATGTGATAATTTAATAGTGTGGCCATGAAAGATTAATTTATTATCTAGATTTAATTAATCTATCTTGGTGATAGATAAACATTGATGAAAAGAAAAACGAAATACTGTGATGAAATGTTATTTATCTAATTAAATTAATAATTTATTAAAACTATGTATCTGACTATGAACCGCCAGTACCTATTTTTTTTTTTGTTGAAATGGGCTGATTTTGTAGAGGCTCGTTTCAAATTTTACCGTTTAAATCATCTTTTATGTGATAAATATTAAACAAGAAAATATACTAGAATAAAGCCACTAGTCTCATGTCGCCCTGACGGGATTCGAACCCACATCCTTGGGACTCCAGCCCAATGCACTAACCAATTATGCTACAGAGACCTCTGTAGCATAATTGGTTAGTTGCTTTTTTCTAGTATATTTTCTTGTTTAATATTTATCACATAAAAATAGCATTGTAAAATGCAAAATTAAAAAGTTATAATCATCTTTTATGTTTAAATAAACTCATTATAATATTACCGTCTAAAATAGTTGCATGAAGTTATGCAGAGTTTCTGCCTGACGTTGGCTAAAAGGAACATAATGTCCCTGTTAAAGTTTAGTCACAAACCGGCGGGGCTAAATAATAATAATAATAATTAAAATAAATGTTATATTATTATATAATTTAGATAAATTGATTTTATTTTCATTATAAAAAATAAATATATACTTATTAAATATTTTACCTATTTTTGCAACAGTAACGCGACAACAGAAATTGCGCGTTAATTGCTTTACGGCACGTATCAACAGAGCGGCCTCTACCGAACAAACCATAAACTACAATGTATATTCATTTAGTTCCTGTTATTGCTACCAAATTGTTTTTGGCGCTAGCGTCAAAGTAACACGCGCCGTCTCACTCTCGCACCTAGGTAGGAGCGTGAGAGAGTGAGACGCCGCTATACGAACCATCAGCGAGCGATTAGCCAGCAATCACATACGTTATTACGTATGGTATAAAATGGTATTATTATACCATTTTTATTTTAACGTTTCGCAGCGGTGCTTTAACTTTTAATTTAACTTTTAACCTGCGTAGTGTCGGCTTAGAATAACACTACTCCCTCTCATCCCGTGGGTGTCGTAAAAGGCGACTAAGGGACTCAGCCTTCAGGAGACGGGCAGCAGCGTCTCCTACAAACTTGGCCATACTGCGATCGCCAACCCGCCTGCCAAGCGTGGCGATTATGGCAAACCCACCCTTTTGGGGGAAGCCTATACCCAGCAGTGGGTTTTATGTGGATGAGTCGACGAATAAAACTCTACTGGTCAACTCGGAAGTTTCCCGACTGTACTTAAACAACAGATATGATGAAGAGCTAAGCGCCTTCCCGTTGTGCATAAAAATCGCGATGTAATTGCCGATTTGTATGAAGATTTTCAAAGAAAGTTCGTTTTCCATACTAACAGTTATTGTTATAGTTACTACCGCAAGTGCTAATGACACAATTTTTTTATGTACAATCATTGTTTGAAGACAACGCAATCTAATGCTATATTTGTATTTTAAAAAAATATTAATAATTTATAAATTATATTAAATAAAGTAAAAAAATTTGCTAACAAAAAAGGAGAACCTTTCGAGGTATTTTACCGTATAAGAAACGAAGATAATAACCATGAGATTAATTATTCTTGATCATTATGATCTTAATTTTATATAAAATCAAGCAATAGATGTACCTTAAATCACAGAAGTAGTGAGGTTCTCTAGAAGTGTAAGAAAAACATCGGCAATTTCATACTTATACCCCTATTATTATATTGTCTGTGGCGTGGCGACTATATGTTGTCATAAACTCTTACTGCGATATGCCCTCTATATGTGTAAAAAATCTGTGTACTTATCTCAACAAATGGTGAAGATAAGAGTGATAAGATAAGGTGAATAAAACTGCAACTTTTATCATTCAGAATGATTCAGATAACGCTGCTGTTTGTGGTATGGGAATTTTGAACTTTACAGGGTGTGAAAAGACCCATCTCGAAGCCGTGATATATACGTAATGTAAATCAAACTAAATAAGATTATGTAAAAATAATTGCTAGAAAACGGCTTTTATTTTATGTAAAAAAAACATTTTATAAAAAAAAATCAAACCGACTTCAAAAAGTAAAAAATAAAACTTTTGGAGTCGGTGCCAGCCAGGGCATTCTACATTGCACTTCTATTAACGATATATTTTTTTGGCCTTAGCTAGCTAGCACCGACTCCAAAAGTTTTATTTTTTACTTTTTGAAGTCGGTTTGATTTTTTTTTATAAAATGTTTTTATTTCAGATTTTTTAGTTACATCATGTGCCGTTACTTACACTAAAAATCAGCCAATACACAACAATGTCATCTAGGTAAACGACTACTTGCCAAAAGGTGATTGATATTTTTCAAGATTATGAAAAATTTCGTAAAAATTATATGGGACCAAATTGACAGTGTACCCGATCGAACAAAAAAACAACTATTAAAATCGGATCACCAACACCGGAGTAATCGGTATACATACATCAGACAAAAAAAAAAAAAAAAATACGCTTTGAATTGAGTACCTCCCTCCTTTTTTGTTGAAGTCGGTAAAAAGGGTATTAATTTTTACACTCAATGGAACGCATGTGACAAAATATTCAAGTTTATTCTACAAAATCAGACTTTTATTTAACAAGATCACAAGTATGTATTACAAAATGAATTTAATGACTTTAGATTAAGAATGTAGCAATTTACTTTAAAATAAACTTGAATATTCTGTCACGTGCAACAACGTGTGCGTGTGTCTAAAGGGTAGGAGTAGGCGACCGGGGCCCCGTATCATTGAGTGGTTTTGATATTCATTGCAGTTTTGTAACTTTAAAGGATAATCTTTACAAGAAAATAATAATTCTTATCCTCAACTCCTTAACTACGTACATCTTATGTTTTGGCGCGCACTGTTCATTGAAATAAAACGACTTTTACGGATATCAAACGCGCTATATTTCCACGAACTAAGTTGTAATTGTCCGTATTTTTAGGTTTTTTACGGGATGACCCCCCGTGACCACGGCAGCTGTAAAGGTGCCGAAACGTCGGGAAAATCAAAAAACCCCTAAAAAACCTAAAAATACGGACAATTACAACTTAGTTCGTGGAAATATAGCGCGTTTGATATCCGTAAAAGTTGTTTTATTTCAACTCCTTAACTATCACGTCCCAGGTTTGGTTCCATACAAGAAAATGATAGTAACAATGAGGAGAATACGTAGTTTTCGTTTTCGTGATGGGTCTTTTAACACCCTGTATGAGCAAGTGTCAAAATTGGAGTAGGTACTGACTGGCGATTGACTTTCACATGCACTCTGCGTGCCAAATATATATTTTTTTAAAATAATAATAAATAAATTGCATGCAAACACACCAACCATCTAGCCCACGTTAAGTTTCATAAAAAATAATTCTTGTTTAATATTTTTCATTAAGAACTTGTGTTATGGAAACTAGATAACGGATAAACAAACTAACGGAAATACTTATAATTTTTTTTGTAAATACTTTTTTTTGAATATACATATTAAACACCCAGTCCAAGACAAATAGACATGTTCATGCACACAAATATTTGTCTTGTCCGGGGATCGAACCCGAGACCTCTGGCACAGAGGGCGGGCTTAGTACCCCTGCGCCTAACAGATTACATAGTATTGACATCATTGTCACCCTGAAGAACTGGGTGTACCAGATTGATTTAATAATTCAATTTGGTGCTTGGAATTCACAAATGGCCAGCCAAGTGGAACGACAATTTGATCAATCAGCCGTGTAGTTAATATGTGGCATTGTTTATAAATTATATACGAGTGATAGATTTGGGACTGAACAGTTTAGAGCTGGGATTCTCAAACTTTTTTTGATCAGCTACTATCGTCATCAGCCATTTTTAATGTCCCCACTGCTGGGGCACTGGCCTTCCTTATGGATAAGGAGAACGGGCCATGACCCACCACGCGGCCCCAATGCAGATTGGTGGGTTTTAATGAGTGAAAACCAACGGCTTAACGTGCCTTCCGAAGCACGGAGGAGCTCGAGATAGTAAATTTTTGGTCACCCATCCCGTGACCGACCATTGCGAAAGTTGCGTAACCTCAACAATTGCAGGCCGAGCGTGCGAACGAGCTCCTTTAACTCAACTCAAAGCAAAATTGGTCATACAATATCATGCATAAATAAGGTTTGGGACATTTTCAACATGAAATTCTCATGAAAAATTTTAAATAGAAAAATTTTGGAAAAAATAACAAGTGAATTCTCAGATGGGAATCGAACCCACGACCTTTGGAAATCCGGTCCAATACTCTTTGACATTCTCAGTTCGAAAAGAATATTTGTAAGACAAAATATTAAACTATTTAAGAAAGCTTGTGATTTTTATACCCGCAATACTAGAAATCCAGAAAGACTTGTACTGCAAAAAAAACCTCAAACATTACAATATTTAAGAGCTGTCTTACTATGTGTGTTAAATTGTTTTAATAGACCTAATTACATATCTGAAATGTTTAAATATTATACATTTTAAAAACGGTTTGTTTAAATGGCTATTGACGGAAAACTTTTATGACATTAATGTTTTATTGACTAAACGATAATTAATTAAATAAATTGCAATTTATATTCTGTGAATGTAATCCAATCCATTGTTCGGACACAAGTTTAATGTAATTTAATAAATTCTTCAAATACTATCTTAAAACTGAATTTAATCAAAAATGTTGCTTAAATAGACAAATATTTTTTTATTTTTTAATATTTGCAAACAATCACACCAATTATCTAGCCCACATAATAATAAATAAACATATAAACATACTTATATACTTTTTTTTTTGTAAATACATACTTAATATATATTAAACACCCAGACCAAGACAAATACACATGTTCATGCACACAAATATTATGTATATTTATTTGTCTTGTCCGGGGATCGAACCTCTGGCGCAGAAGGCGGGGTTAGTACCCCTGCGCCAAACAGGTCGTCCAGTAACATGATATACAAATATTTGTAACCTACCATCTTAATTACCATGTTTGTGGCAAATAAAGAAATGATTATGACTAAAAAGTTATACGTCATGTGAGGTCGTCTACAATTCTTGATCAATAAATGTTATTGCTTCCATATAAAGTTATTGCACTTAAGTGACCTTAGCAGCCATCTGGCGCAACTGGGTCACGCAGTGCGTTGTGCATTATGTGCATGCTTTCTAATGTTATGACGTCTGTGACGGGTTATTCCCGACGACCCCGTAATTCGTTGGGATCATCAGCATCATTATTAGCCATTTTTAACCGACTTCAAAAAAGGAGGAGGTTCTCAATTCGACGGTTCTTTTTTTTATGTATGTTTACCATAACTTCGCCAGTTGTTTACAGATTTTTATAATTCTTTTTTTTTTCTGAAAGAAAATGGTTTATGTGTGGTCCCATATAATTTTTACGAAGATCTGGCTAGTAGTTTTTTCATAATCTTGAAAAATATCAATCACCTTTTGGCAAGTAGTCGTTTACCTAGATGACATTGTTGTGTATGGGCTGATTTTTAGTGTAAGTAACGGCACATGATGTAACTAAAAATCTGAAATAAAAACATTTTATAAAAAAATTCAAACCGACTTCAAAAAGTTAAAAATAAAACTTTTGGAGCCTTCCTAAGCACTGAGGAGCTCGAGATAAAATTTTTATGGTTACCCATCCTGTTTTTTTTTAATTTATTTAAAAGACCACAAACAGATTCATATTAATTATACAATGACTACAGCTGGTTAGGTATTAAGATTAACTAGTGCTAGTCTTAACATAATTAGCAATTTATTTTATTAACAAAGACAAACATTATCCTAGATTACGTCTGTGTATGCGTAGGTATGTGCGTGTTACCGACCATTGCGAAAGGCCGAGCATACGAACCGCTGCGCCATCGTGCTTCTTATTTGATGGGATAAAGGTAGGAAAACAGCCGTTGAAAAGTTTCTTGTCAGTAATTCTTGATACAAGGGGCCTTACCATCACAACCCTTGATGCGATTCTTTTTAGGTTGTGGGAGTGGGATGCTGCCTTACGGCGCGTATAGCGGCGTCACAGTCTTACTTCCTGAAGGTAACTAAAAATGAATCGCATTACAATTGATGGTAGGCCCCCTGGTGTTCTACCACCATGAAATATGTCTAAGAATCTGCTCCGAAATGAAATCTTTTGATTGCAATAAACCGCACCAGTATCGGTTAAGTAAATTTTGAGAACTCTTCAAATGCCAACTTATCTAGGTTGCTGCTGCCCCCTTTTTGGTCTACCACTATGAAACATCTCTAAGGCTGCGTCCTGGACGCCAGCGGTCAAAGCGGGCGGTGGCACGCGCGTCTTGATCAAAGTCCATAGATTTGTATGAAACGACATCGGTGCGGGACATCGACGGAACACGCTTGTCGAGAACTCATACAAATCTATCAAGACGCGCATGCTACCGCGCGCACCGCCCGCACCGCCCGCCCGGCCGCTGGCGTCCAGGACGAAGCCTAAGAACCTGCTCTGAAAAACTTAAACCTTTTGAATGCAAAAAACCACACCAAAATCGGTTTAGTTAGTTTTTGAGAACTCTTAAAATTCCAACTTATCTGGTTGCTGCTGCGCCGCCTGGTGGTCTACCACCGTAAAACATTTCTAAGAACCTGCTCTGAAATGAAATCTTTTGAATGCAAAATACCGCATTGAAATCGGCCTCGTGGTTTCCGAGGAAAATGGTAACAGACATACATACAAACAAACAAACAAACAACCTCTAATCCCAAACGCATATACCGCCTCCGTTCCGTTCCGTCCGTCGTGGGTAATAATGGTATTAGTTATATGATTGCTGGCTAATCGCTCGCTGATGGTTCGTATAGCGGCGTCTCACTTTCTCGCGCCTCTACCTAGGTGCGAGGGTGAGACGCCGAGTGTTGCTATGATGCTAGCGCCAAAAACAATTTGGTAGCAATAACAGGAACTAAATGAAAGTACATTGTAGTTCATCGTTTGTTCGGTAAAGGCGGCACTGTTGATTCGTGACGTAAAGCAATTAGCGCGCAATTTCTGCTGTCGCGTTGCTGTTGCAAAGATAGGTAATAGCCCCGCGCTGGTCTCCCGCCGTAGGATTTGGGAACTGCTGACTTCTTTGGCGTTCACACATGCATGTTACAGCCTCTTGGACGAATTAACCACTGGACACGAAACCCGAGAAGAATGTATGAAAACACGATCAACCAATTCTTGCGGGGGTGAGGGGCGATTACTAATGTCAAATAATGACAGTAGTGCTTGAAGTAATCGATAATTTTTTTATCGATAAGTAAGGAGTGAATGAATGAACCTATTGAGTTTAATAAATCATGTGTGTTTTAAAAAAAATAGTAAGTTAATTGTTTATTTCGTGGAAAAATAAATAGCACGATAAATAAGGAGTGAATGAATTAACCTATTGAGTTTAATAAATCATGTGTGATTTAAAGAAATTAGTAAGTTAATTGTTTATTTCGTGGAAAAATAAAAAGCACCTAATAATATGAAAATCTTTTATGATTTTGTAATTTTTGCATTTTTCAATGCTATTTTTATACTTATGGTAAATTTTAAATAGAAAAATATTGGAAAAAATTAACTCGGCCACAAGTGAATTCTCAGACTGGAAACGAACCAGCGACCTTTGGAAATCCGGTCCAATGCTCTGGATTCGGATTTCCAAAGGTCGCTGGTTCGTAATCTCATAAAAAATCCCTCAAATTCATAAAAACTATACATTATGGTTCCCAAAGCGTTTGTGTTTGGGTTTTTTTTGTGAAAAATGGGTAGATACATGCAACCTGATACTAGTACTGTACTGATAAGGCTTAAGATGGAAGCGCGCCTCTCCCGGTATCCTCAATCACTGAGGAACTAGCTATCTTACCTCTAACTGCCGGAACGGACTTGGATAAGATGGTAGTCGCTAGCCAGGCGGACTTACAATTTACTTACTAACACTTTTTAAGTGAGTAAAAAACATTAATATTTGGTTTATATAATAATATAATTCATTATTTACATTAACTTCTTCAATCACTCGAGCTTTTTTATATAAAACAAAATATGGGTAATTAGTTCATTACAGAACCATTGTATAGGACATACACAATAGCAACCTGGAGGGGTTGCTATTGTGTATGTCCTATACAATGGTAAGTGTTTAATTTTATAATCGATTGCAATCCCTTTCAAAGGTCAAATAGTTGTGGCGCGATGCTATGTGATGTGATGCGATGTGAATAATATGTACCTTTTAAATGAAAAATTTAAAGGGATTGTGATAGGCTTAAAATTAGACAATAAGGCCCCTGTGTGCTTCTCGAGCTGTGATATCTCGTATTCGACATTTTTTTTGGAGCCAAAAATCTAAGTATACTAAAACTTATTGAAAATAATCATCGAAATTAGAAGATCGTTGAGACTAAAACATTTTAATTTCAACTCTAGTATTCATTTTGCATTTAAGAAATATGCATATTTGTAAGAAAAAATATAAACTTGTTTTCTCTTTATTAAAGATCTCAAAATTTACGCCACCGTACAAAATTAGCACAACCTAAACCCAAATTAGAAATAATAGACTAGCGTTTGGATAGCGTATGGTCCAGCATACGCTATGACAGTTTTAAACAACAAACTCCCAGAAGTTATCAACAAAACATCGCATATAAATTACCTATATTTAAGAAAAAGCCAAGGCAGTATCTTTCTAGCAACTACTAGCTGAAATGCTAATTGCAAGAATATTTCAACCAATCGTTTATTGTAGTTTTAAGATTGTTTTACTTGAATATAATAAAACGATCTTAAAATTAAAATATTATAAGATTAAAAAATAGTAAAAAATAATAAATAGCTTACGTACATACATAAATATAATTAATTTTATTCTTGCTGTGACCTAACAAGGTCTATGTTAGAAACAAATAATAAATGTAACCACCATTTATGATAAATTTTAACAAGAAAAATATTGGAACAAATGAACTCGGCCACAAGTGAATTTTCAGATGTGACTTGAACCCACGACCTTTGGAAATCCGGCCCACTGCTCTAACCAATGAGCTACCGAGTTTTGCAGACCACTTTCGAAATTCTCCGATACTTTTATATTATTAATACGCTGTAAGAATATCCTTCCTTGCATTCGAAAGAGAAAAAAAACAAATGTTTAACGATCAATATTATGATGCAACAGCTAATAAGTTATGATTTTTTAATTTTTGCGTTGTCAATGCAATTTTTATACTTATGATACAATTTAAATGTTAATGTACAACACACCATGATAATGTACAACATAAGTCTAATACTAAAAAACAATACCGTGACTGACTTACAGGCAAGGCAACGCACAGCCCAAACGGCTAAACCAATTTAACTGAAATTTTGCATACAGGTACTTTTAACGATGTTGGCGAGCACTAAGAAAGGATTTTTGATATTACCACGGGAACGGGAACCATGCGGGTGAAGTAAGCAACATTTTTTTTTAAGTTTGAAGCCATATTTCAAATATAACGAGCTCAAAGTTCGTAGGGTTGCGTCGTTTAATTACAGAGTTCCTATAGCCATTTTCTGGCTCCATCATCAGACCTTAGATGTTATCTAAGACCTGAGTACTCGTCCATGTTATCTCCCTGCGTACCGCTTCCACCCAATTCTTCTTGTTAGGGGTTCAACTGTAAATCTGAAATTAATTTAAATAGTTCCTACATTAAAATTGGATTCGTTCGTTCATTTACATACATCGATATGTTTATCGATATGTTCAAGCCCTATACGACTTAAAAAATGACAATTGAATGAATGAGTGATACATATAACCCAACCAAATTACTTATGCAATATCTTTGAAGAATTTACATGTACAATGATTACTTTTTGAAATGACGTATTACATTTTGTTTACATACCAAATTTTATTTATTTTTCGAAAAATTGCTGCTCTAATAGATTAAAATTGTACTTACGCGTGAAAAGAAACATTTTTTGATTGTCCGGTATGATTTTTACAAATTAACACAGCGCATTTACCCATTTTTGAGATAATGTTCCACTTCGAGATCTCGCGTCATACTGACAACGCCATATTGCTTACTGTGTCTAAAAGGCAGGGTAAGTGACAGAGGGGTAAAGGCGAACGCGGTCCTCGTTACGCGTCCAGTGGTTAATTCGTCCAAGTACAGCCTACACTGAATGGTTGGTTGTTCAGAAGATAATAATAATAATAAATATTTCCATACAATCACACCAATTTTCTAGCCCACGTTAAGTTTCATGAAGAACTTGTGTTATGGATACTAGATAACGGATAAACATTCTTATATACTTTTTTTTGTAAATACATACGTAATATACATATTAAACACCGACAAATAGACATGTTCATGCACACAAATATTTGTCTTGGGGATCGAACCCGGGACCTCTGGCGCAGAAGGCGGGGTTTTTGCGCCACCTGCTCTGCACCTGCTGCACCACTGCGCCACACAGGTCGTCAAAGATGCAGTTTATATTTATTTTATTTTAATTCTGTTTGTGATATGATGATGAGGAAATCCATTTAGTTATTCATGCTCATTCCCAATAGATCTTGGTTCGTTCAGAATAACCCGTATATCGCTGCACTTGGAAAAACAATACCGAACAAAACAATACCTTACGCGTCATTTTTCTTTAAGTATCTTAATAAAAATATTTATACCATAGACCGCTCATTTCTTTAGGATCTAAAGATCTTCTGTTTGACTGAACGATAAGATTTTAGAGACGGAGAGGTCTCTAAAAATTCTGAATATAATTATGTATTATTTATGATAAATTTTAAATAGAAAATTATTGGAAAAGTCAACTCGGCCACAAGTCCCATCTGAGCATTTACTTGTGGCCGAGTTGACTTTTTCCAATATTTTTCTATTTTAAATTTATCATAAGTATAAAAATAGCATTGAAGAATGCAAAAATTCAAAAATCCTAAAATATATGTATTGTATTCTCAAAACACGAATTCGGCAAAACATAAAGTACCTACTTGGTACTTAATTTTAATTGCATTACTGTATTATAATGCCGTACTCACTCATGCCTAAATAAAACGTGTCAATGAAAGGTATTGTTGTCACTTTCTTATGTACATACATACTTATAGTATTTGATGATGAAGGTCATGGAATCGTTTCGATCAACAAAAATTATAAATAAACCTTGTCATATAGGTAACATGTAGGTAGAAAAATCAAGATATTTTATGATCATTAGCGTCACGCTCTTGTGTGGTAATTTTAGGCTTGCAACGAAAAGTATATTCGGCCATTCGCCGAATACCGAATATTCGGCGAGGTCCTGGCCGAATAGCCGAATATTCGGCTAAAAGTAATTTGTATCGACGTGATTTTTCACGCTTTATTGCTACTAGGGAATGGAATCAGCTAGATTTCGGAATATTTTTTTTCGGGTTGAACTGAAATCGGACTGCACAGGATCATAAATACCTACATGATTATTTTGTAGCACGCTGGCGCGTGATCGTGGTGGCAAGCGAAGACTGGACGGGTTGGGAGCAAGCCGATACATTAGATATAGTATGCTTCATACGATGCAAAATCAAAAATTTTGAAGACTAATTTTTTTTTATGAACAGCGGTGAGACGCTTATCCTTTGTCATACCAAGGCTAAAGATGGAAGAGCGATGGCTATCTTATCTCTAACTGCCGGACGGAACACTACAATGCTGAAAACATTGTTGTTATGGCGTTAGACTGATAACAAGTCTACCACCAACCAAACCGAATACTATATACTGGGAATCAAACCCGGGTCTGATACCGGTGGTTTGTCACCAGGGTTGATAAAAATTATGATTTTTATTTAATAAAAAAAAACGGATATATTCGATTTAAATCGGATTTATTCGATTTAAATCGAAATTTTTTCGTTTTTTTTATTTGGAAGTAAGTTACTTATTTAAAAAAAACACAACATATATTTTTTTTAAAAATCAAATTTAGAAATAGGCACGTTTAATAGCATCGCTACTGTGAAGAGAAACGTTAGGAAGTATGTCACAAAGTAGTTCATTTTGTCTTTGTAACTGTTACTATTGTAGATGTTTTTTTGTTTATTATTTTTTTCCATTTTTTCCATTTTTTTAAGACTGTAATACCTTATGTTTATCTTTTTTGAAAATACAGATAACCTAACTGACAATTGTGTTCTTCCTCAAACATATGTTTAAGTAACTTTGCTGATTTATGTTATAACTATTATAGTTAATACTTTATTTATAAGACATATTGTATTGTTTGTTTGCTAAATAAATAAATAAATGCCATTGAGGTTTGAGATGTTCTCAAATTACCCACATTCACAACGGAGACAATGAGAAGCGAAACGATGGCTGGTTCATGCGTCATGCTCGTGAACATATAAATTATTTGTGACTAAAACCGGATTCCACTATTTACCGGATCCACCGGAAAAATTTCGATTTAAATCGAAATTTTTTCGTTCTTTTACATACTGTTTTTTTTTTATTTGGAAGTAAGTTACTTATTTAAAAAACACAACATATATATTTTTTTAAATCAAATTTTTATTAAATTAACAAAAAACAATTTATTAAATACATCGTTCTATTTTCTAAACAGAGTTCTATTTTCTACAGAACAGACCATATAATTGGCATATGTAACAAAAATATTATAAAATTTATCAAAAATCAAAGTTCTAAAATCTAAAAACCCTGTCATTTTAATGAGGAAAATAATTAGTTTAGTTTTTTCAAAAGAAAGACTTATTTGGCTGCCTTTTCAGTGTGCCAAATTGAATGGCGAAAATATTCTACCCCCTATTATTACCCCAGCGGAAGAAGCAACTGTACATAGCAGTTTTAAAATTCTTCTTCGGTTATTTTATAGGTTTATGTCGGGGGCAGTCCCTTGACACATTTTGGCTGATTTGGTCGCAGTAAAAAAGTATTGATTTAATTAAATAATTGATTTTATTAAAAAATCATTTGATTTTAATTTATAACCAAATTCTCGGGAATTTCTTTTCTCTAATATTGCTACCGTTGCGTGTTTTGTCAAGTGTAGTTTGAGCATTTGTGCAATTTATCGTTTAATAGTTTATTTAAAAATTAAATAGTATGTTATAATAACAAAACAATATAAATATATTTTTAATTTAACCAATTGCTTCACTACCAAAACTATGTATAAGTAGGTACTTAAGTATTCGGTATTCGGCCGAATATTAAAAAAGTGGCCGAATACAATAGTGTCTGAATATTCGTTGCAAGTCTAGTAATTTTATCATAAATTTTTATAGTTGGGCCAAACCAAACTTGTTTGGACGGATCTCCTTATTATGCTCTTATTATCATTAAAAATTTTGAAGAATCTGGTTCGTATTAATATACGAATATTACCTAATCATATACTTAACTGCGCGTTCACACAGAGACATGTCGGATCCGATTTTGCCGGATCCGGTTTTGATAATATCGTCAACGTCATCAGCAGTGATCGGATAATCGGATGCATATTTACCTAAAGTTGAGGTGTTGGCTATTGGTATGCACTTTTGTAGCGAATAAGTCGATCGATTTTTTATGGGCCAGCGACTTAAGCCGAATTTTCAAGTGAAATTACTATGGAAACAGGACTGGACTTAAAAAAATATTGAGATTGTTTTTTTGGACTTTTATAATGTCCAATGATTCTGAACGGGGGTTTTATGGGTAACGTAGAGTGATGTAGGGAAAACACCTTATTTATGTGCTACGATGCACCGAAATATTTCCAAATTACTTTACTCTTTGGATATATCGAAAAATATGTCGAAGTCAATTCCGAGAGCTGTTACCGATTAATTTTGCATTCCCGAATTTTCTGGAATCCCGGAATTAATATTTTCAAAAAGATGATTTAAGAAGCCGCTTCCATAATTTCCTAGCCAAATATTAACTTTAGGTAAATATGCATCCGATCACTTTTCATCGGCCATTTGTAATATCCCCACTGCTGGGGCACTGGCCTTCCTTATGGATGGATAAGGAGAACGGGCCATGACCCACCATGCGGGCCCAATCCGGTAAATAGTGGAATCCGGTTTTAGTCACAAATAATTTATATGTTCACGAGCATGACGCATGAACCAGCCATCGCTTCGCTTCTCATTGTCTCCGTTGTGAATGTGGGTAATTTGAGAACATCTCAAACCTCAATGGCATTTATTTATTTATTTAGCAAACAAACAATACAATATGTCTTATAAATAAAGTATTAACTATAATAGTTATAACATAAATCAGCAAAGTTACTTAAACATATGTTTGAGGAAGAACAAAATTGTCAGTTAGGTTATATGTATTTTCAAAAAAGATAAACATAAGGTATTACAGTCTTAAAAAAATGGAAACAATTAATAAACAAAAAAAACATCTACAATAGTAACAGTTACAAAGACAAAATGAACTACTTTGTGACATACTTCCTAACGTTTCTCTTCACAGTAGCGATGCTATTAAACGTGCCTATTTCTAAAGGAAACTTATTAACTGTAGTGTCGGCTTAGAATAGCACTACCCCCTCTCATCCCGTGGGTGTCGTAAAGGCGACTAAGGGACTCAGCCTTCAGGAGGCGGGCAGCAGCGTCTCCTACAAACTTGGCCATACTGCGATCGCCAACCCGCCTGCCAAGCGTGGCGATTATGGGAAACCCCGCCCTTTTGGGGGAGACCTATACCCAGCAGTGGGTGTTACGTGGCTGAGACGACGCCGACGACGACGACTTATTAAAAGATTGACACGATCGGTAAATGAAGGTGTTGGTGCATGATATTGTTTTATGAATTGAGAATTTCGAGTAAGAACGTCCCAAAGCTCACAATGCCTCTTGATCATTTGCCTTGAGTTGAGTTGGAGACCTCAACATTAAATCCTCAATACAGAAACGGACCAAGAGCCGCGGGCGTTCGTTGGTAATAGATTACTAAGGTCCACAACCACAATACTGAGCCGTTACCTAATTGCTCCACTTCACAGGTCACAATAGCTGTACTATCGGCCACATATCTGATGTTACAAGATACGTTCTACTGTCACTATCACCTTGACTCGAGGTCATAATTTTATTAAACGAAAGGACGACTTAGGTTTTCATAATTATACTAAGCTGGTAAGCTTCTTGCGGCCATTCTTCTTGTCAGTTAAAAGATGTCCTGAATGGCTTAGTGAAAAAAAATTACGTGGATTCAAAAGTTTATTTATACGTTTATTCGGCTAAAGTTACTTTTCACTTTCACTAATATTAATGTGGAAGTTTGGATGTTTGTTGCTAAATTACGCAATAACACTTGATCGGATAGATATGCGTGAAAGGAGACGGTCCGTAATTAATTTCAACCAAAATTCACCCAAAAATCTAAGTGCAATCGATCTGGTCAAGCTGTTTGCCCAAGGATTCACTAGAAATACCTCACTAAATGGACTTAAGTTGCAACTCCCTGATCCCCCATGGATCGGTATTGGAGCTATGGGCTGTCGAAGTATCTAATTTTGTTGTAGCTGCAGGCAAGGCCGTCGCACACTGCGAAGTTGTGATCATATACTACTTTAAATTTTTTTCCAATATTTTTAACGTTCCATCCAAGCACCTTGAGATCGACTTATATCATGATATTGAGTTTTGAATTTGAGGGAGAGGAAGAGACAGAGGCTTTAGAGAATGGGTTTTGGTTTTTGAAGCGCGATTTTTTACGTTTCATTGACATTTTCTTTCTTTTTTTCAGGTCTGGCACAAGGGTTGCTTCAAATGCCAAGAGTGCGGTATGACGCTTAACATGCGAACGTACAAAGGATACGGCAAGCTACCATACTGTGAATCGTAAGTATTGGTTTATAGTTTTTTGTACAGAGTGCTTAGTGCGAGTTTTTCTACTCACGGTCGATCGTGAACGCGTCGATCTTTGTATGTAATCAGCGGCCCGCCATCTAGCGGATTACGCCTCGGACTACATCAACGCCATACAAAAACTTAACGCGCTCACTATCGACCGTGAGTAAAAAAAACTCGCACTAAGCACACAGCTGATTACAGCAAGTCATGTTTTATTTTTAGGGTTCCGTACCTCAAAAGGAAAAAACGGAACCCTTAAAGGATCACTTCGTTGTCCGTCCGTCCGTCTGTCAAGACCGTTTTTCTCATGAACGCGTGGAGGTATCAAACTGAAATTTATATCTAATACTCAGGTCTACTGTCCCTTGGAGCTGTGAAAAAATCAAACTTCTAAGCCAAAGCAATCAAAAGATACAGCCGTTTATGCCGCAAATATCCGCAAATTTTCGAAACTTGCACGGGAATCATAACCTACAGGGTACTTCCCGTGAACTTAGAATCTTGAAATTTGGTACGAAGTAACGTCTTATAGTACAGATAAAGGAAAAATTGCGAAAACCGTAAATTTTTTGTTACATCATATAATAAAAAATATTTTACGGAACCCTCGGTGCGCGAGTCCGACTCGCACTTGGCCGGTTTTTTATCACTGTGTAACCTGACTTTTGTTGATAATACAAGTTGTAACAAAAATGCTTTATTAATAAGATTGGCGAACGCGAAGCAGAATCTGCTGCTCAAATAAGAACAATATCTTTTTGTACAAGTTCAATATTGAATCTAAAAAAATACTAGTCCGATTTTAATGCGGTTTTCAGTAATGTGTTTGGGTTTGATTAGTGAATGTTCTTAGATAAGTGTTACGGTGACAACTCACCAGGGGGCGCTGCAGTATACATTTGTTTGAGCAAAACCAAAACTACTTGTCCGATTTTAATGCGGTTTTCAGTAATGGGTTTTATGTAGTTCAAATACATAATAATTATGCCCTCTATAAAGTTTGAAAAAACCCATGACAGTTAAAACGTACTTAAGAAAAGATAAAATAATTTAAAAACCCCCTGACTTAATTATCCGTCGGGGGCTGCCATCACTATTATAAATTTCAGCATGAATATAAATAAATCCAATTATACACGTTACTATAAAACTGCAAAACTATAGTTCAACTAGGGCGGTTACAACCCGATACTCGGGTTCGTCGATCGACGAAAAATTCCAAATTATGCGAAAATCTTTAATTGCAGTTTGTGATCATCACGTTTAACATTTATATTTTATAGTTTTCGGAACAAATAGACTCGAGTACCTTTAATTTGATACCTTACTCGGCCGCGTACTACGCGCCAAAGTCCCTATCGAGTCGTCACAAATTTTGCGAACCTGAATTAAGTATATAGATTAATGGCAGCCCCCGACGGATAATTAAGTAGGGGGTTTTTGTATTTATCCTGTTTCAACTACGTTTTGCTTTTTTTCAAGTGTGTCGATCCCTTAACCACGGTTCTATCGAGAGCGAGGCGAGATTTGTCGAGGAAAGGAGCTTCGTTGACAAACCTTTCATGCCACCTGCCGAGAACCATCCACCTTTACATAAACTGCCATGGCAGATCTGGAAATGTCCAAATAGTCTTCGAACCACAGACCTATATCAAGATAGACGAAAAGAGCGCTTCAAACTGTATGACAACCTAGCGTGTAGATTTTTTCGTACCTACGATGACGTCAAGAGCGAGATTTAGTGATGTGTAAATGTTATTGACGAGCTCTTGCAAGAAAGCACTGAACAATTAACCATTTTCGTTTCGTATTGACGCGTGTTTTCATGGCAATGGTCTCAAGCGAACTGACTTACTGAACTGACTTAGGTCTTAAAACTTTAACCGCGGATCAAACTTTTGGCACGCAAGGTACACTTTACCGTCTATCTCGATATAGGTCTGCGCTTCGAACACAGGTCGGCCGGAGCATACCACAAGGGTCCCCCAGCACGTATGGCGGCGAGAGGACAAGTAAAAAAAAAAAAAAATGGTCGGCCGGAGCAAGGAAAATATGTCCAGATGAAAATTTGCCGATGACAAGACAATTTAAATTTGTCGCCGAAACGATAAGAAGAAGAAGACGTACCTATAGCTGTTCTTTCCTCCGACAAAACACATTAGTCAACAGAGACGTAAAACGAAAAGAGAACGAATTTCAGGTATGAGGAAGGCTAAGAGTCTCCCGGTCGTTCATAAAAAAGAAAAAATAATTGTTATGAAACTACTAAACAATAATACAGTGACACTCGCTGTCAAAGAGTTACATAAGTAAACCATAACAGTTGTAACTAATATGTTTACTTCTAAAATAAAAACGAAAGTGACCACGTACAATTGAAACATTAAATTTTAATGCAGCACTAACTTGCCATAGCAAATTGCACTCTATTACATAGAACTTAGTGGTCGAACGTGTATAAATTCGTCATGCCATATCATTGTCATTTTGCACACATACTTTTAAGTACTTTCTGTGACATTATATCACAGTTACACGCGGCCATAGAGTTAAGTGTAATGCGAAAAGACATTTGAAAAATCACTGAATATACTTTGGTGTTGAGATTTTTACCCGACTGCAAAGGGAGGGTTATGTTTTTCGCACGTATCTTGTATCTTATGTATGTTTATTTGTATGTATGTCTATACTTCTGTACTAATATTTTAAAGAGGAAAGATTTGATTGTTTGTTTCTTTGCAACGAATAAACTCAAAAACAACTGAACGGAATTGTATGAAATTTGGTACACAGATAGTAGATAGCCTGGTTATGCACATAGGATACTTTTTATTCCGATATTCCCACGGGAACGGGGACCGCGTGGGTGGAACCTCGAGCGACCGCTAGTTTGTTTATATGAAATATTCTTTATTACCTCTTACCTCTAAAACTGAACGGATTTCGATAATTAAGATATCGTTAGATTTGCCTTGACAGCCCAAGTGTTTTTAATTAAGTAATCATAAAAAAACCAACATAGCGACTGTGACATGCTATTACTTAAAGTGTATTTTTTTTAAGAACATTTTAATTTGGGTATCAAATTAAAGAGCTGGTTTTAAGTATTTCATAAAGGTATATCATGACCGATAAATTACTAAAAAGATATAAATACAAAATACATACATTTAAAAAACCCGCCTGCATCGAAAGACAAGTCAACTGAAAAGGTGGAAACCAAATATAAAAATATTTTGTCCAACATATTAACATGCCGCCGGAGGCATAACATGATGAATGATTCGACTTATTATTAAATTCTATGCCTACGACTGCATGTTATTATGTTGAACAAAATATTTTTATATTTGATCTTGTTTCTATCTTTTCAGTTGGCTTGTCTTTTGACGCAGATTTTTTTAATAACTGATTTATCATGTAGTGCATCTACAGATAATTTAAAGTGAATTGGATCGTCATTAATTACCAGAAAACGTCTGATTGGAGAAGATAATCATGATTCTTTTTAAAGATCAATTTAATTTACGACAGCCATACCTATATCTATTAAAATTGAAATTGAAGCTACTTTAAAAGCACAATCATGAAAATAGCTCACATGTTTTCCTAGCTCTATGACTAACTCTCAATTATGCAATATCCTTTTCCTTTTTACTGCCAACTTTAAGCAGCCAAATTGCAAATGATTGACATTCTTAATGGACTCATTGTGGTTCTAGTATTGTCAGAATAACACCGGCCTAATGATGGTTTCTTGACCTTTCCAAATAGTCTGATAATGATAAATTGAATGATAAATCATTACCTATTAAGCACATCTTCATGATTAGTTAACTATATGTACATCTTTTTCGCGTTTACGGGTCATCAAAATATTTTTTTTTATTTACTTTTATACGTGTTTTTATATCCTATAACTTTAGGGGTTTACTCAGACTGTAAACAAGTCGAAAGTAATAAAAAAACTTTATCTATATGTTTGTTTAGTAATTGATTTTCCAAAAAAATCCAAAAACCGTAGAATGACTTGCAATATTTAACTGGGTTTGTCAGGAAAAAGCGCGTTTACATTTGTAAAAAAATATTGTTTTGTTTTATTTCCATGAGTAGTACGCGCCTTATTCAATTATTTTCGTCAAAAACAGAGATTCTTTATCTTAACGACGCTATTTTTTTCTATTACAAAGTTGCGTGTCGAACGAAAGTACGGCATCGTGGCGTACATTTTCCCGATTCGCTAATTCTTCACACTTTTACTTCTTGGCCAATGTTTTTGCAGTCATTTGCGGTGTTTTTTGTCGCTTTAGTTTTTGTGTCGATGAAACTATCGGTATATGTAGCGCGTCCTTACTTCCTCACTGAATATATTGTTTTCATCGTAATGACAGACTTATTATTGTCAGCAAACTAATGATATGCTATTTAATAAGACACCGTTTTTCAGACTCATACTTTAAGTACGTATGAGTCTGAAAAACGGTGTCTTTTAGCATTTTATTAATATAATAAGGGTATTAAACGCAACACCACACCATCTAGTCATGAACTAAGCAGGGCTTGTACTGTTCTAATCTACCCATATATACAATACCCATAATATACACTACTTAACTGGACTTAAATAAGTACTTACTTTTATTTTCACAATGAAACCATTTATCTAGTCGCAAGGTGAATTTTATTAGACCTTTAACAAGGTATTGATTACGGATATACATAAGTACATAAAAAATACACATCTACAAAGACCAAACGCCTGCCTGGTTCATACACAACAATATTTGTTTGTGCTGGAATCGAACCAACGACTATTACAAATATTGTAATGTGAATAAATGGCTTTCTCGTTTATTGCAGACATGTGCCTAAAGCCAAGCACACAACAATGGCGGAAACGCCGGAGCTGAAGCGGATAGCGGAGAACACTAAGATACAGAGCAACGTCAAGTATCACGCCGACTTCGAGAAGAGCAAAGGGAAGTTCACACAGGTACGTCAGATTCAGGCAATGATGCTTTAAAATAAAAAAAAAAATCAAAATCAATATCATTTATTCAGTCTAGGCTGTTACAAGCACTTATGAACGTCAAAGAAGCTACGCCATCGGTTCACAAACCCTACGGCGGGAGACCTTGTAACGAGAAGAACCGGCAAGAAACTCGTCAAGGGCTATTTTTTTCTCCCTGTTTTATTTCATACAGAGTCGTCAAATTGAAAAGTGAGCTTAACATATCAGTAAGGTCAATTTCCATCACAAAAGAAAATACTAATTAAAATATTACAATTTATGGTTATCCTAACCGTAAACAATTTTCAACTCGTATGGAAGGACTTACATTTAACATTTCTCGCATTACAAGGTTACTGTACTGCAAGTTGTGACGTACATACAGGTCGATAGCAATTTATTTTAGATGAAAATATTTAATCTCTAAGCACAACGTTAAGACAAGCAGACTGAAGTAGACCCATTTCCGCTGGCGGCACCCGTTCACGAGCATGACGCATGAACCAGCCATCGCTTCGCTCAACCATATTTTAGGGAACGTAACGACCCGCCTCACACGACACCGCCGAAGAAACGTTTGAGTAAGCATGACGTACTTCAGGTACTTATGATAAAGTGTATAAATATAAAAAATACAATGGCAAAAACAAAAAAAAAGTGCATTAATATAAGACGCAACTTACAATGTTACTGGAAGACGCATCAGCTGGGTCATAATCATAAAGCGTATTTAAAGTAAGTTAAAAATAATAATAATAATGGCTTTCATATTCTTAATTACAATAATTGGAGAACATTACTTATTTTTATTTATTCTGATCAAGCAGTGCCACGTTCTCAATTCAAAACATCATAAATAACATAGAATTTATAAAATTGAAACAAAAATATAAAAATCTCAACACATTTTAACACAATTAGACAAGAGCAGACCCATCCCACTGGCAGCACCCGTTCACGAGCAGTTTATAATAGATATGTTACCTATATAGTAATTTGCGTTGAAATATGTGACGAAGACTGCACGCATTGACAATTGACAGGAAGTACAAAAGACACTAAAAAGCACGGTATGAAAGAGATAGGTTTTTTTTTTATATTTGGCTTACTAAGCTCTATCCACAATAATCTAGGCAAATAATAACTTATGAAAAACTAACTTACTAGGCTTTACCCAACTCGAAGTAAGCAGTCTACTTCTAAAAACTACATTTTACTTTTAATTTTAAACTTAACTAAAATGTAACTAACAAACATATATAACAACTAAAGAGCCATTTTTATACAACGCTTGGCTGAGGCGAGAGTACCATTAAAGATATCATATTTAAAACGTATGGAATCATAAAACACAGACATACTGAATCGGACCCCATATAGTTTCACAATGCGAGCTCGTATGACATATCTACTTCAAGTACACATATAATTATATCATTGCATTCGGGATTAAATGTGTTCTGGCAGCTACGGATAAGATAGCCAGCTCCTCAGTTGTTGAGGATTCCGGGAGAAGCGCGAGTCCACCTTCAGCCTTATCATTAAACAACGTCAGGTATGATGAAGGCTAGTTAATAAAAAACGAGAGTTGTAAAGGCGCTATTATACATACCCAATCAAACATATAGGACGGGAGAGCAATTATGGACAGTAGATTTATAATTAGACTCGCCGAATCAGGTATAAGGATTGAGGAAGGAAGTGGCAAGGGGTGACGTGCGTAGCCGACTAATTTCACATTCAGTTATTAGCATTCAACTTGATGAATTAAAAAAACTGATCAATATCATCACAGTCGACTAAAGGCCACCACATCAATATAGGCGCGGCGCGTGCCTTCATCCGTGAAAATGCGGCGACGTGCCGTTTATATTCAATAGGCGTCAGTGTTATCTTACTAGGATATCACAATGACAAAAATCGGTCAGATGCCAGCTTAAATCTTCATAAAACCCAAAATTTCCAGGTGGCAGACGACCCTGAGACCCTCAGGATCAAAGCAAACACGAAGATCATCAGCAACGTGGCTTACCACGGGGACTTGGAGAAGAAAGCTCAGATGGAGAAGCAGCGCCAGATAAATGAAAACGGCGAGCTTGTTGGTGAGTTGGTATTTATGTTTCTGGCCGTGCGAGGTGGTTTTAGTTGATCTATGACCGTTGGGTTCCCAGGAATGCTAGTGAGAGAAAGCATAGTGCGCTTGCTGACAGGATGCACTGGAAGTGCATTTTTTAAATTTATTTAATTTTAACATAAAATTTAATATAGTTATAACAGTGTCATATAAACCAATAATAAATTTACCCGACACTGCTTTATTCATCTTACGGACGCTTAATTACTTACATACATACTTTATACAGAAATATTGCCAAGTTTTAGTAGTGTTTATTTTCTTCATAATTTAGCTAGTATTAATTGGTAAATTGTATTTTTATTCCCCGAACTATATCATCGTTAGGTAAATATCATCATAGTGAAAGCCTTTCAAACCACACCCACGGGAATCTCTGAATAAAGTAAAATTCTTGGAGGGCTGATCTTTAAGGGTCCACAATGGATCAACTGAAACCACTTTGAATAGATATTATGTGACTGTTGAATCACTATATGGTGGCATGTTGACAAGTTTCGATAAAATACATACTCAAAAACTTTAGTAATTAAGCGCTTTTGAATCTTAAAGAATTTCCTACTGTCTTTCAAGACTTTTTTATCCGTCAAGAAGAATGGGCATAAGACCGTATACGAGAGTCTTATTTGTAAAAATAGTATAGTATTTAAAACCTAACAATTGAATTAATCTAAATTATCGTTATACTTTAAATATTTTTTCTTTTAAGTTATGGTAATTGACTGGCAACAAGGCGCAGAATAATCGTAAAAAATCCATACCACCAGAAATTTATATAAATTCCTCATAAAAATCAGCCACTATCTCGTGCCAGTAAATCATTGGGAGCAGTATTTTGTATAGGTTACATATAAAAGTATATCTTACCTATCGCTGAAATGACAACAGTCGAATTTCACAATACTTTTTTTTATAAAAACACATGTACGTGACAAGTTCAAGTCATACGTAGTATGTTGTTTCATAATTAAGCAATTGTTTCAGAGATAATTGTATGTGTAATAAATCACAATAATGCAACACAGAAGCGTTCCGTGTACAAGTGCAATATAATTGAAGTACCTAGTTAAAAAACATGTGATGCTTTCAACTACGATAATGATAATAATTTTTCTAATGTATAATGGGCTATACACCCTGATTTTTTATTGACCTCAGGGTCAAACAACCCACAAATACAAGCAATTTTTGTTGACTACTATTGATTCAGCTATACTCCACAATGTGCTGTTTCATACATAACAGTCAAGATATAGATCTACTCGACCAAAATTTTGGGAACAGCAAATTTTTTACTCAATGTTTTTTGTATGATCTGTCTAAGGGGTATATTTACACCTTGAAACTCAGGCTATCAAGAAATTACATTACCGCACCAGATGCCATGCAGATCAATGGTATGTGAAAGGTTGAACAATCGGGGTACCTTAGAATTTATAATATGATTATATTATGATTGCTTATTACTCGTGTCAACATGCCACCTACCCACCACTACATCTTGCACAGTTTGTGTTAAATACCACCACATGTCATGTAATGCTGGAATGTGGGTCGTACGATCATGTGGAGTCTGCCATGGCAACTTAACTAGTGTCACCAGAAGGAAACAAGTGGGTAGCCAACTAGCTAGCTAGATTTGCTAGCAGGACAACGGTGTCCAGAGAACAATGGAATATCTATTGTGTCTCATAGCTCGGGGAGCTCATAGCTCATAGCCTGAGAGGTTAAATTATTTAAAATCACTTACAAAAGTTCAATCTTTGGTAAACTTGAGCATACAAAAAATCCTCTAAACGTGTATTCAAACATCAAACTATTTATCAACATTCGTGTTGTAAAATTACTCAAATTGTCACGATACCCACTTGTTTCCTTCTTATCATTCACCATTCATGTGTTCTAATGTATGTTCACGCTTTATATGTAAAGACGTGCCAAGCGAGAATTATCACCAACAAATCGAGAACTACGCAACGGAAATGTTGCCGTCCGCCGCGCCGCCGCCGCATCTGCCGCCCAAAAACCATTACCAGACCCCAAACACCCAGTACCAACCCCAGAATACACAGTATCAACCTCAGAATACGCAGTATCAACCCCAGAATACACCGTACCAGCCCCAGAATACGCAGTACAGCAACGCCCAGTACCAGCAAAATACTCACTACCAACAGAACCAGTATGCTCAGAACTCTCAGTATCAAGCTCAGAATACGCAACCCCATACGCAGAGTACGCAAGCCCACACCCAAAGTACGCACCACCAGGAAGTCCAAAACACCCAGCATCGCGTGCAAAATGCCCATCCCCCCCAAAATACTCAACATGTACCTCAAAATACTCAATACCAATACCCGACGCAGAATTACCAGGAAAGATACGCGAGCGAACAGTACAAGAAGTACGACGATTACCAGTATCAATATCAGAATCAAACGCAGTATCAGGGTCAGAATCAGTATCAGGGTGCTCAGTATCAGTATGGGGCTGGTGGTCAGCCTAAGATTGGAAGGATCCAGGACTATGACCCGGTCAGCGATGGCCCAAGAGCGCCGCCGAACACGCAGAGGGCATCAGCAACTCTGATTTATAACAGTACAAATGATGGGAAGAGAGGTTTGTTCATTGCATTTTTGGCATGCTTTTTTTAATGTCCTATCTGTTGTTTTTTGTGTCTATGTATTTTTAGGGTTGTGGTATTTTTATTATGCTAAAGCTTCGTACACTTTTAACAGACTTTTATAGTAATGAAGTTTATAATAATATATTATCCAGACTGCAACTAAGAGAATTGAAATCGCACATAAACAAAAACCTAGTTTTAATGTTCAGAAAATAATGTTATTGAATGTTTCATATCTTTTTAACTTCTAATGATTGCATCGAATTAATCGATTTAGATGAGTTTGAGAACTTTAGGGGAACGGTTTCACCACCGACTCATTAGTTCTAGATAGCTTATCTGGCAGATGATTTAACATATTTTTCATGTGATAAATATTAAACAAGACAATATTATATATTGCAACTGTCAAATTATCTGCCTTAACTTCTTCTGTCGGGCAGAATGTCCGTTCGGTATAATATGTGATAATCTTTTGTAATTCAAAGAGCCATAGAAAAAAACACGCCACATACCTTTATTATCGCTTCGTAGGACCGTCATTTTTAAACATGCGTTAAAACGCGATATGATATAGCAATTGATCGCGTTTACCTGTCATAAGAAGCCCGTGGCCCAGCGGCCTGCGATTGTTGAGTTAAAGTAACTTTCGAAATGGTCGGTCACGGGATGGGTGACCAGAAATTTACTATCTTGAGCTCCTCCGTGCTTTGGAAGGCATGTTAAGCCGTTGGTCCCGGCTGCATTTGCAGTCGTTAAGACCCACCAATCCGCATTGGGCCCGCGTGGTGGGTCATGGCCCATTCTCCTTATCCATCCATAACGGAGGCCAGTGCCCCAGCAGTGGGGACATTAAAAATGGCTGATGACGACCTGTCAAAAGACAATGGATTTTGACAGTTGAGTGTCGATAAAGCTCTATATCACGTGATATAGAGCGTGATTAGCTGATTATGCAACGGGGAATGGCCCTTTTTTATACAGTTTTGATTGTAAAGTTTTATTTGAACATTCAATAACGTTGGCAGGGTCGCAGCAATCGGTGCAACAGAGTAGCCGTCCTATAGGTCGTGTTACGGACTTAGATCCGTTGGCCGCTGACCACGCCAAGCCTAACCACACCTCACAGGTATGCATACACATTATTATGGTAAAATAACCTCTTTTTAATAATATAAAATTATCCTACTAATATTATAAATGAGAAAGTATGTCAGTTTGTTTGTTTGTTACTGTTTCACGCTGAACGGATTTGGATGAAATTTGGCACAGAGCTAAAAGATAGCCTGGATGAAAACAGGATACTTATTATAAGATTTTAAACTTTCGCGTTCCATTTTAATTATATATTAAAACAACGGGACTAAAACGCGACATTTGTTATGTAGTACAACTATGTACTTACAGCTTGACGTTTCGGCTATGTTGCAATAACCGTGGTCACAAGCAGACAGTCAGTGGTCAGCGTGGTCAGTCTGCTTGTGACCACGGCTATTGCAACATAGCCGAAACGACAAGCTGTAAGTACATAGTTGTACTACATAACAAATGTCGCGTTTAAGTCCCGTTGTTTTAATATAGTATGCTTATTATACCGATATTCCCACGGGAACGGCAATCACGCGGGTGAAACCGCGAGCGGTTGCTAGTATGTCATAATTAATTATGGCATACTTTTAGACATCCTAATAAAAGTTACGCATAATATAGTAGTAAATGGTAAAGATATGCGTAACTTGTTATGACAAATTAAATTATGACAAACAAAAAATTGCCGAAAGAAAATGATCAATATTTGGTATATCGCAGTCTATACATATAACTCTTCTTCTGTGATATTTTTACCAACGACGGTACGGAGACGGTGTATGCGTTAGGGGTGAGAGGTTGTTTGTTTGTTTGTGCAAACCAATGTTACCATTTATATCCAAAACCCCTGGTCCGATTTTGATCCGGTTTTCAGTAATGGGTTTGGGTTTGATTGTTGAATGTACTTAGATAAGTATTACCGTGACAACTCACCAGGGGGCGCTGTAGCAAAGCCAAAACTACTAGTCTCATTTTGATGCGGTTTTCAGTAATGGATTTTCTGTAGTACATGTACCTAATATCTATGCTCTCTAAAAAGTTTGAAATAAAAAGCAAAATCAAAAATTTTAAACCACGGCGGTTAAACGTAATTGAAAAAGGATAATTAAATTATAACTTTTTAATTTTGCATTTTACAATGCTATTTTTATGTGATAAATATTAAACAAGAAAATATACTAGAAAAAAGCAACTAGTCTCATGTCGCCCTGACGGGATCATTATTGTTTAATATTTATCAGGATAATTAAATTTAAATACCCCCGATTTAATAATCCGTCGGTGGCTGCCATCACTATTATAAAATTATTTTATCCTTTTGCAATTACGTTTTAACCATTCGTGGGCTTTTCTTTATTTATTTTGCTTTTTATGAATGCACGGTGAGTGGAACATTATACTAGAGAGGGACGAAAAAGTCAAAAAGAGGATGAACAAAGTGTCCAGATGCAGACCGGTTAGTTTCAGTTGATAACTTTTGTATTGTTTTGTTTTGCAGAATGTGTACATTGCGATGTATGACTACGAAGCGACCGATAGCGATGAGGTGAGTTAATAAATCACAACACTTATTTTTATATAGATAGAATTTTTTATAAAAAAGAAATCAAACATGTTTCTTAATAGTAGACTAATTAAACAATCAATTTGGTCAAGTTAATTTATTGCTTAAATAAAATCAACATTTATTCATCTTTAAAGTCGTAAATATATGTCTATTCTAAAAATATATCTATCTATATGGTACTGACCTGTCTGTGAGACGGTCCATCGATGAATAAAAATCTTTTTTTTTTATATTTCTGACCTGCAACAATACGCCAGATTTTTAAAAGAAACTCTGACTTTTTCTCACCATATTTTTTTATATATATCACATCGTAACCCCACCTAGGTGTCGTTCCGCGAAGGCGACTACATATCCAACGTGACGTCGATCGACGAGGGCTGGATGACCGGCCAGGTCCTCCGCACCGGCCGCACCGGCATGCTGCCCGCCAACTACGTAGAACGCGTTAACGCGCGCCCCTAGCCTATACACTACACTAGTTACACTATCACACTTACACTAGTGACACTATCACACTAACACTAGTGACACTATCATAACATTACAGTACCCTTACTACGAGTTGACATTTACTGTGAACGTTTTCGAAAACTATCGAATGTTCTACTCAAGTCGGTCAGTCTATGGATATGAATGGAACAAAGCAATAGTTTTCGGAAACGATTTTAGTTTGCCGAACTCGTGCTAAGGACTCTGAAGGCCAACCCTCGTCCGTTTGCGAAGCTAAGTTTCTAATACTACAACACTGAGAGGGCTCTTTGAATGAAAGTAGGTTTGGTTGGTGGTAGGACTTGTTCTAAGTCCTTCTGGCTAGCTACCACCATCTTATCTAAGTCTGACGCCATAACAACAATGTTTACAGCATTGTTGTGTTCCGGCAGTTAGAGATAAGATAGCCAGTCCTCAGTGATTGAGGATTCTGGGAGAGGCTCGCTTCCATCTTCAGCCTTATTAATACTTAACATCAGGTATGATGAAGGCTAAGAGTCTCCCCGTCATTCCTAAAAAAATAATTGGGCCACTTTCATTTAATCCTTATTTATAGCTTCAAAATGGCCTCTTTTTATTTCGTCGCGAGAAATAACAACGTGGGTCCACATATATATTTTGTTCGTACCGTACCTCCTTTTCGTGTATGTCGCGATTTAAAAACACTGAAGGCAAAGTTCGTCGCTGCGATCATCGCGCGTTCGTTTCCTTCGAACGGGCGATAAGCCGACTCGATGGATCGGAGCGTACCTGCATCCGTATCCAGACGCCGTACCACCGCACCACCAAACGGGCGTCCAGACCAGCGTTCTTGATCGCTACGCTGATACGAAACGAATGTACGGTAAGGATATGTGGTACCTTTAATCATTTATTTAAAAAGCAAACGAATGATCCAAAAATAATTCGACACTTCGCAAACAGACAACTTAAGTGTGCCTTCTGAACACTATTTTGTGTTGATCTTTTCTATTCACCTAGGAACACTATTGAAATATTACTACTTGTATATTGCTTGTAAAAGTCTTATACCTATATAGGAACACTACTACTAAACAATTCTGATCAAGTACACCAACACTTTAAATTCACCTAACAACACTAGTAGATTCATACCCCTATCTATACTATAGGTTCTAGTCCTAGTTACTATAGGGCCTATAGTAACTAAGCCACACACTAGTACTAAACAAATATATCACTACACAATATAACTTCATACTATTAATAAAAACACTAATGTGTCCTAACACCTAATTTATTCTGGCCAACACATAAATGTGTTGGTTAGTCACTACTACTAATAAAATTATTAAACCTGTCTAGAAAATATCCAGGTGGTCCTAGGATGTTAATTTAAAACATTAGTACTAATAAATATATCCGGAACTAGGCCTAGACGAAATAGCTACTTATATTCTATTTTCATAGAATAAATAATGGCCTATATAATTTTCATAACCAGTGATACAAATATTACTTAACCAACATGAAAAAGATATATTTATTGTTCAATAATTCTAGGTACTAAGAATTTTGTATCGACAATAAAACTTTCTTATGGAAATATATTTATATTTACATAGTTTTTTTATGTATTTTTAAGCTAGTATTGTTTGTAATTTATAGTAATACGATCAACATATTTAAGAGGAATATGACATATTTTTGATAACAACCGTTATTCAGTTTTTGACCAGATGTTGGAGGTACAGATGGCAGCGTGACACTATTCTCTATTATATCTTTCTGTAAGAGTCATTTGACTTGAGATAGAGGTAGTATATGTGTGAGCTGTCAAGTGTACTTATTGAATATACTTCCAAACATTTCATTTTGAAGTCTGCATTTTATAACAAGCATTCCAGGTTAGTATTGAAATAATAGAAAAGAAAATAAGACTATTATATTGTTATACTTTTTATATATCTAACTAATCAAGATGCTTGCCGTTTTAAAATTTTAAATATACATTTTTATATACATTAAATAGTCGAAACCTCGTGAAGATATAATTATCTTGTAAATAAAATATATATTTTAGTGATAGTTTTGAAAATATGGTAAAGACTTTTTTATATTGATTTCATCCGCGTAATAAAATGGTTTTATACATTCCGTATATATATTCAGTTTCCGAATTATGTAACACCAATGCCTATTTTAATCGCTATCAGTTTTAAATCCATATCTATTGATTGTCTTAAATTATAGGGCTGCCAACTTGTAGAAAAAGTTCAGTAGCATAGGGACATGTTTTATTAAGGTTTGGCTCTAGCCGAACCTTTCTTGTAAGAACATTGTACAGAAAGATAAGGGTTTTTGAATCAATAAAGCGGTTTTTAGAGGTATTTTCTTATCTTTATAAGTACCTATCTAAACACGGCCCAACGCGCGAGTGGTATAGCGACTGGCGAGCTGATGTCTACACACGGAAGGTCGCTATGCGCCTGATCGCCTCGCCAGTAGTAGGTACATTTTGCGGCTTAGGATTAAACCGGTTTATTTAGGTTTTTGAAGCGCTCCCATTCCAAATAATAAGGAAGCGGTTTTTGTAAAACCGGGTTTTTTTAAACATGTTCCAAGCACACGATATGATAATATAGCGCATGATGCTTGAAGTTGTGAGCGAGACCACAGACCTATATCGAGATAGACGTAAAGAGCGTTCCAAACTCTATGAGAACCTAGCGTGTCGAATTTTTCGTACCTACGGTGACGTCACGAACGAGATTTAGTGATGTGGAAATGTTATTGACGAGCTCTTGCAAGCAAGCATTGCACAAATTAACCATTTTCGTTTCTGACTGACGCGTGTTTTCATGGCAATGGTCTCAAGCGGACCGACTTAGGTCGTAAAACTTTGACCGTGGATCAAACTTTTGGCACGCAAGGTAGATACACTTTTACTGTCCATCTCGATATAGGTCTGTGATTGTGATATGCATTGAGTTACATAATTAGGACCGGTATGATTATTGGACTGCTAGAGGTCACTTTTTAACTTTACGCACTTGTTGACTGTTAGAGCGAGATAGAGCTAAACGTGGTCAAGTTTAAGTGATAGATATAGACTAAAGCGCTTTACAGACTACGCTATAAAAGCTCATAGCACAACGATATCGCTCACCATACATTTACTTAGATAGCGTATAGTAAGCCAATAATATATATTAAAGCTAAGTGTGAACGTGTTCTTAGTAAATGTATGGTGAGCGATTCGTTGTGCTATGAGCTATAAGCTATATGCTATTATATTATAGCGTAGTCTGAAAAGCGCTTGATGAGAAGTCTACAGAGTGCTTAATGTGAGTCTTCTCACTTTACTCGCTCACGCCGCTAGAGTTTAATTCTCAACCTTATTCCCATTGCATTAAGGCTATCTGTCAAATTTTACTCTCACGCGATTGGAATTTGCATACTCACACTAGGTCCTCTGAAAACACTGCCTCAATCCCTTGTTAATAAGTGCCCTTTTATTACAGTGCGACTAATATAAATTGCCGGCAAAAGTGAGTTGTTATTTTGAGTCTTCCGTGCCTGGAAATAAAGCTCAATTTTTAACATAATAAATCTAGATATTGACTCCAATATGCCAAAATAAATTTAAATTTTTATTTCAAAAACATATTTGACCGCCTCTGTGGTCTAGTGGTACAACCAGCGGTATCAGACCCAGGGGTCCCGGGTTCGATTCCCAGCGGGGGTACATGTTGTATTCGGTTTGGTTGGTGGTAGGACTTGTTGTTAGTCCGCCTGGCTAGCTACTACCATCTTATCTCAGTCTGACGCCATAACAACAATGTTTTCAGCATTGTTGTGTTCCGGCAGAGAGATAAGATAGCCAGTTCCTCAGTGATGAGGATTCCGGGAGAGGCTCGCTTCCACCTTCAGCCTTATCAATACTTAATATCAGGTATGATGAAGGCTAAGAGTCTCCCCGTAGTTCATAAAAAAAATAGTTAGTGAATGCAAGATTATTATTTAATTTAACAAAGCGGCCCCGTTAGTTTACCAAGTTATGTTAATCGCACTGTTAATTGAAACTTGTATTTTTATTCTTATTTTTCCATTTTAAGTATTTAAAACACTTTAAACTTGTTTATTTATTTAAATAAGAATACTGCGTGCTATTAACAGACTGCGGATTATTTTAGCATTTTTAATTATTTCTAAGGCAAATAAATACTTGCTTTTTTATTTCCTTCAAGCTTTGTTTTGTATGTATGTAATAGTTAATGCCTGATTTGTTTAAAATTGCCATCACAACTTGTCTATGAAGGGAACAGTATTATAAGATCGATGTAAAAGTGCCTTTTGTAATATGTAATAAAAAAATTAAGCTATTATACCTTGTTTTCAATTCTATTAACAATTTTAAAGTATTTTTAAAGGGAAACCTCCTTAAGCGGCGTTGTGCACATCAGTTTAAAATTTTTGGGATGCGTAAAAAATTTTAATGTCGCGTCAGGACACGTGACCTGATCGAAAATTCGTAAGGCAGATGGAGGACCGTGTCGGCGCGGCGTAGGAGAGGAAGTAATATCCCCCTCTCTTTCTACCGCGCGGCGAAAATGTATGCCTGCTCCTGCTGTTTCGTTTAAGCGGTTTTCATTTCTGCCGGCACTTCCGGAGTGCAACCCGTTGTTTTTTGTTTCTATTGCCGTTATTCAAAGCCTAGAAAACATTGAGACAGTCTTTCCGTTTCTGTTTAGCATCGATTTTCCTATTGGTTGATCTTACCGGCAGTGACGTCATATTACCACCATGTTCATGGCCATTTCCGTATCTTCCCGCGGTCGCGCGCTCATTGGCGTCCAGTTTAATTACTTTACTCTGATTGGCGTCGTGTATTCGCAACCAGTACCAGCTTCATGTGCAGTCAGCTTCATAAAGATCGTAGTGTGAATGAAGACTGATCAAAATGATCTATATGTCGTAGGATAATTTGATAAATAGAATTTTCGCAAAACTCCTAGAGAATATCCAATGTTACTAAGGCAAACCCGTATTTTCGCAAAATTCCTATTTTTTTTCAGTAGGATTGAGAAATGACAACACCATTGTCTAATTATCCGTGTTTTCGCAATATCCTAGGATTTCCGCAAAAAATCGATTTATCTAATTATCTTGCGACATATACACATAAAATTTTATGAACGCTGGTAGTTCATCTTATTGTTGTACCGTCTAGACTAGAGTGATCAATTATTATCTAAAAGACACAAATCCTATGATATGTAATGTGTTAAGATGACAAATTTTATATTCGCGAATAAATATTACGGTTCTTTTAGGTATTTTCTATTACTTATTTTCTCTACCCATCTCTTTCATTTCTTGCATGACGTTAATTGACATGTATTTTGTTTGGAACTCGGTATTTTGAAACAAATAGATTTACTAAGGGCCAGAATGCATGCTACTTTTACAATCGGCAATCGGCGCTTTTCGGAAGCTAGTTTGAACGCTAGGTACACAGATTCGGTTGCCGTTTGTATCGTTTTGATATCTGCGATACAATCAGGGGCCCGTTAAAAAACAATTATTATACGATTATTTTGAACCTGACATATCACCATTATTCACTTCTTGCGAAGTATCTCAGCACAGATTCATAACGGATGTTGACAATCACATCCGTTAGTTGGAAATTGATGTAAATACCTATGAAAAAATTGGAAAAGCTCTTATGTAAGAAAATAAAACGTGAAATTCCCTTCTTGGCAGGGAATCGAACTTAGATACGCCTTTCGCTATCCGGAATTTGTCCATCACAATTTGTCTAAGCTTTTATTGCCTTTTTATATTTTTTAAAGAACAACAATCAAAATCAATTCAAATTCGTTTAAGCATATCCTCTGTCTGCAAATCATCAATATAAGTAACCAAATTAGAACCTAATAAATATAAACGCCAAAACACCAATCTATCCCATTTATCTTGTAATTTATGTAAGTGAAGATATTTACGAGTACTCTGGATACTTAGATACCAATGAACAGTTAGGAAGCGTACATATAAGAGAACCTCGTAATCGACTATAAGTAATTGGATACCTAAGATCTGAAGAATTGTGAGACTGAACTTAAAATGGAAAGATAGTATTGAAACTTTGCTCCTTAGCATTTATTTGACCACCTTGTCACCTCATATCTTTATGAAGCTAACTGTACCATGGGTATACTACTCTTCCGTGGTACAACTAAACAAAGCCAATCAATAAAATAGACGAATGGTTTTTCTTATTATGGAATGGAACTTTTCGAGTGCCGACCCGTGCTTCACCTAGGTTCTTCAGCTGGGTAAATCCGCTGCCATTTTAAGTTATATAATATAACGTTTTATGGGTAGGTAAATTCGTAAAAAAGAAACTTGCTTTATGTACATTTATTTATTATTACGATAAAACTACAACATACAACACTTAATTCTTTTTATAAACTCCAATATATTCCATATTAAATACTCCGTATAACAACGTGCGCTGTGCGTGTTAGACACAAAATACATATTTATTAATATACTATGATATTCTAACTAAAAAAAATAACTTTTGATTGTTTTTTGTGCCAAAAAACCCGTATAAATAATTTACAAAATATTTTTTCTCCACGCTTTGATATCTCGATTTACAACAAACATAAAAAAATATAATTCCTGACTACAAGTTACATAATTTATCTTTTCGTAATTATCCATATAGTTTAAAGTAACTTAGTATGTAACAATGGTAATATTTTCAGACATAGAACGATACGTTAACGACTAAGATAACCTTAATATAAATCCAATAATTTTAATTATCCTCCGGTACAAAAATAACACATATCTACGAGCTAACATTTATAATTTTAACGATAACTAGCTGCTTAGCAAGATTTAATAACTTTAGATATTAATTTAAAACAAAATATAACTTAAAACATCAGAATTCTCATTGGGTAATTACAACAACACAGTATAGAATTCGCGTGCGCTAGATTCGGACAGTGGTAGAGGTTTACAATGTCCCCCACTACTATTAGTGGGGGACATTGTAAGCCTATCCGGCCTAACGGCTATCCGTTCAATAGATTTTGCGCGGCAAATGTACTACAGGCAACCTCTACGATTGTACAAAGTTTAATTAGCTGTCAACTGTACATAAATCGATTTTAAGCGAAAATCCTAGGGATATTGCGAAAACACGGATAGTTAGGCAAGTGTTGCCATTTCTCAATGCTACTGAAAAATGATAAGGTTTTTGAGAAAAAACGGGTTGCCTTATTAAGATTGCAAAAAGAATCGCTGGCTATTATGAAATCGGAACACTGATTGGCTGATCGGACCGTCCAAAACAAAATCTTCTCTGATTGGTTGACGACTTCACCTTTCAAATGTCAATGTCTTTCTGTGAACCAATCAGAATGTGTTTCTGTAACATTGAGAAATGTCAACACCATTGTCTAATTATCCGAGTTTTCGCAATATCCCTAGGATTTTTGCGAAAATTCTATTTATCAAATCATCCTACAACATATACAGTAGCAGGCGTATTATAACGAACTGCGAATATCACTATGAATTATAAATTTAGTCAACATCGGAACGCCATTTTGACACTGATATAACGTTATTTGTTTACGATAAAATGTCATTTTCGAATCGTCCATATAGACAAAACTTTTCTCGAGCCCTTCACACTTTTACAACATAATGAGAATTATTTTTGGCATACTATGGCAACACCAACAACCATAACTAAAAAAGGTTAAAGTTGAACAAGATTGCACTCAACAATGTGTTATTCTCACTATATAGTTATTCAATAATGAACCATAAGACAAACTTATATATATTTTAGCATACTACTCAAGTGCGTTATCTTGTTTTACCAAAAACTTCAATAATCAAATCGTACCTTAATTCAACATTATTATTTTAACATAATAAACTAAATTATTTACCATATAAACCTATACCAGGAACCAGTGCTATACAAAATAATTATCAAATAATCAGTAACTAAACTTTAAGCGGGTGTGTCATCTGCTGTCCATGACAAATACAACTTTCTGAAATACAGTTTTTCCTTACTTTTATCATACAGTCAAAATAGCTCATGGCCGCGCTTGAAGTGGCATAGTAACTGAACGCTTCCGTGCTTCGAAGGGCACGTTAAACCGTCGGTACCGGCAGTTGTCAGTTATCGTTAAGCCAAGTCAGAGGCCTTAAAGGCGCCCTGATAAACTCTGACTCTAGAAATGGCCACTAATCCTCATACGATAAGAAGTCAACATTTAAAAATACGCAGCAAAAAGATACACCTTTAAAGTTTCAGCGACTTGATAAAATATTATCTTGTATATGTAACCGACATACCAACACTGGTAATGGACCTATAACTACATTAGTACTTTATGAGATGAATGTTAGTATGACTTTAATGATGTGGCCCCTTTCAGCGACAAATCAAAATATATTAGTCAAATCCGTGTGTTAACATTATTTGATTCAAATCTTGAGTCATAACGAGTATTAATATAATAAAGTCACATTTATAAGAAGACTAGAAAATGTTTATTTAGTCCCCCACCTCGCATTTCTATACAAAACATAAAAACTATTGAAAGCGAGAAATAATTGCGACAATTAAAATTGATAGTTTGTAACAAATACAATTATTATTATATTTTCATAATGATGCCAAAACGTCGTGTTTCAAATCAATTTACAATTGTTTACAGGCAGACATATTGTACCGTCCGGATTTTTACAATGTGTCCAGGGTTTACCAAGCGTCCGGAGCTTTACAAAGCGTTCTTATGTGTCCAGATTTTTCCGTGTTTTAGTACCGCACACTAGTACAAGGAAACATAATTTACATAATTTTATACGTATACCTAGAAAAAAAAAAAATGCTTTATGATACTGATAGAAGTGTATAACTGCCTGGCTATTGTTGTTGCTATAATTTTGTGAATAGTTTATAGTTAATAATAAAATTAGAGTGTAAGTTTAAACTAGACGAGAACTACTGCCGACAAACTGCTGAGCAGTTTGGCAGATTTAATTTTTTTGTAAAACATTGTTAAATTCTTGAAAATAAATGAAAAAAAAAAAAAAAGTTGTGTGTAGAAGCAGTAATATACAGAGCATTAGGATTTTCTTATTTCTCTAGGCGGTACGTTGAGTTATCCGGAAGGTGGCGAACGAGTTACTCCGTAAGCCGGACACCGGCGCCGTCCGGGCCGGACACTAGGACTGTGTTTCCGAATGTATACCAGTACAATTGTAACATTTAATCATTGTGTATACAGAATCTCAAGTTTCTTATCCAACCATGTGTCCGGGTTTTATTAAGGTTTCGGATTTTTACGTGTCCAGAGGGGGTTACTCTTGACGGAATTGAGTTGAGATTGAGAGATTTAATGTCAATAATTTATTACTGATTTTCGACGTTGATTCGATTTTAATTGCCTCTTCGATTACTGGAGTACAAAATTACTTTATTTACTAATTTCCAGTATATTTTTTTGTTTAGTTACTTATTATAAGTCATAATTACTGACGTTTGACACTAATTCAACCAACATTAAGTCAAGAGTAGAGGGCTGGTTTTACCAAGTGTCCGGGAGCAAGTAAGTGTCCGATTGCACTAGTTGTGTGTAGCACAGAGTAATAGCGAGTAAGGGTCATCCAATCTTTCCAGTCGATACGTAGAGTTGTCCGGAAGGTGGCGGACGAGTTCGTCCGTCAGCCGGACGCGGGCGCCGTTGGGCCCGGACACTAGGACTGTGTCGCTGTCCTGTTGGATAATAGAAAACATGAGATTTTTTCCTATAACTAAAGAAGAAAGAAATCATTTATTCACATAAAATAGCGTAAATAGGGTGGTGGTATAAATACAATGCTCTACTATTCTACCTAACATAAGGCATACCTAATTGCAAAGACTCCCTTAAAAATAATTTAAGTTCAAACTAATTATGAATTTTCTTATTCATATCATAAGCTTTTGAGAATATGGAATTTGTTAAATTAAACAAAATAAAATTCAATAAAAATTAGGTTCATCAACTCTGCAAATATATTTTAAAACCAGGGTCTTAATTATTAGGCTCAAAGTTCTAAAAAATTAGGCCCCGAATCTGGCAAATGAACCAGAGTGCTTGGTGTGAATTTTCTCGCTTTACCTTATAAATACATGGTTTTCATTTTCGTTTCGGGATCTTTTGACACCCTGTATAATACATACCTTATCATGGTGCGTAGCGGGCAACAAGGCGCGCAGTTTGAGCTGCAGTTCCCTCGCGTGGCACGCATGCAGGTACAACGCACTGTAGATAGTACTGCCAGACGGACACACGTATAGTGTTAGGCGGGGTTCGATGCGTCTGGAACGAACATTACATAGGGTACTACAAAGTGGAGAAGCAAACAAGGTTACATTATTTTTTATGAACGACCAGCAGCGGCCCGACCGCCTACGGTACAGCGTGTGGTATTGCTATAGCCATCAAACTTCAAACTCTCATAAAACCCTTCAATTATAAGGTTTTTGACTAATTCCTACATATTTTTTTATCATCTATTAGATTCACTACTGCATTTTTAATATGAAAGTGATAGCGTAAGCGAGAGCCTTTGTAGGGGGTGTGAAAAATCGATAGCTATAGCAATAGCACAAGCTTTACTGTTAGGCGGTCGGAGTGCAGGCCTGTCTCACTTCCTTACAAGCGGCGCAAAATCCCCGAGATACCTACTATTCTGGAAAACCACCTAATTTCAACCTTTTGCATTGCGTATAGCGTTCATAGTACAATAACTGTCTGCCGTCTCGCTTGAATCTGTTGTGCTAGCCTATTGAGACTAGTCCGGTGACCGGACGCTTGCGTTTATCATACCTAAACTCGGGAGTGAAATTTCTGTACCGTAAGGTATACATTCTGTGGAACGACGACGGTGATACTCTTAGTAATACTTAACATCATACATGATGTTAAGTATTGATAAGGCTGAAGATGGAAGCGAGCCTCTCCCGGAATCCCCAATCACGGAGGAACTGGCTATCTTATATTTAACTGCCGAACACAACAATGCTGAATACATTCTTGTTATGGCGTCAGATTTAGATAAGATGGTGGTAGTTAGCCAGGCGGACTTACAACAAGTCCTACTACCAACCAAACCAAATACAAAATGTACCCCCGCCGGGAATCGAACCCGGGACCCCTGGGTCTGATACCGGTGGTTGTATCACTAGACCACAGAGGCGGTTAGAGTAATTTTTAGACTTCTAAACTATGCTTTGCATACGATAGTAGAAGTCTTATGTGCTGGCTCTGTGTGTCTGTGCGCATGTTTCAATCTCAGGAACTACAGTAGCTAAAGACACCATTTTTGGTACACCTATATATGTCAATGAGAAAAGTTTAAATACTGAGTTTCGAACATTAGGGTCAAGTGGTTTAGAAGTCGTCTGATGCCTTCGCTACGATAGTGAAGGGCGCCGATCTTGTTTAATAAAATAATAAAACATGAAAAAGTATTATGTGGCCAGAACGTTTTAGTTCCTTAGCTGTTCGTCAGAGCAGAGGCAGTACAATCAAATTTGGCAGAAATCGTGTGTGACAACAATTTTTTTCGTAAATTTAACTAATCGCGATCAGCCTGCTGTGCGATTCCTAATTTCGGTGCATATTGTGTTTGAATTGGTGGATAGCAAAACTTATTGTAAAGTCCCCCGACTAGGGGCCGGTTTCTATAATCTATCCCTAACAAGAGGTAGTCCTATCTTGGTTACGTTACTTAGCAACCGCTGTTATTTTGGGTTATTTTAGGCGTATTAACAAAAATATCTAGGCAACAAAGCTCTAGTAAGCCTATCTCTTACTGAGGATAGGTTATTAAAACCGACCGTAGATCACCATTTTATCCGAGTAAGATCACCATCTTATCCGAGTAAGATCACCATCTTATCTGAGTAACAATTTTTTCAGCGTTGTTCTGTTCCGGCAGTTGAGACATAAGATAGCCAGGAACTGCACCCCGACCGCCTAATGGTATAGCTTGTGATATCGCTATAGGTATCAAACTTCAAACTCTCATAAAACCCTTCAACAAAAGGGTTTTTATCTAATTCCTACATATTTCTATTCATCTATTGTATTGACTATTGCATTTTTAGTATGAAAGTGGTAGCGTGAGCGAGAGCCCTTGTAGGGGGTTTGAAAAGTCGATAGTTATAGCAATAGCACAAGCTATACCGTTAGGCGGTCAAGGTGCTGGCTATCGAGGATAGAGGATTCCGGGAAAAGTGTGTTTCCTCATCAAAATTCATAGAAAAAAAAGGCTTTGGTTGTTAAGAATCTGTTAAAAGTATAGATTTGACTAACTTACTTGGCGTGTAATGCGTTGAAGAGACGAATCCCATCGGCAAGTCCACAGATTTGAATGATGTCGTCACGGGACAATCTGGACAAACATATAATATTTAGCATGATGACATTTTTACTAGCCATATCTGCGAACAGTCTGTTACACATCAAGCCATATCTGCAAATCATCTGTTACACATTTAGCCATATCTGCGAACCGTCTGCTAAACATTTAGCCATATCCGCGAACCATCTGTTACACATTTAACCATATCTGCAAATCGTCTGTTACACATTAAGCCATATCTGCGAACCGTCTGTTAAACATTTAGCCATATCTGCGAACCGTCTGTTAAACATTTAGCCATATCTGCGAACCATTTGTTACACATTTAGTCATATTTGAGAAACGTATGTTACACATTTAGCCATATCTGCGAATCGTATGTTACAGATTTAGCCATATCGACGAATCCACTGTTTTACATTGAAAGGCGTTCACAACTTAACAAATACTTAATTATTAACGAATTTTCTTGACAAGGTAAAAAAATTATAAATAACTAAAAAAGCCTACCTATTTCAAGTTTGTTAATACCATTGGCACTGTCAACTGAAGCCACTGACCTGAGCAGATCGGCGCCAGAGAAATTGGCGAACGTGGCCGCGTGCTGCGAGAAGCGCTGGCGAGACAGCCACGCTTGCGTCTCGTTCGCACTCGCCTCCTTGGAGAGACCATAGTTCTGTGGATGAAGTTATAATTATATTACAATATTGATAAAAAATAGTTTGGCAACAAATAAGTACAATGTTGGACCCTAAGGGCTGGTTTCACCACCGACAGATAAGTTCTGGATAGCTTATCTGGCAGATAAATTTGACAGTAGAGATGTGTAACATAATGTCAAATTATCTACTAGCTAACCAAATCAAGTCGGTGGTGAAACCGACCCTTACTCTTTTTTACACAGAGCGAATTTAGAAAGAGCATGGCACGTTGTGTTGTGAAAGTGGCAATCAAAATGCACTGTCACAAAAGAGATTTGTAGAGATAACTTTAAGATGAATATTATAAGGATTACTTACCTTGTCCGGATCCTCGGCGGGCTGCGGCAGGTCGGGCAGGATGGCGCCGGGCGACTGGCACGGCGGCGAGCTCACTTTCATCTCACCGCCACTGCAAACAAAATGAATTATTTTACTTCAAGTTATTTAAAAGAAAGTTATTTTTTTATTCTGAGGCCTCATCAACTTCGTTAGTTAGGAATTCCTAAACGGAGGCGCTATGCCAGTGCCGCATAAATAATTGTTTATTTCAATAAATAGAGGTAGGGTCGGCCGCAAAGTAGCATCGATAACCTCCTTAATTTTTTGAAGTCGGTATAAAATAGGCAATGGTATGGCACTCCGCCGCCGATTGTTATCGCAGCACGCTCGCTTCGCTGGCGCGGTTCACGCTTTTTGTGAGAGTTCTAATAGCAAAAAAGGTGCAACGAAAATACACCAAATAGACAAAGCAACTCTGGCGCGTCGCCGGTCACTACCACGGCAAGCTCGCTTCGCTCGCTCGCTCGGCGCTTTTTTTGTTGAAATTTAACTGCCTGTGGTCCAGTGGTAACAACCACCGGTATCAGACCCAGGAGTCCCGGGTTCGATTCCCAGTACATATTGTATTCGGTTTGGTAGGTGGTAGGACTTGTGAGTCCGCCTGGCTAGCTATCACCATCTTATCTAAGTCTGACGCCATAACAACAATGTTTTCAGCATTGTTGTGTTCCGACAGTTAGAGATAAGATAGCCAGTTCCTTAGTGGTTGAGGATTACGGGAGAGGCTCGCTTCCATCTTTAGCCTTATCAATACTTCACATCAGGTATGATGAAGGCTAAGAGTCACCCCGTCATGAATAAAAAAATATATATATTTATATAAGCTAACCAAATAAGACCTCTTTACAATTTGCAGGATAAAGCTTTTGTACACCCTAATGCCTGCTACACACGTAACGATATATCATAGCGATTTCAGACTGTGCAGATAAATCGAACGTTCCTAGTGTTTCCACACGCCTCCGATATCGACGTCGATCGTCAGTTCTCCGCAAAAGCTCACGCAAGAAACATGTCATCCACGATGGAAGATGATAAAGCACTTGCGCTATTAATTAGCCCTGGTTATGTGTTTAAAGAAAAAAAAGGCGCGGAGTGTGTGGTGTAAAGACTGGCTCATGAAAAGGACGCTATTTTAACATACCAACTTATTAAATGAGATGAAATTCGCTCCGAAAGATTGGCATAATTATTTGAGGATGAATGAGAAGACATACTCAAATCAGTCTTGTGCAGAGAGCGATCAGCACGTACGCACACAAGCGAGCTCCGTGACGTACTGGCGCGAACTGAAACGATCGCCATCCACACGCAACGATAAAACTGTGCAAACGCAATCGACAACGATTTATCTAATAGAAATTGCAACTGCTACCGATAGACGATAATCTGCAACGATTTATCATACGATCGATAAATCTGCGCAAATCGGTTTGCATAGATTATTCGCTACGATATATCGTTACGTGTGTAGCAGGCATAACAAAGTATTGTTTACAACTTTTTTTGAGAATGTGATTGTTGGCAAACTCATTCACTTGCTAGAGCGATAGTGCCAAGATTATTTCTGATCTTGGCAGAGCTGGCACGAAACGCCGGTTTATTTACAAACACAGATACAAATACAAGCATTCAGCAATATAAATGATTTTCGCCAACAAAATAATGAACCAGATAAGTATATTTTTAGGAATATATATAAACAGCTAGCCAGTGACTCAGGTAAGGTACAATGCTTGTATCTGTCGTAGGATAATTAGATGAATCGAATTTTCGCAAAAATCTTAGGGATATTGCGAAAATACGAATAATACGGACAACGGTGACGACATTTCTTAATCTTACTGAAAAAAGATAGGGTTTTTGCGAAAATACGAATTGCGTTCGTAACATTGAATATACTTGACTCTGATTGGCTTGATTTTTGCTTGCTGCCCAACTATTATTCTGATTAGTTTATATGTCTATGATATCGTCGTCGTCTGAGGCACATGACACCCACTGCTGGGTATAGGCCTCCTCCAAGTATCTCCACGACGATCGGTTCTACACTGCCCGCATCCAGCGGCTTCCCGCGACCTTCACTAGATCGCGGTCCACCTTGTAGGACTACCCACGGAGCGTCGTCCGGTCGCATTTTCATAACCTTTCCGCCCCAACGGCTATCGGTTCTTCTCGCTATGTGTCCCGCCCACTGCCACTTAAGCTGAGCAATTAATTTTTGAACAAATAAATATACTAAAAAAAAGCAACATGGGACATGAGACAAATTGCTTTTTTCTAGTATATTTACTTGTTCAAAAATTATCACATAAAAATAGCATTGTAAAATGCAAAATTAAAAAACGATATTATGAAACGGAGCATAGCTCTTTCCATTGCACGCGGAGTAACCTTGAGCCTCCTTATCAGACCCATAGTTAGCGACCACGTTTCACTGCCGTAAGTCATCACTGGCAACACACACTGGTCGTAGACTTTCGTCTTGAGACACTGACTGCGAAGATTCTTTAAGTCTATGAAATACTACCTCATTTATTCTTCAGAGTAAAAAACTAGGAACCAATCAGAATACGAATTAGCAAGCATGCAAAAATTAAGCCCATTAGCGTTAAGAATATCCAATTTTACTAACGCTACCAGTGTTTTGCAAAAACCCTAACTTTTTCAGTAAGATTGAGAAATGTCAACACCATTGTCTAATTATCCGTGTTTTCGCACTATCCCTAGGATCTTCGCGAAAATTCGTTTATCTAATTATCGTGCGACATATCCATCAAACAAACATTTGCCCTTACCCTAAGTACACTACTTATATCATAAATGCCGAAGGAATTCTATCATAATAGACATAATAGTCATAAATCTAAATCGACAATCCATAAATGAATCCGTCAGTATCAGAACGACGCTTTAGTAAAAGGTCCTTGCGGGATAAACGACATAAAAGTAAAACGACGTACTAGTAAAACGTCTGATATTAAAAATCGTCATACTAATAGAATGTCTGAAATGAAAAAAACGTCATGTTGGGCAAAAGGACTTGCCTAGGCTATAATGTACATTCAAGTCCACAAAATAAACATTCATGTTTTGCAGATGGCATAGAATAAAATAAAAACGCATTTAAGTTATTTATCACATACCTATGAAAAAAGTTTTTATTAGTTATATTTTAAAAAGATATTTCATATTACAATAATAATTTTAACTTCTGCATCAGTGTACCAGTCCTTTTGCCCAACAACAACAAGTAGTTTTTAATTCCCGCCTACTACTCCCTTCTAATATGACGATTTTAATTTTCAGACGTTTTACTAGTAGGTTGTTTTACTTTTGTCGTTTATACCACAAGTACCTTTTACTGTATTGTCGTTCTAATACATAGATGGATGTAAAATGCTTGTATCAAAAGTAATATTTACTCACTCTTGGCAGTACATTGGTTTCATCTGATTCGATGATGTAAGCAGAGCTGTAACAATAAAAAAAAGCTTAGGCTATTTTGCTAATTGTAAGATATTCAATTTATTATTATTTTACGGAAAACACAAGAAATTACTTAATCAATTATATGTCAAATTTTGTTTAGATTAGACGTTCTATTGAAACCAATAGATCAGCCCCTGATTATGTAACTTGTTTCTATCAACGTTTAATTGAAAGTGCAGTCACATTGCTGCTTTAGTAGAAATCAATGTGACAGCTATCTTACTAAAACAGCAATGTAACTGCACTTTCAATTAATTTCAATCAAAATCTGTTAGCAACAGAGTTAGATAATCAACTAGCAGTAAATCTCTTTAGTTTCAAAGCATTTCATCAAAATATGATGATTATGTTAAAATTGTATGATTAAATATATTGTATTCACAAAACTTACCAGGTTGTGGCAGAACTGGTTTGTTGACCACAATCGAACTGTTATCAGTCTTCGGGGCAATACTGAAACAAATAGGACATCATGAATTTATTGAACTAGATCTGTTAATTAAGTTGTATATAAAGTAATTTTATGGTTACCCAATGTACAATCACGTGCAATGACATAGAAACGCTAAGCAACCTTGTCACATTACAATATTGAATGACATTTATGGACAGAGTCAGCTTTATTTCCATGTGTGTTAATGCAATAAGGTTGTAAAGTGTATACATGTCATTGCTTGTGATTGTACCTGAGTAAAAATTACATTGACATTGAAAAATCTGTCTGATAATCTGCAAATACTGTAGTGACACTAGTGACACATTTAATTAAATCTAAAATATAAAAATGAATCGCTGTATGTTGCTAAGCGCAAATCTCGAGAGCAGCTGAACCAATTTCGCTAATTCTTTATTTGTTGTGCTTACTATTGTCAGAAGGTTCTTATGAAAGAAAAAATTGAAGATCGAAATACCTGATGTGGAACCATAGCAATCCAACCAAACTATGAGAGATATGGAAATAGCAACTGAGGAAAAGTTGTTGAGCGTAATGAGCATTTTCTTTTGACATACAAATATGGAAGGTCTGGTACACCTGATGTGAAACCCTAGCAGCTAAGCTAAACTATAAAAAATATGTACATAGCACCTTGGGATAAGTTGTTTAGTGTGATAAGTATTTTCAATTGACGTATATAAATCGAAGATCTGGCACACCTGATGTAGAATCCGGCAGCCCAGCTTAAGAGATACGAATATATCGCCTTAGGTAAGGTTCTTCAGCGAATGAGCACTTTTTGTTTAGGTATAAGAATGATGGCAGTTGGGGCAGAATGGCTTCACCGCACCGGACATCAAAATCTAAGGTTTATCAAAGGCTACTAGCAAAAGAAAACTGCTGAAATTCTAGAGCTCAGCAGAGCAAACATATCGTCCCCTTAGTGGTAAAACCGATTATCTGCACTTTTTTTTTCACTCAAATTATTGTCAAGATGGCAAGGTAATATACACCTTAACAAAAAAAAGTGCAGATAATCGGTTTTACCACTAAGGGGACGATATGTGTGATAGCCAGAGCCTTAAATGGACACTGGAAACTAAACAGGCATCAGTTTCACATGAAATTGAGTGATATTAACATTTGCTGTCATTGTGGTTTGGAGAGAAACACCCAAACATCTCCAATGTGACTGCGGCCCCCTAACTCACAAACGCAGTATCCACCTGGGCTGGTATATAATTCAACCATAGGAACTATCTCTCAGAGCTAAGAAGATTTCAGACTTCCTGGAGGCCACCAGGCTGAAAGAGATACTATAATTAGGTGGCAAGTTACAATAGAAAACAAGCAAGAAATACTCGTTTTTGTTTTAAACTTTTTATCTTTTAATATTCAGTTGTTTCATGAGATAATATAGAAAAAAAAATATCTAAACTATATCCTAGCTAGAGTCAACAAATATTGATACAATCCGCAAGGTCTAAGCTGAGCTTTGCATTTGTGTGAGTGTACATTGATGTACTAGTAGCAACACCTGTCGCTTTTTTGTGATACCTATAATACATACTCTCTTTGTGCACTCACACAAATGCTAAGCTCAGCTTAGACCTCGCGGGCTATACATGGAAAAACCTTCATACTATATTCATTTAATTTATCATTGATTGGTAAAATGTAAACTTTTGAAATTGAAAGATTTTCAATACCACTCTTTCAACGTTTATGATTACCAAAATCTTATCATATTGCTATCAATGATAAATCTGAAAACAAATCCATGACACAAATAATACTATGTACCCATGATAACAATGTATTTTGCAGTTTTACTTTAAGAAAACTCCAAAATAAATGTGGCAAGGTCAACTCAAGGCTAGAAGAGTAAAAAAGTAATCTATTCGTACAAGTTGGTGTAGTGATATGACTTAAGATTACAATTAATTCATTAATGTAGGTATCTAAATTTATTCCAATCCTAACTATTATTATATGCGAAAGTGTGTTTGTTTGTCCTTCCTTCACGCTCTAACTAAGCAACCAATCAACTTGATCAAAAATCAAGTTGATTGGTTGCTTAGTTAGAGCTTAGGAGTTAGTTGAAAAAATAGAGTAACGCAGGCTACTTTTTATCCCGATACTCCCATGGGAAAGGGAAACATGTGATGTAAGAAATATTTTTAAAACTACTGTTAATGGTAATGGCAACAATCATACAATCAACGATAGATACACAAATAGGTTGCACATTAGAATGCTAATTGAAATATAAGCTATATATAAAATTTCTTTCTAAACTAACAAACCTTTCTTTCAGACACAAGTTAAGAATCCTTCTTAATACACCAATAATATCCATCTGACTGACTACATTCTTAAACTTTTTGGATTTATGATTATGAAAGTAAAACAGTTTTCAATTACAAAATGACTAACGCACTGCAGTAAACCACTAGCCCACCAGTTAAGATATGTAAAAACTGGATATTTACGGTAATCGCGAGCGTCGCGCCGGCCTCACGTGAACGTTCGCGGCTTTCAGTCTCCTCGCGAGCTCCCTGTAAGTGTCTGGGTCGGCGTCTATCTCCACTTCGGCTTTCAGCAGGGAGAATTTCATACGCCACCCTCTCGCCTCCACACCGTGCACCAGGCGGGCCTTCAGCACCACCCCGCGGCCCAGGTTACGCGCACTCAGTCTCTGCTCGAACACGAGCATACTACTCGTCAGCTGTAGTCCTGCCTCGTCAAGTTGAAGAAGATGAAAGCCCCTGAACCAACGCGGTACGCTCTGTGGCCGACAACCACCATAGCTGGTCCACTAATCGCCTCAACAACCATTTGTCACGTTTCCACAAAAACACTGATTGCACTATCGCACGATTTTGACTTCCAATCCAGAATTCTTTCACTTGTCTAACATTATTTCTGCAGGTGTCGCTTGGAATACGCCTGTACTATTTCCCTTTCGAACACCGATAGAAATTAACTGAACACCGCAATTTACACCTCACAACGATACGGAATTACACTGGTTTCAAGTGGAGTGGATCGAACAAATTGGACGACAATTCAGCGAAAAGCAAATGAAAATAGAAACAAAACAAAAGAAAGAGGTACAAATCCGACGACAGCGCGCGCAAGACTAAATAAAATGGCCGCTGATTGGTCGCATAGTGAGGCGCGTTCAACGATTGGATCGTAATCGTAACCGGTTGGAATCGGTTCGCGGAGGCCGCGGCCGGCTACGGTCGGTGCATCGACGAGTAGGCTCGGCACGTCATACATAGTAGTGATGCGAAGATATGGTATTTTATTTATAGAAACTATTATAAGCATCCGATTTATCGATTTTAATATTTAACGATAGAAATCATTAACTAGGGCTACTTACTTAAATCGTTTTTTTATAGTTTTGTTAAAAATTCATTACTTACTGATTTTAAATTTTTTACTTGCTCGACTTTATCTGACAACGCTTCTGAAAGTAATCTAATATTTTATTTATGTTCCAAAAGACGAGCTTATGCTATTTGGCTTTTGCCTGTATTTAATTAAAACTTATTTAGTTTTGTTGCGTCGCGACTCGTGATGGTAGGTCACTAACCATGCACAACTGAAATTATCTAGGTATATATTTTTATTATTTTCTATATAATAAAAACTAGATACTTCGTCAATATTTTGACTTCAATTGCATTTTTTCATTGACGATTAGACATAAGTATATAAAATAACGCATCACTAGCAAACAGTTAGTCATGATTAAAGATTATACCGGATGGATGAATTAGTTCCAACCAAGACCTAAGGCAACGTTACATTTCTTGCACTAATATCCAGACTAGGGCTGTCCAATCTAAAAATATTTCAGTACCATCAATTTTATTCACGCTACAAAGTTCAACTACGCAGGTCAGGACGTCAAACGTTATTATAACTAATGGGTATCCGAAAAAACACAATAGATTGATCAACAACATCTATTCACGTTCATTTGGAGGCCCCAAAATGAAAGGGATGCCGTTAATTTAAATCTACCAATCTTATTTTTTTTATATAGTAGGTATTCGCGTCGCGACAGTTCCACAGCACAGATACACACATTATTCTCGAATTCAAAGTTTCAAGTGCTTCATTATGAGCACTAGGTGCCTAAAAATAAAGTTCATATTGAATCTTGTTTCAGCGACAAGCTTTGAAGTTTGAATTCAACTATTTCAATACCAACATATTACAAAGACCATGGAATAGCAATATTATGACCTTATTTCTTTCGCTTGAACATAAAACCTACTCAGATTATAAGGTTGTTAACTGTTAAAATCATAAGTACCTACCTACTGTAATAATCTTAGCGTATTACAAACCAATCATCATTGTTCGATGTAAAATAACATGTGAATGTTAAGAATGAATTTTATCAAGTTTGAAACACACAAGTAAAAGAAAGAATCGGTAATACAAGGCATTCGGAAATTTCAGAATGTCATGATTTCCTCGTACTTCATCACATGTATATGTGAATGTGACCCGTGTCCTCTTTATAGAGTTCTGGCTACGAAACAAATAGTTACTGCTTTGAACCTATTTAAGCCTTTAGTTTATTTCTTCAGCTGTATTAGCATTTTGCATATCGTATTGTCGTGGTCAATCTCATACGTGTACATTTTTTATGAACGACGGGGAGACTCTTAGATATCATCATACTTGATGTTAAGTATTGATAAGGCTAAATATAGGACCTCTCTTGGATTTCTACTCGGACCTTACGTCTAGTACTATTATTATATTCTGTGTCTTATCTCCCTTCAGTCTTATTCATTCTAGATTTTCCAAATATTAAATCTGCGACACAAAAAATCTATCCACTTTCTTTACGTATAGTCGTCTTTTAACAAACAAGAGGAAACTCCAACATTAAGCATTTTGTCATCTGTGACATCTGCTTAATTAATACAAAACATAACTGACCCACGTGGTACGTGACCAAACTCATGATCGCGACTGCGGATTATAAATCACTTGTGAATAAATAAACAAGGGTTCAGTTTCAACCAGTTTTGGCCACTTTAAAGATTCGTATTATTTTCGTATTATTTCGTATTATTTCAGGCAGATCAAGTATTTATTAGCGTGTAGATATGGATGACTTGGAAAGATTCTGCTTGATCTTTCGATAAATTAGATACTAGCCCTATAATACAAGATAGAGATCAGAAGTAGTTGGATGGCTGGAACACGTCACCACCTTTTAGCGCGAAACACACAGCGGCAGGCGGTCTGTCCATACATTTCCCTTTGTGCCATTAAGGCGCCATGCGAATGCGACTGAAGCGAGATAGCAATGAGAAAACGACGCGCGCGGGAGCGAGACCGATTTTGCAGATTAGGCGAATAAAACATAAAATCACTGCGTTCGAGAAATGAAACGACACGATGCTAAATATTATTGGTAAATACATATTATTGCAATATAGTAAGTATAGGTAAAACCCCATTTGAGAATAATCTTGAATTTTCGTATTTTTTAGGGATCTTTTCGAAAAGAAAAAGTGTCGGGGCAACATCATAAAATCGTGTTTCTGAAACTTTACAAATCTAGCGAGTTAGTATAGCGTCTTAAGAATTCTACGCGTTGTCATTGCAAAGTGCCCATTTTAGCAACTACTTGAGACCTTCAGTAACTTTATCATACTTTTTCTTGTGTTCCGCGATCTTATCTCAAGCTAAGTTGCACTGCGCTTCCTTGATACGCAATAGTGAATATTTGTGTCGACGACCTCATAAAACCGTGTTGTAAAAGCCACCAGCAGAGCGAGAGCTAACAAGGGGCTGCTGGTAACAATTGACAACGGTTATTTATTATGGTACTAGCTTCCGTCCACGGTTCGGTTATTACATTGCAAATGTAAAGCTTGACGTGCTTTTGACTGTGCAACCCTAAGCATGCCCTTTTCACGTGTATAATCAGACGAGTCATAAGGCTACCTGGTAAACTTGCGGCTGTTTGTACTAAGACATAAAACTATTTAAAAAAAAGCGTTCATTTTATCACACCCACTCAAATCAGATAGCATATCAACATTTCAGATAGTCAACATTTCCGTCATACCCTAACCAGAAATCACAATTTTATTATGAAGTTGAACAGTTTAGACTTAATATAATCTACTTTTAAACATAAGCAAGTAACAAATTAACGAAACGAGTGGTCGTGGTCACTTAACAATACATCTTGTTTATTTTTTTAATAATTGCATACAATCACACCAATTATCTAGCCCACGTTAAGTTTCATGAAGAACTTGTGTTATGGATACTAGATAACGGATAAACATACTTATATACTTTTTTGTAAATACATACTTAATATACATATTAAACACCCAGACCAAGAAAAATAGACATGTTCATGCACACAATTATTTGTCTTGTCCGGGGATCGAACCCGGGACCTCTGGCGCAGAAGGCGGATTAAGTACGCTTGTGCCAAACAGCTCGTCAAAAATAAAAAATGAATGTTAAAACACCAAAAGCGACCGCAATCGAAATAACTGATATACCTACTAACTTTATTTTTAGTTAAGGATAATAAAATAAAGCGACCCGCATGATGTTGAGAGATCACTGTAGCCCAGTTTCCGTTTATAAATAATTCAAATTATTCAACTATTAACTTTGACAATGCACGAGAAATATGGAGTTATTTGTAGTTGTTCGTAGTTTGCAGTTACCTATTTGTTTGTACAGCACATTTTTATGAACGCGTGGAGGTAATGATAAGGCTGAAGGTGAAAACGTGTTTCTCCCGGAATCCTCAACCACTGAGGAACTGGTAATCTTAATAAACCGGAACACACTAATGCTGAAAACATTGATGTTATGGTGTCAGGCTTAGATGAGTGAGACGATGGTAGCCAAGACAAAACGAATATGTAACTTATGCCCGATCAAACTCTGTGCTCCATCCACTATGGATAATATAGATAAATACCATTAAGTCATAAAATGATCTTTTTTTAATGTAAATTATGTACATGTCCTTGATAACAAGTTGTATATGTACGAGGTTACAAATAATAAGCATCGAATGTAGACGTCAAACTTTCGGTCGACAAAAAAATCACAAGTGCACGCCCTTGGATGTGTCGAAACGAAAATCTGGGGTCACTAAAGTGGTGATCTTATCCCAATCTAATTTTTCAAATTTTATTATTATTTATTATTTATTTATTTATTTCCATACACTTAAATCTATTTTTACAGGTAGAAACCTAATGCAATAGATTAAGCTATATAAATTATAATATAAATCAATGAATGACATTATACACCACAACGATAACATATTACAAACAAAGCTGTCTTTGTGAATTCATTCAGAGAACAGTAGAACAAGTCACTTTCGTTTAAAATTCGTTCATGGATCATGATTACGCCCAATATAAACATCATACATCTCTACCAATGCATCCCGGACGAGACATTATTACGATGTCCGTGAATTGTGCTATGTTTGGATCCCGCATGATAATGCGCGGGCACATCCTGTGGCCGAGTTGGTGTTTCGAGATGTGACCGTGTGTCCTTTGGGAATTGCTCAATTAACAATCATTCTGCGCATAATACATTTCAGACTTTATCAGCTTGAATATTAACAGTTGAGTATATACCAAATTATATAGGAATGTACCAGTACTACATATAAACCGGTATGCCAAAACAAGCACACAATCTCGCGAAAATAATAATTTAATTCTATCAACATCTTAATAATCGACTTTTGTATATTTTACGGTGAAGTTGAGCTCACCAAGCCACGTATCGGAGAGAATGTAACATGAATTGGAGTTTAGGTTTTAACATTATGTCAAAAAAATAAAATCCAAGATTTTTTTATTCAAATAAACTTTAAATAAGAGCTTTTGAATCTTTCAATATTTATATTTCTTCCAACCCATTCGCAAAGAAAAAGTTTTAACTATTCGCAAGAAACTTAGCAGTTTTAAACAGAAACAACGAGATTTATAAAAGAAAATATTGTTTCGTTGCCAGAAACCCACATAAATAATCCTATGGATAGAATTGGATTGGATATAAGGATAGAATTGAATATAATAATATTACGTATTGAATTCATAGATGACACGAAAACAATACAGGGCAAATCATAACAACTACTCTGACTGATTGAGACTATGAGATACGCCTTCCCTTCATCAGCTGTCGCAACAAACCAAAGAGTCACGCAAGAACAAGCGGTCAACTAGGGCTATAATTAGACAATTGCCTTCACCAACTAGTTGTTTATTAGCATGAGAAAATATAAGACATTCTTCAACACTTCAACAATTCCTTATGATCAACTCATTTATCGTAATATAAAAATAAAAAAATATTGCGACAACACACAGCTACATACATTGCTTACAAAATATATTGCAGATTTTGATATTACAGAAAAAGTTCACGGTAAGACCAAAGAATTATTTCTTTGTTACAAAATTAGCTCCAGTATCTGTCGCAATCGCTTTAAATTTGCCATACGCTGTATTCTGTGGCAGTACAAAATAATTACATCGATCACCGTCTTCCTGTATTATCCAGTGATGGATTACACAAATCGAAATGAAAGAAGCCCTTGTGTTTTTTGAGTAAACATAAACTACGTACGTGATAAAAACAAATAAAAACTATTTAAATTATACGTTTTACGTCAGTATTTACGTTTTAGAATAAATTGAATAAGATCGTACATTCTCTGCTAAAATACGAGTTGTTGTCAGGAGGATTATCGGTCACGTTCCCATTAGGCCAGGTAGCAAGGTCATAAACACCGTGACCAAAAAACAATCAGGAATCATCATCATCAGCCTGTGGACGTCCACTGCTGGACGTAGGCCTCTCCTAGCTCACGCCTATTGAAGCGTTTGTAGGAGGTTATTAGCCTACTGCTACCAAGCTGGCCAGCCGGGTCGGTAGAGGGTTTGGTTCAAGTTTTCCTTCTCTCGCACAGGTGTTCAATGCGTCGAGCCTCCTAGTCGACACTTACGACATCCCAGGCATGTAAGGGAGTGGTGACACGTGTATTCTTAGGCCGTCACCACACGGCACAATCAGGAATCATGCAGGTTATTGATTTTCGTTAGTGCAGTGTATTTCAGGATGTGATTGCAAGTATTGCAACTGACTGACCAATAAGGTAATTGGAATTACTCGAACAAACCAGAACACAATTAAATAAATAAATCAGTTATTCACAAACCCAACACAATACAATCAGTAACATAAAAGGCTCAAAAATGGTAGACCCCTGACCCCGAAACTAGTAAAACTGTATTATCAGGGTAAGTAATTCCTCGATGGTTTAACACAAAAAGAAAAGTAGATTCAATGGACATGTACTGACAATTAAAAGGAATAAACTGGTTTTGATGAGTGTTGTGAGATTAAAGAAGGCGTGGTATGGCATGTGTGTACACGAGCGCTAGAAAATTTCGAAGGCTGGTCATAAGATTTACGTAGTAAAATTTCTGTTTATAAATTATGCCCAAGTTGTGCAACATTAATTAATAATTGCCGGGAAGAAACACAGATGAAGCTGTACCGATGATAGTAAGATAAGAACAGATAATAATATCGTTTACGCATTTTTTACAAACCGGCAAAAAATCGGTTTAATCGATTACATATTATTAGGACAACACTATTTTGGTAATTGTCATTCGGAAAATCTAGATCTAGACACTAGTTTAATCATCCAATCAACGACGAGGGGTGGATAAAGGGTCAAAAGTATTGCCGTAATAAAAAATACTTTTCATGTCTCATATTCTGAAAGTAACTCATAACTTGCCTAAAATGCGGGTTGAAAGTGATATGTGGCGGCCCTAGGGCTGTAATAATTTTGAAAAAAGAATAGGGGGTGTCATGTCAAATCGATATCTGTAATCTCTTTGGACTTTTATTTACCAAAGGTAAATGGCAAAAATGTAGGCAAAGGCACAGAAGCCTATACAGCTTATTTTGCTACATTATAAAATAATTTTGTAACATTTTTCTAATTAAATATTTTTTTAGAATATTCTGTTTGTTTTTACTTTCCTCATATTCAGAATGAAAAGTAGAGTGTTTACTTCGGGTGTATGGACCCATAACAGTCTCGAACTATCGGCGCACTCACTTCGTTCGGGCGCCAAAACACTCGACTGTTATGGGTGTCATACAGCCCTTGGTAAACAATCTACTATTACTACACGACCAAGACAATAGGCGCATGACAGGTATGCGGCTTTGCACTTTTGGCACCTGCAGGCCACTTCCATTATTATGTGATTATATAGCCCTACAGTGATTAACTGATTGATTACCGCTTCTTGAAACTTTGGTTTTTTACTTAGATTTTTTAAGCTTTTCTCAGCTGTCATGCGCCTAATTGTTTTGGTCAGATAGTATTATTGGTAGTAAAGCAGTTGATTCAATCTTTGGAAAGACTTCTGGAGCTCTATTTTTTAATCACTCGTCTCGCGAGCGGCGAGGCGAACCGCGAGGCGATCAGGCAAAGGTCGCTACCTTTCAAAATGACGACGCACGATAATACCTATATTTGAGAGGAACAAAAAATGTTATGATTTATGACCTAAAGTGTCACGTTAGCCAGGTAATTAGAGTTAAAAATGAATAATGCCGACTCAAAGTATCACCTTTGAATCTTTAACTATTTAACCTCTGTGGTCTAGTGGTACAACCACCGGTATCAGACCCAGGGGTCCCGGGTTCGATTCCCAGCGGGGGTACATATTGTATTCGGTTTGGTTGGTGATAGGACTTGTTGTTAGTCCGCCTGGCTAGCTACCACCATCTAATCTAAGCCTAACGACATTACAACAATGTATTCAGCATTGTTGTGTACCGGCAGTTTTAGATAAGATAGCCAGTTCCTCAGTGGTGAGGATTCCGAGAGAGGCTCGCTTCCATCTTCAGCCTTATCAATACTTAACATCAGGTATGATGAAGGCTAAGAGTCTCAGCGTCGTCATAAAAAAAAACACAAACCTGACACTTTCAGACGGGCATTAATCTGTAAAATATTTTATGTTCATCGTTACGTAACCTGTCTATTTATATAGGTATTATCGTGCGGCGCGATTTGATAAATTTTTAAAAATGTCGGACCGGTGACGAGGCCAAACGGTATGAACCCCTTTGCTGATGTACGTAGATAGTGGCCACAACCAAGTCTACGAATAACAAATTGAGTTCGAAGAAAGAAGGGGAAACGCATATAATAGGCTATTTGACAGGTTTTGAAAATCCATTTTATATCATGTAGTGGAGTTTAAGGAACCCAGTAAAAGTTGTTTTTTTTTAATTCTGGTACATATTTGCTGAAAAATATCAAATTAAAAATTCAATATTTAAATAGCGCCAAAACGCTACTTTGACAATATGGCGCTGCAATGGGTTCGGTGACGTCACGTGCCTGTATTGTGCATATCATCCACATACGTAGTCAAACGAGGTTTACAAGCAGGTGACGTCATTATAAACTCGACGAATCAGGAGCGTTTTGTGTCACGTGACAAAACGTTTAAAAAATGCATTTTTATTCTACCTCCAAAAATTTTAAATAAATAACTTTTTATATTTTTCATTGCGGTCCCTCTCTTTTAATTTTCTTGCCTTGGCTGGCATCGACTCCAAAAAGCTTATTTTTTGCTTTTTAGTTTTTTGAAGTCAGTTTTCATTTTTTTTTATAAAAAGATTTTTCATCATCGCATCCACGTCTATTTTTAACTAATTGATGACAATTATGACTAAGATAAGAAAAATAATAATTTATTTTGCTAGAATGTGGTACATACAGGCATGGTCTTAAATAAATAGGTTAGAACAACACACATTCATCCAGTAATGGGCCATGCACTAGTATATAAATTTATATCTTGATTATATTTAATTTAATTTAATTACATACAAACATGGATAAATAATTATGATCTGCATGGTGTATCGCTGGGGGATTTTTTAAAAGGTGGTTTTGATGGGAATCAGTGTATAATGGAATCTCCGCCACTGATGGACCAAACTTTTAGAGGTTGTAGAATCTAGCTTATGATGTGTTATCAAAACTATTTGTTTCGCAAACCTAAAAAAAAAACAACGCAAGAAAGATCCTATAGTAATTTCCGCTGCGAGTGCGCGGGCGCCGACCGGTTGTAACCGCATCGTAACCTCTGCGGGTTCATGCGTTCGCCGGCTGTTATGCAACGACTGCGTATACTAGTGTCCATGAAGTTTTAGGTATAGGAGCTAACACTCCGAATACCTACTTGAAGTAAAATTTAATGTAGCGTTATCTCACTCTCTAGCTAGAGAATTCTGTCTCTTTGTAATTAATTAACCGACTTCAAAAAAGGAGGAGGTTCTCAATTCGGTTGGTATATTTTTTTTATTTTTATGTATGTACACCGATTACGCCAAGATTTCTGAACCAATTTCCATGATTATTTTTTTGTTCGATTAAGAATAGTTGCCAATTGGTCCCATAAAAATTTGGTTTCGTTTGACCCAGTACTTTTTATGTTATGAACATTTTTATATATTTCATTTCATAGTTGACTTGGACGATGTAGTATTTACGATAATTTTGTTTATAATTTACATTAAACCTTATCTAATTTAGATAAACCCTGCTGTAGTTTACAAAACAGCCTATTACAGACACTAAAAAGTAAAAAAAAAAACTGCGTTAAAAAAAACCGACTTCAAAAACTAAAAAGCAAAAAATAAGCCTTTGGAGTCGGTGCCAGCCATGGCAAGAAAAATAAAAGAATAGGAGCTTAAAGTAGAATGTCTTGGCTGCCACCGACTCCAAAAGGCTTATTTTTTGCTTTTTAGTTTTTGAAGTCAGTTTTTTTTAACGCAGTTTTTTTTTGTTTTCCCATTTTAACACTATTAGGACAGTGAAAGGATAAGTTAGCATCTTGGATTCCAATTACTTCCACTACCAGGTAGAACATAGATGCACCAGTTGTATTGATTTTACAACATGAATTTCTTAAAAACAAAAACAAAATCGCGAGTCGAATAAACACTGATTTTCACTAATAGTGGTAAAATAGGAAAATTTTCTAGAGAGTGTGATGATAACTCTATAAAATTCTGCTTCAAGTATTCGGTGTTAGCTCCACTTTAACTATAACTTGATGCTTGTGTCCTATAAAAGGATTAGTCGACAGTGTTTATTCGACTCGCGATTTTTTTGTGTTTTTATGAAATTTGGGTTGTGAAATCAATACAAAATTAACTGCTAACTTATCCTTTTACTAATATTGTTAAAATAGGAAAACCAAACTAATAAGAAAGAGAGAATTTTCTAGAGTGTGATAACTCTATTTAATTTTTTTCGTCAAGTAGGTATTCGGAGTGTTAGCTCCACTTTACCTATAACTTCATGCTTGTGTCCTTTAAAAGGATTAGTCTGCGCCTGCGACGTATGACCGTTGAATATTCGCGAAATAATTGTGATAGCTAAGCTCGTCGTTTTTATGCTGGGTCAAATGAAATACCAATACGTCGAAACAAAATTTAGGACTTTTTATACCCGCGATGTTTTATTTGGCAAACACAGGAAACCAGTGATTGTCAATGTTCATTGAAATAAAACAACTTTCACGGATTTTAACCACACTATATTTCACGTTTATTTTTTTATTTTTTGGTTTTCCCGACGTTTCGGCTCCTTTTCAGCTACCGTGGTCACGGGATCACTGGCTACTTTTAAGTCTACCTTCGAAAAATGTTTGACTTTGAAGAGTTGACTTTTCGAAAGTAGTAAATATTAACAAGAAAATATACTAGAACAAAGCAACTTGTCTCATGTCGCCCTGACGGCATTCGAACCCACATCCTTGGGAATCTGGCTGAATGCACTAACCAATTATGCTACAGAGACCTATGAGGATTTTTTCTAGTACCTATATTCACTTTTCTACGGTGTTGGCCACCGTCGTTTCATCAATGAGAGAAATATCCTCGCATTCGATAGAAACATTTTTACAAATGTTTGACTATCGATTAAGATGAAACAGCCATGTAATTATAACTTTTTAATTTTGCATTTTATAATGCTATTTTTATGTGATAAAAATATATAGATTTATAAGTCAACCCACTGACCACGGCAGTTGAAAAGGTGCCGAAACCTCGGAAGAACCAAAACAAACCTTAAAAACATGGATAATTCAACCTTAACATAAAAACCGTAAAAGCTGTTTTATTTCAAGCCTGCAATTGTTTTATTACCCGTGAAACCGCTTTAACTTTATCCGCCTCTATGTTCTAGTACTGGTCAAACGGTAACTACAGCGGTATCAGAGCCAGAGGTCACGGGTGCGATTCGATTTTCGGTTTGGTTGCTGGTAGGATTTGTTGAAGGTTCTCCTGACTAGCTTTCATCATCTATATAATCGAAGTCTGACGCCAAAACAACAATGTTTTACATCAGATATTTGATAAATGAAAAGTTTAGTGGTCTCGCCAATATAAAAAAATTTTAGTACAACTGGGATAGTATGCCATTACTCAAAAGTTCGGCGTTCTTATAGTTATAGTATAACCTCCTATGTGGTCTAGTGGTAACAAACAACGGTATCAAACAGGCGTCCCGGGTTTCCCGGGATTCCCAGCCCAGCATGTACCCCAGTACACATTGTATTCGGTTTGGTTGGTAGTGGGACTTGTTGTGAGTCCACCTGGCTAGCTACCACCAACCACCATGTTATTAAAGTCTGAGGCCATAACAACAATGTTTTCAGCATTGTTGTATTCCGGCAGTTAGAGATGGATAGCCAGTTCATCAGTGATGAGGATTCCCAGAGAGGCTTGCTTCTATATTCAGCCATATCAATATTTAACACCAGATTCAGGTATCATGAAGGCTTAGAGTCTTCCCGTTGTTAATAAAAAAAAGTTTTGTTCTGAGACCGGCAACAAAGGATATGGCAGCCTTACGCCCAGGAAAGCCACAAGGAAATCGTCACAAACGATACTAATGGCCGAACTCGCATCTAATTGGTCAATTGATCAATTGCGAGTTTATATTTAGAGCGGAGCGCTTGTATGTACAAACCGGCTTAAACTAGATGCGTCGGAAGTGGTATCCTTACGCGCGGTAATGTCATCGGCCATGGTGTTGCCAGTGTTAAAATATCAGTAAAGCAAGTTTGACTAGAGCTCGGCTTTGACTACGCCACTATCGCGCTATCACGAACATTTGACGATTTCACGACAAATCTGGAAAAGCAATAGTGTCATTTCAGAACAGGTCAGTCACTATTCCTTGGCCAAACATGGCGTGGCTGTATAAATATACACACGATAATGTGTGTAGCCTAGTACGGCCGCATTCGCGTCTAATAAGCCGTACGGCCACAGTCTAAACAAATCAGTCTTTGCACTGCCTACGAATGTCGAAATGACGCACTCACACAGATACGCGCCGCTACACGCGCGCTCGCAACTGTTTTACCAGTGAAAACCAGTGAGATCGATGGGCCGCCGTGTAGCGATAGCGGGCGGCGTCATATCGGCCAGTGCACCAACTTTTTTTAATATAATAACTGGGCAGACATTTGACCACCATCGTGCTTAATAAACAGGAAGTTTATATTATAAAAAAAATTATTTTGCATTTTACAATGCTATTTTTATGTGATAAATATTAAACAAGTAAATATACTAAAAAAAAGCAGCATTGATGAAACGACAGTGGCCAACACCGTAGAAAGGTGAAATTCGGCGTGTCCTCATAGGTGTCTGTAGCATAATTGGTTAGTGCATTGGGTCGTAATCCCAAGGATGCGGGTTCGAATCCCGTCAGGGCGACATGAGACTAGTTGCTTTTTTCTAGGAAGTTTGTACTTTGACGATAGTGTAGCCGTGACATCACAGACGATACTAACGGCGGTATTCGCGTCTAATAAGCCGTACGGTGTCCGTCCGTACGGCATCCCAAATTTTCGATTCGCCGAATTTGTATTGCGGTAGTCGCTTGGAGACTAAAATCGTCGGGAAGCGGAGATTTGGGTATCCTTGGGTACGAAAGGCAAAAGTGGTTCAATTGATCAATTGCGAGGTTATATTTAGAGAGGAGAGCTCGTATGTACCAACCGGCTCGTACTAGTTGCATCGGAAGTGGTATCCTTACACTTTTTTTTATTGAACGACGGCGAGACTCTTAGCCTTCATCATAACTGATGTTAAGTATTGATAAGGCTGAAGATGGAAGCGAGCCTCTCCCGGAATCCTCAATCACTGAGGAGCTGGCTATCTTATCTCTAACGGCCGGAACACAACAATGCTGAAAATATTGTTGTTATGGCGTCAGACTTAAATAAGATGTTGGTAGCTAGCCAGGCGGGCTTACAACAAGTCATTCCACCCAAACCGAATACAATATGTACCTCGCTGGGAATCGAACCCGGGACCCCTGGGTCTGATACCGGCGGTTGTATCACTAGACCATACAGGCAGTTGCGCTTACGCATTGAATGTCTTCTGCCATGGTGTTGCCAGTGTAAAAATATTCAAATACCGAGTTTAGACGACGCCAATTTTATTGTCACCTCTGTTGTGGCAAAGCTGTTCCTAATGGAGAAAATATCAGGATATGACCAATTCTACCAGCGCTTTATCAGTCCAGTCACCACAATTAGTATTGATGCTTGTGCAGCCTGTATTCGTTAGCTGGTATTCTTTTGATGACTAGTGTAATAAATAAATAAATGTATTGGGTATCATAATTCGGTTAACGACAGTGCAATAGTGTTTTGCATATTGCACATGGAAGGATAGTTCCAGAAAATTTCAAGTCAACAGTTCAACAGTCTGTCATAAGTTCAAAAACATTAAAAACGGAATCTAGCACATCTTAAATTTCTTCGCGCACTCATCATTGTAATAATACAACTTTTACGGCTTTAAGTGCAATATATTATACTGTATATATTTAGTAGTATATTTTTGGTGCCTTTAGGGTTTTTTGGTCTGGTTTTCACTAAAAATATTCTATTAAATATACACGGTGTAATATAGCGCACTTAAATCCGTAAGGAAAACGTGAAACAAACCCTCTACCAACCCGCCTGGCCAGCGTGGTAGAAGTAGGCTAATAGCCTCCTATGAACGCCACAATAGGCGTGAGCTAGGAGAGGTCATATCCAGCAGTGGACGTCCACAGGCTGATGATGGTATGATGAAATCCGTAAAAGTTGTTTTATTTAAACGGAATATTCTGAAAATTGCTCTCAGATACAAAACTTACCTTGGAATTTACTTACCTTACCCAGTTCGTCCTTCAGAGAATAAAATCAATTGCAACCATGCGAAGCCGAGACAGATTACTAATATAGCACCCAATAAGTAGTGCATGTTTGTATCTTTTTAAACGTTTATCATTATCGTTTATAAGCTGTGTAGTGTCGGCTTCGAATAGCACTACCCCCTCTCATCCCGTGGGTGTCGTAAAAGGCGACTAAGGGACTCAGCCTCAGGAGGCGGGCAGCAGCGTCTCCTACAAACTTGGCCATACTGCGATCGCCAACCCCTCTGCCAAGCGTGGCAATTATGGCAAACCTTTTGGGGGAGGCCTATACTCAGCAGTGGGTGTTATGTGGCTGAGATGAAACGTTTATCACTCAATCACGTAAAAACAGTTGAACGGATATGGATGAAAGATCAATATGTTGGAAATGTATGTTGGATTGGTGTGCCTTTTCGAAAATCCCTACACGCCATTCACACCTTTTAATTCTTCTTCTTCTTCTTTTCGTATGAGAATTAGTGGCCACCTCTGGTGTCTGAGTTTATCAAGCCGCCATAAGGCCTCTGACTTGGCAAAATTATCAGATGACAACAGCCCGGACCGACCATTGCTGTTAAACGTGCCCTCCGAAGCACGGAAGCGCTCAGTTGTAATGCCACTTTACGGTCACCCATCCGACACCTGACCGGACCGAACATTGCTTAACAAACGTGATCGAATACGATCAGTCTGTCAAGCGCGGCCATGAGCGCTTCACCTTGCGACAATTATAATAATCGATAAAGTGTATAAGTACAAACAATAGTTACTCAGACAGCACATTTCTGAACCGTATCCATTCCGAGATAAGATAAAATATTCTTTATTGTACACCATGATAGTATTTTTTTAAAGAAGAACAATTGGCGGCCTTGTCGCTAAAAAGCAATTTCTTCCAGGCAACCATAAAGATGAGATAAATGCACTACGTTTGTAAATAGGTAGTAAATAGGTGAAAACTGCGCTCTATAACAGCTTATTTTAATCAGACGCTAGTAAAAAAACAACGGGTTGCACTCTGGGAGTGCTGGCAGAAGTGAAAACCGCTTAAACGAAAATAACGATCAAAATCCATTATATCTTGACCACAACTTCATAAAAAGTTGATGAAAACGGAGATTAACTTGATTTGGCAAGTAAATTCATTAAAACTGACCAGCATGTGTAGCATGAGCACCTCGACAAAGCTCTCTTGACACTTTTCTCGCGCGAGCGTATTGTCTGTCCCCCTCACACCGTACTGATATGAGCGGGACAGACATCGCGAGAAAAGCGTCGACAGCGAGTCGCGGTGCGCATGCTACGCTGGCTGGCATTAATATGAAAGTTGGTAGTAATGAGAGATCTTTATATAATGTTGTTATTAACTAATATACGTAGATCTTTTAAGTGTGAGACTTTATGTAATTTTAAATAGGTCAACGGTAGTTAAATGGTCTTACGAAATTTCGATCAGGGTCACGTGTCCAGACGCGACTTTAACATTTTTTACCCATCCCAAAAAGTTTAAACTCTGATGTGGACAACGCCGCTAAAGAAGTTTTCACTTCAAAACAAAAGAAAAACTATCGACTTACCACAGTTCCGGCGAGTAAGGTGGGGAGGCGGTCACTAGCGAAGGCGGTGGCATCAGCGCGTCGTTCGACAGCTGGGTACAGATTTGTAGTCATTAATAGAGTTGGCTAGATAAGATTTATTTTATTTTTTTATGAACGACTGGGAGACTCTTAGCCTTCATCATACCTGATGTTGGTATTGATAAGGCTGAAGATGGAAGCGAGCCTCTCCCGGAATCCTCAATCACTGAGGAACTGACTGTCTTGTCTCTAACTGCCGGAACACAACAATGCTGAAAACATTGTTGTTATGGCGTCAGACTTAGATAAGATGGTGGTAGCTAGCAACACGGACTTACAAAAAGTCCTAGCACCAACCAAACCGAATACAATATGTACCCCCGTTGGGAATCGAACCCGGGACCCCTGGGTCTGACAGAGGCGGTTATATCGACGTTAGTGGCTTCTTTATGATTTGTAACTATTGACTTCCTACTTTTGATTATTGAATCATGTCTACTGACTACGGCAGAAGAGTCAACGAGTCACCGTGGTCAGCACAGTATAATATTAACGACTGATTTCTACTGTTTTACTATTAACAGTTCACTACCGATTACTGGCCATTTATAATTGACTAATATCTACTTGATTGCTAACTATGACTACTAACTATAACTACTGACTTATTATGATGTACAAATGAAAATTTCACACTGTTACTAATGACTATCTATTGACTATGTATGACTACTTATGTCAATTACTACTACTGTCTATGACAGAATACTGACTTACGGCCGGTTTCAATAATCTATTCCTAACAAGAGATAGGCCTATCTTGGTTACGTTACTTAGCAACCGCTGTTATTTTGGTTTATTTTGGGCTGATTAACAGAAATATCCAGGCAACAAAGCTCTAGTAAGCCTATCTCTTAACGAGGATAGGTTATTGAAACCGACCATTAGAGGGAGTACTGACTATTGACTAACGGTCGGTTAAAAACCTACCCTCAATAAAAGATAAGCTTACTAGGGGCCGGTTTCAATAATCTATCTCTAACAAGAGGTAGGCCTATCTTGGTTACGTTACTTAGCAACCGCTGTTATTTTGGGTTATTTTAGGCTGAATAACAAAAATATCTAGGCAACAAAGCTCTAGTAAGCCTATCTCTTACTGAGGATAGGTTATTGAAACCGACCGTAGATCGTTGTTGCCTAGATATTTTTGTTAATCAGGCCAACTTGCTAAGTAACAAAACTTTCTTTTACCGCCTCTGTGGTCTAATGGTACAACCACCGGTATCAGACCCAGGGGTCCCGGGTTCGATTCCCAGCGGAGGTAAATATTGTATTCGGTTTGGTTGGTGGTACGACTTGTTGTAAGTCCGCCTGGCTAGTTACCACCATCTTATCTAAGCCTGACACCATAACAACGTTTTCAGCATTGTTGTGTTCCGGCAGTTTGAGATAAGATAGCCAGCTCAATATCAAACTCAGCCTTATCAATACTTAATTTCAAGTATGATGAAGGCTTCCATCTTATGTTTTGGCGCGCACTGTTCATTGAAATAAAACAACTTTTACGCATAACAAATTGTCCGTATTTTTAGGTTTTTTAGGGGTTTTTTGATTTTCCCGACGTGTCGGCACCTTTACAGCTGCCGTGGTCACGGGATGACTTCATCCCGTAAAAGGTATGATGAAGGCTCCCAGTCATTCATTCAAAAAAAAAACATAACCAAGATAGGCATATCTCTTACTAGGGTTAGATTATTGAAACTGGCCGTAAAAGGACTGACCACCAACTTACCGTAGTCAGCACAGTAGCATCACATCCAGGCTGGTATTTATCCAAGTCGGGGCGGCCGCGGCGCATCACCTTCTCTCTGTCTTGTTTGTGCTTGCGATCCGCGCCTTTTAGCTTGAATACCTGTAGAAGATAACAGAATTTTGTAGGGGAAATATTTTACTAATTGAGATATTTTTTTTATGACCAACGGGGACACTCTTAGCCTTCATCATACCTGATGTTAAGTATTGATAAGGCCGAAGAAGGAAGCGAGCCTCATCCGAAATCCTCATCACTGAAGAACTGGATACCTTATCTCTAACTGCCGGAACACAACAATACTGAATACAATGTTGTACTCGTACTGGTACTTGTAAACGTCATCAAAATAGCATTGGACCGGACTGTAAAGGTTGCGGGTACGAAACCCCTCTCAGCGATATGAGGCAAGTTGATTTTTTCTTCTAATATTATTTAGAGGAAAGATTTGATTGTTTTTGCATTGAATAGGCTCCGGAACTACTCAACGGATTTGAATGAAATTTGGTACACAGATAGTGGATAGCCTGGTTATGAACATAGGATACTTTTTATCCGGAAATTCCCACGGCGGTCGCTAGTGTTCTTTAAAAAGGCAATGCTACAAATGCCTTTTCGAAAATCCCTGCACACCATTCAAACCTTGTACAATCTATAGAGTTTATATGTACAAACAATAGTTATTGAGACAGCACATTTCGAAGCGGTATTCATTCTAAGATAAATGCACCTGTTCATCACTAATAATTCATATATTTAAGCTAAAAATAACGAAATTTATATATTTTTTATATACACATAGCGAGAGGAACCGATGTTGGTTGGGGCGGGGCGGTTCTGGAATGGCGACCGCGCACAGGACGACGCTCCGTGGGGGCCCCCCACAAGGTGGACCCACGATCTACTGAAGGTCGCGGGAAGCCGCTGGATGCGGGCAGCGCAGGACTGATCGTCGTGGATATGGGGGAGGCATATACCGCAGTGGGCGTCATGTGGCTGAGACGACGAGTGCTATCTATTTCTTTATCTGACCAAATTTCTTGGCTATGAATGATATAGTGCTAAAATAAACCTTATCTAAATAAAAATAGTGCTCACTATAACTTGATAAGGCCGAGCTGCTTTCCCAAGAACTCGGCATATCTAATACCAATATGATATGCTAAAATAACCTTTATTTGTATGACAATAGTGCTCACAATACCTCGATCTGGCCGGCGGTGGCGTGCAGGCGGCTATCGTCAACGGCAAGGTAGGTTTCCACTTTGTTTCATACGATGAACTCAGTAATAAAATTACCCTTATTGATATCACAATAGTGCTCATTATACTTTGGTCTGGCCGATCTTCTGTGAAAAGAACTCAGTGCTAATATGACATTTATTCGTATGACGATAACGTTAACTATACCTTGATCTGTGCGAGCTTCTTGCCCATGGACTTAATGTTAAAATGACACTCTTATTTATACAACTGCTCCTTACCATGTTTTATTTGTATAGTGCTCACTATATCTTGAGTTTCTTTTCCAAGAAATCAGCATATCTAATGCTTATATGACATGCTAAAATAACCTTTATTTGTATAACAATAGTGTTCACAATACCTTGATCTGGCAGGCGGCGGCGTGCAGGCGGCTGTCGTCAGAGGCGAGGTAGGTCTCCACTTGGATGCGGAACGGAACGCCTTTTTCTCCACCGTGCTTTTTGGCGGTAAACTCAGTAGATATGCAGTTCACCTGAAGCAATGGATACTTAATGATATTTGACTATTTTTATACTTATGATAAATTTTAAATAGAAAAGTATTGGAAAAAATCAACTCGGACACGAGTGAAATCTCAGTTAGGCCTCGAACCCACGACTTTGGAAATCCAGTCCAATGCTCTAACCACCGCTACCGGGACTTGTATATATATCTTGTATATTATATATATATATATATATTATTTATTTATTTATTTATTTATTATTAAGCATAATTAAACGGGTATAAACCCAATTACATAATTATCCTAAAATAAGTACATAATTACATTACAAAAATCAAAAAGACACAATAAGATAGCTAAATTCTATTACTAATACTTTTAGAATTATCAAAAAATATATCAATTTCTGGAAAAGTTACCAGGAGCGTGTTTAGTGCTTCATGCATACGACACAATGGTGATTGCGCGCGCGCCACCGTACGACACGGCGGAGGCGCGAACAACCGATGTCTACGACTTGAACGTATTCTTAAATAGTTTTCCGGAACATAAAAGCGACACAACTGTTCAACACATTCAGGTGAATCAATAGCACCCCGTAAGATCGCCACAGCAGTTGCGATATCCGCACGAGCTCTCCTGCATTCTAAAGAGTCCATCCCCAACATACCTAGTAAAAACTTAGTAGGATACATAAAGGGATAGTATCCATACATCCGCTTATAATAGTATCGAAGAAAAGCCTTCTGAACCTTTTCGAGCATTAAGGTATATTTGGCTTCGTGTGGGCTCCAAATACATGAGCTAGACTCCAGCGAGCTTCTCACAAGACCAATGAACAGAAGCTTTATGACCTCAAGGTTCTGAAAATCACGCGAATTGCGTAAAATAAAGCCTAGACGACTGAAGCAGCCACGAGTAAGTATGGAAATGTGTTCATTGAACGTCAGAGAAGGGTCAAATGTAACGCCCAGGTCTTTCATTGAGTCTGTGCGACGTATAATGTCACTACCCAGCTTATAATTGTACTGGGTGGGACTATGCTGGCGACTAAAAGACATAACAGAACACTTATCACAATTGAACTCCAAGCCATTGGCGTTACTCCACTTAAGAATGGCATTAATATCCCTCTGAATGAGTTCACAGTCCTCCTCATCGTTTATCTGAACATATAATTTTAAATCATCAGCATATAGAAGGCACTTTGTAAATTTAAGAACTTTTACCACGTCGTTTATCATCAATAAGAAAAGCAAAGGGCCAAGAATCGATCCCTGCGTCACGCCAGATGGAGTTGGATAGGGTTGCGACACATAGCAACCGTGGCGCACATACTGCTGCCGGTCCAGAAAGTAGTCAGAAAGCAAGTTGATGAGCCCAGACGAAAAACCAAGGGAATCGAGCTTAGACAAAAGGATTCGACAATTAACCCGATCAAAGGCCTTGCGATAATCGAAATACAGTACGTCCACTTGCTTGCCTTTATCCACCGATTTTGATATGTACTCGACCAACGTTAACAAATTTGAATTCACTGACCTTCGCGGCCTAAATCCGTGTTGTTCATTACATATGTAAGGAAGAACTTGTTTGAGAAGAACATTATTTAATAAAATCTCAAAGATTTTCGCTGGTGCACAAAGGATGGCAATCGGCCTATGCTCCTCCACAATTAACTTATTACTGCCTTTGGGGATCGGCGTTACACGAGATACCTTCCATGCTGATGGATAAATACCTTGATTTAAAATGAGGCAGAACAAATGGCAAAGAGGAACAGCAATGGTGTCTCTACACATTCTCAAGACATCCGCCGGCACACCGTCAGGTCCCGGAGACCAACTCGATTTTAAAGTATCGATGGCACTTTTAACATCTAAGACAGAAAAATCGCTGACATCAATGTGCGCATTTGTCGAAACCGAGACAGGTACTGATTCCAGTGTTTGATGGTCCCGAGTGTAGGTACTAGCAAAATGAGATGCAAATGCATTTGCCGCATCCGCGCCAGAGCACTGGAGCCCTTGGTAATAAACACTAGGCTCGAAACCGCCTGCGGATCGTAAACTATTTATGTGTGACCAAAAACCACGAGGATTGCAATGAAGATTACATTCCAAGTCTCTGAGATATGCTTCATATGCTAATGATATTTTTATCTTAAGACAGGCTCGATGATTAGAAAAACGATCGTAACTCGCTTGACATTTAGATTTTTTCCAATTTCGGTGGAGACCAGTTTTAGTTCGAACATCCCTGATGATATCAGCTGTAAACCAAACCGGATATCGCCTTGCAGAAAACTTAGACCTACGTTTTTTTGGGACATGCTGGTCAAAGACGTCATAAAGAGCCTTATAAAACAATTCCATAGCGCAAGGCAAATCTTGAGATTGGAGCACAGAGTTCCAGTCTAAATCATCTATACACAGTCGCAGAACAGTTCGATCGACTTTATTAAAGTTCCAGTCCATGCTATTGTCTATGTTACTGGATTGCATGGACCCGTGTTGAACTGTTGTCTCTAAGGTAATGGCAACGTCAAGTGGAGGGTGATATTTGTCTGCACGTGCTACGAGACCTCCAATCTCGGAATTCACTACATTTACTGCACAAACGCACTCCTGTGTTAACACAACATCCAATATACCACCATGGGAATTAACAACTTGATTTCTGTCTGCCAAATTACAAAAAGATAAAAAATAACAATAATAATTGTTTATATTCAATAAAGCACTATTCATATTAAGATCACCTAGAATGATTACAGGTCTCTTTAAAGTATTAATAAAACTTTCGACTTTAGTAAACCAGTCCAAATAGATATTATCGGTTGAAGATGGGGATATATATACGACACAAAAGTACATAGCTTGTGATTGCACAGTGACGGACGCCCAGAGATCTTCTCCAGTCGAGGTTTCAAGGTCTTTAAGACGGCACATCGTAACACCAGGCCGCGCAGCCAACATCACACCTCCGCCCCATGAACCACGATCACGACGAAGTATTGTCCAGCCATTGCTTACTACTTCAGCATCGCTTAAAGAGTGATCTAAGAAAGATTCAGTGACAGCAACGACATCATGATCAAGTAGCATCAAGCTTGTATTGAAGTTATGGAGTTTAGTCTTTAATCCTCTCACATTCTGATATATTATGTCAACGGTGGATGAAGAACCGGTGACACATCGTGGATTTGGTAAGTTAGCATTAGGCGTTCTGTTGCCTGCATCAGGTAAAGCTCCGGTGTCGCTACAACTCACCATCGCTCCGTTGACTTTGACGAAAGGGACGTCTCCACGGCTTAACACACGCATTTTCAGGCCAATTATCGGAGGCTAATATTCGCTCAGAGGAAGCTGAAGGAACGCATATTTTGAAAGATGCATATGGACCACGAGCCTTGAGACTGTCAACTTTGCAATCTGTGCTTCCAGTGATGTTTGAAATGTGCGCCTTAACTTGGTCTTCGGTTGTACCCAGCTTGAGGTAGTATATATGGAAATTGCGCTGTCTTTCAGAGGCTTGGAGCTCAACACTACCTGGCGCAGCGGTGCCTCGCAACAGCCCAGCGGGAGCACGAGTACGGCGTTGTCCATCCTTAGCATCGCTTGGTGGTTTGCTAGCGGCAGATGCGTTAACCTTTTCAGCTGAGGCACCAGGCGCGAGTGCACTCTTTTTGCGCGGTCTTTTTGCAACTTCACTCCAACCTTCATTTCCCTTTGTTTCCACGTTATCGGAAGCCTCAATTTGCGAATGCATAGGATTTCTCTGCTCCTGAACATTGCCATTTGACACACTCATAGATAGAGCAGGAGGCACGGTAGTTGTTTGTGTAGAGGAGCAGCCAGGTCCAGGAGAGGCCGCCGAACTTAATCGCTCCAGACACTTCCCCATCGCTGCGACCTTTTCAGCCAAGCGAGTTATTGATTCTGAGAATACTGCCGCTGCCGTCTCAGATATAGACTTGGTAATTACATCGTGCATACGTTCCGAAATAATGAGGTACAACTCCTCGCGTATGATAGATCTTATTTGGTCGAGCGAGGGAAAATAATCGCATTCACTTGGCAAGGATTCGTTTATTGATTGCGATGGTGCAGGTCCACGTCGGAGTGTAATATTATCTGGGCTATCCTTGGTTGAGCGGGCAGGCGTATTGGTATTGTCACCTTTAGGTGCTTTACTTACGCACGCCTGACATTTCCAAGCCGCCTTATGATCCTTGGTCATTGTATTTAAAAATCGTTTTTCCGCAACATTCGCACACAGGAGATCATAGTAATCCCGACAGAGGCAGCATTGCAAGTATTGTCTGCCCTGCACCACACTGCGACATCCGGCACAAGAAATAGTAGGCATGGCCCAACTGTGAGAGACTTGTACCAAGGAGTTGATGAGAATCAGGCAATATCGCTCGCTAGTCGCTGCGTACAGTGGTAGCGGTAGTGACTCAGGTTACGTTACGATAGTGTTCCGTAAAATCGAGCGCGCCGCTTCAAGTCGCCGTAGCCGAGTGGGTAAGAGGCTCGGTACTCACGCTCAAAGGTCCGGAAGTCAAATCCAAGTGAGCGGCAACTTTTTCACTATTTCCCAAGGTTGATGGAGCCTTCGGATGCGACGTGGCGGATTCCTCAGCTCCACAGGGGCGAAGTCCGGGGCTCCAGAATATTTAAAAATTATAAATTGAATTAATACGCGACCGACTGCGACACGTCTGCACTTGAACACGATCGACGAGACGATATATATATATCGTTGTTTATATAACTTTTTGATTTTCATGAACTGTTTCATATACTGCTTTTTGTGAACCTAACATGCCGTGGCAGTTTGTAACTAAGGCCACACTACGTGTCTTTTGTACCCGATCATGTTTTTCATTTATGTATAAGTGTGAGTCCTGTAAACTGTCCTTTTCTTAAAAACTAAAATAAAAATAAAAAAAATATCGATAAGTCTCGGTAGCTCAGTGACACCAGTTTTTTCGGTTTCGGATATGTTCGCAGGTGAAACCGGTTTGCATTCCCTACCTGCTACCCAAACGACAATGCAACGTTGCCACTTCATTCAAACGGTATGTTAATAAGTAGTTGTATATTTTAGTTACGTAAATTATATAAGTTAACGTAAATTTACCCATATTATAGCTGGAATAATTATTGGTCGCTTTGAATACGATTTATAACAACTGAAATGGAATCTTTATCCTTCGGATATAAATTTTTCACTTCACCTAGGAATTGGCTACACCAGGGATGGCGAACCAATGGCACGCGACACAAAATTTTGGGCACGTCATCGATCATAAAATTCATTATGCACTAAGAAAAAAATTTTGGAGTCCTATTATACATGACGGGCGAACGCGAATGATTTAGTAAATATAGAGTTTTCATAGTATTTATTATTATTACTTTCCCAATAATCACAAAGGCACGTCTATGACCTCATTAATCATTTATTTAGAAAAATGGCACGTTAATATATAAGGGTTCGCCATCCCTGGGCTACACAATAAAAAAGACAGATTTACCCTTTTCTTTGGCGCAGTCGGATAATTAACCGTTAATAACCGTTAATATCGGTAGCTAACCATAAATTTGGTTAAGTAACGGTAGCTAACGGGTTTTTACAACTATCGGCTGAACCGATTGGAATTATCCAAACGATATTAAATCAGGTTTGTTCACAAGTTGGTCTTATTAACTGAAATTCAGTACGGTTCAGTAGTTTTCAGGAAATCTTGAAAATAATGTTGTTTTCGTCACTATTTACTTAGACGACAGGTTCATAGTTACAATTTTGGTGTAAGTAGGCGAGTGCAGAACTTATTCTAACTTAAAAAATTGTGAAATAAAAGACTTTTTATAATAAAAAAAACAACGGGTAGCACTCCGGGAGTGCCGTACGAAGTGAAAACCGCTTAAACGAAACAGCAGGAGCAGGCATACATTTTCGCCGCACGGTAGAAAGAGAGGGATATTACTTCCTCTCCTACGCCGCGCCGGCGGTCTACTCTCCCTCCGTCTTACGAATTTTCGATCAGGTCACGTGTCCTGACGCGACTTTAACATTTTTTACCCATCCCAAAAATTTAAAACTCATGTGCACAACGCCGCTAAAGAAGTTTTCACTTCAAAAACCCGACTTCAAAAAGTTAAAATGAACCCGAGAATGCCTTTGGCTGTCACCAAGTCTAAAAGGTCTATTTTTACTTTTTCAAGTCGGTTTTGATTTATGATTTTTGAATTTTAGCATTTTTAAATGCTATTAAAATAAAAAGTTTTTTATTTACACTTTTAAATGTTACAAGAACTTACCTTAATATAAACGCCGACATCCTTAGTGGGGTCCCAGAAGACGTGCAAAGCGTTGAGCGAAGCGGGTTGCTCCACGCGAGTCACTCCGTATGATAGAGGAACGTCCAACTGTGAATAAAACTCTATACTCTATTCAACTTCCTCTGAGACAACAGGTACTAATGAACTAATTATAACATTTTAATTATGCATTTTACAATGCTATTTTTATGCGATAAATATTAAACAAGAAAATATACTAGAAAAAAGCAACTTGTCTCATGTCGTCATATCCCGTCAGAGCGACATGAGACAAGTGGCTTTTATCTAGTATATTTTCTTGTTTATGACTTATCAAAATGAACCAATGTTTCTAAAACTTTTTTATTAATATTGGTATGTAAATAAATTGTCAAGTCAAAGAGTCTATTTATTTTTCAAATAAAGAATGCGTTCAAAGTTTGAGAATAACTACTGTTTTAGGTGTTTTTAAAGTTCCTTTTAAATAGTTATACGATGCGTATAAAATTCGACCTATATAAAAACCTTTTTATGGTTTGTTTACCTTTTGTCTCAGAGGAAGTAGAATAGAGTATAAATTCAACAAACATCTTAATCATAATCCTAACTAATATAATAAACGCGAAAGTGTGTTTGTTTGTCCTTCGTTCACGCCCTAACTAAACAACCAATCCAATAGACTTATGGTAAATTTTAAATAGAAAAATATTGGAAAAAATTAACTCGGCCACAAGTGAATTCTCAGACGGGAATCGAACCTTTGGAAAATGTCCAATGCTCTAACCGCTGAGCTACCGATACTTGCGAACCACCGTCGAAATTCTCCAATACTTTTATATATATATTTTTTTTTCCACTAGATTCACTAGATTTTTGGCAAAGTTAGTTGAAAGGTCTCTTCTTAGTACATAGGGGCCGTTCAAGTATTACGTAAGCAGATTTTTTGCAATTATTAACCCACCCCTCCCGCTCGTCAGCAAAAGTAAGCAAAGCTCTTACCCCTCCCCCCCCCCCCATGCTTACGTAAACATTGGTACAATTGATTAAAAGTCTAGAAATAAGGAATAGGTTTGGAAATTTTGGAATAGAGGACTGTAATCCCCGAAAATGCATTTCGTTTTCTGCATAGACAAGACAAAGTGTGGGTTACGATATGTGTAAAAAAGCAAATAATTACTGCTGACGTAATCACCATCTAGATCCCCCACCCCCCATGTCATAAAAAAAAAAAAAGACCCCCCCGCCCCTCTGTAGTGCTTACGTAATACTTGAACGACCCCATAGGCACATAGGCTACGTTTTATCCCGATATTCCCACAGGAACGGAAACCACGTGGGTAAAACCGCGGGCGAAAGCTAGTAAAATAGTGGTTCTGGGGGAACAGTAGACCTCGCTTGCAAAGTTAAGGCGGATATGCTATATTTTAATGTAAAATTTCATACCTATATGAAGTAATTAGCGCAAATAAAGTTGGTAATGTAGAAAGTCAAATTTTAAATCTAATTTTAGTAGCTTGAATTTCCCAAAAGGCTAACTTATGTAGATTTTTGATCAAAGTAGGGGTAAAAGTTTGAGCGATTACTCCCGCTCCCTTGGTCCTAGTCCTAAGAGGTCAAGTCTGCCCCCTAATTGTCTAATTTCAAAATCACTATCCCTTTCAGAGATATTGTGACTGTGATATTTTCGTCTGCCACTTTGCTACAGTTCAATTTCGATTATTCCATACCTTTCAAAACGCGTCCCGATCACAATCCCTTTGAAATGTCAAATAGTGACGACCTGAAGTATGTAAATATCTTACAAATGACGAATTGAAAGGGATTGCGATAGATTTTAAAATTAAACAATTAGCCCCCTGCATGCGTAGCATGAGCACCTCGACAAAGCTTTCTCGACACTTTTCTCGCGCGAGTGTATTGTCTGTCCCGCTCACATCGTACTACATATGAGCGGGACAGACATAGCGAGATAAGCGTCGACAGCGCGTCGCGGTGCGCATGCTACGCTGGCTGGTCTCTACTGGTTCGTCTGGCGAAGGCGGAAAAGCCATTTATAACGCTACAGTAAACTTTCCCCTCATTATAAGATATCAATCAACAAAAAATGTACTCAATTTACATATTTTTTTAATTATCAAAAAGATTTTGTTTTTGGAACGAAGTTCCTTATCGCACGTTGCGAAAGGGGGCTAGACAGAAAAAATTAAGACCAAAAGTTGTAACGACACTTCTTGCTATAGTTGTAAGCCGTGCTGCGTGCGCGTGTTTCTCTGTCTGTGTCTCTCTCTCTCATAGAAAGCGAGAACTTCGTTCCATCCGGGTGTCCCTTGACAGCTCTCAAGTTTTTTTTAACGTAACTCAAGACTTTGACTTTAACTTTAACTTTGCCTCACCTCGATGATCCGCTCGCCGGGCCGCTCGGCGTGCCACTGCGCGATTTGCTCGCGTTCCATGTATTGCAATCGCCGTTCGTGGAAGCAGATCTTGATCACGCTCTGTACAAACAACGTTTTGATTTATTTGAATGTTGAATCGAAAGATTGTGCTATCCGATTAGCTTCCCTATTTAAGTAGTCCAGCGGGCCTACCATCATCTAATGAAACCATCATGTTATGAGATCGTTTTGTTTTTATTGAAGTTGTCACATTTTAACACACTTCACACTTTGAAGGCGATGACTAAGCGAAGACGTCACAAAGCTTCCTTCAAAAAACAAGCTTATTTTAAGAGATTCGTAGTACAAAATAGCTTGGTAAGATTGAAACAATACTGCGCTAAGAAATAGCGGTAGGCCGCCAGTATCCTTGTTCAATCAAAGATCAAAGATCATACCAAAATCGATTTCCACATGAGCAATTTAGAGTCGGATCAAAACCAGACGCAGAATGAAATCCCTCTAATTTAATATCAGGGTTTAACTTCTTAGCGGGGGTTAACATAAGCGGAGGCGGAGGTAAAAGTGGATATGGAATAAAATATAATTTTCGGTTTATTGAAAGTAAAAAATCATTATTTCAAATACGTAGGTACATACATATTCATTTGATAGAATCAGGCGTTACTTGGCCGAAATCCATATCTTAGTAGAAAACGAAAAATATGTCGCGTAATTCCGCAAGAAAAATGCAGATGCAGCCCAGTGACACACCTTGCACCTTCACCGACTACTCTACACGTGTTTCGCCCACACACGGAGCATCCTCAGGAGTTGTTAGACCGTGCCAATCTCAGCACCGAGTGAGTAAAATGGCCCCAAACAGCCGTATTTAATGCTTCCCACTCCCCCCCTCCCCGCCCCCAGTGTGACGCATCGCGACTATAAGAGTGAGACAGAGTAATAATTAATGGAAATTGTTATAATAAATGTAAAAGTATGATATAAATATGTGATATCGATGGAAGTTTTTTATTTTTTTTTTATTTTTTTTATGAATCCCTATCACTGTTTGTTTGTCATACATACATATTCGAATCATAATACACCTAAATAGACAAATAAACATGACTTCTAATAATCAAAATTAAAGAGTGGTAAATTATATTTGGAGCTGAAACGTGGAATATGACGGTGAAACTGGCCCACGGATTACACTGGCTCAGCGAGCTATGGAAAGGTCGATGTTGAGAATCTCGTTAAGGGATAAAATCCAGAATGAGGTCATTCGGCACGGCAGAAGACCAAAGTGAAGGATGTAGTTCGGCAATTTGCCGAGCTGAAGTGGCAGTGGGCCAGACACATAAGTCGTGAGTTATCGAATGGATACCAGGACGTCTATTTTTGAATCACTAGTCGCGCGAGTGGCGAGGCGAACGAGGAGGCGATCAGGCGATTAGCGACCTTGCACGCGTGGACATAGCACGCTTTTCACTTTGCCTCTCGCGCGTTCGCGTTGGGAGGCGGTACTACAGGCGAAAAGCGTATGTTTAAGGTAAAGTCCCTGGAGCTCTATTTTTGATTTACTCGTCTCGAGGATTCTACTGATTTTCGTGCGACATTTGAGTTTCCGTATTCCGTAAAAGCGACCTTGCCCGTATATACATAGATTCGCTTTTCGCCTGTAAAACGTTGTGTGAGACGCCTCCCTGCTACACGGATCGAAAACCTGAGAAAGGCAGGTAGTGTACGGTGTACAGTCACGTGCAATGATAGAAACACTTCGCTACCTTGTCACATTACAATATTGAGTGACATTTGTGGCCACAGACAGTTCGTTTCCGAGTGCGTCAATGCGATAAGGTTGTAAAGTGTATACATGTCATTGCACGTGACTGTACCTACATCAATTAATAATCTATACTAATACTAATATACTAATAATATTATAAAACTGAAGCGTTTGTTTGTTTGAACGCGCTAATCTCAGGAACTACTGGACCGATTTAGAAAATTCTTAGACCATTAGAAAGCTACATTTCTCCCGAGTGACATAGGCTATATTTTATCCGTGTGCCGTGTGGTGACGGCCTAAGAATACAAGTGTCACCACTCCCTCACATGCCTGGGATGTCGTAAGAGCCGACTAAGAGGCTCGACGCATTGAACACCTGTGCGAGAGAAGGAAAACTTGAAACAAACCCTCTACCAACCCGTCTGGCCAGCGTGGTAGCAGTAGGCTAATAGCCTCCTATGAACGCCACAATAGGCGTGAGCTAGGAGAGGTCTATGTCCAGCAGTGGACGTCCACAAGCTGATGATGGATATTTTATCCCGATATTCCCACGGGAACGGGCACCACGCGGGTAAAACCGCGAGGATCCGCTAGTAAAATAATAACGACTGACCTTCAATATCTTTCCTTTGTAATGCGATAAGTCTCCCAGCTTTTTCAGCTTGATCTCGTAAGGCTGTCCTTGGTTGAGGTACGTGAGAGTCTCTTCGTTCTGCTTCGTTGCTATGGACGTAGCGGCCGCGAGGACGTATTGGAATCTGACGGAAAATGATGAAATTTTAGTAGTATTAGTATATTTTATACTAATATTTCGCGGAGTGACGGAAAATCTGACTCCAAAAAGCTTATTTTTTACTTCTTGAATTCGGTTTTTAAAAACTTCTTTAGCGGCGTTGTGCACATCAGAATTTTAAATTTTTAGGATAGGTAAAAAATGTTAAAGTCGCGTCACGACACGTGACCTGATCGAAAATTCGTAAGACGGAGGGAGAGTAGACTGCAGGCGCGGCGTAGGAGAGGAAGTAATATCATTTTAAGAACTGCAAATGCAGCCGGGACCAACGGCTTAACGTGCCTTCCGAAGCACGGAGGAGCTCGAGATAGAAATTTTTTTTCACTTATCCCGTGACCGACCATTGAGAAAGTTGCTTCACCTCAACAATCGCAGGCCAAGCGCGCGAACCACTGCCACCGAGCTCCGCGATGTCAAGATTAATAAAAGATAATAAAAAAAACTTATTATAAAAAAAAACAACGGGTTGCACTCCGGGAGTGCCGGCTAAAGTGAAAACCGCTTAAACGAAACAGCAGGAGCAGACATACATTTTCGCCGCGCGGTAGAAAGAGAGGGGGATATTACTTCCTCTCCTACGCCGCGCCGGCGGTCTACTCTCCCTCCGTCTTACGAAATTTTAAACTCTAAAGTGCACAACGCCGCTAAAGAAATTTTCACTTCAAAAAAATCTTAAAAATTTTAGATTTTGCGTCGTATGAAGCATTAAATATCTAATGTATCGTCTTGCTCCCAACTCCCAACTAGTTCGCAGTCGTTGCTTGCCACCAGAATCGCGCACCAGAAAAGGCGCTTCGAAAGAAACCTGTATTTAAGATCCTGTGCAATCTCGAAAGTCGGGGAAATTCATCCGATTCTAGTTTACCATGCAAAGTTGGTTCGAGATCTAGCTGATTGCATTCTCTTAGCAATAAATCGTGAAAAATTATGTCGATACAAAATTCGGCTATTCGGCCAGGACCACGTCGAATATTAGGTATTCGGTGAATGGCCGAATAAACAATTAGTTGCAAGCCTAGTATTTATTATATAGTATATATACCTGGTATCATCCTTGAAGCTGGGCTCAAGGCGGGGCGCGGGCGAGTGCAGGAATCCATCCAGGGAGCTTCCCGGGGAGCACATAAGAAGACCCGAATCTGAACAAATACTCATAACATTTTATCACTTTACTTCTTATGCTGGTTTCAGAGTCGCGCAGATAGTTACGCGTTAATTAAAAACGCTTTTTAGAAGTTCATACAATTCGGCTGTCAGCGCGATTAAAACCAGAGGCCCTACGGCGCATGTGTCGTCGGCATCGACATCGACTTCATTTGACAGACGGATGTGTCACATTGCTCTTAGTCTTTGGTAAGTTCTCATTTGTGTCAAAAAGAAGAAGCAATGTGTCACATCCATCTGTCAAATTAAGCCGATTTCGATGTCGACGCCACTTGCCCAGCCATAATTATGGCTTAAGCGATTTCAAAAAGAAGAAAGTTATCAATTCGTCGCGTATATTTTTGTATGTATGTTCATCGATTACTCGAAGGTGGTTGCACCGATAGAAAGATTCAAGCATTACTACATCAATATTAAACAAGAAAATATACTAGAAAAAAGCAACTAGTCTCATGTCGTCCTGACGCGTCCTCATAGGTCTCTGTAGCATAATTGGTTAGTGCATTGGGCCGGACTCCCAAGGATGCGGGTACGAAATTCTGTAGCATAATTGGTTAGTGCATTGGGCCGGACTCCCAAGGATGCGGGTTCGAATCCCGTCAGGACGAAATGAGACTAGTTGCTTTTTTCTAGTGTATTTTCTTGTTTAATATTTATCACATAAAAATAGCATTGTAAAATGCAAAATTAAAAAGTTATAATTACTACATCAAGTTTTTTCCTAAGTTCTTTCCATTTATCGTCGGCGGGATGTGAAAACCTCGTAAGTCGCACAAGACAAGCCTAATTTTGTAATAAAGGTGGCGGTTATTTTTCGCGACGCCATCAACCAAGCCTTGTTAAGCCCACCAAATGTTTTACTTGGGCTTCCTACAAAAATTTTCACTACACGGTTTTCTTTAATCTCCTGTAAAATTTGGAGTATTACACATGCGAGGTTTTCACAGCCCGCCGAGGTTATTGAGATTTTGAAATCGGTATTTTTTTGGTAATCATTGTACGATATCTTTAGATAGCTTCTTTGTTTAGTTCTCTTTCTTGATTTAGATGATATTTTTATAAATTTGCTTGGCATTGTACCTTGTATTTCGAAGATACACAATGGGTGTGTGTGTGTGTGTGTTGTAGTGCAGGGATGGCGAACCTTTATTTATCAACGTGCTATTTTTCTAAAGAAATGATTAATGAGGTCATAGACGTGCCATCAAATAATTCTGCTTTTGTGATTATTGGGAAAATAATATTATTAAATACGATCAACTCAAAACTCTTTATGTACTACATCATTCGCGTTTACCCGTCATATGATAGGTACGTCACACTTTTTTTCATAGTGCACAATTAATTTTGTGATCGGTGACGTCCCACTTCGGAGGGCACGTTAAACCGTCTCGGTCCCGGCTGTTGTCATTTGATTACAGTCGTTAAGCCAAGTCAGAGGCCTTATAGGTGGCTTGATAAACTCTGACACCAGAGGTGGTCACTAATGCTCACGCGATAAGAAGAAGAAGACTGCCATTGGTGTCCATTGGTCCCCATCCCATCCCTGGCCCCCAATTCTCGCGCCTTCGACATTTCGAATTCGACATTTTTTGACGTCAAAAATATGTATTAAAAGCTCACTGAAAGCATTGTTCGACAATATAGGATAATCAAAGATAATTGAAACTTAAACTCGTTATGATAAACTGTGCAAAAAACATCATATACTTCCATTGCAAATGCGCCGTGATATAGCTGATTTGGTCTTCCTTAGCAAAATTGCCACTGGCGTTATTGACTGTCCAGAGCTTTTATCCAAACTCACGCTTAGAGCCACCCCCAAGTCAGTTAGGTATAACCCTCTGTTATTCACCCCCCCCTGCTTCTTCAAACTTTAGACAGAACTCTTTTCTTTGGCGAGCGAGTAATAATTTTAATATCCTTTCGAAACTGATTCACAGTAGCGAGCATTGATCTGTTTAACAGTAGCGAGGCGTCGATTAGGCGTATTGTAAGCCGCTTATTTTTCAGTGATAGCTGCTAAATTCAATGTGTCACAAATGAGTCATATTTTTAATTTATGTGTACGTGTATATTTAATAGTTAGGCTAGGCTAGTTTAATTTTTTTTTTATGTATCTTATTTGTGAAGACCTGTAAATGGCTTTATGTTTATATTTAAGTTTTTTAATGTATTAGGTTAAGCAGTTGGTTTTCCAGTAAATAAATAAATAAATAAATAAATAAAGGTTTTTGACAGTAGTAGAGATTTTACTTACATTTTTGTAGATGTCGAAGGCGCGAGAATCGCCTCCCGGGTGTAGAGTAATCCATTTTCTTTGTATGAGCTGGGGTATTTGTACTCTAAGAGCTAATCATTATCTGTGGTTTTCTTACTTTTAGTCTCCTGCGCGGGCGGCGAGTGGTATCCGGTGACGGGCATAAGCGCGCCGCCCGACATTGGCTGACACTGCATGCTCTCTGGACTCGCTGTGAAGAAAAACATACTTTTAAATAGTCATAGGTCTTTTGTTTTAAAAACTGTAAATCATGAAGAAAGCATGCCACTTCCCACAGTGATAGAGGGGGGCAAATATAATCAAATTTACTTTATTTATTGCTGCGGGTAAAATTGCTTATATTTGCCCCCATGACCAGGAGCTCTATTTTTGATTCACTCGTCTCGAGGATTCTACTGATTTTCGTGCGACGTTTGAGTTTCGGTATACCGTAAAAGCGACCTTGCACGTATATACATAGCTTCGCTTTTCGCCTGTTGTACCGTCTCCCAACACGAGCGCGCGAGGGGCAAAGCGAAAAGCGCGCTATGTCTACGCTAGCAAGGTCGCTAATCGCCTGATCGCCTCATCGTACGCCTCGCCACTCGCGCGACGAATGATTCAAAAATAGAGGTCCAGTTCTATTAGGACTATGACTAAAAGAAAATGCTATCTTATTCAAGTTGTTTTAAGGCTTCTTTTTCTTTGTATTTGAGAGCTGTGCTTTTGTCGATGAAGTGGTCTTTACTTCGTCTAACACATTGCAATCGACTTATTCTATAACAACAGGAAAACGCCTTCATCATACCTGATGTTAAGTAATGACACGCCTGTTTCACTCCCCGTGTAGGTTCGAAAACATACCTATGCGCGGCGGCAACGCCGGCGTTGCTAATCTAGCAGGAACTCACGAGCGAGCAGTGACGTACGCACGAGTTTTGTTCGTCATACTATTTCACCGATTTTAAAATGGAGAAACATAAAAAAGCAAGTTAATATTGTGCGTATTTAATTGTTTAAACACAAACCGCGATTCAGATTTAACTTTTTTACCTTTCTTGTTCGCGTCATAATATTATATCATTCCGGATTGTTACGAAACTTACCTACATAAATATAAATAATATTTAGTTTCATAAACAAACACATGCCGTATCTATCTTCTTAGGTTAAAGAAGTAGGTAGGTACTTTGGGTATCTACGCCAGTTAAGTACATATACTTTTGATAGGTATTAATTAACCCTTACTTATTATACCTACCTATGTATATTATTCACTTTGCACACAAAACAACGTGCCCCCCGAAGTACGGAAACGCTCATGTTGTAATACCACTTTACGGTCACCCATCCGACACCTGACCGGACCGAACGTTGTTTAACAAACATGTTCGGATACGATCAGTTTGTCAAGCACCGCCATGAGTGCTTCAAATATTAAAATAATAAATAAATATTACGGAGGCAACCCTAGCGGCGTCAGAAAGAATACGAACTACGATAGAAAGAGACGCAAATTGTAGGTGAATAAAATTATAGGTATTGAGCGCAGTGCAATGTGAATTGCACTTTATTGTGTGATAGCAATAGTAGCTATTTGTTTGATTGGGTTTGCAAAGTGAACTTTCTGTACTTGTAATATTTAGTACTAGCGGATCCTCGCGGTTTTACCCGCGTGGTGCCCATTCCCGTCGGAATATCGGGATAAAATATAGCCTATGTCACTCGGGAGAAATGTAGCTTTCTAATGGTCTAAGAATTTTCTAAATCGGTCCAGTAGTTCCTGAGATTAGCGCGTTCAAACAAACAAACTCTTCAGCTTTATAATATTAGTATAGATTCTGTGGTAATGATAAGGCAGAAGGTGGAAGCACGTTTCTTTCGGAAACTTCTACCACTGAGGAATGGGCGGAGAAAGTTATACTTTCTGGACACAACAATGCTGATAAGACTATTGTTATGGCGTCAGACTCAGATAAGATGGTGGTAGCTAGCATGGCGGACTTACAACAAGTCCTACCACCAACCAAATGTGTGCTGTGACGAGGCCGAAGATGGAAGCGAGCCTCTCTCGGAATCCTCATCACTGAGGAACTGGCTATCTTATCTCTAACCGCCGAAACACAACAATGCTGAAAACATTGTTGTTATGGCGTCATAGCCAGTCCGTCTAGCCAGACGGACTTACAAGTCTTACCACCAACCAAACCGAATACAATATGTACCCCCGCTGGGAATCGAACCCGAGACCTCTGGGTCTGATACCCGTGGTTGTTACCACTAGACCACAGAGGCGGTTAAATCTGGTAATGTTTGTGTGTTTCCCTCATCTGTTACTATCTCCACAGTGTTGTGTATGATGTTTGTAACTCACCATGATGAGGCATCATAGTATTGTGCGGCGGAGACGGGTGGCAGCCGCTCTCGTCCATCGGCTCTCGGCTGTCCACCACCATGCTTGTAATCTGATGAAAGAGAACATAAACCTGTATTAGTAGAGACTAGAGTAGTTAAATCCAAATCGTAATGTTCAAATACATTTTAGTTCGAATTACATCGTGCAATAATTTGTCTTCTGTGTAGAGCTAGATAAATCTATTACCAGAGAAGTGAGGTCGAAATTTAAGTAAACAAATTATTCTTAAAACTGGTAATGTTATGTCGTGCACAGCTTTGATTAGTCTTAATATAAAATTTCCAACGTATAGCTATTACAAAATGAAATCGGCGTTTGACCCTACATATTGCCAGATTATACCTATTTATTACATACAGTTACCATCCAACCATAGTTATTTGAACAATGTTTTTTTATAAATACATAGTGCATTCGAATTGACTATATCCAAGCAATAGTTCTTCGTCGTCGTCTCAGCCACATGACACCTACTGCTGGGTATAGGTCGCCCCCAAGGATCTCCACGACGATCGGTCCTGCGCTGCCCGCAACCAGCGTCTTCCCGCGACCTTCACCAGATTGTCGGTCCACCTTGTGCGACGGCCCACGGAGCCTCGTCCGGTACGCGGTCGCCATTCCAGAACCTTTCCGCCCCAACGATATGTGACCCGCCCACTGCCACTTCAGCTGTCACTAACTTTAGTTCTCCTGCGGATCTCCTCATTTCTGATTCGATCACGCAGGGAAACCCCGAGCATATCTCTCTCCATTGCACGCTGAGTTACCTTGAGCCTTCTTATCATACCCATAGTTAGCGACCACGTTTCACTGCCATAAGTCATCACTGGCAAGTTATAGGTAAATAATTTATTTGAGCAATCGTTCATCGAGAATGCGTCTGTAGAAAGGTTATTCGAAACTACACGAATAGACAGATCGAATAACCGCCTCTGTGGTCTAGTGGTACAACCACCGTATCAGACTCAGGGGTCCCGGGTTCGATTCCCAGCGGGGGTACATATTGTATTCGGTTCGGTTGGTGGTAGGACTTGTTGTAATTCAGCCTGGATAGCTACCACCATCTTATCTAAGTCTGACGCCATAACAACAATGTTTTCAGCATTGTTGTGTTTTGGCAGGTAGAGATAAGATAGCCAATTCCTCAGTGATTGACAATTCCGAGAGAGGCTCGCTTCCATCTTCAGCCTTAGCAATACTTAACATCAGGTATGATGAAGGTTAAGAGTCTCCCCGTCGCGTCGTTCATAAAAAAATAATTAAATAGAGGTAAATAATACAATCGTTCATCGAGCATTCGTCTTTAGAAAGTAAGTTGCACCCTTTACAAATAACCATATATATTATTATTAAGCAGTATATACAGTTATTATATCAGTCATCTTAGATTAGACTATCGGTGTCCACTAACACAAATACAAAGCTGAGAGCTGATAATGTTATACGAAACCATTCATAAAATAATACTCACACACGCACGCACACACACACACACCCACTCCCACCCACACACTCACACACACACTCACCCACACACGCACACACACGCACACACACACACGCACACACACACACACACACACACACACACACACACATGCAAAAATACACACCCAAACTTGCATGCCCTTTATATAACTATTAAACTACTATTATTATAGATATAAAACCTATCTATGGTAATAATGTGTTCTGGAGGTGGGCGCTAGTGACTGCGATACAGTTTATAACTAATGCGGTCACTACCGATCACTACCTGCTCTTATCTCATAAGTCTCCTGTAAGCAATAAAAAATTTCGTTTCAAAAAAATTTCGTTTCAGTTTACGCTTTACGAACTGTACTAACCTGTCTATCGTCAGCGCGGCGCGGCCAAGCCCGGCGTGGTGGCGACAGCACAGCGCCAGTTGGCGACGGAGCCTCCTGCTTGAACACGGCTAGAGACGGCAGCGACAGCAGCGCCTCGCTGCGGACGATTAAGTAACAAATAGACATCAGACTTCTCCTCTTCTTGTAACTGGTAGCTACTTTTCAACTTGTGAAAATTGGCCACCAGCAGGCTTCACATAAAAAAACGTTTCGAGTTACTATCGAGGACGTATCGTCAAAAATGTATGACATATTAACAGCGTCTGCTCGTCGTATCGAGTGAGGATTAGTGGCCACATCTGGTGTCAGAGTGTATCAAGCCTGTAAGGCCTCTGACTTGGCTTAACGACTGTAATCAAAAGACAACAGCCAGGACCGACGGTTTAACCTGCCTTCCGAACCACGAAAGCGCTCAGTTATAATGCCACTTTACGGTCACCCATCCGGCACCTGACCGGGCCGAACTTTGCTTAACGAACGTGATCGAATACGACCAGTCTGTCAAGCGCGGCCATGAACGCCGCTGTTCGCGCCATGAGGAGCGAACAGCGTTCCTTCCGGACGAATACGGAACTACAATTTCCTATTAATTTTTTAACGTCTCCAATCAAATACTTCCTCGATACTATTTCGATAGTTATTCGTGTTAGCCCAGCTGTTCATTGAATCTATCCTTATACACTTTTAGGGCCGGTTTCACCACCGACAGATAAGTACTGGATTGCTTATCTGGCAGATAATTTGACATATTCTACTTCCTCTTTCAATCTTTCACGCTAAAGCTGCTGAACGTATTTCGATGATATTTGCGACAGAGATAGTACTGGATTAAAACATACTTTTTATTCCGATATTTCTACGGGAACAGCCCCCAATTGTCTAATTTTAAAATCTATTACAATGCAAATTAGCAAATTTATTGTTTATTTGATTATAACTGTACTGTAACTTTATAATTTTGCATTTTAAAATGCTATTCTTATGTGATAAATATTAAACAAGAAAATATACTAGAAAAAAGCATGAGGAGACATGAGACTAGTTGCTTTTTTCAAGTATATTTTCTTGTTTAATATTTATCATATAACTGTACTGGTTTATAATTCTGTACATGTATGCTATGTTAAGGAAGAGTGACTCCTTCTGGCACAGGTGCCTTGGCACTTGAAAGAGGGAGCCCACCTTTAAATCTCTGTTAAACTACTTTTGTTACAGAAATTAAAAAAAAAACATTTTCATTTTTTTCATTTTCAATCCCTTTCAAAGGTATTGTGATTGTGGTAGTAATTTATGGAATTGTGTAACTTATAGTCGCAATCCCTTTCAGAACGAATGATGTATTAAATGACACTTCATGCGACACTTCTCCATACATTTGAAAGATATTTTCTGCTGTCACTTTGCTTAGACAGTTCAATTTCGTTCATTCAATACCTTTCAAAACGCGTCCCGATCACAATCCCCTTCAAATGTCAAATAGTGACGGCCTGAAGTATGTAAATATCTTTCAAATGACGAATTGAAAGGGATTGCGATAACTTTAAAAATTAGACAATTAGCCCCCGGGAACCACGTGGGTGAAACCACGGATTTTATATAACAACTTTTTTTTATACATTTGGGACAAACATGAACAAATACAAAACAAGACAAGCAATAAGGAGCGGTTCGTCCCAAAACGGTCCCGACTCAGCGTAACGCATGGCTTTGGACCAGCAGCGCTGATCTTCTGTCGGAACCGTTTTGGTGGAGCTGAGAGCTATAACCAGCGCCTAAGAAATAAAAAACAATGGGTCGCACTCAGTGCCGACAAACCGCTTAAACGAAACAGCAGGAGCAGGCATACATTTTCGCCGCGCGGTAGAAAGAGAGGGGTATATTACTTCCTCTCCTACGCCGTCGCGCCGGCGGTCTACTCTCCCTCCGTCTTACGAATTTTCGATCAGGTCACGTGTCCTGAGGTTGACGCGACTTTAACATTTTTTACCCATCCCAAAAATTTTAAACTCTGACGTGCACAACGCCGCTAAAGAAGTTTTCACTTCAATAAAATATTAGTAGGTATAAAATAACTCTAAAACAGTAAGAGGTCAGTGCCATCACATTCATGTAATAATTGTCAAATTATTTGGTAGAACAGCTATCCAGAACTTCTCTGTCGTTCGGTTCGGTTCATTGCTCAGTAAACTCGGCTCTAACTCTGTATTACTTTGTAATCATACTTAATCCAAGTTACTTAAGTTGCTTTTAACAGTATAAACAATATGGTTAAGGGACGCAATTTTGGGTATAAAAGCCGCAGTAACCCTGTGTGCTAAAGTTATTGTACTGATCGAGTAAAATCAACTCTATTATTTAGTGATACGACGCATTGCCACTTATGTAGAAAATAATCTAGATTATTTAAAAGATTAATATAACTTTACAGAGGTCTTTGGAATGGAATCTAAGAGAAAAGCGCTTGTGTTTGTATATTGTGATTATAATTATTGTAAGTCACGTACTTTTTAACCGACTTCAAAAAAGGAGGAGGTTCTCAATTCGCCTGTTTTTTTTTTTTTTTTTTTTTATGTATGTTCTACCATAACTTTGCCAGTTGTTAACAGATTTTTATAATAATTTTTTTATCTGAAAGAAAATGGTTTATGTGTGGTCCCATATAATTTTTACGAAGATCTGGCTAGTAGTTTTTTCATCATCTTGAAAAATATCAATCACCTTTTGGCAAGTTGTCGTTTACCTAGATGACATTGTTGTGTATTGGCTGATTTTTAGTGTAAGTAACGGCACATGATGTAACTAAAAAAACTGAAATAAAAACATTTTATAACAAAAAAAATAAACCGACTTCAAAAAGTAAAAAATAAAACTTTTGGAGTCGGTGCTAGCTAGCTAAGGCCAAAAAAATATATAGTTAATAGAAGTGCAATGTAGAATGCACTGGCTGGCACCGACTCCAAAAGTTTTATTTTTTACTTTTTGAAGTCGGTTTAATTTTTTTTTATAAAATGTTTTTTTTTGTTAACGAGACGCGCAGACTCTTAGCCTTCATCATACCTGATGTTAAATATTGATAAGGCTGAAAATGGAAGCGAGCCTCTCCCGGAATCCTCAATCACAGAGGAACCAGTTATCTTATATCTAACTACCGGAACACAAAAAAATGCTGAAAACATTGTTGTTATGGCGTCAGACTTAGATAAGATTAAATTCTTTCTTCTGTCTGTCTGCCTGTCTGTCTGTACGTATATTCGTAGAGCCTAAACGGATCAAGCGATTTCAATGCGGTTTTTTTTAATTGAAAGCTAAATTAATCGAGATGGTTCTTAGCCACGTTTGATGAAAATCCATCCGGCCATATATGGAGGTGGTCAACTGCCTGCCAAAACGGTAATAGATACAAAGGTGGTGCTTGACTAAAACGAAATGAAATCTAAAAAACTCGAAAAATATTTTTGTTAACTGTTAACAATAGCTATAGCTATTACTGTTGTGACATTCTCATTATGGCATGGCATGAAATAAAAAAATAAAAAATGAGGGGATCTGACTACCTTCCATATGTCCTATCATCGGAAAATTTGATCTTATAATAATACAAATTTAAAAAGCTTGAAATAAATCTTAAATTTAAAATTAAAAAACCCCCAACACAAAAAAATACTCCTAAAAAGTTAAAAATAATATTTATTTACCCTAATTACTTATTTATTACGTTTATAAATTTTCACAGACGTCGGGGACCGATAATGTAACTATCGCTAGGCACTTGCACGATACTATTCAGCTCATAATAGCGGTCCCACGACGGCTGTAAAAATTTATAGGGAGTTGCAGTAGTCCCATATGGAACTAATTATATGGAACTACTGGGAATAAAGGATAGTCACTTCATGCCCCCAGGCAGATCCAAGTCGAGGTCGTTGACCACCCTAGAGATATGTGAGAGGAGGAGGAGCTGGTGCCTGAACCTTAGGGTCAATTGAGGCCGAGAGGAAAGGATTTATGACACTCGGAAAAAACTTTACTGCCATTTGCATTGGCTTAATTAAAGGTACTACTCGATTCCGCTCGAGTGTGCTCGCGTGGCCTCGAGACCGAGCGAGCATCGTTTACATTTTTGCACTTTAAGCCAATGTTATTAACGTTTATTTTCGACTGGCGGCCGCTCGAGTTAATAAAGAATATTACATATAAACAAACAAGCGGCCGCTCGCGGTTCCACCCGTGTGGTGCCCGTTCCCGTGGGAATATCGGAATAAAAAGTATCCTATGTTCATAATCAGACTATCTACTATCTATGTAAAACAAATCACCCAAATCCGTTCAGTAGTTTTGGAGCCTAATGCAAACAAACAAACAATCAAATCTTTCCTCTTTATAATACTAGTATAGATACAAAAATTGCTCGAGTTTCCTCTCGGTCTGAATTGATCTTTAATCAACACTAATAACTCTAATAAACTATATACTCACTTCATGCTCAACTCCCCAGGCAGATCCAAGTCGAGGTCGTTGACCTGCCACCCTGGAGACATGTGGGAGGAGGAGGAGCTGGTGCCGCTGCCGCCCATCTCGCCTAGCGCCGCTGTTGAAAAGAGATAGCATGAGTTAAAGAGCGACGCCATCTATCACAAGACATCCAAAATCTGAAGATGTTAATACCGGACTATTTATTTATTTTATTTATGGAAGACCAACGGCGTGCTATAATTACAATATTTAGTACAGTAGGAAACAGATAGCCAATTACAGGTCTTCGCAGGTCCTCTTCCAGGTATATACTAGATCTAGATGGCGTATGTATATAGACATACCATTCCACGGTTCTTAGCCTCTTGTCTTGGAGGCAACCATTTTGAACTCTGCTCTCGAAATAACCAGGAAACCAGGTTAATATGTTGAGTTTGAGTACTTTGGCACTTTATCTGGACGTGCATAAAATAGCTCAAACTCATGATAAATTTTAAATAGAAAAATATATTTTATATGTATGTATTTATGTTTGTATGTTAAATATCTATATTATGTATTATGTTTATGTATTATTGTTCATTAAATACCCTTAATTAGCTATTCACACTTTTGTTTCAATATTCTGAATTATGTTTTATAGTACTACTTTATTGCCGATACGGTAGGTCTAACACCTTTTACTGGTTGACTGGTAGAGAATGCCTGATGGCATTAAGTCCGCCATTTGTTGTATTTTTTTTATATTGCAATAAAGAATAAATAAAATAAATAATAAAAAATATTGGAAAAAATTTACCGAGTAAATTTTTTCCAATATTTTTATATTTAAAATTTATCATAAGTATAAAAATAGCATTGAAAAATGCAAAAATTTAAAAATCATAGCTCAAACTCAGTCAAAGCAGCCAAAGTGTGATGTTAAGTTATATAAAATGTTTAATGTTTTCAACGCGCCACGTGCGTTCTCTTACAAGTTATTGCAATTTGAGTTCTATACCAATTCATCTTCTTCATCCCGCTTTATTTGATATAGGACAAAAAATGTTATAATGTTTATTAGTAAAGTACGAGTAGTTATAGTATTTAGTAATATATCTACTAGTTTTCACAATAATATTTTCTCAGTGGTATAGTTTTCGACCCATCATACCACCAGTGGTATGGCAAGTGGTATGGTAGGTCCACAGGGAATGTTTCTTTAGAAAAAAGTTCTGCAAACAGATTATCAACAAAATACATCCATAAATTATGCAAAAACACGGCATAATAAACGTCATTTTGAGTGCGAATTGTCAGGTTCGTCATTTAATTCTAGGTCCTGCTAGGTGTTTATTTTTATACTTATGATAAATTTTAATTAGAAAAATATTGAAAAAAGTCAACTCGGCCACAAGTGAATTCTCCGATGGGAATATTTCAATATTTTTCTATTTTAAATTTATCATAAGTATAAAGTTTTGGTTGGTGGTAGGACTCGTTGTAAGTCCGCCTGGCTAGCTACCACCATCTTATCTAAGTCTGACACAATAACAATAATGTTTTCAGCATTGTTGTGTTCCGACAGTTAGAGATAAGATAGCCAGTTCCTCAGTGATTCCTCAGGGAGAGGCTCGCTTCCATCTTTAGTCTTATCAATAATTAACATCAGGTATGACGAAGGCTAAGTCTCACCGTCGCTCATAAAAAAAAGCATTGAACAATGCAAATAAACCTTTATTTTAAATTGGTATTTTTATAAATACTTATTTTATTGACATTTCTTAAAAAATAATAAGCGTTTACCATGTCATCTTTATATTCAGTTGAGTACACTGCTTTAAAATGTAAATTTTTAATCGTCAAAAGTTCACCTTTCTATCGACTACAGTCAGAAGATAACTATTCGATAAGAAGACGAATCGAGGTCTTCCGTATATTTGGCAACATCAACAAGTACAGTCAACAGAACGTCAACCAATTGCAATTGCAAACCGCCGTTATCACGAGCGCATTTCAAAATCTATCACCATCCCTTTCAAAGACATTGTGATTGTGATAATATTTAAAAGAGATTTACCTACATAAGAAAAGAAAGTAACATAAAGGTAACTTATGAGATTTATCCCCACATTCTAAGTCTTTCCTCCAAAACGTTTTACATTCCACTCAACCTCATTCGAGAAATTTGGTATTCATAGTTGCAAAAAATCTCCTCCACTCAAATACTTTCCTCACTTGAGTGTAATAATTACAACTTTTTGCTAGAGTCGAGGAAACAACTGTCAAAGTTTATGACAGACAGTGCCTTTGCGAAACCTCGAGAATATTTACGCCATTTTTTTTATTTGTCAACTTTTAAGTGACCAAAGCCAAAAAATATATAATTTATGGTGAAATATATACCCATCTACATTCGGATTGTTTCCATAATTTAAAAACCCCGACTTAATAATCCGTCCGGGGCTACTACCATTAAATTAACTAGTTTTGCAGTTTTATAGTGACGTGAATATCTGGGGATATTTTATTGTAATACTTATTTATATTTGTTGAACTTTAAAATAGTGATGGCAGCCTCCGACGGATAATTAAGTTGGGGGGTTTTAATTATTTAACCTTTTTCATTTACGTTTTAACCGTCGTGGGTTTTTTTTCAAGCTTTTTACTGAGCATAGGCATTATGTACTCTGTACTAATAAACGCCATTACTGAAACCCACATAAAATTCAGACTAGTAGTTTTGGTTTTGCACAATCAAATGTTTACTGCAGCGCCCCCTGGTGAGTTGTCCCCATAACACCTATATAAAACATAGTACTAATCAAACCCGAACCCATCACTGAAAACCGCATCAAAATCTGACAAGTAGTTTTGGAAATAAATGGCAACATTGGTTTGCACAAACAAACAAACAAACATCCTCTCACCCCAAAAGGCATAAAACTATCTCCGTACCGTCTCGTCGTGGGTAAAAATGGTAGTGTGCGCTAGGCCTAACACGGAGTGGCTACGTACTCTTTGGCTCCTCTAGGTCCTTACGGAGTTATGACTTAGAATACCGATTTCGAGGAGTATTTCGAAGAGGTTTTCAATGAGGTTTCGTTAAGTCGAGGACGAGTAAGTTTTGGAGGAACGACTTAGAATATGGGTGTTAGATTATGGAGTATGTCCAAAATGGGTAAGTTACAGTTTTGGTAAAACAAGGGTGATTTTTAGATTGTTCGAAGCTGACCCTATTAGGTTATTAGAAATAACCTGTGTTTAGGGATTCAGTTTTATAAAAGTGCAGTAGGTTGAACATTACAGCGAGTAGTCTAATGTTTGATATGGCTACTACATAATCAGAAGTGATAATACAATATTCCACACAATATTAAAAATAAACTATAGCTAACGTGAGTGTGCGTGCGTGAGTGTGCTTGTGTGTTTGTGTGTGTGCGTGAGTAAGAGTGGATATATGTGTGCTTGTGAGACAGTGCGTAAGTATGGGAGAGCGTGCGTGAGAGGTTATTCAAAATTATGATAATAGTTCTAATAGACGTTCGGTTTCGTCATATGTTTTATTGAGGAGCCATTCGGTGCCTTTGATGCTCTGCCATCTCTGCAAGGGAAATATGGCGTCGACGTTATGTATGTGTGTGAACTTGGAAAACAATGCAGTATGTTGTGTTTTAGTGAAGTGGCGCTTATGGCAAAATACTTCAATGGCATTTATTCGGAAAACGATTTAATGCTCAAAACTGACCGTAAACCAGGGGCTTATTAAATAACAAATGAGACATATCCAGAATAAGTTAGTTTGACGTCGCTTTGACATCAATCATTGTCTGACCCCTGATAGTCTGCGCGTGTTTGTTTCAGATAAAGCCAGACTCGTCGAATCAGAAAAATTCGTCTGGTGTGATTGAGGTTAAACAGGAAAAAAAACTTTAGGCAATTGCAAAATTCACGGCTACTGTCGTGAATTACGTTTTTTAAAATAGGAAAGAATGGCGCACTCTGTTTTCGGAGGTCAAGATCCACTTCGGGTCGCTGAGCCAGCGAAGTAAGTAAGTAGTAGTAGTAAGTTGATAACTCCACCAACCCTGATGATAAGTGGTGGTAGAGTCCAGATGCAAAGATAGCTGGTGCAGCAGTTTTGACTGCTACATCAGCGTTTTCACCTTGCCGTGCTGCAAGATTCTTCTTCACGCCTCTTTTAAAAGGACCCCGGGTTGCATAGAGGGAACAGTTCCATTTGAGAGTTCTCTTTTTCTTTATTAATAACTGGGCAGGTCACCTATTTGCTTGGTAAACAAGATGTGGTCAAAAGTGTTACATGCTTGTCCAGGAAATGCCTTGAAGACCAAGGTTGTAGAAATCAAAAGAAGCCCCATACCATGTGAAGCAAAGTTCTCTCAAATGCTTCAACGACAATCAAAAGATTTAAGATAGTTCCTTTATTTTATAATGATCAGTTAGCGGATGTGTGTCAGTCATACAAAAAAGAATACGGATCTTAATAACTTGGTAAGGTTATCAGACCAGATATCATTTTGACACGTGGCTAAAGACAATGTAGTATTTGTGCATATCTTTCAATTCTTTACAATGTGGTTTAATGTTGTTTTGTGGTAATAAATAATACCTTATTTACGTATTACAAGAACCCTTCAATTCCCTTTACATTTCCCTATGGGTGTGACTCGTGTACAATCATGGCACCTAGTGTATCAATCATCCATCAACCATTTTTCATGTCCCCATAATGTGGTGGGGATGGGCACTTCCTTAGGGATGTTTTCAGCGAGACAAATAATAAAGACAAAGATGCAAAACATAGCATAGCGACATTGATGTGCCTAAAGTCGAGTCAGTGAAAGTAGTATATCAATAAATACATCAATCCAGAAGAGAGTCCGACTCACTGAAGAAGTCCCCTGAGGGTAGCGTTACAATCGCCTTCAACGTTCAATATTAAGGTTTATTGCCTATGGACATAAGCAAACCACATTTTAAGTCCAATATTTCGTGGGATTTCTTTTATGAAAGACTCTTACTTAGTGGCAGTCTTCATCTAATTGCCAAGTCGCCATCTTTACTTGCATAAGCACACGCGAACTTTAACAAGTACGCCAACAGATAAGCGGTTATAACTAGATCAGCGACTCGAAGATCAAAGGTTCACAGATAACGGGAACGAGACTGTCTACTAGCCCTTGTATTGAAACCAGATACATGATATAATAGCTAAAAGTTATTAAGCGAAATTATCACAACTCTAAAATACCGAAAAAGAAATAGCTTCTTCTTTGTGTTAATGATTCACACGTGTTTGGACTACAGGAGTGCATGAATGGCGTGCAGGGTTTTCGCCATCAAGTCGTGGTAGAAGGTTCGGCTAGTCGGCGTTACCGTCTTGACAAGAATGGCGTTGTCTTCTGCCTCTGTCAGGTCTCTCTCACTCTCACTGCAAGTCGCAGGACAAAGGGGTTACCTTCTGCCTCTGTAAGGTCTCTCATACTGCAGGTGGCAGGACAAAGAGGGCACACCAGAAGGTGTGCCATTGTCTGCGAGAGCTCTCCACATTCACACTGGGCATGCACTCTGCATATCCCCTCTTCTGGAGGTTGTGCTTGGAGCGGTCAACCTAGGTAGAGGATGTAGCGTTTTACAGATTAACCACAACAGCTTGAATTTAGCTGATCCATATATTTTAATCCATTAAGTAGCTATAGAATATTTATATCTGCTATTTCTTGGTCGTAACTGGCCTCATGTTAAAGATTGTTTTTGCACAAACAAACGCATGATAGAGATGTCTTTCTTGCAATATGGCGACGGCGATGGCGATAAGGCTGAAAATGGAAGCGACCCCCTTACGGAATCCTCAAACAATGAGGATTCCGTGAGATAACTTATCTTTACTGCCCTGATCTGGCTACCTTATCTCTAACTGCCGGAACGCAGCAATGCTGAAAACATTGTTGTTATGGCTTCAGACTTAAATAAGATGGGTGGCAGCCGCTTGGCTAGCTGCCACCCATTTTATTTATTATATTTATTATTATTTTACCTACACTTGTTGTAACAAGTCCTGCCACCAACCAAACTGAATACAATATGTACCCCCGCTGGGAGTCGAACCCGGGACCCCTAGGTTTGATACTGGTGGTTATTATCACTAGACCACAGAGGGGGTTAACGGCGAAGAAGAGGTTGTTTCCTGTCCTGTGGTTATTTGTGTTGATTTTCTCGACTGATTATTCAGAATTTTGTCTGTGATATTCAAAGTTACATACACTTCAGTGAAGCATGAGCCAAAAATCCATATTTATGTGTCAATGATTCTAGAAAGACAGATCTTATCACCTGCGGCCACACTTGTTTCAATAAATTATTTAAACAATCATAATCAAACAACACCTATCTGCTTTCAACAGTAACGAGCACTGGATAAAACTGGATTTAGGCAAGTTATTTTTAAAGTAGACTCGTCAATAATTATTCAGTTGAGACAGTCATCCATGAATACAATTACAATAGTCATGTTTTATGTTAGTATCACTTCCATGCATTTTGGTCTTTCAAATAATCTTCTACCTTGTAATAAGAGAGCGTTTTTTTAACATGTATTTTGCATAAATTTAAAATACATGTTAAAAAAACGCTCTTAAGCAAAGGTTATTACAAGGTAGAAGATTATTTGAAAGACCAAAATGCATGGAAGTGATACTAACATAAAACATGACTATTGTAATTGTATAAAAGGAAAATATTCTAATAACTGAGTATAAGAAAATTTTCCTCTTATATTAAATATGTTTCAAGATTGTAGATTTGTGTTTGGCAACGACATGTTCCTTTGTAAATGTTGTTGCTTCTGTTAAAGCTGATAAGTTTCTTGCGGCCGTTCTTCTTATCAGTTAAAAGATGTCCTGAATGGCTGGTAGGAAAAAAAAAATTGGACGATTCGAAAGCACTTATCTATAAGTCTATTTGAATAAAAATCTTTGACTTTGACTTTGAATTACATAATGGATGATCTATTCTCTTTAGCAAGCTTCATGCTTATATGTATTTTTCAAGCTATCAATAATAGGAAACTTTACTCTGTCTGTTAACGAACTTTTGATATGGCTTAAAATAGATTAAGCCCTGCAAACTGCAGAAGAACAAAGGCCAATTTTTGTGGCGAAAATTGTTAGTGATCCCTAATCGATTAATCAGCGATTTTACCAAATTAAACAAAAAAGTATTTGTTTTATTTGATTTTGCAAAATGTGTGTCTTGTTCGGTTGTATGTTTTTTGTTTTTGCTGTGTAATTAGTGATATTATTTGAATATGTTCTGATTTGTGTTTTTGTAATTTCCAATACAATTATTTTTGTTTATGGAATAAATAACTATGAACTATGAACTCAATCGGAAAACGTCGCGGGTTGAACAATTGGATTTTTTATAGATTTTAACCGCTGGCAGATCTGTCTGCTCAGCTTCAAACAGACAGATGCATCTATAGGCAACACGCAGTTCTTGAGTCGTGATGGGTTGGCAGTTTTTGGCATAAGTTAAAATGTGTATTTCACTCCAGTAGGGTTCGCACGAAAAACTATCGAATTAGTATCGAGTAAGTATCGAGCACGTAATGTCAAGAAATGTATAGGAAAATGTAGTTCCGTTTACGTCCGGTAGGAACGCTGCTCAATATTTACTCGAAAGTTATTCGTGCTTGGCGTACAGTAGCCCTTTTTTTTGCGAGGGGAATGCTTTTACGCATACACTGAGGTTATGCTGGGACCTACAGTAGCCCTAGCCGGAGCGGCTTTTATCAACACTCGTAGCTCGACAACGTGTCACTGTCCCACTCACATCTTAGCTGGATAAGCGAGACAGCATTATACGGCATTATCATATCTTTTTTTTAAATTCACGACGGGAAGTTCACGAGTGATGTTAAGTGTCAATAAGGCTGAAGATGGAAGCGAGCCTCCCGGAATCCTCAACCATTTAGGAACTGGCTATCTTATCTCTAACTGATAGAACACAACAATGCTGAAAACATTGTTGTTATGGCGTGACTTAGATAAGATGGTGGTCTCAACCAACCGAATACAATATGTACCCTCCGCTGGGAATCGAACCCGGAACCCCTGGGTCTGATACTGGTGGTTGTTACCACTAGACCACAGAGGCGGTTTAAATCGCGTGATATACCTAGCGATGATCATGCAAGTTCCACTAGAAAGATAAACAAGGTACATAAATAAAAACAAAATACTACCGTAAGCATTGTAGGTTACGCTCGCAAACGCGTGCGCACCAAACTCGGCAAATCTTCGTCCCTCCCGTGCCTCTCTTGCAACGAACTGAAGCACAGCTGCAGCGGATACTCCATCCGTTTGCTGCTGGGTCGTATGGGACGTGCCTTCCACCATTTTGGTTCAGTAGGTAGTGTCGGTTTACAATGACAGATGGCGCTACTGTCGTTAATTGGGGCGTGATGACAAGAGATGGCGCTGTCACTTCTTATTCATGTCCATTTATATAATCATCTATTAAACTTGTGCCAATAATTATTTGAAGAGATAGGGTTCTACTGAACGACGTTTATCAATTATTTTCCACATCTACTATGAAAAAAAACACGACAGTTATCACAGATTATGTAGTCTTAGACAGTTCTCTAACTGTCAGAAAACACAAGTCAGTCTGCGTGTCCATATGTGTGACAGTTGCGACACAGTTTGGTTAAACTTTAACACTTTTGGTTCATGCGGTCTTGTCATTTTCCCGCGATACATTCGTTTCTTGATCACTTTGCACTGATACTTTTAAAGGAGAACCTTTAGCTAAGTGTAATGTTACATAATGAGTGAAGGGTGGAGTGAACCTGGTGACTTGTCATACATGGGGGTCTGACCCCACCTAGCTCAGGCACCAGGGGATCAATACTGCAAATTTTTTGTCATAATCGTCTCTCAGTGGTGTTTCAATAGTAGTGTTTATATACACTGTTGTAACAAGAACTGTGTACAACAGCACTACCATTGAAACACCACTGAAATACCATTGTGAGTAAGCATTAGCAGAATTATTCTCTACAATATTTGTTATTTTGAACATAGTTTATAGCTCAATATTGTTATTAAATATTAAATATGTACAATGTAACTTTTGGAGAGAAAAATAAAGATTTATTAAGCTATTGCATTAGCTTTTATCGCGGGCTTTGAGCGCGGCGACCGAATCAAGAAATTCCGTAACGAAAAAACCTAACACCCCCCACTCCGTGTCATAGATTTTGGTCGTAACTAAGCAACCAAAATCTATGATTAAAAAATGCTATGCAATAGCTTTACCGCGGCAGTCCCCGAGTGCCACACGTATTTTTTATTATTATTATTATTATAATGTAGAATGTGCTTGGTAAAATTGATCATAATTAAGAGGCTAGCTTCAATCCTAATCCTAACTAATATTATAAATGCGAAAGTGTTTGTTTGGCCTTCCTTATAGCCCTAAGCTAATTGACTTGATTTTTGGCACAGAATTAGTTTTATTATCTATTATCTTATATCTGGGGATCGATTCCAAGACCCCCGGAGAAAGGAGATGCAAAAACAAGCGATTCAATTACAATTATGATTACATTTCTCTCATCATATCGCGCCTTATCATCACAAACGTTACGTAGAACCAGATAATACATGATAAGTGATAATTATCACATCTGATAACAAACTCGTGATCTGGCTATTTGGTTTTTGACAATGAACTTAGTATAACTAGTATCAGTCATGATTCGTCCTTTAAATCATGACTGATACTGAATTGTTTTGTGTATTCCGAACAGACAGCAGAACCTCTGCTGGGGTTAAAATTCCCAGTAGTTCCATTAATGGAACATCTAGGAAAAAATATCAGTAGTCCAGGGAGTACACGCGAATTTTGAAAGCCTTTAGATTCTTACATACTCGTTTAAGCAAGCCGAAGAGCACAGCTTGTCGAAAACTTCAATTTCAACCTATTCATAGGCAATAGTCTTAACAGTCCTCAATTAAAGTGAGTGTGGATTTTTAAGAATAAACGAGTAATCAGTCTTCTTCTTCTTCTTCTTATTGTATGAGGATTTGTGGCCACCTCTGGTGTCAGAGTTTATCAAGCCACCTAAAAGCCTCTGACTTGTCTTAACGACTGTTATCAGATGACAACAGCCGGGACCGACGGTTTAATGTGCCCTCCGAAGCACGGAACGCTCCGTTGTAATGCCACTTTACGGTCACCTATGCGACACCTGACCGGACCGAACGTTGCTCAACAAACGTGATCGATTACGATCAGTCTGTCAAGCGCGGCCACGAGCACTTCAGTTAGGTGTCTCTTATACGCTGACGACCAAGTCATCTTATCATCATCATGAGAAGAATTGCAGGAGATGCTCGATTACTGAAAATAAATCTTTGGAAAAAAAGGAATGAAAGTGACGTGCAGAAACTGCAGAAGATGAAAAGTTCTGAACGTCTGGGGAAAAAATTCTCAGTAGTCCCATCATTTGGACTAGTCCACTGGTTCTACTGGGAAAATACGACAACTCGTTGGCATGTTAAAAACATACCTAATACTGAACTGTTTTAATTGTGTAAGAGGAAAATATTCTAATATAAGTATGAGAAAATTTTCGTCTTTTATTAAATATATTTCAAGATTGTAGATTTGTGTTTGGCAACAACATGTTCCATTGTAAATGTTGTTGTTTCTGTTAAGGTTGATAAGTTTCTTGCGGCCGTTCTTCTTATCAGTTAAAAGATGTCCTGAATGGCTGGTAGGGAAAAAAAATTGTTGGACTATTCGAAAGTACTTATCTATAAGTCTATATGAATAAAAATCTTTGACTTTGACTGCTAAAAACAAATATTTTCGACCGTAATACCATCCTATCGCGACTTTAGAGGTGTGTCGCTTATTAACAAGTTAGCTTCAACTTGTTACTATTTAAATAAGATATTTGTGACGTCTTTTTCACACAAACTACAACGGAGCGAATCAATATTGTCTGTGAGAAGAGGGTGTACAGTCAACAGCACGTAAGTTATGTCTCTACGAAAACGGGCTAAAAAGTTTTTTTATGTCTGAATACGTATATAATCAAATTCTAAATATATTCTTGATTTTAATGGTCTTAAACACCAAACTGCTAATCCTAATCCTAAATAATATTTTAAATGCGAAAGTCTGTCTGTTTGTCCTTCCTTCACGCTCTAACTATGTCACCAAAGGACTTGATTTTTGGCATAGATTTAGTTGAAAGGACGAAAAGTAACATAGGCTAGGTACTTTATGCCAATACGGGAACTGAAACCACGCGGATGAAACCGTAGGCGGCCGCTAGATATTAAATAAAAACAGACAATGGCTTAAAACTAATCAAAGACCAGTCTTAATTAAATAAGATACTTAATGCAAATACGCGGTAGCTGCACTGCGATGTTTGGTAGAATTTTAATTAAAAATGCCATTTGTTTGGCATTCCTAATTCCCATATTAAAAGAAACGCTCACTGGTGGCGCTGTGGTTCGCGCGCCTGGCCTGCGATTGTTAAGCAATTTTCACTGAGGTCGTTGACGGGATGGGTGACCAAAAATGTAGGCTGTGTTTTTCGAGCTCAAAATAATACAGCTCGAAAAACTAATACATTGAACTAAATTTGTAAGGAATATCAATGAACACGCACTTTCCGTAAAATGTATGTATGTATCAATACGAATATTATTGTAATGTGATTATGTCAAAGTAATTCATTACTAGCGACTAAATTCTTCAGTTTTTTTTGTACTGTGAATGGAATGGAACTGCTTGAAATATCGTACCAACTACAATGACGAAAAATATCCCATTATTTCTAGAATCTAAAGCGTTTCATAAACTTAATTCAGCTGAAACTTCTGTTTATTCTTTCCTAATTACGATGTCTGAACAAAAAGACAAAACATTATCTAAAACAATTAGGTTAATTAAATTTTAAATAATTTGGAAATAACATGGTTAACGTAAAACGTGTCATAAAATACGTTCAAATAACAATAATTAATTGTAACAAGCACTGTAACATTACACTTGCTTTACACAACCACTGTTTACAATGTTACACTATTGTAATCCATTGTAACTTTAAAGTATCGATTGTAAAATTAGAGTTTGACAGAAAACGTCTCGCGCGACGCGATACGAGTATACTGGACTCATTTATAATTTCTTTAGTTCATTATCAACTTGACATAAAGTGATAACTTTATTGTATTTGCTCGCATTATGCCTAATAGCGAAGAGCATCTGAGAGATAACGGTCATTTGTTAATTGTTTATGACATAGATAAATATGACGTGTTAGTTTTGATAAAAAGTTAACAAATTCTTGAAAAAGAACGTAGTCTTTTTAATTATGTTACCGTACTTTACATTCTGTGTATTAAGTCAAAGAGGAAAGTTATAATTTACTTATATTATGTGCACAACAACATTATCTGAATAACCTACGTTTACGTAGAGTCGTAGATAGTTATTTCTGGTCAATCTATTTAGAGCAAATAGCTTTCATAATAAAAAACAACTTCTCTGCTCTGCAATAAGATGCTGAGTCGGGACTTGAGCTTGGCTGTCGGTCGAGTACTTACATTGCTTTTGAATCTGTGTTTATTCTTAAGCAACTTTCGCGTCTTAATTCATCTTCCACTCAATTTCAAGTAGAACAAACAAATTTTCTTCCAATCAAAGATAATAATCACTTTTTCGTCATACAGTCAATGTAGGCATTAAACTTAGTAAGTCATGGCACTTCTTTGTTGCATACTCTTGCCATTATAGTGACGCTGAGCGTCTTGAATCAACAAAGTCGATTCGTGCTAACTGAACCAAGATGTCAGCACAGGGAATCACTGTCATTTATAAGTTCGAAATCGACAACGCGACGTGTGTATTATTATATTTAGATCTTTATATTTTGGACACTTATTTTTATTTACTGGCACAGGTTTATACACCACCATTTACAGGATAAGTTATTATTAACAGACTTCAATAATAATGTGACCGATTCGACTTATAAAAATTGCCATTTTACGATATTGTACAATAGCGGAGTTTCCCGGCTCACTTACCATGCAAAATCCCTTGACTGGTATCAGTGGGTGGCTAGCAAGCCTATACGATTGTTCAAATGAGCGCAAGCGCATTCACACAAAAGTAATCATCCCGGTCGACTACGGTCAACAGATCCTACAGTCAGTACAGTCAAACTACGTAAATAGTTTTGTAGGACAAATAATAAATAACAGCAGGTAGGACTTCACAAAACTGTCAAATTTCTCCAATCTACTTTCAACTTTAAGCCGTTGAGTTCGCCATTGACCGAAGAAAAGGGTATGAACTTTTTTGTGTGAAGACTGGCATCGTTCCGCCATTTTGAAATTTTTATAAAATGGTGTCGCACTATAATATATAGGGAACGTAAATGCCAACCCAAAGTATCACCTTCGTTTCTAACTCCTATTATCTCACTAAACTGACACTTTAGGGCATTATGTTGTATGATATTTTTTGTTCATCTTTACGTTCCCTATCCATTTATATAAAGTGTTAATTTATCAAGTGAGCAGGGGCTGCTCAGGTCAACAATATAGAACACAATTTGTGCAAAAAAAATATTTTTTTTCATTCAATTTTCTGATTTCAACCGCCGACTCAAATAGCTAAATCACCCATTTCCTTGGTTACTTACATAAAACAAATTTTGTTTTGCGTTTGGTTTTGCTTGTTGAATATTCAATAGGTATCTAATGCTTAAAATATGAAAGTTAAAATAAAATAAAAAATGATTGCAATTTTTTTTTATATATATATTGTGTTCTGTATCGTTGACCTAAGCAGCCCCTGCTCGTTCGGCACTTAATAAATTAACACATTATATAAGCATTAACGTGCGACGTCATTAAAAAAAAATCAAAATGGCGGACGACGGACGAAGACAAAAGGTTCAATTCAAACCCTTTAGACATTTTTTTTAAACCGTACTTGCTGATGAGTGTAGTAAGTCAAACTGGACTTACCCATAATCTTCTTGGGCGGCACCTTCCGCTGCTCCCTCTCCTCGTCTTCCCTTCGCATCATCTTCCCGTCGTGCCACTTCCGTTTCCGCCCCTCCTTCTCTTCCAAGTACATCCCTAACTCTTCCTCCCTCCCCACCAAAGTCAATCTCACTGTAGATTCCCAGGAATAATCCTCCTTGCGAGGATCATGCATAATATAGTCTTGTCGGAACTCCATCACAGGGGCATCGCCCCAAACGAATCACTGAATGAAATGAATGAGCGAGATGAAAGATGAAACGGTGTGAATACGAGTAGGTTAAAACAGGACGAAGAATGAGTTGTACAGCTTCTTTATTCCTGTGGTTTCTCTTTGACGGTGGCTCTGCAGGAGTTCGTTTTCGATGCGCAAGAGCATATTGGTGTTATATCTGCAGAGATGGTACTGTATGTGCGGGAGGGGTCCCGGGATCGGTTTCGTGGTGAAGCGGCTTCCTATCAGATACGTTGGTTGGCAGGTGTGGATCTCCATGAGGTCTCTGCGTGCTACGGTCGCGCACTGCTTGTCTTCGCTTGGGCGTGATGCTATGGCTCCTGGAACAAGGTCGGTCGATTATTTATAGATCGAGAGAACTAAAATCTTTTAAAGTAAAAAACACCGGGTTGCACTCCGGGAGTGCCGGCAGAAGTGAAAACCGCTAAAATAAAAACAAATAATAAAAACTTTAAAATAATTAATTTAATTTCATATACAATAGTTATTTATGAATAATGAATCTACAATATAAACGCCGTCTGGTACCGTAGTATGAAACTCTAATTCTCTCCTAAGGCACCAACTCAATCAATCAAGTATCAAAAACTTAGTGGCAACTTTATCTATTTTAGATGGCGTTGTAATGAAAGAAAAGAATATTCCTCCCATGAAATTAAAACTGACCTGACCACAATATGAAAGTTGGTAGTAATGAGAGATCTTTATATAATGGTTGTTATGAACTAATATACGTAGATCTTTTAAGTGTGAGACTTTATGTAATTTGAAATAGGTCAACGGTAAATCGTCTTACGAATTTTCGATCAGGGTCACGTGTCCGACTTTAAAAAAATTTACACATCCCAAAAATTTTAAACTCTGATGTGCACAACGCCGCTAAAGAAGTTTACACTTCGAAAAATGGCTGACCTCCTGTACCCCTAGTACGAGTTATATAGCGAACGAAAACGAATACATCATTTTCGAAAACTAAGCTCTTTCATATCCAACGACTGCTTTACCGACATTAGCATTTCATTTTGATATTAATCGTAGTAAATAACTCGTAATAGGGGTATCAACTTCGTCCATCGACCCATACCCAGCAGTGGGTGTTATGTGCCTGAGACGACGACGGCGACGAGGGGTATTTTTACCAATTACTAAATCTTTTTTATAATTTCGAAACTAGAAAGTGTTTTTAAAATATATATCTTCCTGAACTTTTTAACTTTGAAAATGCACATTCCTACTAAAACAATACTAGGAAAATAATAATATGGTAAATAATTAAGAAAAACTTGTACGATGCTACGTACTTTTTTAACCGACTTCAAAAAAGGAGGAGGTTCTCAATTCGACTGTATTTTTTTTTTTTTATGTATGTTCTACCATAACTTTGCCAGTTGTTAACAGATTTTTATATTTCTTTTTTTATCTGAAAGAAAATGGTTTATGTGTGGTCCCATATAATTTTTACGAAGATCTGGCTAGTAGTTTTTTCATAATCTTGAAAAATATCAATCACCTTTTGGCAAGTTGTCGTTTACCTAGATTACATTGTTGTGTATGGGCTGACTTTTTGTGTAAGTAATGATGTAACTAAAAAATCTGAAATAAAAACATTTTATAAAAAAAATTCAAACCGACTTCAAAAAGTAAAAAATAAAACTTTTGGAGTCGGTGCTAGCTAGCAAAGGCCAAAAAAATATATAGTTAATAGAAGTGCAATGTAGAATGCTCTGGCTGGCACCGACTCCAAAAGTTTTATTTTTTACTTTTTGAAGTCGGTTTGATTTTTTTTTATAAAATGTTTTTTATTTTTTTACTTGCGTAACTTCAGTCAGAATGTTTAATAAAAGTTAAACAATACAATATCTTGTATCATATAAAATACGTATTACGTAACAGTATGTTTTGAGTATACCAATATAGTATGAGATATATGAGTAACGATCGGTGACCTCAAATATTCAGGTCACCAAATTAATTATATTCATCGTTACTTGACTTGTCAATCTAGAGGAACATATTCATATTTTTTGTGGTTATTTTAGTGTACAAATCCGTAAAGCATGCACAAAATAAAAAAAAAGACGGGTTGCACTCCGGGAGTGCCGGCAGAAGTGAAAACTTGATTATTAACGTTGAGCATGTTTGATATTTTGGAATGGTTAGGGAATAATTTTGCACCAATTGCTTTATCAGTATAAAAGTACTATCATTTATGTGGTAGAATACAATATTCATTTATTGCGCTATCGTACACAAACATGACAAACCATATTAAAGTGAACGTTAAGTTAGGTAATAAGATATAAGAAAACATTAGTTATTATAGAGAATCGAAAAATATATATTGACAATAAAACAAGAGACAAGTAAAAGACATTATCAACAGTCTGTCGCTAAGCAACCGAGACCATAGTCAACCTGTCACCTCAACATTCTCCATCCGTCCTACGCTTTTTCGATCAGGTCACGTGTCCTGACGCGAGTTTAAGATTTTATACCCATTACAGAAAAAGTGCTCAACGCCGCTAAAGAAGTTTTCACTTCAAAAATATATGTTTAAAAAAATATATTTCTTACACTCACATCAATTAACCTAGCCCCAAAGTAAGCACTGCAAGGCTTGTGTTATGGGATACTAGGGTAACGGATATAAATACATATAATAAATTATCATATATAAGTAATTTATGAGTAGAAATATATATATAAACGTACATGACTCGGATACAATGTATTACAAACATTTGCTACCGGGATTCGAACCCAGGACGTACCACTTTACCACGGAGGTCGTCAAAAATAAGTTGTTATTATTTTTATTTTATTTTTCATGATTTTAGTTCACGTATAGACGGTGACATTCGTCGCATGACAATAACTTAAAAACATTTTTACTAACAAGCTAAAATACTAGAAACTGAATAATAGACAGTTTTTGACGGAACGATATTTTATCGTCGGGAATCGGTAGGCTTCTTTTGTAACTCTCACAATTTCTTTGGACAACTGAGTTTGGAAAATCGTTAAAGTGTTTTTTTTTATAGGGTTAATATATAATATAGATTTAATTAATAACTTACGCGAAAGGGCACAGTAATCACTTAACTTGCTTCCACTGATATTGTTATATTCTTCTGCCACTATTGAAGGCTTAGCGTAACGTGACACCCTAAACGAGATCCGATCCGCAACGCACTATTAAATATGATAGTGTTAGTAGTTTTATAGAGATTATATCTATACGAATACTATAAAGAGGAAAGATTTGATTGTTTGTTTGTTTGCATTGAACTGGTTCCGAAACTATTGAACGGATTTGGACGAAACTGGGTACACAGATAGTAGATAGCCTGGGGGCTACTTGTCTAAATTTAAAATCTTTTTCGTCATTTGAAAGAGATTTACATACTTCAGATCGTCACTATTTGACATTTGATAGGGATTGGGACGCGTTTTGAAAGATATTGAATGAAGGAAATTGAACTGTCTAAGCAAAGTGACACACGAAAATATCTTTCAAATGTATGGAGAAATGTCAAATGAAGTGTCTTTCGTTATCGAAATGGATTGCGACTATAAGTTACACAATTCCATTAATCACTTATATATCTTTGAAAGTGATTGTGATGGATTTTGAAATAAGACAATTAGGGGGCTGGTTATGAACCTAGGATATTATAGGAACTTTTTATCCCGATATTCCCACGGGAACGGGAATCACACGGGGGAACGGGGGCGCTAGTTTGTAATATACGAAAACAAACTAATTGTCTCTGATTTGTTTATGTGTTATTTTGAATCAGCAACAAGCGGAGGTTTCTGAGCACTGGTCCATGCTTTTCTTTTAAGCACATTTACAACAGTGTCCAAGATGCTTCTTTCAGAGGAAATCTTCAAATTCAAATTCAATATCAGTTATTCAGTCTAGGCTGTTACAAGCACTTAAGATCGTCAAAGAAGCTACACCATCGGGTTCACAAACCCTACGGCGGGAGACATTGTAACGAGAAGAACCAACAAGAAACTCGTCAAGGGCTGTTTTTTTTCTCTCCCTGTTTTATTTCATACAGAGTCGTCAAATTGAAAAGTGACCTTAACATATCAGTAAGTTAAATTTCCATCACAAATTTAAAATATAATATTACATTTTATGGTTATTGTAACCGTAAACAATTTTCAACTGGCAAAGAAGGACTTGTCTATCATACATTACAACATTTCTCGCATTACAAGATTACTGTACTGCGAGTTGTAAGGTAGGTACATACAGGTCAGTATCAATTTATTTAGATAAAAATATTGAGGCTTTAAGCACAACATTAAGATAAGACTGAGGTAGACCCATTAAAAGTCAGAGGCCTTATAAGCATAAGGCCTCTGACTTGGCTTAACGACTGTAATCAAATGACAAAAGCCGGGACAAACGGTTTAACGTGCCCTCTGAAGCACGGAAGCCCTCAGTTATAATGCCACTTTCCGGTAACCCATCCGACACCTGACCGGGCCGAACTTTGCTTAACGAACGTGATCGAATACGACCAGTCTGTCAAGCGCGGCCATGTGCGCAATATAAAAGATAATAAGTAGCGCTTTGTGCGACCTGTGCGAGAGAAGGAAAACTTGAAACAAACCCTCTACCAACCCGTCAGGCCAGCGTGGTAGCAGTAGGCTGATAACCTCCTATAAACGTCATAATCATCATCTTGATCTAATCTCAACCCTATTTTAGATTAAAATGCTTTATTAGTAAATGTCGTACAAAGCGCTTTTTTTCGAATGACGGGGAGACTCTTAGCTTTCATCATACCTGATGTTTGCGGAAATTTGCGACATAAACAAAAATCTTTTGATTGCTTTGGCTTAGAAGTTTGATTTTTTTCACAGCTCCAAGGGACAGTAGACCTGAGTATTAGATATAAATTTCAGTTTGATACCTCCACGCGTTCCTGAGAAAAATGGTCTTGACAGACAGACAGACGGACGGACGGACAACGAAGTGATCCTATAAGGGTTCCGTTTTTTCCTTTTGAGGTGCGGAACCCTAAAAATCGCGTGCAGCAACTTGTGCGTGTATCTAGAGGGTACTAGTAGGCTGCCGGCATCCAGTCTTTTTGATTGGTTTTGATATTCATTGCGATTTTGTAACTTTAAACGATAATCTTTAAAAATTAATATTGACTTTGATCCTCAATAACTCCTTAACTAACAGGTTCCCAGATTTGGCCCCATACAAGAAAATGATAGCAACGATGGGGAGAATACGTGGTTTTCGTTTTCGTTATGGGTCTTTTAACACCCTGTATAAAAACATCTTAAATTAAAATTGATGATCGACTTAATGATGAATACAGTAAGTCAATTGATCGAGCAGGAATAACTGTATTTAACATGAATGCCGATAGAAGCCCTATTCCGTATGAAATTCTGGAATTTAAATTCATCTCATCGATAAAGCTAATGTAAGTTACTTTAGGAAATAAAGGTAAGTAACCCTAAGACCTGAGCACAGAAAAAAAAACAACGGGTTGCACTCCGGGAGTGAAACAGCAGGAGCAGGCATACATTTTCGCCGCCCGGTAGAAAGGGATGGGGATATTACTTCCACTCCTACGCCGCGCCGGCCGGCGGTTTACTCTCCCTCCGTCTTAGGAATTTTCGATCAGGTCACGTGTTCTGACTCCTGACGCGACTTTAACATTTTTAACCATCCCAAAAATGTTAAGCTCTGATGTGCACAACGTCGCTAAAGAAGTATTCACTTCAAAAATATTTTAATTAAATATTATCAAAGTCTAAAACACTATTATGATTGTAGAACAAGTGGAAATACAGTATCAATTAATCAATTTCAAAAGGACAAGTTCAAGCATTTCTAAGAAAAATGGTCATATTAATATAATAATGGTGGATAATGAAGTGATAAAATTGTAGCACGATATTTTTTCATTTGTGGAACGGAAGTCTTGAATGGCATTGTCTTGCGTAGCATGCGCACCTCGACAAAGCTTTCTCGACACTTTTCTCGCGCATGATCATTGTCTGTCATGCCCCCTTATTGTCTAATTTCAAAATCTATCACAATCCCTTTTAAAGGTACTGTGCTTGTGATAGTGATTTATGGAATTGTCCAACTTACAGTGCCTTTCGGAACGAATGATGTTTTAAATGACACTTTATTTGGCACTTCTCCATACATTTGAAAGATATTTACGTCGGTCACTTTGCTTCGTCGTATCAGCCACATGACACCCACTGCTGGGTATAGGCCTCCCCCAAGGATCTCCACAACGATCGGTCCTGCGCAGTCCGCATCCAGCGGCTTCCCGCGACCTTCACCAGATCGTCGGTTCACCTTGTCGGAGGCCTACCCACGGAGCGTCGACTTGTGCGCGGTCGCCATTCCAGAACCTTTCCGCCCCAACGGCCATCGGTTCTTCTCGCTATGTGTCCCGCCCACTGCCACTTCAGCTGAGCAATCCTTCGAGCGATGTCAGTTACTTTAGTTCTCCTACGGATCTCCTCATTTCTGATTCGATCACGTAGGGAAACGCCGAGCATAGCCCTCTCCATTGCACGCTGTCACTTTGCTTAAGACAGTTTAATTTCGTTCATTCAATACCTTTCAAAACGTGTCCCGATACAATGCCTATCGAATGTCAAATAGTGACAGCCTGAAGTATGTAAATATCTTTCAAATGACGAATTGAAAGATTGCGATAGATTTTAAAATTAGACAATTAGCCCCTTGCTCATACTGTACTGAAATGAGCGGGATATACATCATGAGATAAGGGTCGACAACGAGTCGCGGTGCGCATGCTACACTGGCTGACTACTTTCTAAAGACCATGAAACGACAAGCTGACAAAAGGTAGTAAAAGTATTTTTGGGGCGAAATAATAAAAAAATAAAATTAAACAGAAACTAATACTTATACGTGTTAAGCCTGACGATGTTGCAATCCAATCAAACAAGAAAACCAATAATCGGCACATCGACAAAATCTCACCTTTTTATGAGTCCTAAAGCACTTGAACAATCACTTTCAAAAATGTCCGAATAATCACAAAGTTTATAGTACAAATGCCGTGTTGGCGAACAACCACATAAGAACGGCCATTATCCAACCGTCTCCGTCTTTCAAATACATGTTAAACTAATCCACCATTTTGGACTTAGCTAACGGCTATTATCAAATTGCAATTTCTGTGCAAATATTCGCGAACGGCCCTTAGACTTGAGTTTTGCACTACTTAAGAGCATACAGGGTACTGAATGGATAAATTGATGTTCCAGAGACGGTCAAATGAATAAGTACGCAATATTGTTGTTAATTTGCCAACCAATGGCGTGCGTCGACGACGTCGTTTGTGGACGTCTAGAATTGGGACCACTTGGCTCACAGGGTCACGTAATAGCCTGGTCAAGACGGAGCGGGGTACTGGGCATCGGTTGTTATGGTTCAGTACCATTACATGGAAAATTTGCTTCTTGATCGCCTGTCTGGCTGAACTCAGGACTGCAGTACTAAAAGCTAAGAATCGAATAAGGTCTCTTAAGAGGGTTGAAATATAGCTGACTGTTACTTAAAATATTTATTTTCTACTCGAAGCCGTTGAATTATTTGAACTAGACAACAAAACGTCGCATAGACAAGCCAGTCCTTGGGATGTAAACTAGAATCGGTTTTATTATACACTAGCGGTCGTTCGCGGTTTACCCGCGTGGTTCCCGTTCCCGTGGGAATATCGGGATAAAAAGTAACCTATGTTCAAAACCAGGCCATCTACTATCTGTGTACAATATTTCATCCAAATACATTCAGTAGTTTTGGGAGCCTATTGAATGCAAACAAACAATCAATCAAATGTTTCCTCTTTATAATATTAGTATAAAAGAAACCGAAATAGTTTTAGTATAACCTAATCTATTTATTCCAAATAAGTCTATTTGTCTTGGTCTGGGTGTTTAATATGTATATTATGTATGTATTTACAAAAAAAAAGTATATATAAGTATGTTTATCCGTTATCTAGTAACCATAACACAGGTTCTTAATGAAAATTAACGTGGGCTAGCTAATTGGTGTTTGTATAAAAAAAAAAAAAACTTATTTAAGTATCTTAACCTTTTTAACAACTTGACTGATTCTTGGAACTTCGTCGCACTTCGTCTTAGTGGGGAGGGCAGAAGACTGCCCTCCCCAATATAACTATTTCCACAACAAAACGGAGCCAGTAACCTCCCTCTCCTACTTAAATATTGTAGAAGAATATCTTCTACAATATTCAATCTACTTCCAGAATGGCAAAATTCTACAAAATCAGCTGCGAATTTTCAAGCATGCGAAGACAAGACTAACAAGTAGAGTGACTTGTGCATTTATAATATTAGTACGAAAACGCGAAAAATTTATTGGCTTAATGACAATATCGTGTGAGTAAGCTTCTCGGTAAGCGATCTGACACATTGTTAAGATGGGTTTCTCCTTGGTAAAGCTTCATTTGGACATCATTAAAAAATGTGTCGAAGTCCTTATTTCTTTGCTTTGTAAATCCGAAAGTATAAATGTCTCGTTTTTTGACAAAATTGTGTCCCCATATGTAATCATTGCCTTAAGTCAATAGTTTCCAAACCTATGACAGTCTGAACTCTAGAATTGACCTTCACCTTTGGTGTGGTATAGTTGATCATCAACGTCGCGACTAACAAGAACTGCCGTACTACCAACATCCTCTCTTACGAGCCGGATGGAACATTTGGGCTCATTTGCTTATTCCTAATATTCTGTTTTGTGACGATCTTATCACTTACATCCGGGGGGCTATCGCGTAAAAAATATGGATATGGACATGGGCTTCATTTGACAGTTAAATGACCATATATGGTAATTTTATGAGCTTCAACTGTCAAATGAAGCCCATATCCATACCCAGATTTTTTACGCGATAGCCCTTCAGATCTTATCAGTCATTAGAATCTTCAGTTGTCGGAGTACATTACTCCGTCTGTAAATATGTAGGTATTAAACATGACAACATGTTGGACGATTAAAAATAAGTTACTATATGTTTTTTAATTTTGCATTTATCAATGCTATTTTTATACTTATGATAAATTTTAAATAGAAAAATATTGGAAAAAATTTACTCGGACACAAGTGAATTCTCAGATGGGACTCGAAATTTTGGAAACCCTTTCTACGGTATTGGCCACCGTCGTTTCATCAATGAGACGAATATCCTCGCATTCGATAGAAACATTTTTTACAAATGTTTGACTATCGATTAATATGAAAAAGCCACTAATCATAACTTTTTAAATCTGCATTTTACAATGCTATTTTTATGTGATAAATATTATACAACCATAGCAACCGTTTATGATTTTGTAATTTTTGCATTTTTCAATGCTATTTTTCATTTTTTCCAATATTTTTCTATTTAAAATTTACCATACATAGCAACCGTTTTCAAAGTACCAAAATTATAGATTTTTGACCTTGGTTCGATCCTAATGTGAACACGATTCCGTCAAGAGTAGGGAAGAGAGCAGTTCGAAATTAAAAAAGGTATTTTATAGTAGATTATAGTTAACCATCACCAAGGCGACAATTTGTGCATTCCTCAACAAAAACTCACAATACATGCAAAAAACTCATTTTGTATGGCAATACGACTGTACAATAAATTGCCGTATAATATTAAGGAACTGCCCCTTAATAAATTCAAAGGGAAACTATTTCACGTCCTAAATGTAAAAACATATTATTGTATTAATGACTATTTAAACAATACAATCATTGACATTTAAAAAATTAGAAGGAACTTTAATATAATATTTGTAGTTATGATTGACAATTGTAATATAATTTCTGTCATTTTTACTTTAATCACATTGACATCCACAATTGAATTATTGACTTATTGTTAACTGTACCTATTTTTATTAATTGTATCTGGATTATTAGCATTCGTAATAACTTGTATCACTTCAACAAAATATTTGCACGTCGAACCACTCGACAGAATATGTTCGAAACCTAATTATAACAACTTTGTATATTTTATGCAAATAAATAAATAAATAAATAACATCTTTGCCAGACGTTTGATTATTGATGTGAAAACTTCTGTAGCGGGCGGCGTTGTGCACATCAGTTTTAATTTTTTGGGATGGGTATAAAATGTTAAAGTCGCGTCAAGACACGTGACCCTGATCGAAAATTCGTAAGACCATTTACCGTTGACTTATTTAAAATTACATAAAGTCTCACACTTGAAATATCTACGTATATTAGTTAATAACAACCATTATATAAAGATCTCTCATTACTACCAACTTTCATATTGATGCCAGGTCAGTTTTTATGGATTTACCTGCCAAATCAAGTTGGTCTCCGTTTTCATTAACTTTTTATGAAGTTGTGGTCAAGATATAGTGGATTTTGATCGTTATTTTCGTTTTAGCGGTTTAACTTTCTGCCGGCACTCCCAGAGTGCAACCCGTTGTTTTTTTACCGACCATGAAGCTACAATGTAATAAAAAGATTAAAAGGAGTTCCCAATCCCAATTTTTTTTATTGGTTCGCACGCGAATCGCAACTTATCAAACATCGTCATGGGCGACTCAATTAAGACCAATCACAAGCAATGTGAGCGTACGCCTACAGTCCGAGGATTTTAATTAATATTCATTACGCTAATTACGAGGAATCGAGATGTTTGCTATGTTTGCGTTTTGTCAATTCTTTCAAATTTCGTAGGTTGCGTTTTAGCACGTGTAACGGAAATGATGAGAAGAGCATCGCTTTACGCTCGAAATTAATATCCTATCTGTAGATATGGAAACCTATCTAGTTATGATAGTTGGCTAGAATATTTTTCTTAATATGACCAAAATAACGATGGTTGCTAGGCAACGAAGCCAGTAACCTAGGCAACTATCTTAAATAGCTTTATCCATATCTACAGATAGGTTATTCATTTCGAGCATTAGTCGTTTTTAGGGTTCCCAACCTCTAAAGAAAAAAATTAACCCTTATAGGCTCACTTTTTTTGTCCGTCTATCCGTCCGTCTGTCCTCGTTTATCTCGAGAACGCGTGGAGGTATCGAGTTGAAATTAAAACCATATGTTCAAGTCAACAGTGTGTTGAAGGGTTAAAAAATTAAACTTGTAAATGAACGTAAAAAAAAGATAGGACCGTTTATGTCGCAAAAAACGTAGATTTCGACACCCTCGAGGGAATCAAAATTCATAGGGTACTTCCCGTTGATCTATAACTATGAAATTTAGTAAAAAAATATAGTCGTTATTTTCGGAAATTGAATTTCAAAAAAACTCGGGAACGCGTTTAAGTATCGAGTTGAAATTAAAACCATATTTTTGCAATCAACATCCCATAAAACCTCAATAACGACACTCATATCGTTTTAACATTATGGTTGATTTCTCGAGAGCGGGATTTTATTTAAGTTCTAACCATAAGTCTAATAAAAAATAAGTGACTTTTACTATGAAAACAAAGGACTTTTTCACCCCTTTGGGAGTGGAATTTTCAAAAACGCTGAGAGAGGTAAAAGTTTAGTTTCAATCGTCAACCTTAATAAAAAATTTGAAGTTCCTAACACTTTTAGGGATTTTATTTTCGCAAACGTCGAGATAGGTTGACGACCTGTTTGGCGCAGGGGTACTAAGCCTGCCTTCTGCGCCAGAGGTCCCGGGTTCGATCCCCGGACAAGACAAATATTTGTGTGCATGAACATGTCTATTTGTCTTGGTCTGGGTCTTTAATATGTATATTATGTATGTATTTACAAAAAAAAGTATATAAGTATGTTTATCCGTTATCTAGTAACCATAACACAAGTTCTTAATGAAACTTAACGTGGGCTAGCTAATTGGTGTGTTTGTATGTAATTATTTATTTATTTATTTATTATAGGTCAATGTTCATTTTTAATCGACAACCTAAATACAAAATTTAAAGATCCTATCTTCAAAACTGACAGACTTTCATACAAACTTTCATCCCCTATTTCACCCCTTTAGAGGTTGAATTTCGAAAAATCCTTTCTTAGTGCACCCCTGCGCTTTATAAGGAGCCTATGTGCAAAATTTCAAGTCTCTAGGTTCAGCGGTTTGGGCTGTGCGTTGATATCTCAGTCAGTCAGGACTGAATTTTATATATATACTAGAGGCCTCTATCTCTTAAGTTGGACCAGACTGCTCACGTGTGCCAATTTAATTTAAAATCGGTTACGTAGTTTAGGAGTCCATCGCGGACAAACATCGTGACAGGAGATTTATATATATTAAGATAGATAGATGTATGTACCTATGTAGCAGTGACGAGGGGTCAAAATATGGCGAAGGTAAGCCGGACCTATCACCAAAAATTCTCTCAACTGCATGGTGGATTAGTGGGATAGGATTTCTAAAAGGGAAGCCGATGGGAATCGGCATGTATGGACCCTTCGCCACTGCTAGGTAGGTACTGTGACGGGGGGCGTAATTTTAGATGTAAATAAGCACTCGCTTGGACAAACGCTACAAATTTGTGCGGAACCCTCGGTGGGCGAGTCTGACTCGCACTTGTCCGGTTTTATTTGTCTATTCAAAACTTTGTCTACGAATTTTAACATTAATATGGAGATAGCACACAACTTTTAAATTGACGTTAGGAACTGAATTTTATTATCATCAATATCATAAGCCATTTTAATCGACGACCCTGTTTGGCGCAGGGTTACTAAGCCCACCTTCAGCGCCAGAGGTCCCGGGTTCGATCCCCGGACAAGACAAATATTTGTGTGCATAAACATGTCTATTTGTCTTGGTCTGGGTGTTTGATATGTATATTATGTATGTATTTACAAAAAAAGGGTATATAAGTATGTTTATCCGTTATCTTGTATCCATAACACAAGTTATTCGTGAAACTTAACGTGGGCTAGATAATTGGTGTGGTTTATGCAATTATTTATTATTAATATCCCCACTACTGGGGTACTAGCCTTTACTATAAATGGATGGATAATCATTATAGCTATTGCATAATATTACTGGGTTACTTTGCAGTATGTAATGATTGATATGATTAATCTGTAAAATGTTAAGCGACTTAAATAAAGAAGGATTCAATTCTAAAGTTTAATTTTAGGCTTTCAATTCTAGTCTAATGCATTGTCATGGTTCAACATGTTTATTAAAAAAAAAAAGACGGGTTGCACTCCGGGAGTGCCGGCAGAAGTGAAAACTTGATTATTAACGTTGAGCATGTTTGATATTTTGGAATGGTTAGGGAATAATTTTGCACCAATTGCTTTATCAGTATAAAAGTACTATCATTTATGTGGTAGAATACAATATTCATTTATTGCGCTATCGTACACAAACATGACAAACCATATTAAAGTGAACGTTAAGTTAGGTAATAAGATATAAGAAAACATTAGTTATTATAGAGAATCGAAAAATATATATTGACAATAAAACAAGAGACAAGTAAAAGACATTATCAACAGTCTGTCGCTAAGCAACCGAGACCATAGTCAACCTGTCACCTCAACATTCTCCATCCGTCCTACGCTTTTTCGATCAGGTCACGTGTCCTGACGCGAGTTTAAGATTTTATACCCATTACAGAAAAAGTGCTCAACGCCGCTAAAGAAGTTTTCACTTCAAAAAAAAGACGGGTTGCACTCCGGGAGTGCCGGCAGAAGTGAAAACTTGATTATTAACGTTGAGCATGTTTGATATTTTGGAATGGTTAGGGAATAATTTTGCACCAATTGCTTTATCAGTATAAAAGTACTATCATTTATGTGGTAGAATACAATATTCATTTATTGCGCTATCGTACACAAACATGACAAACCATATTAAAGTGAACGTTAAGTTAGGTAATAAGATATAAGAAAACATTAGTTATTATAGAGAATCGAAAAATATATATTGACAATAAAACAAGAGACAAGTAAAAGACATTATCAACAGTCTGTCGCTAAGCAACCGAGACCATAGTCAACCTGTCACCTCAACATTCTCCATCCGTCCTACGCTTTTTCGATCAGGTCACGTGTCCTGACGCGAGTTTAAGATTTTATACCCATTACAGAAAAAGTGCTCAACGCCGCTAAAGAAGTTTTCACTTCAAAAAAATACATACCATTCACTGCGATGGCAGCACACCTCTAAATTCAGCTACTTTCAGTCCAACTTCTGCTTCGAGAAATTGATCTTCATGAGTATCATCCAATTCACGTTATCGACTATTTCCATCAATAAATATATTATTTCGAATACGATAACAGAGGATATATTTGTTCCTCTTTGGCGAAATTATCTAGTTTGTCTACAGGAAGGCACTTGTTGAGTCTTTGAATATGTTCTTTATCTGTAAAGAAAGAAATTTTAGTTGATTAGTTCTATTTAACTATAGTAACAGTTACTTTATCCTGGAAAATAGTTGTCGTTAGATTCATGAGGGAATCTTCATTCATTCATTCCTCTCCTCAGCCTTATGGATACGGAACACGGCCACATAACCCACCACGCGGGCCCAATACAGCCGGGACCTTCGGCCCAACGGCTCCGAAGCACGGAGGAGCACGAGAAAATATATTTTTTTTGTAACCCCTCCTTTGATTACAATTACAGAGGTAGAAAGGGAAATGATTTGTTGATTCCTCAGACAAGGCTAAAATTGCATTCGAATAATTCATACTGTATGGCAATACGTCTTTATAATAAGTTACCAAATGAAATGAAGGAACTGCCACTAACTAAGTTTCAAGGTGCGCTATCAAAAGTTTTGAAAGAAAAGAATTATTATACCATTAATGAATATTTAAATGACAAAACATTAAAATGAAATTAATTTATTACCGATTTGACATTTATTTATTATTTAAATTTGACTTGTATAATTTGAGCTGTTTAGAGATTTTTGACCATTGAATGTTTTTGATAATTTTTTTTATATTTGATATGACATTGTAATTTTATTTTGATTTATATAGTTTAATGCAATAATTTTGACTTAATTCTATTTTGGTCAGATCTAATAATTTTTCAATGAACAATGGACAATTTTATTGTATTTGCACATCGAATCATTCGGTAGAATATGCGGAAACTATGCACTTAAAATCTATACTGTACCATATTCTAGCAAATAAATGATTTATGATTTATGATTTGACCGAATATTGCGAAAATTGCTTAACAGCTACAAACGCTGGCCGGGCGCGCGAACCACTACGCCACGAGCTCCTCATGACTTTATAGCAAAGCCAACATTGTGCAGCAAATGGTGATCGGTGGTACAACTATCATGATGACACGTTAGTGTTTTTAAAATAGTTACGTCTGAAGAAAAGTAAGATCGATATCCAATACGGAAGTCATCTACAATAAAAACATTTTATAAAAAAAATCAAACCGACTTTAAAAAGTAAAAAAAAATACTTTTGGAGTCGGTGCCAGCCAAGGCATTCTACATTGCACTTTTATTAACTATATATTTTTTTGGCCTTAGCTAGCTAGCACCGACTCCAAAAGTTTTATTTTGTATTTTTTGAAGTCGGTTTGATTTTTTTTTTTATAAAATGTTTTTATTTCAGATTTTTTAGTTACGTCATGTGCCGTTACTTACACTAAAAATCAGCCCATACACAACAATGATGTCATCTAGGTAAACGACTACTTGCCAAAAGGTGATTGATATTTTTCAGGATTATGAAAAAACTTCTAGCCAGATCTTCGTAAAAATTATATGGGACCACACATAAACCATTTTCTTTCAGATAAAAAAAGAATTATACAAATCTGTTAACAACTGGCGAAGTTATAGTAAAACACATAAAAAAAATAAAAAAAATACCGTCGACTTGAGAACCTCCTCCTTTTTTTTGAAGTCGGTTAACAAAAGATCCTGCCCCCTAATTTTCTAATTTCAAAATCTATCACAATCCCTTTCAAAGGTATTGTAAGTGATTTATGGTATTGTGTAACATAAAGTCGCAATTGCTTTCGGAACGAATGATGTTTTAAATGACACTTCATTTGACACTTCTCCATACATTTGAAATTTTTTTTGTGTGTCACTTTGCTTAGACAGTTCAATTTCGATCATTCAATACCTTTCAAAACGCGTCCCGATCACAATCCCTATTAAATGTCAAATAGTGACAGCCTGAAGTATTTAAATATATATGGTAAATTTTAAATAAAAAATATTGGAAAAAAATAACTCGGCCACAAGCTGAGCCACCGCCACCGCTGCCACCGCTGAGCTACCGAGACTTAAAAGTCTCGGTAGCTCAGCGGTTAGAGCATTGGACCGGATTTCCAAAGGTCGCGGGTTCGATTCCCGTCTGAGAATTCACTTGTGGCCGAGTTAATTTTTTCCAATATTTTTCTATTTAAAATTTACCATAAGTATAAAAATAGCTTTGAACAAAATCATGTATTTTTAAATATCTTTCAAATGACGAATTGAAAGGGATTGCGATAGATTTTAAAATTAGACAATTAGACCCCTGTTTCTAACATACGTAATTGATCGAAACATCGTCAACAACAATACCATCAACATGCAGTTTCCTTAGCCTTCAGAATGGCAATACGATCCTATCTCAAATGAAAATCTAAGAGACACGTGAAAGGAAGACCGTTGTTTCACAATTGGTTGATAAATACGATGTAGTCACGTCAGGCGAATATGCTCCTTAATTCATAGTAATAGAGGCTAATGGGAGGCCAGTATGGCATGTGGCACGGATGTCGTCAAATGTCGTTCGTTTAGAGTGAGATTTATTGTGGATGGGTTTAGTTCAAACTGGACATTGCGAGTTGACTGCCAGTTTTACTAGTTTCGCAAGTGGGTCTAGCCTTACAACATATCCACAGAAAAGAAATATTTCATAGAAAACTACAATGGAAATATCTTAGAGAAGTACCAGATTATATCACAAAAAAACAACCACTCTCATAATTACCTACTAAGTAAACTTAAAATTGGTTTCTATGCAAAAGCACTCATTAAAGTCTACCCGGTCTGCCCCCCTAGCATAAACACCGCTATATCATGCGATATGATATAGCGCATCATGCTGTCTTCCTTACCCCGCTACAATCTGAGCGGGACAGTGACACGTTATCGAGTCGATAAAAGCCGGTCATGCTAGGCCTACTGATGTGAATAATAATATATATGAAGATGTTGGTGAAAATTAAGATGAGATGATGTTTGCTCAGTGCTTGAGAAATATTATACTATTAAACATCTTTCGACGACACTTAGTAAAAGCTTGTGGTATTTGATAAAAGAAACAGTAAAAAAATACTTGACAATCGTGAATTTAATATGCACCTGCAGATATTAAACCCATTTTACATAGGGTAAAGCAGTGGAACTAATATCTTGAAAAAAAAAACAACAGAAAACTTACTTTTACTTTACTTGCTTCTCTATCACAAAGAATTTAAAGTTGTTGAAACAGAGGCCGTATCGGATGGCTTAAAGAATGAGAAATGGATCAAATGAAGCTGGATTTTGTATTATAAAGAAAATAAAGGAAATGCCTGCCATAATCAACAATATGAATGAAAGAACGACGACGAATGAAAGAACTACGAATCTATCTAGAAGAGATAGAGAGTTTAATAAAAAACTGAACTGAAACTGACTTTAAAACCACAACAATGGTCTGTTGGACGCGTGAGAAGGAATCAAAGATTACAGAAGTTAGTTAATATTGGTAAGTATTTCATAAAATTAGAAAAATATATTAAAAAAAATAGGAATATTCGAAACAAACTCACCAGAAAGCGTCAAACGCTACAACATAATCGTGAACATCCATCTTCAATGGTTAATGAATTTCCAAAATGGTTAAAAACCAACCAAAACCTCCAAATAGGTTATGTCTAAGTGACCGGACGACGCAGGCGCACGCTCAAATCCGACAAGTGTCTGGATTGCATTGCCCAGTTAATGTAACAATGAGGGGAGCAGCAATTGGGAGCATAGAACCGCCTCTTAATAATGTAGACTCAGATTTGGGCATGTCAGCAATACCGATAGTTCAGCTTTCGATAAAATATGAAGTAGGCTACCTGAATAAAGAATTTGACTGACTGACATAAAAGATGTACTGAATTTAAATAAAAAGTTTTGAGTGATTAATATTTAACAAGAATTGTAAAATGCAAAATTAAAAAAGTTCTAAAAAGTTTTGACTTTTCACGCCTCATCTCGTCCTCGCGCCTACCCTCGTCCGACGTGAACACCAGGTTCGGAGCTGTAGGGGTCAGGGGGGTGTTAGCCGGGGGGGTGATGAGTGATTGAATGCAATAGAAAGAAAAAGAGTCCATTATGGAACGAAAATTCATCAAATAGATATAGATTTTTTATCAAACTAAAGCTGACATTGGGAAAGTGGCAAGGCAAGTGACGAACTCCTGTGTTGGAGTAAGTAAGTTTGTAAGTAAGTAAATCAAACATTTCATCCATCCATCATCAACCTGTGGACGTCAACTGCTGGACAGAGGCCTCTCCTAGCTCACGCCTATTGTGGCGTTCATGGGAGGCTATTAGCCTACTGGTAGAGAGTTTGTTTCCAAGTTTTACTTCTCTCGCAGAGTTGTTCAATGCGTCGGTCGAGCCTCTTAGTCGACTCTTACGACATCCCAGGCATGTAAGGGAGTGGTGACACGTGTATTCTTGGGCCGTCACCACACGGCAAGCATTTACAGCTAAAACATTTACCTATCATGAACTTTAAATGTCGACTTTTCTGAGAGAAAAACGAACAACAATGAACAACAAGAGGAAATTGCAACGCAAAATTGATAAACTAACGAATAATAGAAGAAAAATAACAAACTAGTTTCTGTCTGTTTGTCACATCCCTGCAGAACGACGATATTATTGCAAGATAAAGAACGCAACAAGTGAACTACATTTTTATTGCCATCAAAACTAGATTGATCCGGAACTAAATACCTCTGTACTCTAGCTTATTAATGAAACTGAAGCCTTTCCTAATGTTGCATACACTATACTAAATTATGGACTTCCACAGGGCACTATTGTAGATCCACTGTTTTATTTAATGTTTAACAAATTAAAAAGTAGGAAATTTAATAATATTCAACAATTTTCATACCGTTCCGTTAGTTTTAATAGCCAATATTATAAATAAATAAATAAATCATGTTGCATTGCAGGAGAAGAATGTAATTTTATTATTTACTGAAATTTCTAGTTTTTTGAAGTAAAAAATTCTTTAGCGGCGTTATGCACATCAGTTTAAATTTTTTGGGATAGGTAAAAAATGTTAGTAGCGTTAGAACACGTGACCTGATCGAAAATTCGTAAGACGGAGGGAGAGTAGAGCCGGCGCGGCGTAGGAGAGGAAGTAATATCCCCCTCCCTTTCTACCGCGCGGCGAAAATGTATGACTGCTCCTGCTGTTTCGTTTAAGCGGTTTTCACTTCTGCCGGCACTCCCGGAGTGCAACCCGTTGTTTTTTTCTGTCCTTTTAAAATCTATCTGCAATAGGGTAGGCTTTAATCAGATTGCTAAATTCCTATAGTGAGGCCAAGTAGAAATATGATAGCTTGATGAAGTATTTTCAGAAAAGCATAATCTTTATGTTTATATTTATATATTTATTTATTTATATATATGGAAAGGAAATAAAATACCATATTGCTCAGCATTGGTCTCTCACTTCATGGTTTAATCACAAACGGGCTGCACCTAATCCATTTGCTGAATGTGAATGAGCAACTAAAGTTGATGAATGAGTTATCCAAGGTTGTTCCACAATGGCTCCATTTTATTCTGTAAAAGCCCCACAGGAACCCGTAGCGTAGTGGTTCACGCGCTCGGCCTGCGATTGTTGAGGTTAAGCAACTTTGCAATGGTCGGTTACGGGATGGGTGACCAAAAAATTTATATCGCGAGCACCTCCGTGCTTCGGAAGGTTAGGCCGTTGGTCCCGGCTGCAGTCATTTGCAGTCGTCAAAACCCAACCCGCATTGGGCCCGCAAGGTGGGTCGTGGCCCGTTCTCCTTATCCACCCATAAGGAAGGCCAGTATCCCAGCAGTGGGGAAATTAAAAATGGCTGATGACGAATGCGACCACGATTGCCTGATAACAAACATTGAAGATGAGCAAAATAATATTTTCTAACAAAAGTATTACAGAAACATCAATAAATAATAATAATAAATAATATTTTATTTCACCAAGGAAAAATACAATGTTTGGCAAGTTACAATAACGTACAACATAACTTAATTCTTAATTGTATTACACCTTAATTGGAACAAGCCAATAGTAAACATCTGCACCCGAACTAGGAAACCTGTATCTCAGGTGCAGTGCTCTTCCTCTCACTATGAACAATAGAAGATTTAACCAGAGAGGCAAAATAATATAAACTAAAACTAAATATGCCAGAATCAGAACAAAATCTTAAAGTTAAATTAAATGTAGTGAACCTCTCATGTGAATGTACTGTACAATCGTGAAAGTTTCCGGTAGTCCACTGGTCGCGCAAAATCACTTGAACGGCTATCAGCGAGTACAACCGCGGAAGCTGCCGGTCGACCATATTAGGAGATATTCGCGTACACTCGATCCTTTAGGCGCATTTGGTCCAATTCGCGATTAGTCCAGTTCACATTATTCGCGGTTGGTCCAATTCTCGGTTGGTCCAATTCGCAGTTGATCCAATTCGCAGTTGGTCCAATTCGCGGTTGGTTCAATTCGCAGTTGGTCCAATTCGCGATTGGTCAAATATAAACTGTATTTAAAACAAAATAACACATTTTTATGCACATATTTTACTGTATTTAATCATACTTATTTACAATAATAACTTGTGTCTCAAGCTCCTACAAATAATTATTGGTTTTGAAGTTTCACAAAAAGAATTTGGCCCAACCGCGAATTGGAACAACTGCGAATTAGACAAATTGCGAATTGGACTTACTGCGAATTGGGCAAACTGGGAAATGGCCAAACTGCGAATTGGACCAAATGCGCCTAAAGGCACTGGAATTGGACAGTCGTATACACTTACAACAGCACTCGCTCATAGCCGTTCAAGGGAGTTTGCACGGCAAGTGGGCTATACTCGGACCCGTAATTAGATGCAGTAAAATGACAGATAGAACTGTCATTTTGTAAAATAATGTGGATATCCATATCCTAAGTCTACTAGTGAAGTGGACAAAAATCAATTGAACAAATTCTATTGGTTTGTTTTAGTACTATTTTTGGCCGGTTAGTTTTAGCTAATAAATAGCTGTACCTAGTTAAGTTAATTTAACTATTTAAGGAAAAGAATCTGGCGGTACATAACGGAAATCCATATCTTAGTAGAAAACGAAAAATAAGTAGCTTAATTCTACAAGTAAGTTTTCTTGTGGAATTAAGCTACATATTTTTCATGCAAGTTGCACCGCCCGCCCGCCGATTCAAAATCGATTAAAGAAATTTGACAGCTATAAAATTTAAGATTTCATCTTGATCTAATGTATGTGATAAACACAATATATTTAAGCGTAATGAAAATAGCAGGCTTAGAGGTCACAGTCTAAAATTATGTACTGGCGTCGCTAATAATAATCATTGTAAAAACTTCATCTGCAACAGAGTCGTAAGACAGTGGAACAAGCTTCCAGAAGATGTTGTTTCAGCTGCCAACATCAACCAATTCAAGAACAGACTTGATAAATACCTACAATATATGGATTAAATAAATTATGCCACTATCAGGATACAGGCGGTATCAGTTGCATCAACTGCTTGCCTGTTAAATAATAATAATAATTTGGCTCAAGAAACAAGATAGCTAATGAGCTCACCAAAAAGTTGATATTTATAGGAATAACAAACTGATTAAAAATTACACATAATTAAAAAATATCAAAAATAATTTATTCAGGTATATTTCTACACACATGATTGTCAACTATAAAAAACCAGTGAAAACTTCGTAATGGTGATTTAAAGAAGAAACTGTATGGAGCTTCGTCTTAGACTTTAAAGCACCGGTTTCAGGTTTATCAAAACAGAAGAAAACTCTTTTCACCCTTGCATGAACTAAGGCCATAGCACACATCAGACACGGTTCCCTCAATGTGTAAACATAGTAATTCGTACACAAGTACGGACCATCAGATGTTGATTTCTCATCATCAATTAAATCTTGTTTACTAAAGTACTTCTTTGCTCCGAATTTGATTTCTGGACACTTTTGAAGTAGGTGATTAAACAATTTTTTGTCTATACCATCAAGGGTACAATCTCCATCAAATTCCTTATGGTTGCTATTCCAAGCTCCACCGTTTTGAGTTTTAGCTACATTGTCTACAGCTAACATTGCAGAATGTTGCACTGGATGCATTAAGCTATTATCTATACCAATAGATACAACAGAGTTGATACTCGGATCAACAACGATTGAGATATTTAGTGACTCAAATGCACTTTCTGACACCGTTTCCAAATGCCATAGGGCAACTTTGAATGCCAACATTATAAATGACTGATGAGTCTCAACTTCCTTAGTGGTAAAAAAAATATCTCCTGTTAATCTTTCTAAGTATGGATCAGGATGAAAGTTACATGACCATATTTTATTGACTTCTGCATGTTGTTTTTTTAACTTTGTCTGGTATTTCGGTACTGGCACCTCTTTGAAGCTTCTAAATACATCTTCTAATTCTGGAACATTCAACTTGATGTAGTCTTCAATACATACATCACTCAGAGTTTCTATTGGACATATCAAAACCATATCATTACAAACTCTTTTTAAATGACCGAGACCATTCAGCGGTAGCTTTTCGTTCAGCACTTTAATAGCTTTAGATATATCTTTGCGATGTTTTATACATCCGGCATACATCTGAGTCATCTCAATTGGACTTGTGAATTCATCACTCAAAACAGCTTTCAAATTCTTAGAAGAGCTGCGTATTTCATCTATATAATTTGTTATAACTTCATTTTGAATAGATGTGTCTAGTTTAGGCTTCTTATGGCAAGGCTCTTCTTCCATTGCTTAGAACACTCTGTGTACATGAGTCTTATTGTAGTTCAGCGCTGAAACGAGACAAATAACACTACTGTTTCACACCACTCACTATCTCACTTTAGATATATTCACAGCACATAAAATGTAAATATAATGAAGCACAAAAAAGTAACAGCTGGTTTAACCAAAAAAAATATTACAAATTTGAAAAATATTATTGTAATTTGCTTGTCAAAGTTGGTAAAAATGTACAACTTGCTGTTAATTCATCAAACCCGAACCAGACATTGAATATTTATTGTCTCATAATCCGGGGCTTGAGCAGTTGAAACTCTTTATCAAAATGTTTTATATTTAGATTCTTCTAGATTTAGATGATTATATTTTAGAATCTTCACAGTACATGTTTAGTTGAAAATGTGGAAGATAGTAAGATCTTAAAAGGTATTGTTAAGAACTTAAGTAAACACAATCATTAAACACACAAACCAAGCTGAAAGAAACTTGTTTAGAATTAGATAAACCTGATTGAAGCTATTCATATTGCTCAAGGTCATTACAACACTTAATTATTAGCCAAAATATGAAAATTTTAACCTCTTCTACATAACTTCTTGTGAAAGAATATCATACATTTTCTTTCAACTCGAGCACTAAACTGTAAAGCTGTTATCGGTATACCGTTCAATGAATTAAAGTACTAGATAACTTCATATTATTAACACGTTTGTTGACATAAAATTGATAATTTTTACTTGCTAAAAATGACCTTCCAAGTACGTATTAGGAGTAAGATTTTATGTAGATTTAAGTAGAAATACATCAAATCTATACACGTGACTTGTTAAATATAAATGGTTTTAAATGTAGCGAATTGCTTTAATGTCTAAATTAGCGTGAAAATGAGAAAATTTATGGAAATTTTACCTTACTTCGATGTATCGTTAGCAATGCGTAGTCACGTAATTTTACATATCCCTCAAATAACACTTATGAATTATCACATGGACAATTGAATTAAAGCACCATAAATTGATTTAATTCTGTTAAAAATAATTAAATATTAAAACAGAGCAACGCGTAAAACCTGCATACCTATGCAGCCATTAGTTAATTATGTTTGTTTTCATTGGCTAGGCAAAGCATGGGCCATGCGGCATCGCGACATTAAATCCAGTTAATTGGCTGTTTTCACAGAAACGTCACATTTATTGAATATCAGCGAATCAACGTTTATTATTTTGTGACATTTAAAACAAAGTACTGGAAACGGTTCTTTCCACGCATGTTTTCATACATTTGTTAAAAAAATATATCGTCCATCAGAACAAACTGTTAACAGTTAAAAGTTGTTGTTTTTTAAAGTTTAACAATTCTTAATTTTCATTAATAAACCTAATTGATATGAAGTACAGTCAACAGCACATCAGGTTTTTGCGGTCTGCTTCTATTCCTAGAGTCTGCGCCACGTAAGAAGTCCCGCGGAATAAAAACGAACTAAAATTTTCCCCATCCCCATAGTAATAGAGTTTATTTTCGAATGTCAAATGAGTCAGGCCTTAGACTGCAGCGGAGAAAGGATTCTCTCAAGAAGGGATTTCTTTCGTGGCGAGAACTCTACGTCGTCGTTGAGCTCGTTATTAAGCAACATGGCAGTCTTGGCATGCAAAAGTAAATCCTGACGTCGTAAAATAGGTAGCAGAAGACAAGTTTTTGTTGTAAATTGTAAATGATACGGTTGAAACTTGAAACAACTATATGAACAACTATTGTACACTGTCTTGCAATAAAGATTTTCTACCAATGTATGATTTTGATTTTAGATCTTCCACGGCAATCTAGAAACCAATTGTCAAAGCTAATAGAGCAACTTCCATTAACCGTAATCCACGTTCATACACAGAACTCTCTTACTCCCCAAGGCAATTACAACATCTGTTAGTGTAAAAGCCCCAGTTACGGCCACTTTGAATCTTAATACTGAATAAATAAGGATAAGCCCCGCTTATGGCCACTGTTAAGTTGTGTGTGATCACTTTTAAACTTAACGATAACGTTAAATATGAATTAATGAAAGTGACCATAACTGGGTTTACAGTGGCGATAACTGGGTCACCTTAAGTACCCTACGTACGTACTACTATAAAGATCGTTGTAAGAATGATATTGGTAAAATCAACTTCTTTAGGCATAGACGACCACTAGGCTGCAAATAAAAAACGTATTTTCGATTTATCGAATTTTTGAAACGTATTTAATCTTTATTTAGTTTTAATAATAATCACATACTTAAGTGATACATCGATTACAGTCTTAAAAGGAAGTGATTGTCGTGATTCTGTTTTTTATAATAACTTAATCTGTTTTATTGTTGTTTCTGCCGCTGTTTTACTTTTCCATGCTCTGGTACCATGCTTGACAAGTTTCTGAAGCGATTTCGCAAAGAGCAGACAGAGCTCTGCCAGTTGATTCATATTCTGAAAAAAAAACGTTTTGTAAAATAGAAGTAGCGGTAAGTATGAGATACCGGTAGCGGTAAGATCTTCTATGTCTGTGGGTAGGTACAAGACTTGGAGTCGTATTATTGAATCACTCGAATTACCGCATGCGAATCCTCAAGCGCTAATTCGAGTGATTGAAAATAAGACTCCGAATACGGTGTTAAACAAAAGGATTCGCATGCGAATCTTGCGATTCCGTATTCGAATGTGATCCAAGTGATGAAAAAATACCACTCTTGGGCACATTCATTGAGCCTACAAACAAGATAGTGGCTACAAGTGGGACATTGGCCACAAGCCTAAACTGCGGATAGTAAATTCTCGTCAGTATATAGTGTAGTGTGAAGGGCTACGTACGTACCTACTCCTTATTTATTCCGCTTTTGGGCCATAGTGGCCTCAACCAGGAACAGTACTTCTCAGCCATAAAAGCACAGTGAAATTAACCGATGTTGACTTTACTTACCGACAGTCCCCCTTTTGCCGAAGATGGATCCATTGAAAGGTGGCTTCCGATAATTGGCTTCGGTAGAATGTATGAGGTACAAGACCATAGCGATAAGGAAAATGGCGAAAAGTCCACGCATTTTGATGTAAATAGTTAAGTACTGCGAATAAAGCAAACAAGATAAATAATATCTCAGGTCATTGGTACCTATTTACCCATTTCAATAAAAATAAAGTTTCTTTAAAATTATTATTATTTTATCTTATCGCACTAATTAATGTAAGACTCAAAAAGAACAAGATTCAAGAGGAAATTCACAAAAAGTCCACTAAATAATAATGTAGTAAGTAAAGACTTGGTTGTCAGTTCATTACGATAACGCCCAACAATCATGTTTATAACGCCTGAACTTTTATATGAGCAATGTGTTAAAACTGTTTTGCTCATAATTTTTGTCAGGAAATACTTAAGTTACTCGTGGGAGGCAAATTAATGACCATAGCTTTCAGAGACTTAAAGGTTAGGCTAAACACGAACAAACCTTAGAATTTGTCTTCTTTCAAATGAAGCTGGGCTATGAATGATGCATGTTCCATGTTGCGCGCCCTTTTTATACCAAAGTAAAATTGCATTCTGTCCTCTAAGGACCAAAACAAATTGATCGGCTCATAATAAGATTGCTGCATCTTTTGATCGGAACATTATTAGTGTTAATAAGCCGATTAATATCTAGATAGAGAACTATTTCACTTATGAGAACAAAGTGCCTACAAGCAATAATATTGGCTTAAAAGGTACCTTTATTTACCTACTCGGATATTTAAAATGAAAGTTATGTTTACCTACCTACTACATTTTTCGTTGTGTGTTTGAAAGCCTTTCATAATTTTTACCTTTTTAACTGATTTACATCATCATCAATTTAATATGTCCCGACTGCTGGACGATCCATAAAGGTAAGTATAGTAGGCTCGCAGGACCAATGTGCAATGCTGGCTGGAGGTGAGTGTGGGTGTGTGAGGAGCTTGGTGGCACAGTGGTTCTTGCGCTCGGCCTACGATTGTAGCCGTTAAGCAACTTTCGCAACGGTCGGTCACAGGATGGGTGACCAAAAATTTACTATCTCAAGCGCGTTCAGCCGTTGCGTTGGTCCCGGCTATATTTGCAGTCGTTAACCACCAATCCGCATTGGGCACGCGTAGTGGGTCATGGCCCATTTCTCTTTATATTCATCCATGCATAAGGAAAGCCAGCAGTGCCCCAAGCATTGGGAACATTAAAATGCCTGAGGACGGTTGTTGAGTGTCCATTGTTAACTGTAGTGGGCGAGGGACCAAAGACCTCTGGCTCACGAAACAGGAAGCTCGCAGTATACATTGATTATGATCACCCGTCCAATGACCGACAGTAGGGAAAGTTCCCTTCGACCGCCTGTGCGATGAATGAATAACGTATCACAATCGCAATGTCACATAACTGTTAAGAGCTGGATGAGAGGTAGAGTGCGCGCCAGATAAGTCTGCGCGTGACTGCGGTGGCGCTGGGCTGGGACGTGGCATCAGCATCACAAATGTTTCCATTACAGGTAACAGGTAAAAATCGTCCGACATGACATATAAGAAACAAAACTATAATTAGTTAGTGTAAGGTCCTCATAAATACACAAATAGAACATTAGGGTTTACACTTTCGTTTTTGGTTTTTAGTTCAGATTTCTGCCGTGCGTAGACTTATCTTGTCTTGGTAGCCAGATCGCATCGTATAGGAGAGGGATCGTACCTACTCGGTAGCGATAGCTTGGATAGGCCGTTAATTGCCACAGTACCTTGACAGTTCTATGATGGAACTACTGATGTTTCTTGTAATCACTATAGGTAGTTCCATTTTAAAAATCTGCCAGTCGAACATAATAGTCTGGTGATGATGATGAACTGTCAAATACGGTTCTGTTATAGCTAGAACCGACGCGACAACTCAACATCTTGCGTATACTTAAATTTGTATATCAATCTTCATACATAACAAAATCATTTACACGACACACGCGATTGGTAGGTACACAGCAAGTTAATTCGTCCAATATTGCTAATCTTATGCACTAACAAAGTTCTAATCCCTGTGGGTTTGTCCCATATCTACTCATTATATGCGGTCAGTATCCAGTAATCCAATAAGTGGCCAGTGAGGCGCCATTTTGAAGTTCCCGGTATAAAATGGCGGGAAAATCTTGGAGCAGCATCAGTTGCCAGCTCAACTCGAGAGGGATACCATAAAGAAAATTACAAGTCTTATAAAGGTATTTTAAAGTTCTTGCTAATATTTTTTCTTGTTTTTAACTACAAAGTTACTACAACAAACTGCAGTGTTATGCAACGTATTTTTTTTTACCTTACTCGCTTACGTTGATGTTTACGAATAGAGTTTAATTTTGCATTAAGACTATCTGTCAAAATTTTACTCTGACGCGGTGGTAATTGGACATTTGCAAACTCACACTATAGATGCTAGTTAATTAGTCGATATAAGATGAACATCTTTCAGACTTACCTACCTACCTACTTATATACATGTAAGTTATTATACTCAAAAAATTTAAACAGTTCATAAAAAATGCAATAGGAAGATAGACGTACTTTTTGTTTCGTAGTGGTATTCTTATTCTACATTATTTCTTGTTTCAGATGGCTTCAGGAGGTATGCTGAAACTTACCATTGCCGTAGCCTGCATCGTCATTGTGCTATTATCATTGGTGCAAGTCAGTGAAGCGAACTACAAGAATGCTCCTATGAACGGCATCATGTTCGGAAAGAGAGGTCCCTCAGGTGAGATTCAATTCTTTAAAATTTAAAATAAAAAATGGAACTTTTTGAAGAAGGAAGGAGTAATATTATATGATAATCTTTATTAGTTTTCAAGCACTGACCAAAAAAATACGTCTAAACTAAGCGGCTAAGCCGCGTTGCTCTATGTTTTTTTAACTGAATGAATAAAATATTTGTACCTATCTTTTCTTGCAGACTACGACTCCAGAGGAAAGACATTCACTGCCCTTTGCGAAATAGCGACAGAAGCCTGCCAGGCGTGGTTCCCATCTCAAGAAAATAAGTGAAAAGTAGGGATTATGAGTTTAGGTACACACACGACAGTAGCATGCCATTCGGTGAACATGATTATGTAATGAAACTTCTTTAATGTATTGAAAAGAAATTAGGCTTCAATGAGGCTATTGAAAGTATCAAAGGCTGGATTGTAAAAACAATATGAAATAAAAATTATTACAACGTAAATATTTTGCTTTATTTTATCATGATTGAATTTTTATCGTATTTTTAGGTAAGTATCAACGTTAATTATAAAAGTTTTTTAGTTTGAATTTGACTTTGACATTTTGAAAAGTGCAATTTGTGATGGAACGAAACGCTTGACCTATTTGCGCAATATTTTATCATGGTAACACCCGTGGGAAAATTAAGATAAGCACTTTCCCTACTTTCCGCATTGTCTGTTGTTTTTATGATCTAATAAGACTCCTATTAGAGTTTTCCATTTCCTATTGCAAACAGGGAAACAGTAATATAGAAAGGAAATCATTCAATTTAGAGAGTTTACACTTCACAGATGGAACAGCTGATAACACTGTCTCGTAAAATGTCAATAACAATCAATGACGTTTCGCGTTGAGAGAAGAAATTAGCAATATTTCGAATCTACCTTCTTTAAAATGGATTTATTAAGTTCTGAACTCGTGGACTCGTGGTGAAATAAATACTTAATGAAGTAATAATTTAATTTATTTGATAATTACAATAAGAAAATGACTACGAAAGAACTTTACACCAAGGTAATATTTTTAACTTTTATGTTTTGATTGTATTTTGTTTTAGATTAGAATCTCCTTGTTACTATTTTTCTTACTAGAAGAAGGAAGAAAGCATGTTTTTTATACTTACACAATCATCTATTAATTAAAGTATGTACCTAAAGCTTCATTTAGATTGATAGAAAGCAAAAATAATACTTTTACTATCTGTGTCATAAGCATGAAGTATTTTGTAGCAAATTGATGTTCTTGAATTGTTTAACATAATTGTTCATAATTTTACGGTAGTTGACTATTGTGTAGGTAGTTTTAGTAAATCGTAAGTGTTTATGCAATTTATAAGTAATTAAAAGATAGCATAACAATCATGAAAATGTTTTTGCATAAAAAAACTTATAGTTTGTATTCCAACCTTTTTGCATATCTATCTCATTATATTTCTTATTTATAGAGGTTACAAAGTTGTATTTGATTTCTTTTAAAAACAAAAACTTTAAGACTACTTATTGTGGGATAAGTTTCTTCTCTTTATTTCTCTTTAATTAATTACAAGATAGAAGAACTCCATACTTTTGTAGTAGTTGGACGATTGTAGTTGTAAGACATACTACCCGTACCAATCGCGATTTCCTATTTTCAATGGTTGCACCCCGCCCCCTTTACTGCATTTACCCTATTAACTAATTGATTAGCACTATGGTCATTAACTGACAGGAATTTACTTTTGAAGTTTTAGCTTTCATGTTTTTCTTAGCTGTCATGCGCTTAATTGTGTTGGACGGCTAGTAGTGTTCTGATTGAATACATACTCTATGAGTAGTTGTTGTTTGTCCATCCATAAAATATTGGTATATTAGTTAGTTAATGCTTAGTTTATAGTAGCTTGTTTCTATGGCACATTGTAAACTACTACTGGTACTGTAGGTAAAAATTGAGATAAGTAATAATCATATCCTCGTTGAATAATCATATGAGTCACATATAACAAATTATTTTGAATTTGTCTCCATAATTTGTTGCGGATTTTGTACATATATGTATCATAGCAATAATTCTTCTATAAATAAACATTATGTAATTTAACGTTAACACTTTCGCGGACAGTGAACAGGACATAATAGATGTTTTATTGTTATAACGTCTATAACCATTAACTGTCAGTGAACATGTTAATTAAAGTCAAACCCAATATCATTTTCTATGATGATATCATGCTTAAATATTGAGGAGGAAATTTGATAATTAAATATACATTATAAGTATTAAGATTTTGAGACACAATAGATATTCCATTGTTCTCTGGACACCGGTGTCCGGTACGGGTTTGATGTTTTTTCCCCCACTTTATAGACTTGTACCTAATTTAGATGTAATACAAGATACTTTATGTGATTGTTTTTGAGCTTTTCAATGTTGAATATAAAGTTTAAATTGATTGATATCAGTGTATGATGATCGGTGATCGGATAATCGGATGCATATTTACGTAAACTTAGTTTTTGGCTAGGAAATTATGGAAATGACTTCTTAAAATATATATTTTTTTTATATAAATCCTGGGATTCTCAGAATCAATTGACATAATAAAAGACAAAGAAAAAAAAGTGCCCAATTTTTTTTCCAAGTCGGGTTTCCATAGTAATTTCACTCGAAAAAGTCGCTGGCCCATACAAAACCGATCAAAATCCGTATTTTTTTTTCAATACAAAAATGCGTTTCATAACACCCAACACCTCAACTTTAGGTAAATATGCATCTGATTATCCAATCACTGATGATGATAAACCAACACTATTGCTTATTATTATTATTATTTGGAAGGAGGGACGCCGGCAAAGCCGGACGGGCGATCAGTCACCATAATCGGAACCACTTCGCCCAGTTCCCCAAAGTCCCCTGACAAAAAGACAGGGGGGAGGGCGGGTTATCATTTACCCCACCGGCGTCGGGACCTCGAACCTACCTGTGCGCTTACAATACCTATTTAGTTGGCTTATTGTAAGCTGCTTTAAATCCTCTTCTTTCAGCTTGTCTACTTCAAAGAGTTCCCAGCGCAGCGATGCGTACATCGGGCATTCTGCCATGAAGTGATAGCTTGTTTCTTCTTTTTCTCTACATTGTGGACAGATAGGGTCCTCTGCTCTATTGATCACTGACAGGTGTCTGTTTAGGGGACAGTGTCCTGTCAATACTCCTACAATGTTTCTTATGTCTCTCCTACCCAGTCTAAGTAGCTCTCTGGTTTTCTTTTTGTCCATTGATTTGATGAAGATCTTGGACTGTCTGCAGTCCTTTCTGTTCATCCATCGTTGGTTAGTTTCTTTGATTGTCCTTATCTCAATGATGTTTTTGGTAATTCTGTGTGAGATTGGCAGTCTCGGTTCCGGCCCGATGTATGGTTCATCAGCCCCCTTTCTAGCCAATGCGTCGGCTTCCTCATTGCCAATGTTACCTTTGTGTCCTGGTACCCAGGCAATTTCTACCTCAACCCGGTTTGCAAGTTCCTGAATGGTTTGTTTACACTCCTTTACCAGGGCTGAGGTAGTCTCCGTTTTGTCAAGGGCTTTGATAGCGGCCTGACTGTCACTGTATATTACTACTCTTTCTACGTTGTGGTCGCTTAACACACTTCTGATCATTAGCGCGCATTGCATTATCGCAAATACTTCCGCTTGAAATACACTTGTGTATTTTCCCAGATTGAAAGTGGCTCTTCTTGCGTCGGGTTTGGCTATGTACACTCCAGCTCCCGATAGCATAGTTGACTCTTTTCTGGACCCATCTGTGTAACATATTGCAGTGCAATCCAGATCGTCTTGTTCTGTTTTCCAGTCTTCTCTGGATCTTATGCTTACCCTGTACTTTTTGTCGAAGATCCTTTCCTTATTTATTAGGTCGTTGTTAGCTAATATCATAGAAAGGTTTTCTTCGTAGTTTTTGCCTATTTCTGCATGGCCTTTGTCATTGTTTCTTCCTTTCCATAGATTTGTGCTTTTCAGCTTGAACCATTGTTCTGTAGCTCTCTTTTTTATTTCCAATTCAATTGGACTGAGGCCTAGTATCATTTCTAGGGCGGCCGTGGGAGTAGTTCTCATAGCTCCTGATATCATGATACTGGCTAGTCTCTGTACCTTAGTGAGTTCTTTCCTGTTGTATTCTAGTTGCGCCTTGTGCCACCATACCAGGGCACCGTGCAAGATTCTTGGTAATATGATTGATCTATAGATCCATTGGATTACTTCGGGTTTCATACCCCAGTTTCTGCCAACGGCTCTTCTGCATTGCATGAGGGCTGTCATCGCCTTCTTGCTTGTTTCTTTTATGTGGTTTCTAAAACTGAGGGTGCTGTCAAGGATCACCCCTAGGTATTTAAATTCCTTTACAATTTCAAGCTCCTCGTCCTCTATGATTATTGGTATCATTGTGTCAACCTTTCTCTTGTTCGTGAACAGCATCAGTTTGGTTTTTGTAGGGTTCAGGTTTAGTCCCTTGTTCCTACACCATCTCAATGTTGTCATAATTCCTCTTTTCATTATGTCTCTGATCACGCTTAGTACTTTCCCTCTCACAAGTAAGAGGCCATCGTCCGAGTACGCTTGGATGTATATGTTCATAGCGGTAATCTTTCTTACTAACTCATCTATTAGAATGCACCATAACAGTGGAGATAGACATCCCCCTTGGGGAAAACCCCTCTTGGCTCTGATGGTGTATTTATTTCCTGCTAAATCTGCTTGTATGGATCTGTGTTGTAGCATATTGGTGATCCAGCCTGATATTTGCTCTGTTACACCTTCTCTATTTAAGGCCTCCACGATGGCATGTGCAGACGCTTTGTCGAAAGCGCCCTCTACATCGAAGAAGCATGCTAGAGCGTATTCTTTATCTTTGGTTGATCTCTCTACTCTGACTGCCATGTTGTGGAGGGCTGTTTCAATGGATTTCCCTTCCATGTAAGCATGTTGATTGTCATGTAGTGGGCTTACACTTGTGCTTATGGTTTCTCTTATGTGTCTGTCTATTATTTTTTCCAGTGTCTTCAGTAGGAACGACGAAAGGCTGATGCACCTGAAGGATTTCGCCTCCTGATATGTCGCCTTCCCTGGTTTCGGTATGAAGACAGCCCTGACTTTTCTCCATCCGCTTGGAATGTAGTTTGTTGCTAGACTGCTCCTGTATAGAGCTAGCAGATCTTCCATTATGAACCTGAGAGCAGTTTGTAGCATTTTTGGAAAGATGCCGTCTGGTCCCGCTGCTTTGTATGGTTGAAATGAGGTGATGCTCCACCTTAGCCTTTCTTCCGTGATAACTAGTTCGGCCTCTGCTTCACCGACTGATAGGTGTTCTGTGGATAGAGTATTCATTTCCTCCTCTGTGTGCTCTATACAGTCCGGGAAGTGAGTTGCCATCATTTCGGTCAATATTTCTTTGGGATCCACTATTAAATTGTCATCTTTTTTCAGACTGCCTAGTTTGCAGGTGTTGTCTTTTGCTAACATTCTCATTAGCCTGGCTGACTCAGGTTGTCCAGAGACGTTTTCGCAAAAGGCTCCCCACCCAATCCTTCTTTCTTTTCGGCTTTTGTACTTGAAATGATTTCGTTCTTCTCTGTACTTGTTCCAGCTCTCGTCATCGTCCTTTTCTTGGGCAATTCTGAGTGCCTTTCTGGTTCTCTTTCTAAGTTTATTGAGTTCCTTGTTCCACCAGGGTTGTCCCTTCCCTGACTTTACTTTTTTCAACGGACAGGCCGATAGATAGGATTCCACGAGGGCCCTTTCTAGCCTGACCGCTTCTCTTTCCATATCCATTGTGTTGTTTATTAACCTAGCATTACCGGGTTTCCATTCTTTCATGTGTTTTTCAAATATGTCCCAGTTAGTACTCCTATTGTTCCTATAGCTTATGGTTTCAAGTTGATAGTGCAAGCTATAGGTGATTCTGCGATGGTCTGAGAAAGAATCGGAGGTGTCAACTCTCCATTCTTTCATCCTATGGCTCTCTTCCTTTGACATAAGTGTTATGTCTAGTACTTCTTTCCTCGTTCTTGTAACGAATGTCGGTGTGTTACCTATATTCATTATTTCTAGGTTAGTACTTAGGATATACTCAAGTAAAAGGTTACCCTTATTGTTGCAGTCTGTGCTGCCCCACACGGTGTGGTGAGAGTTTGCGTCACAGCCTGCCACAATGGGAATATTCATACCTGTATATCTCGATATTGTTTCTTCTAGGCGTGTCCCTGGAGGTTCGTAGTCCGTCTCACTCGGTACGTAGACAGACATGAACACCATCCTTTTCCTGCGCCCATCTTCATCGCCTAATGTAACTATCGCTGCTGTGAGATCTCTGTAACATTCAACTTCTATTAGTCCTAGTGCCCGTGCCTTGTTGCTGACGTATATGCATGTCCTCGGAGTGGACTTACCATCACGACAATAGATGGTCGTCCCTCCCAGGCATCCAATGCCAGCCACTCGGCCCTCAGTGTTAACATACGGCTCTTGTAGCAGGGCAATATCTATGTCATTTGAAACCACGAATCTGCAGAGCTCGGTCATGGCTTCGCGGCAGTGGTGCAAATTTAACTGAAGTATCTTTATTTTTTTTTGTTTTGGTGTTTGTGTTTTGTGTGTTTTGTTATGCGTGTTGAATGTTACTGTTAGTGTGTGTGTGTGTGTGGCTGTGTGTGTCTAAGCCTGAGCCCTGTTGCTTCGCCCTCGGGGTGATAAATCACAGGTCTGGTGGTGACCAGCCTGTGGGTTTCCACCCTTTGGTGCTCGGCTTGGGGTCCAGGCGCGTGCTTGTCGCATGTGGGTTTATTCCACCTTCGGCTCGGTGTTTTGTCCGCGGGGGTTGCACACTGCGTTTCGGCAGTGCACAGTTGTCCCTGCGATTTCCCACCTGGCTTTCTGGTGGCCCACATGTTTGTGCTGTTGCGTGTGTATTAGCGCTTGTGCTTGGGTGCTCCGTCCGTGTAGCTGTGTTTGAGACAGAGCACCCCGTCTGTGGAGTGTTCTTTCTGGCCGTTTTAATGTGCCTCGCCTGTACCCTGGTTAGTTGGTAATGTAACCAGGCATGGTCTCTCTCTTCGTTGAAGACTCCGCTCGGCACGCCCAGAACCAGCCGAACGCCCGCTGCCAGCTCCTCCTTGTAAATGAGGGACCACTCCATTACCCTCAAATCCTTCTGGATTCTGTTGCCGAGTTGGAGGTACTTGAGGGCATCAGTGTGATCCTCCTCTCTACCTGGCAACCACACCGATACTCGGCTACGATCCAGGGGCTTTACTTCGAGCGTAGTGCCCTTGTACTCACCCAGGTTACGAGAGAGAATCCACTCTCTAGCCTCAGTCGTGAATGGTGTCACAAGGAAGAATCCTTCCGACACCAGACCAGACGTAGCAAAGGCAGTGAACTGTCCCTCGTCCCCTTCGACTTTGGCGTCCAGCTGCTCCCTGATGAGACCTACCAGCTTCGTTCTAATGTGAGCCGCCGCAGCATCGTCCAACCTGGTGCCGTCCCCTCGGTGCACGTAGACGGCGAGATCGCTCTGCTCCTTTGCGGAGCCTCGCGGTCCCTCCACCTCGTTGCCGCGGTTTTGTCGCTTGGGCGGACGCTGCTGCGACGGTTCCTCCTCAGGGTCTGTCCCCTGCCTTTTAATTTTGGGTGGCCTCTTCTGCTGTTTGTGCTCCTCGGTCCCAGAGCCCGACGGGTTTGTTGTCAGGACCTGGGATCCAGGAGCCTTTTGGGCCTCCTGCAGCTTCTTGAAGAGCTTACGCTTCTCCCTCTTCCACTTACTCTTTGTCATAGCCACGTTCCACTCTCTGCCTTCCTTGCCGGTGCCATTTCCCTCATCCTTGTTAAGGGATGTGGTTTGCGACTCCAGCATGCCGGAACCATTGACCTCGTCCTTTTTAGGGGACGTGGCTTGCGGTTCCGATTTGCTGGTGTCAATTTTTTCGTCCTTTTTAGGGGACGAGGTTGGCGATTCCAGCAGAACCTCCTCGTCTATCCTGTCCTCATTACTGAGCCTTAAAGACGCGTCGAAAGCTGTAGGGAGTGACTCCTCACTTTCGGCACGTCTGGGTTTGTTAATATTTAAATTTGTACCTGATTCCATATTGGTCCCACGATTAGCGAGGGAAATACACGGTCCACCCGAGCAGAGCCCCGCTTGCCCGGGTAAGGCTGCTTCCTTCTCCAGGGTTGCCCTCCCGCTGGAGAGACACCGTTTGCGACCAGGCTTACCCCCTGGCCACGCATCCGTCGGCACGGTACGTTTAACGCCTTAGATTGGGTAGAGGAAGTGTGGAATTGGAGGGGATGGGTTTGGGTAAGGTGGGTAGGGATAGGATGGGTTGGGATGGAGGGGGGGGTGGGGGAGGGAGGGGGAGTCTCCCGCCCGTGTTGGAGTTCACGTGCGGGATAGCGTTGCTACTTCTTAGCTACTCGGATCCCAGGGCAGATGGTAGTGTGTGATGCCTGTATGAATCCGAGTATTACCAGGGTGCGCGACGAGGACGCGGAAGCAACACTTGGCGGTAGATGTGTCTTGCTCAACATCACACACTTGAGCACACATCAGCCGCCCTGCACCACTATTGCTTATTGTACACATAATAAATATTTGATAACCTCACCAATCCACATTGGGTCTGCATGGTAGGTTTTGGCCCATTCTTCTTATCCATTTACAAAGAAGACCAGTGCCCTAGGATTGGGGATATTAAAAGGGCTGATGATGAAGTATTTGGTATATTTGCAGGGTGCCCGTATTTGGGTGGAGCACCCAGAAAAAGTATGGGAAAGCGCAACAGTAACATCGGACTACCGGTCCGGTGTTCTCATAGTGAAACTCGATCAGTCCGGAGATATACGACAGATAAAGGTTAGTTCTGCAGCCTTTATTGATTTGACTGTGTTAACAATATGGTGAGATTGTAAGCACTAGAGCACTGTATTTTAAGTATTTAATAAAAACGATGTCGCTTCCAAAACAGTTTGTGTAACAATTAATAACAGAGAATACAGAAAATATGATGTTAAAATAAAATTTAAAAAAGGGTATAAAAACTAAACTGATAGAAAAATAAATGATTTTCTGTTGTTCTTGTGTGTTACTATTGCAAATATGTAAATGATTTTCTGTTGTTATTGTGTGTTACTATTGCTTACTATGCAATGACTTCAACAATTTGAACAATGATTTACCGTCCCAGAAACTTCAAAGCAAAAACAACATTATTGCAGTGATAAATATTAAACAAGAAAATATACTAGAAAAAAGCGACTAGTCTCATGTCGCCCTGACGGGATGCCCTGTCAGGGCGACATGAGACTAGTCGCTTTTTTCTAGTATATTTTCTTGTTTAATATTTATCACATAAAAATAGCATTGTAAAATGCAAAATTAAAAAGATATAACATTATTGCAGTTATGTTTAACATCTAATTTCCATCAACAGATAACAGATGAGAAACAGATGCCGCCCTTACGGAATCCGTCGCTGCTAATTGGTCAAAATGATCTCACATCCCTCTCTTACTTACACGAACCGGCTGTGCTACACAACCTTAAAGTCAGGTCAGTTAAAGAGCAAAATCCTGTGACTGTATAATTGTTACTATGTATACTGTTATAATTGTCTACAAACGTTTCTAAATACTGGTGTGGGAGCACACATACATATTCTTCTGATAATATACTTTATTCTTTATTTTAGTACTTTTAACTTTGTTTTTGAAACATAAAATAACAGGTCATTTACATTAATCATATAAAAAAATTGTCCTGTGGGAATCGATCCCACGACGACACTCCACATTATCTTGTTGGCTTAATACCCCTAAAAGGTAAAGCTGGTAACTGTATTGTTATGGTGAAAATTTTCAGTATTGTGTGCATAAAGTATGTCATTCAGTATGATAATTCAGTTTTTATTTAAGCACAGCCCCTCTAGCATGAACACCGCTATATCATGCGATATGATATAGCGCGTCATGCTGTCTTGCTTACTCCGCTACGATGTGAGCGGGACAGTGACACGTTATCGAGTTATCGAGTCGATAAAAGCCTCTCATGCTAGGCCTACAGGGTCGTGTGTGTATATAGTTTCTGAGTGACGCGTGTTTTCATGGCACCGGTCTCAAGCGGACTGACTTAGGTCGTAAAAATTTGACGTGGATGAAACTTTTGACACGCAAAGAAGGTAGACTTTTACCGTCTATCTCGATATAGGTCTGTGGGTGTGGCTGTGTGAATGATGTTTATAGATTTCCCTCTCAAAATGCACCTTAGATGCTTTATTAATCTCGCAGGGGATTAATCGCGTGAGTGTGAGTTCTTAATGGTCCCCTCATATCTAAGGATCGTGATCACTAGCCGCTTTTACGATTTGTCTTAATCGGTTTCGGTCCATGGTATTGTTGTAATCCTCTGTGATTGGGGTTTCCGGGAGAGGCTCGCTTCCATCTTCAGCCTGAGATGTGATGAAAGCTAAGCCGCTTAATGGACTTTGCTAGAGGAGGTTGATACTTTTACTTGGTCAGACCTTTCGGCTAGCGAATGACCTCGGGATCTCTTGCCTTTTATTTCAACAACCATGACCATGCTTTTCGAGACACTCATCTCCTCTTCGCATTATGTGGCCAAAGTACGAGATAGAGTGTAAGTGTATGTACAAAGTCGCGTGCGTCTGTTAGTCAATAAAAGTCATCGTACTTCCAAACTGCGTATGGAGGCCGAGGCCGAATCAATTAGCTACCAGAGACACCCACGAGGATTAAAGCTTCATGCTTCATTTGTAGCGTATTAAAACTAATTATGTGAGCCTTTTATAGCTTTACTGAGCAGGATATTGATATTTTTCCACTTAATAAATAAATAAAAAATAAAATAATTTATTAATGATTTTGTAATTTTTGCATTTTTCAATGCTATTTTTATACTTATGGTAAATTTTAAATAGAAAAATATTGGAAAAAATTTACTCGGCCACAAGTGAATTCTCTGACGGGAATCGAACCCGCGACCTTTGGAAATCCGGTCCAATGCTCTAACCGCTGAGCTACCGAGACTTCTAAGTCTTCTAAGTTCTGCTAAGTCTATTTGGTATGACATTTCCTAAGTCTTCCACACTAGGCTAGGCCTCTCCTGTGGAAGTCTTTATTACAATATTTACCTAACGAGATTGCGGTACCAAAGGCAATTTAGTAATAAAATATTAGGTGATTTAAAATGCTAATAATAAAAAAATTAAATATTTATTTTATCCAATTAACTACATACTTAAAATTTAAATAATCCAATTAATAATTAAAATTCATAATAATAATCTAATCAATAATTTAAATTCATAATAATAGTGTTAACTAATATATTTCAATAAATTCCTATCCTGGTACGAATCCAATTTATCGATTCAGTTTCAAGTCTCATTCTGGCATTTCGGTGATTCAATTGAAAATGTTGTACAAGGAATTCACTTTATTGTACAAAAAGTGTTTTCTAAAATAGCCTAGACGTATGGCGAGTCTCGTCTTTACAGAAGGCAGCGGAATTTTTAAATTTCGTTTAGTAAGGAGTCTTTTGTAGTCATTTAGATCTGATTAGAGCTCCCATTATATTTATTTTCAACCTGCGATTTTCCTGCGAATCTTAAAAACAAATAAATATCTTATGACATTACGTAGGTATATTGTTGATTTGATTGCGAGATAAGTAGGAGTAACATAGGTTTAGTACAATAATGCTGTTTTTTTTTTATGAAGTACGGGCAGACTCTTAGCCTTCATCATACATGATGTGAAGTAACGATAAGGCTGAAGATGTTGAAAACATTGTTGTTATGGCGTCAGACTTAGATAAGATGGTGGTAGCTAGCCAGGCGGACTTACAACAAGTCCTACCATCAACCAAACCGAATACAATATGTACCCCCGCTGGGAATCGAACCCGGGACCCCTGGGTCTGATACCGGTGGTTGTACCACTAGACCACAGAGGCGGTGAAAATGGACTCGTCCTAAATGGTCTCATTCCTGAAATGGATTATACCACAAATGATTTGTTCTGAAAATGAAATTGTTTTGTTAAATTTAGGCTGTTACAAGCACTTATGAGTGTCAACGAAGCTATGCCATTGGTGCGCAAAATCCTAAGGCGGGGGAGACCTTGTAACGAGAGTGTTAATATCGTCAAGAGTGTTAAGAGGTTTTTATTCCACAAAAAACCTTTTTGAAGTGAAAACTTCTTTAGCGGCGTTGTGCACATCAAAGTTTTAAATTTTTGGGATAGGTAAAAAATGTTAAAGTCGCGTCAGGACACGTGACCTGATCGAAATTCGTAAGACGGAGGGAGAGTAGGCCGCCGGCGCGGTGTAGGAGAGGAAGTAATATCCCCCTCTCTTTCTACCGCGCGGCGAAAATGTATGCCTGCTCCTGCTGTTTCGTTAAAGCGGTTTTCACTTCTGTCGGCACTCCTGGAGTGCAACCCGTTATTTTTGCCTTTATCGACTTATTCTTTTAAAAGGGCTTAAAATCTGGGAAACCAGTAAAAGTCCGTGATGAATAATGAAGGCTTCTAAATGAAATCTTGACTAGGTAATTTTATTACAGGTTCTGCGATCGCAACGCCATCTACACGTACTGTGGAATCGTGCTCGTCGCTATCAACCCTTACTATGATCTGCCGATTTACGGTGAGTACACTGTTGTTAATAAAACTAGTAATACTTTTGTCTGAATCCTAGTTTGCAACACTTTTTTATACGTTATATATGATACTTAACGTGGGATAGATAGTCGGTGTCTGAAAAAAATATGTATATTTAAATATACACACACACACACACATGTATATATATATATTTATCCCGCAAACAAATGGCCGTCCCCTGAAGGCGAAAGTGCATTTAAACTGGCGTCCACCTGCTTTTGGCGTCCGCATACCGGACGCCACTTTTTTAGCCGGTGGCACTTAGGTCTTATTGATCCTAGCTAGGCGTAGTACAAAAATCGACGGAAGCAAAAAAATCGTTTTAATGGCTGCAATAAAATATTGTAAAGTTCCCGAAGAAATCTCAGCGCAGGTGAGGCGCTGCTGCAACGCGTATATCCAAACTGTATATTTTAGGAAATTTTCTAACTACGAATTCGCGTATTTAGCGTCCACGATTACGACGTTGCCAGCTCGCGCATGAAATCTGTGACAACAAATAATATTTACCGCAATCAAAACAATGTATGTCGTCTTCGGTCTGCGTAATATTCGGCGCTCGATTTAAGTTTTGTTTAATATAATAAAATAAAAAAAAAATTTGGTGGTTTCGTCCCAAGTGTTGTGACACTTTTCAACCTATATTATCTAAATGAGTGTAGTTTTTTTGTATGGGCCTAATTCTGTACGTGCAGTACGAGTTATAGAGGTTTCTGCGGCAGGTTATACAGAAGACCGAGGAGTATAATCTGCCACTTTTATTGGCGTTTGTGGACAACGAGAAAGCCTTTGATTCGATAGTGACTGCTGCAGTCTCTCCAGAGGTACCCTGTGAAATATATGTATATCGAGGTTTTAGGGTGTAATTTTATACAAAAACCTTTCCTTCACTTTATGCCCTAAAATTGTATTATTAGTCATAAAAAAAGCCTAAATAAACATGTTTATAATAGTAGCAACTTGTTACGAATGTTGGGACCCAGCTCATATAAAAATGCTCATTGTCTTTTACGAGGAACAATTCTTTAATCTTAAAGTTGGTAGATTGCAGCCACATAGTACCGCCTCGAATAGTACCGTATTCCTGCAATTAAGATGACCAGGTTATTGAACTTCCGTATATGGCTATTGGGCTTCCGTATACGGCTATTGGGCGTCCGTATATGGCTATTGAACGTCCGTATACAGCTATTGGGCGTCCGTACAAAGTATAAAACAAACCAACTTGTTGACACCAAATAACAAATACCAATAAAGATATTAGGTATCTATCTTAGTTGTTATGATGTTTAAACTACAGCAACTAAAGTCTGGGATGATCTCGTGTTGACTCCATTTGGTATTAATCGTTTTTATGTTATTAATTATTATTATAGAAGCTAAATAGCTGAAGTCTAAGATATTCTACGATATTGTTGTGATATTGATTGTACTACTAGCTAAAGTCTGAAATGTTTTAGAACCAATATCAAACTTTCAGGTCTAGCACTAAGCGCTATCATCTATAGTCATCTAAAGTCATTTCATTAGTGGTTGTTGTGATGTTGATTAGTTATAGTAGAATTGATCCGTTGTGAAACTAACTTTGTTTAAAATGTATGACGATGTTGGCAAATTGACAAATTTGGCATAAATTTTTAACACAAGTTTGTTTGACACAGAGCAAACAACTCAGCTTTATTAAAAGTTTGAGATGTTTTGGAATTATAATAAGTAGGTAAAGCAATTATAAATATATCCTACTTATTATTATAACTGCTAAAATATGTCAGTTTTTTATTTTTTTGTTACTATTTTACCTAAAAATCACTGAACGGATTTAGATGAAATTTGGTAAGCGCTACTTTTTATCCCGATATTTCCACAGGAACGGGAACCACGTGGGTAAAATCGCGGGCGGCCGTTAGTTTTAATGACTATGTGAATCAAAGTAATTACATTTACATGTTCTTAGTTTTTGTTTAATTTCATTACCCTATGTCAATAAAATGTAGATAAATAAATATGTAGAATTAAAGGAAAGAAGTTATTATTATTAAATACTTTATTCATAAATAGATAACAATTAATCACCGCTGACCACTGAGCTACCGAGACTTAGCTCTCTAAAAGTCTCTCTCTGAAAGTCTCGGTAGCTCGGTGGTCAGAGCATTGGACCGGATTTCCAAAGGTCGTGGGTTCGAGTCCCATCTGAGAATTCACTTGTGGTCGAGTTGATTTTTTCCAATATTTTTCTATGTAATATATATCATAAGTATAAAAATAGCATTGAAAAATGCAAAAATTAAAAAATCATAAATTAATGGTATTTGTTATTTGGTATCAACAAAACGACGTAAAGCTTTTTACTTTGCACGGACGCCCAATAGCTGTATACGGACGTTTAATAGCCATATACGGACGGCCAATAGCCGTATACGGACGCCCAATAGCCATATACCGACGTTCAATAACCTGGCGATCTTGATTGCAGGAATACGGTACTATTCCAGGCGGTACTATGTGGCTGCAATCTACCAACTTTAAGATGTAAGAACTGTTCCTATTAAATTTTTTATTTTATTATAAACTATCATTTTATTATTAATATGAAATTTGGCAGGTACACAACCTTTCTGTAAGTGTTGCATGAAAGACTGTCATACATTTACCATTCAATCCATTAATCTATGCTCATTCCAACACAACAGACTTTGTACCTGGATAATTATAAGGTAGGTACTGGTAGTTACATACTGTAACATATGGGGCATCCATAAATGTAGGTATAGACCTTACGAATGTTGGAACAAATTAAATCTTGAAACTGTGTACTACAGACAAGCGATAGGAAAAGAAAGAGATAATAAACCTAAAGCTGGCAACGTCGCACTCCCAAATACCGTCCATCCTGTGAGGACGTTAAATAATCGATGTCATAGGTAAATTACGATCAATATATCTAGGATGCCTATAATGTATCACCATGGTTTGGGGTTCAAAAATGTTGGTGCATGACTGCAAGACGAATATCGCGAAAAATAAAATTATCGGAAAATGACGTATCCCACGGAGTTGGAAATAAAAAAACTAAGCAATATTCATTACGACATGTTAAAAAAAGTAAGCGGAACTGGGGGACGTCGTATTGATGCACTACGTGCATGACGCCAAAAAGGTTGTAGGATGTATATATATATATATATATATATATATATATATATATATATATATATATATAGTATTTAGATATAAGTAGTATATTTTATTTATGTGCTCCGTATTTGTGTAAGTTTATTAGGTTTTAATGAATATGTTAATTTTCTTTTTGTATTGTTTATGTTTCTTTTAAAATATGTATGTTTTTGACACACTGCTCTTCGCATTCTCTTCAGTTCTTTCGGTTGTCTGGAAGAGATCGCTTTCAGCGATAAGGCCGCTCTATCTATCTAAGTTCTATCTATGTGATTGTTCTTTCTTTTTGTAATGTGTGTGTGTGCAATAAAGTGTCTATCTATCTATTGTCATCAGGCATTTTTTTATGTCCCCACTGCTGGGGCACTGGCCTTCCTTATGGTTGGTTAAGGAGAACGGGCCATGACCCACCACGCGGGCCCAATGCGGATTGGTGGCTTTTAACGACTGCAAATGCAGCCGGGACCAACGGCTTAACGTGTCTTCCGGAGCACGGAGGAGCTCGAGATAGTAAATTTTTGGTCACCCATCGCGTGACCAACCATTGCGAAAGTTGCTTAACCTCAACAATCACTGCGCCACGGGCTCCTCATCAACTATAATTATACAACTGCAAAACGGAGTGTGCCCCCATGAACATCGCTATGTCTATCGCTGTCTGCTATGACGCATGATGCTGTCTTGCTTACACCACTAAGATGTGTGCGGGACAGACACGTTTTCAAGCTACGAGTTCCTCAGTGGCTAAGGATTCCGGGAGAGGCTCCCTTCCAACTTCAGCCTTATCAATACTTAACATCAAGTTTGATGAAAGCTAAGTCTCCACGTCGTTTATAAATAAAATAAATAATCAATAAAAGCAGCTTATACTAAGGCTACGTATAGGAAGTTTTTCGTGTTTCGGGTTTTTCAAACAGATTTCGGCGGGGCTATTACCTATCTTTGCAACAGCAACGCGACAGCAGAAATTGTGCGATAATTGCTTTACGTCACGTATCAACAGTGCGGCCTCTACCGAACAAACAATGAGCTACAATGTGCATTCATTTAGTTCCTGATATTGCTACCAAATTGTTTTTGGCGCTAGCGTCATAGCAACACGCGGCGCCTCACTCTCGCATCTATGTAGGAGCACGACAGAGTGAGGCGACGCTATACGAACCATCAGCGAGCGATTAGCCAGCAATCAAATACGTAAAACGGTTTTTATTTTGACGTCCGCAGCGATCGCGCGATATCTGCGCGATAATAGGCTATTTGACAATGCGAAAAATAAAGTGTCAATTACTGTTATCAGTATAAATTATGAGTTTAAACATGGTTTTTTATTAACGTAAGTTGAAAATAATTATAAATTTATAAAAAAAAATGCATTTTTTAAACGTTTTGTCACGTGACACAAAACGCTCCTGATTCGTCGAGTTTATAATGACGTCACCTGCTTGTAAACCTCGTTTGACTACGTATGTGGATGATATGCAGAATACAGGCAAGTGACGTCACCGAACCCATTGCAGCGCCATATTGTCAAAGTAGCGTTTTGGCGCGCTATTTAAATACTGAATTTTTAATTTGATATTTTTCAGCAAATATGTACCAGAATTAAAGAAAACTAACTTTTACTGGGTTCCTTATACTCCACTATATAATATAAAATGGATTTTAAAAACCTGTCAAATAGCCTATTCTAAATTTTATGGTTTATATTATATAATAGCCCCGCGAGTCTGCAAATTACTGTCGAAAGACGTATACTCGATGTACGTTTGCTCGAATGAATTATGTATCTAAAAACTGGCTTGAAGTGTCGTAGTTTAATAACCATTGCTCTTATCCCTAAAAATAATGAGGATAGGTCTTTGGCAATGTCAACAGTCACACCAATTAGACTCCTATCCCTATCAACATTAAGTTCAATATCCCCAGGCGATGAGACCATCATGGCTTACAGAGGCCAGTCTATGGGCGATCTGGATCCTCACATATTCGCGGTGGCGGAAGAAGCGTATACGAAATTAGAAAGAGAGAAGAGAGACCAGAGTATTATAGGTAAGTAAATCAGTGCGATATTTAAAGGTGAAATATAGGAGACACAAACAATCAAATCTTTTCTCTTTATAATATTAGTATAGATTAAAAGCATTTGTTTTAAGTGTTAATTACTGACTTTTGATGTTGGCTCGATATCAATCTCAACTCAGTTCCGTCAAGAGTATACTTAATTTTGAACGATCGATTTTTTTTAAAACGAATAGTGAGCGGCGAATCTGGTGCGGGTAAGACCGTATCAGCTAAATACGCCATGCGATACTTTGCGGCGGTCGGCGGGAACGCCAGCGAGACGCAGGTCGAGAAGAAGGTGCTGGCCTCCAGTCCCATCATGGAGGTAAGTAGACAAGCAGACAGGCAAACACATACTCATACAAGCAACTAGACAAACACATGCTCGTGCAATTAACTAAACAAACTCATACACACACACATACACACACACACACGCACACACACACACGCACATACATAATGTATAAGTACACACGTGCAAGACGCCACAGAACAGAAAAAAATAAAACGTTTTTTCTGTTCTGTGCAAGACGCAGGCTTGCTTACCTTATTTTATTTTATTAAATAGGACAACCAACGAAACTTAGACTGGATACATAGTAAGGTTTTTAACATGCGAATTGAGACTTCAACTAAGTTATGTTCCACTTATAGGTCGCCACTACATAATGGACTACTTTAAAAAAGCGAATTACTTTCGCTATTGCAGACATTTCAGCCAGTGGCACCAAAGGTTGCTTGCAGCTGCTAAAGAATTCCCAGAAAACATTAAAATCGACTTCAAAAATAGAGTGAATAGGGACTTGTTGGACAAACATGCTCCATCTAAGACTACAGCAGCACACACACACACATACACTCACGTGCTCATACAATCAATTACACGAACACATACTTTTACGCAATTAACTAGCTAGATGAACACATACTCATGCAAATAAATAGACAAACACAACAGAAATATACTTGTACTGTGAAAAATTAAACGTCTTAGCAGCCGTCCATATTCCGGTCCGTCATTCCGTACAACTATTAAAGGCACCCATTATTTAATTGTGCAGTTTTCTTGGTATATTATGTCAATACAAACTACTCGACACACACACACACACACACGGGCTGCTGCCCCCACACTTAAGTAGCAAATTTTTGAAGTGAAAACTTCTTTAGCGGCGTTGAGCACTTTTTCTGTAATGGGTATAAAATCTTAAACTCGCGTCAGGACACGTGACCTGATCGAAAAAGCGTAGGACGGATGGAGAATGTTGAGGTGACAGGTTGACTATGGTCTCGGTTGCTTAGCGACAGACTGTTGATAATGTCTTTTACTTGTCTCTTGTTTTATTGTCAATATATATTTTTCGATTCTCTATAATAACTAATGTTTTCTTATATCTTATTACCTAACTTAACGTTCACTTTAATATGGTTTGTCATGTTTGTGTACGATAGCGCAATAAATGAATATTGTATTCTACCACATAAATGATAGTACTTTTATACTGATAAAGCAATTGGTGCAAAATTATTCCCTAACCATTCCAAAATATCAAACATGCTCAACGTTAATAATCAAGTTTTCACTTCTGCCGGCACTCCCGGAGTGCAACCCGTCTTTTTTTTATAACGTAACGATAACTGTGCGTTTGCACACAAAATAATTTTACTAGAAAACATGTTATCAATTAAGTATAATGTATGACTATCGAATATCTTTGCCCCTGTCGGAGGCCGCATTATAATTTAAATACACATTTGCAGTGCAAATGCACGAGTACTCAATTTCAATCACACACAATCACACTCAATCGCACACAGATTGTAATAAAAAAAAATTCGGATTTTATCGCTCAACTCATCCACTTAGATTTGAAATTTAAGTTTAAATTTTTTAAAGTTTACTAATTCAATGAACAGTGCGCGTCAAAATTTTACATCAGTTCATAAAAATACATAAGGTTATCTTTTACAGGCGATAGGGAACGCTAAAACTACTCGCAACGACAATTCATCCCGTTTCGGCAAATTCATAGAGATCCACTTCGACACCACCTACCGGATATCCGGTGCCAGCATGCGGACTTATCTCCTGGAGAAGTCTCGTGTGGTCTACCAGAGTTCGGGGGAGAGGAACTACCATATATTCTACCAGTTGTGCGCTGCAGGAGGGCATATGCCGGAATTACGACTAGGTAAGTGATATCCAAGGTCAAGAATAGAGTTATTGCTATGATATAATTTGCTTTTCATGTCTCATATTCTGAAAGTAACTCATAACTTGCCTAAAATGCGGGTTGAAAGTGATATGTGGTGGCCCTAGGGCTGTAATAAATTTGAAAAAATAATAGGGGGTGTCATGTCAAATCGATATCTGTAATCTCTTTGGACTTTTATTTACCAAAGGTATGTAGACAAAGGCACAGAAGCCTATACAGCTTATTTTGCTACATTATAAAATAATTAAAATCGTAGAAACCTTACAAAAATTTTTTTAGAATATTCTGTTTGTTTTTACTTTCCTCATATTCAAAATGAAAAGTAGAGTGTTTACTTCGGGTGTATGGACCCATAACAGTCTCGAACTATCGGCGCCCTCACTTCGTTGGGGCGCCAAAACACTCGACTGTTATGGGTGTCATACAGCCCTTGGTAAACAATCTACTATTACTTATCTCCTCTTTATTTACCCTTTCTCATAATACACTTTGTGGTCCTTCAAGCCGGATTATGAAACGCCACATCACAGTAGTAGGAGGATGTCGAGGACAGCGGAAAAATTGTTGCGAGGAAAAATACTGAAAACTATGTACTAGCTAGACTAGAATATTCTTATTTAAACGTTATTTATAGTAAACATAAAATAATATTTTATTTTATGTTTACTCAAAACGCCAAAATCGTTTGTAGAACTCATTATTACGAACCACTTTTCGTCTTGAAGCAAACCTTGAAATTGTGAAAAAATACAGCAATTTCATACATTTTAGCAGCGTCCCGATAAAATTTTGTTAGGAACAGCTTTTTTCACGATTTAAGGGTTGGTGCCATGCAAAAAGTTTTTCGTAAAGTTTAGTTCTCCAACGTAGTGTTGAAATATAAAGATAGTTGTTTTTTCTCGTATGATATTAGCTGGATAATTTAGTATGAATCTTGTTGCAGACCACCAAGATTCATTCCACTACCTTAACCAAGGTGGCAGTCCCAACATTGACGGCGTGGATGACCTCAAAGCCTTCAACGAGACGAAGAATGCTCTCTCTACTTTAGGTAAGTATTTTTGACGTGAAAATTTCTTTAGCGGCGTTGTGCATATCAGAGTTAAAAATTTTTGGGATGGGTAAAAAATGTTAAAGTCATGTCAGGACACGTGACCCTGATCGAAAATTCGTAAGTCCATTTACCTTTGACCTATTTCAAATTACATAAAGTCTCACACTTGAAAGATCTACGTATAAGGTAATAACAACCATTATATAAAGATCTCTCATTACTACCAACTTTCATGTTGATGCCAGGTCAGTTTTAATTTCAAGGGAGGAATATTCTTTTCTTTCATTACAACGCCATCTAGATATAGTTGAATTGACATTGAATTGGTGCCTTGAGAGAGAATTAGAGTTTCATACTACTGTACCAGATGGCGTTTATATTGTAGATTCATTATTCATAAATAACTATTGTCTTTGTAATGAAATTAATTATTAAAAAGTTTTTATTATTTGTTATTATTTTAAGCGGTTTTCACTTCTGCTGGCACTCCCGGAGTGCAACCCTTTGTTTTTTTATTTGGACTTATACTAGATTTGGTTCGTTTTGAATGCAAATATTCAAAAATCATAAACGAATAAGTAATTTTATATTATGTCATGTTAATCTGTTCCGAACTCAAAGTTTTACTAATCAAATGTGTAAAGTGAGTCTAGAGAATGAATGAAAAAAATGTATTGGAGAGAAAACACAAACAAAAGTAAAAACAAACATACTATTTTTATGTCTTGTTTACCAGGTGTAACAGAAACCGAACAACAGAACATGTTCACGATACTAGCAGCGATACTCCACCTTGGTAATGTGGACTTTGCCGAGACGGACCCCGACGTGAGCCCCGGACAGGAGTCGGAGGAAGGCGCTTATATCAGTGTGAGAAGATTTATTTTACTCTAGCATTTGCTCTAGCTAGGTGCTAAAAACCTTGTAGATACATTACGGTACTCTGCAATATTAATTTCATTCAACAAATCTCTCAAATCAAAATGTTGCTAACGTAGTCCTAACAACAGATATACAGAAGCTGATTCCTTTCTTGTCTTAATTTGACCGTGTTTTCTTTCACAGTCCAATGACAAACACCTAGCCACTGTCTGCTCTCTCCTCGGCCTCTCAAAAGTAGAACTCCTAAGATGGTTGACGCACAGAAGAATAGCTTCTGCCCACGAAGTGATAGTATCTCGTATGGACATACAGAGAGCTACTTTCGCCAGAGACGCGTTGGCTAAGAGACTGTATGGGGAGTTGTTCGCGTGGCTGGTGCAAGCAGTGAATAGAGCGTTGGACACTGGACACGCGAAAAGGCACTTTATTGGTGAGTACTTTATTTGTTTGTAGCTAAACTGGACATCGTTATAGGGAACAATTTCAGCGGATTATCAGTGGATCCAGGATATTAAGGACAGGATTTCACAAATTCACAAATTTTGAGCGAAAACGCCGTCGGCTGTCAAAGTGAAGTTGACAGCGATGCCGACGGCACTTACGCGGTAGGCCCACAGTTCATACCATGCGTACTATTTTTTTTGTTGGCCGGCACTTTTAGAAAACGCCCCAAAATGTATGGAGCCTGAATGATCTCCATAGCTCCGAATTTATAATGACTTGATCTGTATTTGTCACAGGCGTCCTTGACATCTACGGTTTCGAAACCTTCGAGATCAACTCCTTCGAGCAGTTCTGCATCAACTACGCCAACGAGAAACTGCAGCAGCAGTTCAACTCGCACGTCTTCAAGCTGGAGCAGGACGAGTATATCAAGGTATCTCTCTCTAACAGTGTATCATAAGCTAGGATATCTAAGCGAGACCTTCGAGATCAACTCCTTCGCTTCCTACACTAACCGATTTGGACCACTAGAATTGCTAAATCTTTCCATAATTATGGTAATTTTTGGTAAACCAAGATCTTTTCGTTTAATGATGCTTCAAAGTTTCTATATACGTACTCGTTTAGCGAACTCAAGTTTAGCGATTTGAAGACTTAATGTAATTTTGGTAAAATTAAATTCTATTTGTATACTTTTGGTAACCAAGTCTTTAAGATCCATGGGAGTACTGCCACCAGTAATAGAAAAAATAAAAATATTGTCTCCACACAGGAGGAGATATGCTGGAAAATGATAGAATTCTACGACAACCAACCTTGCATAGACTTGATAGAAGATCGTCTAGGAGTGCTTGCTTTATTAGACGAAGAGTGCCGGGTTCCGCAAGGGTCGGATCAGGGGTTCGTCGCCAAACTGCACCAGAAGTGCGCGCATTATCCGCACTTCATGAAGCCACGGTTCGGGAACGCCGGTCAGTATACACACACACACACACACACACACACACACACACACACACACACACACACAAACACACAGTGTACATAGAGTAGAGAAACACAAAGAAGGGGAGGAAAGAGTTAAAAAAGGCTAATAGTCTCCCCGTCGGCGTCGTTATGAAAAAAAAAGTAAAGTATCATAATAATATTCATAATCATAAATAAAAGAAGTATGATAGAGAGAACCAAAATAATCGGTTTGGTAATGAAGGTGATTATTAAAAACACACACACACACAAGAGATGAATAGTGAGAGAGAGAGAGGGGAGGGAGAGAGTCTGACAAAAAGAGACTGAGAAAAAAAGTTAGTACTGTCAGTAGTACAGTGTGGTAGAAGATGCGCTTAGAGTGCGAGCATTACTCGATGAAAATTTTAACATGCCGCAAAAGACGGATGACCTATAGATAGAGATTACTAGACAAAGAGAGAAAACAAAGTATAGTATGACACACATACACACACAAACACACACACACACACACACATACACACACACACACACACCCGTACACACTGTATACCTATATACTGTGTACAGAGATTGAGGGGCAGATCTATAAATTTTCTGGGAGACAAAAACAACATACCAAGAGAGAGTATGATAAAAGAGAGAGGAGGAGGGCTCATTTAGTAATTATTATCATTTTGTAAACATTTAATTTCCATCCACTCATCATAATAAAGCACTTCGCTGACACCGTAGAATACCAATGTGGAGGTTTTACCTCCTGTTGTCTCATTCACTCCATATTGACTCCGGAGAGACAGATCTACAGCTTTTGGTCTAGTGGTAACACCACCAGTGTCAGACCCAGAGGTCCCGGGATCGATTCCCATTGAGGGTACATATTCGGTTTGGTGGTAGAACTTGTTGTAAGTCCGCCTGGCTAGCTAGTAGCTACGACCATCTTATCTAAGTCTGACGCCATGCCAATAATGTAATCAGCATTGTTGTGTTCCGGCAGTTAGAGAAAGGATAGCCAGTTCCTCAGTGGTTGAGGATTCCGGGAGAGGCTCGCTTCCATCTTCAACTTGATCATTACTTAACATCAGGTATGATGAAGGCTAAGTAATAATAATAAAATTATTTATTCAATAACTTCATATACATAGTTTGTTATTATTGGCATACAAACTTACAAAATATGTTAGTACCTAAACATAAACAAACAAGTTTTTTATATTTCTACAAATATAAAATTCTTCTTACCTATGATCATTTAAAAGTACATTAAGAAAAAAAGGTGTCTTATGGTAATTATATTTAATATTATGCCTGAACTAGGTGATCCTGTGTTTTAGGCTTTTAGACCTTAACTAAAAGATACATCTTATAATATCCTGTGTTAACAATATTAATACTAAAAATATTTAAAAGCAAAGAATAAAACAATTTAGAATAATAATTTAAAATAATAAACTACCTTCGCAAAGTATCACACACAAACAATCAATTTAAAATCTCTCAAAAATACCTGTAAGTATTTTAATATTAAATCACTTTGTCACAAAAAGTAATTCTTCTGTATCATCATACGTCATCTTTTGCAGAGTGTCTTTAACATTTTTTTTGCAATTAATGCGGCTTAATGGATAAATATTTGCTATGGCATTAATTCGATATATATAAAATTTGGTCGTAAAAGTATATTTGAGTCCACAAGTATATCCCCGTTGTTCATAAAAAAAGATCAGACGTCGACTTTGTGTAAGATTCCGGGAGAGGCTCGCTTCCATCTTCCAGCCTTATCATAACTATCATCAAGTATGTTGGAGGGTAACTGTATCCTCGTTGTTTGTAAGTCATATTAGAAGATCAGACGTCGACTTTGCCTACGTCCGTCTAGGTAAAGCCATTTTAACGTCCCCACTGCTGGGCACTGGCCTTCCTTATGGATGAATAAGGAGACCAACCCACCAATTCGTATTGAGCCTGCGTGGTGGGTCATGGCCAATTCTCCGTAATCATCCTCATTTATTTAGTACTTTATGTAATTATCATTCGTAATACATCCTTTCTTTGCAGCCTTCATAATAAAACACTTCGCCGACAACGTAGAATACCAATGCGGAGGTTTCCTAGAAAAGAACAGAGACACCGTCTCCGAAGAACAGTTGGAGTGCATACGGTCGGCCACCTCGTGCCGTCTCATTCACTCCATATTGACTCCGGAGAGACAGATTGATCAAACTTCGACTTTACCTCCCCCGTCTAGGAGAAGAACTACGCCGTCTGTGCAGCCGGCTAGTTTGACGGTGAGTTTTAGGTTATTTGTTATGATTTTTCTATTTTAGGTGAAAAGTAACTTGAAGATCTTGACATGCAGTAGAAATATTATGACAATCTATAGAATATTTCGAGAAGCTCTGTACAATCTTGGCGTCCAACTTATCGCAGTGTCTCAAGACGAAAGTCTATGACCAGTGTGTGTTGCCAGTGATGACTTACGGTAGTGAGACGTGGTCGCTAACTATGGGCCTGATACGAAAGCTCAAGGTCACCCAGAGGGCTATGCTCGGCGTTTCCCTACGTGATCGAATCAGAAATGGGGAGATCCGTAGGAGAACTAAACTAACTGACATGCTCGAAGGATTGCTCAGCTGAAGTGGCAGTGGGCGGGACACATAGCGAGAAGAACCGATGGCCGTTGGGGCGGAAAGGTTCTGGAATGGCGACCGCGCACAGGACGTCGCTCCGTGGGTAGGCCCCCGACAAGGTGGACCGACGATCTGGTGAAGGTCGCGGGAAGCCGCTGGATGCGGACTGCGCAGGACCGATCGTTGTGGAGATCCTTGGGGGAGGCCTATACCCAGCAGTGGGTGTTATGTGGCTGAGACGACGATAGAATATTTAATGTATCACTGTCTTTGATTGATGGAAGACGGGATTTTGTAGCATAAGTAGAGATGGGTTTCTTCCCGAGCACTTACGGACATTTTGAATAAATACTCAATTTTCCATACTAATAAATGGCTAACTGGAAGCAAAAGGACGTATATTGAGCATTTATTAATAAATGCCTATGCAAAAATCCATCTCTAAGCACGAGTGATCTTCTCTCTTATAAGAAGATCTCTTTTTCGAAATTTCAGGCTTCAACAACAAGTTGTTCGTAACATAATTTGAACATAATTTTTCTACGAGTGAAAGCTGAAAACCAGTGTTTTGTTCCATCGGGGCAAAAATATACGCTGAACTTTTCCTTCTTTGCATCGCTATGACAAACATGCACAGTTATACTTATGAAATTAAACAATAGTTTGATTTCATGGGTAGGTCGCTGTACGAACTTATGTGCTCGCTTCTTTTTTGTTAGTCCTTAAGTAGTTTGTTTATTTTTCTTTTCTTTTATTTTCTTTTGTTTATGTGCATTTATGTTTGTGATGCAAATAAATGTTTTTTTCTCAAACATGCTGAGAAATGTGAGCATTATTTTGACAACCTTCTTCGAGATAAATCTATATTGCTGTACTGGCCACATACATGCGAGCAGCGGCCGGCAAAAGTTGCATGAAAATCCATATCTGTCGTGTTTAGCGGCCAAATAAATTACATAGTAAACTCCTATCTGTCGTGTAATCTAGAAATAGAACGATCTTTTACCCCGAAATATGACAACCAACGAGGTATATCAAAGGTTTTATTTAAATTTCGAACTGTCTTGCAAATAGAAAGCTGTTTTAGAAAAAAAAACAACAAAATAACACTTTAACGCGGGAAAATATACTGTTGTTCGTAGTTCGTCTGTTTTCGAAAAGTAGTTTTAATTTCCGCGCATTGTTTGAGAAAAGTACTATACAAGCCTTGGCCACAACTAGGCATTGATGGACTTACGTATGTGTGCCTCGGCCCACATTTACACGTTCGTCCATCAATGCCTCTTTTGCTGGCCGCTGCAGTAATGTATCATATCTATCTATCTTTTATCTATGAGATCTACAAAGAGTTTTGAGTTAACATAAAATAACAATGTAAGTTGTTCTATAGCAACCGCCTCGCCGCACTTCCGGCCAGAAGCAAACTGTAGGTGCTCAATTCCGCGCTTCCCTATTCGCCCTGATGGGCACGCTGTCGGCCACCACGCCGCACTACGTGCGCTGCATCAAGCCCAACGACTGCAAGAGCGCCTTCGAGTTCCACCCTGCCAGGGCCGTCAACCAGCTCAGGTAAGTTTAGAGTAGTAATAGAAGAAGTAAGGCATTCATTTTGGTGTCAGTGTATTTTGTTAGACCCAGGTGCCAATGGTTTAATGACAGCCCACTAAATATGTCCACAATGGACCAATGTCAGCACACGGCTGACTAAATTCGGTCCATGACTGACTAAAGTCAATCAGCGACCGGCTATATTCAGTCCGTGACCGCCTAAATTCAGCCAGCGACTGACTGAATTCACTATGCGACCGACCAAATTCATCTAGTGACTTACCAAATTCAGACGTTGGCCGACTAAATACAATCTGCGGCCGAATAAATACAGTTTGCGACCGACCATATCCATTCAGACTGACGAAAGCCACAAGCAAACAGTAGGCACGCAATTTCGAGCATCTCTATTCGCTCTAATGGGCACCCTGTCGGCCACCACGCCGCACTACGTGCGATGCATCAAACCCAACGACTGCAAGAGCGCCTTCGAGTTCCACCCCGCCAGGGCCGTCAACCAGCTCAAGTGAGAAAGTAGTAAGATGTTACTTTCAGGAGAGTCTGTACTTTTAGATGTCTAGAGACATAAATACAGGTAGAAAATGTCACACTTAAAACTTTGTTCCGATTCGTGACCGATGAATTTCAGCCCTCAACCGACTAACTTTAGTGTGCGACCAACTAAATACCGTCCGCGACCGACTAAATTGACTCCGCGACCAACTATATTCATTAAGTGACTAACCAAGTTCAGTCCGCGACCGACTAAATTCAGACAGCGATTGACCGAAGTCGTAAGCTATTCCGCGCTTCCTTATTCGCCCTGATGGGCACGCTGTCGGCCACCACGCCGCACTACGTGCGCTGCATCAAGCCCAACGACTGCAAGAGCGCCTTCGAGTTCCACCCCGCCAGGGCCGTCAACCAGCTCAGGTAAGTTTAGAGTAGTAATAGAAGAAGTAAGGCATTCATTTTGGTGTCAGTGTATTTTGTTAGACCCAGGTGCCAATGGTTTAATGACAGCCCACTACATACATCACCGATCGAGTAATTTCAGTCCGCGACCGACTTAATAACGTCCGCGACCGACTTAAATCAGTCCACAATGGACTAAATTGGGTCCATTACTGACTAAAGTCAATCAGCGACCGGCTATATTCAGTCCGTGACCGCCTAAATTCAGCCAGCGACTGACTGAATTCACTATGCGACCGACCAAATTCATCAAGTGACTTACCAAATTCAGACGTTGGCCGACCAAATACAATCTGCGGCCGAATAAATACAGTTTGCGACCGACCAAATCCATTCAGACTGACGAAAGCCACAAGCAAACAGTAGGCACGCAATTTCGAGCATCTCTATTCGCTCTAATGGGCACCCTGTCGGCCACCACGCCGCACTATGTGCGCTGCATCAAGATGACTGCAAGCGCGCCTTCCAGTTCCATCCCGCCAGGGCCGTCAACCAGCTGAGGTGAGAAAGTAATTTCAGGATATGAAGTAGACTTGTATGTCTTTATTTAGATCCAGAGTGGTTTGATAAAAGCCGCCGACAAGCCAGTCTTTCGCAACCGGCTTAAGACTGTCTGCGACCAACCAAATAACCGACTAAATCCATATTAAATGCTACAGACTTAATTTAATCCAACCGACTTTTTTTTTATGAACGACGGGGAGGCTCTTAGCCTTCATCATACCTGATGTTAAGTATTGATAAGGCTGAAGATGGAAGCGAGCATCTCCCGGAATCCTCAATCACAGAGGAACTGGCTATCTTATCTCTAACTGCCGGAACACAACAATGCTGAAAACATTATTGTTATGGCGTCAGACTTAGATAAGATGTTGGTAGCTAGCCAGGCGGACTTACAACGAGTCCTATCACCAACTAAACCGAATACAATTTTGGAATCGAACCCGGGACCTCTGGGTCTGATACCGGTGGTTGTACCACTAGACCAGAGAGGCGGTTAAAATTAATTCCGCGACTGATTGATTTCATTCTGCGACCGACTAAATCCTTTCTAAATTCAGTCCATGACTGACCAATTTTAACTGACCTAAGCAAACTGTAGGCGCCCAGTTTCATGTTCCTATTCGCCCACCGACTGCAAGCGCGTCTTCGAGTTCCCCCCGCCAGGGCCGTGAACCAGATCAGGTGAAATTAAGAAGTTACTTTCAGGGTATAGAGTCTGTTTCTTTAGATCCAGGTGTCAGTGGTTTTATGACAGCCGACGAAATATGGTTCCCGACTACAGACCAATTTTGGAACGCGACTGACTAAATTCAGTCTGCGAACAAACAATTTCAGTCGTCAACCGATTAAAGTCAGCGAATTCATTCCGCGACTGATACCGTCAGCGACCGACTTTATGTAGTACATACGTGACCAATCACATTGTGACCGACCAAATGCAGTCGTTGGCCGTCCAATTTCATTCCCTAACCGTTCAAAGTGAAGTCTAACAGCGAGTAACCAAATTCAATCCGTGACAAACCATATTCCCCATTGTCGTCGGTTAGAAACAAACATTAGCGCCAAATCCGTGCGTAAAGCTGGAACACCAAATTATCTAACCGCCTTTGTGGTCTAGACCCAGGGTCCCGGGTTCGATTCCCAGCGGGGTACATATTGTATTCGGTTTGGTTGATGGTAGGACTTGTTGTAAGTCCGTCTGGCTAGCTACCGCCATCTTATCTAAGCCTGACGCCATAACAACATTGTATACAGCATTGTTGTGTTCCGGCAGTTAGAGATAAGATATCCAGTTCCACAGTGATGAGGATACTGGGAGAGGCTCTCTTCCATCTTCGGCCTTATCAATACTTAACATCAAGTATGATAAAGGCTAAACTCTTGACTATTCTTAACTTTGCGACTTGTCAATAATTGTGCATTTATGTTGTATTTAAACATTATTTGTTTTATAGAGCATGCGGTGTTTTGGAGACCATCAGAATATCGGCAGCCGGCTTCCCGTCCCGGTGGCTGTACCAAGATTTCTTCCATAGGTTAGTCCATACTACATACTATCATATAATCATACTTTAATTTCGATCAATTAAGCCCACGAATGGAACTGCTTAATTTCTTACTTCTTTTGCTATGTCATTCTTGACGGTTCTTCTCGTAGAGGCTTTATCATATGACAGCCTAGACTTTGTAAACGATTATTGGTTTTTGTCTTATGTGCTTTAGTTCTTTTAATTCCATAATAACAGATTCAAAATGTCAAACGCAAAATTTTTCCAATTTCGTGTCCGACCAAGTTTGGCCAAATGTAGCGACCGATTGAATTCATTCCTTGATGGATCAAATTCAGGCCGTGACCGACGAATTTTAGTTGTAAACCGACCAAAAAACTATCATTGTTCCCAGATATCGCCTTCTCTGTCTCCACAAAGATGTAGATCGTGGCGACATCAAAAGCACGTGCAGCCGAATACTGGTCAAACATCTGAAGGATCCCGACAAATACCAATTTGGAAAGACGAAGATATTCTTCAGAGCTGGCCAGGTTTGTATCATATCATCATATTTTTTCGTTCCTGCCATCATCTCCTCCTTTACGATGTTTCCGGTTGACTGGTAGAGAATACTTATGAAAAAGTCCGCCATTTGATGTATTTGTTTAAAAATTTATGAATAAATGCACAGAATTTCCTTCGGGATTTATAAAGAGAATAGGTCTAGACTCAAGACAAGACCCACCACGCGGGTGGATATTGTGTAGTATACCAACAAAATATTTTAACACTAGCTATACCTGTGGCTTTTAAACATTGAATATTTACCCCCAATATTTTTGAGAGAGAGAGAGAGACATTTTTTATTCACACAGAAAGACCATACAGCACAAATGCTCATACAACCAAGATAAAAACAAACAGTAATACAAAGAAACAGGTAGGTAACAATAAAAATAAAAAAAAGACGTGTGGCACTCGGGGACTGCCGCGGTAAAGCTATTGCATAGCATTTTGTATCAACTTATGCAATTATAATTTTATTTATTTATTTTATTCATGCAGTATTTCTTTTTCTTTGATATTAATTCAAGTTACACCTTTTGAGCGTGGTGACCAATATGAAAACAAATTTTTCTATTATTAAATAAATAAAACACAACGCCGTATCGAAGACTGCCGAACTGAAACGACGTTAGACGATGCACGGCTTTCAAGCCACACCTCCTTGCCCGTCGGAGTGGGGAGCGGGAGGTTTTTTCGTTACGGAATTTTTGGATTCGGTCCCCGCGCTCAAGGCCCGCGATAGAAGCTATGCAATAGCTTAAAAATCGTTACGAAAAAAGTATGCGTTTCCGCGTCAAATGCTTTGGTGGGGGGATGGGGGGACACCCCCTCACCTCACACCCGTTTCCCTACATTCAGACTCGTTGTTTTATTTCGACTTTGTTTTTCGATTTTGTTTCTCAGGTGGCGTATCTAGAAAAGATCCGCGCCGATATACAACGGCTGTACTGCGTTAGGGTTCAAAGTTGCGTGCGTCGATTCGTCGCCCGACAGAAGTATATACGATTGATGAAAGCTATACGAGGACTACAAGCCAGAGCTAGAGGATTCTTGGCGAGACGGTGAGTGATCTGTAGGCTTATTACGAGTTTGGCAAACTTGACGTTACAGTAAACGTTAACGTAAAATGTAGCACTGTCTCTTTCATATTTAGCGACTGTTTTACCGACATGAGCAGTGTATCCGATAGTCTACGCTAACGAATTCTGTAAATGTCATGATAAGCAAACTCGTAATAGGGGTACTGAAACTTATTGTGGTTGGAATTAATTTGAGTTAGGATTCAAAGTTGCGTGCGTCGATTTCTCTATTGAGGATTCTTGGCGAGATGGTTACGGGCCTTATTGTATAGATATTAAGACTAAATTATACATAGGTTGTAGGTAAGATAGTTTTGATCTTAATATTTGTGTAATTATTTTTTACCCCTACCTTTTTTGTTCTTTTATGAACGACGGAAGACTTAGCCTTCATCATACCTGATGTTAAAGTATTGATAAGGCTGAAGATGATAAGCTCACTTTTCAATTTGACGACTCTGTATGAAATAAAACAGGGAGAAAAAAATAGCCCTTGACAAGTTTCTTGCCGGTTCTTCTCGTTACGCGGTCTCCCACCGTAGGGTTTGTGAACCGATGGCGTAGCTTCTTTGACGTTCATAAGTGCGTTCATAAGTGCTTGTAACAGCCTAGACTGAATAAATGATATTGATTTGATTTGATTTGATGGAAGCGAGCCTCTCCCGGAATCCTATCTCTAACTGCCGGAAGACAACAATGCTGAAAACACTGTTGTTATGGCGTCAGGCTTAGATAAGATGATGGTAGCTAGCCATCTTCTGATACCGGTGGTTGTACCACTAGACCACAGAGGCGGTTATAACTTATGATCTTGGTGTAAACTGTAGGCTTGGATAGTTATTCCATGTATTGCCTCTGTCATGCAAATGACATTTGAATTTGAAGTGTCGTGTGAGGCGCCGCGGGTCGCTAAAATATGGTTCGTAAATAAATAATATGGCAAATATTACGACTCGTGAAGGGTGCTGCCAGCGGAAATGGGTCTACTCAAGTCTGCTTATCTTAACGGGTGTGCTTAGAGCTTTAATATTTTCATCTAAAATTAATTGTAGCTGACCTGCATGTACGTCACAGCTTGCAGTACTGAGTAATCTTGTAATGCAAGAATTGTTGTAATATTTATGTTATGTCCTATAGAATACCGACTATTGAATTTATTTGCAACTTGAAAACTCTGTATAAAATAAAACAAGGAGAAATATAACAGGCCCTGACGAGTTGCTTGCCGGTTCTTCTCGTTACAAGGGCTCCCACCGTAGGGTTTGTGAACTGGTGGCGTAGCTTCTTAAATTGTTAAACAAGAAAATATACTAGAAATAAGCAACTTGTCTCATATCGCTCTGACGGGATTCAAACCCGCACCCTTAGGAATCCGACCCAATGCACTGACCAATTATGCTACAGAGACTTTTGAGGACACGTCGAAGTTTTCCAGAATATTCACATTTCTACGGTGTTACTTGCTGTTTCATCTTAATCATTGTTCGAGTCCCGTCAGAGTGACATGAGACAAGTTGCTTTTTTATAGTATATTTTCGTATAATATTTAATAATAAAAAATATGTAATAATGGTATGCTTACAGTAAAACTTTGTCTACAGCAAAGCGCAAGAAGTCCGTCGCAACCGAGCCGCTATCAAACTCCAAAAGACTATCCGCGGCTGGCTAGCTCGTGTCAAATACCAACGGTTGCGGAAACTGGCCATCGGGATACAGGCGAGAGCCAGGGGGTTACTGGCTAGAAGGCTTTATAGAGACAGGAGGAGGGTTAAAGCGGTAAGTTGGAGTTGTATATTAAGTTGAAAATCAAAGTGTCAAAGTCAATGTTAAAAGTTAAAGTAAAAAGCTAATAGTGAAAGGTACAGGAGGAGAGTTGAAGCGGTAACTGACGATAGCTGAAATAAAACAACTTTTGCGGAGTATTTAGTGCGATGTATTTACCCAAAATAGTAAATACTTTGGTACTATAATTGTTTGATACTATAATTTTTCGGTTTAATTGCGGTTTTTTGGTTTCCCGACGTTTCGGCACCGTTTCAGTTATTGTTGTACAGTTATTGTCTTGGCAACGGAAAAGATGCGCGTTTTATTTCTATTATGAGTGCGCGAAGAAACTTAAGATGTGCATAAGTGACAATAACGTTTAACTAAAAAATCAAAAGTCTAAAGTTAAAGTCAAAAGTCGGAGTAAAAGTTAATGTCAATAGTTAAAGGTACAGGAGAAGAGTTAAAGCGATATGTAGGAGTTTTGAATTTTTGCATTTTCATTGCTTTTTTATACTTATGATAAATTTTGAGACGAACAAAAGTCTCGGTAGCTCAGTGGTTAGAGCATTCGACCGGATTTCCGAAGCTCGTAGGTTCGAGTCCCATCTGAGAATTCATTTGTTGCCCAGTTGATTTTTTCCAATATATTTCTATTTAAAATTTATCATAAGCGATAAGTGGGAGTTTCAAAATCAACGCCAAAATTAAAATCAAAAGTTAAATGTCTGGAGGATCAAAGCGTTGAATGAGAATTCAATATCAAAGTTACAGTCAAAAGTGATAGTCCAAACTTCAAAAGACTATTCGCAGTTCGCTTCAAATACCAACGGTTGAGAAAACTGGTCATCGGGATACAGGTGACAGGAGGAGGGTTGAAGCGGTAAAATTTCTAACTAACACAATTGGTATACCATTGTTCTTTGGAGACCGGTGTTCTGCTAGCAAATGACAAATTAAAAATAATAATAAAATAAACTTTATTGCACACGATAAAAAAGAACAACACACAATAGGCGGCCTTATTGCTTCATAGCAATTGGCTCTTCCGGGCAACCTTGGGTGTGTGAGAGAGAGAGAGAGAGAGAGAGAGAGAGAGAGAGAGAGAGAGAGAGAGAGAGAGAGAGAGAGAGAGAGAGAGATATATATATATATATATATATGTCTCTCTCTATATATCTATATATATATATATCTATATATATATATATAATATCTCTCTCCTATTATTTATATATAGGGGAATGGGTGTGTAATGAGGTTAGTGAATAATATGGTTATGTACTAATAAATAAATACCGAAAGAGGAAATATTTAGATAATATGATAACTTTTAGCAAGAGAAAGTAATGACATCTTATGTTTTGGCGCGCACTGTTCATTGAAATAAAACAACTTTTACGGATATCAAACGCGCTATATTTAAAACCTAAAAATACGGACAATTACGACTTAGTTCGTGGAAATATAGCGCGTTTGAAATCCGTAAAAGTTGTTTTATTTCAATAAAGTAATGACTTCTGACTTGCTCACCAAAGGATCGCAGAGTCTGAGCCTTTTTGTTACCCTCTGGAAGAGCGTTCCACAAACGAACAGCATGCACAGAAAAGAAGTAGGAAAAGAAATCAGAAGTGTGTATTTATTAATTAACAAAATCCCAACCGGACACCGTTAAAGTAACAAACAAATGTTAAAATTAAAGTCGAATGTGAAGTTAAAAAATTAAGGTACATGAGAACATTTTATAAATTTAGAATTTTTGCATTTCTCAATGCTATTTTTATACTTATGATAAATTTTATATACAAAAATATTGGAAAAAATCAACTCGGCCACAAGTGAATTATTAGATGGGACACGAACCCACGACCTTTGGAAATCCGGTCTAACACAGTATACAGGAGGTTACACTGTATACAGGAGGATAGTTAGAGCAGCAGATGAAGAATTTTGCCTCCATATTGCCTCCACCAAACATATCAGTACGTTGCGTTGGTGGTTAGTGTACGTCTAAGCTTATTTTAATAATCTCCCAAGGATGCGGGTTCGAATCCCGTCAGGGCGACATGAAACTAGTTGCTTTTTTCTAGTATATTTTCTTGTTAAATATTAATTACATAAAAATAGCATTGTAAAATGCAAAATTAAAAAGTTATAATTATTTTAATAATGTTTTTTTTTTAGGTTATGGAGATACAGCGCTTCGCTCGCGGCTATCTCGCTCGGTTGAAGGCCAAGAAGATGAGAAGGCATATCGTCATCGCGCAAGCTGCTGTAAGTACATTGTAACCAGTCTAACCAACTAAAATGCCAAAATTCATTAAAAAAATTGTTTGAAACGTAACAGAACAGGCATAGTTACTCTTAATATAGATAGACTTGTAAATAGTCGTCGTCTCAGCCACATAACACCCACTGCTGGGTATAATTTGTCCACTTTTTGGTGCTTTGGTGCGCCAACGCTTTCACCCGCGTGGTTCCCGTTCCTATGGGAATATGGGGATAAAAAGTACCCTATCTTTTAAACCAGGCTATCTTCTGTCTGTGTGGCAAATTTCATCCAAATACGTCCTGTAGTTTTTGCGTGAAACTGTAACAAGCAAACAAACAAACTGACATAAGCATATTTTTTTTTTACTTTAGCATTTATAATATTAGTAGAATAAAAGCCTTTGACGAGTTTCTTGCCGATTCTTCTCGGTGCAAGGTTTCCCACCGTAGGGTTTGTGATGGAATGCTTGTAACAGTCTAAATTGAATAGAGTGATTTGAACTTTTTTTGTATTGTTTTGTTTTGTTGTATGGCTGGCCTCGTCCCAGTCCGCTGTAGGAATTACTATGAGACGCCATTTTGAAAAAAAAAACAACATGGCGTCGCACGATTATATCTATACAAAAGAACAGGGTACACACAGAGGAACAAAAATGGTATTATATATAATACCCTAAAGTCCTAGTTTAATTGTAGTTAAAAATGAAAAATGCCGACCCAAGATATCATCTTTAACTCCCAATTATCTCACTAACCTGACACTTTAGGGCATTATGTTATATGATATTTTTTGTTCAAATTTTGGTTAATTTTTGTTGGTGGTAGGACTCGTAAGTCCGCCTGGCTAGCTACCACCATCTTATCAAAGTCTGACGCCATAACAACAATGTTTTCAGCATTGTTCTGTTCCGGCAGTTAGAGATAAAATAGCCAGTTCCTCAGTGGCTGAGGATTTTTCGGGAGAGGCTCTCTTCCATCTTCAGCCTTATCAATACTTAATTTCAGGTATCATAAAGGCTAAGGGTCTCCCCGTCGTTCATAAAAAAAAACGTTCTCTACTTATTTATATAGGTATGAACGTGCGACGATTTTTTCAAAATGGCGGACCGGGGACGAGGCTAAAACTTCAAACCCCTTTCTTATCAGTCTGTTTGGACCTCGTAATCAATAAAATAAGACATCTATACTTATTTTTTTGACCAATCAATCGTTTCATTCTCCCACCAGGTCCGTCGCTTCCTAGCTCGTCGTCAATACAAGCGTCTCCGCATCGAAGCAAGAAGCTTAGACCACGTGAAGTCCCTCAACAAGGGGCTGGAGAACAAGATCATCAGTCTCCAGCAGAAGTTGGGCACAGCCCTAGATAGGGCTAAAGGGATAGAGCCGTTGCAGCAGCAGGTGGTGGAACTCAGGTCAGGAAATAATTAAGATCAGATGATACTACATTTTCAAGTTCTATTTTCCCACTTTATTTACTAAAATATTTGCTGACGTGTACCCGAACATACCTGCAAAATATATGTCATTTTAAAGCTTACTAGCTGAGCTTAGCTACATACAGTTCACATATTCATAAAACTATTGTACTTTTTTTTCTCTACTCTAAAATCAGGTCATTGCGACATAGCGCAATTTGCAGTATCACTTACGATATATATTTGTTTTGTAATAAATAAATAAATTATATACTTATACATAGAAATCATCAAGACCAAGAGGAACAGATATGTAGTAAATATTAAACAAGAAAATATACTAGAAAAAGCAACCTGTATCATGTCGCCCTGACAGGATATATTTACTACATAAAAATAGCATTGTAAAATACAAAATTAAAAAGGAACAGACATGTTCATACACACAAATATTCTTGAGTTGCAATCGAACCTACGACTTCTGCGCAAAGCTTTTATGAGTTGAATTTTACAATGATTTTAAAATTACATTTATGAGTAACTATCAATTAGTAATAGCGGTTTGCAACATTATTCTGTCCATTAAATTTTCAAACAAACGACTGAAATGCTGGAACATTTAAATTATGTTTAGCGTTAGTAGATCGGGTCATCAGTGTGTAAAATAGGTCTCACCACAGACCTATATCAAGATCTGTGGGTCTAACACTAAGCTTACTTTTTTTGGAATTACGTACATCTTATGTTTTGGCGCGCACTGTTCATTGAAATAAAACAACTTTTACGGATATCAAACGCGCTATATTTCCACGAACTAAGTTGTAATTGTCCGTATTTTTAGGTTTTTAGGGGTTTTTTGATTTTCCCTATTTTCCCGATGTCTGTACACTTCCAGCAATACGTAGTAACTTGGTATCTACAGTGCGACAAGGCTTATAAACTCATTTGCAAAAAAAACGGGCACCTAAGCAATGAACCTTTCAAATGTTAATATTGCTTTGTTTGATAATTATAGGTAGTTTTATCCTCACAATTTGGTAAATAAATAAGAAAATAATCGTTTTCATCAGCATTTCATAAAATTTTGATACAATTTATGGGAAATAATGCTAAACCTCGCTAGTAGTGTATGTTCGCTAGTAGTGCATATACTCATGAAGTAAAAATAAAAAAGTTTTTTTGTTTGTTTTTCTTTAATAAAGTAAAAGCAGATAAATGTTTATTATCGAGTGTGACCCCCTCTAGCTAAAATCACAGCTTGAATTCGTCTGGGCATGCTAGCGAGTATATCCCGGATACTTGCTTGCGGAATACGTTCCCACTCCGCAGTAATCACATTCTTCAGCTCTCTGATGGTCTGCGGAGCCGGGTGTACTGATCTCACACGCCGTTTCAGAACGTCCCAGACATGCTCTATGGGATTGAGGTCGGGACTTCGAGCTGGCCAATCCAAACGACGAATGCCGACCTCTTGCACATACGCATTAACATCGCGGGATCGGCGGGCGCGAGCATTGTCGTCCATAAAAATCGAGTCTTCACCTAGAGCGGCCAATGCGGGTTGTGCATGAGGAATTAGAACTACCGTTATGTCTCGATGCCCAGTCAGTGAGCCGTTTTCAATGAAGACTAACTCTGTACGATCCATTGAATTGATTCCTGCCCAAAACATAACAGAGCCCCCACCATAAGGTGTGATTTCTTCGAAACATGCCTCTGCAAAGCGTTCTCCTTGTCTTCTTAGCACTCGCCGACGTCGATCTTCACCGAACAGAGATATCCTGGCTTCATCAGAGAACAAAACCCTATTCCAATCTTCTTGAGTCCATGATTCACAATTTCTAGCGAACCTAAGCCTGTGAACTCTGTGCTCACGGAGTAATTTAGGGCCGCGGGCCGGGCGGTGACTGCGTATATTGGCAGCGAGAAGCCTCCTCCTGACCGTCCATAGACTAATATGCACATTTCTTACTTCTTGGAGGTTGTTTTTAAGATCCACATACGAAGATTTGCGATTTCTCAATGCGCGACTCACAAGAAAACGATCATCCCGTGGTTGGGTACATGGTTTTCTTCCAGAACCAGGCCTTCTCTCGACGGAAGCAGTCTCCTGATATCGCTGCCAGGTCCTTTGGACTGTCGAGCGACTAACATTTAGCCTCCTAGCCACGAAACATTGGCTGCAACCCTCTTCAAGCAGCGCGATAATTTTGGTAGCTTTTACCACTTTATCTACCATTTTTGATACAGCCAAACAGCAATAAATAAAGCTTTGACAGTCAAGGATATGAAATTAATCGATAAAAATTGAATAAAAGTTATGAAAGTCGATGTTAACTTCTGGAACTAGGAGGTAAAAGGATGGTAGGATAAAAAGGGGTTTGCTGTAAAAATGAGCATCAAATGAAAATTTGAATATAGAACGTACTTTTTTAAATACTACAGCATTTTTAAAACCGGCCAGTAACGTGTACAAACAATTGAAACCTTTTTGGTATTGTATCTTTTTAAAGATGAATGAAAATCAAAATCGCCCGTTTTTTTTGCAAATGAGTGTAATTAACGTGGACGTGGTCGCTGTTACTGTCAAAATTGACGTAAAAACAAGATGGCGGTTTTAATTCCTTGCCACGTTCAATATAGACCTTATAGCACTTGCGACAAGGTTTATAATAACGCAAGTGTAAGCTCCTTTTTTTTCCACGTTTTTTTGGAATTACTTATTGTTTGTAATTTTTTTCAACAGGGCTAAATTGGAGTTACTGAAATTGGTAGAAATCGAAGCTAAGTCATTAAGAATGGACAACGGAGAGAAGGACAGCCTGATAGCTGCATTGCAAGCGGAACTTACGAATGAGAGGGACAGCAATAAGCGGCTTATAGAGGAGAAGAAAGAGATAGAGATATCGTACAGGAAAGAGAGGGAGGTGTGGCAAGCGGAGAGCAAGAAGTTGGAAGACGAATTGAGAAGCAATAAGGAACATTTAGAGATGGCAATTGAAGGTAAGTCTTTAGTATATTCGAAAGTTTCTAGTAATGATCGTAGACGACATTTTTTTAATGTAATTTAGCAGAAAATAAAGGCATATTATTTTATGAAAATAGTTACGTAAATGTACCTAAATACATCAAACATGAAGTACAGATATTGAAGCACATCTGTTTCTTCGCGCACTCATAATTGAAATAAAACAACTGTCAACCCGTGACCACAGCAACTGAAAAGGTGCCGAAACGTCGGGAAACCAAAAAATCTCAAATAAACCGAAAAATTATAGTACCAAATATATATTTCGGGTAAATAAATCGCACAAAATTTCCGCAAAAGTTGTTTTATTACAGATATTGAAATTCGTTCAATAGTTTAAAAAACATATTTTTTTATGTCTGTACACTTCCAACAATACGTAGTAACTTGGTATCTACAGTGCGACAAGGCTTATAATTAACGTGGATGTGGTCGCTGTTACTGACGACTGACGACGACTGACGTAAAAATAAGATGGCGGTTTTAGTTCCTTGCCACGTATAATATAGACCTTATAGCACGTGCGAAAGGGTTATAATAACGCAAGTGTAAGTTCCTTATTTTCCACGTTCTTTATAAGCCTTGTCGCACTGTAAAAAGATTGAGCTTTGCTTCTATATTGCATTACTAGCGGCCGCTCGCGGTTTCACCCGCGTGGTTCCCGTTCCCGTGGGAATATCGGGATAAAAAGTATCCTATGTTCATTACCAGGCTATCTACTATCTGTGTACCAAATTTCATTCAAATCCGTTCAGTAGTTTCCGGAGCCTATTCAATCCAAACAAACAAACAAAAAAATCTCATCTTTCCTATTTATAACATTACTATATATGAATAGTTATGCTTATCTATATTTACCTTTGCACTATTTCTTTGGATTTATATGTAAATTATTAAATACTAGCTGACCCTGTCTAATTTGTGGGGCTTCAAACATTTTTACTCTTGATTAAATTATCTCACAATCAAATATATCCTATGTCCCTCGAGAATGAAGTAGCTTCCAACTGGTGGAAAAGATTTCGAAATCAGTTCAGTAGTTCAAGAGACGACTTCCCACAAACAAACTTACAAAGGGGTTTAAAGCTTTTGGCTTCGTCCATGGTCCGCCATTTTGAATAAAGAAACAAAATGGCGTCTCATAGTAATACCTACTGCGGCGGACGAGGCCAGCCTCCATAATAGTTCAAACCCCTTTACGTCATTATAATATTGTTTTTCTTTTATTGTAGGGGCGGTGCCCTTTTGGATTTCGCCAATGTCAAGTTTTAGTGTTGATTGTCATGATGTGTCAGCATATTATTCAATTTTATTTGCTTTAGGTAGAGACATATCTAAATTAATTGACTAAATATACTATTTAAATCGCTACTTGTCTCTTAGCTATTCAGATGAAATACAAAACTAGAACCTGTTGATGTATTCTTAAAAGTGCATAACATGTCCTAAACGCCACGAAAAATTAAAAAGTTATAATATTTCCTTAATATAATTCGGTATCTATGCCGAACATACAATTAATTGATTAAAACAAGATAAGTCGCGATAACGCATAATTGTTCGCGCATTTTATCAGCAAATCAATAATATCCACAATTTGATCACTTTTTCATACTGAGATATTAGTGAAGTTAGGTTAGTAAACAAAGTCACAATTTTTTCAATTAAATTAATAAAAAAATTCAATCGGAACTGGCTGAAGTTTTTTTTCAACTATTAAAAAGAACTTTTGTTGTTAATGCAAAGTTAAATATAATTAGTTTACAGTTGATAATTTATTTAAAATACTGATAGTGATTAGTTTAGTAGGTACATTTTAAGTTACTCAAACTGAATTTTATAGAATCTACTAAAGATGTTATTTGTGGGGTGTGCACAACCTTTTTAGTGTTTATAAAATAGTGAACATGGATTCTCTACCTTTTTTGGTGTAATTTGACAATAAGTGAACCGTATTTCATAAGTGAAATAATGAATATACGTTGAGTTTAAATGGGATACGTTTGACCGGATGTTGGAAAATATGGTGGTGCCCCCGGAAATAGTGGTAGAGGAAGCGAAGGATGCTTCCAATGATAACATGAGCCTTGTGCCGTGGACGAAGGAGTTTGAGAGTAGAGCCAACTTTTGGAGAGGTTAGTTTATGCCTTACTTGCGCTAAAAGCTAACTTGTCAAAAAAGTATATCTACAAGTCTATCTACTGACAAACAACACGAGTGTGCAAGTCCTCTTAGCATCCGTTGTGACTGAAATAACAACTCGGATCCTTAATGGCCTGCGCAGACGACGGACATTGAAGGACTTTTTGTCCACGACACGACCTTATTACTAAGAACATAAAGTTGCATAAATAACGACCACTATAGCGTACTTTTCTTGGATTAACGCGATCTAAGTTGAATCTTATTTGGTTAACAATAAAGACGTGTCGCGGACAAAAAGTCCTCCGTTATCCGTCGTCTGCGCTAGCTCTTATAATATACCATGATACAGTACATATTATGTTATCTTTAATAATACGAATATTTTATTATATTTGATGTACTTAATAAAGTATACAATATTGGATAGATATAGTACCTTACTGTGGATTGCGCCATGCTATTTTTGACCGACTTCAAAAAAAGGAGCAGGTTCTCAATTCGACGGAATCTTTTTAAGCTCTTGCATAGCTTTTTTTTTTCCCTTGAGAGCCTAGTGTGAGTTCGCAAATGAGTTTGCAGTCCTTATAGGCGGCTTGATAAACTCTGACACCAGAGGCGGCCCTCATACGATAAGAAGAAGTTTGGAAATTTATTTTGTATAACCACTGATAACACCTGATAACACCGAGACTTAAGTCTCGGTAGCTCACTGGTTAGAGCATTGGACCGGATTTCCAAAGGTCGTGGGTTCGAGTCCCATCTGAGAATTCACTTGTGGCCGAGATAATTTTTACAATATTTTTCTATTTAAAATTTATCATAAGTAATAAAACTAGCATTGAAAAATGCAAAAATTAAAAAATCATAAGTTTGCAAATGTCCAATCGTTACTATAGCGTTTGCGTTTAGAATTTAATTCTCAATTTTATTCCTATTTTATTAAGACGCTATTCGTAAAAGTACCTACTTTTTGTTATAAAACTATAGAACGGTTAGACATTACAAATCTGGTAATAAGATAAACTAGGTTACAACCCGATACTCGGGTTCGTCGATCGACGAAAAATTCCAAATTATGCGAAAATCTTTAATTGCAGTTTGTGATCATCACGTTTAACATTTTGTATATTTTATAGTTTTCGGAACAAATAGACTCGAGTACCTTTAATTTGATACCTTACTCGGCCGCGTACTACGCGCCAAAGTCCCTATCGAGTCGTCACAAATTTTGCGAACCTGAATTAAGTATATAGATATTTCTTTATACCTTTATCTACATTTGTAAAGTTTCCGAAACCCGATTTTATGATTTTCCCTCGACACATTTTCTTTTCGAAAAGATCCCTTAAATAAACGAAAATTCAAGATTAAGATTAGGGCTATATAGTTTTGTTGCTTAGCAATTTCTGTTAAATGACGGGAAATAACAAAGATTGGCTAGCAACTAAACCATAGTAGACCTATCTTTTACTGAGGATAGGTTATTGGGAATGGCCAGTAGTTGCCTAGGATACTGGTTTCGTTACTTAGTAACCATCGTTATTTTACATATATAGAGATAAGTTATTAATTTCGGGAGTTGGTCCTCTGCTCAGTTTGTGTGATGTCTGTTATTTATTTATTATATTTTGTACTAGAACGAGACAAACAGAATGAGCTGGAGAAGCGAACCCTCAGCGAGGAGTTAGAAGCTGAGAGACAGAGCCGTCAGAAGCTGCTGTCGGCGCAGTATGAGCTGCAGGAACGGCTCGACTCACTGCAGAGGTGAGTGTTGACTGCAGTAGTAATGTTTTTTGGCTTCATTCAAGATACCATATGTCAATGTAATGCTGAAGGTGGAATCGTGCTTCTCCTAGAATTCTCAACCACAGAGGCACTGGCATCTCTTAGCTACCGCAACACAACAATGCGGTAAACATTGTTTTAATAGCGACTGACTTTGATGAGATGGTGGTAGTTAGCCAGGGAAACTTTTTCCTCAGTGGAAATCGAACCCGACGTTCTTTGTTACTGATCGACTCGACATATTTTAACCGCCTCTATGGTCTAATGGTACAACCACAGTTATCAAACCCAGGGGTCCCGGGTCCAATTCCCAGCGGAGGTTCATATTGTATGTTTGGTTGGTGGTAGGAAAAAAAAAACAACGGGTTGCACTCCGGGAGTGCCGGCTTGTGATATATTTATTTAAATATAGGTCAACGGTAAATGGTCTTACGAGTTTTCGATCAAGGTCACGTGTCCGACTTTGAATTTTTTTTACCCATCCCAAAAATTTAAAACTGATGTGCACAACGCTGCTAAAGAAGTTTTCACTTCAAAACTCTTTGGAGCGTGCATGAATAAAGAACATGCTCAGCGGTAGTCTACTTCCTCTCTACAATGGCTAAATTATAGATCAACTAGACTTAAGCGCGTACTACGCACGTGTGAAGTTTTTGAATGTGAGCGGTAGTTGTAGCTAGGCGCAGTATGTAGTCTCACTGGGGTCACTTGAGAAAAAAGTTTTTCTGACCTTTGACCTTGATAAGGTCAATTTAAAAAAAAATATAATATTTTTCTATTCTCCATTTATTGTATGTCATTTCATGTCTCCTTTTTTGTGATTATTGAAGCTATTAGTGAAGGCTGTAGGTGTTATACTCATGGCGCTGGAGGGAACATTAGAATGGATAACACGGGCCTTATATATAGAGATTAAGTTTTAATTAGAATTAAGTTTCGTGTTGTCACTTGCATATGAATCTAACTAAAGATATTTATTTTATTATTGGTATTTGTTCTCAGAGCACCACCTACAAAGGAACATAGACGATCTTTGTCTGACGCCAGCAACCATTCGCAGCAAGAGACTACTGTGGACGATGTAAGTTATATTCATATCATATTTGGATTATTTGGGTGTACGCACAGACCTATATCGAGATAGACGAAAAGAGCGCTTCAAACTGTATGAGAACCTAGCGTGTCGAAGTTTTTGTACCTACGATGACGTCACGAGCGAGGTTTAGTGAAGTGAAAATGTTATTGACGAGCTCTTGCATGAAAGCACTGCACAATTAACCATTTTCGTTTCTGAGTGACGCGTGTTTTTATGGCAATGGTCTCAAGCGGACTGATTTGGGTCGTAAAACTTTAATAAATAATAAATAAATAAATTAATCTTTATTTCTCATCACAAACTCTTAGTTTACTAATCTCAGGTACTAATCTTAGCTAAGTTTGTGTGAGACTGATGCCTGAAATAGGTAAAAAATACCCGTAAGCACAGGTCATCAGGCTCCCACCATCTCGGACATTTGAGGCAATCGAGATCATAAGATGTGATGGTATAACTAGTAGACTTAAAATTATAATTATCACTATGAACATTTTAGATTTTAGTGTTATAGATACATATATATATTGTGTGTGTGTGAGTGTGTGTGTGTGTGAGTGTATATATGTATGTGTGTGTGTGTGGGTACGATGTGAGTTTATGTAAATTATATATTACTGTATGGTAACTGAATTTCTGGTGCGTGCTTAATTATTTGTGTTATTTATACAATGGGTTTTATTTTACGGGCACAAGAAGATTTTCTGTGTCAGAGTAGGTCTGCTGCTGTAACCATTGAGAAATTTTCTTTTTGCAAGAATGTCTTGGGAGGTGATAGACTGAGAGACGTGAGTTAATGTTATTATAAAGAAAGCTGCCGAGAAAGCAATAAAAACGTTGGACGAATTGTGTATTGCAGCCCAGGTAAGCACAGACTGTTCCTTTTCGACGGTTGTTAATATTAAGAAGTGGATTGTAGTCCAACTGGGAATGTTTGCGGAGCACTATAGATAAAATAAACAGCTGTCGCACAGTCAGAACCTTCCAGAACTCGTATACCTCACTTGACGGAGTCAAGCGGGGGAGAAAAGCACCAACCTTTAACACCATTCTTTGAGCTCTCTCGGCCTTGAGAATATGAGTTTTAGCAGCTCCGCCCCAAGCCGTGATGCAGTATCCTAAAACTGATTGGCACAAAGCGAAATAGACAGATTTCATTACATTGAAATCTGCAACATGGCGGAGATATTTAAAGATGTAAATCAGTTTCCTGATTCTGCCTGCCAGGAGTTCAATGTGAGGAAGAAAGCTGAAATTTTCGTCGATGTAAACACCAAGATACTTAATAGTCTCTGAGGATTGCAGATTAGGGCATAAACAATTGGCCTGAAGAGTAGATACGCATGAACAAGAAGGCGTATGGTTCACAAGCGATAGTCCCGCTGGGAGCTGTTGGCGTTTAATGGAAAAGGCAAGATACTTGGTTTTATCAGTATTTAGACTTAGTACATTATTCGTAAGCCAGTTGGAAACTATATTTAGTCCTGACTGTGCATGAGCAAAAACATCAGTCCAATTGTCCCCGTGAAACAACAGGGCAGTATCGTGACGATACTGCCCTGTTGTTTCACGGCAATGATTTTACCGTTTTAAATGTTTTTAAATGTTTTTGACATAGATCATTTATGTACAATAAAAACAGGGTTGGCCCGAGGATACTGCCCTGCGGCACCCCATACAAGACTGGTGTTTCGTCACTTATCCATGTATCCACTCTTACTGCTTGTGTGCGATTTGTGAGGTAGCTGGAAAACAACTTGAGTGCTACTCCTCTAATTCCGACTCTTTTCAGCTTGTCAACTAGGATAGGGACAGAAACCGTGTCAAACGCCTTCGCAAGATCGAGAAAGATTGCTATGACTTTTTCCTTCCTGTCAAGATTCGTGGCTATGAAATCGGTGAGATTATGAACTGCATCATCAGTTGACCTACCGGAGCGAAAGCCATACTGTGACGGAGACAATATATTATTTTTCTCCAGGAAGTCAACCAGACGTTTGTTCATAAGTCGCTCTAATATCTTAGATAGGATCGGAAGAAGCGAAATTGGCCTATAATTGCCGACACAGCTTCTATCGCCACCCTTGTGAATAGGTATAATAAGTGATTTTATTAAGAGGTCGGGAAACACACCAGACTCTAAACAGACGTTACAAAGGTGTGTTATGGGTCGAACTAGATAATCTAAATTTTCCTTTAGTAGACGGCCCGAAATTTGATCTACACCTACTGCACATCCGTCGCGAAGTCCCAAGATAAGTGATTTTATCTCTTGCTCGTCCGTAGGTAACATAACAATGGAATTGGACACGTGATTGTCATTAATTGAACTTTGACCGTGGAACAAACTTTTGGCACGCAAGGTAGGTACACTTTTACCGTCTATCTCGATATAGGTCTGGGGGGTGTACGATTGTTCTTTAAAATAAAAATTTGATGCTCTTGATTAGGAATTTGTTTTTCCAAACAGTATACATGTTATAGAATACGTTGGAAAATATTATGTCTGAGTGAAATATTTCGAAAAAAAAATATAAAGACGGAATATAAAATGTTGTTGACTACTGACGTGAAGTATCTGAGCAAACATCATGGAAGTAATATGTACTACGTACAACAGGAATGTACACAGCTACTGAAAAACGGTCCGAGTGAGATAATGTGTATTTGTTATAGGGCTTCTAGACAGGCTATATTTTTGTTCCAATGTGTGGCCGGCAACTATGCATCTTGCACTAGTGTATCAAGTCACAGTGAGACAGCAATAGTTGCACACCAGAAATTGCACGAAAATATGGCCCGTCTAGAAGATCCATTACAAAAATGTGTTAAATAAATTCAAACATTCGAATATTGTATCACCAGGACTACGGTTACGGATCAGTTCGTTCGGTCGAAAGCACGCGGCCCGCGTTGGAAGCTGTCAACTGGTCCGCTGGCTCACACAATGGACCGATGCCGGTACGTATTATATTATGTTAGTTTTTTTTATGAAGTACGGGGAGACTCTTAGCCTTCATCATACCTGATGTTAAGTATTGATAAGGCTGAAGATGGAAGCGTGCTTCTCCCAGAATCCCCAATCACTGAGGAACTGGCTATCTTATCTTTAACATCCGGAACACAACAATGCTGAAAACATTCTTGTTATGGCGTCAGACTTAGATAAGATGGTGGTAGCTAGCCAGGCGGACTTACAACGAGTCCTACCACCAACCAAACCGAATACAATATGTACCCTCGCTGGGAATCGAACCCGGGACCCCTGGGTCTGATTCCGGTGGTTGTACCACTAGATCACAGCGGTTAAAAGATAGGTACATATGGCAACGACGAAGGCCAAACCTACTGGTTGTCCCTAGAAGTCGTACGAACTTACTCCAGGTGGCGCCACTGACGCGTGCATTTCGCACAATCAACCTCATTGATAAGGAGACCGATTTGTTCCATTGTACCCTGAGCGAATTAACAAAATTAGCGACATGGATAATTTACTTTTTTTATTTATGGTACTACCAGCAAAACCCTCACTATTTGCTCTCACGCTCACGGGGGTCACGGGGGGTGTGGTGACAGTCGCTCCTAAGACCTCGCGGCTGGGAGATCGAGCAAGTATCATCATCTCCGCAGACGTCAGAACCGTGCAATGCCGACAATGCCGGTTGGCTCCACTATAGGGGAATGAGGCGATCATACAGTCGCCTCCTTTCCCTCAACCGTCTGCGGCGGAGTCGTCTAGCGTCCTCTTCGCGAGCCCTCTCCGCTGTCTCCTGGAGGATCACGTCCTCGCAGAAAGAGACTGCCGCCTGCCATGATCTCTCACTGCCCAGAATCTTGATGACTACGCTCTGGGCAGGGAGAGATCCCTTCCCATCACGGCAACGAGTTCCTGACGTTGGGTTGACCAAGCAGGACACACCTACGGGTGTCTGAACTTATGATCTGCATAGATTATAACTAAGACATATTATAAATGCTTTATTTATTTGATTTGAAACAGATACGAAAATTAAAAAAACAAAAATCCTTTCGGCTTTGTAATTATTAATTGTGTTGTTTTTATTGGTTAATTTTGAGTTGTACATATGTTTTAATGTGTTTCCTTCTTTATTTGTATTAATCTTTGATTTAAATGGCTCGTTTTAATAATACCAACAACTATTCGAATCGTTTTCCATACAAACCATTTCTTGATTTGTTTTCTGTAGATCGCTGACGCCGGGCTAGTGCTAAGAATGCAGAACCGAATATCAGCTCTCCAAAGCGAACTGTCGAGGACTGCGAAACGGGCAAACGACTTGGAGGAGAGGCTTATGAGTAAGTTAGAAGTTTAATTATTAATAAGTACAAAAAACATATATTAATAAAATACTGAATAACAGAATGTCCAAAATTTATTTATGCAAGGCTTAAACAGAATAATTTTTATGACTTGAAACAATTTTACTCGTACCGTGACTAATTAATATATATTTTTTTAATAAATATGACATACTTTTATATGACATTATATCTAATTAATTATATCTCAATGACATTGCAGTACCTAAATCATATTAAGCTTAGTATTTTTCTGACATTTTTAATTTGTAATTTACTAATCAATATGTGCATGCGATTTTTATAATCAGCAAAGCATAAGCACTTTATTCTGTAAAACCTTGGCTCACCATCATTATACCATGTTTTTTTGCAAATAAAAAAAATATTATTTATCATTTTATCAAAAATTACCGGCTGCGAGTTTTGTTGAAGCGAGAATTAACCATGGCATAGTAACTGTCGTAGATATAAGTTACCTCTGTCGTGCAGACCTTTTTTATATAGATATATTTCCTTCTTTATATGTAGCCTAGTTACTTGAAATAAACACTCTTGTCAATGAACATCTTTTTTCTAACTCATATTTTACAAATAACTTATTTCATACTTTTCCTGCTCTTTAAACCAAATATTTCAACAGTAACCAGTGAAAATAAACTTTTAGTATTTTTTACTGTAACATTATACTTCATAAGATAGAGGTTTTATTGTCATGCACTTTTGACACTCTTTGGTAAACGACACAAAAGGAAGTCAACATTTCCTTTCCATAAAAAAAACAATAAGTTTTTTTCTCTTAATTAATAATTAGTTAGTAATTTACCTACTTTATAAATGACTAGCGGCTGTTCGCTTTTCACCCGCGTGGTGGTTCCTCTCGTGGGAATATCGGGATAAAAGTATCCTATGTTCATAACCAGATTATCTACTACCTGTGTACCAAATTTCATCCAAATCCTTTGAGTAGTTCCGGAGCCTATTCAGTGCAAACAAACAAGCAATCAAATCTTTCCTTTTTATAATCTTAATATATATAAATCTCGTGTCATGATGTTTGTCAGCGATGGACTCCTAAACTACTTAAGCGATTTTAAATTGGCACACCGTGAGCAGTCTGGTCCAACTTAAGAGATAGGATAGCTTTGATGCCAAAATTCCCACGGGAGCGGGAACCACGCGGGTGAAACCGCGCCCGGCCTCTAGTATTATTATAGATCTACACCCTCATCAAAATATTTTGTCTCTTTTCCTTTGTAATGAGTAATAACACTACTTAACTTAATCATGACTATACTATACTATACTTTTACGAATAGATCAGCAGATTTAGAAATCTACTGAGCATAAATATAACAACTTAGCAAATTATCTAATGCTAAAATATCGCTATATCTTCCTATTGTGCCACTTAATTAACAAATGTACGGTTGTCTAAATCTTCTAATCTTAATTGATCTACTTAGTAAATGATCTAACGCTAAAATATCGCTAAAATAAATTCATAATTATATACATTCCCATTCGCCCAACAGATCGCTTGTCATCGCCTCCATCGAACCCGAACATAGACAGGTTTAAGCTGGAAGAGCTGGAGATCGAGAACAAGAAGCTTCGAGAACACCTGGACCGGCTGAGGGCAGCTGGAGACAGTATACTAGTCTCTAAGGAAGTCATAGGTGAGTAAAAAATAATATGTCTGTCGGTCTTTTACAGACTGTACTTCGTAGAGTGTGCTCAGGAGCTGCATGAGCTCATACCGCCATCCCCCTTCTTCATCGGCCATCTAGACGCACTGCCTCCTTGAACCGCCGCCGTGCCAATTTCGTCACATTATAATTATTTCAAATTACATTACTATAAATCATGAAATTATAGTCAATACGCAATTAGTTACTTACATAAACGTATTTAAAGTAGCTTACAAATTGTTTAAATAATAATTTATGATTTATACATATGATCGTTGCTTTAAATGTAATGGGACAAAATTGGGACAGCGGCAGTTCTAGGGGGGTCATAATTTTCAGCACTCCTAGAATTAAAAAAATCCTACTGTAGCTTACAAAACTACCTATTACAGACACTAAAAAGGAAATATAAAAAACTAAACTAGGTGAAAGTAAAACGACTTCAAAACCTAAAAAGCAAAAAATAACCCTTTGGAGTCGGTGCCGGCTAAGGCATTTGACTTTGAGCTCCTATTCTTTTATTTTTCTTGATTGGCTGGCATCGCCTCCAAAAGGGTTATTTTAGTTTTTAAAGTCGGTATTGTTGTAGCTATCTTTATAAATAAAAAAACTAACTTTTTATGTTTGTCCTCAATGCGTTCCGAAACCAAGATTGTAATCAAACTTTGGTAGGGTGTTCTGGAGACGTCATTGTGATTATTTTATTAATAATAATTATTGGTTTAGGCATTAACTCTGCCATTTGCTGTATATGTGCAATAAAGAGTTAATAAATAAACTAGGGCGGTTACAACCCGATACTCGGGTTTGTCGATCGACGAAAAATTCCAAATTATGCGAAATTAATGACACTTTTTAATTGCAGTTTGTGATCATCACGTTTAACATTTTGTATATTTTATAGTTTTCGGAACAAATAGACTCGAGTACCTTTAATGTGATACCTTACTCGGCCGCGTACTACGCGCCAAAGTCCCTATCGAGTCGTCACAAATTTTGCGAACCTGAATTAAGTATATAGATAAATAAATATTATAATTATTGTTTTAGAACAACTGGGGATCATGCAACAAGAGCTAGACAGAAGACGCGACGAGTGTGTACAACTGAAGAGTGTTCTTAGCAACCAGGTTTGTAATATAAATAAGCAAATACAAATGTGTACATACAAAAAAAATTATTCTTGTTTAAAATGAAGACATGTCCAAAATAGTATTGAAATAATGGGTTCTACAAAGGCTTATACTGACGATTGAACTATAGAATTAGGAGAAGTTTTTGGGACTGTAATTAGAACTGAAATCATAATTAAGGCAAGTTTGAATTACTAGCAAAAAGCAAAAAGATTTTTTTAAAATCACATTGTTAATTTATTTTTTCAATATTAGCCCTTAACAAGATAGTTTGCCAAACCTAGTTATGTAGTTGTACCACGGTTCCTTTGTTTACATGTGTTTAGCGATACGTTTCATAGATTTCTCTCGCTCGTTTTTGAGCAAATAGGTAACATTTGTACAAGAGGGCAATAACCTTCTTTGCGCACTAATCTGGCACGGACTATTATAAATGAAGGGTCAATTCTGCTTATATTACTCATAATAGTAACTAAATCGTGTTTCAATTGTTACACTACAACACGAAACACCTTTAGAACTGTAAAGAACACTATTGAAACCAATTATATTTTACACAAATATAATATTATTGATTGATACAATATTGAAATACGTTTTTGACGTAACGTTAACAGAATTAGTTCCATGTCATTCACTTTCTTGATTAAGCTAATTAAATAGTGTAAGTGTAAGACGTAGTTATTTATTTATTTTATTATTCATTCAAAGTGACAACATTACTTTGTGTGGTCATACATTCACTAAGAATGACAGTCCAAATTCAACAGATTACGAAATGGGACTGTGACATGTGTTCTTCACCGTTATCTCCCGTTAACGCAAGGTTGACATATCGGACAAGAGATAACGACGTAGGAAATGTTATGGTTATCTTATGTATAAGGTTCCGTGCTAAAATCCCCTTAAAATACAAATAAAAGACATTCACAAACACATTTTAGATTTTGAATTAAGTAGAAATGTGCCATATCTACAAAAAAAAACAAAGCAAATTAAATAACACAAAGTACTTCTCTCCAGATAAATTATATTTTCTTTATTGGCATGTAAAATCGTTGGTTAGCAAATAAATGAATTATGAATTATGAATTGGTTGTATTTTTCGTGGAAATAATATAAGTGAAAGTAGTTGTGCAGTAGTAATAAAATGAATTTTAAATTAACACGCGTGTATGAATATAAAAACTCAAATCGTTTTGTATGTTTTTTTAATCTTCCGATGTTTAGTGATTAGGTCCTTAGTAAAATATAAATATTTGCATACAATCACATCAATTATCTAACCCCCGTTAAGTTTCATCAAGAACATACTTATATACGTTTTTTTGGAAATATATACATAATTACAAACTAAACACCCAGACCAAGACAAATAGACATGGTCATGCACACAAATATTTGTCTGGTACGCGGATCGAACGCGGGACCTCTGGCGCAGAAGGCGGCGTTAGTACCTCTGCGCCAAACAGGCCGTCAATATATATATAAAACAAAATTACACGCAATATAAAACAAGATGTCTTAATAAAATGCGTGTTTTAATCCGTGGAGGTGTTTTTGTGCTTAAAGAAAGTAATAATAACATTTTAGGTAGGTGACGCTTGATTTCAAATATACTACAGCGGAACCCTACAGTGAATCTTTGCTATCTCAGTAAACAAGAGTTACAAAACTCTTCACAGACCAGACGCTAAATTAATATTGATATTTATTTATCCGTTTTCCACACTAATTTAACAAATATACATAGTGACAAATAATTATGAGCTTTATTACTAAATGTTTAGACTTAAGAATAGTTTGTGAGTGTTACTTCGAAGTTGCACCTTCGTTTTTAATGAAATGGCCAGTTATAAAGACGTTATGAAGGTAAATCAAGTGCTCAGTGATTTTAGAAAAGAATTTAAAATGTCCAAAACTTTGTTTTTGGATAAGTCAAAGAGTATTTTCTTTGATAAAGATACTCCTTTGATGCAGAGTGGTTTGAAATTTAAAAACAAACAGGTAAACTTTTTTTCATCATCATCATCCATCCATCATCAGCCTGTGGACGTCCACTGCTGGACATAGGCCTCTCATAGCTTACGCATATTGTGGCGTTCATAGGAGGCTATTAGTCTACTGCTACCACGCTGGCCAGACGGGTTGGTAGAGGGTTTGTTTCAAGTTTTCCTTCTCTCGCACAGGTGTTCAATGCGTCGAGCCTCTTAGTCGACTCTTACGACATCCCAGGCATGTAAGGGAGTGGAGACACTTGTATTCTCAGGCCGTCACCACACGGCAAGGCAATCTTATTTTAGATGCGTTATAAATCCTTAAGGCATTATAAGAAATAAGACGTTTATTTCTGTATGATAGTTGGGTATATATTGGTTGTTATAAAACTTGCAGGTTTGTTAAGGGGCTGGTATATTCATATATTATTGTTTTGAATAGATTACTACCTACTATATTTATATTAAAATGCTATCTAATTATACTCTCTCATGTAAAGATAGATTAATTAAATACATCCCAAAACTTGTTGTCTGTGTAAGCCTTTGGAGGATTATTTCCTTATCTCAGTTAGTGTGTACATGACACTAATTCTGTTATTTAAGTAACCATTTCTATGACACACTCTTTTAATAATATTTAGTATTAAACAGGTGGGCGGAGCTTTGGGAAAAATGTAAAAAAATCGCAGCTGATTTACTTACTGATGTATTTTCAATCGGAGTTTTAGTTATAAGATATATATATATATATAGTTATATGTACCATAAACTATTTAGGGATCTCATTGGAGATACAGTTTCTAACAAGCATGAAGCAAATACACACAATAACACTGTCTAGGGATATTATATTACATCCTTCATAACTCAAAAACTATCTACAGTACAGAAAAAGTTTGTATGGTTGTTTGTTTGTACTCCTATGTACCGTCTTTCGAAATTATAAAAAAAAATGTAAAACAAAAGAATATGAATATGTGCGATATGTCTCCTGTAGCTCTATTACGAGTAGTTCCTGTAAACGTAAGTGACGTGACAGCTGCTGTTAACGTAAATACGGTGCTCGAATCACCGACTATCGTATCGGTATTATGAGTTTTTGTAAACGCTACATTAGCTGGTACGTAAATACGTGAGAAGGCAGCGTCGAGGCATAAATTTGAATACGTAACGTAAAATTGTCACTATCTCTTTCTGTCCATATGATGAGGATAAAGACAGAAAGACACCTTTACCATCGAGCCAAAAATAGAGAAATTTAAAGGGTAAATTTTTCATGGCGACGTATAGCCCTATTAAATTAAGAAATGTGAAGTAAATCTTCACTGCCTGAGTATGTATGACCTTTTACATTTTATCATAGTATCCGAGTCAATCAAGTGTCAAGTGTCATCACAGACACAGAATAAAATAATAGTACAAGGACACAGTGTATTAATATACACTAAAATGTTTATTTATAAATAAATAATCGATCTTTATGTAGTTGCTCATTATCGGCTGAAAATATGAAATTACTATGCCGACGATAAATTGATGCATTAAAACAATAGACCGCTTACCTTAAAATAATCCATGAAATTATGGACTATCTAAACTATTGAAAAAATATTTTCATTGCTAGAATAGAAAACTTTCTATAGAGAAAAGAGACATCCCAAGACCCGAAAAGGGCCTTGGTTATCCACAGTTCAATTAATAAGCCCATAGGCGCCGTTTAATAAATAAGTTCCATAATAATTATTACGTGGAATCATTGCAAAATAAATACAGCTATATTATCTTATTTTTTACTTTTTACGACTTCGTTTAATTCTTTACGTCGATTTTAAAGTTGTGTGTTGTAATAGTAGGCATAATTTAGCTAAATGCGCTTTTGGAGGAACAAATCAATGTTAGGATTTTTTTCCGTTTTCGAAATTTATAATAAACAATTTTTAATCAATAATAAACAAATTAGTTAATTCATTGTGTCCTTTGTTTCGTTCAGCCGCGTAAATTATTTTCTAACCTAAAAAATGCCTTGTCATCAAATTGTTTCAAAATATGTCGTGTATTTATTAATTTTAATTTAATATTATACCTTCTCACTAAAAGAAATGCCGTGAGTGCCGTAACAGCTCCTGTGAACGTAAATTACAGGAGCATCTGCCAAATTAGTAACTCATAATACCAAATTGTATGAAAAACGTGACCGCGAATCGTGAAGCTTACGTAACAGGAGCTGTTAAGTCACCTAATGTCAACGCTGTCAACTCATAATACCATTTTTAGTTCAGCTACTCAGCGCTTGGGGCTCTGAACAGTTTTTCATACAAATGTCTATACGTTAGACGCTAGCGAGGATCGTTGACAAAACTCGTAATAGAGCTACTGGTGATATTTCGTAGAAAACGCTCATGGCTAAAACTCACCGCTAATAACCAACTTTCCAGCCTTGCATAACAAATAACTATTTACCACGCTAGGCCGGTAAATGCTATTTTCGGCGCAGAAAGTGAATGAGAGTGGTAACGCGTTTTCTGCAGAATGCTGTGCCGCAACATCTCTCCTGACACGATAACGTTACCATAATCAGGAGATCACATTTTGGTGGGTTCGAAGGATCAAGAACCATGCGTTGGATAGCGTCGGCTTTCAACATGCCTGCGGCTCCAATTTGTTCCTGGTTAAATGTCGACGTGACATGATAAAAAACAAAACAAACTTTTAATTATAATAAAATAAAAAAATTCCTTTACTTTTCAAAAATAGCGCCTGTTTGTAAATAAGAAAGTTATATTCAAATTATCATGCATTCTTTTGTTTTTCAATTATTATATTTTTTTTTAAATTCTAAAAACGGAACCCAGTTGCGTTTTTCCCCCCTACATACTCTTTCTGTACTGTAGATAGTTTTTGAGTTATGAAGAATGTAATATAATATCCCTAGACTGTATTGATGTGTGTACTAAAGACATATATGAAGTAAATTGTCGTTCTTCAAAACTTGAATGAAAAGCCAAAATTGGTTTCTTTAGAACTCAATAGCTTTTCATCAATAACAAATCAGGAAAATGGCGTTGTATCTCATGTTTACTAATTGAGTTAATTTAGAATATTTACAATGAATCTAGTTGGCGCTACTGTCACCTTATTATAAGGTTTCTTCGAAGTGTAAAATTCCCTCATTTTTTATGTTACTGCACAGAAACCGTGGTTCCAAGCCCTCAAGAATGTTGTGAGTAAATCAGTAAATGAACTGCCTCGCTTTCATTATTAGGCATGTTTATTTTTGCATGATGTCTTGTTGAAGTGAAAACTTCTTAAGCCAGAATCACATCAGAGTTTAAAATTTTTGGGATGGGTAAAAAATGTTAAAGTCGCGTCAGGCCTCGTGACCTGATCGAAAATTCATAAGACGGAGGGAGAGTAGACCGCCGGCGCAGCGTAGAAGAGCAAGTAATATCCCCCTCTCTTTCTACCGCGCGGCGAAAATGTATGCCTGCTCCTGCTGTTTCGTTTAAGCGGTTTTCACTTCTGCCGGCACTCCCGTAGTGCAATCCGTTGTTTTTTAACACTGACATTTAAATATCTATCTGTACTTTTAGTACGAGTATGTCAAACCATATTTGTTTTCGAAAACTGTCGCTTTCTCTTTCATTTCCATAGACTGCTTAACCGACATGAGTAGAACATCCGATAGTTGTCGAAAACGTTGACAGTAAATGTTAACTCGTACTAAGGGTACTGAACTGAAGGGAATAAAGTACATTTTATTGCGTTTTAGAGATTTTCTGTTTGCATGTAAGTTTTATACTTACTAGAACAAAAGGAGAAAAGGAGATCTGCACACCTAATATAGCAGTGATAGCTTTTAAAAACGTTGATAAACTCTTTATTTAATTATTGTTTTTCAGGCATTATTTTTCTTTTTTAATTATTTTGTATATTTTAATACTAATTAATTTTATTAATGTTTCTTTGCATGCATTCTGTTGCTGTTATTGCATGGTACATTATTTTTTATTTGCATGATATTAGGATATATTTCTCTGACGCTGTATATTTTTGTCCGTCGAACCATACTTACAGTTTCTTTGTTGTGAAGAGAGAGATCTACTTACTGAATAAATATTCTCGAAAGCATCTAAAAGACTACTACTGTTAAAGAAATGTGTATTAGTTGATATAAGATTTTATTTCAACGCTACTGAAATCGAGTATGGTTAGACTCACGGTACACACGACGGTACTTCAGACTTCACACTTTCGCCTAGATAAAAAAAAAAAGAAAAAACCTATACCTTCGTGGTGTGACTCGTTGGGATTTTTTTTCCCAGCGAGTAACAGTGTGACTCGTTGGGAACAAACGGATAGCGTCCTTATGTCACTTGTAATAGCGATGGTTTTCGTAGTGCTGTTACTGTGCTGTAACTTGTAATTTTAAATGTTATGCATACAATTCGATATTTGATATTGCCAATCTATTAACAATTAAACGCACCTCTATGTATTGTTGTATAATTTCGACTGTAACGATATTTTAATAACCGATAGCTTGCTAGTAGGGTGGGCCTGTTTCACAATTTTAAAGTTAGTTCTGAGTAGCTTACTTGGCAAATGACTACTTGACAGTTTTGATATGAAAAATATGTCAAGTAAGCTACACACATCAAAGTGTCTAGGGATAAAGTTAGGGTCTCTTTCACAATCGAAAAGTAAATTCTGAGTGTTTTCTTTTTTTTATGAACTCTTAGCCTTCATCATACCTGATATTAAGTATTGATAAGGCTGAAGATGGAAGCGAGCCTCTCCCGGTATCCTCGGCCACTGAGGAATTGGCTATCTTATCTCTAACTGCCGGAACACAACAAAGCTGAAAACATTGTTGTTATGGCGTCAGACTTAGATAAGATGGTGGTAGCTAGCCAGACGGACTTAGTACAAGTCCTACCACCAACCAAAACGAATACAACATGTACCCCCGCTGGGAATCGATCCCGGGTACCCTGATACCGGTGGTTGTACCACTAGACCACAGAGGCGGTTAAAAGCGAGTAGGTCACTTGACAGAGGATTTGACATGTTTTTCATATCACAACTGTCAAATTATCTAGCAAGTAACCTACTCAGAACATACTTTTAGATTGTGAAATAGGCTCTCAGAGTATCGCCGCTATTGAGGATTAATATTAACAACTTCAATGAGGAAATAATAAAGTAAGAAACCAGTTTGAAAGACTACCTTTGATAAATATTCGTTCTATTAGTTCTAAAGTCGGTTTTTTCTTACTTGTCTTAAAATGTAAACAATCTTGACAAGACTTTTTATTGAATTGTAACGAAAAAAATTACATGTTAATGTGATAAATATTAAACAAGAAAATATACCAGAAAAAAGCAACTAGTCTCATGTCGCCCTGACGGGATGAGACTAGTTGCTTTTTTCTGGTATATTTTCTTGTTTAATATTTATCACATAAAAATAGCATTGTAAAATGCATAATTAAAAAGTTATAATTACATGTTAATGTCAGTCTATAAATTTCATGACAAAACAACTATTGAGTACAGCGCTCATGGCCGGGCTTGACAGACTGATCGTATTCAATCACGTTAGTTAAGCAAAGTTCGGCCCGGTCAGGTGTCGGATGGGTGACCGTAAAGTGGCAATATAACTGAGCGCTTCCGTGCTTCGGAGGTTAAACCGTCGGTCCCGGCTGTTGTCATTTGATTACAGTCGTTAAGCCAAGTCAGACGCCTTATAGGCGGCTTGATAAACTCTGACACCAGAGGTGGCCACTAATCCTGACTCGATAAGAAGAAGAAGAAGTACCAAGATAATTTTGTAATATCTTTCTTTGTTTTATGTTCTAAGGAAACCTGTAAAAAGACATGTAAAGATTGTTTACATTTTAAGACAAGTAAGAAAAAACAGACTTTAGACATTTTTGTTGTGTGTACTTAGTGTGTGTTGTGTGTACTTTTAGATTGTGAAAAGGTCCTAAGTTTAATAGACCACATTTGACATCATAACACATAAGACACATTTTTGCGTGGCCGCGGGCTGCGCCTATATCTAATAAGCAATATGTAATGTCAAATATGATCTCTTGAAGTATTAGTAAAGATATAAATATGTTTATACTCTAATTTGAACCTTATTTTACGTAGACGGTGAACCTAAAGTCGCTCGCCACATCCAACTACGGGTCAGACGTGGACATAATCAATGAGGATGGAGAACTGGCGTCGGCATACGAAGCACAGAAGGGAATTAACAGGTTTGTGTAAGCTTCTTATATCGCGCAATGACTCCCACGCTCATAAAGCAACGCAATAAAGTTGAAAATCATTAGATTCACGTGCCTTCCTGAGGCAAAAAGAACTGTATGAGATTAATGTAACATAGAATTGTCGATGTTCGCCAAAATGTATGTTTTTCACAAGGTTGTTAACTTAAAATTACCCTATTAGAATTGGATGTACAAAGATTGCCGGTTTGAATCCCGTCTGTGCAACTTGTGATCATAAAATACTGTTGGCTATTAAAAAGAAAATTGGGAAGATCTTGTCTTAAAGAACGGAAAATATACCGGGAATTCTACGTGATCGTTTTCTGGCGTAACGAAAAATGGTGTAACTGTCAAATCCTACTTCCTACTTCTATACAATTATTATAAAGAAGAAAGATTTGATTGTTTGGTTGTTTGCAATGAATAGGCTCCGAAACTACTAAATCGATTCGAATGAAATTTGGTACACAGATAGTAGATACCCTGGTTATGAACATAGAATACTTTTATTCCGATATTCCCGCGGGAACGGGAACCACGCAGGTGAAACCGCGAGCGGCCGCTAGTATATTATAAATGCAAAAGTTTGTAAGGATGTTTGAACGTTTGATACTCTTTCACGCAAAACTACTGAATCTATTTTAATGAAATTTGGCACACAGATAGATGACAGCCGGTTTAAAACATAGGCTACTTTTTATCCTGATATTCCCATGGGAACCGAAACCCGCTAGTACATTTTTTTTTACACTGGAAGTCTTCAGCTTTAGCACAATAACACTGGTACTTCAACAGACATATTTGAAGTAATATTCTTTACTGCAGGCAACTTCAAGAAGAATTGACAGCAGAGAAGAAGTTCTACTCTGAACACATATCCAAGACGAAGACCGAGATCGAGAGGCTTCGAGAGGAGAACGAGAAATATCAGAAGTAAGTTTTTACAGTAATTTTAAAACAGTCTTAGATTATGAAATTAATAAAGTTACAACCCGATACTCGGGTTCGTCGATCGACGAAAAATTCCAAATTATGCTAAAATAATGACACTTTTTAATTGCAGTTTGTGATCATCACGTTTAACATTTTGTATATTTTATAGTTTTCGGAACAAATAGACTCGAGTACCTTTAATTTGATACCTTACTCGGCCGCGTACTACGCGCCAAAGTCCCTATCGAGTCGTCACAAATTTTGCGAACCTGAATTAAGTATATAGATAATGGTTGTTTATCCACAGCAAATACTTTAGTTGTAAATCAGGAATATAAAGTTATTATTTTGGGCCTGTTTTACAATCTAAAAGTAATTTCTGAGTAGTTTACTTGCCACATAATTTGACAGTTATGATATGAAATGTATGTCAAATCCTCTGTCAAGTAAGCTTCTCAGCGAGCTGATTCACAAACCATCGGACACGGAATCGGATTCGAATTCTATGCTTTGTCTTTCTCTATTTTGAAGTGAGTGACAGTGACAAATGCATACATTCCGCTCTCGGGAACGTTTCCGAAGATTTGTGAATAAGGGGGCAGAACTTACTTTTAAATTGTGAAACAAGCCCTTTAAGACAATAAAGGTAGATCAAATTTTTATTATTATTATTTTTAACGCAAACTATACAAACTAGCCGTGTGTTGACGGCCTAAGAACACAAGTGTAACCACTCCCTTACATGCCTGGGATGTCGTAAGAGTCGACTAAGAGGCTCGACGCATTGAACACCTGTGCGAGAGAAGGAAAACTTGAAACAAACCCTCTACCAACCCGTCTGGCCAGCGTGGTAGCAGTAGGCTAATAGCCATATCAACAACAACAACATAATATCAACGCCACAATAGGCGTGAGCTAAGACAGGCCTAGGTCCAGCAGTGGACGTCCACAGGCTGATGATGATGATGATATAAACTTACTCTGAAAATGTATAGCATTTGACAGCTATCATACCACAAAATCGGTGCAACACAGCCTAAACTTGTTCGTGATTAGTGAAACTATGATATTTAATGACTGCACATAATATAAATAACTGATATCGAAATGCAGAAATTGCCTCATATATACAGGCAATTTTATGCCATATGAATATCGAGACAGAGTAGTTTTTGCTCTGACAATGTCTCACTGTCGCGAAGCTGAAGTAGTTCTATTATTACAGTTATTTAATTAACGCTAACGATTAGATTTCTTTACTATCATTTGGAAACTAAAATATTTTTAGTTCCGTAATTATATCAAAAACTTCATATCACACTCGATTAAGTAGAAGTCAATAAATTTACAAAATCTGACTAATTTACCAGCCGGTGTATTCAAAGGTTGGCAATCTAAGTTTAAGTTTAGGATTTTTTTTACAATTCTTACAGCGAAGAAGAACCATTACACAGTTTCGTCAAGAAGAGTCTTAGAAGAGATACAGACAATAAGAATCGTAGCTTCGGCACCAGTAGTTTTATAACCAGGGACAACATTTTAATAGATTTGACTATTTCCTTGTTAGGTGTTATGTTATAGATTGATTTATTTTGTTTTTGTTGGTATTAAAAATAAAGGCGGTAAAGGAATGAATACAATCTGATTCTTAAATATATTGTTTAAATAAAATAAAAAAAGTAAACTTCAATTTGTTACTTAAAAAATGTGAATATAAAATATATAATTTATTTCAAGAAGAAGACCCGTAGTTACCATATTAGTTAAAATGTAATCTTTTTAGAGCTAACATTTAACCACGAGCTGTTTTTGTAACCACAACCAAAGATTTTAACCACTCGAAGTTGTAACCACAAAATCTATAACTTCTCCAATTTGAAACCACCCGCCTTCTCAAGAAGCACATCTAAGAATAAGAATATTTTATTTTGCAAGAAAAAAGGATGGAACTAAGTTGTAACCACTAGCTGTTTCCAAGTCACGACTGAAGAATCTTCGATCACCTCGAGTTGTAACCTTTTGAAGGAGGAACCACATTTCAATTTTAACCACTAGCGGTTATTAAAACCACGACCACTACCACTTCGAATTGTAATATAGCCGAAAAAGTTATTGCTACAAGTCAACAACCACGTTAAGTTGTAACCATAAGTCAACAACCACGTCAAGTTGTAACCATCCTCTTGTTTAAGAGGACAACTAATGGATCGACTTAGAGTGATCAAACACTCTAAGTTGTTACCACAAGCCAATATCCACACAAAGTTGTAACCACAAACCCACAACCACATCAATCAAGTTGTAACCACATGTCAACAACCACAACAATTAAGTTGTAACCATAATTCGACCACTATATCAATAAATATTAAATCACTAAATCGACAGCCACATTAATAAAGTTGTTACTATGAATCAAGTTGTAACCACCATTTAGGCGGCCAATGTCCAAGTTAACAACCATATAAAGTTGTAACCACAAGTTAACAACCACACAAAGTTGTAACATCAAGTCGACAACCACATCAATGAAGTAACCGCTAGTCATCAACCACACAAAGTTGTAACCACAACTCAACAACCACATCAAGATGCAACCAGACGTAGACAACCACATCATGTTGTAATGTAACCACTATTGAACCCCCGAATCCAGTTGTAACCACAAGTGAACAACCACATTTAGTTGTAACCACAACTCAACAACCACATAAAGTTATTACCAGAAGTCGATTACCAAATCAAGTTCTTACCACAAGAAGTTACACGACCACATCGAGCTGTAACCACAACTCAACAACCATATAAAGTTGTAGCCAGAAGTCAACTACCAAATAATGTTCTTACCACAAGAAGTAACACAACCACATCGAGTTGTAACCACAACTCAACAACCACATAAAGTTGTAACCAGAAGTCAACTACCAAATCAAGTTCTTACCACAAGAAGTTACACAACCTCATCGAGTTGTAACCACAACTCAAGAACCACATAAAGTTGTAACCAGTCAACTACCAAATAAATTTCTTACCACAAGAAGTTACACAACCACATCGAGTTGTAACCACAACTCAAGAACCACATAAAGTTGTAACCAGTCAACTACCAAATAAATTTCTTACCACAAGAAGTTACACAACCACATCGAGTTGTAACCACAACTTAACAACCACATAAAGTTGTTACCAGAAGTCAACTACCAAATCAAGTTCTTACCACAAGAAGTTACACAACCACATCGAGTTGTAACCACAACTCAACAACCACATAAAGTTGTAACCAGAAGTGAACTACCAAATCAAGTTCTTACCACAAGTAGTTACACAACCACATCGAGTTGTAAGCACAACTCTTCAACCACATGATGTTGTAACCACAACAAGCCGTCAACCATATCTAGTTGTAACCATTGTCTCTCTGAAGATGTAGAAGCATTAACAAAGATTCTTTAACCATAACAAGTTGACCACATAGTCTTCAAGTTGTAACTACGTAACCTTCAAGTCACCATGCGATCAAAAGTTTTTTCAAAGATGCTCTGTAATCGAAGGCTCTATAATCTGGTTTTTAATTAATTAGAGTAATTTGGCAGGTGCCGATGTCACTTTGTAGAAATATTCCAGCTTTAAATAATAATAATAATAATAATTTATTTATTGAACCACAAAAGATTTACATTTAGGTACTTATACATTAATGTATTGTCACATTTAATTAGAAATGTAGCATCTGTTGCCGAACTAGGTAATGACCTGTATTTCAGCATCCAGCGCCTCTTGCCTCAGAGAAGATTAGATACGAGTACATTAAGTTATAAGCTGCAATAGTACATAGTTTAATTTACTTATCATAGTTTACAAGCATTTTTTAAATAGTTTTATAATAGTTAAGTATAGATATAGTCCTCTCGGTGTGTAAAATGAGGGTGAGTGAGTGTATGTGAGAGAGTAAATTGTTTTTTGTAATGATTTGCTTAGATCCAGTTCAAGTTTAGTAAGTTTTGATTCACAGAGCTACATTTAAAGGCTTAGCCTTAATAAAATGACATTGACACCTGTCAAATTACTCTACTAAATAAAAAATCCTACTATAAGGCTCAGAGTCGCAATGTAACCATCGACTCTTTCCAGACGCATATTAAGTAACCGCATTGTAACCATATATGGCCGTACACACCACTGAGCAAGTAATCACTACGTTTTTTAAGAGACGGCACTTCCATACAAGCCACTAAACTTATTTATGAACGTAGTTTCTACCAACCTGAGATTTTTTAAGAGGTACCAACATGACAGTGTCAGTTGTCAAAATGACAAGGGATTAGGGATGCACCCCTAACCCCTAAACATATACCTATCGATATCGATAAATAATACTTACAATATTATAAATGATCACATTCCACTCGGCAGTTATTAGTTACCTATTAGTATAGTATTGCAAAAATAAAACAAGGTTCCATATGATTCATGTATTTCTGATAAATCTGTAGGAATATTGGAAGGCAGTATCAGGAGGATGAAGCAGCCACTGATAGAAAGGACATTAGCGGTGAGCTCTTCTTTCGAACTGGATGTTATTCGCCCGGGTACCGGGATCCAACCGAAGCTGGTCTGGAAGTCTTCGTCCCATGACGGACATCTAAAATATAACAATATCGATAACTATTAACATGATAATGACACAACACTATGACAATATAGTACATACACTACGATATTGAAATTTTCATAAAATTATTACTTAAATCCATAATATTTACTAATAATACTATTATTATTAACACTGGTTTTACTCAAATAGACTTTATACAATTTTTTTATTAAAACAATTGATAATATTACCAGTTCAGCTCAAGCGGGAATTTAGCCAAAAATATTACCTACCTTGTTCAACCTTCTCACTCTACGGACAACAAATTTCGGAGATTCCCAAAGATTTGCAACCCATTATGTCTCTTTGTAATTAATAACATTATAAAAATTATGTAAAATTAAATGAAAAACTTCTGAGCAAAATATTACGTTATCACTGACAGATAAAATTAAATTTGGCGGCGCGTCACATGCTGGCCAACTTGACGTGATGTATAATGCGGCTAAATTACCTTGTCGTTATAATACGATATGACAAAGCGATTAGACTTCCTTTTTCCATTAGTCGGGTTTTTTCGTAATTTATTGTTGGCACAAACTACGTTCATAAATCCATATATTTTACATTTTTGTATGAAGTGTCGACCCCCTGGTACACACAACAAAACATTGAGTCCAAACCGATGTATTGCTGTGTGTAAGTGTTGTGTTTCTGGGAAGTACGTGAATACAATACTACCTTTATACGTCAATTGTTATGGTAATGGTAGTAGGGTAAAGTATTGAAGATGTAGTGAAACGCTCCTAAAAGTTCTATGTTCTGTCAACACTAAGTCAGGCTTCAGTTTAATGGCGAACCCATAGGGGATCGCGTACCCACTTTCGCGTACCCCACTTTTAGAAACCTTGCTTTACATCAAACATACAACTTAAAATAGTTCTGAATCGGCCATCTTTTGTAAAGGTACCTTCAAGATATTTAAGTGCAATCAAGTTGTCATACCATAGGGCTGAGTTAGGTAGTACTAATGTGTCGAATAGTCCTGTTTCCAAGGCCGGCCGTATGTGTGGACTACTGTATACTGTTCTGTTGTAGGATGCTCAGCGCCGACCTCAGCCAAGAGCCTAAGAATAAGAACCAAGAGTTTGCGCAAAACGAGATCATCAGATTGGCTGCTGAAAGTTTGGCATTACAGGTAAGATACGACTCTTTATTATTTAACATATTTTTTTCAGTAGATTGAAGGATGATTCTTACAAAACGGAAATGAAATAAATGAAAAAAAAATCGTATACCCATATAAAATCGCGATAAAGCGTATAAAAATAATAATTCGCCTACATCTGTCTACACAATTTAATAAGGTCTGTACGTTGCGTAACAGCGTAGCGCTACGATAATGTAGTCCAGTCTGACGTAAAAGAACGCAACGTTAAAACGAAACGATATTACCGCTATAACGCGGCGCTAGGTACGCGTTGTTTGGCGAAGCCTTTATACTTTTATTTGAACGACTAGCAAAATTTGCTAAATAATTAATTAACATTTCTAAACTGTATCTATACAATAGCTACACTTAGATAAATAGTTTTTGAACCTAGAACCTTGTACAATGCGTAGTTTTCCACTTGACAGGAACGAGTCGACAAACTATCTGAGAGCTGTCGTCGCTACAAGAACCAGATACGGTTGCTGGTGAACAAGCTGAAGGAGGTGGGCGTGGAAGATGTCAACGACATCCTGGAGAGTAGTGGTAAGTAGCTTAATGGAGAAGTTTCCAATTTTTTTCTATTAATCATGTTGGTAACAATTTTTTCCCTATGCTGTTATAGCCGATATAGTGCGGTGTGATAAAACTTCTAATTAAATAAATAAAGGTCTGCTTTAAGATTAAACGATTAATTTACTTACATTTGAACAAATCAAATTTGAAAACATAAATAAAACTAGATGTAAGTGTGAAATAATCATGAAAATATCTCTACAAATAGAGAGGTTACGGGGTCTTAAAGTTGCGCTTAACGGCTCAGCGTGTGACATCACGCCACTTCGGCCCCCTGTTAATTTGTAGGGCGGTGCACCGACGTGAGAAAGTGGCGTGACGTCACCGCCATATTTGAGGCCACATTCAATTCTGTGCGAAAATGTGTAATTTAAATAATTTCTCAGCCATTTCTTGATGGATTAAAAAAAAAACGAAAAATCGTTGTCTTATTCTTTTTTATCTATATTTTAATCCCGTTCAGTGAAATTAATGTTTTCAACATCAGAAAACTTCTCCAATCTATGTTAAGCTCGACACGGACTTGTGTAAAGCAGATGTTCATTAAATAAAGTTTTTTTGATTCGAGTTTTGTCATCCGTACCGCTATAGAGAGGAACCTCTCGCCTGAGTCTGTGTTTCCTTACACACAACCTGAAGGTCTTCAAGTCACGAGTGAACAGATGTCTTCTAGAGTAGCGCGGCACATTCTGGTTCGCATCATCCCTTACCATCAGGCTAGATAGCTGTCGAGCGCAAAATTATAATGAGTGTTCCAGTCCATTACGGGAAGAAAAAGTAAACAACGCCGTGTTTTTTATGATTTTGTAATTTTTGCATTTTTCAATGCAATTTTTATACTTATGGTAAATTTTAAATAGAAAAATATTGGAAAAAATTAACTCGGCCACAAATGAATTCTCAGACGGGAATCGAACCCGCGACCTTTGGAAATCCTGGCCTACAGCGTATTAAAAATATAAAAGTATTGGAGAATTTCGACGGTGCACAGTAGATCACTCCCATACTACAGGTCGGACATAGAGATTCATAATTTTTTATTATCGAATATAAAGAAAATTATAATGCTATAGTATTGTCCTTCATTTATGTTACAGGTTTAGTTACGTACACATTTTTCACTTTACCTATATATATAAAGTTATAGACACATTTGCTATTTTTTTGTATGAAAACAGACACATAAATGCCCATAACTTTTGAGTTACTCCTTGTTTTGACTAATGGTTTTTTTTATCATAGTTCACTTATTAGTAGCTACATTTTCTTCCTTTAACTATGGTGCCCCAAACGTGCACCTTCTGAGATACAGGATGTTACATTATATTTTTAAATAAAAATAATTTTTAAATGTTTTCATTTAAATTTTCGATTTTTAAAAGTGTTATTAAAACGGGATAAACTAACAGTCCATACTTATAGGGCGCAGTAAGTCCACTAGCGCTGCCATTGAATAAAAATCAATATCTCTTAAATTATCTCTCTGTTTGACTTCTAAATAAAACACAATGCATGATTGGCTAAGTGACCAATGTCATTCAATAATTAGTTAACGATGTTAGATTTGTGTATTCGTTATTGAATACGAAGCATGATTAGCGAAGTGATAAGTATCATTTAATGAGGGTAGATCAATATATTTTATACAAATAGGTGGTGTGGGGCTTATTTCTGATCATTTGAATTTACTATCTCTTCCGAGCGTGTTCACATTATTATGTCTTTCCGTGGCTTACATACCTATCTTGATCTTTATGTTGCATTACGCAATCATAACGATATTCGCGATCACCATTGTTTATTGAACATTTTAAAAGAAAACAGTTACTTATGTTCAGTTAAGTGAAACTACTGAGAAAGGGTTGCAGGATTGGTGTCGTCAATTTTGCTATCGTGTCCACACAAAATGGTCAAAATCGAAAAGATGTATTAGCAAGTAAGGAGTCTGAATGGTTGGAATTTGAAATTAAATGATTGCTTGAAGAACAATACTGTAGCAAATATTGAAAACTGTACAGAAGAAGCAGATATATTTGTGTGTCCTGCCAAATCAGATGCTTCTACATCAACAGCAACACAACTCATTCCTCGCAGACAGTTTGAAGACCTCAGTAATCGACAAAAGAGAAGACGAACAGAAGAAATTCATTTAACGACCAGCACAGAAGAATTGGTATTCTCTGTTGAATCAGCACTTAAATCAGAGGGGAAAAGTGATGTAGCTGAAGTTCTCAGATATCTAATAGAAACGTAACAAATATGACACACACTTTTTTGAAAATGAAAACACTTAAAAATATTTTTATTTAAAAATATAATGTAACATCCTGTATCTCAGAAGGTGCACGTTTGGGGCACCATAGGTAAAGGAAGAAAATGTAGCTACTAATAAGTGACCTATGATAAAAAAATCCGTTAGTCAAAACAAGGAGTAACTCAAAAGTAATGGGCATTTATGTGTCTGTTTTCATACAAAAAAATAGCAAATGTGTCTATAACTTTCTATATATAGGTCAAGTGAAAAATGTGTACGTAACTAAACCTGTAACTTATATGAAGGCCAATACTACAGTATTATCATTTTCTGGATATTCGATAATAAAAAATTATGAATCTCTATGTCCGACCTTTAGTATGGGAGTGATCTACTGTGCGGTGGTTCGCAAGTCTCGGTAGCTCAGCGGATAGAGCATTGGACCGTTTTTCCAAAGGTCGCGGGTTTCCAATGGTTTAACGAAGTGGTTCTTTTTTGTTCCACTAATGAAATACCAGACCTTAAATTTGAATATGGTTTGATAAACATTTCAATTCTAAATACCCAAAATGTTATATTGTTCATGAACGCAAAATGCGTTTAAATTTAAATTTATATATTTTTTTATTATAACCAAAGTGTTAATCTTTAAAACCTGCTTTGGCTTAATAACGAAAATTACAAGTTTTACGTAGTTATCGATATTTAAGTTCTGACACTGTCACATCACTAGAACTAGAACTACTAGAACGCACTTACGCTCTTTTATAATGAGCAAGTTTTGAAATAGTGATTTAATTCACAAATATAATGCTAAAAAAAACCTCTAGTTTTATTATGCATAGGAAAAGTTGCATAATATATTTTTGAAATGTTGTCCTTTGTTGATAGTCGCCCTAACTAATATAAAAGTTCTCAAATACTAAAGACTTTTTAAATTATTGTTATTAATATTCTTGTTGTAATACCTGACAAGTTTTTGTTGTGGTCATTTTGGTAAAAAAATATATTTTATCACCCATACACAGTGGTAGCCCCGAACTCCTCGCTCCCTCCACAGGTGGCCCCCGTAATCCGTAAGAAGGAGAGGGAAATACCTCGGCATGTTCGAGCACCGCCAAATCTGTTTATGTTTCCGAATTATGTTATAAAAGTTTAGAATAGGCTATTTGACAATGCGAAAAATAAAGTGTCAATTACTGTTATCAGTATAAATTAGGAGTTTAAAAATGGTTTTTTATTAACGTAAGTTGAAAATAATTATAAATTTATTTAAAAATCCGTAAATAAAAATGAATTTTTTAAACGTTTTGTCACGTGACACAAAACGCTCCTGATTCGTCGAGTTTATAATGACGTCACCTGCTTGTAAACATCGTTTGCCTACGTATGTGGATGATATGCAGAATACAGGCAAGTGACGTCACCGAACCCTTTGCAGCGCCATATTGTCAAAGTAGCGTTTTGGCGCGCTATTTAAATATTGAATTTTTAATTTGATATATTTCAGCAAATATGTACCAGAATTAAAAAAAACAACTTTTACTGGGTTCCTTAAACTCCACTACATAATATAAAATTTATTTTCAAAACCTGTCAAATAGCCTATTACATATATAAGATACTATTGACCCGCCCGTGCTTTCACCCGTTTTCCCATAAGAATACCGGGATAAAAAGTAACCTATGTTACTTTCCGTTATTTCAAGTTACTCTATGCCAAAAATCGAGTTAATTAGTTGCTTAGTTAGGGCGTGAAGAAAGGACAAACAAACAAACGCACTTTTGCATCTTATATTAATAAAACAAAAAGAGTGGAACTCCTTGCCTCAGTCTGTGTTTCCTGACACTTACAATTTGGGGGTCTTCCAGGCACGAGTGAATAGGTATCTTCTAGGCAAGCGCGTTACATCCTAGATCGCATCTTCGCTTTCCATCAGGCAAGATAGCGGTCAAGCACTTTACCTATCTAATAATAATAAAAAAAAAAAATTTAAAAAAACAATATTTGGTTGGTGGTAGGACTTATTGTGAGTCCGCCTGGCTATAATTATAACTACCGCCATCATATTATAACATTATACCACCACTATAACTATAATTAAACCACCATTATAACTACCACCATCTTATCTAAGTCTGACGCCATAACAACAATGTTTCAGCATTATTGTGTTCCGGCAGTTAGAGATAAGATTTTTATTCCTCCGACGGTAGGCTATTTTATAAGTTGGATTTGTTGGAACTTCAGCCATTTGATAAATATTAAACAAGAAAATATACTAGAAAAAAGCAACTAGTCTCATGTCGCCCTGACGTCAGGGCGACATGACACTAGTTGCTTTTTTCTAGTATATTTTCTTGTTTAATATTTATCACATAAAAATAGCATTGTAAAATGCAAAATTAAAAATTTATAATTCAGCCATTTTTTTTTCTTATCACCCATACACAGTGGTAGCCCCAAACTCCTCGCTCCCTTCGGAGGCGGCCCCCGTGACCCGCAACAATGAGAGGGAATAATACCTCGTCATGTTCGGTTTATGTTTCCGAATTATCTTATGAATGTTTAAAATGTCATATAAGACACTAGCGACCGCCTGAGGTTTCACCCGCGTGGTTCCCGGTTCCGTAGGAATATCGGGGTTAAAATTAGCCTATGTTTTAATTCAGGGTACCTTCTATCTGTGTGCTAAATTTTATCCAAATGGTTGGTTGGTGGTAGGACTTGTTGTAAGTCCGCCTGGCTAGCTACCACCATCTTATCTAAGTCTGACGCCATAACAACAATGTTTTCAGCATTGTTGTGTTCCGGCAGTTAAAGATAAGATAGCCAGTTCCTCAGTGATTGGGGATTCCGGGAGAGGCTCGCTTCCATCTTCAGCCTTATCAATACTTAACATCAGGTATGATGAAGGCTAAAAGGCTCCCAGTACTTCATAAAAAAAAAAAAAATCGGTTTAGAAGTTTTTCCGTGAAAGAGTAACAAACAAATAAACCGACATACTTTCTCATTTATAATATAAGTAGGATTTGTTGGAACTTTAGCCATTTTTTTTTTCTTATCACCCAGATACAGTGGTAGCCCAGAACTCCTCGCTCCCTTCGGAGGTGGCCCCCGTGACCCGTAAGAAGGAGAGGGAATACCTCGGCATGTTCGAGTACCGGCGACAAGACGAGCCCGCCATCATCAAGAAACTCATCACCGGTAAGTACCTTATTTCCAAAGGGTGGTAGGAAATCACTTCACAACTGTAATGCTATTCATTTTAGGTTATTTTCAGGTACTAAGAGTGAGACGCCGCTATACGCGCGGTATGACAGCATCCCACTCTCACAATCTAAAAATAATCGTAAAACTCGTCGTTGATGGTAAGGCTCCAGGAGCTCTATTTTTGATTCACTCGTCTCGAGTCTCGAGGATGCTACTTTTTTTCGTGCGACGTTTGAGTTTCCGTATTCCGTAAAAGCGACCTTGCCCGTATATACATAGCTTCACTTTTCGCCTGTAGTGCCGCCTGCCAACGCCAGCGCGCGAGGGGCAAAGCGAAAAGCGTGCTATGTCCACTCAGGCAAGGTCGCTAATCGCCTGCTCGCCTCGTTAGCCTCGCCACTCGCTCGACGAGTGATTCAAAAATAGAGGTCCTGGTCGCATTTACCGAAAAAAATGACCGAAAAAATGGCTTCATTATTTTTTTTCTCTATTCAAAATGTACAGCAAACAGCTTAAATAAAAAAAAATCGGCTAAGTGCGAGTCGAACTCGCACATGAAGGGTTTCGCCTATCACGCAAGGTTGCCTGGAAGAGACTGCTACGTAGCTATAAGGCCGCCTATTGTGTGTTCCTCTTTTTTGACATTTTCTCTGTATGTGTTTGTTTTTGTATCGTGTGCAATAAAGTTTCTATTATTATTATTGCCAAAATGCCATTATAATTTTTCGTCTGCAAAAATAAGTTTGTTTTTCATAGTGTTTGTATGAATGACAAAGTAAAATTTGCGGTTTTGGAAAATGGGCTATAGCTCTGAAACTACTAAATAAATTTCGTTCAAACCAAATTTCGTTAAAAGTTTTTATAAAGATCTACATCATATTTTCTTTTTTGATTTTTCACTTTCTTATTTTAAAAGTTAGAGGGGGGGGGGGGGGGGGGGGGGCATTTTTCCACTTTGGAAGTGTATAACTTTCAAACGGTTGACTTTGAGAAAAAACTGTTTTAGAAGCCTCAATGTAATTTTTAAAGATCTATCTAATGATATCCCACGCGTATAGGTTTGATGAATAAAAAAATTTTCAGTAACAGTTCCATGTATGGGGAGCTCCCCCTTTAATTCAATTTTTTTTTATTTTAGCTTAGGCTCAGTAGGCAGGATAATGAAGTTATAATATTTTTTTCTTAGATCTGAAGCCAAAAATAGCCGTGACCCTTCTCCCCGGGTTACCAGCGTACATTCTCTTCATGATGCTCCGCCACACTGACCACGTGGACGACGAGCCTAAAATGCACCAGCTGATGAAAGCTGTGCGCATAGCAGTCAAGAAGACAGTCAAGAAACGCAGCGACAGCGTCGAGTACAACGCTCTGTGGCTAGCCAATATGCTCAGGTCAGTTTCTTTAACCAGAACATATAGGGTTAGACGAAAATCCTCCAGCTGATGAAGGATGTCCGCATAACTGTCAAGAAGTAACTAACTAGCTAGCCAGATTGCTACTGTATATCTTTAGCCATGAAATGTTTAGGGACTTTTTTCTTGGTTAAGATTCTCTAGCTGATAAAGGCTGTTCACATAGCAGTCAATTAGATAGTAGCTGGGCAAAATGCTTAGGTATGTCTTTAGCCAGGACAGTACTTTGGTCTACCTAATATGATATAGCTCTAGTGACCACGTAGTCTACCCTAAAATGCACCAGCCGATAAAGGCTATGCGCATCGTAGTCAAGGAGACAAGCAAGAAACGCAGCGACATCGTCGAGTATAACGCTCTGTGGCTAGCCAATATGCTCAGGTGGCCCAACGGCCAGGGGCGTGCATTCCATTTAGGCAGTTAGGCAGTGCCTACCTCATTAAAAACCTAAATAAATATACAATTAGTCTTAAAGTTATTTTATTTTTCTATTCAACACTCACCCACTAAGATTTTCCTTACGCTAAATACTGAATACCGACCGATAGGCAGTCTCTAAATTGCCTACTCGAAGCAAGCAGCGTTTCATACAAGAATAGAACTTATTTAGAAAAAGTATTGCTCTAGTATAAACCGCCCACGGCAAGAAGGGCGCTATTTGTACGTGCGACGTTCTAGCTTAAAGGTCCGGAATTATATCAGTATAAAATAAGCAAGCCTGCCTGCCCAATGAATTTGGTCGCGAATTATTTGTTAAGGAGTTATTTTAAAACTATAACATTACCTAAGATATTCATTAAGATTAAATGGTGTAAAGGGCAATTTTGTTAAAAATTAAATACTTGATTAACGTGATTGATGATTAACGTATTTATTTAGATAAGGATTAATATCATGTTTATGAAAACAGATTCTCAAATAATACATTAGTTTAGAACAAATTTTATTATCCTAAAAATGGTTTTAGTGAGTTAACCTTAAAACATAGACATAGCTGTCGCGGACTTTTTTTTTTGAACTTTTGATGGGGAACAATTTCGTCATACATGAATTTTACGTAACTTAACCATTTACATACCTTCCGCAACGGAAGCTCCCAAAAGTAATATTTTTTCCCCGTTTTTGCAACGTTTTACATTAAGGGCCCGCTATAGGCCAACGAAAATCAGGGGTGCGATTGCGTAAGGAAATCGTATTCATTTGACAGTTCATATCGTATTCAATCGACTGCAATTTGTATGGAATTTATATGATACAATATAAACTGTCAAATGAATACGATTGACTTTACGCAATCGCCTAAGTAGCTGATTGTAAAATGAAAAGTTAAAAAGTTATAATGCCCTTCTATTGCTTTACATCCCACTTGCACCAAGCTAGGTTAACACACAACATAAGTCTCTCGGTAGCTCAGTGGTTAGAGCATTGGACGGATTTCCAAAGGTCGTGGGTTCGAGTGCCATCTGAGAATTCACTTGTGGTTGAGTTGATTATTTCCAATATATTTCTTTTTAAAATTGATCATAACTAGGTTAACACATTTAACTTAGAATTAACTCATCATATATTCTTTTATTGTCATTTGTCTTTTTCTTAGCTTAACTAAAATCGAATCTAAGCTGCATAAAATAGAGTTTACCGCGAAAGGTTTAGCGCGGTAATCGGTTACTGCTCAATGGTATATGGGTTGATAGTTTTGCATGCACTTAACTCTGAGTTAAATGTTAATCTAGCTTGGCGCAAGTGGGCCCTAACACCCCACTATTTAACCAGAATCACTAACTTCAACATTTTGTTGCAGGTTACTAAACAACCTCCGTCAATACAGTGGAGACGAAATGTACCAAGTATCAAACACTCCTCGGCAGAACCAACAGTGCCTGCGCATATTCGACCTGTCCCAATACCGGCAGGTGGTCAGCGACTGCGCCGTCTGGATATACCAGGGTGAGTGACGTCATATAAGGGGGAGTGACGTCACAGCTATAATGTACCAAGTATCACACACTCCTCGGCAGAACCAACAGTGCCTGCGCATATTCGACCTGTCCCAATACCGGCAGGTGGTCAGCGACTGCGCCGTCTGGATATACCAGGGTGAGTGACGTCATATAAGGGGGAGTGACGTCACAGCTATAATGTACCAAGTATCAAACACTCCTCGGCAGAACCAACAGTGCCTGCGCATATTCGACCTGTCCCAATACCGGCAGGTGGTCAGCGACTGCGCCGTCTGGATATACCAGGGTGAGTTACGTCAAATAAAGGGGAGTGACGTCACAGCTATAATGTACCAAGTATCAAACACTCCTCGGCAGAACCAACAGTGCTTGCGCATATTCGTCTTGTCCTAATACCGGCAGGTGGTCAGCGACTGCGCCGTCTGGATATACCAGGGCGAGTGACGTCATATAAGGGGGAGTGACGTCACAGCTATAATGTACCAAGTATCAAACACTCCTCGGCAGAACCAACAGTGCCTGCGCATATTCGACCTGTCCCAATACCGGCAGGTGGCCAGCGACTGCGCCGTCTGGATATACCAGGGTGAGTGACGTCATATAAAGGGGAGTGACGTCACAGCTATAATGTACCAAGTATCAAACACTCCTCTGCAGAACCAACAGTGCCTGCGCATATTCGACCTGTCCCAATACCGGCAGGTGGTCAGCGACTGCGCCGTCTGGATATACCAGGGTGAGTGACGTCATATAAAGGGGAGTGACGTCACAGCTATAATGTACCAAGTATCAAACACTCCTCGGCAGAACCAACAGTGCCTGCGCATATTCGACCTGCCCCAATACCGGCAGGTGGTCAGCGACTGCGCCGTCTGGATATACCAGGGTGAGTGACGTCATATAAAGGGGAGTGACGTCACAGCTATAATGTACCAAGTATCAAACACTCCTCGGCAGAACCAACAGTGCCTGCGCATATTCGACCTGCCCCAATACCGGCAGGTGGTCAGCGACTGCGCCGTCTGGATATACCAAGGTGAGTGAGAGAGAGCTAGACAGAAAAAAAATTAATGACGACAACAGGACATTGCATGACCTAATTCCGTCAGCCCTTTTCCATCGTAGACATTCCAGCCGTCTTTACGAAGCGCTATGCAAACAACTTCCTGGTGCGAACAGCCAAGGACGAATTCATTGCCTTTTGTATTCGCTAAATCCTACAATTTGGATCTCTTCAAAAGCAGAGATAGGTACTTAGGGCAAACATGCTACATCTTAGGCCACAGCTCGCTTTCCATCAGGCCAGTTGGTGGCCAAATGCTTGCCCAATTTAAGTGTAAAAAAAGAAACATGGTAGAATGAAAACACACATCACAATATAGGCATAGGTCACTTGTGTGTCACGTTAATGCTGATATTCTGGGCGCTGCTGATGCGTGATATGAATGAACAAGTTTACAATTATATATTGAAAACGTTGAACTAAAAAAAACAATGAAAAGCTATAAAAGTACTCTTATGTTTTGGCGCGCACTGTTCATTGAAATAAAACAACTTTTACGGATACCAAACGCGCTATTGGAAATATAGCGCGTTTGGTATCGTATCGCGTAGGTGACCACGGCAGCTGTAAAGGTGCCGAAACGTCGGGAAAATAAAAAAACCCCTAAAAAACCTAAAAATTACGGACAATTACAACTTAGTTCGTGGAAATATAGCGCGTTTGATATCCGTAAAAGTTGTTTTAACTTTTTTTTTCCTCCTTTCTATTCTCATTGTCTGTATCGTATGTGTGTGTGTCAATAAATGTGTTTTCTTTCTTTCTTCCAAAATACGTGTTTTCATTCTACCATGTTGTCGTCTTCACATTATCTGTGTTGTGTGGTATTTCGTGGTAATAAACTTTATCTCTTTCTCTCTCAGCTGTGACGTCACTCACCCTGGTAGGTAATAAGTTCTTCTCTCTCTTAATCAGCCTGGTATAACCACAACAATGCTGAAAGCGTTGTTGTTTTGGTGGTAGCTACTAGCTAGTCAGGCGGACACACAAAAAGTCCTTTTATAGAATAAAACAACTTTTACGGATATCAAACGCCCCATATTTCCGCGAACTAAGCTGTAATTGTCCGTATTTTTAGGTCACGGGATGACCACGGCAGCTGTAAAGGTGCCGAAACGTCGGGAAAATCAAAAAACCCCTAAAAAACCTAAAAATTACGGACAATTACAACTTAGTTCGTGGAAATATAGCGCGTTTGATATCCGTAAAAGTTGTTTTATTTCAATGAACAGTGCGCGCCAAAACATAAGATGTACGTATAAAAAAAAAGTATAAATACAAAACAAAAGACAACAAAAAATAACTAAGAACATAACATTAATTGTGGTCAATAAAACCCTATCTCAGCGTTTTGGCCTCTGTGTTCATTCGGCGCACCTGTGAATGACACAGATGTCATTTACAGGTGCGCCAAATGAACACAGAGGCGCTGTTATTCTGACAGGGTTAATAGGAAGAATTTTAAAATATATGGTCCTTAGAGTCAACAGCCAGTTTATAACGACAATAATTTGCAGCATCGGGATACTCCGCCAGTTAGAGATGAGATAGCTCAGTGGATGAGGATTCCGGTAGAAACGCGCTTTCATTTTTAGCTTACTCATTACTTGACATCAGTGTGCTTTGTGGTAGATTTTTCTGCTCACGGTCGATAGTGAGCGCGTTAGGTTATTGTATGGCGTTGGTGTAGTCCGTGGCGTAGTCCGCTAGATGGCGGGCCGCTGATTTCAAACAAAAATCGATGCATTCACGATCGACCGTAAGTAGAAAAAACTCGAACTAAGCACTCAGGTATGGGCACTCTAATTGAAGCAGTACCTTTGAAACTAATGTTGTTTTTTATGTGTGTCTTTGTTGGTTTGGTTGATCTTTAAACTTTTATAAAGCACAGTTTAAAAATACTTGCAAACATTCAATCAACCAAAGAATCATTGTATAAATTCTGTGAACCACAAACCTGTATCGATTATCTTGCGTGTAAAAAGTTTGTTCCACGGTCAAAGTTTTCCGATGTAAGTCAGTCCGCTTGAGACCATTGCCATGAATTACTCAGAAATGAAAATGGTTTATTGTGCAGTGCTTTCTTGCAAGAGCTCGTCAATAACATTTCCACATCACTGAATCTCGGTTGTGACGTCATCGTAGGTACGAAAAATTCTTCACGCTAGGTTTTCATACAGTTTGAAGCGCTGTTTTCGTCTATCTCGATATAAATCTGTGCTGTTATCATTAAAACTTTAATTCTTCAATATAGCACCACCTTTTCTTTACCCAAACAGGCCTAATCCACCTGCTAGAGCGTCAACTAGAGCGTCTAATCGTGCCCGCGATCCTCGAGCACGAGGAGATATCCGGTCTATCCGGCCCCGGGAGAGCAGCTCCGGCTCCGCCCGCTCCGGGTCCGGCGAGATTGAAGCAGGAGTTATCCGCTACCAGCGAACAGCTGAGGGTTAACGCCGTCGCCGCGCCGCTTGTTGTCAGCATATTTAAGCAGGTCAGTGGGTACGATAGTTCTATAGGTTAGTGGCTATGACAGGATATAATGCTACGGGAATGCTACGGCACGCATCAGTGCTACTACCGTCTACGGCAAATTATAGTAAATATGTGTGTGGCTAAGGCAAGCTATAGTGCTACGGAAATCTTCGACAACGCTACGCCTAGACAGTGCTCCGGCATTTGACAGTCAAGTGCTACTACAGCACTCGGTAGTGCTTCTACCGTCTACGGCAAGCGACAATGCTACGGATGACGAGTGCGGCTATTACAAGTGCTACAGACGTTCATGGAAGCGTATTCAAGAAGTTCTCGGCTGTTTTGATACTTTCGACATTGCTGAACATTGCTGCACTGAAGAGTTCCGTAGAACTCATCAGTGCTACGACCACCAGTAGCACTATTATGAGCCGTAGCAGCCCGAATAGTATAGGTCCGCGGTAGGACCGGCTAGGTTGAAGCAGGAGTTATCCGCTACCAACGAAGGTCAGTGGATATAAAGATATTTATATAGATGTCTGGCTATAGCAAGAGACAGTGCTACGACATTTTTTAGGCAAGTCAGCGGTTTGATAGTGCTACGGTACTTGACAATTCTACAGCACTCGTCAGTCAGTGCTACTACCGTCTACGGCAAGTGAGAATTATGCTACGGGTGATGTCTACGGCTCTTACCAGTGCTGCCGACATACAATAGAAATGTAGCCATGAAGTTAGCGAGCATTGTACGACCGCCCGTAGCACTATTGTGAATTTGTTAATTGCTTTTTGTTGTATAGTTTTCTTTTTTTTCTTTGTTGTGTATGTTGCTGGCACACTGCCCTTTGCACCTCTCTTCAATTATCCTTAAGTCTAAAGGTTCTCTGGAAGAGATCGCTTCCAGCGATGAGGCCGCTTTTGCTCACCATAGTTTTATGTTTTTCAAGTACAGGATATGTCATGTTTGTATAACTTTTTACATACTATATGGTGTAGCGAGTCCAGATAGTATTTTACTATGTGCCTATACACAATAAAATAAAAATCTATTCGACAGTCGAATAAACATGTTTACTCACCAATTTAACTAAAACTTCTTCATTCCAGTTATTCTATTACATCTGCGCGTACAGCCTGAACCAACTACTCCTCCGCAAAGACCTGTGCTGCTGGGCCAAGGGTCTCCAGATCAGATACAACATCTCGCACCTGGAAACTTGGATTAAGGAACACCTGGCCGAGTACGGGCAGAAAAACGTGAGTGTACTGTTTGGAATATTTTTGTTAATTTTTACAGGTAAGTAGCTAGCTATTGGTAGGTTTCTAGACCTGCAGGGCTAACATGAGCGCTGCGACTAATATACGAAATTTATGTCGGGATGTCTGGAACGCTCATATCAGTACGGTGTGGCTGGGACAGACAGGCGACGCGACATCGCGACATAAGCGTCGAAAGACTTGTCGCGGTGCTCATCTTAGGTCTACTGGAGTAGTATTTTTGAATCACTCGAATTACGATCGCATGTGAATCTTGCAAGATTCGCACGCGAATGTTCGCAAATGTGTAAACAAAGGGATTTGCATACGAATCTTGCGATTTCGTATGCGAATGTAATTCGAGTGATAAAAAAATACGGCTCCTGTGCTGCTGGACCAAAGGGCTGCAGATCAGATACAACATCTCGCACCTGGAGACCTGGATTAAGTAACACCTGGCAGAATACGGGCAGAAGGACGTGAGTGTTATAGCGTCAGGTTTAGATAAGATGGTGGTAGCTAGCCAGATGGACTTACAACAAGTCCTACCATCAACTTATATTCTATCAAAATTTGATAGCATGTTGATAGTGCAAAATTTGTATTTTATTACAATGAGCACAATAGCGCATTGGACTGGCCTGCTGAAAAATAATAATGATCAATGTGTTATATATATTGAAGTAGTTCTGTATGATAAATATTAAACAAGAAAATATACTAGAAAAAAGCAACTAGTCTCATGTCGCCCTGACGGGATGAGACATGAGACTAGTTGCTTTTTTCTAGTACCTATATTTTCTTGTTTAATATTTATCACATAAAAAAAGCATTGTAAAATGCAAAATTAAAAAGTTATAAATAGTTCTGTATTTAAAAAATACTATACGAACATTAGTCATAGTCATAACATTTATTGCAACATGTTGGTTATTACAGATGGTAAATACATAAAAAATTACCCATAAACATGACCCTGCAAGGGTATGGCAATTTAAATATTTTAAAAGTATTTATTCTTAAACATAAACATTGTAAGTGCAATCAAAAAATTATTTCAAGGTATAATAACATTTTTGTATTAAATATTCATTAGTTAAGTAAATTTCTTTTCTGTCTATATAAGTGCTTTGCTCTAAATGATTATAGTTTGTGAAGTCTTCTCCACTCCTCACTATACAATTGCCATCTTCTTTATTTCCTGATACGCCTCAATACCTTGTTCGTTTAGTGACAAGTTAAACACAGCCTCATTATTATTACCACTGCCATTGCAGGTCGAGGAAATCTTAGGCGTTCTGAAGCCTATAACTCAAGCGGTGCAATTATTACAAGCGCGCAAGTCCATGGCGGACGTGCACAGCACCGTGGAGATGTGCGCTGATCTCACAGCTATGCAAGTGTGCAAGGTAAGGATATACAGACAGACATATAAATATATACATAACTAGAGGCCGGGCGCGGTTTCACCCGCGTGGTTCCCGTTCCCGTGGGAATTTTCGGATCATTTATAGCCTATGTTACTACTTGGGGTCTTAGGATTCTCTATACCAAATTTCGTCAAAATCGGTCCAGTAGTTTTTGAGTTTATTCGTTACATACAAAAATACAAATCTTTCCTCTTTACAATATTATATAGTATAGATAAAAGACAATACATACAGACAGATAATACAATACAATACAAGACAAGACAATACATAGAAACTATGAAAAATTACAAAAAGAATAGGGTAACTAAGGTTTAATAATTAAAACATACGGACCACATACATACAAAGAGTGTAAGGGCCCGGTTTCACCACCGTCAGATAAGTTCTGAGTAGCTTATCTGGCTAATTAATTAACAGTTGTAATATGAAAAAGCACTTGTGAACGATAAAAAAGCTACGCAATCAGTTCACAAGGTCTATGATGTTGCCATCATACGACATCTTGTTACATGAAGAACCGGCAAGAAACTCGTCACGGCTCGACATAAACTCGACATCAGTCATTTTGATATCCCCACTGTAGGGGCACTGGCCTTCCTTATGAATGCGAATGTCAGAAGATATTATTTGTATTATATCAAGTAGTGGGACCACTGGTTAAAAGCGTTAACGCTCGTGGATTTACCCTTACTTAAAAATAAATTAAAACAATATTTAATAGACAACTGCTTTTAACAATTTGATATTAAAGAATATCTTGCTTAACAATAACAACGGGTTGCATTCTGGGGTGTGCCGGCAGAAGTGAAAATCGCTTAAACAAAAATAACGATCAAAATCAACTATATCTTGACCACAACTTCATAAAAAGTTGATGAAAACGGAGCCCAACTTGATTTGGCAGGTGAATACTGACCTATTAAAACTGACCCGGCATCAATATGAAAGTTGGTAGTAATGAGAGATCTTTATATAATGGTTGTTATTAACTAATAAACGTAGATCTTTCAAGTGTGACCCTTTATGTGATTTGAAATAGGTCAACGGTAAGGTAACGGTTGAGGACAATGACGGCGTTCAAAACACCCGTAGATTCACCCGGTCCACAGACTTATATCGAGATAGTCGTAAAGAGCGCTTCAATCTGTATGAGAACCTAGCGTGTCGAACTTTTCGTACCTACGATGACGTCACGAGCGAGATTTAGGGCATTATGGTATAGATCACTGCTTGAGTCACGTTCTGACGCGTGTTTTCGTGGCAATGGTCTCAAACGGACTTAGGTCGTAAAACGTTGACCGTGGATAAAACTTGACACGCAAGGTAGGCAAACTTTTACCGGCCCGCCTGGTCTTTAGGGGTGATTCCGTGACCAATGGCGGCCGGGAGGGCAAGTACTAGGAGTTTTAGTTGGTATTTATATTTTGAATTTAAAACATGACATTTTATAATTTCGATTTAGTTAATGAATTTTATTTTGGTATATTGACATTACATGATTTATTGTGACATTTAATTTTGAAACATATAAATATTTTTTTTTGACATTAAGTAATACTACCGTCTGACATATTTGTATTTAATTTAAAACTAGAATTATATAAAACTAGAGGCCGGGCGCGGTTTCACCCGCGTGGTTCCCGTTCCCGTGGGAATTTTGGGATCAAAGCTATCCTATCTCTTAAGTTGGACCAGACTGCTCACGGTGTGCCAATTTAATTTAAAATCGGTTAAGTAGTTTAGGAGTCCATCGCGGACAAACATCGTGACAGGAGATTTATATAAATTAAGATAAGATATGCTAATAATAACGATAACAGCGACATTGATACTGCTCACATTATTATATTTTTGTTTTCTCTTCCAATTTATATTCTGCTTGCCTAATAATCGGTGTAACGTGTAGTGGACATGACTTAATTATTAAGACCTTATTTTGTATACCATGTTACTTGCTGGCTCACTTCCATCTTCAGCCTTATCAATACTTAACATCAGGTATGATGAAGGCTAAGAGTCTCCCCGTCGATCATAAAAAAACCCTGCTAAATGACAAATAGAACATACAAACACACAGACATATAACAGTCCAATAGTTGAATTGAAATATCTTATGAGATATTGCCTTTGCCATTATTCTAGATCCTGAACATGTACACCCCAGCCGAGGAGTATGAGGTGAAAGTAACTCGCGAGTTCATCCACGAGATACAGAAGAAGATGCAAGAGAAGGCTGGCCCGCACGCCGATAAGGAACCGGTAACTATGATTACGAATGTTAAGCAACTTTGATAGCGGTCGGGTTTTGGATGGGTGACCGAAATTTACTCTACATTGGAATGTTTTTTTATGACTTTTATTTTTATTTACAATGCTATTATTGCTATTTTATGACATACAATTATTCTTGTAAGCTATCGATTCGGTAGCTCAATTGCGAAAGTTTTGGACCGAATCAGAGGATAACCGCCTCTGTGGTCTAGTGGTAACAATCACCGATATCAAACCCAGGGGTCCACGGTTCCATTCCCAGTGGGGGGTACATATTGTATTCGGTTTGGTCGGGGATAGGACTATTTGTGAGTCCGCCTGGGTCATCTTATCTATGTCGGACACCATAACAACAATGTTTTCAGCATTATTGTGTTCCGGCAGTTAGAGATAAGATAGACAGTTCCTCAGTGATTGAGGATTCCGTGCGAGGCTCGCTTCCATCTTCAACCTTATCAATACTTAACATCATGATGAAAGCTAAGAGCCTCCTTGTCGTTCATAAAAAATGTAGGTTCGAGTCCCTTCTTGAGTAATTTATAAGAGGAGTCGGTTTTTTCTGTTATGCATTTTACAATGGAATGAAAAATGCTGCCGTGGCCACGGCAGCTGTAAAGGTGCCGAAACGTCGGGAAAATCAAAAAACCCCTAAAAAACCTAAAAATACGGACAATTACAACTTAGTTCGTGGAAATATAGCGCGTTTGATATCCGTAAAAGTTGTTTTATTTCAATGAACAGTGCGCGCCAAAACATAAGATGTACGTATGTTTCTCTCTCTCTCTCTCTCTGTCTCTAATAAACCAACGCTTTCTTCCACAGCAAAACCTCCTGATGGACTCCAAGATGATATTCTCCGTTCAGTTCCCGTTCGATCCGTCTCCAATACGGCTTGAAGCCATCGAGCTGCCAGAAGTGCTCGAACTCGATGGACTACTCGTCAAGATTTAGGCAGGTAGACGTAGAGGCTTTAGAACGCCTTTTATACAGCTTATAGACGTTATAGGGGCTTTGCCACCCCTTTTTATAGCTAATAACTGTTATATGGGTTTTACAACACTTTCATAAGGTTGATAGGCGTTAAACGGGCTTTACAACACCGTTACATAGATTATAGAAGTTATATGGCAAACTGGTGTTATTGTAACACCGTTTTACGGCTTTTGAATAAAAAAAATTGCCGGTATTCGTTGTTTACAGTTTATGAAAATGTTAATTATACAAAGAGCAACAACATTGTTATAGGCAGATACACGTAACTAAATTGGCTTTAAACAATATTATATAGATTGTATCATGCTACAGTTTGTGAAAAAGAAATAACAAAGACCGTTATCAGCCGTTTTTAATGTTCCCACTCCTGGGGCAGTGGCCTTCCTTATGGATGGTTCAGGAGAATGGGCCATGACCCACCACGCTTTGGTGGGTTTAAACGACTACAAATGTAGCCGGGACCAACGGCTTAACGTGCCTTCTAAAGCACGGAGGAGTTCGAGATAGAAAATGTTTGGTCACCTATCCCGTGGCCGACCGTTGCGAAAGTTGCTTAGTCTCAACAATCGCAGGTCGAGCGCGCGAATCACTGCGCCACGGCTCCTCGTTACAAATATATTGGTGGGTAGCCTTTATATAGGCTTTATAACACCATTATACAGTTATAGAGAAGAGAGACACCTTACTAGAAAAAAATATTTGAATTATGCTCAATCATACCCCCTAACCTTTTAAAATGTAATATTTTAAAAGGTTAGGGGGCTTCTAGAAATAACAAAAAAGAGCGATAAAAACCATATTGTTCTAAGAAAAAAAGCAAGATATAAACAAAAAAAAATGTTAACTAAAATTAGGGAAATGCTAAATTGTACTCTATGCCGATTACAGAAAGCCCATATTACATTAAAACAGCTTTACAAAATAACGTCTATACAAGCATCTTATGATATTAAAATTAATTTCTATTTATTTTTTAATGAAACGAAAATCGTTATATTTATTTAAATAAATTATATTTATATTAAATTTATTACAAATCATTCCAATTTATTACATGCCATATTATTTTGCAAACATCGAAATATTGTTAATCATTTGTTAATGTTTTTTGTTAAGTGCCATTTTGTTTATTGAAATCAATTTGTTTATTATGTATCATTAATTATACAATTGGAGAGTAATATTGAATAATAATAAAAATAATTATACAATATAATGATAATGATATTAAATTCATTGGGAGAAGAAATTAACAAAATCTGTTTAAATTTATGATAAAATTTTGCATTTACCATGTTTTTAGATAAATTTTGTGCTAGTAAATACAACTTGTCTGCGTCAGATAAGATTGTAACCGATAAATATTAAACAAGAAAATATACTAGAAAAAAGCAACTAGTCTCATGTCGCCCTGACGGGATTCGAACTCGCATCCTTGGGAGTCTGGCCCAATGTACTAACCAATTATGCTACAGAGACCTATGAAGACACGTCGGATTTCTCTAGTATATTTAGAGCTGAAGGTATCCTGGGACGTCCCTGGAGTTAGCTGTTGCAGTTTCTTGAGGAATTTGTCAGGATCATAATTCACATCACCGATATAATTGTCTATAAAGGGTTCTGAGCGATTAGGCCACTAAATCTTGATAAATCGGTGCAAGCGGCCATTAGAAAACAAAAAATATCTGTAACTAGAGGTTATTTATTAATTCTGACCGTAAGTTGTATTATTCTAGCACAAAACGCATATTAAAAATATTGAATTATTATTACATTTAATTAAAATAAAGTTGTCCCTCATTTTCGTTTTGACATTAATTATAAATACACGGCTATACAATTTTATATTTTATAGTTATTATTAATTTAATTTAATTTTTCGAATGAATTAAATGTCATTAATTTAGAAATGAGTGCTTTATATTGGAATAGCATAGCAAATATAGACCAAGAGTAGTTTAAACGCAAAATGTTCTTTATAAGAGAAAAGTAGACCTTATAATTATGTGCAATTAAGTTTATTATTGTCAGGCACGTGGTAGAAGCATTCTTAACAAATACACTTAAAAATATGCAGTTTTACAGCACACATCTTATAAAGTGTTTAATCGCCTAATTAAAGCGTTTCAAAACATTCTGTACGTTGAGTAAAACAACTTTTTAGGATTAAAACGTGTTTTGTTCTTTTTGTTTCAAAACGCCCTTATTGTGATATCTATACTATTAGATAGATACTTATATTGTACTATTCGCTTTAAAATAGTCTTCTAAGCAAACGGATCCTTCAAATTTTTTTTTTAATTAAAATCTGCAGCTCTTACAAATAAACACGCCTAAAATATATTCGTAGTATTACGATGCTGCATTCTATTCTCTCAAACGTCATTTAAAAATTTACTCTAAGAGATAAAACATATACTCTTTATCTGCCACGTACTGACAATCTTTCCTATATCTTTCCTATACGGTAACAAATCAAACGAAACACAGTTCTTCCTAAAATTTATACATTCCAATGTGCCACATTTGATCTGTTGCCGTCTTAAGTACAGTCAGCGGCAACTACGGCTCTTACGAAATGTCAAACTTCTTCAGACATATCCGAACATAGCCAGTTCCTCAGTGGTTGAGGATGCCGGAAAATGCTCGTTTCCATCTTCAGCCTCATTAATACTTAACATCAGAGCGCTTACTCGTGTCACGATCGCATTGAGATCGAGATTGAATTAACGTAAAAAGTCAGTCATTATGACATAAAATAAGTAATCACACAAAAAATTAGTACTTGAAGTTAGTAAATAAAGTAAATTTTGTAGTCTTGAAATCGATTGCAACGCCAATCAAAATCGAATCTACGTCGGAAATCAGTAATAATTATTGACATTCAATATCGATCTCAACGCGATCCCGTCAAGAGCTTTCAGGACGACTTCGTCCACTTTCCTATCTCGTCCACTTCCTAACTGGTCCGCTATCCTATTAACCCCCTAAATATGAAGAAGGCTAAGAGGTTACCCAGTGCCGTTCATAAAAAAGAACTCTACGGCTTATATCTTAAAGTTCAAAGTTGATAGGAGAAATTTTACAGTTTCGTAAAAAACCTTACCTGCTTTTGACCGTACATAGGTGTAATATTTTAATTTATTACTTTTATAATATATCAACGAAGTTAACTTTAAATTTTATTTATCATATCGTAGTAATTTTGTATGCTAGTAATGTTTGACAAGAAAGTTCCATTTTTGTAGTACTTAAATGTCTTATTGAGTATTTTAATATGAAAAAATTTAAAAATTACGGATTGCATGTACACACACATAAACATTATATATTGAAGAGTCGTCAATTGCGTAAAATTCAATAATTATCATTGGCAATTTTAAATGACATCATGATAAACTTTTATATTTAGCATTGAGTTAATAAGATTCCCGAATAATTGTAGTTCGTAAAACAAAGAAGCAAAAACAGGCGACTTAAACAATTTAATTAAGCTTATGTGGTCTAGTGGTAATGCAGAGGATCGATTACCATTGGGGTACATGTTTGGTGCGGTTTGGTTGGTGGAAGGACTTGTTCCAAGTCCGCCAGGCTAGCTACCACCATTTTATCTAAGTCTGGCGCCTTAACAACAATGTTTTCTGCATAATGAGATGCGATAAGATGAATTTAGTTGAAGATACTGCAAGACATGCGACTCCACCTTGAACCTTACAGTTTCCGAGTGTTTAATAAAAATTAAACTTCCTTTTTCCATATTAAAATACTCGATCGTAATTTTTTATTAAATTAATTAAGGTACGATTGCTAAATGCATAGATATATAATATAGTGTGAAGTGTTCTTAGTTGGAAAGTATATTTACATATTTAAAATTACCGCAGATGTATTTCTATTACTTTGCTCATTTAGGCATATATACTACACACACACATATAGATAAAATCACTATAGAATCATTGTCACATAAGACCAAAAGTATAGTTATTATCAAAATACATTGAAAGTAATTTAAATAAAATAGATTAATAAAAAGTGTTACCATTTTAAAATAGGTAGGGCTTGGACACAGTAAGTTTTTTGTATTAAAAGAAATATATACTTAGCTTAAATATTGAAGAAATAATAATAATAATAGAGCATAATAGTAAAATAAACATTGTTTGTACTTATTCAAGATGTACTTAATTATTTATTAATGTCGTGTTATAAAACTGTAGCGAATTTATTTATTTCCCTGTATTGTTAATAATTACATTATATTATATTATTATTGAGAGATGTTATTTGTAATGGTACTAAAAGTATTCATTATATATATATAAATAAATATATATTACTGTCAAATTTATTATCTGTCTAAACATTTAGGTGCTCAAGTTAAAATCTACCTGTTAAATTATATTCCAAATATTATTGATGTTATTAGAATGAAAATTTAGAAAATTGACGAATATTTGTTATTCATTGTTTTGCTTCTGAACTGAGCTTCCTTGGTCCTTTTCCTCCTTTGGTCAAGCCAATAAAATGTATCATTTAAGAGCGTATTTCGCAATCGGGTAAAAGCGACCTGCGTGACACTGGCGGAATTATGATTAGAAATAGTGTAACTCATAAAATATATGTCAATAATAAAATGATTTGCTAAATCGCTATACACCACCGTTATTAGTAACAGTCGGTAACTTTTGTAGCCCTAGCTTGAGCGGCTTTTATAGACACTCGTAGCTAGATAACGTGTCACTGTCCGCTCACATCTTAGCGGGGTAAGCAAGACGGCATCATTCGTATCATATTATATCGCGTGATATAGCGGTGTTCATACTAGGGAGCCAGCTGTGTATTTCCCGGTACATGCGGGACAAAACGAACGAACCAGTTTGATTTCCACCCCAGTGTGACCCAGGCTTTACTTCGAAAAATTTTACTTATTAAAGGTTTATTTGACCTTTAATAAGTAACGTTAACCTTTGTATTTCCTAAAGTTCAACATTCCTATTTTATCGATTCAAATGTATTTTAAACTGACTGACATAACGTTTAGAAAAAAATTATAAATTTTAAATTTCAATACCATTCCACCTGACTGTAAATTGCCATATTATAAGTTAAAGTATATGACTTTAACTATTATTTCGTGACCCAGGCTATACTTCGAAAAATGTTACTTATTAAAGGTCAAATAAGTTAAACCTTTGTATTTCCTAAAATTAATAACACATTCGAGTTCAACATTCCCATTTATAAATCAAATGTACTTAAACTGGCTGACATAACTTTGAGAAAAAAAACATTAATTTTAATTTTCAATACTATTCCACGTGACTGTACTTTGCCATATTATAAGTTAAAGTATGTATGTGACTTTAACTACCTATTATTTCTTTGTCAATGTCAATTAAAATTATGTATGTAAAGAGCTTTTCGTATACTTACATTTTGAAAAGAACATTAAAAGCATCTAGCTTATATTTATCTTTACAAAAATGAGTATTTAATTTATCAACTAATTATCTTTAATCTGCGAGAGATCAGTATGGGATGGAACCTTGTCAAAGTAAATTGAAAATGTCAATTAAAATGTGCTTTACAAAATGACAGTTTTCACATGCAGTAACGTTAGCGAAACGTTTTGTATTTATAATTATAAAATTTTACATTCTACGGTCTCTCATAAATGTCGAAAAAATACTATAATGGTCGTAATGTTTTCTATAATAGGACTTATTATTCATTTACTTCGACAAGGTTCCATCTCCTTACGATCGTTCGCGAATTATACTACATCATACTAATAGTGATGTATTTCTTTGCAGACAAATCAAGTATTTATATTTGTATGTGCTATATTGTATCCAAGCAATTGTATTATTTATTATGATCTCTTTGTCGTTCCTTATATTATTATTATATTTGAGTTGTAACAAGAGCAATATGTTGCATATCTATATATTATTTATTATGTGAATAAAATTATCAGAGCTAATGAAGTTGTCTTCATTTTAAATTTTAACTCACAACACACAAAAATACATTTTAAGTTTCTTCGCGCACTCATAATTGAAATAAAACAACTTTAGTGGTCTATTTAGTGCGATTTATTTACCCAAAATATATATTTGGTACTATAGTTTTTCTTTTGGTTTCCCGTCGTTTCGGCACCTTTTCAGTTGCCGTGGTCACGGGTTGACTAGCTACTTATAAGTCTACCTTCACAAAGTTGATTAATTATTGCGTTCGGATACGATTCGATAATTACTAATTAAAAGTTAATATTTTTACTATGGCAACAAAAATAGCTAACAAATCAAAATATTAAACTCAATAATTGTTGCCATAGTAAGACGGAATACGGAATCGCAAGATTCGCATGCGAATGTAATACGAGTGATTCGAAAATACGGCTCCATGACAAGATTAATTAACCTTTATCTGGGTTCAACCATTCCCAGGGTTTGACTGCACGGTAATGACTAGGGCTAGCCTAGTGCGTCCACACAGGCGAGGAAGACAGTGATCAAGCGGAAGGGAGAGATACCGGTATCAGACCCAGGGTCCCGGGTTCGATTCCCAGCGGCGGTACATATTGTATTCGCAACTTTTTAATTTTGCATTTTACAATGCTATTTTTATGTGATAAATATTAAATAAGAAAATATACAAGAAAAAAACAACAGTCTCATGTCGCAAATTCGACGAGTCCTAGTAGGTCTCTGTAGCATAATTGGTTAGTGCATTGGGCCGGATTCCCAAGGAAGCGGGTTCGTATCCCGTCAGAGCGACATGAGACTGGTTGTTTTTTTCTTTCATATTTTCTTGTTTAATTTATCATATTGTATTCGATTTGGTTAGTGGAAGGACTTACGTCTGAAGCCATAACAACAATGTTTTCAGCATTGTTGTGTTCCGGCAGTTAGAAATAAGATAGCCAGTTCCTCAGTGATTGAGGATCCCATGAGAGGCTCGCTTCCATCTTCAGCCTTATCAATACGTAACATCAGGTATGATGAAGGCTAAGAGTCTCCCCGTCGTTCATAAAAAAATAGGATTTTCTGAGTCGGAAGGATCTTTTGGACAAAATCACAACTCAGGAATCCATTGTCGCGTACCCCAACGATTACGTAACCTGTATAAGCAAATTAACTTGGCATTTAGTTGCTGTTTTTTTAAAAATATATTAATAATAAACATATAAGCATACTAAACTATAACAAAAAAACGCCGTCCAACTCGCAGCCGCGTGGCATAGTACCGAGAACACTGGCGCTGTTGCCCCGCTGAATATCTCATGACTCAGCCGCTGGGCAAGATAGGCACCAGCTCTCAGGTCTCCTGAGGCGTGGACCAGTCTTGTGGTCTATTATAATATCTTCAAAAAACTTTTTAATTGCAAGACTTGAATGACACTACTACTATAAAATTTAAATTTAAACTTGCTTGTTTTTGTTTATTTTCTAATTACCGATGTCTTCAGTCATAGACCGGTTCTCTTTGATAATTAGAGTCTAAGCAACAAGGAAACATGACAGTGTGTTTTGAACTCGGCGGGTGTTGTAGTAATTATATTGATTTGCCCTTCAATTATACACTTTACAAAATCGTATGTTGGTTTAGAACGATAATTTAAACTTCTTATAGTTAGTGTTCTTTGTTTTGATTCTGCGTTTTGAAGTATTTAGGAGTATAGACTTTTTACCCGACTGCAAAGAAAGGGTTATGTTTTTCGCGCGTTGTTTATATGTAATATTCTTTATAACCTCTTATCTTTCAAACGGCTTAACGGACTTCTATAATTAAGATATGGTTAGATTGGTCTTGACAGCCCGTGTTCTTAAGTGATATTTTTGAGAGTACTCAATCTCAGCTTGTTTTTTGTTTAAAAATGAAATAAGAGTTATAGAAAAATATGACTAATAGCTCGGGTTGGTTAATGGTAATAATAATAAATATAATGAAATCAAAAAGATTTCAACGCGTTTTGAGTTTCACCCGAGTTCTTTTTATAATAACACGTGTTGTGAGGCTCCATTTTTAACCGTTGGCAAAATTCGCGAATTTTATTGCGGACACGCCATTAATTGAGATAGAAGAAGAAGATGAACGCGTTAGTGTTAGGTTTTCCCTTATAGGTACTCGGTTTTGGTATGTTAGTTATAGTTAGTAATCTTTTAACACTCGTACGCATAGAATAAAATAAATTTTTATAATGGTAGTGTCATCCAAGTCTTGCAATTAAAAAGTGATTAAACTCTTCAAGTCGTTGACATATTTGAAAAGTAATTATCGAAATTGCTATACAATTAAAGTATTTTAGAGTAGATGCTGTCAACGGCACATTGGATACAAAATAATTATATTCTCCTGTCTACTGTATCTTCACCTGTGGCCTAGTGTTATGAATTATTATGGAAGGACAGATTTTTTACTATTTGATAGAATCTGGCGTTACTTGGCGGAAATCCAGTATCTTAGTAGAAAACGAAAAATATGTAGCGTAATTCCGCAAGAAAAACTTACATGCAAGATGCACCGCCCTAAGCCCGCAAATAAATGCAGATGCAACACAGTGACACACCTTGCACCTTCACCGACTCGTCCACACACGGAGCATCCTCAGGAGTTGTTAGACCGTGCAATACCAGCACCGAGTGTTTTACGTATCACATAATTAACGACACTAGTCGATTTTCATACAAACGAGGTAATTTTGGAGCCTTGGTTCTGTGTGAAGGATTGACCGAACTGTGATTTGATAATGCCCATCCAGGTAGTGAATGGAGGAGATCCAGATTGCTATACACACCAACCTGTACAAAATTCAAAGAGATGTATGGATATGTAAAAAAAACCGGACAAGTGCGACTCGGACTCGCCCACCGAGGGTTCCGCACAAATTTGTAGGTACTTACCTACATAATATTGTAAATAGTTCAGGAATCGAGTGAGCACCCGAGCACATGCTCGGGTGCTCATGCTTATTTGATGACTCGAAAAGTGATCGTCAGGTAATCAAAAAATGCACATCCCTAATAGGCGATTACTGCTATTTTAGGTATTTTAGTTGATTATATTGTTGCTAACAGATTTTTATTGAAATTTATTGAAAGTGCAGTTATATTGCTGCTTCAGTAAGATAGTTGTTACATTGATTTTTACTAAAGCAGCAATAATAACATAACATAATTAGTGGGCTGATCTGTTTCTAGATGTCTATTCTAAGGGGTGCTCGGCACCCACTGTTTATTTCTCATGGGTGCTCTAGCCTCCGAGCAGTTACGGCCACATCTCAACGACGCCAAAAGCATTGCTTGGGTCTATGTGTTGTCCAGAATAACGTCAGGTTGCCAGCCATTCGATCGCCTACAAGTTTTCAATTACGTCATGCATGTCCATTGAGAGGTTTTGTACTATCTGCACTGGAATACTACCAGCTGGCTCATTCTTTGTTTTTCCAGTCTCAGTCCAGCTCTCATGCTGGACTAGGACTAAGCGTGGTACTGATGGGAAATAAGCGTGTTTCTATAAAATAGCAGTTTGAATTTATGTAGTTATAGGTAACATCTTTATTTACTTGCGGTTACAACATGCGCATACAATTTGTCGCGCATGACCGTGACGCGAACACAGCTGTGATAATTTTCCTTACGGCCTTTCAGTATTAATTTTTCTGTGAATCTTTTATCAATGGGTAAGGTCATTGAAGTTTTTCATTGCCATGGATCTAATCGTTTGAAAAGATTAATTGTTTCGGTCAGGGCCGCAATAGAAGAAATTCGGTTGCGGAAGATATACAACGAAACGCATGAGGAAGAATTATGTTTTTATTTTATGAAAGAACGAGAAATATCTTTTCGTTCTTTCATAAAATAGACATGATTATATACGGTCAACAGCAAGTCAGGCATGGGTTAGGCTATTAAATAGTTTCAAACTCCAATCGGCTTTGAACTACAAGACCACAGACCTTACCGGAGATAGATGAAAAGAGCGCTTCAAACTGTATGCGAACCTAGCGTATCGAATTTATCGTATATACCATGACGTCACGAGCGAGATTTAGTGATGTGGAAATGTTATTGAAGAGCTCTTGCAAGAAAGCACTGCACATTAACCATTTTCGTTTCTGAGTGACGTGTTTTCATGGCAATGGTCTCAAGCGGACTGACTATCTCTATCTGGTCTGTGTTCAAGACCAAAGAGTTAAGTAATTGTAAGGGTTCAAGCCGTAAGCCGTTAAGTTCGGAATTTCGTTTGCGATTTCGGTCGTTGCTGTGGACTGTGTAAATGAAAAAGCAAAGTAAGCTTCTGGCAAATACCTGTGATGCAAAAGATGCGCATTACCTACAAACACCAGTCACTTCGCATCTTTCACCGCACATAGGTCATGCTACGTGCCCTGATGACCTTTACCTTTACGAAGTTCTTGGGATTGCATAAATAACCATCCTCCGCAAGGATAACTAACATTATACACCTGACTTATTTTCAACGCCGTGAAAAACAGGTGTTGTATAGACTATTTATGAGGATAAGTAGTATGTTTTATTGCCGTGAAAAACATGTGTCATGGTATTGTTACCTATGTATCGATAAATATATTAGCTACGCGTTCCTGAAAGTAGGAAAATCGCTCTACCTCCTCGACAATATCGTGCCCGATTTACATGGGTCAAGTCAAGTCCAGTGACGAGTGGACAGTGAAACAGACAGCGCCCGACTTTATACCTACATATGGATCCACTTGCAAGACAGCTTACAAGCCAATTTGACTAGCCAATGTGCGATCGTTTACACCACCGTACTTACCTACTGTACTTACCAACTTCCCTATAGATTTGACCCGTCTAAATCGGGCATCATTTCAAGTAATCATATAGGTACAGTCGGTGAACTTGATTCCCACCCACTTGATCAGAAGAGTTCTTTTAAGGAGCTTTATTTTAAAAAATCGGCCAAGTGCGAGTCGAACTCGCACATGAAGGGTTCCGACCGGGGTTGTACCACTAGACCACAGAGGCAGTCGAATTGTACGCGACCAAGTAAAAGTAAAAAAGGTAGTCAAGTTTCTTTCAAAATTAAGAAACTTGACAGATTAAAGAAACAATACCTTACACCAAAACTTAAGATAATTTATTATTTGTGATTTCACAGCAACTGTACAAGAAATTATCACGCCTTTTCCTCTTTGTTACTCACACAAAACACTCTTTAGTTACATCTCATAAATCCGTATAGCAATGGTAGAATAGAATACTTAATGAAGCAGGTGTAGCCTTTACGCGTCTAGTTTGGCGCGAACCGCTAAGGCGCGCAGTCGCAGCCATTTTTTTAAATCCTTTATCATGTCCGATTTGTGCAGTGAATATTTTGTTTCTTGAAGTGATTTGGAAATTCTGAAATTAGAAAAAATATGAGGTTAGATCTACCCTCATTATTTTTAAAGTTTTAAATGTGGATTGTATTTTTACGAAGTAATTGGGTCAAGGAAAATGTGGTGATTACGGTGATTATTATCAAAAGTTGATATGTTTTATGGTAGGCAATAACCATTTTTTTTTTAATTATAAAATCTAGAGATACTTTAGAGATATTTGAATAGGGAAAAACATGTTTATTTTATTAACTACGGGGAGACTCTTAGCCTTCATCATCTGATGTTAAGTATTGATAAGGCTGAAGATGGAAGCGTGCCTCTCCCGGAATCCGCAACCACTAAGGAACTGGCTATCTTATCACTAACTGCCGGAACACAACAATGTTGAAAACGTTGTTGTTATGGCGTCAGACTTGACTAAGATGGTGGTAGCTAGCCCGGCGGACTAACAACAAGTCCTACCATTAACCAAACCGAATACAATATTATTTATTATTATTTATTTATTTATTATTATTATTACTAGTTACACGGGCGGCGCCCAATTACATAACTAACTTAGTTAATTTACATTTAGAAAAACAAATATCAATGTACCTCCGCTGGGTCTGATACTGGGGTTGGTTTATATTTTTAGGGAATTCTTAAAAAAATATCGAGAGTATCTGACAATAGACAAATCATACGAAATACGGATATTGTAAATTGAAGGTAGGTACGAGGAGTAAGAAATATAAATTAATATTCTAAAATAGTTATTTATACCTACCTACATAGTTATATAAGGAATTTGCATATTTTAACATATTGGAAACTAGCGGCCGCTTGCGGTTTCATCCGCGTGGTACCCGTTCCCTTAGGAATATCAGGATAAATAGCCTCTTTTACTCTCCGTCGTTACAACTAAGAGCTAGCGCAGACGACGGATAACGGAGGACTTTTTGTCCGCGACACGTCTTTATTGTTAACCAAATAAGATTCAACTTAGACCGCGTATATCCGCGAAAAGTACGCGATAGTCCTCGTTATTTATTCAACTTTATGTTCTTAGTAATAAGGTCGTGTCGCGGACAAAAAGTCCTTCAATGTCCGTCGTCTGCGCAGGCCATTACTCTATGCCAGAAATCAAGTCCATTGGTTGTTTAATTAGGGCGTGAAGAAAGGACAAACAAACACACTTTCGCATTTATAATAATATAATAATAATAATAAATAAATAATTGCATACAATCACACCAATTATCTAGCCCACGTTAAGTTTCGAAAGAATTTGTGTTAAGGATACTAGATAACGGATAAACATACTTGAATACTTTTTTTTGTAAATACATACATAATATTCATTGTTGCCAACTGGCTTAGGCTTAATATCTTTTTGTATTTAGTTTATGGTTTTTCTTGTATGTTTATGTCTTTGACGTTTTTGTTATTAAAATAGAAAGAAAGAAAGAAAGAAAAGTAAGTTTATTTGGAACAAACAAATAGTTGTCATTTATTACTGGTGCTAAATGGTGATTTCTTCCTTAAAAATATCCCAAAAAGTCCTAGTTTTCCCTCAATTCTGCAATCCCGTAACATTCATATTAAACACCCAGACCAAGACAAATATAATAAATAATGATAACTTTACAAATAGACATGTTCATGCACACAAATGTTTGTCTTGTACGGGGTTCGAACCCGGGACCTCCGGTCTAGTACCCCTGCGCCAAATAGGTCGTCAAATCATTTATAATATTTTAAAGTTAGGAATATTTAAGATTAGGATTATAATTACATAGTTAGGATTAGGTTGAAACGACGAGGCAAGGAAATGTCATTTCAATTTGCAAACATATTTATTAAAACAAAACAGTTTAATATTATTAAAATGTTCTGGTGTTCGTTAAGCTTATGTTAATTAAATAATAACTCAGTTAAGTGTTAAGTGTTTAAAATGGTGTCTGTAATGTTTTGAACATTTTTGATCAACATAATTGTACTTAAGTGAAAGTGTTGCGACTTTGTGACATTCTTAAAAAGTGGCTACCCAGATAGCACAAATAGTTGATATAAAAGCCATGAAAACGTAATTGTTACAACCTTTGCCTGCAGTGGTTATCAGATAAATGTGTATGTAAATGTCTATACAGCTTCTACACAGCTGGTTTGGGCGCACTTTATATAGCATTTGTCTGCTGCATACAAGCTGTGAAATAGCTATTTCAGATGCTTTTTAAATGTCAAATAATTGCTTGATAAGCAACTTTTATTTAAGTCCAAATTATATAGATGTAAGTTTTTGCAACTTGAAGCAATATAATGCCGAACAAAGCGAATTAAAATTTTTATGACTTCTTAACAATTTACAGAATTTGTCTTGTCGACTTTAATGGCGAACTTATTAAAATTACGGTATTTTTGATGGTGGTGACACGTAAAGAAGCGTTATTTCTTATGCAAATTAAATTTTACTGATAATTTATACTCATGTTATTATGTAAATTTTTGATGCGCCCTCTATATTTTTCCATTTAAAGAAATAAATACATAAAAATAAAAAATGCTAAAAGCAGTAATTATAACATTTTTCATTAATGGTGTAAAGAAACGTTTTATAACAGCTAAACAAAGCTTTTGGTTAACAAAACTAACTTTTTTCGTTGTAGTTACTAAGGAATATAAATTTTATATTTGTTAAATGATTTAATCTGCAAAAAGAAACTACAAAAAAATGGCGTTGCTGTTTATATTACAAAAAAGTATTTAATACTGTTTATTGTAATAAATGGTGCTAAATTTGAGCACTTACGTTGCTCTTTGCTACGATATTAGCATTTATGTTGCCGTTAGCCAGTAAAGAAGCTATTAAATTGCTATGAGCTGTGACATAAGCAAAAAACAGCAAAATGAAAATCGTGCATTTTTATCTGAGCGAGTGCGTCGCGTCGGTAGTACTGAATTTTATTGGTGAAACAAATAAGCACTTGAAGCTTTATAAAGGACATCAGGCAATCTGGTCCAAAAAAAAAAAAGTGAGCGGCCAGACCCGAGATTAATTTCAATAGATAGTTCCTATTAAGGCCTAAAATAAATGATATGGAATTAACACTGTCACCGCATGAACTGAGTAGCTATTTCGAGTAAAAAATTCTGGACAAATAAAAGTGAGCGGCCAGACCCAAGATTATTTCCAATAGGTAGTTAATACTAAGACCTAAAAAAAAATATATGGACCTAACCCTGTCACCACTTGAACTGAGTAGCTATTTCAAGTTAAAAAATCTGGACAAAAATAAAAAGTGAGCGGCCAGACCCAAGATTATTTACAATAGGTAGTTAATACTAAGGCCTAAAAATATGTATATGGACCTAACCCTGTTACCGCATAAACTAAGTAGCTATTTCAAGTTAAAAAATCTAGACAAAAAAAAGTGAGCGGCCAGACACCAGATTATTTCCAATAGGTAGTAAATACTAAGGACTAAAAAAAATTATATGGACCTAACCCTGTCACCACATGAACTGAGTAGCTATTTCAAGTTAAAAAATCTAGACAAAAAAAAAGTGAGCGGCCAGACTCGAGATTATTTTCAATAGGTAGTTTCTATTAAGGCCTACAAAAATTATATGGACTTAACCCTGTCACCGCATGAACTGAGTAGCTATTTCAAGTTAAAAAATCTGGACAAAAAAAAAGTGAGCGGCCAGACCCAAGATTATTTTCAATAGATAGTTCCTATTAAGGCCTAAAATAAATTATATGGACCTAACCCTGTCACCACATGAACTGAGTAGCTATTTCAAGTTAAAAAATCTAGACAAAAAAAAAGTGAGCGGCCAGACACCAGATTATTTCCAATAGGTAGTAAATACTAAGGCCTAAAAAAAATTATATGGACCTAACCCTGTCACCACATGAACTGAGTAGCTATTTCAAGTTAAAAAATCTAGACAAAAAAAAAGTGAGCGGCCAGACACCACATTATTTCCAATAGGTAGCAAATACTAAGGCCTAAAAAAAATTATATGGACCTAACCCTGTCACCACATGAACTGAGTAGCTATTTCAAGTTAAAAAATCTAGACAAAAAAAAAGTGAGCGGCCAGACTCGAGATTATTTTCAATAGGTAGTTTCTATTAAGGCATACAAAAATTAAATGGACTTAACCCTGTCACCGCATGAACTGAGTAGCTATTTCAAGTTAAAAAATCTGGACAAAAATAAAAAGTGAGCGGCCAGACCCAAGATTATTTACAATAGGTAGTTAATACTAAGGCCTAAAAATATGTACATGGACCTAACCCTGTTACCGCATAAACTAAGTAGCTATTTCAAGTTAAAAAATCTAGACAAAAAAAAAGTGAGCGGCCAGACACCAGATTATTTCCAATAGGTAGTAAATACTAAGGACTAAAAAAAATTATATGGACCTAACCCTGTCACCACATGAACTGAGTAGCTATTTCATGTTAAAAAATCTAGACAAAAAAAAAGTGAGCGGCCAGACTCGAGATTATTTTCAATAGGTAGTTTCTATTAAGGCCTACAAAAATTATATGGACTTAACCCTGTCACCGCATGAACTGAGTAGCTATTTCAAGTTAAAAAATCTAGACAAAAAAAAAGTGAGCGGCCAGACACCAGATTATTTCCAATAGGTAGTAAATACTAAGGCCTAAAAAAATTATATGGACCTAACTCTGTCACCACATGAACTAAGTAGCTATTTCAAGTTAAAAAATCTGGACAAAAAAAAAAGTGAGCGGCCAGACCCAAGATTATTTTCAATAGATAGTTCCTATTAAGGCCTAAAATAAATTATATGGACTTAACCCTGTCACCGCATGAACTGAGTAGCTATTTCGAGTTAAAAATTCTGGACTAATAAAAGTGAGCGGCCAGACCCAAGATTATTTCCAATAGGTAGTTAATACTAAGGCCTAAAAAATAATATATGGACTTAACCCTGTCACCACATGAACTGAGTTGTTATTTCAAGTTGAAAATCTGGACAAATAATAAGTAAGCGGCCAGACCCAAGATTATTTCTAATAGGTAGTTAATACTAAGGCCTAAAAAATTATATGGTCCTAACCCTGTCACCACATGAACTGAGTAGCTATTTTAACTAAGGCATTCAGATAAAAAAATCGCGCGGCCAGAGCCAGGATTATTTACAATAGCTATGTCCTAAAGTCCGTTGCGCCAAAGCGCACGGTCGAACGCGCGTCGACGGCGCGTTTAAAAAACGCAGTGGACCTTTAAATTCTTCTATGGATTTGACCCTGTAACTGCGTTTTCTTTCTGCTTCTGCCTGTTCTCTTATTTCTATCTCTGCTAATTCAACAGTATTAAGTATTCTATGATCTCCACAGAGATCGTATTTGTTTCCGCTTTGCAAGCAGGCCATTACGCCTCCGTTGCTGGCTGGTTTATTTTGTAAATAGTTTGAATTTGAATTGACAATTCTATATTGATGCTATTCATAGACAGTCATCTTGACATTTTAAAATGGTGGTAACTGAATTACGTTCTTTTAATTATGTCGTTTAGCTTTCGATGCGGTTACTCTGTTCAGGGTCGCAGACATTATATTTGGCGTACTCGAGAGCAGCAACATAATGAAACAGCACAGTTGCTTCTGCGAGAGCTACAAGACCGACAGGTAAGATCTATGAGGTGGGTAGTTGTTAATGCAACAATGCCTAGAATCCTAGAGTAAAACCCGCTTATATCGTAGTTAACAATAAGCTTTTTTAATTTTGCATTTAACAATGCAATTTTTATTTGATAATTATTTAACAAGAAAATATACTAGAAAAATACCACTTGTCTCATGTCGCTCTGATGGGATTCGAACCAGCATCATTGGGAATCCGGCCTAATGCACTTACCAATTATGCTACAGAGGACCTATGAGGACACGTCAATTTATTTGGTATATTCACCATTTTACGGTGTTGGCCATCGTCGTTTTATCGAAAATATCCTCGCATTAAGGTTAAGTACGTATAATTTTTTTTAGGCCTTAGTATGAACTAACTATTAGAAATAATCTTGGGTCTGGCCGCTCACTTTTTTTTTTGTCCAGATTTTTTAAATCGAAATAGCTACTCAGTTCATGCGGTGACAGGGTTAAGTACGTATAATTTTTTTTAGGCCTTAGTAAGAACTAACTATTAGAAATAATCTTAGGTCTGGCCGCTCACTTTTATTTTGTACAGATTTTTTAAATCGAAATAGCGACTCAGTTCATGCGGTGACAGGGTTAAGTCCGTATAATTTTTCTTAGGCCTTTATTTGAACTACCTATTGAAAATAATCTTGGGTCTGGCCGCTCACTTTTTTTTATCTAGATTTTTTTGACTTAAAATAGCAACACTCCTCATGCGGTGACAGGGTTAAGTTCATATAATTTTTTTTAGGCCTTAGTATGAACTACCTATTAGAAATAATTTTGGGTCTGGCCGCTCACTTTTATTTTGTACAGATTTTTTAAATCGAAATAGCTACTCAGTTCACGCGGTTACAGGGTTAAGTACATATAATTTTTTTAGGCCTTAGTATGAACTACCTATTGCAAATAATCTTGGGTCTGGCCGCTCACTTTTATTTTGTCTAAATTTTTTTGACTCGAAATAGCAACTCTCTTCATGCGGTGACAGGGTTAAGTCCGTATAATTTTTTTTAGGCCTTAGTATGAACTACCTATTAGAAATAATCTTGGGTCTGGCCGCTTACTTTTTTTGTCCAGTTTTTTTTAAATAGTAATAGTACTTGAAATAGTAACTCTCTTCATGCGGTGATAGTGTTAAGTTCATATATTTTTTTTTAGGCCTTAGTATTAACTACCTTTTGGAAATAATCTTGGGTCTGGCCGCTCACTTACTTTTTTGTCCAGATTTTTTAACTCGAAATAGCTACTCAGTTCATGCGGTGACAGGGTTAAGTACGTATAATTTTTTTTAGGCCTTAGTATGAACTACCTATTGCAAATAATCTTGGGTCTGGCCGCTCACTTTTTTTTTTGCCAGAATTATTTAAATCGAAATAGCTACTCAGTTCATGCGGTGACAGGGTTAAGTACGTATAATTTTTTTTAGGCCTTAGTAAGAACTAACTATTAGAAATAATCTTGGGTCTGGCCGCTCACTTTTATTTTGTACAGATTTTTTAAATCGAAATAGCGACTCAGTTCATGCGGTGACAGGGTTAAGTCCGTATAATTTTTCTTAGGCCTTTATTTGAACTACCTATTGAAAATAATCTTGGGTCTGGCCGCTCACTTTTTTTTATCTAGATTTGTTTGACTTAAAATAGCAACTCTCCTCATGCGGTGACAGGGTTAAGTTCATATAATTTTTTTTAGGCCTTAGTATGAACTACCTATTAGAAATAATCTTGGGTCTGGCCGCTCACTTTTATTTTGTACAGATTTTTTAAATCGAAATAGCTACTCAGTTCATGCGGTGACAGGGTTAAGTCCATATATTTTTTTTAGGTCTTTATAGGAACTACCTATTAAAAATAATCCCGGGTCTGTCCGCCTAATGTTACTTATGTTTTTCCCCAGAATGCATTATCTTAAATAGCTTCTTAGTTCACGCGGTTACAGCGTTAAGTCCATATATTTTTTTTTAGGTCCTAATATGAACTACCTATTAGAAATAATCTTGGGTCTGGCCGCTCACTTTTTTTTTTGGACCAACTTTGTATGGAGATTGCCTGATGTCCTTTATCTAGGTAAAGCATTTTAATAGTGTTTTATTGCTATATAAGTAACAAATTTATCACATAAATAGCGACTGGCAAATTAGTGAGAATAATGACAACTTTTAATCAGCACTTTATCGATTCCTTGTGGCGAAAAGCTATTTAAATGTAACTTACAGTGCTTTTTCATAGTAATAGTATGAAGTTGAGTATTCGTGATTTTTAACACTAGTATATGTACTTAAAGCACTATAACAGTAAATTACTCCACGTTTATACAGAAAATAACAACTTAATGCCTGCGTAGGAAGCTCTTTTACGATTGCTTTTCAAAATTGACATGAAAACGTTTACATAGCTTATTTCAATCTCTGTTAAATGACAGCAACTTAAAAACATTGTTTAAACGTTTACATCGCTATTTTATAAAGCTTATTTAAAAAAAAAGATATTAACCATATAGTATGCCTCTATCCGACTGTATAAATCGCGGCTACACAACCTTTAAATGATTCTATGCTATTTAACAAAAAAATTACACAGCGTTTGTGCTACCTGGGTACTTATACCTACCTGTCAACTTTCCTTTTATGGCGAATGTATCCTGATTTCCTGATGACACATTGACACTTAGGTAGAAAAAAATAAAAAAAGTTTGGAAATTGTATTGATCTCCGTACAATCCTACTAATATTATAAATGTGAAAGTGTCAGTTTGTTTGTTTATCTGTTTGTTTGTTTACTCTTTCACGCAAAAAAAGTACTAAATGGATTTGGATGAACTTTTGTATGTAGGGACTTCAAATAGGCTACTTTTCATCCCGATATTCACACAGGAACGGGACCCGCGCGCTTGAAACCGTGGGCGCCCGCTAGTTAATTCTCATTAAACAACTTATGATAAAATTTAAATAGAAAAATAATTGGAAAAGTCAACTCGGCCATAAGTGAATTCTCAGGTGGCATCGAACCCACGACCCTTGGGAATCCGGTCCACTGCTCTTACCACTGAGCTACCGAGACTTACTTACAACATAAAACAACTTTAGTGTATGGCAAATGCGTTTATCACACGTAAGATGTGGTAGAAACTGTGAATAGGTAGATACCTAAACAATTTACTATATCAGATATTGAGCTTTAAGACCTAACGATTATTTGACGACTCTGTATGAAATAAAACAGGGAGAAAAAACAGCCCTTGACGAGTTTCTTGCCGGTTCTTCTCGTTACAAGGTCTCCCGCCGTAGGGTTTGTGAACCGATGGCGTAGCTTCTTTGACATTCATAAGTGCTTGTAACAGCCTAGACTGAATAAATGATATTGACTTTGACTTTAACACCCTAATTTTGGACGAATATGTTTTCAGGCGAAATGTCATCTAACCAAAAATGGGTTGCACTCTGGGAGTGCCGGCATAAGTGAAAACCGTTTAAAGGAAAATAACGATCAAAATCCACTATATCTTGACCACAACTTCATAAAAAGTTGATGAAAACAGAGACCAACTTGATTTGGCAGGTAAATCCATTAAAACTGACCTGGCATCAATATGAAAGTTGGTAGTAATGAGAGATCTTTATTTAATGGTTGTTATTAACTAATAAGTATACGTAATATCTTTCAAGTGTGAGACTTTATGTAATTTGAAATAGGTCAACGGTAAATGGTCTTACGAATTTTCGATTAGGGTCACTTGTCCTGAGGCGACTTTAACATTTTTTAACCATCCCAAAAATTTAAAACTCTGACGTGCACAACGCCGCTAAAGAAGTTTTCACTTCAAAAATAAGAGATTTGCAAAATTTTATCACAGTGTCACTTTAAACCCTGCAAAAAAAGTTATTTTAATTAATTATAATAAAGTATGATTGTACAAGATGACGAAACCAAACGGTGTAAGGTTAAACCTAAACAGGTTTTTGTGACACTGTTTTCATGTTACATTATAATGTATTAATATTGTTAAAATTTTAATAAATAATAAATAAATAATAATAAATAATAAACGTCGACCGCGAACGATTAAGGAAAAAGTCTCTGATCATGATATTTTTTTCTTAGAAAACGAATGTTGAGGAAAATAACTATCAATAAATAGGAGGAGCAGAATTTTTAGCACTCGTCCGTCACGTCACAAATATTTATATGATGGACATTTGTGCCTGGTTGTATATATTTAATACTTAAAAGGAAAGGGCAAGAGCGAGATACTTTAACTATTTAGTATGCTGTGGCGAGAGAATAAAAAAATATCGGCCAAGTGCGAGTCGTACTCGCACATGAAGGGTTCCTTCTCTCACCCAAGGTTGCCTGGAAGAGATTGCTATGTAGCAATAAGGCCGCCTATTGTGTGTTCCTCTTTTTTCATTTTCTCTGTATGTGTTAGTTTTTTTATGGTGTGCAATAAAGTTTCTATTATTATTATTATTAATAATAATAATAATAAAATATTTATTTACAAGAATATGGTAACAATATTGATCTTAAATTAGTTATTTCCAACATATTCTATCTTCAAACGATGTGCAAATCATTAACAATTACTTGTTTTGTGACTGAAACATCCGATATATCTATTATGAGTTAGAAATCCTTAAAACTTAAATTTAATATTAAAGAAATTTTAAAATAATAATATTTAAATAAAATAATTACATGTCTTTATCATTCAAATAGTCAGATACATTATAATACAATTTGGTCAGTAAAACATTAAATAATTTGTGCTTAAATTTATAAAATGTCAATGTTTCAAATTCATCAGGTAGTTTAATAAACATTCGGATTGCCATGCAATGTATATTCCTGGAATATTAGTGTTTAATATAATATAATTTTAGTGATTACTTTGGTACACACAGATTTTTCTTTTTTCTTCCTCTGTATTATTACTTTTATATTATATTGAATTAGGTATTCACTTGACTACCGATTACCTACACCTACCCAAAATGCCACTATAATTTTTCGTCTGCAAAAATAACTTTGTTTTTCATAGTGTTTGTATGAATGTTATATTTGCGGTTTTGGAAAATGTGAAAATCAGAAACTGCTAAGTATGTATATTTGCTTCAAATCAATTTTCGTTGAAATCTTTTATAAAGATCTACAGCATATATATATTTTTTATTTTTCACTTTCTTATTTTAAAAGTTAGAGGGGGGAAGACACACTTTGGAAGTGTAGGTATATCTTTCAAACGGTTGACTCTGAGAAAAAACTGTTTTAGGAACCTCATTGTAATTTTTAAAGACCTGTCTATCCTACCTATCAAACCTATACGTGTTGGTTGGGGTATCTACGAGTATACCACAACCGTATAAGTTTGATGAAAAAAAAATATTTATGTTTCAAATGCCTTTGGGAAATGTGCTATATTTCTAAAACTGCCAACTATATTTCGTTGAAACCAATAAGTTTTTATTAAGATCTACGGCATATTTTTTTTTTATTTTTCCCTCTTTTATTTTAAAAGTTAGAGGGAGGGGGACACACGTTTTACCACTTTGGAAGTGTACATCTTTCAGCGGTTGACTATGGGTAAAAAATCGTTTAGAAACCTCAATGCAATTTTTAAAGACCTATCTATAGATACCCCACACGTAAAAATGAAAACAGTATCCAGTTTTTATTAAAATATATTAATTATAAAAATTTGTACGGTAGATTGGATATTAAAATGGAGTCTCACAAAACACGTGTTATTACGAAAAGAAATCGGGTGTAACTCCAAATCCGTTTCGTTATTTTAACGTAAAAGAGTAACAAACAAATAAACTGATATACTTTCGCATTTATAATATTAGTAGAATTACTTTTGGCTTAGCGAAAATATGATTTTATCTATTTTTCATTGAATTTGTTCCTATGAAATTTAGGGCAGGTTTCACCACCCACAGATAAGTTCAGGGGCCTTACCATCAACTATAAAGCGATTCATTATAAATCATAAATCATAACATTTATTTGACACAGACAGTGGACATAGACATAACATATGACAAAAATACACAAAGATCTTAGAGCCAAATGTTCCACATGGCTGCATCAAAAGGGATCTAGTTCAGCATGTGTCAGTGTTGAAGCTGACGCTGGTTTTCAACTAGACCCCCTTTTTTATTGACACGTCGATGTCTGTTTCACAATCACAATCATATAAAGTACTCAATACTCAATAGTTTATTGCAAAACCATAATGTACATGTAGATGTTATAAAATAATGTAAGACCATTGTTATGGACCCGGTTGGGCACGCAATTAGGGCTAGAAGAGAGAGGGGCCGTATTTCAATACGGAAGCATCGAAAAAATGAAAACAAAATAAAACTTTTAAACATTTTAATAAATTTTTAGGTTGAGAGCGCGGGATGCTGTCATACGGCGCGTATAGCGGCGTCTCACTTTTACTTCCTAAAATGAATCGCAATAGATGCATTGCAGTTGATGGTAGGCCCCGTGGGGGCAAATGGTCTAATTTTAATATCTATCGCAATCCCTTTCAATTCTTCCTTCGAAAGATATTTACATACTTCAGGCCGTCACTATTTGACATTTGAAAGGGATTGTAATCGAGACGCGTTTTGAAAGGTATGGAATTACCGAAATTGAACTGTCTAAGCAATATGACAGACGAAAATATCACAAACACAATACCTCTGAAAGGGATTGTGATAGATTTTGAAATTAGACAATTAGGGGGCAGGATAACTTATCCTTCAGATAATGGGGATTAACAAGGCCCTTAGCCAAAGTAATAATTCAAAAACGATACGGAAGTTCGAAAAGAATTAAATGTATGGGATTGGCGGATTGGCATAGCCGCGCTAAATCACGTGGTCTTACCGCAAGTTAATTGGCGAATATAGACAGTAACGAATCGAATTATCGTTTCGCCACATAACGATGTTACTTTGTCTACGAGTCCAGGTTCATTAAATAGCTTGACATTTTTTTTACAGTATAGCTTAAACGTATAAAAACTGAACTGTAGCTCTATTACGAGTTTTGTCAACGATCCTCGCTAGCGTCTAACTTATAGACATTTGTATGAAAAACTGTTCAGAGCCCCAAGCGCTGAGTAGCTGAACTAAAAATGGTATTATGAGTTGACAACGTTGACATTTGGTGACTTAACAGCTCCTGTTACGTAAGCTTCACGATTCGCGGTCACGTTTTTCATACAATTTGGTATTATGAGTTACTCATTTGGCAGATGCTCCTGTAATTTACGTTCACAGGAGCTGTTACGGCACTCACGGCATTTCTTTTAGTGAGAAGGTATATTATTCAATTAAAATTAATAAATACACGACATATTTTGAAACAAATTGATGACAAGGCCTTTTATAGGTTAGAAAATAATTTACGCGGCTGAACGAAACAAAGAACACAATGAATTAACTAATTTGTATAGAGGCAAAATTTCGAAAACGGAAAAAATCCTAACATTGATTTGCCCTTCCAAAAGCGCATTTAGCTAAATTATGCCTACTCTTACAACACACAACTTCAAAACCGACGTAAAGAATTAAACGACGTCGTAAAAATTAAAAAATAAGATAATATAGCTGTATTTATTTTGCAATGATTCCACGAAATAATTATTATGGAACTTATTTAGTAAACGGCGCCTATGGGCTTATTAATTGAACTGTGGATAACCAAGGCCCTTTTCGGGTCTTGGGATGTCTCTTTTCTCTATAGAAAGTTTTCTATTTTAGCAATAAAAATATTTTTTCAATATTTTAGATTGTCCATAATTTCATAGATTACTTTTAGGTAAGTGGTCTATTGTTTTAATGCAAAATATATCAATTTATCGTCGGCATAGAAATTTCATATTCTCAGCCGATAATGAGCAACTACATAAAGATCGATTATTTATTTATAAACAAACATTTTAGTGTATATTAATACACTGTGTTCTTGTACTATTATTTTATTCTGTGTCTGTGATGATGACACTTGACTGACTCGGATACTATGATAAAATGTAAAAGGTTATACATAGTCAGGCAGTGAAGCTTTACTTCACATTTCTTAATTCAATAGGGCTATACGTCGCCATGAAAAATGTACTCTTTTAATTTCTCTATTTTTGGCTCGATGGTAAAGGTGTCTTTCTGTCCTTATCCTCATCATATAGACAGAAAGAGATAGTGTCAATTTTACGTTACGTATTCAAATTTATGCCTCGACGCTGCCTTCTCACGTATTTACGTACCAGCTAATGTAGCGTTTACAAAAACTCATAATACCGATACGATAGTCGGCGATTCGAGCACCGTATTTACGTTAACAGCAGCTGTCACGTCACTTACGATTACGGAACAACTCGTAATAGAGCTACTGTATTTGTTTTACGATGAGTAGTTTCGGATTTACAAGTTTTCAAACTTCAAGATTCGCGCGCTTGCGTGACGTCATTGTATACCGTTTCATACATTGAATTAAGGCGACTCTCTGACCAAATCGGTCAAGCGTAAGCCGCAAGCTAGTGTCATACAGTAACGTCACAAAATAAAACGCCGCCCCGCCGACCCGAAGTAAAAAAAATAAATATATCTAGAAATATACCACATATGGAAAAAATAAAAACACAGTATTTTTTTATTTTCCATGTACTACATGATAATAAATCTAAAACATATAAATCTAAAAGTGATGTTAACCCCCATTGTAATATGACCAATTATCCGCCAAATACCGGATGAAACCGGCGCTTATTATCCTTCAAATTGTCAACAACCTATATCATTACACTTGCGTTATCCATTTAATAAAACTATTAAAATGTGAGTTACCATGAAGATAAGATAAAAAATTTAAAAATATGTAGTTGTCTTAACTATTCGTAATGTTTGAATTTCAAAGATTATCGTGGCTGTGCTGTGATAAACATCAATAAAACTAAAAAATTTCTTACGAACTAGCTCATTAATTCGTAAAAATGTGTGGTCAATACTTATAATAAATTTTAAATTGAAAAATATTGACTTTTGGAAATCCGGTCCAATGCTCTTACCACTGAGCTACCGATACTTACGAACCACCGTCGAAATTCTCCAATCTTAATATATATAAATCTCCTGTCACGATGTTTGTCCGCGATGGACTCCTAAACTACTTAACCGATTTTAAATTAAATTGGCACACCGTGAGCAGTCTGGTCCAACTTAAGAGATAGGATAGCTTTGATCCCTAAATTCCCACGGGAACGGGAACCATGCGGGTGAAACCGCGCCCGGCCTCTAGTACTTTTATATTTTTCATACGCCTGTAGGTCAGCGATGTCATATCAATGCTAGGAATATCCTTGCATTCGAAAGAAATATCTTTTCAGGTGTTTAACGATCGATTAAGATGCAGCAGCCAATAATTAATGATTTTTTAATTCTTGCATTTTTCAATGCTATTTGCTAATGCATAAAATGATAAATTATTGGCTGTTCCTTCAACTTCCCCACTACTGAGGCTCTGGCCTTCTTTATGGATGGATAAGGAGAATGCGTTATGACCTTTTCGTCCAAGTTGGTTGCCTGGAAGAAATTGCTCTTTAGCGATAAGGCCGCCATTTGTACCACTCTTGTGTTGTTGATTTTAATTAATGTACCTATGTTTAATGTATTTTTGGGTGTACAATAAAGAATATTTCATTCATTCATTCATTCAAGGTTATGACCCACCACGCGGGCGAATTGGTGGGTTTTAACGACTGCAAATTCAGCCAGAACCAACGGTTTAACGTGCCTTCCGAAGCACGGAGGAGCTCTAGATAGCAATTTTTTGGTCAACCTTCCTGTGACCGACCATTGCGAAAGTTACTGCTCATCGCAGGCCGAGCGCGTGAACCACGAGCTCCTCAGACTTCCCCAGACTTTAGTTAAATACATTTTTGATAGGAGTTTGCATAAAAAGCCCACCTTTATCAAGTTGAGCATAAATAACTTTTACAAATTACCTAAGTACCTATCTCGTCAAGCCACATCACACCCACTGCTGGGTATAGGCCTCCCCCAAAGGGGGGGGGGGGGAGGGGGTTGCCATAATCGCCACGATTCGCAGGCGGGTTGGCGATCGCAGTATGGCCAGTATGGATTATATATACTCTTTGGTATGGCCAAGTTTGTAGGGGACGCTGCTGCCCGTCTCCTAAAGGCTGATTCCCTTAGTTGCCTTTTACGACACCCACGGGATGAGTGGGGGTAGTGCTATTCTAAGCCGACACTACACAGTTACCTACACAAGTACCTACCTACTTAGATAAAAATATTTGAGGCTTTTGCAACGACATTTATTGATATATTATGACCGATTCACTAATCCCAAATACCAATTTATGTCAGTAACAAGTAACAAACAGGGAAAAAATCTTGATTGATTTTCGGACTATCAATATCTTAGAATTTATTACAGATATTATTCAGGATAATTAAAATACCGAAAACACTGTTATCACATATATTAGATTGTTGATTTCCAGTAGGTACGTATTTGGCAGATAAGGAGAGTTTTGAAAAAGCCTATTTGTAACTTCTTTTATTAACTTATTATCATATAGAAAGCCGAAATCTAACGCAGGATAAACATTAATGTTAAATCACATATTTATTTGTCGCGGGTAGGGATCGAATCCACGACTGATTTGCGTTTGTTCCCAACGAGACACACTGTTAGACGTTGGGAAAAAACCCCATCGAGTCACATGTTACTTGTTGGGAGAACAATTTATGAAAATAATTCCCAACGAGGGTATGGAAAATTTTTCGGTCGCATATTCAATTCTGCTAATTTTATGTCAAAATCGTCTCTCAATGGTGTTCTATTCCTCTCGCACTTTTATTCTGCATTCTTTATCTTTCTGTCATTCATCACCTTTTTCGCATTAACTGGTGGGGTTTCCAGCCTAATCTTTACTACAGTTTCTTTATTGTACTTGGTTTACAACACAGGGAAATAATTTTGGTACACAAATTTCTTACAAAAAATTTTTCTTGCTCTGTTACATTTTTACAATATTTCAATATTTTATGTATACTTTATTAAGCTTTAAACTTTTTCTGTTTTATCTGTTTAGTTATTGTTTACATGTTACTTATCCAGTTTACATAGAGTGCTTATGTTAATTCTAGTAATTTTCTGGTACATATATTTTCTTATTCTATTCTGCACAATTGTTTCCTTAATTCTATTTCTTATTCTATTTCACATATAGTTTTCTTATACTATTTCTTATTCTATTTATCTTTCTTACAATGTTTCAACCCACGGCTTAAGGTATTACGCAATGAAGTTTTACATATTTTAGCTATGTTACCTTACATTTAGTTTCTTAGTTTTATCGACATTTTGTTATGCTGCTTATGCTATTACTTATTCTATTTAATAATTTCTTTTCCTTATTCTATTTCTAAGTTTACACATATTTAGTTTCTTTCAATATTTTTGATCGAAAGCGAGGTGTTACACACACACACTTGAAATTTAAGTTACATTCTTACAGTGAATTATTTTGCCTTCTTGTCTAATTTTTATTTTCTAATATATTAGGGCAGGTTTTATATATTTAACAATATATATTCTACACCTATTTCTTAACTACGTTTTTTATAATAAGCGTTGTTTTGTTTTTGGGCTATGAGGTTTTACTTAATTTTTATATTTTATTCTAGTTTTCGTTTTGTAGTTTTCTTTAAGATTTTAAATTCTATTTGTTGTTTGGGAAGCTTAAATATATTCTTAGATATATTTAACTACTCCTTTTCTTATGCTTTTTTATTTACATCTGGTTTCTTGATCTATACTTTGAGTTCTTAAAGGGACTATGTACTATACGTTTACTATTGAGATTCTTTTATTTTTAAATTTTGGCTAAATATCGGGTCTAAATTGGTTTTATATTTTCAAAATATATTACCTATTTTTATTTTATTTATCACATAGACTTGATGCCGAGGTCTCAAGGTCAACTTGGGAACCCGGCATCGTACTGTGTGGTTTAGTGTGTTGGTGTGGTGTGTGTGTAAGCTGTGGTGATGCGCGCCAGGTAGTCCCACTTTTGCCGGACGGGGCAGGCTTCGCTAAATGCGTTGTGGTCTGCCTTGTTCCCTTGAGGAGCACAATTGCAGCACTCCGGGGGTGATCCAGTGATCATCAACTCACATTTGGCCCGCAAATGTGGGCCCCCGCAGTGGCTGCACTTGTCCTCCCCGTGGGTGCAGAACTTCCTGCCGTGTCCGAAAGCCAGGCACTTGGTGCATTGGATGAGAGGAGACTGGTCCTCCACCCTGACCCTCTGGAGGTCAATGTGGAGGGCACCAGCCTCGGTCATCCTTTGCCAACTAAGTGGGTCCACCTGAAGAACCACGTGTTTGGCCTGAGGGTTTCTTGTGCGTTTTTTAAACTTGGTCCGAATACGTATTGAGCTTTCCTCTCTGTTCCCAAAGACCTCAGGGTTCTGTCGGAGTACCGCGTCGACTGCTATTTCGTCGTCGTCTTCCATCAGCACATCCTTCAGAACGACAAGCGGGTCTTTGTTGGTTGTCTCCATTGGAATACGATTGTGGCTAAGCATTAGCAGAAATGAGCCCCAGGAGTTATTTTAGTGTTTGGAGAAGTTACTAAAAGACTTGTACAATTTAGTATTCTGTGCTATAAGTCCTAATTCAAAGTCTAACAGGTTGAGAAGTTTTTTTTCCCTAGCGCCTAATATCTTACCTTAGGGATGTGAGTCGTTGGGAATTATTTTTATTAATTGTTCTCCCAACGAGTAACACTGTGACGCGATGGGATTTTTTTTCCCAGCAAGTGACAGTGTTACACGTGGTGTAACTCGTACAAACGCTGATTTGTACCACTGCGCTATCGGGTCCGTAAAAAAACGATCATGATTTGATTTTAATTTAGTTAAAGAGTAATTAAAATAGTTTTACAGAGGCAATCTTTAGTCGTTGATAACAATGTATGAGTGAGTAACTAGTTAGTTGTACATACACATTTCAATAATAAAATGAATCTTATTACGTACCCATAAGGATTACTTTGTAGGGTAACCAATACCATAACATAAATATGGTTGGTTGGAAACATGGAATCCAGATAAAAATAACAGACAGCATCTTCTGAGGCGATTGTGCCTCATTGGTCTTGTAATAACACTGCCAGTATCAGATCCATGGGTCCCGGGTTCGATTCCAATTCGACTTTCGTATTGCTATTCGTTTTTTGGTGTCGGACTTGTTCTAAGTCCACCATTCGCCTGGTTAGCTACAATAATCTTATTAAGTCTGTCGCCATAACAACAATGTTTTCAGCATTGTTGTTTTGCAGCGGTTAAGATAAAAGATAGCTAGTTCGTCAGTGATTGGGGATTCCAGAAGACGCGGTATTTTGCCTTCGGCCTTATCATTACCTGAATAAAATCAGTGATGATGAAAGCTACGCTTTTTCCCGATTTGGAGTTGGAAACAAATAGATTTCCCGACATTTCAACATTCTTTCTGCAGGTAATTTTTGCGCTGCGATATATCGAATCCGACATTTTTCTAGCAAATATTTTTACTAGAAATCTCAATGAGCTTCACAAGTCTTATGATGTCGAAGATTTTTAAAACAGTTTTGTGGCTCCAGATAATATCAAATTCGAGATGTCATGTCGCAGCGCGAGATGACTAACGCGAAGGGGCCGTGGTCACGAGATAACTTGCTACGTTGCTACTAAACTATAGTTACAGAGTTATTATTTGTTTAAGTAGCTAGTCATCCTGTGACCACAACAAACATCAACAGCCTCGCAGGACTATAAAGTAACTCAGGAAATTCCTTCTAAGATTGTGTATTATGGTATCCCTACATTTCATTATCAGCGGTGTATCTCGCTCATTATCAAAAAGCAATCAAATTGCTTATTTCTACAGCTGCTACATTAGAAAGTTACGGTTCTTGTGATAAACTAGTGTTGTTATAATCCGCTGGCGTGAACATATCATTGGTTTTAGTATAAATTAGACTTAAACGTAGTTACTACTACGTAGAATTAAAAGTAAGTACATTTTTGTATTAGTTTGCTTACGTACACTTTAGTACCTACCTACAAATAATAGATAGTCAGTTCAGTGGTTGAGGATTCAGGCAGAGGCTCGCTTCGCTTCCATCTTCAGCCTAATCAATACAAACTTAACACCAGTAGGGTTACTTTGAGATCGAGGTTGAATGTCAATAATTATTACTGATTTTCGACGTTGATTCGTTTTTATTTGCCACTAAAATCTATTACTAGAGTACAAAATTACTTTATTTTCTAGTTTAAAGATTACTTATTTTTTAATACATATTAATTGACGTTTGACGTTATATAATTTAATCTCGATCTCAACGCGCTCACATCAAGATTAAAGGGGGCTGGTATGCTGAAGGCGCGGTGTGTAAATTAAATATCATGTGTCTTTTGTAATACTTTTGGTCAATAAATGATCTTATCTTGCTTTTATTCAATAACTTATGTTTTTTTATTAACGAACGGGGAGACTCTTAGCCTTCATCATACTATACCATACCATACCTTAATCTTGATGTGAGCGCGTTGAGATCGAGATTGAATTATGCACCGCTACAAAAGGCTTTAACTGTGGCGGAGGAGTTCAGTTAATTAGCAAATATAACAAATTTAAAATGTTAGTACATTGATATAATCCCGTCAGGGCGACATGAGACTAGTTGCTTTTTTCTAGTATATTTCTTGTTTAATATTTATCACATAAAAATAGCATTGTAAAATGCAAAATTAAAAAGTTATAATTATTGTTAGTACATTGTTGGAAAAAAAAGGAAAATATAAGTACATGTTTCCTTAAGTATTATTACTTAAATAAGAAACAAAGTTTTGTAGTTATAAAAGAAATCTTGATTAAAAGATTATTTTTTTACGCTTGTATAAGACAAAATAATTTTGAGTTAAGTTTTCGCGTAGGTACAAAGTTGTATTAATTGAAATCAAACAACTTTTACGACGGTTAAGTCTGTAAAAGTTATATTTGCTTTTATAACTAGGTAGTTATTGCGTGTTATTTGATGGTTTTCTGGATTTCCCGACACCATACCTGGGGCCCAATTCTGCTAATGCTTAGTCACAATCGTATTCTAATGGTGTTTCAATGGTTGTCCTGTTTTACACAGTTCTTGTTACAGCAGTGTAAATAAACACTACTATTGAAACACCATTGAGAGACGACAACAATTTTGCAGAATTGACCCCCTGCCCTGAGGTCGGCCGTGATCACGGGATGACTAGCTAAGCAATACTAATTCAGTCTACCATAGACCAAGAAATTGTATGATTTCGTTGAGATATGTATTCAATTAGTTACTTCTTAAAACATAAATATGATAAATAAAATCTAATTTGGCAATTCAATTTGCTGAATTTGTGACATACATATTTATAAATTAGGTTTGTAGTTACAATAAGATTATAAGACTTAAAAGACTTAATATAATGCGCCCTACTGTACTAAATTATACTTTATTTTTGTTACAGATAAAATGACGTGTCCGTCTAGATATAATTCTGAGTTGACCATCAAGATTGTTGTGATTGATAAACGTGCTAGCTAACTATCTCTATCTTCTGGTACAAAACATCATACGATAGTTTAAGTGTCGAATAGATATTGAAAGTGAGTGAAAATGGAGCCTACACAAGTGACCCATAGGAGATCGGTAAGTGACAATCAATTTTACAACTTTGAATCAAACAACAATATGTTATTATTACCCTAATTAGTTTTCCGAAATTCAGTGTGCTTAGTTCGAGTATTTCTACTATATTTCTACTCACGGTCGAACGTGAGCGCGTTAGGTTTTTGTATGGCGTTGGTGTAGACCGTGGCGTAGTCCGCTATATGGCGGGCCGCTAATTTCGTACAAAAATCTACGCGTCCGTGGCGTAGTCCGCTAGATGGCGGGCCGCTAATTTCGTACAAAAATCTACGCGTCCGTGGCGTAGTCCGCTAGATGGCGGACCGCTAATTTCGTACAAAAATCTACGCGTCCGTGGCATAGTCCGCTAGATGGCGGGCCGCTTATTTCGTACAAAAATCTACGCGTCCGTGGCGTAGTCCGCTAGATGGCGGGCCGCTAATTTCGTACAAAAATCTACGCGTCCGTGGCGTAGTCCGCTAGATGGCGGGCCGCTAATTTCGTACAAAAATCTACGCGTCCGTGGCGTAGTCCGCTAGATGGCAGGCCGCTAATTTCGTACAAATATCAACGCGTCCGTGGCGTAGTCCGCTAGCTGGCGGGCCGCTAATTTCGTACAATAATCTACGCGTCCGTGGCGTAGTCCGCTAGATGGCGGGCCGCTAATTTCGTACAAAAATCTACGCGTCCGTGGCGTAGTCCGCTAGATGGCGGGCCGCTAATTTCGTTAAAAAATCTACGCGTCCGTGGCGTAGTCCGCTAGATGGCGGGCCGCTAATTTCGTACAATAATCTACGCGTCCGTGGCGTAGTCCGCTAGATGGCGGGCCGCTAATTTCGTATAAAAATCTACCCGTCCGTGGCGTAGTCCGCTAGATAGCGGGCCGCTAATTTCGTACAAAAATCTACGCGTTCACTATCGACTGTGAGTAGAAAAACCTCGCAGTAAGCACTCAGATAGGTACAGTCACGTGCAATAATATGAAACACTTAGCAAACTTGTCACTTTGTTGAAAATGCTTTAGGTTAAACTCTAGTGCTCTTATTAGAGACCACCGCCAAGTGACGCCTGTCTTTATCAAATTATTGTAATAACAGGTTATTTTATTTCTGTAAGGTGGCTTTCATTTACCATATTTACCTTTACATACGCAAACACAAGATTACATTATTTTTATATAAATATTTAATTTGATAAATATTAAATAAGAAAATATACTAGCAAAAAGCAACTAGTCTCATGTTGCCCTGACGGGATTCGAACCCGCATTTTTTTTATTTTGCAATTTTTTCAATGCTATTTTTATTTTATATTGCTCTTCAGCCAGAGCATTGGACCGGATTTCCACAGGTCGTGGGTTCGAGTCCCATCTGAGAATTCACTTGTGGCCGAGTTGTTTATTCCAATATTTTTCTATTTAAAATTTATCATAAGTACAAGATTACATCTACGCAATCAATTGAACTATGTAGATATACAAACTATGATTTATTAATACCAAACAGGTGATACCATAACAAATGATAAATAAATTAACAGCAGATATAATTAATTCCTTACCGACAATATCGATAAAGGTAAAGATAAAAGGTTTTACACCGACAAACCTTACTGCCTTCGTAGATAAGGAAAAATGGGCGTTTTTATGATTAAATAGCTGTTCTTAATAATCTAGCAACAAACTTAGCTCGGGGCACGTGGACTCATACAGCTTGTCATTACCAACGACGGTACGGAGACGGTATATCGTTTGGGATAAGAGGTTATTTGTTTGTTTGTTTGTTTGTGCAAACCAATGTTACTACTAAATCTAATATATAAAATTCTCGTGTCACAGTTTTCGTTCCCATACTCCTCCGAAACGGCTTGACCGATTCTCATGAAATTTTGTGAGCGTATTGAGTAGGTCTGAGAATCGGCTACTATCTATTTTTTATCCCGAAATTCCACGGGAGCGAAGTCCCGGGGCACAGCTAGTAGGACTATAAAACTACTAGTCCGATTTGATGCGGTTTGCAGTGATGGGTTCGGGTTTGATTGGTGCATGTACTTAGATAAGTGTTACAGTGACAACTCACCAGCGGGCGCTGTAGTAAACATTTGTTTGAGCAAAACCCAAATTAATAGTCCGATTTTGATGCGGTTTTCAGTGATGGGTTTGGGTTTGATTGGTGAATGTACTTAGATAAGTGTTACAGTGACAACACACCAGGGGGCGCTGCAGTAAACATTTGTTTGAGCAAAATCAAAACTACTATTCTGATTTTGATGCGGTTTTCAGTAATGTGTTTTCTGTAGAACAATGTACATAATATCTATGCTCTCTAAAAAGTTTGAAATAAAAAGCAAAATTAAAATTAAAAAAAACCCACGAGACGGTTAAAACGAAATTGACAAAGGAAAAAATTATTTAAAACCCCCGACTTAATTATCCGTCGGGGGCTGCCATCACTATTATAAATTTCAGCATGAATATATAGATCCAACTATTCACGTTACTATAAAACTGCAAAACTATGGTTCATTTAATGGCAGCCCCCGACGGATAATTAAGTGGGGGTTTTTTTACATTATTTTATCCTTTTTCACCCACACGTATAGGTTTGATGAAAAAAAATTTTTTCAGTAACAGTTCCATGTATGATGAGCCTCCCAATTCATATATATTTTTTATTTTTGTGTAAAAACCGTAAAGCGGTTTACAGAATACATCTACCGACCAAGTTTCAACTGTGTAATCCTCATAGTTTTGGAATAAAGTGGCTGTGACATTTTACCACTTTGGAAGTGTATATCTTTCAAACGGTTGATTTTGATAAAAAACTGTAATAGGAACTTCAATGTAATTTAAAGACCTATCTATAGATACGCCTCAAGTATAGATTTGATAATAAAAATAAAAAATTGTTTCAAATCCCTTTGGAAAAAATGCTGTATTTCTAAAACTGACAACCATATTTTGTTCAAACCAATTTTCGTTGAAAGTTTTTATTAAGATCTACAGCATATATTTTTTAATTATTCACTCTCTTATTTAAAAAGTTAGAGGGGGGGGGGGGGGGGGGACACATTTTACCACTTTGGAAGTGTACATCTTTCAAACGGTTGACTTTTAGAAACCTCAATGCAATTTTTAAAAACCAATCTATAGATACTTCACACGTATAGGATTGATGAAAAAAATTTTTTCAGTGTCAGTTCCATGTATCCCCTTAATTCATATATTTTTTTATTTTTGTGTAAAAACCGTAAAGTGGTTTACAGAATACATCTTTCTACCAAGTTTCAACTATGTAATCCTCATAGTTTTGGAATAAAGTGGCTGTGACATACATCGATTTGGCCGAATTCGTTTTTTGCCTTTAGGCTACGAAACCCTAAAAAGCAACTTGTCTCATGTCGCCCTGACGGGACTCGAACCCGCATCCTCGGGAATCCGGCCCAATGCACTAACTAATTATGCTACAGAGACCTTTGAGGGCACGTCTAACTTTTCTAGTATATTCACCGTTTCTACGGTGTTGGCCACCGTCGTTTCTTCAATGAGAGAATAATATCCTCGCATTCGAAAGAAACATTTTTACAAATGTTTGACTATCGATTAAGATGAAACTGCCAACTTTTTAATTTTGCATTTTACAATGCTATTTTTATGTGATAAATATTAAACAAGCAAATATAATAGAAAAAAGGAACTTGTCTCATGTCGCCCATTCCCAAGATCCCCAAAGATGCCCAAGGATGCGGGTTTGAATCCCGTCAGGGCGACATGAGACAAGTTGCTTTTTTTTTGTATATTTCATAGTATTTTAGTCGCTCAATTTAGTCATTTTTAGTAGATCGGTTTATTATATTCCATTTTTATTGGAATTTTTCTATTCTGTCGCCTTTGGTGCTACCTTTTAACCCGCTCTAGGTACAGGCAATTTAAATCGATAAAGTTAGCGTAGTTTTTTTTTGCATTACTGATAAGGTTTTACGAGGCAATCGGCCATTTATCGAATTTGCTTGCTAGTTTGCAGTCACGTTTAACGAGATGAAGCTGTTTTAAAATCGCACGCGCAGCGTATTAAGTATGTACCTACATAATTATAGCCTTGTTTGTTAGAAAGATACTTTGTCATTTAATAGCTTTTATACATTTTTAATACATTTTAAAAATTGCAAATATTGTATCAACCGCGTGGATCCCATTTCCGTGGGAATATATCGGGGATAAAAAGTTTTCTATGTTTTGATTTAGGCTATCTACTATCTCTGTGCCAAATTTCATCCGAATCCGTTCAGTAGTTTTAGCGTTAAAGAGGAACAAACAAACACATAAAGACACAAACAAACTGACATACTTGCGCATTTATATTGTGTACCTAACAAATTATTGTGAAGAGAAATAAAGTATTGAATTGAATTGAATTGAATTTATAATATAAGTAGGTTTTTCTTAATTATTGAATTTTTGCATTTTTCAATTCTATTTTTATACTTATGATAAATTTTAAATAGAAAATTATTGGAAAAATTTAACTCGACCTCAAGTGAATTCTCAGATGGGACTCGAACCTACGACCTTTGGAAATCCGTTCCAATGCTCTAACCACTGAGCTACCGAGACTTAGTGAGTCTCGGTAGCTCAGTGGTAGAGCATTGTGGTCGTCGAGACTTACTAACTAAGTCTCGGTAGCTCAGTGGTTAGAGCATTGGACCGGATATATGTCATCCAATATTACATCCAATATTTTTCTATTTAAAATTTATCATAAATATTAGTAGGACTTACAAATTTTCCCATTTATAAAGTAAGAAAGATGATAAATTCCCATTGTCCCCTATTCTAATAACGTCACGGGGCTCGTGGGAAAATTAATACAATGTGAAAGTTTTGATGTTTGTTACCCGACCACGCAAAAACAACTTTGGGCGAGACACACAGTATATTTAGCAGTCTGAATTAAAACATAGGATAGATTTTATACCAGTCAAATGTGCCCTACGAACTCTGAATTTTCTAAATGGTGGTAGTTAGTAAATAAATATTATTCTATCAGTAATTTTTTTAATAAAGGTAGGTAGGTAGTTATTCTGACCTCAAAACAAAATGGAAAAATTTAAATTCGTGATGAGTGAGAGTGAGACCCTGTCGTAGTTAGAGACTGTGTAATTTAGTTCTTATGTTTGGTCGAAGTCAAGGAGTCAGCCAAGTCAGCCTTTTAATTTATAACATCTACACAAGGTACATTAGAAATAACATGAAGCCAAATATGTACCTACATAACGGTGAACGAGCCGCATGTGGCTCGTGGTCGACCATATTATATAATATATATAAATATTTAAAAAAATATGAAACAATAGCTGTTTTTTTTTAATTTCGTATGTTTGCTGATAGTTAGGTACTTGCATGTTGTTGGAAACTGCTGAACCGATCTTGGCGAAAGGAGATCGTTCAGTAAATATATAAAACGTCATTTACAATTTCATCTTCGTAATCATCAGCTGTGTAGTGTCTCTCATCCCGTGGGTGTCGTAAAAGACGACTAAGGGACTCAGCCTTCAGGAGATGGGCAGCAGCGTCTCCTACAAACATGGCCGTACTGTTCGTCGTTCGATCGCCAACCCGCCTGCCAAGCGTGGCGATTATGACAAACCCCCCTTTTGGGGAGGCCTATACCCAGCAGTGGTGTTATGTGGCTGAGACGAATCATCAGCTATTTTAATAAACTTAATGTGGATTGTCGGAGTTTTGACGACTGCTAATGCAGCCGGAACTAAACGTGCTTTCAGAAGCAAGAAAGAGCTCGAGACAAAAAAAATTTGGTCACCCATCCCGTGAACAACCACTGCGTAACCGCCAATATCGCAGGCCGATCGAACCGACCTTCTCCAATTCCAATTATTTACATTTTTTTTTATTGCTTCTGCATTAATGAAGTATTGACTGCCATAAAATTGTAATTTTCACCGTGAAAACCCCAACACACAGCGTGTCTAAACTCTAAAGGCTCGCGCATACTGCCGCATCAACGAATCAACGATCCGTCAGTGGGTCGCGATGCGACCTGCATGCATGTAATAGGTATGCGATAGTTCGTATAAAATGTACGAAAGTTATGTAGGAGGATTTTTATTATGCGATGAGGCCTACATAGCGAGAAGAACGGATGGAAAGGTTTTGAAGTGGGGACTGCGCACCAGACGACGCTCCCTTGGTAGGCCCCCGACAAGGTGGACCGACGATCTGGTGAAGGTCGCGAGAAGCGTTTTTTTTATGAATGACGGGAGACTCTTAGCCTTCAATACCTGATGTTAAGTATTGAGAAGGCTGAAGATGCAAGCGAGCCTCTCCCGGAATCCTCAGCCACTGCGGAACTGGCTATCTTATCTCGAACTGCCGGAACACAACAATGCTGAAAACATTGTTGTTATGGCGTTAGGCTTAGATAAGATGGTGGTAGCTAGCCAGGCGGACTTACAACAAGTCCTACCACCAACCAAACCGAATACAATATGTACCCCCGCTGGGAATCAAACCCGGGACCCCTGAGTCGGATACCGGTGGTTACACCACTAGACCACAGAGGTTAAAAGGATGTGGGCAGTGCAGGACCGGTCGTTGAGTCTTTGGAGTAGGCCTATACCCAGCAGTGGGTGTCATGGGGCTGATATGATAATGATGATGCGATGCGGTGCGGCCTGCTTTAATATGCGCCAGCCTTATTCGAACAATATATAAAAGCATCAGCGCTTGGTTGTATACATCAATAAGTATTGTTTATAAACAGCGATCGGCTAAAATCAGTTCCTACGACAGTTTTCACAATAGTGTTGTGTGGAGTGCACTTGTCCAGGAGAACACAGACAAAAAGTAATATTATCCTGTGCAGGAGAGTAACCATAAAATGTATGTCTATTATATTTCGTTCAGGTGCCACAGTGGTAAGCTCGCTCGGCATGCGATTGTAACGGTTTAACAACTTACGCGATGGTTGGTCCCAGGATGGGTGTCAAAAATGTGTAATATCTTGAGCTCCTCCATGCTTCGTTCGGAAGGCACGTTAAGCTGTTGGTTCCGGCCGTATTTGCTTGCAGTCGTTAAAAAAACCCGCGTCCGTGCACTCGATTCGGACAGTCGTATAGGGTTACATCACCCACTAACGTTGGGATTTTGCGCAGCAGTGGACTACGACGCTTCGATATCATATTGACCAATCGACCTAATGCATATTTTGAATTGGTTCGTTGGACCCACAAGAAAAAAACTATTTCGCTTATAGTTAGTTATATGAGTACATGAAACAGTTTCTTAAGCTAATGATACAAAGATGAACTATTGACAATGCAATTAAAAACATTAAAATTTTCAGGAGGCGAATGGAGACAGCGTTGAGATGAAAGACGTTGACGTGCAAAAGAATGAAAAAATTAATGGAGAAGTAAGTAAAATATACTTCAGCATAGATATTCACATGTAGTACTTACCTACGGAAAGAAGTGCACACATCAAAACAGGCAAGGCACATGAAAAGGTGAAGATGTAAGTAAATGTAGAAAATGTATAGACGCTCAGTGTTTCGCACAAAGGGGTGATAGCAGACAGCCAACTTACGAATTGTAACCTAATTTCTTGTGTGCTGTATTCAGCAGCTCCATTCCCGTTGTCCCCTTTTTTCACCACCACTGGGGGAAATCGGGAAAAAGTTTTAATAACCACAACGAGTGGATAAAAAACCGGCCAAATGCGAGTCGGACTCGCGCACGAATGGTTCTGTACTATCTTAATATATATAAATCTCCTGTCACGATGTTTGTCCGCGATGGACTCCTAAACTACTTAACCGATTTTAAATTAAATTGCCACACACTGAGCAGTCTGGTCCAACTTAAGAGATAGGATAGCTTTGATCCCAAAATTCCCACGGGAACGGAAACCACGCGGGTGAAACCGCGCCCGGCCTCTAGTTATCTATAAAAACGGCAAAAAAAACACGTTTGTTGTATGGAAGCCCCCATTTATTTTATTGTTATAGCGGCAACAGAAATGCATCATCTACTATCACGGTTCATGAGATACAGCTTGGTGACAGACGGACAGCGGAGTCTTAGTATTAAGATCTCGTTTTACCGTTTGAGTACGAAACCCTAAAAAATGGGGGGGGGGGGGGGGGCGAATACGGGGATTTAGAATCATATTGCCAGCCAATACACCTATGTCCCTACATTTAATTAAACCTTCGCGATCGTTGATATTGTCCTAATCGAGATGGTTTCTTTGGAAAAACTGATCAAATGCTTTATATTATAACCCCAGTGAATGCAATACTAAATTGGATTCTTAGTTGTCTCTTTCCTTTACTGTAAATAAACATTTCTCAAATGTTATACAGATGTAGCCAGAATTTCGAGAAGGTGAAAACTAGCTAAACTTATGAAAACGTGTGACGGTGAAACTTAGTTCTGTTTATGAAATAGAGATTGAATATTGTATTGTGTATTTATAATGTGTATTGCTGGATCTGTTGTCTGGAGCCCCTAGTAAGAGTTAAAAAGAGTTAAAAGGCAAACTATATTCGTTTCTGAAAACTGTTCAAATAGTGTTTGCTCTGCCTATAAGCGGTCGAGATGGCACACTCACACAGATGCGCGCCGCTACACGCGCACTGGCCACTGTTTTAGGCTCAGACTACAGTGAAAACCAGTGAGATCCGTGTAACGATGGCGAGCGGCGTGTGTTTGTGTAATCGAGTGCAATGACTGTTTATTTTGTTTACTAACGACCGAAATTAGTAATCTATCTGTAGATATACGGCCGAAATTAATAACCTATCTGTAGATAAGGATAGGGCTATCTGAGATAGTTTCCTAGGATACTGGCTCCGTTGCCTAGCAAACATCGTTATTTTGGTCATATTAGCAAAAATATCCTAGGCAACTATCTCAGATAGCCCAATCGATACCTACAGATAGGTTTTTATTTTCGGGCGATAGATATGGCTATCTGAGATAGTTGCCTAGGATACTGGCTTAGTTGTCTAGCAACCGTCGTTATTATAACTTTTTAATTTTGAATTTTACAACGCTATTTTTATGTGATAAATATTAAACAAGAAAATATACTAGAAAAAAGCAACTAGTCTCATGTCGCCCTGACGGGATTCGAACCCGCATCCATGGGAGTCCGGCCCAATGCACTAACCAATTATGCTACAGATACCTAAACGTCGTTATTTTGGTCATATTAACAAAAATATCCTAGGCTACTATCTCAGATAGCCTACAGATAGGTTATATTTTTTTTTTTATTAATTTTTTTTATTAACGACGGGTTATTAATTTCGGGCGTTAGAATGTGGTCGCTGTCTTCTTCATATCCTTACTACTTTACTTACGTGATCAGTGCATCCTATAATCTTCGATAATATTTTGGTAGTTTATGTCAAAGGCACTGAAACATTTTTCCTTTATCAGAAGGTAACCCATGACAACTTGGACTACGAGCCATCCGGGTGGCTGGATGTGACTCTGACGAGGGTGGGCAGTTCCACAGACGATTTCTTCAAGCGGAACGGATCAGCCATGAAGACGGTCCTTGCCTTCGTGTTCAATGGCCTGGTAATAGGCTACTTCATCGGGTGTTGGTACTACTGGGCTAATGTCTGTAAGTTCTACTAGTTATTTGCTAAGACGTCTTTCCTTTAGACTTTAGTGTCATGGTAGTACGTCCAAGTGTTAATTCTTAAAACTTCTTTAGCGGCGTTGTGCACATCATAGTTTTAATTTTTTGGGATGGGTAAAAAATTTTAAAGTCACGCGAAATTAACATTTTTTACCCATCCCAAAAATTGACACGTGACCCTGATCGAAAATTCGTAAGACTATTTACCGTTGACCTATTTCAAATTACATAAAGTCTAACACTTGAAAGATCTACGTTTAGTTAAAACAAGCATTATATAAAGATCTCTCATTACGAGTACTAGCAACTTTCATATTGATGACAGGTCAGTTTTAATAGATTTACCTGCCAAATCAAGTTGGTCTCTGTTTTCATCAACTTTTTATTAAGTTGTGGTCAAGATATAGTGGATTTTGATCGTTATTTTCGTTTAAGCGGTTTTCACTTCTGCCGGCACTCCCGGAGTACAACCCGTTGTTTTTTTTTCCTTCAAACGACGGGGAGACGTGCTTCGTCATACCTGATATTAAGTAATGATACGACTGAAGGTGGTAGCGAGCCTCTCCCGGAATCCTCAACCACTGAGGGACTGGCTATCTTATCTCTAACTGCCGGAATACAAGAATGCTGAAAAAATTGTTGTTATGGCGTCAGATTTAGATAAGAATAGCGGAAGCCCGCGGTTTCACCCGCGTGGTTCCCGTTCCCGTAGAAATATCGGGATAAAAAGTAGCCTGTGTGTTAGTCCAATACTTGAAGTCCCTACATACCAATTTTCATACAAATCTGTTAAGTAGTTTTTGCGTGGAAGAGTAACAAACAAACAAAGATACAAACTGACATACTTACTTTCACATTTATAATATTAGTAGGATTAGTAGGAGATAGAGGTGGTGGTAGCTAGCCAGGTGGACTTACTACAATTCCTACCACTAAACCGAATATAATATATAATATGATGGGAATCGATCCCGGGACCTCCAGGTCAGATACCAGTGTCTAGACCCCAGATGCGGTTAAATAAAAAAATCTACTTAAATAATTTATTTTTTTCGCAGCTAAAACCCCGTTAGAGATCTGCAACGGCTTCGGCAGTCTGATAGCGTTCCTAGGCATCATCTACTTCTTCGTCATCTATTTCATGGTGATCAAGAGGTATTTGGGCAAATGGTTCGAGCGGTGCGTGTGGGACAAAGTCTCCAAAGGATCAGGATACCTATGGTCTTTCATGTAAGTTATTCACGTTTTAAAATATTTAGGCCATAAACGGTTGACTGGTAAAGAATGGCATTAAGTCCGCCATTTGCTGTATATGTGCAATAAAGGGTTAATAAATAAATAAACATGAATACGGTATTCTAGTAGTTTTGAAGTCAAAATTTCTTTAGCGGCGTTGTGCACACAAGTTTTAAATTTTTGGGATGGGTAAAAAATGTTAAAGTCGTGTCAGGACACGTGACCCTGATCAAAAATTCGTAAGACGGAGGGAGAGTAGAGCGCCGCGCGGTAGAAAGAGAGGAGGAAGTTATATCCTCCTCTCTTTCTACCGCGCGGCGAAAATGTATGCCTGCTCCTGCTGTTTCGTTTACGCGGTTTTCCATTCTGCCGGAACTCCCAGAGTGCAAATCGTTGTTTTTTTTTTCATGCTTTGGAAGGCTAGTAGTTAGAGACGTTGTTAACCGTCACAGTCATAGTGAAGAGCTCGGTGGTGCAGTGGGTCGCAGGTTCGGCTTGCCATTGTACCGGTTAAGTACCTTCCACAGTGGTCGGTCACGGGATAGGTGACCAAAAGTTTACTATCTCAAACTTCTCTGTGCTTCGGAATGTCAGTGCCCCAGCAAAATTGTTGATGATGATGATGGGACTTCATTCTGAGTCAAAATCATCATAATGTACAGAAGAAAGCCACACAGTCAAGCCCCCATATTCTAAGTCGTTCCTCCAAAACTTTTTACACTCCACTCAACCTCGTCGTGGGTAAAAATGGTAGTGTGCGCTAGGCCTAACACGGAGTGGCTACGTACTCTTTGGCTCCTCCAGGTCCTTATGGAGTTATGACTTAGAATACCGATTTCGAGGAGTATTTCGAAGAGGTTTTCAATGAGGTTTCGTTAAGTCGAGGACGAGTAAGTTTTGGAGGAACGACTTAGAATATGGGTGTTAGTCCCCACTTTGGACAAGCTTTATTTCCTGTCTTATATAAATAGCAAGCCAAAAATGGATAAGTTATTTATTATAAACTGCCGAACTTATGACTAGACATACACTTTAATATTTCTATCACCCATAGCTTTGTCAGTCCACATAACATAATTATAGCAGTATCCAACAAATAAATATTATTCCATTTTATTTTGTATTACCTATAATGCATTCTATTCATATCATACCTTGATGACCTACGTGGTAGCGTGGTACGTACACCGGTTTCAAGGTGTCGCCTACCCTGAGGTCCTGGGTTCGAATCCTGGCAGGGGAAAATGTTTGTATGATGAATACGAGCATTTGTACCTGAGTCATGAACGTTTATATAAATTTCTACACATAAATACTTTTACTAGCGGCCGCTCGTGGTTTCACCCGCGTGGTTCCCGTTCCCGTGGGCATATCTGGATATAAAGTATCCTATGTTCATAACCAGGCTATCTGTGTACCAAATTTCATCCAAATCCGTTCAGTAGTTTCGGAGCCTATACAATGCAAGCGAACAAACAGACAATCAAATTTTTCCTCTTTATAATATTAGTATACATGTATTATTATATGTGTTTATATGTTACCCTAGTATCCCATAACACGATCGTTACAGTGCTTACTTTGGGGCTAGGTTAATTGATGTGTATGCAAAAAATATTATTTATTTATTTATTTTACCAGGTGGTTTCGCTGGTGCCTAATAGTGGCGATTCTGGCAGCGGTCGCTCTGTACCTGTTCTTCGACACGCAGGGCAACTCCGAGCGGTTGATCTCGCTGCTCGGGCTCTCCATATTGCTGATGTTAGGTGAGATGAAGATCCTATCATCCATCACCTATAAACATAGCCGATTAGTGGTGGACATTCAGTGCAGCCCTTAAATTTAAGACGCTATACGGAAAAAGTACGTACCTACGCAATAAAAAACTACAGGACGGTTAGTGATGTTACAAATCTGGTAATAAGATATACATTTCCTTAACTTTATCTTGTTTTGTGAAGTTTAATAAACACAATTTTATGACTTTGCCTCGACACTTACTTTTCGAAAGGACCCTTTAAAATTACATAAATTCAAGATTCTCAAATGGGGTAATATATAAGTACTATTAGAAATTGTTTAATTGTAGATGCCATTAATATTTTGCATCGATTATTTTAATTTCTCTTTAATCGCTATAGTTATTTACTATGAAATGATTTTGTAGTTTTTTCGTCTAATCTGTAAAATCGGTCTCGCTCCCGCGCGCGGCGTTTTCTCATTGCTATCTCGCTTCAGTTGTATATCGTCGTAGTCGTACCCATAAGACAGCAAAACAGCACTAGACTGGAACGAAAATAGCGTCTACACGAGACCAGTAGCAAGACAGCGCTGAAATCCTATACGAGGGTGAACAAAACGTCCACGTCTTTAAACAAAGAAACTGCAAAAAAAGTTGAAAAAATGGTACTTGATGACTCTCTAAAATAACCTGCAGAGATCCTAAATTTGGTAAGTTTCAATCCATTAAAAAAAATGGGTTTGTATCACCATGTAACGCTTCAGCTCACCACTCCGACTTTGCACTCAAGGCAATCCGTAAGTATTGCTTGGATATTTAAGATAACCCGCCAGACTTAAACCCTTATGATTTTCACTTATTGAAAGAGCATGTTCATGGAACAAGATGTCACGACAATGACGCGGTAATGGCCGCGGTAGAGAAGTTTTCGAGAGTCAAGGAAATTTTTTTTTTTTCGGAGGGAATAAAAAAGTTGGAGAAGCGTTTTACCAAATGTATAGTATATGTATGTATGTATTTACCATATGTATAGTAAGAAGGAGATAACCTAGAAAAATAATATCTTTCTTTGACATTTAACTGATGCTTAATGGCGATTCTAAGAACTTTTTGATTCACCCTCGTACTACCCTGGCACTGGCATCAAGTAAATCGCGCATTATTTTTTAAAAGATTTCATTCCAGTCACTAGACTGGAATGCATAATCCACTGCCGGTTCACATTGTTTCAGAAGCATTCCAGCGAGGAATGCTTCTTGGATGGAAATTCTGCAGGAATTTTTAATCAGACATCTTAATCAAAGACCACTAGAAAAGGGTTAGAAGCACTTAGGTAGTAAATTGGCTGCAACTCATCGCCACCCTTTTTCTGACTGTCTTATTTAGAGCAATTATAAATATTCGTACCCAGGGTTCGTGTTCTCGGCGCACCCTGGGCGCGTGAACTGGCGCAGCGTCGGCACCGGGCTGATGCTGCAGTTCCTCCTGGGGATCATCTTCATCAGGTGGAGTCCTGGACGGATCGCTTTGCAGTGCTTCTCTGATAAGGTAGGATGACGTTAGAAACAAAATTATAGCTGTGTTGCTATAACTTTAAAACAGTCGCTATGTCTCTTTATATTCATAGACTGCTTACCCGACATGAGTAGAGCATCCGATAGTTGTGGAAAACATTGACAGTACCTAAATGTCAACTCGTACTAAGCCCTCAGTCAGCATGGAATAGCATTTTTTTAGCAGCTCTAACTTTTTCTGTCCGTGTGGTGACGGCCTAAGAATACAAGTGTCACCACTCCCTTACATACCTGGGATGTCGTAAGAGTCGACTAAGAGGCTCGAAAACCTGTGTGAGAGAAGGAAAACTTGAAACAAACCCTCTACTACCCGTCTGGCCAGCTTGGTAGCAGTAGGCTAATAGCCTCCTATGAACGCCACAATAGGCGTGAGCTAGGAGAGGCCTATGTCCAGCAGTGGACGTCCACAGGCTGATGATGGATGAACTTTTTCTATCATTCCGTGTTTCCTCATGTACAGTCAGCGTCAAAATGATCGGAGCATTCAAACCTACCAAAATATCGAATCATTTGACAAAAATTAACCTTATCTCAAAATCTGATGTCGCCCTGACGGGATGGACATGAGACATGTTCCTTCTTTCTAGTATATTTTCTTGTTTAATATTTATCACATAAAAACGCATTGTAAAAATGTAAAATTAAAAAGTTATAATTATCTCAAGATATTAAGGTGCACTTTTATTTGGTGTCGGAGAACTCATGAAAGTTACAAATAGTTTACAAATTACAATTTACAAATAGTTTATTGTTCATAAAAGTTTGAAAAATACAAATTGTATACCTTAAAACTTATCAACTAAAACAGTAAGTAATATACAATATACAATAGAACAGAGGGTAATTTGACAATTTGCGTGAAGAATATTGCAAACAATCACTGTTGCAAATTTGTTATAATACAGCACGCGCGGCATTCGCGTTCGTAGGAAAGAAGTGCTTATCAATGTGACATTATTGGTGATAACAGTGTGCAAAAGTGATCAAAGCAGAAGAAGAAGAATAATATAAGAAGCAGAAGAATACAAGAACCACTAAAACTTTGAACTTAAAATATTATACAGTTTAATAAGTACGGTGATATTTTTATTATATCATTACTTAAGGGCCCGCTATAGGCCAACGCAAATCAAATTGCTTTACATGATCGTCTGTAATATCAATATTAATGAAAAACTGAATTTCAAATTAAGATGCAGCAAACTACAGGACCTACACTAGTGACTATGTTACTCAGAAACACGATTGCATAAAATTTTCTCGATAGAAAAAAATTGCGAAGTTGCCTCCAAATCACTATAATTAACACGATAAACTGCTAGTATTCAAGTAATACATTAAAATAAAGCTTGGAACTTTTTAGTATAATTACACTATAGATAAGGCAGGGCTTATGTTATATATTTTTTGTAAATAACCTTTAAATATCCTTTAAAAAAAGAATTTCCTTCATTTCTGCATTCCGGACTATATAGTAGAATTATATAGTAAAAGCTGCCTTATTTCTCATAGAAATAGGGCAGTATTTACTTTGCAGTTCGCCGTTGCAGTTATTACTTTTGCTTTTGGCCTAGAGCGCGCCCTTAATAACTTGAGTAAGTATACAATGTACTAGTATTACCTACACTAGCCACCTGTATTATAGTGCAACTTAATATCTTGATTTTTGTGAAATGATTCGGTATTTTGGTAGGTTTTAATGTTCCGATCATTTTGACGCTGACTGTACCTACAATCGAGGAACGTTTATATAATCATAAATAATAATACGTTAATAGGTATTTAATTTAAATAATATATTATTTATTTAACCTTATTAATTTTCGACGAAACGTTTCCCAAAAAAAGTAATTACTGGTAGACCGTCAAGTTCCTCAATAACAATATACCCTTTTGGGATGGGTAAAAAATGTTAAAGTCGCGTCAGGGCACGTGAGCCTGACCGAAAATTCGTAAGACCAATTTCAAATTACATAAAGTCTTACACTTGAAAGATCTACATATATTAGTTAATAACAAGTAGCAACCATTATATAAAGATCTCTCATTACTACCAACTTTCATATTGATGCCAGGTCAGTTTTAATGGATTTACCTGCTAAATCAAGTTGGTCTCCGTTTTCATAAACTTTTTATGAAGTTCTGGTCATGATATAGTGGATTTTGATCGTTATTTTCACATCTGCCGGCACTCCCAGAGTGCATTTATTATTATGAATGGGTTCGCTTTTGATCCTAGTCTAGCCCTGGGACTAAAGACAGGATCCACTCCATTGCTGTGCGCAATATAAGAGCTTTAGAGTACTGTATTTGCTGTATTCTGGTTTTGAAATAAATATTTTTGTATTTTCTTTGTATAGGTTGCAGCATTCTTGATGTACGGCGTGGACGGCGCTGCGTTTGTGTTTGGAGAACTGTTGGTGCGCACCGAGGGAGTTTTCGCATTTAGTGTAAGTTATTTAGAAGAAAGAAAGAAAGAGAGAAACCACATTTATTTGGGAGAAACACAAACCTAACCTAACCTAACCAAACCAAAATAGCACTCAGTTTGTCCCAAAACGGTACCAACTCAGCATATTGCTTAGCTTTTGACCAGCGCTGATCTTCTGATATTTAAAAATAACTACTTGGGTGCGTTTCTTATTCATATTCTGAGCCCAAAATCTTTGGCTAGGTTTTAAGCTTAAATATCTAACAAAATCACATCGAACTGTTTCCAACATAAGAGAGAGAGAGGCGGAAAACAATTCTATTGACAATAGACACAGTTACAATATACAGTTCAGTTTTCAGTTTCGACAACCTGTTTCGTGCAGGGGTACTATACCCGCCCTCTGCGCCAAGACCAATATTTGTGTGAATAACATATCTATAAGTCTTGGTCTGGGTGTTTAATATGTATATTATGTACGATTTACAAAAAAAGTATATACCGTTATCTAGTATTCATAACACAAGTTCTTCGTGAAACTTAATGTGGGCTGGATAATTGGTGTGAAATAAAATAATTCACACGGGAATGGGAACCCTAGCGGCTACTAGCATTAAATAAAATTGGTCTTCCCTTAGACGCTGCCGGTGATCTTCTTCTTCAGCATGTTGGTAGAAGTCCTGTTTTTCTGGGGGGCTCTGCAGTGGTTCTGCCTCAAGCTCGGCATGTTGCTGCGAGCTGCTACTTCAACGACTGTCTGTGAGAGCGTCATAGCGGTTGGCAATGTGTTCTTGGGAATGGTGAGTTACTCAGCTGTATTAATGTCAGTATCAGAGTGGTTATTCTCTAATCCTTGATATCGACGATGAAACATCCGTGATCGCCCCATTTTCAATACTATTTGACAGCTGATGTGACATCATTCATGGCAACAGCATCGATGTGTCGCAGGTCGCTCAGAATAGCATAGTAGAAGACAATCTTCTATCAGACAATAGGTGGATTTTGTTAAGATAACTAACTATATTGTGTATGTTATCAATGTGACGAGTTCTAAGACATGGTCTGTGATAATATCGATGTCCTAGCGATTTTGTTGTAAAAGTCAGAAAACAGTGGATAGATCGTCTTCTAGTACACGGGAAATATAGTATGGTAAATGGGTCAGAAAGCAGCGCATAGTAGGCTTTCTGATATTTTAAGATCCCTTTCCATTGCAAAGAGATTCTAAGTGGGGTAAAATTCTTGTGGGAAGGTCATGTTCTTCTAGGGTTTCTTCTTTTCTTCTGGGGGTCTAAAGTATGAAGTAAACACGACTTTTAGCCTTCATTTCACTGCAAGAGCAAAGTAAACACCAACCCAGTAAGTATACTTGGTAGAGGTCCTGTTTTTCTGGGGGGCTCTGCAGTGGTTCTGCCTGAAGCTCGACATGTTGCTGCGAGCTGTTACTCCAATGACTGTCTGTGACAGCGTTATAGCGGTTGGCAACGTTTTCTTGGGAATGTTAAGTGGTAATAACATCTCCTACTATATCCAAGAAGAATCTATCAGAATTCTAGATCAGTTAAAGTAAGTCTAAAACTTCTAGAAGTCTACTAGAAAGTCTAGAAGATTTCCATCGATCTCTATTATCCATGTTCTTAACTGCAGCAGAATAATGAATGTATACAGAATTTGTACCAATAAACTTTTGCCATCATATTACCAGAAAGTTTAGTCAAAATATTTTTATTTAAATAGATTTATAGATAAGTGCTTTCGAATTGTCGAATTTTTTCAAGACATCTTCAGGACATCGACAAAATAGGTACCTAATTTAATCGTTGTTGGTACTAAGAACAGGTAATTAAGAACAGTCAACCGCAAGTCAGACTGTGCAATTTGACCTTGGACCTTTGGCTGGTACCGCGGCATGTCTGCGGTGCAGTCCAGACGATGGCCCACCTAACATCATGCCCTACGTTGCTGACACCGGCAAGCAAGAGGATCTCATGATATCATCCGACAGGGCTGTCAAAGTGGCTGAATTCTGGGCCCTAATACTTTAGTGTCTGCCATCACACGTTAAGAAGAAGAATAGCAGCAGTTTTCGTACTACAAGAGCCAAACCTGCAAGCTGTTGACTGTACCTACATACATAAATGTCATAACAAATGCCCCTTCATATGATAAATTTTAAATAGAAAAATATTGGCCACAAGTGAATTCTCAGATGGGACTTTGGAAATACGGTCCAATGCTCTAACCACTGAGCTACCGAGACTTGAAAATTTATCAAATATATAAAAATTGCATTGAAAAATTCAAAAAATCTAAAATCATAAAAAAATGTCCCCTCGTTCCACAGACGGAGTCAATTCTGTTCATCAAACCGTACTTACACTTGCTGACCCTATCGGAGCTGCACGTCGTCATGTCTTCAGGGTTCGCCACTGTTTCAGGTTAGAATATTTCCTTAAAATACTTCCCCAGTGGTTGAAAAAGTCGGATTTTGAATTCAGTAGAGTGCCAAAGTCACTTTATAAAAATAATTCGGCTTTAAACTGTTTTTCGTAATGATTTACTCAGATCCAGTTCAAGTTCAGTAAGTATTGATTCCTATCACGTACACAAATTCAATATTAACATTATAGCTAGATTCTAAAGCAGCATTCATTATTTCAACAAAATGACATTTGACACCTGTCAAATTACTCTACTGAATTAAAATGATTAAAATCCTACTTTAAGAGCGGTTCCACCTTCAGCCTTGTCATTATCTAATATCAGGGGGTTAACCCCGCAAACCAATCGAACTGTATTTTTAAAGTTCTCAAATTCGGAAAACAATGGTGAATACGACCCCAAATTTCAAGGCTGGTAATGCTGTTTTTTTGTATTTTTGGACGTAAAAGCAATAATTATTAGGCATCATCAAAGTACTGGGCGTAAACGACAATCTCAAATGAAAATGTAGGGCGTATACCTGTATGACTTAAACCCATAAAGAATATATTTAATATATTTCATCATAATTTATTGTTGTATGTTAAGGTTTAGAGGGTGGAAAACGTTATCGCCATTTGTATGGAGACCGTTTGCTACACATTCCTCTTAAAAAGTTTAGTTATAACCCATGTTAAGGCCCTCCAAAACTAGGTTTAATTTTAAAGCCACAATCATTGCTGTAATGTGCCTAACATTTGACAAAGCTGTGAAGCTTTGCAAATTTTGTAGCTTAAGGTTAGTTAAACCTTACTGTGTAGCAAATTGTTAAAAATAATAATTTGTAGTTCCAATTAATTTGTCTTGTTATTTATTACCTTTGTCAGAACTAGCCAACAATCAAGATTGTTTTGCAATATGAAAAGGTTTAGTAGCCTTTTACTCTTATCTTCCTTCTAGTAACTAACTATAAAATACTTAATTTATTTTGTCATTCCAAAAGTAAAAAAAAAAAACTTCCCTAGTTATAAATATCAGAATAGAATACAAGCGTCTGATGGACTAAGGGTTGCCAAATTGACCTTTTTTACTAAAAACAGTTGTAAGTATTGCAATATAAACCCAAAAAGTTGAATAACTAATAACAGATCGATAAAAACTACAGTTTTCATTTTGTAAGTTGGTGGTTACACTCTGCGTTACTAACGCAGCACTCATTTTATGGGGCATAAAAGACAGCGTTACTAACGCAGCAGTCATTTTATGGGGCATAGAAGACATTCATGTTGGATTTTGTGGGGCGTATTCACCAGCTAACTTTTTAATTACAAATATTTCTTAAAATGTTATGTTTTAAGATTATGCACATAAAAAATTAACGACTTTTGGTGTAAGAATCATATTTATAGGATCAATAACAACAAAGTTGTGATAAATACAAAATTTAAATTTTAGTTATTTCGCTCTCCTGAAAAGTCGTGTTTTGGTGGTTACGCCCTTTGAGCCCCAAGGTATCGATATTATGTATTAACAAAAAAAGTATATAAGTAAGTTTATCCGTTATCTAGTATCCATATCACAAGTTCTTCATGAAACTTAACGTGGTGGGCTAGATAATTGACGTGATTTTATGCAATTATTTATTTATTTATTATATAAAGTTCTCTCATTACTACCAATTTTCATATTGATGCCAGGTCAGTTTTAATGGATTTGCCTGCCAACTTCCAACTTTGGACTCCGTTTTCATCAACTTTTTATGAAGTTGTGGTGTTAAACACAAAAAGGATTGTTCAAATCGGTCCAGTAGTTTTGGAGCCTATTCAATGCAAACAAACAAACAAACAATCTAATCTTTCCTCTTTATAATATTAGTATATGCCACTGTTCTGTTCTGATCCCCGGTTCGATTCCCATTCGCAAACATTAATTTGGTAACCCTTAGTGTTTGTTTTGCATTTACGTGGTTTTATTTATTTATTCATAGTGATCTCCTTAGATATTTGACTATTCTTTAAAGAAGAAAGAAGGCAGGGATTGCTTTGTAGCGATAAGGCCGCCTATTGTGTGTTTACTGTCTCGTTTTGTGTCTCCTTTGTATTGTATTTCTTAGTAACTATGTGTAATAAAGTTTATTATACGTCGTCATCAGGCATTTTTAATGCCCCCACTTCTGAGGCACTGGCCTTTCTTATGGATGGATAAGGAGAACGGACCATGACACACCACGCGGGCCCAATGCGGATTGGCGGGTTTAAACGACTGCAAATGCAGCCGGGACCAACGGCTTAACGTGCCTTCCGAAGCACGGAGGAGCTCGAGATAGTAAATTTTTGGTCACCCATCCTGTGACCGACCATTGCGAAAGTTGCTTAACCTCAACAATCGCAGGCCGAGCGCGCGAACCACTGCGCCACGGGCTCCTCTAGTTTATTATTATTATTGTTAATTCGTAAGTCGATTGGCTCCAAAATCAATACATTCTTTGGTTCGATCTACCTACTTTTAATACCTATGTTAAGACTTGTTTAATCTCAAAATGCGCTTTAGGCTATACACGTCCAATAACAACAAGGTACCAACAATTTATTGATGCAATTTAGATTAAAATAATTAGTGTCCTCCAAGGTCTCGCGATTATTATGCCGATAAACATTTAGAAAGTATAACAAAGAAAGAAAACGATTATAATTAAGATAAACTTTTATTATCGGGCGTCGACGTCAGACTTTACAATGTACGAATAGAAGAACATATTTTTTTTTTGTTTGCAAATATCGGTAATGGTGCCAAGGGGACGATGATTTGCAAAATGAAGTTCGCAGATCGTAATGCGAATTTCGTAACTAAATAGGGTTATCACTGGTTTTTATTTATTTTGGGAGTAAGATTTGTATTGACGTACTAGACTTAAGCGCGTGCTATGCACGTGTGCAATTTGTAGCTAGGCGCAGTATGTAGTCTCACTGGGGTCACTTGAGAAAAAGTTTTTCTGACCTTTGACCTTGATAAGGTCAATAAAAAAAATAACTACTTATATTTTTCCGGCCGTCTACATTTCTTTTGTGATTTTTTAAGCTGTTAGTGAAGGCGGTAGGTGTTATACTCATGGCGCTGGAGGGAACATTAGAATGTATAACATGTGCCTTATAATATAGAGATAAATAACGTCAATAAAAAGTAAGATACAGTGTTAATACTATCTTTTATACCTAGATCATAGATAGTTCTACTGTGAAATTATGGCGTTTTTGTACAATCATGGTTAAAGTTTGACACAGTTATGTCGTGTCGTGGGTTCGATTCCTGCACCGGATAAATTATTATTTTGCAGCCATGATTTCATGAACTTAAAAGTTCTAACGACATGATTTCGTATGTTTGTAACATTATTACTTATATTATAAAACCGTATCTACGCGTACAAAAGATCTAATGTAAATTCGTTAACGAACACTCGATGATGGTGATCAGAGATTCGGTTGATAATACACATACAAGTACCTGGCTGAGGATACGTGTACCTACCATACACGTATCTGAACCCAAGGGCGCAGCTTCCCGGCCCGCAGGGCAATCAGGCTTGTGTAAACTTTATTGAACTTTTATCTTCCAAACACACTATGCTAACGCACACCATCGCATACATAAGTATAGGAACACAAATACAAAAATACGCACATACCTACGCACACATCTACGCACATACACACATATACACAAAATCTAGAATAATGTTTGTCTTTGTTAATAAAATAAATTGCTAAATATGTTAAGACTAGCTAGTGCTAGTCTTAACATATTTAGCAATTTATTTTATTAATCTTAATACCTAACCAGCTGTAGTCATATTAAGTAATATATGCTCCACCTTAACGCTAGCTAATATGTAAAATGTGACCCACTGTTGGATTTATAATGATTGTATCTGAATACTTATACCTAGTTTTATAATTGACTAGCGGATCCTCGCGGTTTTACTCGCGTGGTGCCCGTTTCCATGGGAATATCGGGATAAAATATAGCCTATGTCACTCGGGAGAAATGTAGCTTTCTAATGGTCTAAGAATTTTCTAAATCGGTCCAGTAGTTCCTGAGATTAGCGCGTTCAAACAAACAAACTCTTCAGCTTTATAATATAAGTATAGATAAGTATAGATAGACATATTATGAATCTGTTTGTGGTCCTTTAAATAAATATAAAAAAACGAATGGAATAACTAAATGAATAACATTCAACATAGCAAAATTGGCTAGGTTTTTTGATGTAGTTAGTTTGTTTATTTATATAAATATTTATTTATTGTTCAATTATATTTTACATCGTCACTCATTACCAAAATCAGTAAGGTTTGTGTGCCCATGAGAGTTCGCAAGTTATCAGCATACTGTAAATTATGTAAAAAACAAATCATGAAAGAATACAGAAATGGAAAACATGCAAAACTAACACTATAAATAGACAGGTACTCATTTATTGCACGAACATTAGTCGACGATTTATATTTATTATATTTTAATTTGTTGTACACTATAACAATGGAACTTTTTTATTATTGAAATAAAACAACTTTTACAGATATCAAACGCGCTATATTTCCACGAACTAAGTTGTAATTGTCCGTATTTTTAGGGGTTTTTTGATTTTCCCGACGTTTCGGCACCTTTACAGCAGCCGTGGTCACGGGTTGATTATATTACTGACTAAAGGATGTTGGTGCAAGTACCCTACATCCATTATTACATTTGACTTAGAGTATGTAGGTAGTTTCGTTTTTGTTTATACGACTTTTTTTATACTTTTTAAAATGTGGATTGTTTAAATAAATAAGTACTTCGTTTGGTAGACTATTCAAAATTATAGGTAGCATAAAATTTTATTTCTTGCACCATACAGATCCTTATATCAACTTACACATTTTAAATTCATAACATAGTTTTCTCAATCTTTCATCTATACTAATATTATAAAGAGGATATATTTGATTGTTTGTTTGATTGTTTGCATTGAATGGGTTCCGAAACTACTGAACGTATTTGGATGAAATTTGGTACACCGATAGTAGATAGCCTGGCTATAATCATAGGACACTTTTATCCCGATATTCCCACGGGAACGGTAACCACGCGGATTAAACCGCGAGCGGACGCTAGTCTCGTATATAAATTTATAATTTACTTACAAAAGAAACCCCGGTTGTGGCTACCTTGAATCTTACCTCTATGTTAATAAGAACTTAATTAATGTGGTCACAACCCTAAAGTGGCCCGATCCGGGTCGTCTACCCTACTTTGCCTATCCTACATCATCACCACATTATTCTAGGCACGATCCTCGCCGCATACATCGGCTTCGGAGCAGAACCAGCTCACTTGGTGACGGCCAGCGTCATGTCTGCTCCCGCCGCTATCTGCTACTCCAAACTGCTCATGCCGGAGACCAAACGGTCTCTTACCACTGTGGACAATATACAACCAGTCATCAGGTAACTCTTCTTCCTAACGTGTCGATATCAGACTTTAGAGTGCTATGGGTCAGAACTCAGTCATAAGATCCTCCTGCGTGCAGGTGTCTATCGTAACAGACTATCCTTTGGACTACACCACAAAACCGCTGCGGAATCACCCTAAAATCCCCACCTATACTTTCTATACTATACTTTCTTTGCTCCGGTGTCGGTCTGAAACTGAATCCAATTTAAGACTTCCAGATTTTACTTCCATAGTACATCATGGCTAGGCGGAACGGTCAGACAAAAAATGACACTTAAACATTGACACAAATAGGATGATAGCATTAGAGTGACCCCCAGCGTGATGTTTGCTCCCGCCGCTATCTGCTACTCCAAACTGCTAATGCCGGAGTCCAAGCGGTCTCTTACCACTGTCGATAATATACAACTAATCATCAGGTAATAGAACCAAGAGTGGTGGTCTTTTCTCCACTATAATGATCAGCCAGTCACTCAATCATCACTCACAAATAGTCGTAGACAGAGCGAGAGATCAGAAAACAATGTCGGTCTCTCACTACAGTAGACAACATACGAGGGCTGATTGATAAGTTTCCGAAACGACAATAAAAATCTATAACCCACGTTTAACCCACTAAACTTTTAAATTTATTTTTCAAGTAGTTTCCTTCTACCTAGATGCATTAGTCCAGCGCTTCTCCAATGTCGTTACACTAGTTTGTTAAAATGTTTTCTCCAACCCCTCAACATACTCATCTACGGCAACAATGACATCATAATTTGTTGAAAATCTCTGGCCCCCAAACATTTCTTAATCAATAAATGATAGCCGCATGGGGCCAGGTCTGCGGGATAGGGTAGATGCGGTAGCCAGCATTAGTAATTCGAACCGCAATTCAATTAGGAGTTTAGCGACTGCAACCATTGACAAGAGTACAGGCGCGTTCTTTCCATTGTTAAGAAAATCCACGACAAAAAAAGTTCTAGGTCATCAGTTTGATCAAATCCAAATTTGGAGTTCTATTTTCTAAAAGATGCCAGAATATGTTATATTTTTTGCGTATCTTTTCTTTTAAGTTTGTCGTTTCGGACACTTTTATCAAATCAGCCCCAATACAACCGGACATTAGGTAAGTATATCGGAAAGCGTTCACATTATTCCAGTCTTTCAAAAGCCTTCATTTTAGTCACTGGACTGGATTGCTGGAAAGGATACATTCCAGTTCCAGTTAACATTATTCTAGAGCTAGATTCTGGACTGAAATGCTACTGGAAAAATGAGAACCGAGTAACGTTAACTGGTTTATATTATTACAAACATGATAAAAAACAAGTTTTTTTTAATTAAATAATATTTATAATGTATAACGACCTATTTTGGCGCAGGGGTACTAACCCCACCTTCTGCGCCAGAGGTCCCGGGTTCGATCCCCGGACAAGACAAATATTTGTGTGCATGAACATGTCTATTTGTCTTGGTCTGGGTGTTTAATATGTATATTATGTATGTATTTACAAAATAAAAAGGTTATAAGAATGTTTATCCGTTATCTAGTATCCATAACACAAGTTCTTCATGATACTGAACGTGGCTAGATAATTGGTGTGATTGTATGGAAATATTTATTTATAACATTTTCTTACCCAATAGTGAAGACCAATCCGCCCTAACAGCGGCAACCCGCGGCGCAACAAACGGCATATCGCTCGTTCTGAACATCGTCGCGAACCTCGTAGCGTTCGTAGCGTTCGTCGCGTTCGTGAACGGTGTGCTCGCGTACGGGGGAGGAATGCTCGGGTACCCTGAACTTACGCTCGAGTGGATCCTGGGCAAGGTGTTCATACCCCTCTGTTGGGTTATGGGTAAGTAACCTACGTAGTTCTGGAAAGAAAGCAAGTTTGAAAGAGAAAAAGAAAGAAAGAAGCAAGGAACCAAATAAATTTCAACACAGTTTCTTGACACAATGATATATTTAAGTGCTAGCGTAGCGTAATAAAATAAACTCAAGCTTTTAAATAATATTATAGCAAAAATACCATAGCTATGCTAAAACAGATTTCCAATTAAGCATAAGTTAGATTTGCGAGATTTGACGCTAGTTGTCAATTGGCCTTCACGTTGGCCGAGTCATAGTCATAGTAGCATTCGCGAACGGCGTACTCACGTACGGGGGAGGAATGCTCGTGTACCCTGAACTGACGCTCGAGTGGATTCTGGGGAAGTTCACGTAAATACTGAGAAAGGTGTTTATACCCCTCTGTTGGGTAATGGGTAAGTCACCTACTTAGTAAAAATGCTTCCGATACTATGTAATTTATTGTGGAATGAATAAATTAATGATGAGTTGTCGCCTTGTCGGGTTCGTGAACGCGTGCTCGCGTACGGGGAAGGAATGTTCGGGTACCCTGAACTGACACTCGAGTGGATTTTGGGAAGGTGTTTATACCCTTCTGTTGTGTCATGGGTAAGTAACCAACTTAGTAAAAATGCTTCCGATACTATGTAATTTATTGTGGAATAAATAAATAAATGATGAGTTGTCCTGCTCGCGTACGGGGGAGGAATGCTCGGGTACCCTGAACTGACGCTCGAGTGGATTCTGGGGAAGGTGTTTATACCCCTCTGTTGGGTCATGGGTAAGTTACTTAGCATTAGCATTAGAAAGAAAGAAAGAAAGAAAATAATAAGACACTGTATTATAGGAGCTAACATAGTAAAATTAAACTAAAATCAAATTAAAGTGAGAAATCTTACTCACAGCTTCGGTTTTAATAACCTTTCTATAGTAAGAAATAGGCGTACTAGAGTTTTGTTCCCTAGATATTTTTGTTAATCAGTCCAAAATAACAATAGTTGGTTGCTTAGTAACATTACCAAGATTAGGTATATCTTGCCAGGGATACGCCCGAAATTAATAACATATCTGTAGATATGGATAGGGCTATCTGAGATATTTGCCTGGGATACTGGATTCGCTGCCTAGCAACCGTCGCTATTTTAAACAAAAATATCCTAGGCTACAATCTTAGATAGCCCAATCCATATCTACAGATTTGTTATCAATTTCGGGCGATAGACTATTGAAACTGGCCGTAACCCGAGAAAGAGCATACTCGAATAGCTAACATCCATAATGAAAGGCTATCTGAGATAGTTGCCTAGGATTTTGGTTTGTTGCCCAGCAACCGTCGTTATTTTGGTCATATTATCAAAAACTATCTCAGATAGCCCTAACCATATCTACAGATAGGTTACGAATTTCGGGCGTAAGAAGGTAATTGTGTTTTTGTGACACAATCTTTACTGTGCCACAATTAAAACATAATAAACAATCGTTACACTGGGCTGATATCATTAAGCTTTGCACTTTACATTACCTGCTATCATATTTATCTCTGACACGTCCTAGGTTGGCTGGAAGAGATCTCTTTTAGAGATAAGTCCACCTTTGCCCACATATTGTACAACATCTATTGTTATGTATTTTTATGTGCAATAAAGAGTATAATTAATATTACGCGCTCACACACACGCGCGCCGCCCGCTATATCGCTACACGGAGCTCACTGGTGTTCACTGTAGTCCGAGCCTTAAACAGCAGCGAGCGCGCGTGTTGCAGCGCATATCTGAGTGCGTCATTTCGGAGCAAAGCCTTTTGAGACTTTGACTGTGCTTAGGTAGTTTGGGGCTAACTAATTGTTGTATTTATCAATTGCATTTATCGTCAGGTGTCCCTTGGGAGGAGTGCGAGCTGGTGGGCTCCCTGATCGGGCTGAAGACGGTCGTCAACGAGTTCGTGGCCTACCAGCGGATGGGGCAGATGAAGAGCGAGGGCCTGCTGTCGGTGAGACACTTTAGTAGTCTTCTTTGATGGAATATGATCACAGACCTATATCGAGATAGCCAAGTGTACCTACCTACAAAAGTTTGATCCACGGTCAAAGTTTTCCGACCTAAATCAGTCCGCTTGAGACCATTGCCATGAAAACACGCGTCACTCAGAAACGAAAATGGTTGATTGTGCAGTGCTTTCATGCAAGAGCTCGTCAATAACATTTACACAACACTAAATCTCGCTCGTGACGTCATCGTAGGTGCGAGAAATGCGACACGCTATATTCTCATACAGTTCGAAACGTTATCTTATTGAATAAAATAATCGATTCCAATAAGTTACCATTTTTCTACCTTCTCGGTGCCTCGAACGGTCTGGAATTGGGCAATCTTTGGCAAATTGCGAGCCAGACTTACTTTATTAATATACAGTCGTGGGCCATAACGGGAATTAAAAAAGCTTATTTTATTTGTCAAATTACGAACGAAAACAAAATGCACGCTTGCCTTGACGCTCGCTCATTTGGCAGATTTAATTTGATTGGCTGTCTAATTGAGCGCGTAAACTTCTTCTTGCGTAGGTGAATTTCGTTAAGTGTGAGAGGGATGACAAGTAATCTACGAATCAAGTCACTCTACTAATCATGTAGTTACAACACGCATACCCTGTTTTCGTGCAAAATTTCAAAATGTCTCGCGGGCCGAGTCAAAATCCGAGGCGGGCCGGTTATTGCCCATATATGGTCTAGAATCTAGACTAAGTATTGCATTCCCGTTAAAAAATATACAAGTATATTCTAGACTGCTAACAAAGATAATGGTTAGGTATGATTTTTTAATTTTTGCATTTTTCAATGCTATTTTTATATTTATGATAAATTTTAAATAGAAAAATATTGCACAAAAATTATCTCGGCCACAAGCGATGGGACTCGAACCCATGACCTTTAGTAATCCGGTCCAATGCTCTTACCACTGAGCTACCGAGACTTTGGAGTCCCATCTGAGAATTCGCTTGTGGCCGAGTTAATTTTTTCCAATATTTTTCTATTTAAAATTTATCATAAATAATGGTTAGAGTCCCATCTGCCAAGTTAGCTGTAATTAAAGTACATAGTTTATTTTCTGCGAAAAATGAAACTTATGTTTTTTATAATATTTGTTTGCAGCCACGCGCAGAGCTGATAGCCACGTATTCCCTGTGCGGATTCACGAACCCCAGCTCAGCAGGCATTATGATTGGGGCCATGGGCGCGATCGCGCCGAACCAGAGGGAGGCGCTCTCTAGCGTGAGTAAAGTCAAAGTTAAAAGTCAAAGTCTTAGGACAAATATGCGGTTCCAGAATTGAAACATTTGAAGTTGAAAACAGCTCAAACTTTACTAATTTTGTAAGTATGGACATTTTGCTTAGAGTTGAATTTGAACCGTTTTCAACTTTAGAAATTTTAAATTAAGAAACCGACCAAAGTTAAAACTTTAGCACCTAAACTTATTTAAACTTACTGTAAGCATGGAATAGTCACTCCGTGTATTATTTTTGTCATTTAAGTGGCATTTTGAACAAACACCGAGTACCTTCCTAAGTTTACACCAAGTTCATAAGTAAAGGTATAAACTTGCTGTAAACTACGTTTTCTCTGTGCGGGTTTACCAACCCCAGCTCAGCACCGGCTGAATTCCATAGAAGTCAGGGCCGGTAAAACCCTTTACAAAATAAAAATACCCAGCTCAGCAGGCATTATGATATGATTGAAGCCATGGGCGCGATTGCGCCGAATCAGAGGGAGGCGCTCTCTAGCGTGAGTAAAGTCAACAGTTAATAGAAAATGTGAAAAGTCGAAGTTGAAAGTCAAAGTTAAAGTCAATTTCCATGAGAAAGATAAAAGTCAAAGTGAAAAGACAAATTCAAGAGTTAAATTCAATGTTAAGACTGAAAAGTCGAACTCTAAACTTTTAACTTTTCGTATTCAAGATTAAGAAGTACCACCATCGCTTTATAATACTCGAGAGATTTCAGACATAAAAAGACATATTTTTTCATTACTTATTATTATTACAGATTGCGATTCGAGCATTCTTCGCCGGCTGCGGTATTTGTTTCATGACTGCCTGTATAGCTGGTAAGTGTTTATGTTTTATTTCACTACTGCATTTCGGAACGATTCTGCTCACTACGCCGGCTGTCGTGGATTCGACCTCTACTTGAGACAATCATTGACGAACTCCGTGGTAGAGTGGTACGTACACCAGTTTCAAGGTGTCGCCTACTCTGGGGTCCTGGGTTCGAATCTCGGTAGGGGCAAATGTTTGTATGATGAATACGAGCATTTGTACTTGAGTCATGGATGTTATATGCTTATATAATATGTATAATTATATGTATTAATATCCGTTACCCTAGTATCCCATAACACAAACCTTACAGTGTTTACTTTGAGGCTAGGTTAATTGGTGTGAGTGTAAGAAATATTTATTTAATCATTGTCTCTTGGTGTTATTATCAATTTAGACACAGGGTAGTTGACCCGGTTGTGGCCACTTTAGTTGCCAGTCGTGCCCATAGTCATTAAATCCATAATTGCGTAGCATTAAGGTTCAAAAGTACCAATCTGTTTTGCGTATATACCCATCAGTGGCTGTTATGTGGCTGAGATGAGGTTCAAAGCGGCCAGAACCGGGGCTTCTGACAAAATAATACCTTCGTTAGTTCTAATATCTGTATAACAAGTGCAGCTATTAATCCCATTTTTTTTTATTTACCTACCTAATATTTTCCTGTTGGTCCTTCGAGCCGAATAAATGTGTTAATTTTGTCTAAGGTTGCCTAATAAACTTAACTAGATAATAAATTATTAATTGCTTACAATCACACCAATTTTCTAGCCCACGCTAAGTTTCATGAAGAACTTGTGTTATGGATACTAGATATCGGATATATCTACCTATTTACTTTTTTTGTAAATACATACATAAGAACATATTAAACACCCAGACCAAGACAAATAGACATGTTCATGTACACAAATATTTGTCGTATCCGGGTCTTGAACCCGGGACCTCTGGCGTAGAAGGCGGGTATTGTACCGCTAAGCCAAACTGGGTCGTTAATAGCATGCATAGGCCGTTTTGAACCATTATTATGTGGCAAAAAGGCATAAAAACTTGCAAATAAAAAATGTAAGACAATAGCTTCCTCCGTACAAATAATGTACAGGCAGCCCGAGGCGCAAGAGAAGGGCGCGACTTACGCCTCTGTCCTTTTCAAAGCAAGAGAGGCCTTTACACTGACTGAACTCGGAATTGATGGGGTCCGATATTTATTTTTATTTTCTTTTTCAGGTCTACTGATGCCAGATGGATCGTTCGGTTAACGAAAGTGATATTATTATTAGAAATAGATCTTCAAATTTATTAATAAGTAGGTAAGACTTGACAAAACTGTATGAAAGTAGACAATAAAAGCATTCCGTGGGTCGAAGGTGCTAATTGTTTGTTATTCTTATTATGATTAAGATATGATAAAGCAATATTGTTCATTAATTTTAGTGTCGAATATATTAATTTTTATTAGTTTAAAAAATAAAAATCACTCTATCCTTTTTTACTAATTTAGGTAAACAAAGATATTGTAGGTGTATATCTCTGGGATTAGGTTATTAAGAAAATTATTGTTATGAAAGATAATTAATTTTATTTTTATGGTAAATTTTAAATAGAAAAATATTGGAAAAAATTAACTCGGCCACAAGTGAATTCTCAGACGGGAATTTGTTATTTTTTTCCAATATAATTTAAAATTTACCATAAGTATAAAAATAGCATTGAAAAATGCAAAAATTACAAAATCATAATTTTATTTTTATACTAATATTAAAAAAGGAAAAATTTGATTGTTTGTTTGTTTGCATGGAATAGGCTTAAAAACTACTGAATGGTTCTGGATGAAATTTGGTACACAGATAGTTGATAGCCTGGTTATGAACATAGGATACTTTTTACCCCGATATTCCCACGCGAACGGGAACCACGCGGGTGGAACCGCAAGCGGCCGCTAGTATTAGTAATTTATTCTAATTTATTATAGTTAGTATGACTAAAGGTGCTCATTATAATAATATTTTTGTAGTTAGTAGTAAGATTTGACCTTGGGAAAAATAGTAGAACGTTTCTTTAAAAGAATTCATGTTTTATATGTGACCCACCACGCGGGCCCAATTCGGATTTGTGGGTGTTAAAACTGTAAATGTAGGCAGGACCAACGACTTGAATTGTCTTCCGAAGTATATAGTACATGTGATATAATATAAACCACCCATCCTGTAACTGACCGTTCCGAAAGTTGCGTGGCCGAGTGCACTAACCACTGCTCCACCGACCTCCTAATAAAAATATTAACGTAGTTATTTTTTTTTAATTATTTGACATTGTTATAGTTAAAATTTTAAGAACTTTGTGATTGAGCTATGTTTATTATTATTATTATTATTTACAGCTTATAATGAAATGCAATTAAAAAATATATTTTTGTATTAATCGTATAAAATTATAAAAATGTACTCTGAAGGCTTGTGACTTAACATTAAGTAAATAATAATAGAAGATTAATTTATGGCCTGAGTAGAATTTTGTTTTGTAAATAAAATGTTTATTTTTATATTTTTGGTTTTTTTTTCATATAAGTATTGTAACAGTTCAGCATTTTTCAGGAAATCTCAAAAATACTGTTGTAAAAACCGCAAGATGACAATAAAGTTCACTAGATGGCGCTGATTATGCCTTTGTCTTTTAAAATTGTGAAGATCTGGAGTCTCTGGAGTCAGATTTGGAGTCGGTGCCAGCTAAGGCAAGAAAAATAAAGTAGAATGTCTGTGCTGCCACCGACTCCAAAAGGCTTATTTTTTGCTTTTTAGTTTTGAAGTCGGTTTTTTTTAACGCAGTTTTTTTTTTTACTTTTTAGTTTCTGTAATAGGCTGTTTTGTAAACTACAGCCGGGTTTTTTTCTAGATTAGATAAGGTTTCATGTACATTATAAACTAAATTATCGTAAATACTACATCGTCCAAGTCAACAATGAAATGAAATACATAAAAATGCTCATAACATAAAAAGTACTGGGTCAAACGAAACCAAATTTTTATGGGACCAATTGGCAACTATTCTGCATCGAACAAAAAAAGAATCATGGAAATCGGTTCAGAAATCTCGGCGTAATCGGTGTACATACATAAAAAAAATCTCCTTTTTTGAAGTCGGTTAAAAAACATTATATACAAAATAAAACCTACGAGTTTATTAGTATTGTTAATCAATCTTTAACAGCTTCCACCCGCATCAACGTCAGTTTCTCTCCGTGATCATGGCGCATGCAACTGCACCAATTTATCGGGGACTCGGAAACGAATACAAACATGGAAAAAATCCAGTTATTCCGAAGTCAAAGTCAAATCAATATCATTTATTCAGTCTAGGCTGTTACAAGCACTTATGAACGTCAAAGAAGCTACGCCATCGGTTCATAAACCCTACGGCGGGAGACCTTGTAACGGGGAAGAACCGGCAAGAAATTCGTAAATTTTTTGTCCGTTTTAATTCATACCTATTCCTAAAAATGTTAGTTAGCAGTTTAGCCATTTTCAGCAGGAAAAAATCCAATTTATTTCAACATTTATAATACCAAAAATAAATTGCTATCTCCACACTTCGCACTCCTGCAAAAAAAAATCAGAAAAAAATTCTTTACAAGACTAGTCCACGCCTCAGGAGACCTGAGAGCTGGTGCCTATCTTGCCCAGCGGCTGAGTCATGAGGTATTCAGCGGGGCAACAGCGCTAGTGTTCTCGGTACTATGCCACGCGGCTGCGAGTTGGACGGCGTTTGCTTGTTATAGTCTAAACTTCTATGTTTACTTTTTTAGAGGTTCTTTTTAACCGACACATATAAAAATATGATTTGCTCTATATTATTTCAAACCTCTTTGCATCATCTTTCATTTACGAAATACTGGCGACAACCAAAAGTCACACATTGACAGCAGTTCCAAATTTTCCAAACGACGTATTGCAAAAAAGTAATTGCATTTTTCTATCATTAAAAATGTCACTACACTGTGCACGCGATGGGAGGGAGTTCAAATAAACAAAATCCACATAAACACTGCATCAGTTATGATAATGCACATTTGGCAGTTCTATGCTAGCGTATCATTTTTGTTGCTAGCCAAAATTATTAGTTACACGGTCAAAAGACGAAGGTTATCGATGTTTAACAAGTCGGGAACGGTTCTGACCAGTATCCCGGAGCATAGCGAGGAGGAAGACGTCAAGAAATGGGTCCCGAAGAAGAAACACGAGGTGCTCAAGGCGAAGTACAAGTGCCTGAAGAAACTGTTTCAGATATACGACGCGAGCGTCATAGGTAAGTGAAAATAACGGAGGTTCTTTGCTCCATATTTTACAAAAAGACTAGTCCATTATCATGGTTATCATGAATGACGAAGGTCAACAACTCAAGTAATTGTATGTAGGTAATAGCAGTTTAGGGTCCTCAAAATACCTGTAAATAAAAATAATAACAATAACTTTATTGACAAAAAGTAGTTACAATCATATCATGGAGTCTCTGATTCCTGAACTAGGTATAAAAATACCTGTATCTTAGAAAATCAGCGCCCACTTCCAGAGTTACCTATACAATACAAAATTCTGTCAAAAAATAAAAGAAACTAAAAGGAGAACAATTATAAAAGTGCAAAGTAAAACTGGAAAAAATATTAGAATGATTTAAAAATATTTATATTTATAATTACATTTATAATTATGTGTGTGTGTGTGTGTGTGTGTGGTGTAAATGCACATTATTTCTGTAGGTACATTCAGTAATACATTGAATAAGTCCAGTTTACCGTCTGGATAACAGCGTTCACATTATACCAGTCTTTCAAGATTTCTTTCCAGTCACTGGACTGGATTGGGTACTTTTCATTGCCGAATCACATTAATTTAGTAGCATTCCAGCGCTGGATTCAATCGCAGGACTACTGGCATGCTACTGGAATAATTAAAGCCAGTACGCCTAGAATGAGCGGCTTTTATCGACTCCATAACTCGATAACGTGTCACTGTCCCGCTCACATCGTAGCGGAGTAAGCAGGACAGCATGATGAGCTATATCATATCGCATGATATAGCGGTGTTCATGCTAGGGGGGCTGGTACCTATATAAAAAAACCGTGTGGTTTCGGCCTAAGAATACGCGTGTCACCATTCCCTTACATTCCTGGGATGTCGTAAGAGTCGACTAAGAGGCTCGACGCATTAAACACCTGTGCGAGAGAAGGAAAACTTGAAACAAACACTCTACCTACCCGTCTGGCCAGCATGGTAGCAGTAGGCTAATAATCTCCTATGAACGCCACAATAGGCGTGAACTAGGAGAGGCCTATGTCCAGCAGTGGACGTCCACAGGCTGATGATGATGATGATGATATAAAAAAATTAGATGGTCATGTAAATAAAATACTTGATACTCGTCATGCTTTTTGAAGAATTCATTATTTCCAGCAACTTTTTGTATAGAAGCGACCTTGAAATCACGAAAATAAACAGCTATATCATACATTTTTGTGTTGAGAGAGAGAACAATTTCTATTAACCATAGACACAATTACAAACAAAACAAGAAGACAATGAAAATGAAAAGATACAAATTGCATAATAGTCCTTAATCTAGGTAATTGAGCAAAGTTCAAATAAAACTTTGTATCGAACAGCTGTTTTTTTTATCGCGATTTCAGGTTTTCTTTCTTCAGTAAACATTAAATAACGCTGAAAGTCAGAAATACCGTAATTTATTTTAGGAATATTACCGGAGGCGGAGACATGCGAGGAGGAGGAGTCCCGGAGCCACCGCAGCCGTCGCAAGCGGTCGCACCGCACCAAGACAGACGCCTGTGCCGGCACCACCGAAGCTTCGAGCGGCGACGTCACTGAGGTCGACGATAATGACAAAGGTAGGACCATAGACGATAGGCCGTTAGCGGGATAGCGACACGTTATCGAGCTACGAGTGTCGATAAAAACCGCTCACGCTATAGCAACCCTACCGCCTAACGGTATTGCTAGCGCTATCGCTATAGCTATCAGTTTTACAGACCCTCTGCAAGGGCTTTCGCTGACGTTATCACTTTCATACTAAAAATGGAATAGTGAATTCAATAGATTTATAAAAATATGTAGGAATTAGACAAAAACCCTATCGTTGAAGTGTTTTATGAGAGTTTGAAGTTTGATAGCTATAGCGATAGCACAAGCAATACCGTCAGGCGGTAGGGGTAAAGCAGTGGTAGGATATGAAATAGACGACCGCAGCCGTCGCACCGCGGGGATGTGGCTGAAGCTGACGATAGTAGGACGAAGGTAGGACGTGGTACTACGTGGTGGTAGGCCTAGTAAGGCCTTCAGCTATACAATGTTGGATTAAAATTCTTACATTCCGTACCTCTATGGCAGTGGTATATGTGGTAAACCGATTGCAAGGTGTCAACCACAGACCTATATCGTGATAGACGGTAAAAGTGTGACTACCTTGCGTGCCAAAAGTTTGATCCACGGTAAAAGTTTTACGACGTTAAGTCAGTCCGCTTGAGACCATTGCCATGAAAACACGCGTCAATCAGAAACGAAAATGGTAAATAGTACAGTGCTTTCTTGCATGAGCTCGTCAATAACATATATTTACACATAACTAAATCTCGCTCGTGACGTCATCGTAGGTACGAAAAGTTCGACACGCTAGGTTCTCATACAGTTTGAAGCGCTCTTTACGTCTATCTCGTATAGGTCTGTGGTGTCAACTACTCTTGAGATCCTGGCTTCGATTTCCGGAAGGTGCAGATGTTTGTAAGATGAATACGAGCATTTATATCGGAGTCCTGCCTCTTAGATACCACTCTCACGCCATGAATCCCTTAGGGCTTGGCACAGCGTCAGGCGCAGCTTGAAAGTTCTGACTTTCTCGGCATTGCATTTCACTTCTGAATCACCATCCAAATTGATTTCCTTATTATTATAGTAGAAACTAAGGTCTTTAAATATTCTTGTATTTTTGTTTTTACAGCTTCGACAGTGGCCACAGCGGTAATACGCGATCTAAAACTACCGCAATACTCCTGCACGTCAACCCAATTCGACGCGGTCACCACCGTCACCAACTCGAGACTAGACCGTTACGCCACGACAGAGGACTCAAAGTCCAATATTACCGAAGAATATAGAGGGAGCGATATTACACAGATAGTAGACAAGTTTCCCCACCCTGTACCATACCTCATGATGAATGAAAGACCGAAACTGACGAGGTTCCAGAGTTTCATTTTTAGAGTCTTCGGGATTAGGCGTGAACGGTCTTACAAAAATTTTACACATCTAAATGGTCATGTTTACTCAGCTAGCGATAATAATATTAACCCTCATTATTATGAGAAGAGACGGAGGAGAGGGTTGAGGTTTAGGAAGGTGAAAAGACCGAAGAAGGTCCAATCTGAGAGCGCGCTGAATGTGAAGAGTCCAATGATCTTGACGTACGTGCAATCGGTGCAGAAGAACTGTTTGATGGACACGACGCCTAGGCAGTGTCCTATTGTCGGGTGCAGGATGATATTTTATGGTGAATTATTTTTAGGTTTATTTCAAAGTTTTGATACTTCTGCATAAGTACGTGATTTCTGGTCATCCAAGGGAAATTTTGTGCTTTAGGTCTTGGCATATGATCCGACTCAATAGAAAGATACAGATTTTGAGATTAGTTCAAAAAGAAATCGTTTCAAGAAAGTATCTCGATCATATCACGATATTTCTTTTGCTTTTCATGTCTATTTTTTTATCAGGTATTTTTCTAGGATTGTTATTGCCCTTTACCAATTTGGCAATCCTATTTCAAATTAATATATTAATATTGAATGTGAAAGTGTGTTCGTTTTGTCCTTCTTTCATGCCCTTACTAAGCAACTAATCGACTTGATTTTTGGTATAGAGTTCATAGTTATTATTCATTGTTGAAGGGACGGAGAGTAATATTAAATTATATTAAAATATATATAATATATTAAAAACGGGAACTAAGTGAGTGGAAGTTAGTGCTGATATATTTTCAATGATTTCACTAAAGATTTTATGCAAATTAATATTAATATTCATTTACTCACCAAGGTATCATCAACTACAACGACCATCTAAACCTGTGCCACTTCACTGATCGCAAGTACATCTGCCACTATTGCCACGAAGGTTTCGAGCGGGAAGCCGACAAGTACGAGCACGAGAACGAACATATCGGGATCAGCAAGCTCAGCTTACCAAACATCTCGACAGCCAAACAAAGAGTAGCCAGCGTCACCCAAACTGACCCTGAACTGACCAGGAGTGATGTCCCAGAAGATAAATTGAAAAAGATTGTTTCGTTCTTCGATAAACTGGCAAACCCTGACCTAATCCTCTCCGAAATGAAGAAGAATAGATACTCCGAATCTAATTTACACTCCATACATAGGTATTTTTATACTTATATCTGCCCCCTGATTATGTAACTTGTTTCTATCAACGTTTGATTGAAAGTGCAGTCGCATTGCTGCTTTAGTAAAAATCAATGTGACAACTATCTTACTAAACCAGCATTGTAACTGCACTTTCAATCAATTTTAATCAAAATCTGTTAGCAACAGAGTTATAGATATGTTAGCAACAGATTTATATCAAATAGTATATTTGAGAAAACTGACACTAAGCACTCTGATTTTTTGAATTTTTGCATTTTTCAATGCTATCTGAGAATTCACTTGTGGCCGAGGTAATTTTTTCCAATATTATTCTATTTAAAATTTATCATAAGTACTAAGCACTTTGGTCTACCGGGAAGTTCTCCGATTGTACCTACTTAAATAAACAACGGGTTGCACTGCGGGAGTGCCGGCAGAAGTGAAAACCACTTAAACGAAACAGCAGGAGCAGGCATACATTTTCGCCGCGCGGTAGAAAGAGGGGTATATTACTTCCTCTCCTACGCCGCGTCGGCGGTTAACTCTCCCTCCGGCTTATGAATTTTCGATCAGGATCACGTGTCCTAACGCGACTTTAAACTTTCTTTACTCATCCCAAAAATTTAAAAACTCTGATGTGCACAACGCCGCTAAAGAAGTTTTCACTTCAAAAAACCTAAATGTGACGAGAAAAATAAATGATTTATTATTGTTACTATAGGTTTAAGGACGATGGTGCTGACAACGCGTCGAGTAACTCTGAGAGTGACAAGAGGACGATCAGCTGTGTGAGTCTGCATCAGAAGAAGCTGAAGAACTTGCATCCTGCCGACTCGAAGGCGACGTCCAAGCCGTCGTATAGTAACGCGCCGGTCACTTGCCAGTTGTGTGGCGAAAACTTTGACTACAGGTGAGAGAATATTCTGAACTACCTACTTCAGCCATTTTATGGAAAGAATTTTCGTAAACAAACCGCTTATACATACCGCAAAAAAGTATTGTTTTAGAAATATGTGCACCTCATTAATAGCTTACCTATGTTGTTCAAGTTTATGGTATTCGTTGATGAAATATATTGGGCACATTCGTTAACGGAACTTATTTTGTTAGCGAATATGTAGAAATACTTTTTCGCGATTTCTGACTTTTCTAGTACTCGTACCTCAGTTGGTGTCTAGACCGTTTTGATCCTCAAAAGTAATAGGATCGATTAGCATCAAAGTTTTGATATATTTTTTTTTTTTTTTTGCGGACTGTATCTTTTTTTCAAAATCCCTAAATGCATTACAATGCATTACAAAATAATAACGTTTTCATGTAGCTACAACGGTTAAGGTACCTGCCCTTCGTGCCCCCGTGTTAAATTTCCACCTTGTATTGGTATTGTTAATTTCACTTGTTTAGTTAGTTTAACAATACCTATACTATACATACAGGGTGGAATTAAACTAGGGGCGCTGGACTACCTTAAATCCTTTAGTTAGCTCATTTTACTGAAAGGAAACATCCTTTATTTTCAAAAATGAGTTAAACTGCATTCAAAGATTTTTGATGAATCACTCACCTTCCCTATACGGTAACCTAATTTTGAAAATAAAGGAATGTTTCCTTTCAGTAAAATAAGCTATCTAAAGGATTTAAGGTAGTTCTCCTCCAGGGCCCATAGATTTCTTCCACCCTGTATACTAGCCCGAAGGAGGTAGAGAAGATTCTTCTAGATTTCAGCTACAGCCCTGAGCTGTAATGCTTATTGCAAAATAATAATTGATAATGCTAGGATATTGTTAGCGAAAGTCGACAGTTTCTATGCAAGTCTTAAGTTACACCTTACCTTTTATTGTATTTTTTTATCCTAAGAAATACAAAAGAAAAGACTTTCCGTTGACCCAGTCTGGGGTTTTTTTTCCTTTTTAACCGACTTTAAAAAAAGGAGGTTATCAATTCCTCGCGTATATTTTATGTATGTTCACCGATTAATCGAGTACACCTGAACCTATCGAAATGATTCAAACGTTATAACATCGGGTTTTTTCCCAAGTTGATCCCATTTTTTTAAAAGTAAAAAATTACACTTTTGGAGACGGAGCAAGATTTCTTGAAAACTACTAAACTATAGTAGTTTTCAAGAAATCTTGCTCCGTCTCCAAAAGTGTAATTTTTTTACTTTAAAATTTTTGAATTCGGTTTTTTTTTGTTGTACGCGAAAATAAATCTAAATAAAACTATTGTCCTTCCGGAAAAAGTATCAAAATCCAAACTGTAGTAAATAATATGGTGTAGTTGGCTTTTTTGTTAATAGAAGTTTTTTACAGACGCCAACTCAGTCTTCACGTGGACTTAGAGCATCGAGTTCACGACAAATTCTCGAAGTTCCACAGCTGTGCCGGCATCACCAACACACGTCGTCGCTGCGACCAAGTCGCCGAAAACGGGAAAATCGACTCTAAGTCCGAAAACAAAAAGGACAAAGTGGATAACCTAAGAAAGGACAAAGTTGATAGCCTAAGAAGAAAGTCCGAAGAGAGTTTGACTTACGATCCGTCAACTAATATAGTTTATTATACTTCTATGGAGTCGGTTAATTCTAAAGTGCCTGTAGGCTATAAGTGGGAGCCTGGAACTAAAATTATACGTGTGTGATGTATCGTAGTGTGTATCGTGAAGTGGCATTTGTGGTCGTCTAATATAGTCATAAAGTGCATTCATTGTTTTATTTAGTACATTACATAGTGAACATCAGAAAAAAAATGGAGAATACCTATATCATATTAATCGATAATCTGCATCTTGTAGTCACCTTTTTCTATTTTAATTGCACTATTTTACATCTTTGACACTGTTGCACCTTGGTGGCACTAATGCACTTTGATGAAACCATTTTGCACCTTGGTGGCACTATTTTACACCTTGGTGGCACTATTTACTATTTTACACCTTGGTGCACCATATTGCAGTTTAGTGGCAACGTTTTACCAACTGGCGAATATTACTAATTCCAAGGAAATCACTGAATATCAAAATATATAGATTCAGCACAGACACCATTGGTAACAAAACTAAGCGATAAAGGTTCTTTCAGTGTATTTTCATACCTTCAGATTGATTTACACGCAACTAAAAAGTTATGTATTCTCGCGGACGAATAGAGGCCACTGCGTTATTTTCATACAAAAATTCTCACATTATAGTGGCGTTATTCAAAAAGTATCAACAATTATGAAAAAATTATGTCTATGTTTAAGACAAATACTCGACTTACAAATAGTTCAAAAAAACCTTCAAGTTTTGAGCAAAATAAGAAAAACAAATTCATTAACTCCGCTTTCATACAACTTTATATAAAAGCAAAATTAAACATTCGTTTCACTGAAAGTGTAGGAAATGAAGTTTTTTTTCAGTTGCTTTAAATGCTAATTGCTTAGTTGAGCATATTACCTCGTCATCGCCATCGACACAAATCTTTTCAGAAACACATATACTTTTTTATTAATTAGACCACGAAGTAAGCATGTTTGTATCAAACAATTGTAAAGCGAGCCAATGGGTACTCATTGGCTCCCTTTAATTGTCCGCGTGTGTAATTCGTCATACGACGATGCAGTCAAACTTAGCTTCGCTTAGTGGAGACTGCGCTCTATATAGGAAACGGGGCCAAAGAAATGAAACGCCAAATTACAAACCACACATATTTATTGTTGTAGTTTTGTTTTATATAATTTCTACACGACCCATCTTTGACCGCGTGAGATCGCCAACGTAACAGCAAAACTGTTCAATGTGGAAGCATTTTCAAAGACAACAGACTGTTCCGGAAATGGGAATCAAGTCGAAAACAGCTTTAGCATAAGCAGTCATGGGTCGTGTTACACCTGGGTAGTTATTTATGACATCTACGGGGCAGTAGTATAAATCTACTCGACCGATCAAATTATAATATTATAAGCTGAATGTACCAAACAGGTGTACCACGACCCATGATTGAGCATAAGTTGTGCGTATTCAAGGCACACGGAGTAATAAAACGGAATATTGCTTAGTTGTTTTTGCAGGCACACAACAATGGTTCATATTGTAGCGCACTCTATTTGGTGCTGTAAGTTTGAAAAAAGTAAAATACTCTATTTTAGGGTACTGTTGGCAATTCTTCTAAACGACTGCTATTAAGATTTATGGCTCCGCGTGCCAAGAACAATTTTTTAAACCAACAGACTTTACTAAAACTGATTCTAGCAATAACACTGTAGCTGGTTTTCGATTTGAGTTTAACCTTAGTCCCGTTACAATCTGTATTAGGCTGGATTCACATCTGCGCGTGAAAGTACAAAGGAAAGTTTTGTCCAGTGTACACGTACTTGCATTCGAAGTAGACCAAGAAATTCTATACTACAACAAAACTCTTAAAAGTTGATGGGGTAGGATTTTTCACTGTAAATAAGCCAATTACATTATGACGAACCAAAAGGACAATTATTAAAACAAATTATGAAGGCTCTTATGCATTGTTACTGCTTTTTTTATGATCGACGGGGAGACTGTTTGCTTCATCATACCTGATGTTAAGTACTGATAAGGCTGTCACATAGAAACAAAACCGTGGCGAACTGAAATCAATGCCAAGTTCATTTGGTTGTATTTGCTGGGCGTGTACGTTATAACTTAATACACTCACGCGCATGATGTAAATCCAGCTGTAAAATTATACACAAAAACATAAATATGTTAACTTAAAACTATATTATAACTTTTTAATTTTGCATTTTACAATGCTATTTTTATGTGATAAATATTAAACAAGAAAATATACTAGAAAATCCAGTCAGGGCGACATGAGCCAAGTTGCTTTTTTTGTATGTTTTCTTATTTAATAATTATTATAACCACATAATATAAATGTATACTTAAAACTAAACAATGGGATATGATTCGCGTTACGAAATAAAATGAAAACAAGCTTATAATAACATTTCAATCGCGCATTTTATAAACGTATAATAGAGATATAAAGACATTATCTTCTTTCCTATGATATTGCTATTTAGAATAAAGTTGCCTTTTCAATACTAACATTTATAATTATAGCGCAACAATAAATTATCGGCTATCTTTGATTATAAAATTATAATTTTTTACGAAAAATTTTAAAAATTATTACGTTACATTAGTTGGTCGCAAGACGCGTCGCACTAGCGAATATTGGGTGTCAGCGGGAAGCAGCGGGACGTAATGCTGCGCAAGTAAGCACTCGCAGCTAACTTCGGACTCGCAATAAAGTTTGGCGCGAACTACAAAACAGTTGAATGATATTTTAATAAAACGCAGATGCTAATAATTATTTACTAAAATCATGCAAGTACAAAACAGCAATATCATAGTCAAGTAATCTAATATTACAGTTACTTGCAACTCTCTCAAACCAAATGTATAGATGTCATAGGTACCCTTTTATAAATGTCTAGATACTACAATAAAATCATGAAAAATCAATTTTTTATCAACGTATAGCTGTGTAGTGTTGGCTTAGAACCTACTACCCCCTCTCATCCCGTGGGTGTCGTAAAAGGCGACTAAGGGACTCGGCCTTCAGGAGGATGGCAGCAGCGTCTCCTACAAACTTGGCCATACTGCGATCGCCAACCCGCCTGCCAAGCGTGGCGATTATGGGAAACCTCCCCTTTTGGGGGAGGACTATACCCAGCAGTGAGTGTTATGTGGCTGAGACGAATCAACGTATTGATTAAGACTCGTGAAACAAACGCTGTATAAAATGTTAGGTATCTAGTCCTAAAACCGCGTTTCCACTGGCAAAACATGTACAAGAAAAGATGTTGTTCGATATAGTGCGGCCGCTGAGAGGATAACCAATTGCTCTCGATAGGAGCGTTCCACAGACCTATATCGAGATAAACGAAAAGAGCGCTTCAAACTGTATGAGAACCTATAGCGTGTCAAATTTTTCGTACCTACGATGACGTCACGAGCGAGATTTAGTGATCTGTAAATGTTATTGACGAGCTCTTGCAAGAAAGCACTGCACAATTAACCACTTTCGTTTCTGAGTGGCACGTTCTCATGGCAATGGTCTCAAGCGGACTGACTTAGGTCGTAAAACTTTGACCGTGGATCAAACTTTTGGCACGCAAGGTAGGTATACTTTTACCGTCTTTCTCGCTATAGGTCTGTGGAGCTTTCAAATAATGCATTCTCTCAGTGGCCGCATTATACGTTTACAACTTTTTCTTGTATATGTTTCGCCAGTGGAAACGCGGGCTAAGAGGTTGTTGTTATTTTATAAATTAACGCGGTAGAACTTTGTTTAACTGCAACTATTAAAAGATATTGGTTAGCTACATTTTTGACGAATGCTTGTCAGAGTGCCTTTAAGGGAGAAAAACATGTAATATTAAATACAATTTAACAACAAGCCTGAGCGATCTCACGACATCAACATATTCCAATCGTTCCCATCGTTTGACTTAGCACCTTCCTTGATATTAACCTTTTTGGCTTACATGTGACACTATTATGTCTTTATCCATAACCACAGAATATACAACCAAATATACCATGCTTTAGTCACAGTCTAAGCTGTCTTTGTTTTGCCTACAAACCAACTTCTATTCTAGCCGAAATGAATCACAAAATACGCGTCTCAAAACGCGCGCTCGCTAGTGTTTTAGGCTCGGACTACAGTGAAAAGACTCGTTCCTCGTAGCAGGCCTCCGTCACTCGCCTATCGGTCGGTTTCAATAACCTATCCTCAGTAAGAGATAGGCTTACTAGAGCTTTGTTGCCTAGATATTATTGTTATTCAGCCTAAAATAACCCAAAATAACAGCGGTTGCTAAGTAACGTAACCAAGATAGGCCTACCTCTTGTTAGAGATAGATTATTGAAACCGGCCCTATACCAACCGCAACAAGCACCTACAGCGCGTTACAACTTGGAGTTGTAAAATGTTGTAAATGGATTACATGTGCGCGAAGTCAAAAAAGGCCAAGAATGTGCTGCATTAAGAGACGATTAAGTTGGTTAGTTTTTAAACTGATGATTAAACTGTAAATGAAACTTATTGATCTCTAAATGTATACTAAAAAATCATTATTGGTTTGCTTTATTTTTTGATTTTTCATCTTCTCTAGTTATGTGGAGGTTGTTGCATTTTAGATGAGTAAATACAAACCTATACAGGGCCTACACATAATCAATTTTAGCATAGAGTCTTGCTAAAATTGATTATTTGTAGGCCTTAGCTAAAAAAAAAACAAAAAATATATATATTTTGTACTATCGTCTATCTTTTATTTTTATCAAAATCCATCAAATATAACCCAACTAATATAATCATCTCCAATGTTTTGTTTAAAATATAGATTTACTCATCTAAAATGCAATAGAAAATATACCAAATCAAATATACCCTCCACAACCTCCACATAACTATTTTCACCACATCCTCGCCGGGTTAATTAAAGTTTGACAAAATTGACAATAATTAAACCAATACAGTGAGAACTGATGGCGCCATCTACAATCTGTTGATTGGTTAAAATCAAGTTAAACCTTGATATAGGTACACATCATTTTGACATGTAATTGACTAATCACCAATCTTCTACCAGCGGACGTGGCGCCAGTTAGCTCCTCAATGTCCCGGCTACACTCTCCGTCTGACCTAAAAGCACAAACCGGTTTGTGCAGGCATGCTGTCAGGTAAGACAGAAGGTGTAGCCGGGACATAACGAATGAGTGGTGCCACTGTTTAAACTTCGAGAAAGGATATATCTACCAACGCGCAGTATATTTGGTTATACACTCTGTGTCTATCCACTACATATTTCATTACTACAAAATATAATTTTAATTAAACGCTAGGCGACAAGTTTCAGAAAATATTACATTTTATTTGATTAAAGAAAATATTTCCCAATGATTATTAAAATATTAATTTACAATAATAGCTACAACATGCAATATAAAAAAAAAACATAAAATTGGCATTTTTTATAAAACCTTATTTTATGTTTACTTAAAACCTCATACCATTTGTAGAACTCATCATTGCCATACTAGACACAAGAACTCGCGGCAGACGGTGCCATAAATCACTTTTGTAATAGAGATGCGCACGCGCACATGGACTGTCGACAAAATGCAATTATAACAACTTTTTGTATGTAAGCACTCTTGGTCAAAATCTTATTTGGCCTTGAAATAGCTATTTCAGGGCACGTAGACAAAGTGACATCGTTACGTAGCGAAACGATAATTCGATTCGTTATTGTCTATATTCGCCAATTAACTTGCGGTAAGACCACGTGATTTAGCGCGGCCTATGCCAATCCGCCAATCACATACATTTAATATTTCTCGAACTTCGTTATCGTTTATGAATTGTTACTTTGGCTAAGAGCCCAGTATTGCTATTATACAAAAATTTTTTGGTAATTATAAGTTCTACGAATGGTTTTGGGTTTTAGAGTAAACATAAAATAATGCTGTTGTATATGCATCTCACTTACACATTGGTATTGTAGATGTAGACAAAAGTCTGTCTATAAAAAATAAAAAAACAGAGTTCACAAAAACAATTACATAAAAAACAATAAAAACATAATATCCACACTTTCTTTCTACCATCCCACACTTTTCTTTGCTACATACATACATTACGAAAATATTTTTCATCACTTTTATACTTCAAAAGCAAAGGACGCTAACTTTTATTTTCATGTCCTCACTTTCCTATTTTTATTATACGTAAGACATCTTAGCTGATGGAGACTTTACAATTAAAATCAACTTTAAATCCATGTGTTTACGGTCTAAATTACTGTAACCAAAAATGATAATCTGTCTTATAATAAGGGCCCGGTCATACAAATTTCAGTCTTGGGATTAAAGATTTTAAGTTGATTTTTCAATGTAAATTTTTGCATACTCCATTGCTACTATGACGAAGCAAATGTGCTAACACCATACTAAGTGCCAGGGTTAAGGATAAATATTTTAACTTCAAATAAGAAAATCACTTACCAAAGTTACGTACCAAAACGTTCACAACACCTGTCTATTTTTATACTTTCGGTTTACTAAAAATCTAATTTGTTTCAGATATATTATCAGAAATAACAATTAATGTACGAGCTTTCCTTACTAATAAACAGTGTGTAGACAAAAACGAACCTTGTGTGCGAAAAATAATAAAAATAACATACCAACTTGATAGTTGATCCAAAGAATCTCGCCTTTGTAGTCCAAAATTCAGGACAAATTATACCATTCCAACAGAACTGTGGCCCAATTCTGCTAATGCTTAGTCACAATTTTATTCCAATGGTGTTTCAATGGTAATCCTGTTTTACACAGTTCTTGTTACAACAGTATAAATAAACACTACTATTGAAACACCACTGACAGACGGTTTTCACAAAACTTTAGCAGAATTGACCCCCTGGACTAAGCTACAACTAATAAAACATTGTCTCCATTACATATATCATGTCTGAAGTGGCCGACCATTCTACTAAGAAAAATAAAGTATGAGAACAAATTGTATAAAATTAGTATTCATAACACTGATTATCAGTATGGATAAGTAGTAATATATGTGCTTAATGATTATTATATACTATATTTATACTTGCACACATTAAAACAAAACTTACAAGACTATAATTTAAAACTGTATAAAACACGCAACTATTATTTAAATAATAATAATGACGAAATAATAGTGATTATTAATAATAAAACAACCGTAGGTATCGATAAAAAAATAATATTAAATGCATATTATGATGGCAAAATTAAAATACAACATTTAATGTACTGTCAACAGAATTAATCACAACATTTTTAAAATATATATATTTTTAGAATTAAAAAACTTTTTTTTATTTAACCAATAAAAATCTGGGCTATTGCAAAACAATTCATAAAAAGTCTCCATTCCAACGTTAAGTTTCTTAAGTTTTAATGAATAAGTTGCTTATTAGTTTGAATTCCGTCGTCAGATAGTGCTATTTTTAATTTTAAATCATTTAACGTACATTTTCGAAGTTTTCTTAACCTATGGAGACCTATGAAAACAATATTCAATACATGTCTTTTCAATGTATAATGTAAAAAAAAGATACATATTATTATAATAATGTGTAATCTTATAATAATTTTGTTTTCGTTTGAATTAATTACGTTGTGGTGTAAAACATATAAAAACACATACAGATAATGATATTTCTTATTTTCTTTTACAAATACAAGGTTGAATTGAAGGTACAAAAACTAACCCTTCCTAATATCTCAGTTATTCAAAAATGAGATCTATGCAATAAGAGTACAGTTGATATTTGATCATCTGTATATGTTTTCATTTGTGTAAAATATATAACGGACTAGAGAACTGTTTGCTCAGATGTATACCATTGGTCGATAAATATTACGTACTGACTACATACATAACTTCGACGCGAAACATACCTAAGTTCTTGCACAGCGCAGCACATCAAATTTAAAGGTTGCCCTTTAAACTCACCCTTATCATGATGATAATAAGAGCGTGCTCAAGGTCATTATGTACAACTTGATGCACTGAACTTATACACTAGTTCAGTTTATTATATTGGTAACTTACTTTAGTTATCGTGCAAATAATAATTGCCTTGCATATTCTGCCGAGCGTTTTGTCATTTTATTTAGTCGCATCTAAATAAATCTAGGAACTAAACAGACAAATAAAAGGAATCCTTACAAAAATGATTGATCAAACTAAAATAGTTTCAATATCTAAAAAAAAATAGTTTTGCAAAAAATTGGTTCATATAGCTTCGTAACTTTATTAATATTAATATTTAATAAATAATTTTCCTCGTGCTTGTATATTTCCATTAAAACCAAATAAATGGTGATGATATAACGTCTAAAAGTACAGTATTTACAGTATTTTTTTTTTACCATTTTACTCTCGTACATAAGAAACTTTTAAAATCAATAGACGTCAAGGCAACCCATCTGCAATATCATTATCCACTTCCCTTCGAAGGTGAACCGTCATAGAACCAGGCACATTTCGCGCCGACCTACCTTACATTACATAGACTGTAGTCCTAACGTGCGTTTTAACGTACAATTTCATTTTGATCGTGGCTAGCCATACTTAGGCCCACTTAGGCCAAGCTAGGTAAGCTAGGTTAACTTTTAACTCAGAGTTAGATGCATGCAAATGTAGCATTAACTCCGTGTTAAATGAGTTAACCTGGCTTGGCGCAAGTGGGCCTAATAAAGTTAAACGTTACTTTGTTCAAATAAAAGTACATAGTTACACAGCTATTGTATCGAAATCGGACATAAACACGTAATTCAAAACAGCCAGTGCTTTCGAATTATACATTATGTTAAAAGTATCGTACGTCACTTTCTCTCTGTATACGGAGAAGACAACAATATTGACGAATGTCTCTTTTGAACAAAAATCCCAAAAATGCAACAGTTTACTCATTTTTGTAATTTAAAGACAATTGGTCTCTTCAAGGCGAGAGTAAATAGGCGTTTCCTGGGCAACAATGTAACATGCCCAGGAAATGCCTATTCACTCTCGCCTTAGACCACATCCTGTTTACTAAGCACGATGGTGGTCAAATGTCTGCCCGTATATAAAAAAATAAATATAGAAATTAAAAACCATTTTTTTTTGGTTTTTTTTTATAGATTTTTATACAAAAACAAAATATCATAGTTTTGTGGTTATTCAAAAATTCACTATAACCTTTGTACTAGTCATTCTTTCGGGGATATAATTACTTAGTAGTAATTGTATTTCAATAGTAGTGCTTTACAGTGCAAAATTGAAATTAAGATATGATTGAGATACGATTTTGACTATACGTATAGCAGAATTGATCCCCAGTTCGTACAAAGTCCAAAGACTTTGTTATTTATTATTTACCATCAAAACAGAGAGAAAGATACGCACTACGCTTAAAACTATAGTTATCCGTGATCTAGTAAATTATTTATATAATAATATATGCTAAGACTCGTGCGGAGGTATTTAGGTTGAGCTAATCTCAACATCTTGTGCATCATCTCGCCCTGCGAAGAGAAATGTACTATTTATTTTTATTCATTAAGTCTTTATTGTACATATACAGCAAATGGCGGACTTAATGCCCTTAGGCATTTTCTTCCAGTCAACCGGAAAGGATGTTAAGGGAGAGATCATGGCGGCAATGGAAAAAAAATCGATAAAAAGACAGTGATTAACAAAGCTAACAACATTACAGATAAATATACACATACATACCTACATAAACGAATAATACATAAACATTAATAAATATAATACATATATGTCGGCGTCAGACCGATGGAAATAATTATTTAATTATTTATTAACTCTTGTTATTTATTGCCTCGATATTTGAGTGCAAGGGAAAGGGCTCTTGTTATGAATGATAAAGACATGTAATTTTTTTTTTTGGTATATTTTATTATTTTAAATTTACTTTAATATTAAACTTGAGTTTTTATAATTAAATATGGTTAATACATAAATAGGAATTTCTAACTCATATTAGATATATCGAATGTTTCAGTCACAAAACAAGTAATATAATTGTAAATGGTTTGCACATCGTTTGACGATAGAATATGTTGGAAATAACTAATTTAAGATCAATATTGTAACCATATTCTTGCAAATAAATATTTTATTATTATTATTATTATTATTGTTTTGGTTTAAGAGTACAATAGTTTAGAGGTTGATTGATCAAGTGGGAACGTCGGTGTTATCGCACACTGAACGTAGTCGTGGGTCCGCTCTCAATAGTTATTTATGTGACATTTATAAAAACCATGGGATACAAACATTTTATAATATGAACCCTGAAGCTTGGCATCGAGTTGACGGACGTGGAGCTGATCGAGCGTGATCCACGAATTCGTTATTCGTTCCCTTTTCTCTTTAAACTCGCGGTTATAATATTAGATTCTTAAATTAGTGTTAGTGATTTGTATTTGGACTTGTTTAATTGTATTATTTAATTTAAATGTTTAAATATTTTAAGTCGAAGTTAATGTAAGATGGATTAATTTCCAATACTGATAATAAGCATTCGCTAGCGTTTCCCTTGGCCCACAGTAATTAGCTCTTATTAAAAAATGGTAACCAATCCTGATGACGTCCGAGAGCCCCGGCGCTCCGACATATATATATAACGTACATATAACTACTGTATACTATGTTATACACAAACAATTTAGGGTCTTTACACATTACTATTATTTTTTAAACGCGCCGTCCATGGGGGTTGTTGCAATACGTACACGCGCGTCAGGCTGCTTTGTATGATAAAAGCACAGAAAAAAGTGCAGACGCACGTTTTTGAAACGCGCGTTTAAAAAACACGGTGTACATGGGCCCTTAGGCGTTAAAACTTCAATCTTATTTTTATCTTTATTCCGACAATGTTTTCGTCAAAAAAGTTTTATGAGGAAACAATATATTCGATTTGTGTTCTAATCCTAACAGAAACTTAACCCAATTACTTTTTTAATTAGTTGTTTCCAAAAGTAATTTTTTCATGATTTTGTAATTTTAGCATTTTTCAATGCTATTTTTATACTTATGGTAAATTTTAAATAGAAAAATATTGGAAAAAATTAACTCGGCCACAAGTGAATTCTCAGACGGGAAATAAATAATAAAAATAGCATTGAAAAATGCAAAAATCACAAAATCATAAATCATTGGCAGCTGCATCTTAATCGATCGTTAAACACCTGAAAAGATGTTTCTTTCGAATGCAAGGATATTCCTAGCATTGATGTGACAACGCTGGCCTACACCGTATTAAAAATATAAAAGTATTGGAGAATTTCGACGGTGGTTCGCAAGTCTCGGTAGCTCAGAAAAATCTATGTTCCTACAAGTATCTGTAACTGACCTTAGGAGACCGAGGAGCAGGGCAATCGCGGGGATCCCATCTGCGTGAGCACCCTGTCGAGCCACTGCAGGGGCCCGTTCAGGTGCAGCTCTATCCAGCACGGGGTCGACGTCACCGTTTGTCGTCTGCGAGTATAGCCATGGAGGATTTTATCATATACTTAAAGTCAGTTTTTAGGGTTCCGTATCTCAAAGGGAAAAAACGGAACCCTTATAGGATCACTTCGTTGTCCGTCCGTCCGTCCGTCCGTCCGTCTGTCAAGACCATTTTTCTCAGGAACGCGTGGGGTATCAAACTGAAATTTATATCTAATACTCAGGTCTACTGTCCGTTGGAGCTTCTAAGCCAAAGCAATCAAAAGATACAGCCGTTTATGCCGCTAATTTCAGCAAATTTTCGAAACTCGCACGGGAATCAAAACCTACAGGGTACTTCCCGTGAACTTAGAATCTTGAAATTTGGTACGAAGTAACGTCTTATAGTACAGATAAAGGAAAAGTTGCGAAAACCGTAAATTTTTTGTTACATCATATAATAAAAAATATTTTACGGAACCCTCGGTGTGCGAGTCCGACTCGCACTTGGCCGGTTTTTTTCTTACTTGTCTTAAAATGTAAACAATCTTGACAAGACTTATTATTGAATTGTAACGAAAAAAATGACATGTTATTGTCAATTTATACCTTTCATGCCAAAACAACTATTGAGTACAAAGATAATTTTGTAATAAGTATATTTCTTTGTTTTATGTTCTAAGGAAACCTGTAAAAAGACATGTAAAGATTGTTTACATTTTAAGACAAGTAAGAAAAAACAGACTTTAAATAATGTCATTAGAGTACAGCGGATTAAACCTGGAGGCCTCTACAAACGCTGAAATCGAGGACCTTCGACTATTATGTTAGACAAAAGAATGACTATTATGAAACTCTTTTCAATCGCTGCCACGGTCCCACCGATTACCAGTGGCGCTAGTTTCTATAGAAATATTTTCATAGCGACGAAAGAGTAACCAAGCAAAAAATGGTTAAATAATCTTTAAGGCCCCCCCACATTTCACGATTTATTTAATATCGTAATTCTAATTCACAATTTTAATAAAACTAAACGTGGAATTTTTAGAGCCCATTGTCTTGTATTTTTAGAAGGTATCGCTACATCTCGTCATAGTCATTCGTAGAAGTAGATAGCAAATGTGTCAAAAACGGCCACATTTTGCAGATTTGCTATCTACTTCTAGCAGTGACTACGAGGGAATGTAATGATACCGTCTAAAAATACAAGACAATGGGCTCTAAAAATTCCACGTTTAGATTTATTAAAATTGTGAATTAGAATTACGATATTAAATAAAATTCAACGCGGCGCCACTTTCGGTGGGGGTACCGCCTTAAGCGTTCTCATACATAATACCAAATCAGTAACTCTGTCTGATTTGAGATCGGTCGCTCATTTCAGATAAGCAGCCGAACAAGTGGCGACCTCTCGTATCGGAGGCCAAGACACACTGAGTAGCTGAACCAGCATAGTAAGTAGAGAACAATCACATGAAAGTCATAGTCACAAGAGCTGGACAATCTGGCGTTCCCATCTGCGTGAGAGCCGGCCCGTTGAGATGCAGCTCCATCCAGCACGGAGTCGACGTCACCGTTTGTCGTCTGCGAGTACAGACATAGACAACCTGTTTAGCGCAGGGGTACTACGCCCACCTTCTGCGCCTGAGGTCCCGGGTTCGATCCCCGGACAAGACAAATATTTGTGTACATGAACATGTCTATTTGCCTTGGTCTGGGTGTTTGATATGTATAAATTATGAATGTATTTACAAAAAAAGTATATAAGTATGTTTATGCGTTATCTAGTATCCATAACACAAGTTCTACATGAAACTTAACGTGGGCTAGATAATTGGTGTGATTGTATGCAATTATTTATTTACTTATTTATTATTTATAGAGTTGTCAATAATCAACTTTATTCAGATAAATAATAGTGAAACTAGAGTATATCAGATGGGACCCGCCCCCTTACTCTTGACGCGATCGCAATGAGATCGAGATTGAATTAATGTCAAACGTCAGTAATAATAAATTAAAATGAGTAATTAAACTAAAAATTAATACTTGAAATTAGTAAATGAAGTAATTTTGTACGATAGTAATCGATTTTACGGGCAATTAAAGTCGAATCAACGTCGTAAATCAGTAATAATTATTGACATTCAATCTCGATCTTGACATTGAAGCTCACAGACTCTGCTGGTTTGGCCATTTGGCGATTAGTCCGTAATTATTCCACAACATGCATAGCATACTAGACCCTATTAGAAAGTAATAGGGTAGTAGGGGACCCTATTACAAAGTATAGTATAACAATTTTGTGTTAATTTTAATCTTGCTTTATATTATTTGACATGTTGAATATTAATGTGTTTTATTTATTGTTAATTTCAATTTCGTTTCATATTATTTATTTGTATTCATAATTGGATATATAATAATTAATAATGCATGACGACTGAAATATTTGCATATCGCTAGAGCGGTAAAACATGTATGAACTCTATTATTATCATCAAGATCTAAAATTGTACCATGTTTTCTGCAAATAAACATTTTTTTCTAATAAAAGCCATAGTCACCTGTACTAAACGGCACATCCTTTGAAGAAGCTCATCGTTATAGTACACATACGCGTAAGTTGGAACACTGATTCAAAACTGTATGTTGAAGACCCTATTCCTTCGTATTAAAAGCCACAATAGGCTATTTGACAATGCGAAAAATAAAGTGTCAATTACTATTAATAGTATAAATTATGAGTTTAAAAATGGTTTTTATTAACGTAAGTTGAAAATAATTATAAATTAATTTAAAAATCCGTAAATAAAAATGCATTTTTAAACGTTTTGTCACGTGACACAAAACGCTTCTGATTCGTCGAGTTTATAAAGACGTCACCTGCTTGTAAACCTCGTTTGCCTACGTATGTGGATGATATGCAGAATACAGGCAAGTGACGTCACCGAACCCATTGCATCGCTATATTGTCAAAGTAGCGTTTTGGCGCTCTATTTAAATATTAAATTTTTAATTTGATATTTTTCAGCAAATATGTACCAGAATAAAAAAAAACAACTACTACTACTGGGTTCCTTAAACTCCACTACATAATATAAAATGGATTTTCAAAACCTGTCAAATAGCCTATTACCCCTATTCAAAAAATTCACAGTAAATTACACCCTAATTCTTTGCTATAAACGCCTCTATCATTCTTGCTATTTTATTTCACAGCGTTGATAGTATATTAGTCCTTATGCACTTCATAGCATACACAGTAAACAAGACCCTATTCCAAAGTGATAAAAGCCATTATTACCTGTACTCAGCACCCCATCCTTTAACGAAACTCATTCGTATAGTACACATCCGCGTGAGTTGGAACACCGCTTCGAATCCTTGCGAGACCGACTGTGAGAGAAGCGCCGCGAATTCTTGATTGTTGAATATCTTTAAGTTGCAACCTGGGAAAGAAAAGTGATGCTTAGTTGTGGTATGAATATAGGTTAGATCGGTGTAAAGAGAGATTTTTTTATTTTATAAAGGGCTTTATCGTTTGCTGAAGTGATTTTTAATAAAGAGAAAAAAACATTTGTTGCTATGGCGACAGACTTAAGATAAGATGGTAGTAGCTAGCCAGGTGGACTTACAACAATTCCTTGACGGCGATCTTTTCCATTAATTTTTATATATAAATTGAGTAAAAATCATACGTACATCTTATATTTTAGTGCGCACTGTTCATTAAAATAAAACAACTTTTACGGATATCAAACACGCAATATTTCACGAACTAAGTTGTAATTGTCCGTATTTTTAAGTTTTATATGGGTGTTTTGATTTTCCCGACGTTTCGGCACCTTTTCAGCTGCCGTGGTCACGGGATGACTGTGACTAACACGGGATGTCAACGTCGGGAAAATCAAAACCCCCTAAAAAACCTAAAAATACGGACAATTACAACTTAGTTCGTGAATTATAGCGCGTTTGATATCCATAAAAGTTTTTTTATTTTAATGAACAGTGCGCGCCTAAAGATAAGATGTATGTATGATTTTTACTCAATTTATATATCAAAATTACTGGAAAAGATCGCCGTCAAGGAATTGTTGTAAGTCCACCTGGCTAGCTACTACCATCTTATCTTAAGTCTGTCGCCATAGCAACAAATGTTTTTTTCTCTTTATTACAGTCATACATGGAACTAATAGTAATAGATAAAGCAAGTATTAGTAATAAAGACCTATAGCCACTCTCGCGTCCGGGCGACTATGGTCGCCCAAAAAAATGGCTAAAAACGTTAAGGCGACTATGGCAGCCCAGCTGGCCCTTTCAGTTTAAACTGTTTTTTATTTGTGGTAACTTCACAGATAAGAAAGAAAGTTGTTCTTAGATGATTCTGTAATCGAAAACGAACCTTTGTTAAGCCTTTTGACCTGTGTAGTCTGTGCCGTTTGTTGTTGAGATTTTTTTTAATACGACACTGTCAAGATTTTCTGTGTGTGTCGGAGCTTGGAGTATTTTTTATAATTTATTTAATTAATTAAATAAATACCAGTCGTATATTAAAATATGATCTAGTTTACAAATAAATAAATTGAATTGATATAAGTTATATTATTTTGTGTGTAAAATTTCTTGAAAAAGTATTTTGTGTAAATTTAACCAATATTTTGAAGTTTAACATTTTTTTAATACTTTGACTTAGTTATTTTAGTCTAATATGCAGTAAAAACGATAGTCTATACTTTCAGCTATAGACACATATTTTTATTTTGATATTAGCAGTAGTAGTTTGCTAGATATTAGGCAAGGTTTAAAGCGGCACATTATGAATTGCAAATGCTCGATGTGCAATTATTTCGCGAGTGGACGCGTGAGGGCAGTTACGGCTACCGAGCTTGGACGCGTGAGTGGATAGTGCCAGGAATATAAATATTGTTAACAATATTTGGTAAGATATTTTAAGACTTAAAGAATAAAATTAAGACAGTTTTGCAGGTTCAGATTAAACGATTATAAGGATGATAAAGCATTAATTTTGTTGTTTATTTAATTTTATTATTTAAATGGAAGGCCAACATCGTGCTATAATTACAATAATTAGTACAGTAGGAAACAGATAGTCAATTACAGGTCCCCGCCATTCGCCAACAGGTCCGGTTAATTATTATTAAGTAAATATACCTTAGACAACCTGTTTGGCGCAGGGGTACTAACCCCACCTTCTGCGCCAGAGGTCCCGGGTTCGATCCCCGGACAAGACAAATATTTGTGTGCATGAACATGTCTATTTGTCTTGGTCTGGATGTTTAATATGTATATTATGTATGTATTTACAAAAAATAGTATATAAGTATGTTTATCCGTTATCTAGTATCCATAACACAAGTTCTTCATGATACTGAACGTGGGCTAGATAATTGGTGTGATTGTATGGAAATATTTATTTATTTATACCTTATATTAATCAATTATCATTACCTAAAGTACGTGTTAAAGTTTTCTTCAAACTACAAACAATGTCTTCAGCATTGTTCGCTGCTGCTGTTCCGACAGTAAAGAGACACGATAGCTAGTTCCTCAGTGGTCGAGGGTTCTGGGAGAAGTGTCATTCGACCGTCAACCTTATCATCACTTATCATCAGGAGCTCTACTTTTGATTCACTCGTCTCGAGGTTTCAACTGATTTTGTGCGGCATTTGAGTTTCCGTACTTTCCGTTATTTCCATAATAACGACCTTGCATGTGCAGTCATAAGCTCGCTTTTCGTCTGTAATACCGCCTCCCAACGTGAGCGTGCGAGTGTCTAGCGAAAAGCGAGCTTATGTCTACACAGGCAAGGTCGTTATTTGCCTGATCGCCTCGCCACTCGCGAGACGAGTGAATCAAAAATAGAAAAATAGAGTGAATTCACTGTGACCACTTACCGATTCCTTTCTCAAACCACGCCAATGTCGTACTTGGTTTTGACATTTTCAAAATTCGTTTTCTTAATGACACTCACAAATTATATAGTTATTGTACAATTACATGACAATTACAAATTGTATAGTTATTAAACATGTAAAATAACTTTAAAATTTGGAAGTGTCATAGAGAAAACTAAACACGACATTGGCGGTTTGAGTAAGCAATCAGTAAGTGGTCATAGTGAATACGGGCCCAGGGGGCTAATTGTCTAATTTTAAAATCTATCGCAATCCCTTTCACTTCGTCATTTGAAAGATATTAACATACTTGAGGCCGTCAATATTTGACATTTGATAGGGATTGTGATCGGGACTCGTTTTGAAAGGTATTGAATGAACGAAATTGAACTGTCCAATGAACGTGATACACGAAAATATCTTTCAAATGTATGGAGAATTCTCAAATGAAGTGTCATTTAAACCTTATCGTTCCCAAAGAGATTGCGACTATAAGTTACACAATTAAATATATCACTATCACAATACCTTTGAAAGGGATTGTGATAGATTTTGAAATTAGACAATTAGGGGGCAGGTATGACGGAGGCTAAGCATTGTAGGTGCCGTGTGATGACGGCCTAAGAATACCAAGTTTCACCACTCCCTTACATGCCTGGGATGTCGTAACATTGAACACCTGTGCGAGAGAAGGAAAACTTGAAACAAACCCTCTACCAACCCGTCTGGCCAGCGTGGTAGCAGTAGGCTAATAGCCTCCTATGAACGCCACAATAGGCGTGAGCTAGGAGAGGCCTATGTCCAGCAGTGGACGTCCACAGGCTGCTAATGGAAGCATTGTAGTTAAAATAATAATAAAAATCGTCTCACCAGGGGGTATCTTGCAGACAGTGGCAGGATGCCATCCATAGCGCTGGTTGCAGTTTGGACTCTGCACGAATATCGACGAGTCGCTCAAGCACTCGGCGAATACCTCGCCTGCACAACGACACGATATTGTTATTGTCTGGCTAAAGAACGTAGCATAAAAGTTTTACAATTTGTAAATGGGTCATTCTCACGACAAAGTCCATTTTCATTATAATTTCCGTCACGCTTTATATTTCTCATTAAATTCTTTGTGTGTAATCACTTCATAAATCCAAAAGTTAATTGTTAATTAATGTACAAAATGTACAAATACATAAAGCTTAACGTGATTTTCAAGTTTTATTGTGGGTAAACGGAATTTAATAAAAAAAAAGCGTGACGGAAATTACAATAAAATGGACGTTGTCGTGAGTATTACCCAAATATTGGTTTCTTTTCATTTGACAGTAGAAGCCCATAATATGACCATATATGGTCATCCAACTCTCAAATGAAATATGTGTATATATATGGGATATATACACATATTTTCATGCGGTAGCCCGGCGGAATGAAAGTTGCATCAATCGCTACCAGCGTAAAGAAAAAAGCAAGGCGGCATTAAATTTATTTTGAATGCAGATTGAACAATAAAGGTTTTTTGTAAATTAAAATAAGTGATTTTTACCAAATACAGAATAACGAAAAAGCACCAACAGAAATGATGGCAGGAAGGTACTTGGTATGTACAGTCACAAGCAATAACATATATACACTTTATGACCTTATCGCATTGACGCACGCGGAAACAAAGCTCACTGTCCACAAATGTCATTCAATATTGTGCACATTACAAAAAGTTGCCTAGTGTTTCTATGTCATTGCACGCGCAAAAGAAATTTAATAATATTACTTATTTTATTGTTATGGTAATTATTATATACTAGCGGATCCTCGTGGTTTTACCCGCGTGGTGCCCGTTCCCGTGGGAATATCAGGTTAAAATATAGCCTACATCACTCGGGAGAAATGTAGCTTTCTAATGGTCTAAGAATTTTCTAAATCGGTGCAGTAGTTCCTGAGATTAGCGCGTTCAAACAAACAAACCCTTTAGCTTTATAATATTATAGTATAGATTATAAAACTAGTAGTACATTGAAATAAAACAACTTTTACGGATATCAAACGCGCTATATTTCCACGAACTAAGTTGTGATTGTACGTATTTTTAGGTTTTTTAGGGGTTTTTTGATTTTCCCGACGTTTCGGCACCTTTACAGCTGCTGTGGTCACGGGATGACAAAAGTAAAAGTATGTATATTCACTGAATTATTCATCAAATACGAAGTGTTTACTTCAAATATTTTAAGCAAAAGGTAATTGTTTTCCTTCATTCAATTGGCTCATTGTCTTAATGAGAAATAAAGATCTTTGCACCGAAATAAAGTTTATATGAGCTCACCACCGATATAATAGAGCCGCACGCCTTTCCCGATGTGCCGCCGCGTCTGCTCCACCACTTCGTTCCTGTTCACGTTGGACAGCAAGCCTAGGCAGAATCTGGAACAAGGCACAGGAGTTTTAAATACTTAACTGCCGGTTTCAATAATATATCCCTAACAAGAGATAGGTCTATCTTTGTTACGTTACTTAGCAACCACTGTTATTTTAGGTTATTTTGGGGTGATTAACAAAAATATCTAGTCAAAAAAGCTCTAACAAGCCTATCTTCATTAGGTTTTCCTACATTTAATTTTTTTATGTTTAATTCATTTTTCTTTATAAAAACGTGTGCAAAAACTTTTCTTTTTTTTGTTTTGTTTGTTCACTTCACTTTTTCCAACCATAAACAATGTTTTAACTTCTTTTTATTTTATTTATAAATATGTATTACCGGTCCTGGCATAACACTTGTCAAATATCATAGTTTGTACTTCAATAATTATGTGGTTTGTTTGTGTTTTTTTTTATTATTTCTTACTTTTATGTTATTGTCCTCGTTATTTTTGTGTGTCCGCGTCAACCACGCATCACTAGGTCTAGGTCCTGTCAGAATACCAGCGTTGCTGTGACACATTTAGTGTCACAGCACCACAAAACTGAGGCAGGACCTAAATTGACCATTGATGTAATGTGTTTTGTTTTTTTCATTTTCGTATTTTTGTTATGTTTGTAATAATTGTGTTGTCTTTGGTCAATAAAATGTTTCACTCTCTCTCTCTCTTACTGAGGATAGGTTATTGAAACCGACCGTTAGATAACCTTTGTAAGATCACACTTTGTCCTTTCGAAAAATATAGATGACGTTGTGCGTTTGTGAGTTGTGTGAGCATAGTTTTTAAATAAGGGACATTGGGCGAGAACGGTTCTAATGTCCATTCCCAACGAGATCTACGTAACTCGATAGTCCACTAAACATTGAGAAACTTTTACGACGACTGTAGAATAAAATAAGCAGCCAGTAAAAAAACATAAAATAAACTAAAATAATTATGGCATTTTTGTCAAATCGCACATTTATGTAGTCAAATTTGCACATCTATATGAAGTCTCAAGATGTTAGGAGACTTTTATAAGAACAAAAAGAATTGTCTTTTTTTGCGACTTTTCGCCGTTGCTTGCTGTTACCAGGATCCAGCTGTGGTAGACGGCTAAAAATATAATAGACTTTTAAGAAAACACTGTTCTAACCGACCGCTCGCTGTTGCTATAAATTTCGTAGAAGACATTTAAAAACACCTAAAAATTACCCTTTTTTTGTAGAAGATACGTAAGAAAATATCTAAGAAATCTGACAATTTACTCTAACTGACCGCTCGCTGTTGCTGGGATCCGTGAACCCGTCCACAGTGATGGAGGGCTGGGAGGCGTGGAAGGTCTCCCCCACGCGCGTGTTCAGCTCGTAGTAGCTGATGCTGCACCAGAACGCCGGCTCGTGGTATAAAACGGGAGCGGCCTCGGAAGCCAGCTGAGGCGGGGAGGGCGTTAGGCGGGTTATGTCTGAAAGGGAAAATGAAATAATAAAATCCTAATTTTCTTTCACTTCGGACTGACATCATACCTCACCCGAGGCATTAAACATTTATGGTAAATTTTAAATAGAAAAATATTGGAAAAAAATAACTCGGCCACAAGTGAATTCTCAGACGGGAATCGAACCCGCGACCTTTGGAAATCCGGTCCAATGCTCTAACCGTTGAGCTACCGAGACTTGCGAACCACCGTCGAAATTCTCCAATACTTTTATATTTTTAATACGCTGTAGGCCAGCGTTGTCACATCAATGCTAGGAATCTCCTTGCATTCGAAAGAAACATCTTTTCAGGTGTTTAACGATCGATTAAGATGCAACTGCCAATAATTTATGATTTTGTAATTTTTGCACTTTTCAATGCTATTTTTATACTTATGGTAAATTTTAAATAGAAAAATATTGGAAAAAATTAACTCGGCCACAAGTGAGTATTAAACATTGTTAAATTATGTGTCAGTACAGTTAATTCGTAACGTCACGGCTACACGATACGTCTTACCGGAAAGCATGCCTGCACCAACCGGTTTACGCAGGTAAAACACATTTAGTGTCATGGCAACACAAAACTGAGGCAGGACCTAAATTGACCATTGATGTAATGTGTTTTGTTTTTTTCATTTTCGTATTTTTGTTATATTTGTAATAATTGTGTTGTCTTTGGTCAATAAAATGTTTCACTCTCTCTCTCTCTTACTGAGGATAGGTTATTGAAACCGACCGTTAGATAACCTTTGTAAGATCACAGTTTGTCCTTTCGAAAAATATAGATGACGTTGTGCGTTTGTGAGTTGTGTGAGCATAGTTTTTAGATAAGGGACATTGGGCGAGAACGGTTCTAATGTCCATTCCCAACGAGATCTACGTAACTCGAAAGCTACTACGTAAAACGTAGCGGATTGCCCCGGCTACACTCTCCGCCTAGACTGTGCAAACCGGTTTGTGTGCATGCTCTCGGTAAGACGGAGTGTGTAGCCGGGCATAAAGCAGCACAAGACCGCCAGCAGTGAAATATCAATAATTGCGTCTCGTTATCTGATGTCTGACAGGTTAAGAGATTCACTGACCACTATGTCAAATTTGTATTACATAAGTATTTATCTGTATCATAGTCTAAGTATCTACTTTGAATATTTATTTCATTGTTCTATGATGTTGTCCTCTAAGATATATCTATATAATGGTAGATTGTTTGTGTTATAATTAAAAAAAAAAATTATTTTGTTTAATTAATTAGTATGTTATAGTTTAATACGAACGAACGTATGTCAGTTTATTTGTGTCTTTGTTACAATTTCACGCTAAAACTACTGAACGGATTTGAACGAAAGGGATTTGATGTTTTAAGTATGGGGGCTGGCCTCGTCCAAGTCCGTAGTATGAGGCGCCATTTTGAAAATGTATCAAAATGACGTCGCACGATTATTCCATACTGATGTTATGATATATAACGCCCTAAAGTGTCACGTTAGCCAGATAATTAGATTTAAAAATAAATAATGCCGACACAAAGTATCACTGTTGTATCTTTAACTCCTATAATCTCACTAACCTGACACTAGGGCATTATGTTGACTAATATTTTTTGTTCATCTTTACGCTCCCTACCCATTTATATAGGTAATATAGTGCGGCGCGATTTTGAAAAAATAAAATAAAATCGTGGTCGGTGACAAGGCTAAAACGTTCAAACCCCTTTGGCACAGAGACAGTAGATAGCCTGGGGGCCAAATTGTCTAATTTTAAAATCTACCGCAATCCAATTCAATTCGTCATTTGATAGATATTTACATAAAAATAATGTTATGGCAGAGCTGAGACTCTTGTTACAGGCATTGTATGCTTAGGGGACTCCGGCTTCTAATATCTGTGACACAAAACTTTTTATTGAAATAAAAATTATTGTTATTGTTACTCCGAAAAATTTATTGTTATTGTTACATACTTCAGGCCGTCAATATTTGACATTTGAGAGGGATTGTGATCGGGACGCGTTTTGAAAGGTATTGAATGAACGAAATTGAACTATCCAAGTCTCTTCAAATGTATGGAGAAACGTCAAATGAAGTGTCATTTAAAACATTCGTTCCGAAATGGACTGCGACTATAAGTTAAACAATTCCAGAACCTTTGAAAGGGATTGTGATAGATTTTGTAGTTAGACAATTACCCCTCTGGATTAAAAATACGATACCTTTATATACATATAAACGGACCGATCGCTGTAACTCACTCATGTTGTCGTTGTGATCCATGGGGTCGCCGTCCTCGCTGATGTATCCTGGAGGAGGAGTCTCCACGCTGGACCCACTGCTGGGAGACACAGGAACATTTTATACAATTTTATACACATCTAAAATCTATAAAAAAAACATAAGTGACTTTAAAAACACCTGAAACTGTTGCTGCTATTCCCAAACTTTGAACGCATTCTAATACTACTAAATGGAAGAGTAGTGATAAAGCAATCAAATTACGTTGAAATGTGAAATTTTGTAATCAGCCTGGTTACACTGGCTGTCTTAACTTCTAGCTAGATAATTTCGTTAAATTCTTGTTATTTTCTATTACCGTTAAATTTTTTGTAAGTAGTTTTACAATAATTTGTCTCATAGGCGACTTGACAATTTTATTTACATACCAATATAAATAAAAAAGTTTTAGAAACATTGGTTTATTTGTTTAGTTTTGGTCTCAGAGCAAGTTGAATAGAGTATACATCTGTCTGCATGGAATGGAATGGAATGGCATTTTCTATCGCTTGAATATTGGGGAATGCCATCGCATCACCGACTGCCAGCGCGTGCGATTGCATTACCAGAAAAAAAATCGAATTTAAGTTCAGTAGGCTTATTACGAGTTTGGCAAACTCGACGTTACAGTAAACGTTAATGTAAAATGTAGCTCTGTCTCTTTCATATTTAGCGACTGTTTTACCGACATGAGCAGTGTATCCGATAGTCTACGCTCACGAGTCCTGTAAATGTCATGTTAAGCAAACTCGTAATAGGGGTACAGAAGTCGTCGAAAAAACGTTTTTTTTTTAAATTATATAAGGTGGATCCGAATCATATTTTGGCCAAGCGTCAGGGGGTCAGGTCAAAAGTAAAGAAAACATTTATGCCAAAGAAAAAATTAGAAAAAAATAAAAATTAAAAAAATTTAAAATACCATTTTTTTTGCATTGGTTTTCTCTTGAAAACTTGACGCAAACAAATCCAAACGTAGAACTAAAATAATTTTAAATTATCATGGCCATAGAAACAGCAAATTTATTAACGCAATACACCGAACAAGTCGATGACCCCGCGCCACTACGCCGCCGCGCACAATCAGCTGATCGGTAGCGACTAGCGATTATTCCGCGTTTGACACTAAGTTCGTAATTCGTATGCATCAAATAACTCTCGATTATTGTTTGCTATTAACTTTTCCGTCTCTCTGACCCTTTCCTCATTAAGATCCCTCACGTGAGGTATCTTACTTTCGTATCTAATCATAATGTGGACACAGTAATAGTACACACTACCTTAATTACATAAGTATTATGTTATCAATAGGTAGGTATCTAAAAAGTTGCTGCTTTAATAATTGGTGTAGGTACTCACGTGGTTGGTTCGGTGTTCATAAGTTGATTTTGACAAAACGGTGATAAGCTTTCCATCACACTTCACAGGCTTTGGACTGAGTTGATTTTGACAAAACGGTGATAAGCTTTCCATCACACTTCACAGGCTTTGGACTGGCAAACTAATGTAATAATAACTTAATCGAAATTTTACTCTTGCTAAATTAGGTAGGTATGGTTATAAAATGCAGTAAAAGAATCAGAATTAGTACATTATTATTACACTACTTTGACGTGTTTAAAAGTTCATCACCTATTTACAAGTCCTATTTACACATTTTTAAGTCCTATTTACAAATTAACAGGTCATTTACAAGGTGTACAAGTCCTATTAACACTTAAAAAAACTATCTACAAAATTGTTGTACACGGTCACCTTGTCTTTCAACACACAAAAAGGCACGCTTGCACACGTGTTTTTCCACTTTTTTTAAAGTGTCTCTATCACTTTTCACCACGGTAACAGAAACCATTTCCAGGCACTCCTGGTTGGTATATCGATTCCGAGGCATATTTACGCAAACGTAAACGACACACCCACACGCGTTAATATGCACAAGTAGACTGCAGAAGGAATCAAAATTCAAAAAGATATCAAAGGCGTGCGACGCGCGCGGATATTATAAAGGTAACACTACACGAAACGTCGGCATAGTCTCTGGAACACAAGTGATTGGGCGATTGAAATATCATTCATTATTACGTAAAGTGCATTTTAAGTTATAAAACTGCAAACCTACTTTGAGCAAAGTCAGAAAATTATGTTACCTAAATAAATTCTTAATAAAACCCTGTGTAACTTCAATGAAAATCATTAGGATTTGAAGTTATACTTACATTTATAAAAAAGTTGGACCCTAAAGTTTTACGTCATACGTTTTGGTGGACTCCCAAGATAATAAAATGAACCTATGAACTGTCAAAGAAGACTTCGTTTAACTAAGTACGTAATTACTAAATCGAATTATGCGGAAAAAGTAAGATACGTTCACAAAAGATAAAAGCTACATCTGTTTTTTTAGATCACGGCTTCTTCAGTTTTTCAAATCTTTTGTTGAAACTCCAACTTTCGCAGCCATTGTTAGTGATTCGTCGACCATCGCTTTGTAAATAATTAAATAAAACTAGTTTCACGAATTTAATAAAAAAAAACTATGCAACACTTTAACGTTGACGAACGACACGCGTAAACAATAAGTCGTAATTATAATAAATCAATAAACTGCATAGTGGTCTTCACGCAACAAGCGACAAGTCACTTGTTGCCTGTCATGGCGGCGTACCTTTATGGGAGCGGGGCCTTTTGAACTTGTGTGTCGGTCGGTGTCGCACGCGCGGCAAAGCGACACCGGCATCCGCACCGTCCCACCTCGCCTCGGACTCTCTCTCTCTCTCTCTCTCTCTCGGTCTCTTACCTATTTATCAATTTTATCATGACGTCTTCTTTTTTATTTCTTTAGTCTGTTGAGGTTGTTAGCGACGGATGGTTGTCGTGTGAGAGATCACGCGAGGCAACGACTCTTTCAAACAATATCCTAATACATACCTACTTTATAGTAATAACGAAATAATAATATGAAGTAAAATGTAAAAACGTAATAATCAGTGTTATAACAAATTAATTAGTGTTAAGTTTGATTTTTAATTGAATTGATAGTTATTATTACATTTACAGCCTATAAGTGTGATGTGAGTGAGTGAATGTGATGAAATGTTATCGCTAATATTGTATGGAGATGAACTCGATTGCATGAGCCCATGTAAGTACTTTCAACTATTTTAAGAAGTCTTTTTAGAGTAGGTAATGGCTTTCAACTTACTGCAAGTTAAAGAACATTGGTTATCTTAATTCCGTATGTGATGGGATGGGTGTAAACGGGCGAATTAGATTACTTCTAGATAGATCTAGATACGATTATTAGTTCTAGATTATTAAGTATTATTTTATTCATTATTACATTAGTTTACGAAGCTTGACGAGAGTGGGTTGATATGAAACCAAAACTTCAATTGCAAATTGTAGGTGAATCTAAATCTTGTTTTAATAGGATTCAAATGAACAAACTTAACTTTAAACGCAAAAGCGAGGTAAATAATCGTTTTTATAGGTAATTAAGTCTCATTAGGTACTAGATTTGAATTGAAAGCGTGAAAGTGTAAAATTTAAGTACTTACAAACGTAATTTGGAAAGTAGTATTAGCACAGAATAACAAAATAGTACCTAAGAGGTAGTATTGGCGATTACGTAGGTAACGAGTGTGATTTTGTTCTTTTTATGAATTCGTAATAATACGTTCAATTTTTATCGAAACTGAACTAGAAAACTAAGCCAGTTCAAAGCCTGTTAAGTGTGATGGAAAGGTTATTAACGGGATATCAGTTGATTTAGTTTTTTCCAATGTTCGACAATCCTGTTGGACGCCAAGCCATGTAAGTACCTACTTAAAACAATTGAATCTTTGCAGATTTACTTAACTATTGACTATGAGCTATAGGTACTTGTTTTTTTTTCTTTAAACTAGTAGGATTGAATAGTGTAATAAAATAACAGACAACCTCAACACAACACGTATCAGAAAATTGTAGGTACTGTGTTATTTAGGTGCATTCATACGAACTAGTGTCACACGTTCACACGCAGAACAGTCGTCGCTACCGATCAGCTGATTTCTCGCGGCGGCGGCGTGGTGGCGGGGTCATCGACTTGTGCGTTAATAAATGAGCTGTTTTTTATGAATTATTTTAGTTCTACGTTTGGATTTGTTTGCGTCAAGTTTTCAAGAGAAAACCAATGCAAAAAAAAATGGTATTTTGAATTTTTTGAATTTTTATTTTTTTATAATTTTTTCTTTGGCATAAATGTTTTCTTTACTTTTGACCTGACCCCCTGACACTTAGCCAAAGTATGATTCGGATCCACCTTATATTGTTGTTTTTGTTTTTGTATTGTTAATTAATGTTTTTCTTGCTTTAAGTTAGCTCGTCGCATCTCTTTCACTATTTTTCTTAGTAAAACAACAACAAACAAACAAACCAAGCTAATACCCAATGTGACAGTGACAGTAACTTTTCAATTCTTTTTTTTATTTCATTTTGCCTTGCTTGGTAAACAAAACGGGCCATGGTCAGAGACCATAATGCCCTGTCTAACCAAAGTTTAGTGTTGTAATTTGTTATCATTGTGTTTATTTTTATAATGTTGTGCTTATCTTAACTTTTTAAAGGCATAATTTTATATTTATAGTATTTTCTGTTTTCTCTGTTATTTCATACCGCGCACCAAACGGGCCCTGCCAGAATACCAGCGTTGCCGTGACACATCTAGTGTCATGGCAACACATGCCTGTATGCATGTTATAATTCTGTATCGTTTTCATCTTTTTGTGTGTGTACTTTGTATTATGGTGTTTTGTGTTAATCAAATATTTATCTCTCTCTCTGTCTCTCTCGCGCGCGCGCTCTCTCTCTCTTTCTCATGGTATCTACTCTCGTGAGTTTGTTGGTGTTTGATTGCTACTTTAATTATAGCTTTAAGATATTTTTTCAGATAAACGACTTTTTATGAATAAGACAGGAAGAAGACGATTTTTTAAGTGATTTACTAGGCTTCATTCAAGTATTTTTTGTCATATAATTGTATAATGTTTATTTGTGTGTATGTTTGGTGTAGGTACAGTCACAAGTAATGACACGTATACATTGAACAACCTTATCGCATTGACGCAACGGAAACAAAGCTCTCTCACTTCTACACTTTAAAAATTTCGTTACATTATAAATATTCAAAATCGAAACGGATATAAAACGCGTAGAACGAGATAGGTGTAAATTAGGTAGGTGAAAAGAATAAAAAGAATTATCAAAAGAAGCAAATCATATGGTAAATTTTAAATAGAAAAATATTGGAAAAAATTAACTCGGCCACAAGTGAATTCTCAGACGGGAATCGAACCCGCGACCTTTGGAAATCCGGTCCAATGCTCTAACCGCTGAGCTACCGAGACTTGCGAACCACCGTCGAAATTCTCCAATACTTTTATATTTTTAATACGCTGTAGGCCAGCGTTGTTACATCAATGCTAGGAATATCCTTGCATTCAAAAGAAACATCTTTTCAGGTGTTTTACGATCGATTAAGATGCAACTGCCAAAGGATATAAAATTTACCATAAGTATAAAAATAGCATTGAAAAATTACAAAATCATAAAAGAAGCAAATCATAATTGTTTTAACAGCTCCTAATAGATACCGGACTCTTTGTATTTCGTGCGACATAGATAATGCTCTACGAAGCCGAAATTAGCAGATTGTCTCTTTCCAAATGTCGATGTGCAATATTTATCGCCGGGTACTTTACCTATCACGTTCTACGCGTTTAATGCCCGTTTCAATCTATACTAATATTATAAAGAGCAAAGATTTGATTGTTTGTTTGTTTGCATTGAATAGGTTCCGAAACTGCTGAACAGATTTGGATGAAATTTGGTACACAGATATTAGATTGCTTGGTTATGAACATAGGATACTTTTTATCCCGATATTCCCACAGGAACGGGAACCACGCAGGTGAAACCGCCAGCAGCCGCTAGTTTACAATAAAGCTCTAACTGTCCACAAATCACTCAATATTGTAATGTGACAAGGTTGCTCAGTGTTTCTATGTCATTGTGACTGTAGGTGCACGTATACGTACCCGTGCACGGTGGTGTTTCCGGGCACGTGTTGAGCGAGAGTGGCCTCTAAATACATATCCCGATATTGCCACGGGAACGGGAACCACGCATGTGAAACCGCCAGCGGCCGCTAGTTTACGATAAAGCTCTAACTGTCCACAAATGTCACTCAATATTGTAATGTGACAAGGTTGCTCAGTGTTTCTATGTCATTGTGACTGTAGGTGCACGTATACGTACCCGTGCACGGTGGTGTTTCCGGGCACGTGTTGAGCGAGAGTGGCCTCTAAATACATATCCCGATATTCCCACGGGAACGGGAACCACGCATGTGAAACCGCCAGCGGCCGCTAGTTTACGATAAAGCTCTAACTGTCCACAAATGTCACTCAATATTGTAATGTGACAAGGTTGCTCAGTGTTTCTATGTCATTGTGACTGTAGGTGCACGTATACGTACCCGTGCACGGTGGTGTTTCCGGGCACGTGTTGAGCGAGAGTGGCCTCTAAATACATATCCCGATATTGCCACGGGAACGGGAACCACGCATGTGAAACCGCCAGCGGCCGCTAGTTTACGATAAAGCTCTAACTGTCCACAAATGTCACTCAATATTGTAATGTGACAAGGTTGCTCAGTGTTTCTATGTCATTGTGACTGTAGGTGCACGTATACGTACCCGTGCACGGTGGTGTTTCCGGGCACGTGTTGAGCGAGAGTGGCCTCTAAATACATATCCCGATATTCCCACGGGAACGGGAACCACGCATGTGAAACCGCCAGCGGCCGCTAGTTTACGATAAAGCTCTAACTGTCCACAAATGTCACTCAATATTGTAATGTGACAAGGTTGCTCAGTGTTTCTATGTCATTGTGACTGTAGGTGCACGTATACGTACCCGTGCACGGTGGTGTTTCCGGGCACGTGTTGAGCGAGAGTGGCCTCTAAATACATATCCCGATATTCCCACGGGAACGGGAACCACGCATGTGAAACCGCCAGCGGCCGCTAGTTTACGATAAAGCTCTAACTGTCCACAAATGTCACTCAATATTGTAATGTGACAAGGTTGCTCAGTGTTTCTATGTCATTGTGACTGTAGGTGCACGTATACGTACCCGTGCACGGTGGTGTTTCCGGGCACGTGTTGAGCGAGAGTGGCCTCTAAATACATATCCCGATATTCCCACGGGAACGGGAACCACGCATGTGAAACCGCCAGCGGCCGCTAGTTTACGATAAAGCTCTAACTGTCCACAAATGTCACTCAATATTGTAATGTGACAAGGTTGCTCAGTGTTTCTATGTCATTGTGACTGTAGGTGCACGTATACGTACCCGTGCACGGTGGTGTTTCCGGGCACGTGTTGAGCGAGAGTGGCCTCTAAATACATATCCCGATATTCCCACGGGAACGGGAACCACGCATGTGAAACCGCCAGCGGCCGCTAGTTTACGATAAAGCTCTAACTGTCCACAAATGTCACTCAATATTGTAATGTGACAAGGTTGCTCAGTGTTTCTATGTCATTGTGACTGTAGGTGCACGTATACGTACCCGTGCACGGTGGTGTTTCCGGGCACGTGTTGAGCGAGAGTGGCCTCTAAATACATATCCCGATATTCCCACGGGAACGGGAACCACGCATGTGAAACCGCCAGCGGCCGCTAGTTTACGATAAAGCTCTAACTGTCCACAAATGTCACTCAATATTGTAATGTGACAAGGTTGCTCAGTGTTTCTATGTCATTGTGACTGTAGGTGCACGTATACGTACCCGTGCACGGTGGTGTTTCCGGGCACGTGTTGAGCGAGAGTGGCCTCTAAATACATATCCCGATATTCCCACGGGAACGGGAACCACGCATGTGAAACCGCCAGCGGCCGCTAGTTTACGATAAAGCTCTAACTGTCCACAAATGTCACTCAATATTGTAATGTGACAAGGTTGCTCAGTGTTTCTATGTCATTGTGACTGTAGGTGCACGTATACGTACCCGTGCACGGTGGTGTTTCCGGGCACGTGTTGAGCGAGAGTGGCCTCTAAATACATATCCCGATATTCCCACGGGAACGGGAACCACGCATGTGAAACCGCCAGCGGCCGCTAGTTTACGATAAAGCTCTAACTGTCCACAAATGTCACTCAATATTGTAATGTGACAAGGTTGCTCAGTGTTTCTATGTCATTGTGACTGTAGGTGCACGTATACGTACCCGTGCACGGTGGTGTTTCCGGGCACGTGTTGAGCGAGAGTGGCCTCTAAATACATATCCCGATATTCCCACGGGAACGGGAACCACGCATGTGAAACCGCCAGCGGCCGCTAGTTTACGATAAAGCTCTAACTGTCCACAAATGTCACTCAATATTGTAATGTGACAAGGTTGCTCAGTGTTTCTATGTCATTGTGACTGTAGGTGCACGTATACGTACCCGTGCACGGTGGTGTTTCCGGGCACGTGTTGAGCGAGAGTGGCCTCTAAATACATGGCACTGTGCGCGCCCACCACGCCAGCCTGCATCACTCTGCGAAACAAATACAAAGGCTCAGACGGGTCTGCTGCTCCAAAAAATAATAAGTAATATTAATGATAAATTTTAAATAGAAAAATATTGGAACAAATCAAATCTGCCACAAGTGAATTCTCAAATGGGACTCGTACCCACGATCTTTGGAAATACGGTCCAATTCTACAACCAATGAGCCGACTACCACGGTAAGAAAATTCTCCATTACTTTTATATTTTTAATTAGGCTAGTGTTGTCACATCAATACTAGGAATACCCTTGCATTGGAAAGAAACATCTTTTCAGATGTTTAACGATCGATTAAGATGCAACAACTAATAATTTATATATTTTTTATTTTTGCATTATTCAATGCAATTTTTATACTTATGATTAATTTTCAATAGAATTCACTTGTGGCCGAGCGATTATTTTCGTTTCTTATACGATAAAAAATACCCCGAAAGGTTCTCCTTTTTTTGTTAGCAAAATTTACTACTTTATTTAATATAATTTATAAATTATTCATATTTTTTTAAATAAAAATATAGCTTTAGATTGCTTAGTCTTCAAACAATGATTGTCCATTAAAAATATGTGGCAATAGCACTTGCGGTAGTAACTATAACAAAAATGGTTAGTATGGAAAACGAACTTTCTTTGAAAAACTTCATACAAATCGGCAATTTCATACTTAAAGACCTAATAAATAATTGCATACAAACCCACCAATTATCTAGCGACTGGGTGTTGGTAGTTCGTGGACCGCAGACCGACTGATGAGCGTCGGACTTGGTATTTATGCTAGTTGTTAGTGAAACTTTGCTAGCGTGTTGCAGGTTTCCAAACTGGAGATGTTGATTCCATACAGTTTCAAGTTGTTGTGGTTGGAGCGCCATCATTCGGTAGAACCTTCTTGTTGTCTTGTACCGTATGTTGCGTGCTTTGTAGCGAGTCGATAGGTGTCGCTACAAATTAACAATAAAACTCACGTGTCAGTGTGTTCGAGGTGCTGGTGGTAGTCGGTGTAGGGCGGCGGCGCTCGGACTTCGCCCTCAGCGCACCGCGGCACCAGGATCGGAGGGAGCGCTAAGGACAACGATCACCAATGTAAATCCAACAGAGATATAATTTGTCATTTGCTATTTCTTGGAGAACCCCATCACCTGATATCACCCTAATAAAAGTGTCTAAACAAAGGTTCAAGATCCGGTTGGCAAGCTCCCACCATCTTATCAAAGCCTGTCGACATAACGTTTTCAGTATTGTTGTTCTCGCAATTAAAAAGTAGATATAGCCAGTTCAGCTCGCCTTCTGCCGATATCCTCAGTGGTGGAGGCAGGGTCGAAACAAGGGCGGTGCCCAGACATAGGGCGCCAACCCTAGGGGGCGCGCAGAAATGACCAACCCTGATCGTCATCCAAATATGAACCGACAGTTTTGAGAAAAACAGAACAATCCAGTCCAGTAACTCCATACTTCAGACCTGAAGTCAGTTATAGTATTTCCGATATTTTGCAGACTTGTTTGATGTTGACTAATAAATAATCCAAGTTTATGATCTCAAACGCCGAATGCAACTTTGTTAAAACTCGAAAAACCACAACAGCTGAAAAGGTGCCGAAACGTCGGGAAAAAAACCCATAAAAACTTTAAAATACAGACAAAATCATAACTCCTCGCGTCAGGCGATAAAGTTAAGGACTATGAATTTTGCTTCATTTTTGTTTGTCTATGAACCAATAGCGGTAGTGGTATTATTGTAGTGTGATGTGACACCCCAATTACACCCTTGTGCAAACGGGCATCAAATACTGAACTGACTGATTTATTCAGTCTAGGCTGTTACAAGCACTTATAAACGTAAAAGAAGTTACGCCATCGTTTCTCAAACCCTACGGGCGGGAGACCTTGTAACGAGAAGAACCGGCAAAACACTCTTCAAGGGCTGTTTTTTTTAATGCGATGTCGTTCTTTTTTTTTAATTAATTAAGTAAATATACTTACAATAATCAATTATAAACTTAATTTTCTCGACATTACATATCAGATTGTCGGCAAAATATAAATTAAGAAATAAAAAAGGGCGCAGTTATTGATCCAGCAGATAGAGTTATAGATATTGATTATAGAGATATAGATCACCGGGCGCTTAAAAGGCTAGTTACGGCACTGGGTTGAGAATATCGGCAGAAGCGCAATTTCACATTCAGCCTTGTCATTACTTCATCAAGTATGATGATGAAGAAGTGTTTCCCTATTGCAGATAAACGGTCATTTTAATAACCTATCCTCAGAAAGAGATAAGCTTGCTAGCGATAGACAGATAGATTTTTATGAATCAGTCCAAGATAACAGCAGTTGCTAACCAATATACACACAAAGACACAAAACGGCAACTCTCATTCTCTGTTAGCATAGTTTTGGATGACTATCCACTCACCAGGCGAGTCAATCTTATTGTAGTGGTAAGGGTTGATGCACACTTCGTCCTTCTTCAGCTGGTACGCGTACTCGCAGTGGTCGACGGGCTTTAGTTCATGGTGGCTCTGAAACAAAACAAACAATAAACAAAACCAACAAGTTACAAATGTTGTTTAAATCTAATTTTTAACCAGCTTAAAAAAAAGAAAGTTCAAAACCTCCTTTTTAACCGCCTTAAAAAAAAGGAGGAGATTCTCAAGTCAATGGTATTTTTTTTAATGTATGTTTTACCATAACTTTGCCAGTTGTTAACAGATTTTTATAATTCTTTTTTTATCTGAAAGCAAATGGTTTATGTGTGGTCCCATATAATTTTTACGAAGATCTGGCTAGTAGTTTTTCATAATCCTGAAAAAGATCAATCACGTTTTGGCAAGTAGTCGTTTACATAGATGACATCATTGTTGTGTATGGGCTGATTTTTAGTGTAAGTAACGGCACATGATGTAACTAAAAAATATATAGTTAATAGAAGTGCAATGCAGAATGCCTTGGCTGTCACCGACTCCAAAAGTTTTATTTTTTACTTTTTGAAATTGGTTTGATTTTTTTTATAAAATGTTTTTTTAAGCCCTTCTTCAAAAGACTTCTAAAATTGTTCATTCAACAGAATTTCAGAGGTTATACAATTTGAGTTTGCCTTTATGTAACTCGTAATAGTGGTAATTTTCGTAGACTGACAAATCCACCCATGAATTTATAAAATTTTCCCATACAATTATTTTTTTTACACAAACCTTTAATCCTGGATATAATTAACATTATCCAATTTGGTGCAGTCGTTCTAAGTTATGTGCATGGCGCATACATTCATTTCGGCTTACTCCTTAACTTGGCTTTCACTAGTAATTATCCATCTATCCTCTTTATTTTTTGTAGTGTCTGATTTCGAAGTCAAAGTCATAAGAACCTTTAATCAACTGTACTAATTGCTTATAATTTTTTAATCATCACATCAGGATGTTCAGGAATAGAAACTTCTTAGTTTTTGTATTTATTCTCCCCTCCCTCAACTAACTTTGTATTATTTTTGTTTTTTTGTGGCAGTCTGTTAGTTAAGACAACATGACAAGACATATAAGAAGTCTCATTATTGGTTGTCCAATGAAATAAAAAAATATTATCATACCTGTAGCTGCGGCCAGCGCCACAGCCTGCAGTAAACAACATGCGGCAAGCCCTTTCGGTATTGGCCGTTGATCACGTTGTCATTCGGTTTAACTCTGGAATAAAGAAATAATATATAATGTTGAGAGTGCTTCAACTTAAAATGTTGATCTTGAAAGCAACCTTAAGGTGTCTGTAATAAAAGCATGTTCATTTAACTAAATCATAAAAAATATAACACATTTTTTTTTTTTTGCTGTCAAATTACATACATTTTTAACAACATTAACAAGCTAATTACGATATGCAAATTCTTAAAATTAACTTTGATGCAACCGGATGTTATTTATGATCATGTACATTTTTTTATCTAAAAAAAAAATGACAAAAATAGAAGATGCCACCAAAATTTAAAAGGCTCTAGTGGAGATGGGTAGGGCATATGAAGAGAGAAATTAAAATCAAATGGACAAAAGACATAACAGTATGGACCAGGGGCGTGCATTCCATATAGGCAATTAGGCAGTGCCTACCTCATTCAAAACCTAAATAAATATACATTAAGTGTTAAAGTTATTTAATTTTAGTTTAAACTTCTATTCAACACTCACCCACTAAGATATTCCTTATGCTAAATAGTGATTACCTACCGATAGGCAGTCTCGAAATTGCCTACTCGAAACAAGCAGCGTTTCATACAAGAATACAACATATTTAGAAAAAGTATTGCTCAAGTATAAACCGCCCACGGCAAGAAGGGCGCTATTTGTACGTGTAACGTTCTAGCTTAAACTTCCGGAATATATCAGTATAAAGTAAGCATGCCTACCTGACGAATGAATTTGGTCGCGAATTATTTTGTTGAGGAGTTATTTTAAAACTATCATATTTCCTAAGATATTAATTAAAATTTAATGATGTAAAGGACAATTTTGTTCAAAATTAAATACTTGTGATGATTAACGTATTTATTTAGATAAGGATTAATATCATGTTTATGAAAACAGCTTCTCAAATAATACATTAGTTTTGAACAAATTTTATAATCTGAAAAATGGTTATAGTGAGTTAATCATAAAACATAGACATATGCTGTCGCGGACTTTTTTTTAGAACTTTTGATGGGGAATAATTTCGTCATACATGATTTTTATATAACTTTAACCGTTTACACACCGTCCGCAACGGAAGCTCCCAAAACTAATATTTTTTTCCCGTTTCTGTAACATTTTACATTAATGTTCTGCTCCTATTAATCGTAACGTGATATTAAATATCTTATTACCTTCCGAGATAAATGGACTATCCAGCACAAAAATATTTTTTCAATTCGAACTAGTAGTTCCGGAGATCAGCGTGCTCAAACAATCAAACTCGTCAGCATTTTAATATTCCTACTAAATATTGCGAACCTTATCATTTATGACTAGCGGCCGCTCTCGGTTTCACTAGCCGCGTGGTTGCCGTTACCGTGGGAATATCAGGATAATTATAAATATTTGCACACAATGTGGTTTTCTGATATATAAGCTACATTGCTGTAAAGTTATCAGTTCAGTAGTTTTTGAGTGAAAGAGTAACAAACATTCCTCCATCCAAATATCCTCACAAACTTTCAAACTTATAATATTCGGTAGCAGGATAGGATAAGTGCAAAGTTACTAGTTAGATCTACAGTGCCTACTACGCTGGAAAACCAATGCACGCCCCTGGTATGGACCCTTATTTACCATAGATTCAAAGCAAAAAGAAAATGGTGGTCTGATGAGATTTAAAAAATTGGTGGTCCAATATGGTACCGAACAGCTACTGTTATAGTAGCTGTAGAAGAGTGGAAGAAGCTGAAAAAGGCCTTTGTGTTGCAAAGACACATCAACAATTAAATAGAAACCTTAATGTATAAAATATTTAAGTATTTAAAAACAAAATGTGAAGTTGGCAATAAAGGCTATAATAAAACATTTTGTTTATGAACAACATTCTCACTCATAGATGATGTTGAGTTTTGATAAGGCTGAAGATGGAAACGAGCATCTCCCGGAGTCCTTAATCACTGAGGAACTGGCTATCTAATCTATTTTTACATAGGTAATAGGTTTGTATTCAATTTATTTTCAATAATGACTACCATGAGAGGGGACGAAAAATGGAGCAAGTCTGTAACTGTACCGAGTACCCGAGATGGCAAAAGAGGAAAGGAAAGCCAATGAAGACTTTTTTGTGTACCACCTATTTACTTAATCATAGGTGAAAATTGTAATTTGTATTTGGTTCACAAAATAAATTATTTTCCTTTCTTTATTTCTTTGAAGAGATGGGACGATCTGGTAAAGGTTGCAGGCAAACAGTGCTTTAGAACAGCCAGAGAGCGGGAGAAGTGGAAGAGTTTGGAGGAGGCCTTTGCCTGAGGGCACACAGAAGATAACAATAACGACACTCTGCCCAAAAATATGTAAACATTATTATTTTAAATTTCTGAATAAATAGGGCTATAAATATAAATATAATGTCAAAGAGGGATGGGAAATTCACATTATATAGTTCATGTTTTACAGTCTTACAATATTTAAAAATAAAATCTTCACAAGTATAATTGTTGTGCATATTTGGATTTCGCCAATGTCTAGCTTTTGGCTGTTTTCAAAAATATATTGTACTAAAAACCCAATAGAAATCTTATTAGAAGTGTTAGAAACTATAACTATACAAAATTATAGGTCATCAATTGACCATAAAAATATAAATACCAGAATGGAATTTAGAAACTAAATACATTCAAAAATCACACATAGAATATATACTAGTTAAAGCTCTAACCGGTCCAAATAGTGAAATGTATAAGTTACCATGTGATTATCTTATATATTACCTTATATATTTATTGAATATAAAAACCGTAACGTGCATAAATTAGCAAAGAATAAACTCACTTATATTACCTTAGTCCTTGGCTATTTCAAGGACATTTGTTTCCACAACACTTTACAATACAACTAAGTGGTGTAACAACACAAAAATCACAATTGATGAAGCGATTCTGGGTTAAAAATAGTTATTAAATAAATTGCAACTTCCAAAATATGTCCGCCATATTGACAAAAAGACTTCGATTTGTTTTGACGGCAAGTTGACCTTTCCGATTTGCGTCCGTCTGCGGTTATGTAACCAAATTGCGAAGGTCCTTCCCAACTTTGGGGTCAATAAACTGTGTAAGCTATGCTAAATGGTCGGTTTATATTCAAATAAGACATTATTTCTGAACGAATTTGCTATATATTTTTGTTCGTTTTGATTTCAATGCAAATGGGAATCTGATTAATGCAAGCATTTGGAAATATCTAATCTATCTAATAAAACAACAATTACCTATGAGCTGCAAGTTACTGTTAGGCAAAAATTGCATATTTTCGTCTCGTAATTTCTGAACGATAGACAATGAAAGCTAAGTGAAATCAAACTTTATGTCACGACAATAGAGACTACTTCGGCATTTACTTTGTCAACCAGAAATGTCACATTCAGCAAATTATTTCTGCTAACAAAGAATCGATAAAATACTAACCTGGGAATCGTAACGCATTTAGTATGGCAGTTTTGACTTGAGATAGCCTTTTCCAACTCCTCTAATGCACCACTCTTTTTCAATTTCTTCACTAAACTCTTCACTGCCTTCTCAGACCATTTATCTTCGGCCGCGGATGTTCCTTCGGGACCTTTTTTCCACCCTAACAGTCGTTTCACAACAGGCGGCGTTAGCGGAAACATGCCGCAACACTTCACTGACTAAGTCATTAAACTAAACTTACGAGCAAATTATCAAATTAAATTCGCGCACAATTAAAATCTTTATTTAGATAAACTGTCGGCCATATTGAGAAATGAAATGAGAAGGAATGAGTGACAGTGACTGACAGTTGCTGTCACTGTCACATCAATAAACAATACAAAATATACCCATCTCGTTCATGCTTTCAGATGGGCATTCATTGTTATATATTTAGGGATAATTATTAGAAATATTAAAGAGCAATGAAAGTTTCCGTGCATTTATTTTACATAAAGAAACTTGTACATAAATATATTATAACATTTTGAGACTGAACCAATTTAATTATGTAATCTCTGTATTGCAAAATGCTGTATCTCTTTCTATCGCATTCTTTTTAATACACCACACCATAGAGAAGACGGACTGCGGACCTTTCTTTTTCATCTGGTTTGAGTGATATCAGTCTGTCTACTGCTGTATCGATTAAGATTGCACATTCTCTCAGCGGCCGCATTATTATTTCCATATTTTCTTGTAATTGTTTTTTTTTTGCACTTCTTCTTACGACTCATGGTAAAATAGTGATTTAAAGGAGAATGGGCAATTTAATTTGAAGTAAAGCAATATACTTTATATTAAGGTCTAATGATGTCTTTCTTGACCTCATCATAAATATATACCACAAATTATATAGTAATGTACAAGTAATATATACTTACTTTGTTTTGTTCTAAGTAACGTTATGTCGAAGCACAAAAAACTGTTTTTTTTTAATAATAGAAAATTGCCTTCAATTGCCAAAAACTGTTTTTTACTGTTTTTTTTTTTTCAAATAAATAATGTCATTATTTATTTGATTCTATTATTAAAAAAAAACAGTTTTTTGTCCATCCCGGCAATCGAGACTCGAAAAACTGAGAGTCTCTAAAAATTTTATTTCTCGAGAAGTCGAGACTGAACATTCAGTCTCGGTGATTATCGCGACCGAATAAAAACCACATTAAAATATGCAATGGAAAATTATATTTAGAACTTTATATTAATCTACCGAATTTTATTGCCTTCCTCATAAATAAAGAAGTATCAAAAACACGGCTGAAGTCTCAAGTATCAAAACTACACATAAATCTTTTTTTTTTTTTTATGATTTTGTAATTTTTGCATTTTTCAATGCTATTTTTATACTTATGGTAAATTTTAAATAGAAAAATATTGGAAAAAATTAACTCGGCCACTTAAAATTCTATTGTGTCCCGTTCATTGCCAGCGATAGGTTTAAAAGGGCATTTCAAATATCATTATAAATATTTACAATTCAGTGACAGTTTTTGTGCATTCTTATAATTTGTTTTATTTCTTCAATTATCTTAATAGTAACGGCACCGAGTTGGTGCCAACCAAGGCATTTGAGTTCCTAATCTTTTATTTTTCTTGCATTGGCTGGCACCGAGTCCAAAAGGCGTTTTTTGCTTTTTAATTTTTGAAGTTTTTTAATTTTTGGCTGTCAATCAATAGTGGCATTTCACGTCGCTTGACATGACATTTTTTTTTATGTGTGTAAACAGTATTGGTGTCCGTTTCATCTTTTTACTTCCGTTTTATAAAAAAATAATTTCAGCAGTTAAAAATTAACATACGAATGTATTATGATTATAATAACACGTAGTGTTGATTAGTAATAAATGGAATTATATTTATACACTCTTTTCCTACCTATATGTCTGCCATGTCCATTACGCTTTTCTTGCCCATAGAAAAATGCTATTCAATCGGATCAAGAAAGGTGTCACAAACTCACGACTCACGCACGAGCGCACTAACTACACTATTCTTCTGTGGAGACTTTACTTTTAATTTTAATTATTTGTTAAATATCCATTGCTTGGTTCGCACTATGTTGAATTTACTTGTAGCTTGCAATAACGAGCATACTAAAGCTTTGGTTCGACCAATCTTTAAGAATATTAGATCGACATCCGGATTGTCTATGTTTTCGAATATTTTTGTTTTGAAATGAATGACAGAATTTAAATTTTCCTTCAATTGTTTTTCATCTTTCAAATGCCAATTGCGCTAGAAAATTGTAGAATTTGTCGTGTAATTCTTTGAAAAGGTAAGTTCATTGCATCAATATTCATTTATATAATTTTTTACTACAAGATTCTGCACTATTTATCTATAAACTTGCAGAGATTGGGTGTTTGTTACTGGCCAATTTATTTATTTTGTTTAGTGGCCAGTGTCAAATGTCGCGTCTAGGTCAAAACATCCCAACTTGGCTGGAAATATTTTTTGTATTAATTTTGAGAAAATTAATGTAAAAATGACTTTAATCCTACTTTGACTCAAACTTTATGCAAACTTTTAATTTATTTCATAAGCAGAGAACTTGAATAAAATACTTTTATAAAATTCCACGAATTTCTATATTTACCTACATTTAAGAACTTTATTTTACTTACATAGGTACTTAGTTTATGAAGTTATTGATACATTTATTATTGTAATGTATTAGAAATTAATAAATCTCAAACAATAACAAAATATGTAATAAATAAACCTACATACTTATTGCTTATTTCTATCATAAAGACTATTATTTTTTTCTTAATAAATGTAACACTTACTTCTAATTATTAAAACAAATATTTTGGTCAGTTGTTGAAAGATTTGTATATCCAGTAGCATTTGGGCCTTGCGTATATTGTATGGATGATATTTTAATATTTGTTTTGGTACCAAATTTCTAATAAAACATATTTTGTTACAGTTTATAAATGGCTGAACAACCACCATTGATTCTCTGCATGGAGAATGCTAGCGGTGAAGAAGTAGCCCTCAGAATTGAGCCTGGAGATGATTTCCAGACATTTCTCAACAAAGCTAAGTTAGTTTAACAAATTCCTATTTTTAAGAAGGAGGTTCTCAATTCGGCCGGTATGCTTTGTATGTAGGTACTCCAATTATGCCTACAGTGGTGGTTCAGATAATTACTCGTAGAAACACTCGTCAGTTTTCATACCAACGAGGTAACTTCGGAGCCTTGGTTCCCTGACAAGGATTGACTGAGCTGTGACCTGATAATGGTCAACCAAGGAGTGAATAGAGGAGATTAAGATTGCTATACACACGCAACTGATCTGATCTACATTCAAAAGATGTAGGGATCAGTGTTTTCAGTTTCGGGAATTCTATACATTTTATGCTATTTTCGCTGTTTTTTTAAACATATCCATACATTACTTAGAATGTTGATCAGATCAGTCGGGTATGTATAGCAATCTGGATCTCCACCATTCACTCCCTGGATGACCATTATCAGGTCACAGCTCGGTCAATCCTTGGCAGAGAACCAAGGCTCCGAAGTTAGCTCGTTGGTATGAAAATCGACTTGTGTTTCTAATTATCTGAACCATCACTGTAGATTCCAGATCCGATTTACGAAGGGTTACCATTTGGGAATTTTAAAAGTCCTGACAAAAAGCCCGACAGTTAAAATAAAGTAACCCTAGATTTAGGTAATCCTTTTTTGTTTGATGTAGAATAGTTGCCATTGGTCCCATTATAATTTGTTAACATTGAAACTGAAATTAAATCGGTAATCTAAACATTCATTAACGTATTTCCCTCATCAAACTTTATGTTAATTCAATGTCTAAACAAGACATCTCTATTCTCCAAGCTGTGTGTGTCTAAAAATGCCAAGAATTTTGGCTTTCCACCAGGTTCTGTCTATCTTTTATTTTTGTTTGCTCTACAGCAACTGCATTTCGTCATGTAGCCGTAAAGCCAGATTTACATTGATTCAGTAGCTGGCGCCTGTTTTAGGCCCCAGTTACTGGGTAACTTGCGCCAAGCTAGGTTTTCATATTTAACTAGAGCTAGTATGAATTAACTCGGGGTTAAATGTTAGCCTAGCTTGGCGCAAGTGGGCCTTAAGTTGGCAGCCCTTCTACGCCATGGCAATGCTGGACTGACACGTATAAACGTTTACCTGGTGCCAGAGCTGGCATGCCAGCCAGCGGCACTGGCGCCAGCTACTGGATCAATGTAAATCCAATCCAGGTTTACATACTTACATAGATTTATATGCCTTTTGCAAAATCACGCGCGCTCGACTGCACACCATTTACACCATTTAACTAGCAGAATATCTTAATTTCAGATCGATTCTCGGTTTTGACGTCGACCTGAATTCGATAACTCGAAACCAACCCGTTTCATTGAACGATAATATTTACCGATTTCTTGTAACCGCTGAACAAAATGCACAGGACCTTTCGATGCACAGTATTGATCAAATGTTAGACCCCAGCCAAGACACCAACGATTTAGTTTATATCCTAGATGACGGTACTCAAATCAGAGCTTCTCAAATTCATTTCGATAACGAAGACCCACCTGTTGATCTAACAGCAGAAAAAATACCTTTCGTTAAATACACTGATGGTGACGTCGAAGATGTAGATTTAGAAAATGTTTTGGAAGAAGAGACCAAAAAGTATAACATAGTAGAAAGTCCTGTGTCGCGTTGGTCCAGCAAAAACGCTAGCCCAAAATGCAGTTTTGTCAACAGTCTACCGTTTAAGTTGGTCTGCAATAATACATCTGTTTTCGAAGCCCAATTCACGAAGTACTTAGAATCCAGTACAGCTAAAACTTACACAACTTTGAACCCCGTAACTAATAAAAACAAGTCCCCCAGAAGTCTTATTAGAGAAAACTATAAAAGTTACGACGAAAAAATCAGTAGAGGTGATGGTTTTACGGGATATACGAGAGAAGATATTTTGAATATGTTCAAAGATTCCCCTGTTTTATCTGTCCCATATGAGAATCAGAATTTTAATGAGAAACGTAAGCACGTAAGGAAAAGTGATCCTACTAGAGCAGTACATAAGAGCTGGAATCCTAAGCCTCCCAGTTACGATGAAGGAATATTAATAGGTGATAACGAAAACCAGAATTGCTTTATATGCGGGAAGTATGTTGAAAACAATATTGACAAACTTTATTTGTTTGACAATGAAGATCAGAAACTTCATAGGTCGTCACCGCAAAAGAAATCGTCTAGACAGTTAAAGATAATTTGCGAGAGCTGCCTAGGAGAGAACTTTAAGCCTTGCAGAATGAAAGGTCCTAATCAGTGCTTGAGTCCAGATGAATACTTAGTTATAAGAAACAACCAGCAGTACATTTTTCAAAAGACCAACAAAATTGAATTTAAAAGTAAATACGCGAAAGAAACCAGTCGTACGAGCAAAGATAAAATTACGAAACATAGACAGGCGAAAGAGAAAGTGGAATTTGTTAAAGTTGAAATAGGTTCTGATGGGGAAATTGTAACTAAGCCCATAGACAATGACCCGAGATCGTCTGATGATGTTATAATAGTCAAAGACGAGGGTAGAGATAGCTCCAGTGATGTAGAAATAGTTTTGACTCCAGAAATAGATGAGAATATTGTTGATCATTTGGATGATGCAGATGAAGACGTAAAAGAGTTTTTGGGAAAGTATCAATGTGAAACTTCAACTATTACAGAACTGAAATGCAGGTGAATCTTTTAGTATTAACCCATTATTTTTTCATACTGAACTGAAAATGATAAAAGCTCAAGTTTTTAGGGCTTTTATTATTTGGTTATTTTAGCCGTTCTTAATTTACTTGAGCCCATTTTGGCGTTAAAGAAATTTATTGACCAGTGTCGCCGCATGATTTTGAAAGTATAAAAACTTTATGGTTCAGGTTCTGCGATCGCTTGTTTCCTGATTTATCTTCAGTGATGGATCATGTAGATGAACATAAGCATGACTGGGAGGAAGGGGTAGTATACCCGTGCCCTATATGCGAATACGGTTAGTAGTACCAAGTATCATTAGGTTCCCTAGGGGGTTCAAATGTAATAGTGAGTATTTATGGACACCCCAGAGGGTTCAAATAGGGGCATAAGTGGGGATTGTTGTAGTTAACCATATGCTATGGTTTGTCAGACATTGCAGATCATTCATCAATTTATTATCTCTAGTTCCATCCAATCTACAAAGATCCACCTGTATTCGTTAAAACTCTACGTTTCCCTTTGGGTCCATGCGAAAAAAACGATTCTCGTGAGTCTCGCAACTGCCAACTACTTACTTATTTTTCCACTTCATATAGATTTTTTTCAGAAAGTAGATGGAATCAAAAGTTAATCTGACATTAAGGCACTCGTTTTAGTTGATATGTTTACAGGATACGCCAATGCTGGTTGGTTAAAAGGTCATTTGAAAGCGGCACACGATAAAAAAGACAAAGATAACATTAAAATAGAAGAAACTGAAGAATGTAACAACAATGGTAGGACTCCTTATACACTTGATATTTCTATGAACTCTCACTTCATCAAAGTTTAAGTAGGTGTTATTTAGGTAATATGAGTTGTTGATAGTACGATACAAAAGATTTGTAAATTTGATTCATAAAAGACAAACATATTGGAGCTATAAAGAGTACTACTTATACCCTCACGTCAAAAATCCCTACTCCCTAGCGGAGTTGGCAGACCATCAGAGGTGCAACCAGAGAGGGAATTAGGCATACTCACTCAACCACACCTCAACAATGCAACGTCTATTATTCTAATGTTTTAGCGAAAACTCATTCGTACTACAAGGATTGAAGCAATATTTTACTTTGCAGAAAATGTACCAAATTCTATTATGGAATTGTCTGTAGCCAAGAATGCTAGTAATTCTGACAAGAAAAAATATGATAACTCTGTTGAAGGAGGTAAAATTTTTGTTGTTATTTAAACGATATTTTATTCCTCTTAAAAAAATTGCACGAATTCGAGATAATGTGCAAATTATAAGAATTCACAATGTTTACTACTTATCGAATGAAAACAAAGCCTTTTTCAAAAACGTATTAAAATAATAGAAGGTTAATTTGCTGGACTGGACCGACGCACCTTAGGATTCCCGCACCGATGACCTGCACCCCGACCGCCTATACTATACTAAACGCAAAGACTCGCGGCAGATGAGGCCATAAATCACTTTTGTAATTGAGATGCGCACACGCAGACTTGCAGAAATGTCGATGTCGAAATGTCGAAACCGGATGAGTCCTCGCTGCACACACGTGTACAAATAAATCACCACATTTTTAATAACTATTAACTAATGATTGTTATATTGTTGAATATTATCTTTTGAAGGTAGCATTTTTAATATCTATTAACTAATGATTGTTATATTGTTGAATATTATCTTTTGAAGGTAAATAAATTTGGTTTACATTAAATATGCCTCACTTAAAACCTAATACCAGCACCACTCGAAACCAAACGACGCGCATCTCTAAATCATTGTGACGTCACCCATGTGCGAGCGAGATAATGATGTGCGCTATCGCATTTACACGTTTTATGGCCTCGTCTGCGTTTGCGTTTAGTATAACGGTATAGCTTGTGCTATCGCTATGGTTATCAAAATTCAAACTCTCTTAAGAATCTTCAACGATCGGGTTTTTGTCTAATTCCTACATATTTTATGATTTTTGTAATTTTTGCATTTTTCAATGCTATTTTTATACTTATGGTAAATTTTAAATAGAAAAATATTGGAAGTCTCGGTAGCTCAGCGGTTAGAGCATTGGACCGGATTTCCAAAGGTCGCGGGTTCGATTCCCGTCTGAGAATTCACTAAGTCTCGGTAGCTCAGCGGTTAGAGCATTGGACCGGATTTCCAAAGGTCGCGGGTTCGATTCCCGTCTGAGAATTCACTTGTGGCCGAGTTAATTTTTTCCAATATTTTTCTATTGTTTTTGTCTAATTCCTACATATTTTATGATTTTTGTAATTTTTGCATTTTTCAATGCTATTTTTATGCTTATGGTAAATTTTAAATAGAAAAATATTGGAAGTCTCGGTAGCTCAGCGGTTAGAGCATTGGACCGGATTTCCAAAGGTCGCGGGTTCGATTCCCGTCTGAGAATTCACTTGTGGCCGAGTTAATTTTTTCCAATATTTTTCTATTTAAAATCCTACATATTTCTATTCACTATTGCATTTTTAGTATAAAAGTGATAGCGTCAGCGAGAGCCCTTGTAGGGGGTTTGAAATATCTATAGCTATAGCGATAGGACAAGCGGTCGGGGTGCTGGGCCCTTAATCACTATGGCCACTTAGCGATTGCTTGCTTCAAACCACGCCAATCTCGTACTTGGTTTCGAAATTTTCAAAATACATTTTCTCTATGACACTAACAAATTTTAAAGTTATTTTATTTGATAAATATTAAACATGAAAATATACTAGAAAAAAACATCTAGTCTCATGTCGCACTGACAGGATTAGAACCCGCATCCTTGCGAATCCGGCCCAAATGCACTATCCAATTATGCTACAGAGATTTTTCTAGTATATTCACTTTCCTACGGTGTTGGCCACCGTCGTTTCATCAATGAGAGAAATATCCTCGCATTCGAAAGATTTCATTCATTTATGATTTTGTAATTTTTGCATTTTTCAATGCTATTTTTATACTTATGGTAAATTTTAAATAGAAAAATATTGGAAAAAATTAACTCGGCCACAAGTGAATTCTCAGACTGGAATCGAACCAGCGACCTTTGGAAATCCGGTCCAATGCTCTAACCGCTGAGCTACCGAGACTTGCGAACCACCGTCGAAATTCTCCAATACTTTTATATTTATTTTACTTGTTCAATAACTATACAATTTACGACTGTCATGTAGGTACTTGTACAATAACTCCATATTTTTTGAGTATCATGGAGAAAATGAATTTTGAAAACGGCAAAACCAAGTACGATTTTGGCGTGGTTTATTTGTTTATGTACTTTAATTTTTTCTATTTTGTAGAAAATGGCGCCAAAACCGAAGGCGAGAAGCAATCGGGAAATTCAGAATCATCGGTTTGTGTTTAATACTGTTTCGGTTTGGGTTATTTAAATATAATGTAGGTAGTAAATATACCACAACGTGGTGAAGGTCACGGGAAGCCGCTGGATGCGGGCAACGCAGGACCGATCGTAGTGGAGATCCTTGAGGGAGGCCTATACCCAGCATTGGGTGTCATGTGGCTGAGATGATGATGATGTGATGATGAAAGATCGCAAAATTGGTAATATGGCTCTTATAAGAACGATGACTTCGCGTTCTGGAAGCACATCGCAATGTGGCGTTTTCGTGAACGCAATCTAGAAAATATCACACCATTTTCAATCGATTGAGTAGGTATAGATAAAATATTTGTGAATCTTTTACTGCTCACAACTTATTCCCATACTGCTTCTGAAGGTCCCAGGTCTAATAATAAAGACTGAAGTGAAGCAAGAGGCTATAGAAAGCAGTGATGACGAGATATGGATAGTGCAGACGGGAGACGAAACTAACGAACAACTGGAGAGCCTACTGCATGCTGCTAAGGTTAGTCACTGCGAAAGGTTATTGGGGAACCTTGAAGCAAATAAAGATTATGGAGGAGCTCGGTAGCGCAGTGGTTCGTGGGCTCGGTCTGCTATTGTAGCGTTTAATGGTAGTTTACAGGATCAAAAAAACATTTTATAAAAAAAAAACAAACCGACTTCAAAAAGTAAAAAATAAAACTTTTGGAGTCGGTGCCAGCCAAAGCATTGTACATTGCACTTCTATTAACTATATTTTTTTGGCCTTAGCTAACTAGCACCGACTCCAAAAGTTTTATTTTTTACTTTTTGAAGTCGGTTTGTTTTTTTTTATAAAATGTTTTTATTTCAGATTTTTTTGTTACATTATGTGCCGTTACTTACACTAAAAATCAGCCCATACACAACAATGATGTCATCTAGGTATACGACTACTTGCCAAAAAGTGATTGATATTTTTTAGGATTATGAAAAAACTACTAGCCAGATCTTCGTAAAAATTATATGGGACCATACATAAACCATTTTCTTCCAGATAAAAAAAGAATTTTAAAAATCTGTTAACAACTGGCGAAGTTATGGTGGAACATACATAAAAAAAAAGTAAAAAAAAAAAATACAGTCGACTTGAGAACCTCCTCCTTTTTTTGAAGTCGGTTAAAAATTCATCATCCCAGCTCCTGTTTGCTTCGAAAGACACGTTGAGCCGTTGGTCGCAACTGTATTTGCAGTTGTTGCATCGGTAAATATCCACAATGTGGGTCAGGATAGTCCATTGAGGAAGGCCAATGGTTCAGCAGTGGGAGCAATCTGATCACGTAAAGAATGAGAATAGCATATGAATTTTTTTTACGTGCTGCAAAAGAAAGCGAATATAAGCGATATCTTAAAAAAAAAAAAAAAAATATTTCCATATTTAGCCCACGTTAAGTATCATGAAGAACTTGTGTTATGGATACTAGATAACGGATAAACATACTTATATATTTTTTTTTGTAAATACATACATAATATACATATTAAACATCCAGACCAAGACAAATAGACATGTTCATATTACCACAAATATTTGTCTTGTCCGGGGATCGAACCCGGGACCTCTGGCGCAGAAGGAGGGGTTAGTACCCCTGCGCCAAACAGGTCGTCAAAAATGTGGGCAAGACGGGACATAAGTAGATGCATATTTAATGGATAGGATAGTGCAGACGGAAGACGAAACTAACGAACAATTGGAAAGTCTACTGCATGCTGAGGAAGCCTTGAGGAAGTTTCTTGCGGCCGTTCTTCTTATCAGTTAAAAGATGTCCTGAATGGCTGGTAGGGAAAAAAAATTTTTGGACTATTCGAAAGTACTTATCTATAAGTCTATTTGAATAAAAATCTTTAGACTTTGACTTTGACTTGAAGCCAGAATAAAAGATATCGATTAGGATTATAGACGTACAAGGAATGATACTTACTAGCGACCAATTTGAGAGCTTACTATACGTGCAGAAAAGTAAGCGAATATCTGCCCCCTAATTGTCTAATTTAAAAATCTATCACAATCCCTTTCAAAGGTATTGTGATTATGATAGTGGTTTATGGAATTGTGTAACATATAGTCGCAATCGCTTTCGGAACGAATGATATTTGAAACGACACTTCATTTGACACTTCTCCATACATTTGAAAGATATTTTCGTGTGTCACTTTGCTTAGACAATCCAATTTCGTTCATTCAATACCATTCAAAACGCGTCCCGATCACAATCCCTATCAAATGTCAAATAGTGACAGCCTGAAGTATGTAATATCTTTCAAATGACGAATTGAAACGGATTGCGATAGATTTTAAAATTAGACAATTAGCCCCCCTGGTATCCTGTGGAAAAATGTGGACAAGAAATGGCACGAAGAAAATTTAATTTTCAAGCATAGCTGATATGTTTAATGCAGACTACTGCATGCTGTCCAAAAATGACGACTGGAAATGAAACCGCCTTGATACTGTATCTGTATTTTCCAGCTAATGTTAACAAACAGAAAATTTTAATATCATCAAAGTAGTGGTTGTACTAAAGATTCTTCTTTTTACGTACATCTTATGTTTTGGCGCGCACTGTTCATTGAAATAAAACAACTTTTACGGTAACAACCACGGTAGCTGTAAAGGTGCCGAAACGTCGGGAAAATCAAAAAACCCCTAAAAAACCTAAAAATACGGACAATTACAACTTAGTTCGTGAAATATAGCGCGTTTGATATCCGTAAAAGTTGTTTTATTTCAATTCTTCTTTTTCTTCAGACGAATCCAAAGTTTTGATTGTTATTTTTCACTGTACAGGGCTGTAAAAAGGAAACGGCAACCACTGGAATATCCAAGAAAATAATGCACAAATGTTTCACTTGCAGGTATGTTGTCTTTCCTTACCTATGTATGGAATACATAGAAATACTTTTTTTAATAGACAGGGTGGAAATTTAAAACGGGGCACGAGGGGCAGGTACCTTAACCGATCCGCCTGGTCTTTAGGGGTGATTGCGAACCCTACCCCCCGTGACCAATGGCGGCCTGGAGGGCAAGTACTACGAGTTTTAGTTGGTAGTACCCGCCCAGCAGACCGACCGCCTAACAGTATAGCTTGTGCTAACGCTATAGCTATCAAACTTCAAACTCTCATAAAACCCTTTAACGATAGGATTTTTGTCTAATTCCTACATATTTCTATTCATCTAATGGATTAACTATTGCATTTTTAGTATGAAAGTGATAGCGTCAGCGAAAGCCCTTGTAGGGGGTTTGAAAAATCGATAGCTATAGCGATACCAAAAGCTATACCGTTAGGCGGTCGGGGTGCAGGTGAGGCCAACATTTCGAATCGCCCCTGCCCCTGGGGGCGAGGGAGGCGAGGGATGCGCATTACTCCTAGTACCTTAACCATGCAGCTAGGTACATGAACATGTTCTTAGGAAACCAACCTTTTTTTCTTTTGTTTTTTCGGAACTGAGGGGTTTCGGGCTAGGACTCATCCACCCCCGATCCTCCACTGGGCCAAAGGCTGGATGGGAGATCGGGACTGGGGAGGGACGCCCACCTCGCGACCGGAGGACTGGCTAAGCCCCTCACTACCAGCTAAACCCCTCACTGCTTGCCTTCTCACTGCCACAGGCCACGGGGGACCACGGTAGTACGCACCCCTTATTAGGAAACCAACCTTATTTTTTTTGAGAACCGATTTTGGAAAATTTGTACTGTCCGCAGAAAAATGATAAGTTTCAAAAACTATTTTTTTTATGGCGATCGATCCAGTTTCTCATGAGGATCAAAACACATTTTCTTAGCGAATGTATTTAGTTTTAGCGATTTCTGACTTTTGTAGTGCTCATACCTCAGTTAGTGTCATAGAGTTTTTTGATCCTCATGAGAAACAGGATCGATTGCAATAATATATTTTTTAGAACTCGTCATTATTCTGCTGACTGTACATTTTTTTCAAAATCGGTGAAGCAGTTCAAAATTTTTCAAAAAATTAAAAATGATTTCCTAATAACGTTTTTATGTAGCTACAACGGTGAAGGTACCTGCCCTTCGTGCCTTGTTTTAAATTACCACCCTGTAAATAATATTACTTTTCCTTCTATGAACGTTTATAATTCTCGACCTAACTTCTAATAAAATAAAATAAAATTAATAAACATTATTTCCAAAAGTGGGTACATTGCAAACTTATTTCTAACGGTCTCTGCACAAGTTAGTAAGTAAGTATAAGTATTTTTATTTTATTCTTATTTTTTGTGCAGAGGCCGTTAGTAATAAGTTTGCAATGTACCCAAAATTAAAATAAGAATAAAATAAAAATACTTATAAGTATTTTTATTTTATTCTTATTTTTTGTGCAGAGGCCGTTAGTAATAAGTTTGCAATGTACCCACTTTTGGAAATATTGTTTATTTATTATATTTATAGTCTGTTTACAGAAACAGAAAGAGAAGCTAGTACTGAGAGAATTTGCTTGCTCTGGATTGGCTGAAGATATGGCCCATAGGCAATCTGCTCCTTCGTGGTTGGCTGTTAAGGCGCATAGACAATTCCCCCTATCTTAAGCCAATCACGAGCGAACGAATTCTCTCAGTAGGACTAGCTCGCTTCGTTGAACAGGCTACTTATTAAGTAGTAAATACGATTATAGTCGGATTTTCGCTAACGAAGAGACATTGCGCACACACACTTGTCGTCGCCGTGGGAGAAAGAGAAAGTCGCCGAGTAAAGAGAACACGATATGTGTACCCACGAAGGAGGATTTTATCAAGGTACCGTCAAAATCAGTCAGTTTGATCTACCCTCATATAATAGTACCTACAAAGTTAGCCAACCTAGACATGAAAGGAGGTCATTTCAGGCTCCATACATTGTTGGGCCGTTTTCTAAAAGTGCCCGCCTACAAAGAAAATTGGTACGTATGGTTAGAACTGGTCGTCTGGAGCAATAGTTGATATGGCACAAAAGTTGTAGCATTACTCTAACTCAAGGTAAGTTCAAAGATTCCTAGTTTACATACATTTATGGATTTTTGAAAGTGTAAAGAAACATGATTTCGAAGCATTTTAATAATGCAGTGAGGCAATTATATGTTCTAATAACAATATCGCTGCAACACATAAAAATTATGTACGTCTAAAAAAAAGTTTTTATTGCTAATCCCGTGGTTTCACTATAGGTATAAAAATTATGGGCCACTAATTCGTTTTGTCTCGCAATGACTTCGGATCATTAGTTTTAGCAATATGTATAAATATAAATATATTTATATTTATATAATAAGTATAAATATTTTTTATTTTTAGTATATTTAGAAATAAATATATAATCAAAATGGCTAATTTTTGAACTTGTATACCTTGAGTTAGAGTAATCCTACAACTTAGTGCCATATCAACTATTGCTCCAAATGTCCAGTTCTAACCTTACATACCATTTTTTTTGTTGGTCGGCACTTTCATAAAACAGCCCAAAAATAATGATCTCCTTTACATATATATTGGTAAACGCGAACCTTAATAGTTCTAAGTTTTTATGCTTTATTTTATTTTGCAGCGAGCACAAGGCCGGTCTAGACCTGTAGATCAGTGTGACGACGATCTACTTGTGCCTGTTAGTAAATCAGATTCATTTTACACCCATACAGGTGGTGGTCTCATAATTAACGACACAAGACGATTTTCACACAATCGAGTTAACTTTGGAGCCTTGGTTCTCTGCCAAGGATTGACCGAGCCGTGATCTGTTAATGGCCATCCATGGAGTGAATGGAGGAGATCAAGAATGCTATACATACCAACTGATCTGATGAAAATTCAAAAAAGATGTAAGGATCAGAGTTTTCAGTTGCAGAAATTCCATACATTTTTATGCAATTTTCGCGTTTTTTTTAAATATATCATATTATATCATACATGAATGTTGATCGGATCAGTTGGGTGTGTATAGCAATTTGGAGCTCCTTCATTCACTCCCTGGATGGCCATCAACAGATCACAGCTCGGTCAATCCTTGCTAACGAACCAAGGCACCAAAGTTACCTCGATTGTATAAAAATCGGCTTGTGTCGTTAATTATGTGACCAACACTGTACATACTAGCCTCACGCCATATCTCCCTTGCGCGTTTGGTAGACTACGAGAGGTGCAGTCTGAGAGTAAATAATGTATTAACATCACTCTCCTATCTACACCTTAACGGCGCGGCGCCACATTATTTAATAAATGCATTGTATTTCTATTACATTGATTGACCACGTGTGGTTTTAGAGAACCCGTCGCAAGAAGACCAAGGAACCAACCTCGGACCCGCAGATAGTCACCTGCCACGACTGCAACGAATCCTTCACGTCTAAAGTCAGGCTCAAGTTTCACATGTGAGTTGAAAATACCCGTCAATACATATTTCACTTTCTCCTCACCAAAATATCACTCATTTACTCTCCTTACCAAAATATCACTCATTTACTCTCCTCACCAAAATATACCTTTACTCTCCTCCCCAAAATATACTTTTACTCTCCTCACCAAAACATTACTAATTTACTCTCCTCACCAAAATATCACTCGCTTACTCTCCTCACCATAATATCACTTATTTACTCTCCTCACCAAATTATCACTCATTTATTCTCCTCACCAATATATCACTCATTTATTCTGCTCACCAAAATATCACTCATCTGTTCTCCTCTCCAAATTATCACTTATTTACTATCCTCACTAAATGATCACTCATTTACTCTCCTCACCAAATTATCACTCATCTCCTCAATCTCCTCAATAAATTACATATCTCACATTTTCTCTTTTTACCAAAATATCACTAAAACGGCTGATGATGATGATGAAAATCATGGCATCCATTTGGGCAGTTCAACTCTTCCACCAACATGCTGACCTCTGACGTTCGGTACAAATGCCCAGAGTGCGGTGATTGCACATTAGATGCGGAAGGCGCATTGTTCGACCACGTACACTTTCGACACCTCAAGCAACGATGGTGGCAGTGCCCAATCGCGAAAGCTACTAGCAGTCCACTTGCCTCGCAAAATCTCTTGAACAGCTATCAGTAGGTGGCGTTGTGCCTATACGACGTCCAAATCGAGCGCACGCGAATTTCGCCTTAAGGTGTTCGACCGGAATTTTTCGCGGCTCTACCATCGACGAGGATAGAAGTCAATGTGAAACTGTCCCTGTCTTTCTGAATCAGAAAGACCGAAGTCATTGAAACATGGCGTATATTTAGGCAGTTCCACTCTTCCACCAACATGCTGACCTCCGACGGTCGGTACAAATGTCCAGAGTGCGGTGATTGCACCTTCGATGGAGAAGGTGCATTGTTCGACCACGTGCACTTTCGACACCACAAGCGACGACGGTGGCAGTGTCCGGTAAGGACTTGTGGGAAGACCTTTCATCTTAGGTAAGATTCTTTTAACAACGCTACAAGTAGCTTTTTTCTAGTATATTTTCTTGTTGAATATTTAGAACGAAGTACTTAGGTACTGTCTTATCACATCCCATGAGATCAGCAGATACCGGGATCAAAATTGCAATAATAACAAGAGGTTCCACGTCTTCGGGAATTTTTCTTCTTCTTCTTTGATTCAATACCAATTGTAGACACTTATTCAGTGCCAGCCTAAACATAGCCAGGGTGACGAATTTCTTGCCAAACTCGTCTTCATATCTTCAGTGCTTGTAACAGCCAAGACTGAATAGAGGTAATCGATTTTGAATAGCAGACCTATAGAACTTAGGCGTTGTCGACTATATTTCTTGATTCATCATCCGACTGATCTATCTAACGGCAGAGCAACGCTGACGAAGCACAGCCGCACACACACAGACACGCGAAGATACGTGTGCGTGACTTGCGGCAAGAGATTTCTTGACAAGCAGACGTTGGATGAACATGGGGTCACGCATTTGCAGGTTGGTGCTATCAATATTACAGATTTACACTAACTTATTGAGATAATCAACTTTTATTAGGGTTGCTCATGAAATGGATATTAATGTATTACTGTCACTGATTTGAACACCTAAAGTTTTTATGGTTCGGTTTTTTTTATGAACAACGGGGAGACTTTTAGCCTTCATCATACCTGATGTTAAGTATTGATAAGGCTGAAGATGGAAGCGAGCCTCTCCTGGAATCCTCAATCACTGAGGAACTGGCTATCTTATCTATATACACATTGTTATTATGGCGTCAGACTTATAAAAGATGGTGGTAGCTAGCCAGGCGGACTTACAACGAGTCCTTCCACCAACCAAACCGAATACAATACGTACCCCCGCTGGGAATCGAACCCGGGACCCCTGGGTCTCATACTGGTGGTTGTATCACTAGACCACAGAGGCGGTTAAATTATAAACTATAGCCGTTCACAAAAATTCTAAGAATAGGCAACAACAGATCTCTCATGTTTTTAGGGTTTCAAAGTCGACATGAAATCCTTATAATTTCTCCATGTCTGTTTGAGGTTTAGCTTAGAGAGTCTTGATACTAGACAGTTGCCATTTGACATGAATACCTACAGAAGTAGTTACACCGATATGGTGGTAGAATATCGTATTAAAAACCTAGCCTACCTATAAAAAAGGCACTTTGTAGGATTTTATTATAATTTCCGTTAAAAATTGCTATTATAAGAACTTCGGTTCTTTTGAGAAATGCTTGATTTCTTTATACAGTCTGTTGACTGTATAAAGAAATCAAGCATTTCTCAAAAGACATTTTATTTTGATAAAAACCTTTGCAGATCAAACCATTCCAATGCCACATCTGCTCTAAGCAGTTGACACGGCGATCTCGCCTCAGGATGCACCTAAGGGCTCATGAAGAAGAACTGACTCCTAAATTAGTGCTAGTGTGTGCAGTCTGCAGCAGAGCGTTTAGAGACCATGAAGATGCACAGGTTAGTTGGCAGTTTATATAATACAGGAAAACAGTTTCAGAATGCAGATTCACACCTGTGGTCTCATTGCTTACGTCTTCTGCAGACTGAAGCACCTTAACAGGAAGTTGCTCTGGTAAGTGACGTATTTATACAACAATAGGACATGTTTTTCACCTGGATCTCCACCTGTTCACCTGGATTTTTATCTCATTTACAGCAGATTATTCGTTTTAATTATTCGTTCTACTCGATCCAGTCCCAGTCCAAGTATGAAACTAAATGGGTTTTTACTAGGTACTTTGTTAGACAGCGGGTTTGAACTACTACATTCTTCATCACTACGCAGGCTCACGCTACTAAGTCGACGGCATGCATAGAAGAGTTCACGAAGGAGCTGAAGGAAGAAACAGAGGAGTCGACGGCCCAGCTGTCGCCCACTAGTGGGCTAGTGAGGGAGAATACGCAAGTTGTTGGTGAGTTGGTATATGTAATCTGTATCCTCAATTTATTATCTTTCTGGCGTGGAAGTTTCGTGTTCTTCTCTATGTGATGATCAAGATGATTGACCACTTGTGTGTAGCAAAGCATCTATAGTCGGATTTTTTATTCAGTAGAGTATTTTATGTTTTTTTTATAATTATGATAAATTTTAATTAGAAAAATATTTAAAAAAATTAACGGGAACCACGCGAGTGGAACCGTGGGCGACCCGCTAGTAATCATATATGTTATTGCATGTCGTCGTAGTCGTTACCAAGCTCAGTAGGCAGGGAAAGTAAAACTTCGTCGTCAGTACCAAAGTGATTTATTTCCATCAGAATCTCCCAAGCTAAGCAAGCCGATACCCCGCCAAGTTGCAAGCCCTCTAGCACGACCCTTACTGGAGAGCTTGCCAGATGAAGCGAGATCGCTCGTGCGAGTCGTCGAGATCGAAAAGGCGTTCAGATGTGAATTCTGCGAAGAGTAAGAATTTGTTTATTATAGTTATGTTACTTATATCCCATATTTCAGAATCCCTCAGCTAAGCAAGCCGATACCCTGGCAAGGTGTGCCGAGAACGCGTTCAGATGTGAATACTGCTAAGAGTAGGAATTATTTGATTGTCGTTGGTTTACCTTATCCATTTAAAATCAGACTCAAATCAAATAATTTTTATGTATTAAGACTAAAATGAGAATGCTTCCTGTCCATTTTAACATATAATAATATTGTGAATTCCAAATGGCTTGCAAAAGGATTCTGATCAGCACCCTATTTCCCTATATTTCCCTTCATTTTAGTACATAGTTCCATAATAAGATTTCTAGAATTTTATTAATGTAAAACGTAAAATTTCGCAGCGTGTTTTACTTGGAAGATGGTTTGAACACCCACCGTGCGATCCATAAGGATGTAAAGAATCCCTTCACCTGCCACATCTGCAAAGTCAGCTTCGCTACTTACTCCAGGTGAAAGCCCTGTTTATAATGAAGTAATTACAGAAAGAGTAAAGAAAACCAAAAAAAAAATTGCCATAGAAACCTTTTTTGTACAGTCAGCAACAAAAGTCCATGAACACATCCAAATTTTCAAAACACCTGCACACTATAAAGGTTCATATGAAACTGAACAGGCTGTTGTGCAAATCTCTGTAGACATTTGGGAAAATACCAAAGGTCGATGTACATTATTTTTACAAAAGTAGCTGAACTTGTTTAACTGCATAAATCCATTGATATGTATACAACTCAAAACATGCTGAACATATTTAATTACATAATTAGACTGATCTGTAAAATATCAAAATTTTCTGAACATGACTGACTATAAATTTGTCGCCGGACCGGCATCCTGTGTTTGTTATTATACAGGGTCTAAACGAAACTTTCTGAGAAACTTAAACAGAAGGTCGAGTTGATGTTTATAAGTTTTTCTATATTTGTTTTTTTTTAAGTTTATAATCGACTGATTGGCGGACTGATATGTGAAAGCGTTTCCTGATGTTGGTATTAGTGTATCCCCAACTTAATTATTTCTTGATACATATTTCCCAAATGAAAAAAAAATGCAATGTTTTAAATTTATGTACAAACATCATAAATAGTCGACATGTAGGGCAATATTTTCGATCTTACAGTCCGATCAATACGCATTTTTGAGAACACGATATCTAGGAAATAAAATAAAACAAAAAACTTTTGAAATTATGTTATAGACGTAAGTAGATATTAATAATTGAATTCAGTTATGTTATTATCAAATATTTCAGTGGCTATAAATTGGAGCTATAGGAACGATCTACAAGTAAAACCGCGAAAAAACGTTGTATGGTATGAAGTAAAACTATTAAATTGAAAATGTATAAAACTGAACTTACTGACTGACTGACTTCTACAATCCTTAAAAAAGCCACCACCACCCCTTGGAGTGTAACTTATCCATTAAAGAAAATAATTTGTAAAATCTACTCCTAAATGTCGTGAAACACAATTGAATTCAGAACCTCCTCTTTTTGAAGTCGGTTAAAATCTAAAATAATAAAAAAGTGTAAGAATCGAGAGGCTGGCATAAACAAATGACATGTCTGTGATGTCACGACCAAAATGAAAGAGACAAATGTATTATATGACAGTGCTGTACTTTTTTCGGTGATTGCCATCAGTCTAAATTCGGAAATCGGTCCGGTCAGGATCTTACAAATCACTTTTAGACGATACTACGACCAGCAACTTTTGGAAGTCTACTATTCAGCCACTTTTGGTAATATACTATCCGGCATCTTTTGGAAGTTTACTGTCCAGCCTCTTTTGGAAGTCTACTATGCAGCCACTTTTAAAAATATTATGTCCGGCCACTTTTGGAAATATACTGTATAGCTACTTTTGGAAATTTATAATGTAAATGGAATTTTGTTTGTAACTATGTTCAGTAACTTATGTACAATTCATGTGTTTAGTGTCTTTTGTAACGTTATTTTGTTCGGCAAGTTTCGTTGCTGACTGTACCTAGCCATTTTAGTGACTTTAGTTGAGACAAGGCAAGTCTTTTCCATTTTGATCACTACAAAACGTTTGAACAGATGTACAACCCACAAAACTACTCACGGGTTCTACAAGCGCCCCCTAGCAGACGCCAAACGCCAAGCGTGGGGTCCCAACGCTGGGCCTTCAGCCACTGGCATACTTGGATATGGCGGATTCCCAGTTGCGAAACACTTCTTGTGTGAAGTGAGTATTTTATAATAAATAAGTCTTATGCCACAGGGATGTTTGTTAAGACCACAAATGATTTTTTAATATAGCAAAGTTCTTTCAAAGGGATATTTATTACGACCGAACGATTTATATGATACCTATATAAAAATATGTGTAAAGTAATAAAATAGCAATAAGTAATACTTAATGGTCAAAGATATTTGTCATGGAAATACAAGCCAACGCAACGCTTTGCCTTCAGCCACTAGCATATTTGGATATGGCGGATTCCCGGGTGCTAAGCATTTCCTGTCGGAGGTAAGTATCGATTCCACAGGGAGATGCCGCAGGGTAGTTTGTTAGTACCACAACAATTTATGTAATATAGCAAAATTTTACGAAGATTATCTTCCCGAGGGATATTTCTTAGCAATACTTAGTATTCTTTGGCAAAACCATGTATGTGATATATTAGAATTATTAGATACTTAATTATTACTGAAGTGAGACAATACCAATATAGCTGTAGACAAATGCTGGGCCTTCAGCCACTGGCATACTTGGATTATGGCGGATTTCCGGTTGCCAAGATCTTTTTATGTGAGGCGAGCATGAATGCCACTCGGAAATCTGTTAGGACCATTACTGTTTGTGTAATATAGCAAAATTTTACGAGGTTTTAGGGATATTTATTACGGCCAAAGTATAGAAATTCTTAGAGAGTCATTTCGTTAGTGATAATACAAATATAGCTGTAGAGTATTAACGCCGGGCCTTCAGCTTCTGGTATATTTGGGTATGGCGGGTTCTCGGTTGCGAAACTCTGTGTGAAGTGAGAGATTTTTAGAACTACAACGAACTATTCATTCTGTTTTAAAACTATTTTAGTAATATAGCAAAATAATTCTACGAGGATCTTCTTCCAAATGGATATTTATAAATAATACCAATATGTACGTACATCTTATGTTTTGGCGCGCACTGTTCATTGAAATAAAACGACTTTTAATTGATGACGGGATGACAGTTATCCCGTGAAACGCCGGGAAAATCTAAAAACTCCTCAAAAACCTAAAAATACGGACAATCACAACTTAGTTCGTGAACTATTGCGCGTTCGATATCCGTAAAAGTTCTTTTATTTTAATACCAATATAGTTGTAGACCAGCGCTATGCCTTCATCTACTGGAATTCTTGATTATGGCGAATCCCCTTTTGGTAAACACTTCCTGTGGGATTTGAGAAAGAATGCCACAGGGAGGTTTGTTAGGACCACAACTATTTATGTGATATAGCAAAATTTGTAAAAAATATTTGTGAAATGACTAAAACATTATTGACACTGTCGTTAGTAATAAAACCTTTCTCATTATTCGGACAACAACTTTTATGTGACATCAAATGAATAATTAGAAATATAGTAATTTAATTTTAAACATTTTCATTCTTAAGTTTACCGATTTGATTTTTAACAAAAGCTACTAGTGCAAGGTTCTTTCCTAGGGCCAAAACTTTTTAAAAACTATGACAAAATTCTGCAACACAAAGACAGTCTTGCTATCTTAAAATTGTCATTCATCATCTAGGACTGTGGGCGCTCTTACCTCCACTGGACTTACTTACAAGTCCACCGCCGGATGAAGCATGCTAACGACAACTTCCTCTACAAATGCAACCAGTGTGACATCACTTTCCCTAACAGGTCAGTTTGTGTTGGGTCTTATCTTTTTGTGTATAAATCGTCAACAGGGGAAACAATAAGACTTCATCATACTTGATGTTTGTTCAGTAATGCAATATGGCTGAAGGTGGAATTGCGTTTCCCGGAATTCCCAACCACTGAGGAATCCTAATCCTAACTAATATTATAAATGCGAAAGTGTGTTTATTTGTCCTTCCTTCATGCCCTAACTAAGCAACAAATCGACTTGATTTTTAGCATAGAGTTAATTTAAAGGACGACGGCTGCTTTTTATTCCGATATTCTCACGGGAACGGGAACCACGCGAGTGAAACCGCGGGCGGAAGCTAGTTGATAATAAATTAGCGGTAGCCAGGCAGACTACCACCAAGTTCTACCGATTGGTGGTATAACTGCTCTTGAAACCGAATACAATAATGTATCCTCTCTAGGAATTGAACCAGTGACTTCTAAGCCTTTAGTACGAGTTGACATTTACTGTCAACGTTTTCGATAACTATTGAATCCTCTACTCATGTCGGTAAAGCAGTCTATGGATATGAAAGAGAAAGCGATAGTTTTCGAAAACGATTTTTGTTTGCTAAACTCGTACTAAGGGTACTGGAGCTGATAGTTCATTCTCTCTCGTCTTCATCTTATTGACTGAGCGTGTTTTTTTTTAATCTATAGTAATAGTATTTTTCTAATCTTCCTCAAGCATTGCATAGCTCAATTCAAAGTTTCTTTTTTTAATCTATCTGTTCCCCTTCCTAGTGCTTTTATACAACAGCAAAAACATCAGCTTTATTAATGTAACTAACAAAGCAAACAGCTCTTATTACATTTTTGTATTTGTTTAGCTGGAGCTTAGCTTACCATAGAAAGAAGATCCATGGTCAGACTGGTTTGGATGCCAGAACTACTTCTAAGATACCTAGAGAAGATTACAGGTAAGTATCTAATTAAAAAATACACCTCAATAATAGTTGTTGAAATATTTGTCTCTAAGTTTGGTTGTTGGCTTTTGATCAAAAACTATGTTATTAGGCTAGGTACGTATTGTAGCCCTAGCATAAGTGCCTTTTATAGACTCTCGTGGTAGCACGATGTCGTAACACTGTCCCACTAATATACAGTGGTGGTCACATAATTAACGACACTAGCCGATTTTCGTACAAACGAGGTAACTTTGGAGCCTTGGAGCTCTATTTTTGATTCACTCGTCTCGAGGATTCTACTGATTTTCGTGCGACGTTTGAGTTTCCGTATTCCGTAAAAGCGACCTTGCCCGTATATACATAGCTTCGCTTTTCGACTGTAGTACCGCCTCCCAACGCGAGCGCGCGAGGGTCAAATCGAAAAGCGTACTATTTCCACGCATGCAAGGTCGCTAATCGCATGATCGCCTCCTCGTTCGCCTCGCCAATCGCGCGACGAGTGATTCAAAAATAGAGGTCCTGGTTCTCTGCAAAGGATTGACCTGCATCTAGGGAGTGAATGGAGTACATCCAGATTGCTATACACGCCCAACTGATCTGCCCCCTAATTGTCTACTTTCAAAATCTATCACAATCCCTTTCAAAGGTATTGTGATTGTGATGTGATTTATGGAATTGTGTAACTTATAGTCGCATTCCCTTTTAGAACGAATGATGTTTTAAATGACACTTCATTTGACACTTCTCCATACATTTGAAATATATTTTCGTCTGTCACTTTGCTTAGACAGTTTAATTACGTTCATTCCAAATCTTTCAAAACGCGTCCCGATTACAATCCCTTTCAAATGTCAAATAGTGACGGCCTGAAGTATGTAAATATCTTTCAAATGACGAATTAAAAAAGGTATTGATTTTAAAATTAGACAATTAGACCCCAGATCAGCATTCTAAGACTTGTATGGATTTGTTAAAGAAAACGTGAAAATAACATAAAAATGTATAGAATTTCTGAAACTGAAAACTCAGGAGATCTAATTTTGATTCACTCGTCTCGAGGATTCTACTGATTTTTGTGCGACGTTTGAGTTTTCGTATTCCGTAAAAGCGACCTTGTTCGTATATTCTTAGCTTCGTTTTTCGCCTATAGTACCGCCTCCCAAATCGAGCGCGCCAGGGGCAAAGCGAAAAGCATGCTATGGTCCACGCATGCAAGGTCGCTAATCGCCTGATCCCCTCCTCGTTCGCCTCGCCACTCGCGTGTCGAGTGATTTAAAAATAAAGGTCCTCCTGATCCTTACATCTTCACGAATGTTGATCAGATCAGTTAGTTGTAAATATATGGATCTCCTCCATTCACTCCACGGATAGCCGTTATCAGATCACACCTAGGTCAATCCTTGGAATATAAAGGCTCCAAAGCTGTCTCCATTGTATGAAAATCGACTAGTGTCGTTAATTATATGACCAATATCAGTATATTACGAAATATTAGCGGGGTAGGCAAGATACCTCGCGTGATCATGATCAAGCTAGGGCACAGATTAGTTAATATTGACTTAATTTTTTTATGATATAGGTAATTTTCTATTTTGTTCTTTCCAGAATTCCATGCCGCGACTGCGACGAAATTCTACCAAACAAAACTGCACTCTATAAGCACAGGAAGAAGGAACATAGTGACATGTCTTTAGGATTAAACGATAAGCCAAGCAAGTACTGTTTCAACTATATAGGTACAGACAACAGCGCGCACGGCTTTACACTTTGACCTAGAGAGCGCTCTTACATCGATCGTAATAGCGGCGGTTTTCGTACAGCAAATGTAAAGCCGTACGTGTTGTTGACTGTACTTTTTGATGTACCTACAATCAATGTGCAGTCAACAGCGCGTCAAGCTGCACTACGAGAACCGCCATTATTACGAGCGATTCCAGAGAATTTTTGGAAATGTTGGAATTTGTTTAGAAATTCTGGGTCATTTTCGGTAAATCTAGTATATTTTCGATAATATTCCGGGTCAATTTCGGAAATTCCGGTATATAGGATTAGTAGCATTTTATCCGTAGCAACGCCAATGTATCCCGGTTATCTGTTGTGGCATTAGGTTGCCATACCAGTGGCCCGATTCTTACGCTTTGACATCTCCAATTCGACATTTTGTTAGAGCCAAAAATCTGTATTAAAAACTCACTGAGCACAATCTTCGACAATAAAGGATTGTCAAAGATTACTGAAACTAAAGGATTTTGACAGTAGTAGAGATTTTACTTACATTTTTAACAAAGAAATTGGGATAGAAATATTTCGAATTCAACATGTCTAACCGTGAGAATCGGTCTCCAGAAAAATGATGTAAGCTGACGATAAATTTAATATTTTTCTATTATAAAAAAGCATTAAAATGCAGAAATTAAAAAGTCATAAAAAATTTGGTATTCTATGTAGTATATTAGTGCCAAATCAGACCTTACAATTTACACTATAAAGACTATTTCACCAGGCACTTCGTGGTGTGGTTCTTGTGGCAAGCAGCATACATCTCAATGCGGTGACAGTATGCAACATGTTTCTGAAGTTAATAAGCACGTGGAGTAAGTGATTTTTATTAATTGCTTTTTTATTTCATAATGTTTCATGAACTTCTTAAAACTTTGACATTGTATTTGAATTAAAATTTTATTGTATGTCACATTGACAGAAACCACCTGAACCATTTTATATATTATTTTACAACCACCTAATTAATGTACCTGCTGTTTTACAATAAATAATTTTCACTTTTAGTTTGACTTTGTTACACAGTTTTGTTGACAACATAATGAATTACTTGTTGTGAACTAAAACGCTAATGCTAGTCCTATTAATATTATAAATGCGAAAGTGTGTCAGTTTGTTTGTTACTCTTTCATGTCAAACCTACTGAATGGATTTGGATGAAATTTGGTATTAGGGACTTCAAGTAGTGGACACAGAGGCTACTATTTATACAGTTATTCCGACGAAACCGCGGGCGGCCGCTAGTATTGCCATATTTGGGTCAGCCATATTGTTCTTCTACCTTATACTGCGAATGCAGATTTTTTAGATTTTGTTTTTTGAAGTGTAAACTTCTTTAGCGGCGATGTGCACATCAGAGTTTAAAATTTTTGGGATGGGTAAAAATTGTTAAAGTCGGACACGTGACCCTGACCGAAAATTCGTAAGACCATTTACCGTTGACCTATTTCAAATTGCTTAAGGGCCCGCTTTAGGCCAACGAAAATCAGATTGCTTTACATGATCGTCTGTAATGTCAATATTAATGAAAAACGGAATTTCAAATTAAGATGCAGCAAACTACAGGACTAACACTAGTGACTATATTACTCAAAAACACGCTTGCATAAAATTTTCTCGATAGAAAAAAATTGCGAAGTTGCCTCCAAATCACTATAATTAACACGATAAACTGCTAGTATTCAAGTAATACATTAAAATAAAGCTTGTAACTTTTAGTATAATTACACTATAGATAAGGCAGGGCTTATGTTATATATATTTTTTGTAAATAACCTTTAAATATCCTTTAAAAAAAAGAATTTCCTTCATTTCTTTATTCCGGACCGGCCGAATGGGGACGGAGAATTATATAGTAAATGCTGCCTTATTTCTCAGAGAAATAAGGCAGCATTTACTTTGCAGTTCGCCGTTGCAGTTATTACTTTTGCTTTTGGCCTAGAGCGCGCCCTTAAAGTCTCACACTTGAAAGATCTACGTATATTAAGTTAATAACAACCATTAAATAAAGATCTCTCATTACTACCAACTTTCATTATGATGCCAGGTCAGTTTTAATTTCGAGAGAGGAATATTCTTTTCACCTCACACGCTCTGAAAAGGAGGTTTTGTCAATCAGTTTAGGCGTAGAAAATAGCTTTTTGCGGCCTAGCGCGGCAAAGTACTTTTTTAATTTAATACCTAAAAATATGTCATAATGCGTTCCGAATCGGACTATTGACTTTTTTGTTATATTTGATTCTTATTTTTAATAGCTTTAAATTATTTATAATACTCCGTTTTGGTTTTATTATATTATTTTAGTTCATCGAATCATAAAAACAATAACAATAAGATTAAACTATTTGTTATAAGAATTTTATTTTAGGCTGGGTGAGATTTCACAACCTATAATTGGATTTCGGACTGTGACATAAATATTTATTTTTAAATTGTCTTTGTCTTGTACCTCATGTCAGTGTCAACATTTATGGAATCGTTTTTATTCTTATTAATAAGTAACAATATATTCCTACTTTCAATAACTTTGAATTAACTATAATACTCCCTTTTTATTTTTTTATTTTTTTATATCCTTAAAACAACGAGAATATGGTATATTTAAATTAAATTTTATGTTTAAAGATTTTTTTACCGGAAGTTCAAATCGGAAACAACCATAAAATGTTCCTCGCTGTTGTGAGGTGAAAAATTGTGTGTTGCGCTCGGCAGAAAAGTTTTCAGCGCCTTGTACCTTTGAAATCCTCGCTTCGCTCAGGATTCAATATTTGAACCACTCGCTACGCTCGTTGTTCAATCCCAGAATTCTTCACTTGCTCAGATTTCAATATAGCTAACTCGCCGTTAAATAACCAACTTTCCAGCCTTGCATACAAATAACTATTTCTTTCATTACAACGCCATCTAGACATAGTTGCCACTAAGTTTTTGATACTTGATGACATTGAGTTGGTGCCTTGAGAGATAATTAGAGTTTCATACTACGGTACCAGATAGCGTTTATAACTAATATACTAATATAGTATTTGTAACTAATTTTTTTTTTTTATTATTTGCTATTATTTTAAGCGGTTTTCACTTTTGCCGGCACTCCCGGAGTGCAACCCGTTGTTTTTTTATTGGTAGCATAGCATTATAAAGACCGTGATGATACCTTTTTTGCTCTCAAAATCTGAACATTCTCAGGCTAAGCAATTTCGTCGTGACGCAATCAGGCCCTCTAGCGTGATCATCGCTATATGAGATACAGGTTTCCTAGTTCGGGTGCAGATGTTTACTATCGGCATGTTCCTATAAGGTTTAATACAATTAAGAACTAAGTTATGTTTATAGTTGTAACTTATTGTAACTTGCCAAACATATTGTGTTTTTCCTTAAAGAAAATAAAATATTATTTATTATCATTATTATATCACGCGATATAATATGGCATGAAAACCGCACACGCAAACTAATATCCTGCATAATGCTACCTTGCTTACCCTGCTAAGATGTGGCGGGACAGTGACAAGTTATCAAGCAGCTAGTGGCGATAAAAAACGCTCATGGTATAGTACACTGAGGTATAGTCTATTCACCAAATCGACCTAGTACTAAGAAAATTTGCTCGCTAGTAAGATAGTAGCTGAAGATAAGGCGGATAGGCAATCCGCTCGTTCGCGATTGGCTGAAGATGAGGCGCATAGGCAATGCGCCATATCTTTGAGGGAGCAAATTCTCTCAGCAGTTACTAGCAAAAAATATTAACTATTACTATCGTAGTTCTAGTTCAATTAGATGAACAGAATCTTCTTAAATTTAATGGCGGTCCCCTTTTGGACTTCGCCACTATCCAGTTTTTATAAAATTATATAATTAAAGAAATTGTACTGTATGGTAGATTGAGTTAAAATGGAGTCTCAAAAAAACACATGTTATTACGAAAAGAACTCGGTTGTAACTCCCTGATGAATTGACTATATGACATCGTTTTCTGTCATGACATTAATTATATGACGTTAATTTTAGACGACCTCCGTGGTGGTACCTACGTACACAGGTTTCAAGGTGTCGCCTACTCTGAGGTCCTGGTTTTGAATCCCGGTAGGGGAAATGTTTGTATGATGAATACGAGCGTTTGACTGAGTCATAGACGTTTATAAATATTTCTACATATAATTATATATGTATAATTATATGTATTTATATCCGTTACCCTAGTATCCCATTACACAAGCCTTACAGTGCTTACTTTGGGGCTTGGGGGAAGTGAAAACCGCTTAAACAAAATATGAAATTTGGTAGTAATGAGAGATCTTTATATAATGGTTGTTATTAACTAATATACGTAATCTTTCAAGTGTGAGACTTTATGTAATTTGAAATAGGTCAACGGTAAATGGTCTTACGAATTTTCGATCAGGGTCACGTGACCTGACGCGACTTTAACAAATTTTTACCCATCCCAAAAATTTAAAACGCGGATGTGCACAACGCTGCTAAAGAAGTTTTCACTTCAAAAATATTATTATAACATAGCGGTGCCGGCGGCGCTTGGCGGCGTTCTCACGCTTGTTCCGTGTGCGGACACACGTTCCGCAGCGCGAGCGTTCGCGACGAACATTTGCGGACGCATACCGGCGAACGGCCCTTTCCCTGTGACTTGTGTGGACTGGCTTTTAGACGGTGAGTGCTGTAACAATTTATGTTTCTAGTTCTTCTAGCTTTTTGTCTGAGAATTTGTCTAGTTGGACTGGTGTTATCTACTATTTACTTATGTTATATTATAATTACTTTGTAGTTTACTACTATTATTGAAGATTGCCTACGTTCTTCGTCAAGGTCCAATCTATCTGAAAAGTTATTCGGTTTCACTTCCACTTTACAATGAAATTGTTTTGTAATTTGTACCGAATATCATCGTCACGAGTGTTCCTAAGCTTGTTCCGTGTGCGTACGTACGTTACGCAGCGTGAGCGTTCGCGACGTACATTTACGGACGCACACCGGCGAACGGCCCTTTCTATGTGACTTGTGTGGACTGGCCTTTGGACGGCCAGTGCTGTAACAATTTATATTTCTTTCAGCTTTTGTGCAGGTACGTGTTTGTCCTGTTTGACTTGTTAGTAATCTACTATTTACTTTATTGAAGTGAAGGAAGGTTGCTTACATTCTTCCCCAAAGTTCAATCAATCTGAAAAGACATTGTAATATTTTTACTGATTTCGGTTCCCACAGAGTGATCCTTGCGAAGTTTGCGCATTCGGACCGATATTATGGTGCTCCTAAACGAGCAATATTTTTACGGGGATTCGCGCGTGAGCGTGCTCGCGCTGCCCCAAGGGGTTCCGGATACGCTCCGAGCTACGGACACACGGGAGACTACATCTGTGGCCTTATTTAGCCAATAAACGATACATCATGACATTAACTGGGCTGAATCTACAATCATTGCAATATTCGCGTGTAGGTCGACATGCACACGGGGGTTCGCGCGTGGGCGTGCTCCCGCTGCCCCGAGGGGTTCCGGATACGCTCCGAGCTACGGACACACGGGAGACTACATCTGTGGCCTTATTTAGCCAATAAACGATACATCATGACATTAACTAGGCTGAATCTACCATCATAGCAATATTCGCGTGTACGTCGACCGCGATGCGTAACCACCGGCTGATCCACACAGGGTTCCGCGCGCGCAGGCGTGTTCCCGCTGCCCCAAGAAGTTCCGGATACGCTCCGAGCTGCAGACACTGTATCTAACTTTACTCAAAAAACGATACATTATGACATTAACTATGCTGAATCTACCATCATTGCAATATTCGCGTGTAGGTCGACCGCGATGCGTAACCACCGGCTGATGCACACGGGGGTCCGCGCGTGGGCGTGTTCCCGCTGCCCCAAGAGGTTCCGGATACGCTCCAAGCTGCGAACACATGCGAGATTATTTACATCTGTATCCAACTTTACTCAATAAACGATACATAATGACATTACCTAAGCTGAATCTACCATCATTGCAATATTCGCGTGTAGGTCGACCGCGATGCGTAACACCGGCTGATCCACACGGGGGTCCGCGCGTGGGCGTGCTCCCGCTGCCCCAAGAGGTTCCGGATACGCTCCAAGCTGCGAACACATGCGAGATGATCTACATCTTTATCCAACTTTACTCAATAAACGATACATAATGACATTACCTAAGCTGAATCTACCATCATAGCAATATTCGCGTGTAGGTCGACCGCGATGCGTAACCACCGGCTGATCCACACGGGGGTCCGCGCGTGGGCGTGCTCCCGCTGCCCCAAGAGGTTCCGGATACGCTCCAAGCTGCGAACACATGCGAGATGATCTACATCTTTATCCAACTTTACTCAATAAAAGATACATAATGACATTACTTAATCTGAATCTACCATCATAGCAATATTCGCGTGTAGGTCGACCGCGATGCGTAACCACCGGCTGATCCACACGGGGGTCCGCGCGTGGGCGTGCTCCCGCTGCCCCAAGAGGTTCCGGATACGCTCCGAGCTTAGAACACATGTGAGGTTGAAGCACCCCACACATCTAGCCGTTATAGAGGTATGTGGTAGTTCCTATAATAATATTGCCTATTGAATTTTCAGTTGTTCGTATGATAATATTCAATAATACTCCCTTTTGTTACTTTATGGGATATTGGTGAAATATTTTCTGTTGTTTTAATTGAACGATACCAAACAAAAAAGTAATGCATCTGAAATTCTAATAATTTTGCGACCTATAAATTGTTACACCATACTACCATAATTAGGAATTCTGTTGCATAACTTTGGTTCATTTTCGTTCAGTTTGAAGAATGACAAATGTTTGACCATAATTTTATTTATTTATGTATCTTCTTTGTACAAAATACAAGATGTAAAGTACAAAAGGTGGACTTAACACTAAGAGTATTCCCTGCCTGTCAACGTTGTAATCCCACAAAGTAAATCTTTTCAGCTCGAAAAAATGTACATTGAAGCGAGAAAAACTTCTCCTCTGTTTGTTCAGTCAAAAATGTTTCTTAGACAAAGTTCCTCCAATTACCCCTGATTTGGAGTATTTTTGACCTAGCACTTTTACACCCTTTTATAGCCTCTTCGAGAAGGTCGGGAAATATATTACTGTACTTGTCACATAGGTCCGTGGTTTAAACCCAACTCCAGATGAAGTGCTGGATCATTTACGAGCAAACAATATCGCGCACGACAAGGTCATAGAGATTTCCAAGATGTCGTTTCCCAAGGTAATGTATTTTGTCAATTTGGAGTAGAGTCCAAGCAAAACCACAAAAGTCTAACTGCTTTTTAACCGTCTTCAAAAAAAGAAGGAGGTTTAATAAAATACGCGGTGAATTGATAACCTTATTTTTTTGAAATCGGTTAATAAATAAGTCTTTTGGAGTCGGTGCCAGCCAAGGCCAAGGTAAGAAAAATAAAAGTAATAGAAATGTAAAGTAGAATTCCTCGGCTGTCGTCGACTCCAAAAGACTTATTTTTTACTTTTTGAAGTCGGATTTTAAAAAAAAGCTTTTGCATGAGAGATTTAATATTGAAATTGACTCTTTGTAAATAATTAATGACTGAAATGGAAATAACTATCTGTTGTTTATGAGAAAACCACGGACAACACGAAATTCATAGTATACACACCTAAAGTTATTTTTTCAGGGGACGACGAGTATAATACCAAACTGCGCCCGTGCCCTTGCTTTGTTAGGCCACGTGCCTCGCACGCCGGTGGCCTACAGCAAACCTCTCATTGGGGACAATGGTAAGCGGATTATACCGTACTATATAATACTACTTTTAGTACCTATTATGTAATCTAGTACTGTACTAATACCTAACTGAGCCCGTGCCCTTGCTTTGTTATGCCACGTGCCTCGCACGCCGGTGGCCTACAGCAAACCTCTCATTGGGGACAATGGTAAGCGGATTATACTGTACTATATAATACTACTTTTAGTACCTATTATGTAATCTATTACTGTACTAATATCTAACTGCGCCTGTGCCCTTGCTTTGTTTGGCCACGTGCCTCGCACGCAGGTGGCCTACAGCAAACATCTCATTGGGGACAATGGTAAGCAGATTATACTGTACTATATAATACCTACTGTACTATATAATGCCTCTGTGGTCAACAACCGGTATCAGACCCAGGGGTCCCGGGTTCGATTCCCAGCGGGGGTACATATTGTGTTCGGTTTGGTTGGTGGTAGGACCTGTTGTGACTCCGCCTGGCTAGCTACCACCTTCTTATCTAAGTCTGACGCCATAACAACAATGTTTTCAGCATTGTTGTGTTCCGGCAGTTAGAGATAAGATAGCTAGTTCCTCAGTGGTTGAGAATTCGGGAGAGGCTCGCTTCCATATTTAGACTTATCAATACTTTACATAAAATATGATAGTCTTCCGGTCGTGAATAAAAAGTATAAAAAGGGCTAACCCGTTAATTAAACGCCGGCACTCAAATTGAATGCCTGGGCCGATCGTTGATTGAACCAGCATCACTTAACGTTCAACTAGTTGGCTTATTATAAGTCAGCCCTTTAAAGATGGCGGACGTGAAATCTGCCAAATGATTTAAATTTAGTTTAATTTTTTGCCACTGCGGCGCTGGTAGTCACGCAAACAAATAAAGCGTCAGATAGCTCGCATCAGCTGGCAATTTTATGTGCTTTTTTTCGTTTTAACTTATTTTAATTTGTTAAAAATGTGCCTGATATTGCACCGCCGGCGCCGGCTACTAGTTTTCATGAATAATCTATACTAATATTATAAAGAGGAAAGATTTGATTGTTTGCATTGAATAGGCCCCGAAAGTACTGAACGGATTTGGATGAAATTTGGTACACAGATATTAGATAGCCTGGTTATGAACAAAGGATACTTTTTATTCCGATATTCCGACGGGAACGGGAACCACGCGGGTTAAACCCGAGCGGCCGCTAGTTTGAATTAAAATTACATATCATTGAGACGGCTATATATAACGTTCAGCTAAGTCGTTAAATGATTTCATTCAATGACTTGGCTAGTTGTCCCTTAGCCATTTCGTTAAGTGCCGGCGTTTAATTAACAGGCTAGCTCTCCAATTGACAAACCGTCTTCAAAAAAACTCCACCTGTTTTAAAAAAAGCCAACTGAAAAGATGAAAACAAGATCAATTATAAAAGACAAATATAGAAATATTTTGTTCAACATAATAAAATAACATGTAGTCGGAGGCATTATGAACGATTCGGCTTATTATTAAATTATATGCCTCCCGACTAATTTTGACATGGGATAAACAGTCTTAAAACCTGCACCAAATGTAATCCAGCCCAGTCAGCCAAGGGTATCGGGTTCATATGTGTTTTTATTAGTATTCGATTAATCCTAATAAATTAAATAATAACAATCTCTTAGATTTTCAACCATTCCGTCGCGGTCGAGGTATCGCCAAGAACCCTCGCCGTCCCAAGATTCTGCAGCGGGAAGAAGAAACTGTGGACCAAAGTGTCTACCCTGTGGCACTGGATGTTCCAACAGTGAGTCATATATATATTGATTATATGTAGGATAGTTTGCTTTAAAAAATTAGAATCAAAGTGAAAATGATATTGATTTATTAAACGGTTACAAGCACTTATGAACTAACAGAGTTGTCAATTTTGACGAGTCCTTGAACGAGTCAATAAAAAATAAACCCACGACGTAGACGACGGTTAAAATGTATATTGAAAAAGGATAAAATAATCTAAAAACACACAACCTTATTATCCGTCGGGGGCTGCCATTAAATGAACTAGTTTTCAGTTTAATAGTAAACTGAATAATTGGAGATATTTTATTCCTATACTTATTTATTTTTATGTTTTAAAATAGTGATGGCAGCCCCCGACAAATAATTAAGTCCGGGTTTTTAAATTATTTTATCCTTTTTCAATTTACCTTTTAAGTATCGTGGGTTTTTTTTTTTAAATTGCTTTTTATTTTTCAAACTTTTTAGAGGTATTATGTACATTGTACTACTTAAAACCCATTACTGAAAACCGTATTAAAATCGGACTAGTAGTTTTGGTTTTGCACATAGAAATGTTTACTGCAGCGCCCCCTGGTCACTTATCAAAACGTAGGAATGTCAAAAAAGTTTTTTTTTCTATCTTATTTCTATTACTCCATTTGTCCCGCCAGAATCTGTCGAAGTACAAATGCTTCTGAGAGACGGCGTGTTGGTCGACGGTAGTCAGATGGTGCAATTTCAGATCGATAACAATTTTCTTTAGGGGTAATTGTGACTAATAATCAGATACCACCATTGGTATCAGACCCAGAGGCCCCGGGAGTAATTCCCAGTGGGAACACATATTCTGTTCGCTTTGGTTGGTGGTAGGACTAGTAAGTCCACCTGGCTATCTGCCACCTTCTTATACCTAAGTTTCAGAATGCTTTCAGCATTGTTGTGTTTCGGTAGCTAGAGATAAGGTAGCAAGTTCCTCAGTGGTTGAGGATTCTGGGAGAGGAGCGCTTATCAGCAATGATGAACGTTATTCGTTCCCTGTTGTTCATCTAAAAAATGTACCTCGAAATCGTATGTTTTGTTTCACTAAAGATAGATGAGGGATTGGGCCCTCAAATGTAATTGTTATTTTTAATCACAGCATTGAATTTACTAAATCTTTGCTCACATTTTGTGTCTCCATTTGCCCGCTAGAATCTAACTGATGCCGAAGTACAAATGCTCCTGAGGGATGGTGTGTTGGTCGACGGTAGTCAGATGGTGCAACTACAGATCGATGACAATTTGCTTTAGTGGTAATTGCAACTATAAGGTCAGTCATCATCATCATCATTGACCATTATAATGCCCCCATAGGGCACTGCCATTCTTAACGGATGGATAAAAACAAATGAATAATGTAAAAAATGTCTGATTTTTAATTCAGTACAGTAATTTGACAGGTGCCAATGTCAGTTGGTAAAAATAATTCTTCTGCCTTTAAATGTTTTCGTAATGATTTGCTCTGATCCAGTTCAAGTTCAGTGAGTATTGATTTCATTCCCGTACACATATTCATTCAAATATTAACATTATAGCTACATAATTAAGCAGCATTTTTTCTACAAAATGACATTTGGCACCTGTCAAATTTCTCTACTGAATAAAAATCCGACTTATAGTTTTGCATTTTTTTTGACATAACTAGTGCATGCCACTACGCGTTTTGAGTTTGATTTTTATATTTAGAGGTGTAAGAAATGCAAGAAATTTTTGTTCAACTTGTAGATAATATTTTAGATTAATATGGATATGATGGATTGATTTTTTAAAATAAATATTTGTTAAGTTAATGTCCTGTTTCATTAATGTTGATGTGTTTATTTTTAAATTAAAAAAAGCCGCACTAAGCGTTTTGACCACAGATCTCGAACTAGGTCTTTGACTCGACATTTATCATCCGTACCGCCAAAGAATGGAACTCCTTGCCTGAGTCTGTTTCCTGACACATTTGGAGGTCTTCAAGTGACGAGTGAATAGGTATCTTCTAGGCAAGCGCGCTACATCCTAGATCGCATCTTCGCTTTCCATCAGGCAAGATAGCGGTCAAGCGCTTTACCTATCCAATGATAAAAAAAACCAGACAAGTGCGAGTCGGACTCGCCCACCAAGGGTTCTGCATAAATTTGTAGGTACCTACATAATATTATAAATAGTTCAGGAATCGAGTTTTTTCCGAATTTTTCCCGAAATTCTGTTTCCAAAACTAAAGACTACATTTTATGGTTTAATTAAAATTTATAGTTTTTAGATTTTTCATGTAGGTTCTTGTATTAAAAGACGATATTACTTGCCAAATTTTATAGCAAATTTTATAGTTCTAGGTCAACGGAAAATACCCTTTGAGTGTGTCGAAATATACGTTTTTGCAGCATAAAGTCCTTCTTAAATAAATTTTCAAGTTTATTTTTTTTTACTGCTTCAAGAGATTGTCGACCTGAATATATGGTATTAATTTCGACTCGATTTGTCAACGTGTTCTGGAGTTTTCTCCGAATTTCAGTTGAAAAAACTAAAGATTATATTTTTATGAATTAATAACAAATGTATAATTTTAAGACTTCTTCCTGTATTTGTAGTGAAAGAAAATATCACTTGCCAAATTTCATACTTCTAGGTCCACGGGAAGTACCCTATGAATTTTGATTCCCTTGAGAGTGTAGAAAAATATATTTTTACGACATAAACGGTCTTATATTTTGCTTACGTTAATATACAAGTTTGATTTTTTTTTACACCATCATCAGACTGTTGACCTCAATATATGGTTCCAATTTCAAGTCGATACGATAATCGAAAATAGACGGACGGACGGACAGACGGACAACAAAGTGTTCCTATAAGGGTTCTGTTTTTTCTTTTGTGGTACGGAACCCTAAAAAGCAAGTCATTATTCCATTAATATAACATTTATTGCTGTTACGTATTACTGCCTGCTTTCATTGAGGATTAAACCTTAAAGGATATAAGGTTAAAGACTACCTTTTTTCGAGAAATATCTAGATTGGACACCTACAAATTCTTGAATATATTCTTAGCAATGTCTTAACCAAACATTCAACATGATTCACCCAGGCCATTAAACATTTAAGTTATACTAACAGAACAACACAATACAATCGATAATAAAAAATCCACGACAATACGACCGCGTAATTATCAAACAATTATCACTAATCTTTTAATACTAAAGATATCGTATCAACTAGATAACCATTTGGAATCTGAGATTCATTTGTCTGTATTCGTGCAATATGTTGATACCTTGTGTCCCTTGTATGAGAGTTAAAGATGAAGATGAAGACTATTCAAGACAACTGGATAAGGATATAAAGCAATGGATCAGGCCGTACGACACTGTAAGTTCATGTATGAAATGTATTCTGGTGAAAACTTAGCTTGGGTCGGTTTTACCACCGACATATAAGTTCAGCCGCCATATTCACAAACCTTCGGAAACTTTCCGAGAGCTTGTCACTGTCACTCACTTCAAAATAACTGTCCGATGGTTTGCAAATCAGCTCGCGCTGGTAATCTTACTTGGATGATAATTTTACATATTTTCCAAATTACAATTGTCAAAATTAGATCTGCCATTTAACTATGCAGAACTTATTTGTCAGTGGTGCATCAGGCCCTAAAAGTGGTTTTAAGTGTAATTGGGTTTTATTGATGGACCAGTCCGTATGATAACGTAAGTTTGTTTGCAAATAAAATATCATTTATCATTTAAGTAAAATCTGCAGGCTGATTAGCTAACTTTGATTGAAGTTATTCCAATGAACATTTTGTAACTAACACCTAACAATATCTTTACCTAAACGGTTTTTTTGTAATTTCTATTCACTTTCTATCGATAAAATAACAGACTAGGTATATAAAATATACACTAACATGAAGTTGCTACGAAATACGGATAATACGACTTATTTAAAAAGTCAGTGTTGCGGTGCAAAACGATGCACCGCAACAGTGACATGTACGTTCATAATTTATCAGCATTATACCACATATTTTTCCTGGATACTAGTCATGTCATCCACATTTTACTCTTTATTATTACACAGTATAAAAAACAAAAAAATTAAAATCACAGAATAAAAAAGTCAAAATTCGATTATTGTAAATAAGTATTTTCGTGTTATCTTTCTTTAAATATAATAATGAATTTTCAACAATACCAAGTCAAGGTATTAAAATAAAATGGTAAGTAATGTTGTTACCCCATACACAGGTACTGACATGTCAAAGCCCGCCTTTTGCTACTATGATTTTTATTCGTCGTCATCGTCAACAATCAACATCGTCATTTTAATGCTAGAGCACTGGCCCCCCTTATCCATCTGATTAGGAGAGTGGGCCATGAGCATGACTCACCACGCGGGCCATACATTAAATTTTTAAAACGTGCCTTCCGAAGCACCGTAGTGCTCGATAATAAATCTTTGGTCACCCATCCCGTGATCAACCAAAATGAAAGTTGCTTAACCGCTAAAATTGCTGGCCGAGGGCCTGAACCACTACGTCACCATGCTCCTCCGATTTTTATTTAAAATAAAAGTATAGTATAGAAGGCTAAATGGCCAAATGGCTAAAAAATCTTTCTATGAGTATCATTTTATTAGCACGGGCTTAAAACAGATGCAGTGTCTTTTATACTGCTTATTTTATATGTAAAATCTTTTTAAGTATCATAATACAAGAAAAAACCAAAGATTTAAAATGATAAAAACATGTTTTCGATTGTAAGAAACAAGGTCTGAATAGTTTCAATTGCTATGAAGATAACTGTAAATCCAAGCCGTCACTTTGATTGCAACAAGCTTACATGATCGGTGCTCGATGCGAACAATTTCTATCGATAAGTCATGAACGAAACGAAAACAAAAATTGCAATGGATTGTAATTGAAATTTCAACTTGTCAAATCGTAGGTACATGTATACATAATCGCAAAACTGACTTGAAGGATACAATTACATTAATTTCAATGGAGAACTAATAGAAACAGAGTTAGATAATCAGCCCACTGTTCAACTACTGTTTACTTTTTGTAGAAATTGTGCAAAATGTGTATAAGAAAATGAAAGTTGACACATTGCTTGATAGCCATTTTTGTTATATATGTTTATTTATTTATTAACATCAACAAGATTAAATAAATAAATAAATAAATATTCGCATACAATCACACCAATTATCTAGTCCCACGTTAAGTTTCATGAAGAACTTGTGTTATGGATACTAGATAACGGATAAACATACATATATACTTTTTTTTGTAAATACATACAACTTAATATACATATTACACACCCAGACCAAGACAAATAGACATGTTCATGCACACAAATATTTGTCTTGTCCGGGGATCGAACCAGGGACCTCTGGCGCAGAAGGCGGGGTTAGTACCTCTGCGCCAAACAGGTCGTCAAAGAGAAGTCGTCAAGATTAACATTATATCATGCGTACCTAATTGAGTATTAGCTTAAACTTAAACTAAATGCAATCTTAATTATAGATGTTACACATAAGCAATATAAAAATTAAAAATATTGTTTTAACATGAACAAGACAAACAATGACGATAATATTTATAAGATTAAGATTCGAGGCAATAGAAAATAGATTTATTACATATAAAAAATAAAAAAAATAGCTAAACATTTAAATAGATTTGTCATTTAAAGCTTACGTAGATAGTTTAGAAAAAGTATCTAATTAAATGAAAGCAGTGTAGTTACACATTGCTTGTTAGTAGAATAAATGTAATATTTATTTGCAATATAATTTGTCGTAGGATCTTAAGCAATGGATCACTTCGGAAGTTTACGTAAGAAATTACTTGGAGAGATACAAAGTTTCACCATTATTTACGAATGTATTGCAGGCAATCAAGCTACTTCTACTCGGTACCGGAGAGAGTGGAAAAACAACAATAATCAAACAAATGAAAATAATGCACGTTCAAGGATTCTCCACTGCGTAAGTATGATTGAAATTTTTGTATTTTTTCTAGTTTCAAATGTTATCAATCATCAAAAATGTGCTCTTAGTGATGACGAGTAACTTTGAATCATTATGTGAAAATTTTTAAACAAGAAAATACACACATCAAGGAAGGTCTATGATCACTCAATAATTTTCATACAAGAAATAAATAAAATAAATCTTGACTTATATTTTTCTATTTGGTACATACTATTAAAAATTACAATGTTTAACATTTTGGCGGTGTTTTTTTATTAATTGTAATAAGATTGTTTTTACTTTTTGTGCAGTATTGAACAAAAACGTTGTAAATTTTGGCTATTTGAAATTTTGAAATTTTGAACTAAGTAGTTAAAAACCCGCATAATTAAAACAAATCATTTTTTTATTCACGACGGGGAGACTCTTAGCCTTCATCATACCTGATGTTAAGTATTGATAAGGCTGAAGATGGAAGCGAGCCTCGCCCGGAATCCTCAAGCACTGAGGCTATCTTGTCTCTAACTGCCGGAACACAACAATGCTGAAAACATTGTTGTTATTTCGTCAGACTTAGATAAGATGGTGGTAGCTAGCCAGGCGGACTCAACAAGTCCTACCGCCAACTAAACCAAATACATGTACCCCCGCTGGGAAGTGTCCGTTTCGACTGCTCGGCCACAGTGTCCCAGAAAAAAAACGACTACGTCAACATTACGAAGTAATTTGTAGAAAACTAATAAAGAAAACCGCAAATTTGCAGAACCGATATTCAGAAAGTTATAAGGGCTTAACCATGGCCGCGCAGTCGAAACGTGGAGAACTGCGCGGCCACGGAGATCTCAGATACGGGAGCTACATAGACATCTCATTCTTTTTGCTAATCACTGATATGATTTCGCAGAAATTGTAGAAAGTCTTAATAGAGCCTTAAAGTATGTACTTTACGAGTTATAGTTCTTTAAAGTCGTGGCCGCGCAGTTGAAACGGTGACAGCCGAGCGAACATAGGGATCTCAGAAACGGAGCTTCTCAGAGGTCCCATTCTTTTTGCTAATCAGAGATACGATTTCGCAGAATTTATAGAAAGTTAGAGTAAAGCCCTAAAGTTTGTAGTTCACGACCTGTAGATCTTAAAAGCCATGGCCGCGCAGTCGAAACGGTTCGAACCGCGCGCCCACTCAAATCTTAGAAACAGAGCGTCGTAGAGGTACCATTCTTTTTGCTAATCACTGATACGAATGTTGATAGTATATAAATGGCTGGCATAAGGACCTGCATGATATTTAAATAAACCCCTGCGTGTTTCATGAAAACGCCTATAATTTTTGAATAGTTATTTCATGATTCAGAGATTGCATATAGGTACATGCCTCGTATCTAAGATCTTTAAATCTCAATTAAATTAGATATTGCGTGTAATTGATTAAATATTCCGACGAAGCGTCGAAACGTTTTGTGAGAAAAATTACCTGTAAAGCTAGAAGTAGGGTGACCATGATTTGTATTGCGTCAAACAGACATTTCCAAAGGCGTCGCCATTTTAATCACGTAGGTATTACTTATCATAATGAGGTATACGTATGGTTAGTTGGATGAGGAAAGTATAGGTACATATACGAAAATATTTATACCGTTTTCGTATACATACTAACAATAACATATTGACAAAGAAATCACTTATTTAATCGGACACTCATTTATATTTCCTTGAAATAGGTATGCAACGTATTATGATTTGTACAAGTACCATTGTTTTATTTACGTTCTTGATCATAACGATATCGTAACTGTTTTTGTATTTCCATCTGACAAAATACTTTTCTATTTTGGTGTCGGTATCAGAGTTGAATTGAAAGGTGAATTTCAATAGAGTAAATAAGGCTGATTTCAGAATGCGTTCGTATCGATGCCTACTTGTTGCAGTTGCGGTACTGTGTTTAGATACTATAATCTTATCTCTCCCATCAGCTCTGGCACCAATACGGACTTAGACTAAAAATGGCTGCTAGAAATAAAACAGTTCCATAATGAACATTGAAAGTCGATACTACTACCAAGACACAGAAATACTTAAGTTCACAAGAAATCACAGTTTAAATAAAAACAAATAAATGATAAATGATGCTTAATATCTTAATATAAAATATAACAATAGGCAGTTTTATTATAGTAGACTTTAAATCACGTTTTTTTTTTAATCACAGTTCGTTTTCATTATAAGAATCTTAATATAAAATATATCAATAGACAATTATTAACACTCACAGTTCGTTTTCATAATTTGACTAACACTTAGAAACTAACAAATAGAAATCTTTACCTAAATCACATATGTTTTAACAATCACAGTTCGTTTTCATAATAAGTATCTTAATATAAAATATATCAATAGACAGTTGTATTAAAGTAGACTTTAAATCACATAATTATTAACAATCACAGTTCGTTTTCATAATTTGACTAACACTTATAAACTAACAAATAATTATCTACAAGTTGTTATATTTTTTATTTTTATTATTGATGGCCGCGATTTTAAAAAAAAATAATAATAATAGGTTATAATTTTTTTAGTTTAAGTATTAAGTAGGGACGTATACGTATTTTTACCAGAGCTGACGTGAGAAATGAGGATATAGTACTTACCTACACTACACAGCACCGCAACCACAAAAAGTATCGATGCGAACGCATTCTGAAATCAGATTAAGTGCTTGGCCAGACTGAACACGCGGGCGCGGCGCGATGTCTCAAACGTATGAAATTTTACTAGCCGCGCCCATCCGCGTGCCCACTGTGGACACTCGAATAAGGTTTCATATAGGAGTACATCGCGACGCGCCCGCGTGTTCAGTCTGGCTAAGCACTTATTTATGCTATTGAAATTCACCTTTCACTTCATCTCTGATACCAATGCTAAAAAGAAACAAAGTATACAAACTTATGACGTTGCATACTTAATTCTTTGGAAATGTCTGTTTGAGGCAATACAAATCATGGTCACCCTACTTCTAGCTTTACAGGTAATTTTTCTCACAAAACGTTTCGACGCTTTCGTCGGAATATTTAATCAATTACATGACGCAATATCTAATTTAATTGAGATTTAAAGATCTTAGGTACGAGGCACGTACCTATAGTAGTTGCAAAAGTAAGTACTCAGTACCTTAGCAATCTCTGAATCATGAAATAACTATTCAAAAATTATAGGCGTTTTCATGAAACACGCAGGGGTTTATTTAAATATCATGCAGGTCCTTATGCCAGCCATTTATATACTATCAACATTCGTATCAGTGATTAGCAAAAAGAATGGAACCTCTACGACGCTCTGTTTCTAAGATCTGAGTGGGCGCGCGGTTCTAACCGTTTCGACTGCGCGGCCATGGCCTTTAAGATCTACAGGTCGTGAACTACAAACTTTAGGGCTTTACTCTAACTTTCTATAAATTCTGCGAAATCGTATCTCTGATTAGCAAAAAGAATGGGACCTCTGAGAAGCTCCGTTTCTGAGATCCCTATGTTCGCTCGGCTGTCACCGTTTCAACTGCGCGGCCACGACTTTAAAGAACTATAGCTCGTAAAGTACATACTTTAAGGCTCTATTAAGACTTTCTACAATTTCTGCGAAATCATATCAGTGATTAGCAAAAAGAATGAGATGTCTATGTAGCTCCCGTATCTAAGATCTCCGTGGCCGCGCAGTTCTCCACGTTTCGACTGCGCGGCCATGGTTAAGCCCTTATAACTTTCTGAATATCGGTTCTGCAAGTTTGCGGTTTTCTTTATTAGTTTTCTACAAATTACTTCGTAATGTTGACGTAGTCGTTTTTTTTCTGGGACACTGGCCGAGCAGTCGAAACGGACACGCTGGGAATCGAACCCGGGGTCCCTGGCTCTGATACTGGTGGCTGTTACTACTAGACCACAGGGCGGTTATAAAACAATTACAATTCACAAAATGAAAGAAATACACAGTCGAAATTATGAACATTCTAGCTTTTGAAAGGTATCAAATTGAAAAAATATCGGTTAAGATTTACTATAATAGGTAATCTCTCTACGAAAACAGGTAAAAACGAAAACTATTTTTACTTCTTCTTATCGAGTGTGGATTAGTGGCCACCTCTAGTGTCAGAGTTTATCAAGCCGCCTATAAGGCCTCTGACTTGGCTTAACGACTGTAATCAAATGACAACAGTCGGGACCGACGGCTTAACGTGCCATCAGCACGGAAGCTCTCAGTTGTAATGCCACTTTGCGGTCACCCATTCGACACCTGACCGGGCCGAACTTTGCTTAACAAACGTGATCGAATACAGAACAGAACATATACAGAACTGTTACCCCTACAGCATGTAAGAGCAACTGATTTTCTGATTCTCGGGCTTATTGGTTTGTAAATTGTATTTGTAAATGAATAATAAATAAATAAATGTCATTTTTTTTCAGGGAACGAACAGAAAAGGCGAAGTACATAAGACACAACATCCACGAGTCCATATTTGACATCGTCACAAACATGGCCCCTTTAAGCATTCCTTTGCAAAATCCTAGAAATGTGCAAGCGCAGAACTATATTCTGCGATGTGGCCCGGCAGGACCACCGGAATATAATGAGGTATGAATCATCATCAGGCATGATACATTCTAATAGAAAATACTAGAAAAAACCACTTGTTCAGAGTCTGGCCAACGGTTCTAAGCACTAAAAAAGAGCGGTAAATTAAAAAAGTAGGTGCTGTAACTACTGATTGTAGTTGGAAAAAATTGTTTGATACTTCAATTTAATATTTTTTTATGGACTAGGCTGCAGAGCCGACGAAGAGTACAGGAAATAAATAACAAGTTTTCTTTATTATTTATGACTAGCGGCCGCTCACGGCTCACCCGCGTGGTTCCCGTTCCCGAGGGAATATCGGGATAAAAAGTATCCTATGTTCATAACTAGGCTATTTACTATATGTGTACCAAATTCCATTCAAATCGGTTTAGTAGTTTCGGAGCCTATTCAATGCAAACAAATAACAATCAAATCTTTCCTCTTTATAATATTAGTATAGATTTAATATGATTCATAAATCAAAGTCGGATTATAAAAATTCAAACAAACGTAAAATAATCAATACTTAATTTTACTTAAGATAAGTATCAAGACTTATTACCTATAGCTGCAACAGTGACATGCATGTCAGTTAAAAAAATATTGCTATTTGAAGAATTTTAAAAATAATCCAGTGCAAAGAACCGCTCTGGCCAGACTCTAACAAGTTACTACGAAACATTTTTTGCTACGAAAACGCCTTTTTCGTAGCTAAATCGTAGCGAGAATCGTTCGTAGTAAGTAGAAAGTGATCTCAGCTACGATGATTCCCAAAGATTGACAAGTGATTGAAATTAAATACCTCTTTCGATGGGTGGGTGTAAGTTCTATAGGAACATTAGTAATATATCTTCAGAGCTGCAGTTAATAGAAAACTTCGATCATATTCATATTTATTTACTAGCCGGTAGCGGTTTCACCCCTCTGGTTCCCGTTCCCGTGCTAATATCAAAAAGTCCTATCTTAGTGCTCGCCTACATCATTAAAGGATCCAAAAATTCAGCTTAATCAGTTCAACCGTTTGGGCTGTTCGTTTTCTGTCACGGTATTGTTTTATTAGTATCGTAACGACTTAGTTTCACTTTTTTTTTTGACAAAACTTGTCGATAAGTGTTTTGCATTTTGCAAATACAAAATATGTCCTAAAAAGTAAGTATTTTAAATAAAATACAATATGCTTTTCTAAAAAAAGCATTTAAATACAAAATGGAATTCGAACCCGCATCCTTGGGAGTCCGGCCCAATGCACTAACCAATTATGCTGCAGAGACCTATGAGGACACGTCGAACGTAGGACGGTGAATGTACTAGAAAAATTCGACGTGCACGTGCATTGGGCCGGACTCCCAAGGATGCAGGTTCGAATCCCGTCAGGGCGACATGAGACTAGTTGCTTTTTTCTAGTATATTTTCTTGTTTAATATTTATCACATAAAAATAGCATTGTAAAATGCAAAATTAAAAAGTTATAATTAGATGGCTGTTTCATCTTAATCGATAGTCAAACATCTGTAAAGATGTTTCTTTCGAATGCGAGGATATTTCTCTCATTGATGAAGCGACGGTGGCCAACACCGTAGGACGGTGAATGTACTAGAAAAATTCGACGTGTCCTCATAGGTCTCTGTAGCATAATTGGTTAGTGCATTGGGCCGGACTCCCAAGGATGCGGGTTCGAATCCCGTCAGGGCGACATGAGACTAGTTGCTTTTTTCTAGTATATTTTCTTGTTTAATATTTATTACATAAAAATAGCATTGTAAAATGCAAAATTAAAAAGTTATAAAAAGGTATTTTGTATTTAGTATTATGCATTTTATATAGTAGTATTTTCAAAATGTCACATCTCTAGCAGTGAACGTGTTAAGTATGAATGGTTTTCTTTACAAAAAATATTTCTGTTACTTTGCTGCAGTATTAGTGGTTGTATGATTAAAAAGATTAAGATATGTTGATTTAAAAAAAAATAGCTTTTTAAATGCAATTTTTTTTATAAAAAAACTAGCGGCCGTGCGCGGTTTCACCCGCGTGGTTCCCGTTCCCGTGGGAATTTTGGGATCATTTATAGCCTATGTTACTACTTGGGGTCTAAGGATTCTCTATACCAAATTTCGTCAAAATCGGTCCAGTAGTTTTGAGTTTATTCGTCACATACAAAAATACAAATCTTTCCTCTTTATAATATTAGTATAGATTATTATATTATATAGTATAGATAGTAGACAAATCGACCCGGCTCACCAGTGTCACCCACCTGAAAACAACTTGTAAGGCACCACACATACGAGCAGCTCTTGCTCCGACTGCGCTGTCGACATTGGTCGGCAGCTATATTCGACGCGTCGACAGCTAGCGTCAACTAAAGGCGACACTGCCGACCAATGTCGACAGCTGCAGTTAGCTCGGTCGACAGCTGCTGCCGAACATTGTTGACAGCTGCAGTTGGCGCTGTCGGCCGGTACATTCAACTATCCCTATTTTCATGATCCCTGGAGATAGTTGGAATACTATTTTAACAGGTTATGGTCCCACTATCTCCATCAGTGCTGCCACCAGTAGTTACTTACTGAAACGTACATATGACGTATTATCCTGACACAAAACAGTGAATATTGTCTTCCTAATTATTTATTCCTAAGATTTTTTTTTAACAGGTAAATTCGTCGAATGCGGCCGATTTTGTTACTTTTGATTAGAAAAAAATAGAAGATTTAGTTAATGTTCACTGGGAATATTATCAACGTTTGATAATTATTTAATATTAGATATTTTTGCATGTTGTATGTTGACAGCTGGTAATTCAGAACTTCTTACTAATGAGGAAAGTGGGATAAAACTTCCCACATTCTCCATCGATGGAGATTCATTATGGGGATAGTGGGATGTACATTGATCGTCAGCAAAGTGCTGCTCGTGCGTGTGGCGCCTTAGTTGGATCGATTTTTTTCTAGATTTTTCTCCAAAAAATAGCGTATAGTTTTTTTTTCTAGTTAAAAAATGTAGTAATATTTATTTCAGGAATATTTCGATTTCGTGAGGAAACTGTGGAGAGACGCTGGTGTAAGGGAATGCTACAAAAGATCTCATGAGTACCAGCTTATCGACAGTGCAGAATAGTAAGTATTTGATTAACTCAACACGTTCATAGTTCCGATTTTTAGCGTAGGTGAGTGCGGAACTTATTCTTATATTAAAAACTAGAGGCCGGGCGCGGTTTCACCCGCGTGGTTCCCGTTCCCGTGGGAATTTTGGGATCATTTATAGCCTATGTTACTACTTGGGGTCCAAGGATTCTCTATACCAAATTTCGTCAAAATCGGTCCAGTAGTTTTTGAGTTTATTCGTTACATACAAAAATACAAATCTTTCCTCTTTATAATATTAGTAGGTTAAATATTGTTTTTATAAAAATAATAAAAACCGACTTCAAAAAACAAAAAATAAACCTTTTAGAAACGGTGCCAGCCAAGGCATAAAAATAAAAGCATATAAGCAAGTGCAATGTAGAATGCCTTGACTGGCACTGACTCAAAAAGGTTTATTTTTTGATTTTGAAGTACCGATATAATTTTTTTCCAATATCCGTATCCATATCCGAAACGCCATATCCGTAACATCCCTGATGAAACCTGGCGTGTCGAATTTTTCGTACCTACGATGACGTCACGAGCGAGATTTAGTAATGTGGAAATGTTATTGACGAGATCTTTTTGCTTTTAAAAGTCGGTTTTTAATGTCCTAACTGCTAGGGCACTGGCTTCCTTATGGATGGATGAGGAGAACGGGCTATGACGCACGAAGGCCCAATGCGGATTTGGGGCTTATTACGACAGCGAGTACAGTCGGGCCAACGGCTTAACGTTCCTTTCGAAGGACGGAGGGACATGAGATTACTTTGCTTTCATTAAAAAAAAGTTGTTCGTAGTCGTCCTACTTAGTACGAATTGACATTTACTGTCAACGTTTTTGTCAACTATTGGAAGCTACTCATGGCGGTAAAGCAATTTACGGATATGAAAGAGACAAAGTATAGTTGAAATTATAGTTTTCGACAACGATTATAGCACAGACCTATATCGAGATACACGAAAATAATAAATAAATAATAATAAATAAATATTTCCATACAATCACACCAATTATCTAGCCCACGTTAAGTATCATGAAGAACTTGTGTTATGGATACTAGATAACGGATAAACATACTTATATACTTTTTTTTGTAAATACATACATAATATACATATTAAACACCCAGACCAAGAAAAGAGCGCATTAAACTGTATGAAAACCAGGGGTGTTAAGGATATCCATATACGAAACCGAAACTATCGGATATCATCGCTGGGAATCGAACCCGGGAACCCTGGGTCTAATACCGGTGGTTGTTACCACTAGACCAGAGAGGCGGTTAAAATACTTATAAAATAAAAGCCAAATATTTGTCTCATACAATAAAAATATTGTAGGTAGCTCGGACATAAATAATCAACTACCTGCCGATATAAAATAAATACGGTCCGTAGCCATGCCATTACCTTAGTGTGACCGGTGCGCTTGCACCGATACGGTTAGTGCCTTTATAGAACGTCTTATTGTTAAGGGAAATTATTTAGGTGCAGAATATAAACACATAAGTGGCAGCAATATACCTAATAGGTAAAATGTATAATGATAAAGGAGATGGCTAAGCAACTGCCTATAACATGTATATTAATGTCCTACTAGGGCGTAACATTAAAATATTCATATTTTAATTATTTCGAGTTCAATATTCATATACAACTTTCATGAAATAATCAATTTATTAAAAGATTTCAAGTTGGTTTTGATGTTATTGTTTGACAAGAAGAATGTCCGTATTACGAAATCTGTGGGCAACAAACCTTCTTTTATTTTATATTTGTGTAAACTAAAACAACTAATATTAGAGAATTTATGTTTATTAATTATTAAAAAAATATGATCTTCTTCATTTTGTTTGTTCTTAACAGATCTCCGAAATCACAAAATAAGTAATAAGTTTGGTGGACTACAATTGACAAGTAATGAGCATCCGTATATGATACGGCTACGTTCAGACGGCATTATTTTACCCGCAAACCACACACTAGTTTTTTTTATTAAAAAGAGCAGTGGCAGTCGAAAATACTTGTCCACATATTCTCCATGTGAGAAAATATCGTGTTTAAGAAATATTTTTCACGTGAATTTCCGAATTTGTCACCTAAGAGGCCGAGTCTGACTGCTTTCAGAAAAAATATTGCTTTGAACGTAGCCTAAATTAACCAAATATAAAACGTCAACCTGACAGACGGAGGAGTTTTTTCATGATTTTATTTTCAAGATTTTAACTGTTTCCAAAGTTCCTGAAAGTTATTTGGGTTGGCATTAGTAATTCGCATCCCGAATTAGGAATTGATAAGGGTTGATTTTTGTAGGGGTTGGTTACCCCTTTCAATTGACACCCCCCCCACCCCGCGGAGATGCCTGGTTTTTTTTTTACACGTGTTTGAAGTTACGTGTAACGGAACGTTATTTTACGTTATAGTAATAAATTTTAGGTTGTTTTATCCCTTATTTTTATTATTTAGTATTCATTTATTATTATTTATTATTATTCTTCATAAATATATTGTAAAAACAACAAACAAAATTAAAATAATTATTTTTATGAAAATAATCATGAAACGGAACGCATTTTTCCGCCATCTTGTATGCAGTCTCCACACAAGTAAAGTTGTAGTTTTTTCAACTTGGAATGAATAGTTAAAAATTAGTGACAGAACCGAATTAGTAAACCCCGACCTCACGTGGTACTAGTCTGTCCTACCCCTAGAGTGTATATAAAAGCCCGGAGGCGCGGAGGGAGAGCAGCCCCCGCGCGCTGTAATAAATCGCAGGCACCATGTGAGCCGAAGCGGCTGAGGCTGGTCGCCGCAGGCGACCAAAAAGCCGAAGCTGCGTAGGGGAACATGAAGTGCCTGCGGTTTGTTACGCAGGGGCGGAGGGGCTGCACTTCCCGCAGCGCCGGAGACGTTCGGAAGCCTAATATTCAATGAGTCGACTTGTAGGTTATTGACCTTCACAAAAAAAAAACTACAGGTTTCCGCGCCTAGGGAGTGAGGGGGGAGGGACCCGACCCCTCCCCCCCTCCTTTAATACTAAATCGGGATGCGAATATCTAATGCAACCCCAGTTATTTCATACGAAACACTAATATTCCGCTATCCAGCATTATATATTACTAGGTTCAGTGTAAATACATTGCTAGGCAGTCGTCCATACAAAATTTAGCCATCTCCTTTTAAATAGAAAAATATTGGAAAAAATCAACTCGGCTACAAGTGAATTCGCAGAAGGGACTTGAACCCACGACCTTTGGAAATGCGGTCCAATGCTCTAAGTCACTTGTGGTCGAGTTGATTTTTTCCAATATTTTTCTATTTATAATTTATCATAAGTATAAAAATAGCATTGAAAAATGCTAACATTAAAAAATCACAAAATAGGTAAAATAAAATTTACTAAAAGTTTTAACATTATCAAACAGAACACACAATATCAATATAAGCAAAACGTCGCTAGGTGACCGACATGTCAGTTCCTTATAGCGGCCAGCACCACAAGTGGTCTTCATGGCGGTAAGTATCATCAACACTTTTCATCACGTCTCGTAGCTAAATTCTAAGAAGGCATACACAAAAGCATCGAGGAATCCGTGGCGTTTTGGTTCGCGCGCTCGGCCTGCGATTGTTGAGGCTAAGCAACTTTCGCAACGGTCGGTCACGGGATGGGTGACCCAAAATGTACAATTTCGAGCTCCTCCGCGCTTTGGAAGGCACGTTAAACCGTTGGTGTAAATAATTGTACTTACAGAGACCCGTTGTTTTATTTTAGACTGACTTTTTGGACAAATTGCGATCTGCGTGAAATTATAGATGTTTTTCAACTACCATCCTGTACTTAAGTAAAAATAGGAGGATATTAGCCTACTGCTACCATGCTGGCCAGACGGGATGGTAGAGGGTTTATTTCAAGTTTTCCTTCTCTTGCACAGGTTTTCAATGCGTCGAGCCTCTTAGTCGACTCTTACGACATCCCAGGCATGTAAGGGAGTGGTGACACTTGTATTCTTAGGCCGTCACCACACGGCATAAAAATCCTAATAATATAGCATCCTAATATACCGCTATGGTTTTTAATTTTGCTTTACAATGTTATAAATTATACTTTAGCCATTTCACAGATGAAATGGTTGTAAACAACACCCATATCTAACCTCATAAGATTATTAACACCTACTTACACTTTATTTATGATTTTGTAATTTTTGCATTTTTTAATGCTATTTTTATACTTATGGTAAATTTTTAAAATAGAAAAATATTGGAAAAAAATTAACTCTGCCACAAGTGAATTCTCAGACGGGAATCGAACCCGCGACCTTTGGAAATCCGGTCCAATGCTCTTGCATTGGAATTTAGCATTGGACCGGATTTCCAAAGGTCGCGGGCTTGTGGCCGAGCTAATTTTTTCCAATATTTTTCTATTTTAAAAATTTACCATAACCTACTTACACGTTTTATTGTTATGTGTATGTATGACAATAATAAACTTAACGTGTGCTGATACCTACTTACTCACTAAGTTTTCGCAAAAAATGATTTCTGCAAGCTGGCTGGATTATCCTTTTTAGGGTTTCGTAGCCTAATGGCAAAAAATCGGCAAAGTGCGAGTCGAACTCGCACATGAAGGGTTTCGCCTCTCACCCAAGGTTGCCTGGAAGAGACTGCTACGTAGCTGTAAGGCCGCCTATTGTGTGTTCCTCTTTTTTGACATTTTCTCTGTATGTGTGTTGTTTTTGTATCGTGTGCAATAAAATTTCTATTATTATTATTGGCAAAATGCCATTATAATTTTTCGTATGCAAAAATAAGTTTGATTTTCATAGTGTTTGTATGAATGACAAAGTTATACTTGCGGTTTTGGAAAATGTGCTATAGCTCTGAAACTACTAAATAAATTTCGTTCAAACCAAATTTCGTTAAAAGTTTTTATAAAGATCTACATCTAATATTTTTTTTTGATTTTTCACTTTCTTATTTTAAAAGTTAGAGGAGGGAACTACTACTTTGGAAGTGTACATCTTTCAAACGGTTGACTTTAAGAAAAAATCTTTTTAGAAACCTCAATGCATTTTTAAAGACCTATCTATAGATACACCACACGTATAGGTTTGATGAAAAAAAAATTTTCAGTGTCAGTTCCATGTATGGGGAACCCCCCTTAATTCATATATTTTTTATTTTTGTGTAAAAACCGTAAAGCGGTTTACAGAATACATCTACCGACCAAGTTTCAACTGTGTGATCATTATAGTTTTGGAATAAAGTGGCTGTGACATCTTACCACTTTGGAAGTGTATATCTTTCAAACGGTTGATTTTGAGAAAAAACTGTAATAGAAACTTCAATGTAATTTTTAAAGACCTATCTATAAATACGCCTCAAGTATAGGTGTGATGAAAAAAAACGTTTTTTCAAATCCATTTCGGGAAAAATGCTATATTTCTAAAACTGACAACCATATTTCGTTCAAACCAATTTTCGTTGAAAGTTTTTATTAAGATCTACAGCATATATATATATATATATATATATATATATATATATATTTTTTTTTTCACTCTTATTTCAAAAGTTAGAGGGGCGGGGGTGGACACACATTTTACCACTTTGGAAGTGTATATCTTTCAAACGGTTGACTTTGAGAAAAACTTTTTAGAAACCTCAATGCAATTTTTAAAGTCCTATCTATAGATATCCCAAACGTATAGGATTGATGAAAAAAAATTTTTCAGTGTCAGTTCCATGTATGGGGAGCCCGCCCATAATTCATATATTTTTTTATTTTTGTGTAAAAACCGTAAAGCTGTTTACAGAATACATCTACCTACCAAGTTTCAACTGTGTAATCTTCATAGTTTTGGAATAAAAAGGGTGTGATATACATCGGTTTGGCCGAATCTATAAGGGTTTCGCTTTTTGCCTTTAGGCTACGAAACCCTAAAAACGAAACCCTTATAGATTCGTCATGTCCGATGTATCTTCACAGTCACTTTATTCCAAAACTATGAGTATTACACAGTTGAAACTTGGTAGGTAGATGTATTCTGTAAACCGCGCTGTAGACCTTTATAAAAACTACTATAGAAAATTAGTTTGAACGAAATATATTATGCAGTTTCAGAGCTATATAACTTTGTCATTCATACAGACACTATGAAAAACAAAGTTATTTTTGCAGACGAAAAATTATAGTGGTTTTTTGGGTAGGTGTAATTAATATAATAATAATAATAGTAGAAACATTATTGTACACGATACAAAAACAAACACATACAGAGAAAATGATAAAAAAGAGGAATACACAATAGGCGGACTTATTGCTACATAGCAATCTCTTCCAGGCAACCTTGGGTGAGAGACGAAACCCTTCATGTGCCAGTTCGACTCGCTTTTGGCCGATTTTTTTGTTTTGAGTGAGGGGAATGCATTTACGCATACCAAACTGTTATTCTGGCATCACCTAGAATACTGGACTCGCGAGTCCAGCACCCTATCCCTCGCCGCCCCTCGCTCGGAGGGAGGACGGGAGAAGGGAGGGACCACGGGGGTATTACCTGGCTGGATTATCCTACTTAATATTGTAAATGCGATAGCATGTCAGTTTGTTCATTTGTTTATTTGTTTGTTAGTCTTTCACGCTAAAAGTACTGAACGGATTTGAATGAAATTTGGCTCAGATATTATAATAGCCTGGATTAACACATAAGATATTTTTATCCCGATATTCCCACGGGAACGGCAACCACGCCGGCGATTGAAACCGCGGGCCGCTAGTAATTCATAATGGTAGATATGATAATTGTTTACTAGATAACAATCGACCCGTCTCATAATTTCTCCAGACAGCGACTAAAAACATTTTACAAAACTTGCATAATGTCCACTCAGCTTTTGTCTAATATTTCTCTAATGAAAAAATGAGCATATTTTGGTTTAGTTTCCTAGATAGAGTTGATCTCATAGAGAAGGCGGACTACGTGCCGTCCGATGCCGACATCCTGAGGTGCCGGCAGAAGACCACCGGCATACAGAAGATTGAGTTTAAAGTCAAGGTGAGTAAGGTTTATTATTCATTAGAAACATAGTACACTATAGATTAGTTTCCTAGATAGAGTAGATGTCATAGAGAAGGCGGACAACGTGCCGTCCGATGCCGACATCGTGAGGTGCTGACAGAAAACCACCGGCATACAGAAGATTGAGTTTAAAGTCAAGGTGAGTAAGGTTCATTATTCATTCGCAACAGTCCACTATAGATTAGTTTCCTAGATAGAGTAGATGTCATAGAGAAGGCAGACTACATTCCGCTCGATGCCGACATCCTGAGGTGCCGGCAGAAGACCACCGGCATACTGAAGATTGAGTTTAAAGTCAAGGTGAGTAAGTTTCATTATTCATTGATAACATCTTTTACTATAATAATATGTATTGACGACCTCCGTGGTAAAGTGGTACGTACACCAGTTTCAAGGTGTCGCCTACTCTGAGGTCTCGGGTTCGAATCCCGGTAGGGGCAAATGTTTGAATGATGAATACGAGCATTTGTATCCGAGTTATGGATGTTTATATATATTTCTACACATAAATACTTTTATATGTACAATTATATATTTAAAGGTATATATTTATTTTAAACCTGGGAAAATCCATTCGGATACGAAAGGTTTGGTCAGCAAGTCTGCCAACATTTGATCAGTTGACAAATGATCCAAAGTTATCCCCCTTTTAACACGCAACACATCCCTAATGAAAAAGTACCTTAATATCGATTTGTTTGCTCTTGGCATGATATCTTCAGCAAGGCAAATGTCACTTAAATTATTAGCATGCATGTTAACCTTACCTAGCTTATGTAGACACAATTCGTTCAACAGACTATTTAAGTACACAGCTTCTTTCATAGTCTAGCATAATCCCGTAGGTTTAAGTAATAAACCGCGAGTCATCGTACCATATAAGTACCTCAGGATTCGTTTCGCAGCCCTCCAATGACTCCTGTGGGTTATATGCAAATTGAGCAAGTTTTGCTGTAGCATTTGCCCCTACTGGGATTCGAACCCAGGACCTCAGAGTAGGCGATACCTTGAAATTGGTGTACGTACCACTACCACGGAGGTCGTCAAATAGAAGTAATATTATTGTAAAAACTTGTCTTTACATTTAACTGTTAATTGTACTAAAATAATATTTTTCTTATTCTTTGTTTTCTAAGCTCAAAATTATTCTCGTAACCAGGTACCTAAATCAATGCATGGAGGAATACAAGACTTCTGGATGTTCGACGTGGGAGGACAAAGGGGCGAAAGGAAAAAGTGGATACAGGTTTTTAAGTTTGTATATAGTTATCAAATAAAATACCACTTGGTTGTTTTTTTATAAACAAGAACGAGACTTAACCTCCTTTATACCTGATGTTAAGTATTGATAAGGCTGAAGGTGGAAGCGCGCCTCTTCCGGAATCCTCAATCACTGAGGAACTGGCTATCTTATCTCTAACTGCCTGAATACAAGAATGCTGAAAACGTTTGAAGGACAAGTTTGTATATCTTTTAGATTTGGCCTTTTTCACTCTTCCGCTTCAAGTTTAATTTACTAGCTCAAAAATATTTAACATATAGGCATGTTAACCAAAAATGTGTGGTTCCCTTTTGTGAATTACGGGGAGCCTCTTAGCCTTCATCATATCTGATGTTAAGTATTGTTAAGGCTGAAGATGGAAGCGAGCCTAGGAAGGAATCCCCAATCACTGAGGAACTGGCTATCTTATCTTTAACTGCCGGAACACAACAATGCTGAAAACATTGTTGTTATGGTGTCAGACTTAGATAAGATGGTGGTAGCTAGCCAGGCGGACTTACAACAAGTCCTACCACCAACCAAACCGAATATAATTTGTATTCCCGCTAGGAATCGAACCCGGGACCCCTGGGTCTGATACCGGTGGTTGTACCACTAGACCACGGAGGCGGTTAAAAATAAATATCGAATAACACTGCAGTGCAGCGACTTTTTCTCAAACATGCATGGAAATGTTGTCATTATTCGGAAATTCGATTAGTTCGAAAATAATGACAACATTTCCATGCATGTTTGGGAAAAAAACTTTTTCTCAAACATGATATGTTGTCATTATTTTAGAAAAAAGAACACGCGAAGTATAGAATTTACGGACAAATAAAATCAAATCCATTGCAGGAGCGTTTTTTTAATTTGGAACAAAACAAAGAGTATTTAACAACTCCAGCACGCCGTTTCATACAACATTGCTGGAGCGCTGTAATGTGCCAAATTAAAAAAGACTCTCCTGCAATGAATTTGATTTTCTTTTAGTAATTATTTAATGTATAATAAAAAAAAGTATGTTTTATTTCCCTGCATTCTTTTGAGAAAAGCACTATATATGCCTCGGCGGAAATGGCAATTGCCTATCTCGTATTAGTGAAGTCCTCGCCTACGGCTCGGCCTTCAAACTCATACTCGACCTGCAATTGCCTATTTCACGGCCTTTACAATAATGTAATTTACTATGAGGTAGACAAGAGAACTATTAAATTCCCTACACATGACTGCAGTTTTCCCCGCTCCTCGCCGCATTTTTGCCTGCCTACTTAGATTATTAACAAAGGTACTGTACTGATTTTTTGTATAAACCCCTAAAAATATACAGATCTCGTGCTGTAACTAATGATTTCGCAATGCAGTGGATAGCAAATTAAAACAAAATCGTTTATATTGACCAGGTATTCGAAGGCATCCACGCGATCTGGTTCCTGGTGGCTTGCAGCGACTTTGACCAGCAGCTCCGGGAAGAACAGAGCCAGAACAGGTTGCAGGAAGCTCTGGAGCTGTTCGAAGATGTCTGGCAGAGCAGGTACGATGATGTAGGGAATGGTATTGAAAACAACCTTTTAAAACGCAATCTTTATTACGTAACAGATTTAGTTTAAAATTGCGTGTTATTTTCGTTTTTTTTTTTAGAATGGGTGTGAGACCACTTTTACATTAGGCTTGAAAAGTGTTCACATTTCTTATATAAAATACAGTGAATGGTGATGATGATGATGATGAATGGCTTACGTCTTTAAAGTTCAAAGTCGATTGGAGAAATTTGATATTTATGTTTAGACCTGCTGGTGACCGAACATAGTTTAATTTGCGAGGTGTACCTACTTACGTCGTTTATCTTAATAATTTAGGATAACGTGATGACAATTCAGTTATGTAGGTATTTTGATCAGAAAAAACCATATTTTATCCAGATTTCTCATCTCGGCGGGACTGATCGTCTTCTTGAATAAGCAAGACATATTAGAGCAAAAGATATCTCAAGGGCGGAGCATCGCGCCCTACTTCCCCCAGTATACTCTGTTCCCAAGCTCTGGTGATGAGTATACTAGGACTAAGATGTTTATCAAGAGTATGTTTGTGGTAAGTTCAGCTTAAAAACCTACCTAACTTAGCGGCTTAAAGTGTACCTATTTCGCTACTTAATGGAAGCTATACAAGACCATGTGATATCGTTATTTCAAACTGAAATAATAACTTATCTAAGTCTGACGCCATAATAACAATGTTTTCAGCATTGTTGTGTTCCGGCAGTTACAGATAAGATAGCCAGTTCCTCAGTGGTTGAGGATTCCGGGAGAGGCTCGCTTCCATCTTCAGCCTTATCAATACTTAACATCAGGTATGATGAAGGCTAAGAGCCTCCCCGTCGTTAATAAAAAATAAAAAAAATAAAAACTCAATATTGTTTATTCAGTCTAGGCTGTTACCAGCACTTATGAACGTCTAAGAAGCTACGCCATCGGATCACAAACCCTACTGCGGAAGACCGCGTAACGAGAAGAACCGGCAATAAACTCGTCAAGGGGTGCTTTTTTCTCTCTGCTTTATTCCATAATTACAGAGTCGTCAAATTTAAAAGTGACCTAAGCAAATCAGTATAGGATATACATTTCTGGCATAACAAGACTACTTAGTACTGCAAGCTGTGACGTACAAGCTCTAAGTACACCGTTAAGACAAGCAGACTGGAGTAGACCCATTTCCGCTGGCGACACCCGTTCAAGAGCATGAGGCATGAACAGCCATCGCTTCGCTTAACCATATTTTAGGGAACGAAACGACCCGCCTCACACGACACCGCTCATTCTAGATTTCTTCCATACAAAAAGTTTGGTGCAACTTTAGATAATGTGAATTGTATTTAGTTGATTGAGTGTGAGGGGAAGGGAGGGGGGGGTGTCCCCCTATCCCCCACCAAAGCATATGACACAGAAGCGCATACTTTTTGAAATGAATTTTTAAAGTTTCTAATAATGTATGATATTGGTATTTGACCTTTTACATTAAAAAATGGCCTTTTTTTTATTCATGACGGAGAGACTCTTAGCCTTCACCGAACCTGATGTTAAGTATTGATAAGGCTGAAGATGGAAGCGAGCCTCTCCCGGAATCCTCAACTACTGAGGAACTTACTTTAAAAAATGTTCCTGGCGCTTCGCCGGTCGTTGCCGCGACACGCTCGCTACGCTCGCTCGCGCGTTTTTTGGTCGGAGTTCTTACTTAACCTAAACCTAATACCTACAGTACTTTCTTTGAAGCCTCCGCTGGCTTCACCCCCGACCGCCACATCCCGCTGCTTCTGTGTTTGCGACCGATTGACAGTTCTAAACAAACCTTTAAATATATTTAAATATTTGTGTGGATGAACATGTCTATTTGTCTTGGTCTGGGTGTTTAATATGTATATTATGTATGTATTTACAAAAAAAGTATATAAGTTTGTTATCTAGTATCCATAACGCAAGTTCTTAATGAAACTTAATGTGGGCTAGATAATTGGTGTATGCAATTATTTATTTATTAACCTAAACTAAAAATGTATGAAAAAAAATGCGTTTTCTCGGTAAATGCTTTGTTTGGGGGATGGAGGGCTCCCTATATTAAGGTTTAAGGTTTAAGACATTTATTCTCATTAAGAATTACACATTAATTCACTTACATGAGAACAACACAATTAACAAACAAACAATACATATTCTAGAGATACGTACTTATGGACGGTAGTTTTAAAAACATTGTCACAACAAATACACGAGCACCGCGAGCCTCAGGCATCGGGCGCAATGATAACAAAACATTGATGTAAACAAAAAAACGCTCAGCGCCACGCTAGATGTGGCTTATTTAAAATAATTTGTTATGTTTAAGACTAATTCATTTTTCTTTTTGTATTGTTTTAGATTAGATGTTTGGTATTGAAAGTAATCAAAGCTTTCTTTTAAAGCTTTTATCATTTTGTTTTAATTTGATTACGTTTTTTTTTTATTCTTTTAAATTGCAGACTTAAGTGCAAGTGCAAAGCATTAATACAAATGATGGTTCGTTTATATTGAGACTTTTAACCGCCTTAAAAAAAAAAAGAAAAGAAGGAGGTTATACCTATTTATTATTGTAGATTTATTTATTTGAACTTATGTAATGTTTTAGCAGTTTTTTGAATGTGTTAATTGATTGGGTTTCTTTAATGTCCTTGGGAAGCTTGTTATAAATTTGTGCACCTTCAAATAAAATATTTCTTTTGCCATAATTTGTTAACAATGTATATTATATTTTCCATGTACGTTTAACTCAAATACAAAACCTTCCAGGACATAACGACGAAGAAACGCGCCCGCACCAAGCAGCTGACCAGCCCGGAACGTTTCGTGGTGACGGAGGCGACGCGGCCCCGCGAGTGCTACTTCCACTTGACCACCGCGACGGACACGGACAACGTTCGCGCCGTGTTCAGGGACGTGCACCAGATGATACTCACGCATATACTCAACAACATTGGGGTGTATTGAAATGTGAAGAAGTGTGAAAAAATGCGACAAATATGTATAAAATAATTTATTAAAAAAATATTCGATATAGTCGTTTCTTTCTTTTAAGATGATTTCTGTAGGCTTATTACGAGTTTGGCAAACTCGACGTTACAGTAAACGTTAATGTAAAATGTAGCTCTGTCTCTTTCATATTTAGCGACTGTTTTACCGACATGAGCAGTGTATCCGATAGTCTACGCTCACGAGTCCTGTTAATGTCATGTTAAGCAAACTCGTAATAGGGGTACAGATCTCATATAGGTATTCTTAGCAAGTTCCCCCACTCACGAGCCCGGCCCGAGCAGCGCGGTATAAAAGGCAGCGCAGTCGGCGCGGGCGCTCATTTGGTGCTTGGCTTTCGGATGCGACGGACGTTTCCCCATTGTAGTTATTTGTGTTTCGTTTGTTCATTTTCGGTTGATTTAGATTTGTGGGTTGTATTGTTTTAATTAAAATTATAAGAAAATATAAGTTTTAGGTTGCTGTATCCCGTTATTTTTTTTAAATAATTTTTACTTCTGGTTTGTAAAATCAGAAGTGGGATAACCACGTGTTCATATAGCTCATTTTTAGCCATCCAAACGTAATTTTTGTGTTTTATAGCAGTGTTCAGTGTTTTAAAAATATCGGTTGTGATTACTAGTTGTTATTTTTGTGTAAAATTAAGAGTTTAACGTAATTTAAAAATGTCGGGACGTTCCGCTAGATCTGTAGAACATAACTATCGTAATAAAAACCGGCGTTCAAAGGATAAATCTCGTGAACGCCGTAGTCATCGTTCCTCTGATACGCCGCCATTATCCAGGCGTGATGATCGAACTGCAGAATATAGGAGCCGATCGAATAAGCGTCATAAAGCTTCGAATAGCTCGCTAAGTAGAACTCGCGATCGCCGTAATAGTTCAAGCGACCGCCACGAGAGCATACAAAACTTGTCATTAGATCGGATCCTCACTAGATTAGATGCTATTGAAAATAGGCTACAGCAACTGATAAATATGGGAACACGGGACGTGAGTGAAACACGAGACGGCTGTCAACGCACTGACGTATATTCATTGGACGACGCGGGCGCAGCCGCGTAGCTATAGCTAGCTACATATACTTAACATCTTTCCCCCCTTAAAATAGTGTTACATAAATTGCTTATAACTAACTGGGGGCCGAGCACGCTTAGACCTGCCTACGTTCACAGTTCTGTTCTCTTCTACCACGACTTCTGTCCCCTCAACATCATGAAACACGTCATCTTCGTCTGACGAAGGCGGCCGACGTACTCCTCTTGTCAGTGTCACTTTGCATGGCGAAAGCTCAGCCTGTATGTTGTTGTCGATATCAATTGGTGCAGCTGCAGGGAACACACTCCCGTCACTAGAACGAGACGGACTACGTCGCAAAGGCGGCTCGCCCTGTCCTTCTCTTAATGATGAATCTTCTGATTGTGATGTTGACGTCGAATCAGAAAGTATCTCATTACTGTTATAGGAATAAACGGCTCTGTCCCCCGATGAGCGAGTACTACTATTCAATACCGTTTCCTTCTTGTATAATATAAGTTGGTTTTGATGCTTTTTAACATAACATAATGAGTTTAAGTCTTTAACAATGTACAACATATTCCCAATCTTTTTATGAATTTTGCCCTTTAACCATGTAAACTTATTATTGTTCAAATACTTTTTATAGAAAACATTTTGTCCAACATGAAATGTTCGAACTTTACCACCGCGCCGCTCAGTTTGCAAACACTGTTTGGAACGCACACGCATGTGGAGTGAGGCAGAGGAGGGCGCCGCCGACGACAGCGGCGGGGGGCGGGGACTCATTAGGTCCAGCCGCGATCTCAGCTGACGACCAAATACCAGTTGAGACGGTGATTCACCCGTTGTAGAATGATTAGAGTTACGGTAATCAAATACGTATTTCAATAATTTCAGTCTACTTTCTCTGATGTTATTACTACTTTGTAACACTGATTTGATTCCACGTTTAATTATTTTTACGTATGATTCCGCTTGACCATTGCTTGCCGGGTGGTACGGCGGTGACGTCATGTGGGAAATTCCGTTCAATTTACAAAAATGTATAAACTCATGAGAACTAAAAGATGTACCGTTATCTGTTACTATTGTGTGAGGTAACCCGAACCTCGACATAAATTCATACAATTTATCGATTACAGCTGGTGTCGTGCAGGTGCTCATTTCATATACTTCTACCCATTTTGTATAAGCATCTACAATAACTAGGTACATACGTCCATTTAGCGGCCCTAAAAAATCGAGATGTATCCGATAAAACGGCTGGGGAGGATATGGCCACGGTGAGACGGGCGCTCGGGGCGGTGATGGCCGTAATTGGACGCAGACTTCACATATACTTATCATGCGTTCTAACGCCGCGTCTATGCCTGGAAACCAGAAGCGAGAGCGAGCCTCAGCCTTAGTTTTGACTATACCTAAATGAGATGTGTGTAGTTCTGCTAAAACTCGTTCCCGGAGCGCCTCCGGCATAACTACTTTATGTCCGCGCATAAGACATCCGTTTTCAAACGACAGTTCTAATCTACACATAAAATAGGGTTTTAAATTAAGATCTTTTACCGATCGCGGCCAACCATTAAGCACATAATTAATAACATTTTTCAACACGCAATCAGTCCTAGTAGCTTCTCGTAACTGTTCGAGCGTTATTGGAGACGACCCGTCTATAACAAAACAGACGTATGCAGCTCGGTCGCAAATGTCATGCCCCCCTCCATCGCCGCGGCCAGCATGGTCCGCACCGCTACTAAACGGCCCGTCAGAGGTAAGCGCCAAGCTAGCTCGAGACAAGTAATCGGCACTATTATTTATACTTTTTACATATTCTATGCAATAGTTGTAACCGGCTAAAAACAAAGCGTAACGTTGCAACCGATTCGCGGATACTTCCGGTATACCCTTCTGCGATCCGAAAATGGACAGCAGCGGCTTGTGGTCAGTACGTAAAACGAACGGTACTGACCTACCGTACAAATATTGATGAAACCGCCTTACGCCAAATATTATCGCTGTAGCCTCTTTTTGAATCTGAGAGTATCGACGCTCAGCATTGTTAAGTGTACGCGACGCAAAAGATATAGGTTTTTCTATACCATCTTTCCCAATTTGCGACAATATCGCTCCTAAGCCAGTAGGTGACGCGTCTACCGTTAGTATTATTTTTGCGTCTGGATTAAAATGTGTCAAAACCTGTTCAGACGCAAGAATATTTTTAATTTCGCTAAACGCCTTGTCCTCTTTACTAGACCAAACCCATTTACAGCCCTTTTTTAAACGTTCGTATAGTGGACTTAAAATACTAGAAGCGCCTGGCACGAATCCCCTGTAGTAATTAACTAACCCTAAAAATGATTGCAACTGATTTACATTTTTGGGGGTCGGTGCCTCTAATATTGCTTTCACTTTCTCCGGCGACTTTTTTAAGCCGTCCTTATTAATGACATAACCTAAATAACTTATTTCCTCACAAAAGAATACACATTTTGATTTTTGTAAGGTTAAACCAGCGTCCTGAAGCCTTTTCAGTACCTGATTCAATCTGTCTAAATGCTGGTTCCGATCAGATCCTGTAATCAACACGTCATCCAATAGAACTAACACGCCACTTATGCCGGCAAGCAAATTTTCCATAGCGCGCTGAAAAATAGCCGGTGCGCTTGCGAGGCCAAATACGAGACGCGTGTATGCAAACAAACCGCGATGCGTATTGATGCAAGTTAGCTTTTGCGAGTCATTATCTAAAGAAAATTGATTATACGCCATTGAAAGATCTAATTTAGTGAATTGATTTCCCCCGTATAATTTAGAAAATAATTCATTTATTGTGGGCAACGGATACTGATCGATAACCAACTGCTTGTTAATACTGACAGAGTAATCTGCACAAATTCGTAAAGATCCGTTACGTTTCAAAACCGGAACTATAGGTGATGCGAAATCAGAGTAATCTACTTGACGAAGCACTCCTAAACCGACCAACCTATCAATTTCGCTATCTACCTTTTCTTTTAACGCGAAGGCCACCGGCCGCGCTTTACGAAACACCGGTATTGAATCTTCTTTCAAGATTAACTTTACTTCATATTTATTAAATTTACCTAATTTATCAGAGAACAATTGAGGATACTGCGCTTGTAACGTTTTGATAATATCGTCATCCTTACAATACTGAACGGGGCAAAGCTGCAATTCGAATTGAGAAATGAAATCGCGGCCGAGCAAAGACGGGCCGTCACCGCGAATTATATATACATTAAGTACGCGCGTACGACCTTCCCATTGAACCGATAACGCTGCACAACCAATACAACCTAGCACTTCACCAGAGTAACTTATTAATTTCTTTGTAGTAGCGTTCAAAGGGACATCTTTGAAATGCGATTTGTAACTTCCCTCAGAAATGACGGTAACCGCCGACCCACTATCAATTTCAAAACGAAACTTTCGACCGTTGATGAACACCGTTTCAACTAAAGGTTCTCCTTTGATCGTACGTATATTGAACAACTTATCGGTTAATGCGTGGTATAGGAAGTCAAGAGATTGAGGCAACTTCTTATGTTACGGCTATTTTAGAATTTCCTGAGGTTTCATTAGAAGTTGATTTATACGTTGTCCCTGATGAATGTATTAGTGCACCAATTTTGATGGGCACCGATGTCCTTAATCGAAAAGGACTGACTTATATACGGACTAATAACGATCAAAGATTAGTTAGATCTGACGGCCCTGCTGTTGTGCAGCACGTGAACACTCTGGAAGTTGAATACGTTAAGACACCCTTAGTTGGACACGATAGAGAGCGCTTGCTAGAAATAATCAAAACATTTTCTAGTTCATTCATTACTGGCACAGCCACTTCCACAGTGAACACGGGCAGCATGGAAATAAAATTATCTTCCAATTCTCCGGTATGTCATCGTCCTTACAAGCTCTCCTTTGATGAGAAAAACAGAGTTCGCGATATAGTTAACGATTTGCTCAGTAAAGGTATAATCAGAGAGTCTCAATCCGATTACGCAAGCCCTATAATTCTCGTCAAGAAAAAGGACGGGAGTGATAGGATGTGCGTCGACTACCGCGCACTTAATGCAATAACGGTTAAGGAAAGGTTTCCCTTGCCACTTATTGATGACCACATTGATAAGCTTGGCAAGTTTAAGTATTTCACGAGCCTTGACATGGCTACTGGCTTTCATCAGGTGCCGATGAAAGATCAGGCGTCAATTAGTAAAACGGCCTTTGTAACACCAGAGGGGCACTATGAATACCTCAAAATGCCCTATGGCTTAGCAAATGCTCCTATTGTATATCAGAGAATCATCTCTAGAACACTTAAGCCCCTAATAGACGCTGGTAAGGTGTTAACTTATATCGATGATGTACTTTTGCTCTCTAATACTATTGAGGAAGGGCTGCATAACTTAGTCGAGGTTCTTAAAATCCTAACAACTTCTGGGTTTTCTATAAATTTAAAAAAGTGTACCTTCTTAGACACCGAAATCGAATACTTGGGACGCCTTATAGGTCACGGTCAGGTACGGCCGAGTCCAATCAAAATAGAAGCACTAGTAAAGTCAGCCAAACCTAGTAATGTACGGGAGGTCCGCCAGTTTCTAGGACTTGCAGGATATTTTAGGCGATACATCGCTAATTACTCAACTAAGACTGCTAGCATAGCTAGATTACTTCGTAAAGGGGAGCCATTTCTCTGGGGTGCTGAGCAAGATAGTGCTCGTGAATACATTATTCATTGCCTAACCAATGAGCCTGTGTTAGCGATTTTCGACCCCCAACTGCCCACTGAGCTTCACACCGACGCTAGTGCTATAGGTCTTGGTGCAGTTTTATTACAAGAACATTCAAAAAAAAGAAAGAGGGTTGTAGGATATTTTAGTAAGTCCACCCAGGGAGCTGAAGCAAAATATCACAGTTATGAACTGGAAACGTTAGCTATCGTTCGTGCCCTTCAGCATTTCCGCCATTACCTTATTGGTATTAACTTTAAAATTGTAACGGATTGTAACTCCTTAAAAATGACTGAACATAAGAAAGACCTGCTCCCGAGGGTTGCTCGCTGGTGGGTTTACCTACAAGATTTTACTTTCACTCTCGAGTATAGGAAGGGTTGTATGATGCAACATGCAGACTATTTAAGTAGGAACCCTCCGCTACAAGTCTCACATATACATAACCCGGTCAATTGGGCTAAAATGGCTCAGACAGCTGACGAGGAGACACAACAATTGTTCAACTCAGGGAAGGACAATTAGACCAAAACAGATATATAATAAAAAATGAACTGTTGTTTTACAAACATACACCTACTGGTGCGGAACCACGACTCTTATGTTTCATCCCTAAAGGTCACAGATTAAGCTTGCTCCGGGTTTTCCATGATGATCACGACCACATAGGTATTGATAGAACTACTGATCTCATATTAAGGCACTTTTGGTTTCCGAGTTTAAGGTCTTTTGTTAGAAAATATATTAGTCACTGCCTTGTTTGTCTATCTTACAAAAGGGTGCCTAGAGCCCCACCTCAACCTATTCAATCTTGGTCTTAACCAGATATCCCCTTTTCTACACTACACACCGATGTTCTGGGGCCACTTCCGGAGTCTCATGGTTTCAAATACATTTTAATAGTTGTGGATGCGTTTTCAAAATTTTGTTTACTGTACTCGCTTTACCGGCAAGATGCCGATGAACTAAAACGTGTATTTACAAACGCAATATCCTTATTCGGTGCGCCTTCAATGATAATATGCGATCGGGGCAGAATGTTCGAGAGTAGTGCATTTCAAGGCTGGTGCGTTGATCAAGGTTGCCAAATACATTTTATTACTCCGGGCATGCACCGTGAAAACGGTCAAGCAGAAAGGTACTGCAGAACCGTCTTGAACATGTTACGCGTCGAAGCCGGTAATAGAGGCTCTGAGTGGTCAGAAGTCTTATGGAGGATGCAGCTCACGATAAATATCACTAAGCAGGCTACGACACAAGCCTCGCCGCTGCAGTTGTTGGTTGGTATTGATGCTGCGACTCCGGCCATAAGGAACCTGGTAAGAGACGTGGCGCTATCCGACTGCGAACGTAATCGAGAAGCTTTTATGACCCTCAGAAGACAGCGGGCGTCTGAACAGCTGGCGGCTAATCAACAGCGTCAGGATGCCTATGTTAACGAAGGTCGACGAGAGCCACGCAGTTTCGCCGTGGGTGACCAAGTGTTCGTGAGCAAGGCAACGCAGAGCACCGGCAAGCTGGACTCCGGCATGCGCGGGCCCTACAAAGTTCTACGAGTGTTGCCTCATCAGCGCTACGAGCTCGAGTTGTTGGCCGGCTCGTATGGCAAAAAGACTCAGGCTGCAGCGGAACACATGGTTCAGTGGCGTGGCGAATGGACGCCTGAAACTTGCGCCGCTTTCTTCGAGTGTGGTGAGTGACGACATGCAAACGTGGGGCCTCTGTCGTAGTAACATTATGTCAAGCAAACGTGGGGCCTCTGACAATGGTTTAGTACATGTATGTGTCATGCAAACGTGGGGCCTCTGACACCTATGTGTACACATTATTGACTACTTCACGAGCCCATATACGCAAACGTGGGGCCTATGTATGCGTTCGTGAGGGTGACATGCAAACGTGGGGCCTCTGTCATAACTGTGGAATGAAGAAGTATAAGAATTTTGTGCTCTTCATTCGACAATTACACTTGTACGGGTGCTCGACGAATGAAAGTCCGGAATTTCATTTGACGAGATCACTCGCTTATGGCTTTTATATGAATTTTTGTGTTATTGTTTTCATTTTAAGTTTCAAATTTTAATTGACACGTATTTTGAGTAAATAATTTTCTAAGTTCCTCATATTGCTCTGGTCCCTTGCTGTGGGCGCTTGAGTGCACGCTTGCGCCCGTGACAAGTGACCAGTTTAAGATTAAAAACAAAGGAATAAATAAGAAACTCCCCGCTTGATATTTTTAATAAATAATTTGTTCTAATTTCCTTTGGTTGATCTTCAGGTAACGAACGGCTAAAGACAGGCTAAATCTTAGTGGTTAGAATGTCTTTAACGCGTCACATCTTTTCATGTTGCAGAAAGTGACGAAAGTAATGATGAACAGGACATGGCCAGCACGTCGAGTGGATCAGAAAGTGCGGTCGAGGACGCCGCGCAGTCAGGAACGGCCGTCTTAGCAAGTTCCCCCACTCACGAGCCCGGCCCGAGCAGCGCGGTATAAAAGGCAGCGCAGTCGGCGCGGGCGCTCATTTGGTGCTTGGCTTTCGGATGCGACGGACGTTTCCCCATTGTAGTTATTTGTGTTTCGTTTGTTCATTTTCGGTTGATTTAGATTTGTGGGTTGTATTGTTTTAATTAAAATTATAAGAAAATATAAGTTTTAGGTTGCTGTATCCCGTTATTTTTTTTAAATAATTTTCACTTCTGGTTTGTAAAAGTATTACTATATGAGATCTGTAGGCTTATTACGAGTGTGGCAAACTAGACGTTACAGTAAACGTTAATGTAAAATGTAGCTCTGTCTCTTTCATATTTAGGGTACTGAACCTGGATCAGTACCCCTATTACGAGTTTGCCTAACATGACATTTACAGGACTCGTGAGCGTAGACTATCGGATACACTGCTCATGTCGGTAAAACAGTCGCTAAATATGAAAGACACAGAGCTACATTTTACGTTAACGTTTACTGTAACGTCAAGTTTGCCAAACTCGTAATAAGCCTACTGAAATCAAAATTATAGGGAAGGTATTTCCCGTTGACCTATAACCTGCTATAAAATTTGGCAAGTAATATCGTCTTTTTTCTACGAATACAGGAAAAAAAATTAAAACTATATTTTAATTGAATCATAAAAATATAGTCTTTAGTTTCGGAAACTGAATTTAAAAAAAAAACTCGTGAACAGGTATCGATTCGAAATAAAAATATATTTACGATAACAATCCCTTGAGTTTTGACGCTGTGAAAAAATCAGACTTCAAAATTAACGTTAAAACAGGTAGGTAATGCCATTTATGCCGCAAAAACGTAGGTACTTCGAAATTGTCAAGGGAATCAGAACAATTTTTTTGTGTATTATTTATTTTTTGGTTTTGTTTCAAACTATATATAATAAAGTACCTATATACCGACTACTAAAAGAATTTAAAAAAAATGTAAGTAGATGAAGAAATTATAGTAAGTAAAGTAAGTAAAAAGACCTTTGAACATTTCCTCGAGAGTCAGTTGCGCTCGGCGCGGTCTACTCTAAGAGATCGCACTAAATGTGCTTCATCTGCAATTTACACCGATAGAATACTAAGATTATTTGTTAATGTGTGTTTAGAGTAAAAGTAGTATATAAGCTGTAAATTTTTGTAAATAAATGTCTTTGCTTTGATTCATACGCGGTACTTTAGTCTCCTCTCACTATAGCCAAGACTCCTTAATAATGAAAAACTAATTTTAATAATGACATAACTTTCTGTGAAACAAAAATCGTTCAGCCCTGAAATGGGCTACTTTAACAATTATTTAATATAAAATCAACATAATTTATACAATATTCGGCCAATTAAACCATAAAATCTCATGTCCGTCAAGACTTATCTCTAATTTGACTCGTTTTGTATATATTTATTGCTTTAATTCCTGCGGTTGCGTGCTTCGCTAGTTCTCCGGGCAGAAGTAGTTTGACTGCGGACTGTATTTCCTGACTACTCATCGTTCGTCTTCTTCCTGAGGACCACCAATCTGCTTGCTTCGACAGCTTTTCATCTCAAGCATAAATGGGGATACTCTTTTTTTTCTTTATTAACGACGGTGAGACTCTTAGCCTTCATCATACCTGATGTTAAGTATTGATAAGGCTGAAGATGGAAGCGATCCTTTCCCGGAATCCTCAACCACTGAGGAACTGGCTATCTTATCGCTAACTGCCGGAACACAACAATGCTGAAAACATTGTTATTATGGCGTCACTGCTCAGACGTCAGACTTAGATAAGATGGTGGTAGCTAGCCAGGCGGACTCACAACGAGTCCTAATTCGTCCAAGGTCCTACCACCAACCAAACCGAATACAAATTGTACCCCCGCTGGGAATCGAACCCGGGACCCCAGGTCTGATACCGGTGGTTGTTACCACTAGACCACAGAGGCGGTCAAGTATTCAATTAAGCAAACAAATGCTTTTCATATGCTTTTATTCTTTGCAATATTCACGTTACTTACCTATTTAAGTTAAATTTTAATACTGACGTTAGTTTCCATGAAACAAAAATCGTTCAGCCCTGAAAAGGGCTACGTTAACAATTATTTAAAATAAAATCATCATAAGTATTTACACAATATTCGGCAACAATTAAACTATATAGTCTCGTGTTCGTCAAGACTTATCTCTAATTTGGCTCGTATGGTACATATTTATTGCTTTAATTCCTTCTGCGGTTGCGTGCTTCGCTAGTTCTCCGGGCAGAAGCAGTTTAACTGCTGCCTGTATCTCTTGGCTGCCCAACGTCGTCTTCTTCCCATGGACCACAAATCTGCTTGCTTCGACAGCTATCTTCTCAAGCATATCGTTAACAAAGTTATTCATGATCAGCATGCTTTTCCTCGATATTCCCATATTGCCGTTTTGCGCCACAGATCGGAGTAGTTTATAGATGTATATCGAGAAGGATTGATAGTTCTTTTTCTTCATTTTCTTGGTTTTTGATATTGGCTTTTCTATCGGCTTTTCCATTGATTTTAAAGCCTTCTTCGGTACTTTGGCAGGTGCCATGTTTTGTTTCTTGTTAGATTAATTTTGTATGGATATTCGCGCGGGTGGTTTTTCACCGTCGTTTTGTATGTTTTGGTGTGTTGCAACTAGTGTGGAATCTATTGTGATAGTTTAAGGTTTCTTGAGAATTTTGTTTTTGTTTTAATTAATGAGGGTGTACTAATATTTTTTTCTGGTTTAAGTAGGTAGTTCTATTTTGAGTTTGTCAAATATTTTCAATGTAGAGAGAGTATTGGAAAGGGGTTTCTAATCTTTAAAAAAAAAACTGGTCGACCGGGAAGATCCTCGATTGTACAATCGATGTATAGTACTATACAAAGAATAATAAATTACAACGATTACTTAGTGAAAAAGGTTTTTGGCAATCACCATATGAAATAACGAATTTACTTACCTTTAAGATCTTTACTGAACCTACCTAATTATCAAAACTAAATGTACTTAATCTTCTTACGAGCTCTGCGATGATCTGCGAAAACGGTTATGTTTTTTTAACCGACTTCAAAGAACGAGGTAATTAAAAAAAAATAGGTAAATACAGAAACAAAAGCTTGCTTAATTGTTTTTGCTTTTTTAACCGACTTAAAAAAAGAAGGAGGTTGCCTATTTGTCGCGTATATATTTATTTTTTATGTATGTTCATCGATTACTCGAAGGCGGCTGGACCGATTGTAATGATTGAAACGTTATTAGATCAGGTGTGTTCCCTAGTTGGTCGCATTTTCTAAAATTTTTAATCAGTTCAGTATTTTTTAGTAAATCTCCTAACTAAGCCTTTGATTTATGCCTTTGTCTTTTAGATTTGTGAAATAAAAAACATTTTAAACAAAAAATAAATACGAGTTTATTTTGAAAGAAGTTCACTAAATTTTGACTTTAAAAAAAGTGAAATAAAAAACCTACTTCAAAATTCAAAAAGTAAAAAATGAACCTTTATAACGTCGCGTTTTCCCAAGTTGCACCCATTTTTTTAAATTTTACAATCGGTTCAGTTGTTTTGAAGAAATCTTGAAAAAAAACTGTCGTTTTTTCGGTCAAGCGGTTTGACCCAAACGGTTTAACTCAAACTAGTTGACAGTTTTACAGTGTTGTAATTCTAGTTAACTTAACTATTCACAAAATTGCAAAAAAAAAACAAAAACCTTGAAGAAACCATAAGTGTAAATCACGTTTAAGTGCTAAGAAGCATTTTTCATATTACAACAGCTTGTAGGGAAATACTGGTAAGAAATCATTAACTACCTACCCAAATAAAAAATAAGTTGACATCGCCAATATAAATACGAGGCACATCGCACCGCGCCATTTGCCATCCATCGCTCGTACAAGTAAAAAAAAAATCAAAATGACAGGTCGCGGAAAAGGCGGGAAAGGTTTAGGCAAAGGAGGCGCGAAACGCCACAGGAAAGTCCTTCGCGATAACATCCAGGGTATTACGAAGCCAGCGATAAGAAGATTAGCAAGAAGAGGTGGAGTAAAAAGGATATCGGGATTAATTTACGAAGAGACGAGAGGCGTTTTAAAGGTTTTCCTCGAAAACGTCATCCGCGATGCTGTAACTTACACCGAACATGCGAAGAGAAAAACTGTGACGGCGATGGATGTAGTGTACGCTTTGAAGCGACAGGGACGGACTATTTATGGATTTGGGGGTTGATTTTGGTTAAATAAAGTTGTTGATTAGTTTTATTGGTGATTTTATAATTATTTGTGAATGTGACAAGGCCCTTTTTAGGGCCGCAAGTGTTCTTGTTTCACTGATCACTGAAACAGTCGGTATTTACGTCAGACTTGAAAAGTGAGAGGTCATTAATTTGGTCGCGTATATATTATATATTTTTTTATGTAAGTATGTTCTCCGATTACTCGAGAACGCCTGAACCGATGAAAATGTTATAACATCTGGCTTGTTCTCAAATTGGTACCATTTTTTGAAGTCTTGAAAAATAACTGTCGTTTATTCCTTCAAACAAATCCGTTCATTACGGTTTGACTCAAACTATACTTACGAACGTACATCTTATGTTTTGGCGCGCACTGTTCATTGGCTGACTGATGGGACATTGGGATGACTAGTCAGTCAGCCCGTCATCCCGTGACCACGGCAGCTGTAAAGGTGCCGAAACGTTGGGAAAATCAAATAACCCCTAAAAAACCAAAAAATACGGACAATTAACTTAGTTCGTGAAATATAGCGCGTTTGATATCCGTAAAAGTTGTTTTATTTCAATATACTTACGAAATTTGATTCCATATTTTTGCTCGCGAATGTAGTAGTGTAGGCAAGTACGGGACTTATTGTAACTTTGAAACTGGGAAATCATTTTTTTTTATAAAAAAATAAATTTTATGATGAGGTATTCGATAACGTCTGAACCGATTGTGACCGATTTAAATCGGGTGGGTTCCCATAAAGCCCAAGTGCGTCTCATTTAAAAGCTTGAAATCCGGACAGTTTAGGACATCTTGATAAAAAATATGTCGTTTTCGTTACTGTAATATAAAATTATACGGGCTAATTGACCTTAACCTAATTTTAAATAATAAAAAAAATAAAAATTGTTTATTATCAGACATCAGTCCATATTTTGATAGTAACAATATCCTTATAATCTATGTTAGTAAAAAACATCCTGCATCCTGCTACGAAATTACATTCACTACAACGAAATTAAATATGTCAAAGAACTATCTGTTGAATATGTTATAGAAATGTGTGCAGTTGAGTTGCCAAAAGAAAATATTGTATTGGTATCTTTGTATTGGAACACAAAAGTTGAGGCTACATTTTATAATCAATTGCAAAAGTTACTTTGTTACTTGAATACTAAATACCCAAAATGTAATATCATATTAGGAGGTGACTTCAATATTGATGTGCTAGTTAAAAATACAAAAACAAACACATTATTAGATTTCATGTCAGAATATAACTTTACACAACACATAACCAAGCCTACTCGTAAGTCGAAAACCTGCTTAGATTTGATATTTACTAATACTCATGTCAGTCAAATTAAAACATCTGTAGAAGAGTTGGGATTCTCTGATCACGATGCTACTATCATAACTATAAACACTCCTTTACAACATAAAGAATCAGTCTGGTGCACAGAAAAACGCCTGTTCAACAAAAATAACATTCATGACTTTAAACTAAAACTACAACTAATAAATTGGCAAGAAATTATTAATCCAAATAATAATATAAACGAAAATCACCTTATATTTCATGAGACTATGTGCAAAACTCTCAATCAAACGATACCCAAACGAAAAATAAAACTAAAAACAAATAACAAGAAATATTGGCTTACCGCGGGAATTAGAACTTCATGTAAACACAAAAGATTATTAAAAATACTAACATTAAAATCAAAGAACCAGGTTCTTCACCAGCATTATAAAACATACGAAAAACTTTTAAGAAAAACTGTTAATACTGCAAAAAAAATACAATACTCAAATAAATTAAAAACATCGTCAAATAAATTTAAAACAATGTGGTCAATCATAAATGAAAGAACGAATAAGAAAGTAAAGAAAACAGAATGTAATATAACTTTAAAAATAAACGATACACTAATTACAGAACCAAAGACTGTTGTCAATACTTTTAATAACTTCTTTTCTTCTATAGGCGAAGTAAAAAACTCAACCGCTACTGGCCGAACGGTCCTAAATACTACAGAAAATACTTTTTACTTGAGACCCGTAGACATTGCTGAATCTTACAAAATAATTAAACAGCTTAAAAACAAAAACACTTATGGTATAGACGAAATCCCTCCAAAGTTAATTAAATATTGTGCAACTGAGTTGGCTGTACCATTTTGTTTGCTTATAAATCAATCCTTTTCTGAAGGATCTTTCCCCGATCTTTTGAAAAAGGCTATAATTAAACCCATTCACAAGAAAGGGGACAAAACAGATCCCAGTAATTATCGCCCAATAGCCATTTTACCCACAGCCTCCAAAATACTCGAAAAAGCTATGTGTGATAGAGTCTATAATTTTTGCGAAAAATATAATATTTTCGATGAAAGTCAAAATGGCTTTCGTAAAAATAGATCAACGATTTTAGCAATTTATAAATATATTCAACAAGTGATTGACATAATTAACAATAAACAATATCCGGTTGGCATACTATTGGATATGTCAAAAGCATATGATAAGGTTCAATTTGACATATTATTAAGAAAACTATATGGAATAGGTATTCGTGGGGTGGCTCATAAATGGTTCAAATCATATTTGCTTAACAGACAACAATTTGTAGAAATTCAACATTATAATCACACCACCAAAGAAATAAAAATAACTCGCTCCGATCAAAAAAATGTAAACGCATCTATTCCGCAAGGCAGTGTTATAGGGTGTTTATTATTTCTTATCTACATCAATGACCTGCCAAAGACCATTACAGAACATTGCGTACTATTTGCCGACGATATCTCCATACTCATTTCAAGTCCAAACAATAGCGATCTAACTGAAAAGTTTAACTCTGTGATAAGCAAAACAAAAGACTGGATAACTGACCATAACCTTGAAATTAACCTATTAAAAACCAAAGTAATGACCTTTCAGCCTATTCAGAAAGAACCTCAATTAATAAACTTCCACCTAAATGGCATTAAATTAGAAAAAGTACAAGTATTTCCATTATTGGGTGTAGAGATAGATACTAATATAAATTGGAAGCAAAATATTCAAAAGTTAAAAACCAAATTATCTAAATTTATCTATGCATTTCGAGTAATAAAAAAGACTACCGACATACAAACAACCCTAGTAACATATTATGCGTATGCATACGCGTGGTTCAGCTATGGCATCATAATGTGGGGCAACAGCACCGATGTTCACAGCCTGTTCATACTGCAGAAAAAATTAATAAGAATTTTAGTAAATATCAAAAGTACAGAATCATGCAAACCATATTTTATAGAACACCAAATACTTACCTTACCGTGCATCTACATACTTGAAATCTGCAAATTTGTAAGAAAACATCCTGAAATATTTAAAAAACACATAGATTATAACCCCAACTACACTTTACGTGATAAAAACAAGTTAGTTATACCTACATCTCGAATAAAATTACACTCAACAAGCACTTACGCCATGGCCATAAAAATATATAATAAACTACCAGAACAACTAAGTAGTATTAATACAGATATACAATTCAACAATAAACTTAAACAAGTACTATTTAAGAAAGCATACTACACAGTTAATGAATATTTAAGTGACAATCTTCATAAAAGAAAAATGAATTGAAAAATTGAAATTGAATTGAGAAAGTGAATTGTATGATTATATAAGTCTCCCTCTTACCAAAAATTGTTATGCCCTTCAGGGCCCATAAGATCCTAACACATTTTATAACACCTGTACCTACTTATGGAAAGCAATAAAATGATTGATTGATTGATTGATTGACATGTTTGTAAGTATTAAATTTTATTAAAGAATTGCTCGACCACAATATTGATAAAGGCATCAACTCACCGGGCTCTTATAACATGAAGTCCCGTGAAGCTGCTGAAAATGGCTGTATCAAATCTGTCACTTATCATACTAAGGACACGATTCCGACTCGCTTGCACTCTCCGCACCAGCAGTGACGCAACTTTCATGCGCATCAGTGCATAAAAATCCTCCACACTAGCATCAGCAAACATTCCCGATGCGCTACAGTAACGAGGGAGCCGGAAAAGAGCCCTAAATATATTATCTTATAAGTTGGTTTTGTACTTATAAAAAATACGTAAATAGTAATTGTATAGATGTTTTACATTAATTACTTTTCTATCACAAATAAGATAGTTATTAGCTATATTTACAAATTATAATACCTACCTATCTATATTTTTTATTGAATAAAATGTAGAAAGTTATAAGTAGCTATACCTACTGAAAACATTTTAACATACAATTGCTATAAAAACATATATATTCTGCGATATCTAAAAAAAGGGTTTCTTTTATCTCTGTGCGTGAACGATAAGACATATTTTATTATTTACACAGACTTTTAAACGGTCATAATAACAATAATTAAGAACTATGCATAATTCATAAATGAGGGTAGAATTCCCTTTTTATTACTTTAGTAAGTACTAAACGAAATTCACACGAAAAGCAAACTACTTACCCTCAAAACAACAACGAAAACAGGTGGGGATTACCGCAACTATAAATGTTGGACCATTTTGAGCCCGACACAAACTTCGAAATGGCACGCACCAAGCAAACAGCTCGCAAGTCTACCGGTGGCAAAGCACCCAGGAAGCAGCTAGCAACAAAAGCAGCTAGAAAAAGCGCTCCAGCGACCGGAGGAGTAAAAAAACCTCATCGCTACCGCCCTGGGACTGTCGCCTTACGAGAAATTAGAAGATACCAAAAAAGCACTGAGCTTTTAATTCGAAAGCTGCCATTCCAAAGGCTAGTGAGAGAGATCGCGCAAGATTTCAAGACTGATCTGCGCTTCCAGAGTTCAGCGGTTATGGCGCTACAAGAGGCTAGCGAAGCGTATCTCGTTGGGTTATTTGAGGATACTAACCTGTGCGCTATCCATGCCAAGAGGGTTACTATCATGCCTAAGGATATTCAGCTCGCGAGGAGGGTGAGAGGCGAGCGGGCGTAAATAGTTTGCTGTTGACGCGGAAAGAAAAAGTTAAAATGATTTTATTAAAATAGATATATTGTAATATATAAATAAGTGCTTTTGAATCGTCCAAGGAATCGACAAAGCCCTTTTCAGGGCTGCAATAATAGTTGTTTCATTGAACATTACGTCAAAATTGTATGTTGTAACATCCTCGCCTGTGTTCATTCTGCCCATCTGAGAATGGCACAGAAGCAAAATGCTGAGCCAGGGTATTTATTGACCCCATATCATATTCCATAAGTTTTGTTTTTATTGTAAGATTAAATTTAAAGTTTTTTTTTTTTTTTTTTTTATTCTATATAAGTGTGTGTGTGGGTTACCAATAAATGTTTTTCTTTCTTTCTTTCAAAATGCCTACTTATCGAATTCAAATAATAATCCCAGGAAATGTGTGAAAATTGTATTGGTAAAAGTAATCTTTTTGACAATTATTGCTTGCAAAAATAAGAAAATAAAACCTTTTTCCTTGACACAAAATGCGAAAATTTTGTGGCCATGCTATGGTGGAAAAAAAGGGAATCTTCGTATTGACCACATATTATAAAGTTACTAGCGACCGCCCGCGTTTTACCAGCGTGGTTCCCGTTGTACCGAGAATGTAATGTTCTGCGAGTCCGACAGCTTTACATACTTAGAGCCACAATGACAGCGCATAGTTCCACTCTGCTTTCTACTGGCTATGAAAGCATCCTCAAAAGCAGATTATATAAAATTCCTGTTCCATCAGTACGCACTTCGTTTGCAAAGCGTCAAGCATCATTTCTTGTACCTTATATTTATAACACCATTGCTCGTAAAGTAGAAATAAAACAAATGACAACACGACGTGTCAAACTAAACATGGAAAGTTTTCTAGTGGGACTGGATTATAAGGTGACCGAAAGCCTCCTACGTATGTAAATCTGCTTTTCATCCCTACAAAACCCGTACGCATGCAACACTTCACCCACTCATACGTTCTACACTACATACCCTCGCGCACACACATACACACACACACACACACACACACACACACACACCTATCCATACACGTCCATAATCAAATGTAAAGTAGCATGTTTAAAATTTTATTATTAAATTTCTTATATTACTTGCTAAAATAATAAAGTAACTTTAATTTTGTTTATCGATTTGGTGCGTCAAACGCGACAATTAGTAAATTGTTTTTGGTCACTGCGATACAAGCAAAAGCTTAGTGCAGAGGCCGTTAGAAATAAGTTTGCAATGTACCCACTTTTGGAAATAAAGTTTATTATTAATTTATTTAGTATATGTGTCCCAAATTTCATTCAAATCGTTCAGCAGTTTTAGCGTGAAAGAGTAACAAAAAACTAATAAACTAACATACTTTCACATTTATAATATTAAGATAAGATATTTTTTGCAATTTTGAATTTTTTTATCTGACTCCAAAAAAAGGACCTCCTTTTTTCCTGTATGTTTGTATGTATATGTTTGTTCACGATTAACTCGCGTTAGGCTGAACCGATTTTTTTGATCCAGTTTTCAGAAAAGTACCTTTTAACAAATAGGTCAAAACATTTATTGGTGTTTTAACCGACTTTAAAAAAAGGGGGTTCTCAATTTGACCCGTATGTAACATACATACTGTCCGTCATTATAATAATTCTTCATTTATCTGAAAGAACATTGTTCAAGTGTGGTCCCATATTTTTTTTACGAAGGTCTGGGGGGTTAGTCTTGACGTAATCGCGGTGAGATCGAGATTGAATGTCAATAATTATTACTGGTTTTCGACGTGGATTCGATTTCAGTTAGCGTTACAATAAATTTTTAGAGTACAAGATAACTTTATTTACCTTCTAATTCAAGTATTACTTAATTATTAGTTTAATTACCTACATAATCTTAGTCATAAGCGTGCCGTGTGGTGACGGCCTAAGAATACAAGTGTTTTGCCTCGAATCTAGCGGGCAGCGGGGCGGGCGGCGGCGCGACTATCGAAAACGGCGATGCGCGGGTGGTGCGGGGCGAGCGTTTCCATAGTCGCGCCGCCGCGCGCCGCCTCCCCGCGCTGCCCGCTAGATTTGAGGCAGAGGCCTAAGGGAGTGGTGGGTGACACTTGTATTCTTAGGCCGTTACATGCCTGGGATGTCGTAAGGGTCGACTAAGAGGCTCGACGCATTGAACACCTGTGCCAGAGATGGAAAACTGTAACAAACCCTATCTACTATGAACGCCACAATAGGCGTGAGCTAGGAGAGGCCTATGTCCAGCAGTGGATGTCCACAGGCTAATGATGATGATGATGATGAAGTCTTAATTACTGACTTTTGCCGTGCGATCGCGTCAAGTCAAGAGTAAGAGGCTGGCTAGTAGTGTTTTTCATAATCCTAAAAACATCAATTAGGTACGTATAAGTACTTAGATGTCATCATTGTTGTGTATGGGCGTATTTTAGTGTACGCAAGTTTGTACGGGACATAATGTAGCTAAATGGTTCGAAAAAAACTTTTTATGAAAATTATACTGTTATTATTATATACATATATTAAATATTTTATTATTATATACTTACCTATTTTATTTCACACTTTTAGTTATATAATTTAGGTTTATTTTATTCTTTATTTTAATAAAACAAAGATTTTTTTTTAAAACAATATAATTTACAAGCAAAAAATCAAAAACAAAAATTTTAACATTGAATACAATGTGCATCCAGAAACAACAAAAAATAAAATGCAGTCCCTAAAGGGACTTTGTCAATCAGGTCATTCCTTCAACCTTCATCAATAATGAAACGCCAGCGCACAACTATCCACTCTTCATGGTCTTCTTCGGAAGCAGCTGTGGCTGAATAGAGGGAACCACGCCTCCTTGCGAAATGGTGACACCGGTCAACATTCTGTTAAGCTCTTCATCTTTCCTTATGGCTAAGAGTATGTGTCTTGGAACCACTCTAGCCTTATTGTTTTCATGCGCGGCCTCTGCTGCTAGCTCCAAGATTTCTGCCGCCAGATATTCTAAGCATGCTGCTAAATAGATTGCGGCACCTCCCCCGATTCTTGACGCGTAGTTCCCTTTGCGAAGGATTTTGTGTATCCTTCCGACTGGGAAATGAAGACCAGCGCGGGATGAGCGTGTTTTGTTTTTCTTTAGCGGTGGTGACATGGCTGTCGAATAACGAGGTTGGATATGTGCCGGGTTAGAAAGGTTTTGTGTGACCGCAAATAGCGTCGAATTGAACAAGACAATTTCTTTGATTTAACAGAGATGTTTTTTATGTCTACCCTTTATTGAAATGTGGTAGAAATTAATTTAAAAAAAAAAAACTTTATCTCCACACAATAGAGCAGTTTACTAAGAACTAGGTACAGTATAATTTAAATCTATTGTGGGAGACTGGTGCCTGTACTAGGTAAGACCTGTATTACTGGTCACCAGGTTCCCACTTCACGGAATCGTGCACTACTGGTAGTACCATTATAAGTAAGGTATGTATCACTGTTACTTAAACTAATTACACAAATACCGATAACTAACAAAAAAAAAGGCAGTAATACTAATAATTAACAAGTTACTTAGATATTACAATAATTATATGTAAATTTTATCTTAATGGAATTAAAAATTAAAGATATTCCGTAAATTACGTACTTTTTTTTATCCGTGAGTAGGTAGTACTATGTGAGTAATTCTGTTTGCTTAGAGTGAGTTTTCTTATCTTACTCGATTACGCCGCAGTTTGCGAATGGAGTTTAAGGCGGTACCCCCACCGAAAGTGGCGCCGCGTTGAATTTTATTTAATATCGTAATTCTAATTCACAATTTTAATAAAACTAAACGTGGAATTTTTAGAGCCCATTGTCTTGTATTTTTAGAAGGTATCGCTACATCTCGTCATAGTCATTCGTAGAAGTAGATAGCAAATGTGTCAAAAACGGCCACTTTTAGCAGTTTTGCTATCTACTTCTAGCAGTGACTACGAGGGAATGTAATGATATATAATACTAGACTATGGGCTCTAAAAATTCCACGTTTAGTTTTATTAAAATTGTGAATTAGAATTACGATATTAAATAAAATTCAACGCGGCGCCACTTTCGGTGGGGGTACCGCCTTTCCCATTGCAGAATTTTACTGTCACGCGATGGTGACGTTTGGACATTTGCAAACGCACACGTTTTAGTTTTATACATAGCCTGATCCATTAACAAGGTCGCCGCCTTTTTGAAATTTTTAAAAAATAGGTACCTACATAAAAAAATTTGCAGTAGGTACATAAAACGCTGCCCAAAGACATTTGATTTTTGTATTTGTAAATTTTTCAATCGAGGCACACATACGTAAGTCCATCAATGCCTAGTTGTGGCCAAGGCTTGTATAGTACTTTTACTTATCTCTAAAAATGCGCGGAAATTAAAACTATGTAGTACATACATAGGCAGAATTTTTGAAGAGAAAACTTCTTTAGCGGCGTTTTGTGCACATCAATTTAAAAAAATTGGGAAGGGTAAAAAAAGTTAAAGTCGCGTCAGGCCACGTGACCCTGATCGAAAATTCGTAAGACCATTTGCCGTTGACCTATTTCAAATTACATAAAGTCTCACACTTGAAAGATCTACGTAATTTTTTTTTTCTACCTCCATAATTAATGTTCAGATACAATGTAAATATAATTATTATCTATCATTAACAGCTAATCGAACAGATCTGTAAAACAATTTTGCCTCTTCACTGCATGGCTGCATCAAAATACAATTACATGCTCCAATATCATATGTTCGAATACATATTTTTTTCCGAAGATCAGTAGTCCTAGAGCACTCCGTAATGATATGGTAAACATCTTCCACCGAATTACAAATATTACAATTCGGAGAATCTACTTTTCTCATCATATAACCAAAACTATTCAGTGGAATATGACCTGATCGGAGTCTCAAGGCTGATATAATATCATTTCTGTTTAATGAAGTGCATTGCTTGAACCAAAGACAACGAGAAAGTGATGGTTGTATAGTTTTATACCATATACCTTTTGTCAGGGATCTTTCATCAAAATATTCAGACCATGCTTCAAAACAGTTTTTTTTTTAAATTAAGATGTCGGTATATAATGGCAAACATTTATATTTACCACCATCACATAAAGCTTCTTTTGCAAGACGATCCACTTCCTCGTTTCCCCCAACACCTACATGTGAAGGAACCCACTGTATTACTACATTTTTATGCACAGCTTTTAATTTAATAGCATCGATAATAAATAACATACCCCAGCGGATAGCACCTAGCATTTATAGGTGCATTGGGCTAAGTGTTGTATGGTACTTTTTGAGTCGGTCACTATAACGAAATTGCTATGATTTATACTTTGGCCATAAGAGAGAGCTTCCAAAATAGCGATCATTTCCAAAATACGACGACCTGTTTGGCGCAGGGGTACTAACCCCGCCTTCTGCGCCAGAGGTCCCGGGTTCGATCCCCGGACAAGACAAATATTTGTGTGCATGAACATGTCTATTTGTCTTGGTCTGGGTGTTTAATATGTATATTATGTATGTATTTACAAAAAAATAAGTATATAAGTATGTTTATCCGTTATCTAGTATCCATAACACAAGTTCTTCATGATACTTAACGTGGGCTAGAGAATTGGTCTGATTGTATGGAAATATTTATTTATTTATTTATTTCCGTATACATGATGGATATGTCCACATTCAACATGGAATTTCATGCCTTCACCGGTTTGCCAGTCTAGAAACGCAGCACCACTAGATTCTCCATCTTTGGATCCATCCGTGAACAATATGTAAAAGTTTTGATACTCTTGTTCCAGCATATTTTGCGATAAATTCGATATTTATATTATATTTGATTTTATTGTCCATAAATTCGATATTTCGCGTGTTCTTTTTTCGAAAATAATGACAATATTTATATGCATGCAAAATGCAATGCAAAATTACGATTTTTCTATTTTCTCGCACTAATTTTGGGTTGTTTTGCAAAAAAAGATTGCTTTAATGAAATAAATATGCGATTTATGAAAAGAATGTGTGCTGTTTGAGAGTAATATTGTATGTGGTTGTATATTGAAACTAAAGAATGGGTAACAAGGTTGGTGGTAGGACTTATGGTTGGTGGTAGGACTTTAGGTATAACAGAGAGGTAGTTAAATCTTCTTCTTATCGAGTACCTCTGTCACCTCTGGTATCAGGAAGCCGCTTTTAAGGCCTTTGACTTGGCTTAACAACTGTAATCAAATGAAAACAGCCGGGACCGACGGTTTAACGTGCCCTCCGAATAACGGAAGCGCTCAGTTGTAATGCCACTTTACGGCTACCCATCCGACACCTGACCGGGCCGAACTTTGCTTGACAAATGTGATCGAATACGATCAGTCTGTCAAGCGCGGCCATAAGCGCTTCTGAAGAAGAAGTAAGTAATATTTAACCGGCCTTGTCGGTCTAGTGGTAACAACCACCTGTGTCAGTCCCAGGGGTCCCGGGTTCGATTCCCAGCGGGGGATACATATTGTATTCGGTTTGGTTGGTGGTAGGTCTTGTTGTGAGTCCGCCTAGCTAGCTACCAACATCTTATCTATGCCTGACGCCATAACAACATTGTATTCAGCATTGTTGTGTTCCGGCAGTTAGAGATCAGATAGTCAGTTCCTCAGTGGTTGAGGATTCCGGGAGAGGTTCGCTTCCATCTTCGCCCTTATCAATACTTAACACTCTTAGTCGTCAGGTATGATGAAAGCTAAGCTCCCCGTTGTTCATAAAAAAAAAAAAAAGACGGGTTGCACTCCGGGAGTGCCGGCAGAAGTGAAAACTTGATTATTAACGTTGAGCATGTTTGATATTTTGGAATGGCTAGGGAATAATTTTGCACCAATTGCTTTATCAGTATAAAAGTACTATCATTTATGTGGTAGAATACAATATTCATTTATTGCGCTATCGTACACAAACATGACAAACCATATTAAAGTGAACGTTAAGTTAGGTAATAAGATATAAGAAAACATTAGTTATTATAGAGAATCGAAAAATATATATTGACAATAAAACAAGAGACAAGTAAAAGACATTATCAACAGTCTGTCGCTAAGCAACCGAGACCATAGTCAACCTGTCACCTCAACATTCTCCATCCGTCCTACGCTTTTTCGATCAGGTCACGTGTCCTGACGCGAGTTTAAGATTTTATACCCATTACAGAAAAAGTGCTCAACGCCGCTAAAGAAGTTTTCACTTCAAAAAGACGGGTTGCACTCCGGGAGTGCCGGCAGAAGTGAAAACTTGATTATTAACGTTGAGCATGTTTGATATTTTGGAATGGTTAGGGAATAATTTTGCACCAATTGCTTTATCAGTATAAAAGTACTATCATTTATGTGGTAGAATACAATATTCATTTATTGCGCTATCGTACACAAACATGACAAACCATATTAAAGTGAACGTTAAGTTAGGTAATAAGATATAAGAAAACATTAGTTATTATAGAGAATCGAAAAATATATATTGACAATAAAACAAGAGACAAGTAAAAGACATTATCAACAGTCTGTCGCTAAGCAACCGAGACCATAGTCAACCTGTCACCTCAACATTCTCCATCCGTCCTACGCTTTTTCGATCAGGTCACGTGTCCTGACGCGAGTTTAAGATTTTATACCCATTACAGAAAAAGTGCTCAACGCCGCTAAAGAAGTTTTCACTTCAAAAACGTAATATAGGTATAGGTATGTAGTTTTGCGTTTTACACTTATAACTGTACCCAAAATACTTAATCACTTTGCCTGGATTTGATAAGTAATAGCAAGGTCACCCATCAGTTTACTACCTATCCATCGCAAATAATAATACTTAAAAAAAACATGTACTTATATTTTTTATGTTTTCTAACAATTTACTAACATTTTAAATTTGTTGTATTTGCTGAACTCCTCCGCCACAGTTAAAGCCGAAACGGCTTTTGTAGCGGTGTGTAAATTAAATATCATGTATTTTGTTAAGTACTTTTGGTCAATAAATGAAAAAAAAAAAAGTTGGTTAAATGATACCATTGACACCAACCTAAGTTATCGATATTACGCGGGTCGATAATCGGACAAACTGGGAAATGCAGGGGTGGCCAACCTGTAGGAACTTATAATGGTAAATTTTAAATAGAAAAATATTGGAAGAAATTTACTCGGCCACAAGTGAATTCTCAGACGGGAATTTTTTCCAATATTTTTCTATTTAAAATTTACCATAAGTATAAAAATAGCATTGAAAAATGCAAAAATTACAAAATCTTACAATGCTTAATATTTTTTGTATAAAATAAAACCTTTTAAAGAAGTAAAAAAATAAGTTGCATTTCTATGTTTTATACTTTTAGTTTTCTTGCTTTGGCTGGCAGTGCTGACCGAACGCGACGACGACCGACGAATCTTTTTTTTAGGAACTTTTGAAGTCAGTTTCGAAAACGTGCGGCTGTGAAAACTACTGAAGCGATTTCAAAATTATACAAAAAATAGGACGCACTTTCCTTCTTAAGAAGCGACACCGGTGTCTAGAGAACAATCAAATGGAATAACTATTGTGTCTCATAGTCCCGCGGGGTTTGAGAGGTTAAGCATTTTATCTCTTAAGTCGCGTAAATAGATATTTAGAGCGGTTCTTGATGTGCTTTATTATCGAATTATTAAATTTTGGATTCAAACAATTCTCAAAATAAAATAATATTGATTATATTTGTCGTGGATTATCTATCCAGCATACCACAGAATTATTTTTATTTTATAAGATAAGTTAATAGAAACATTCTTTTTCTCCCCTTTTAAACGCATTAGCAGGTTATCGAACCCTGTCCGCAGCTGTGCGCGCAGCTGCGCGACCGTTACGGTGCGCACGCGCCACCCCACGGTGCCACCACTGTTAGAGAGGGATGGGAGACGGCAGGTGAGACCACAGACCTATATCGAGATTCGAGATATATGAAAAGAGCGCTTCAAACTGTATGAGAACCTAGCGTGTCGAATTTTTACGAAGACGTTACGAGCGAAATTTTGTGATATGTAAATGTTATTGACGAGGTCTTGAAAGAAAGCACTGCACATACTGCACAATGGGGTGGCGAAGGCAAAGCTAATGTGGCCACCACCACTTAAAATCTCTTGATTGGTTTATGTCAAGGTAAAACCTGACATATCTGTCATTTTGACAAGTAATTGACCCATCAACAGATTTTTGTACCAGCGGTGGTGGCGCCATTTAGTTCCAGTTTTCCACCCCATTAACCGTTTTCGTTTCTGAGTGACGCGCGTTTTTATGGCAAGTCTCATACGGACTTAGTTCGGAAAACTGTGGCCGTGGATCAAACTTTTTACACGCAAGGTAGGTAAGTTTTCGCCGTCTATCTCTATGTAGGTCTGTGGGTGAGACGCATGCGAAATGGGAGGTCACTGTTGTAGATGAAGTTGAAGTACGATTGTTTATTTATAGTAAGTTGACCGAATATTGTTGTAATATTGTGACGGGGCTCCTAGTCCGGCAGCACTAGAGTCGCCGGAACGTCGGAACCGCCGCACTCGTTTAATAAATAATAGAATCGTTCACAGAGACTTGATTTATTATTTATGGAAATAAGGAACCCGTGTATCGGGTTCCTGATGTATATGAAAAATGTGGTTGGTTTATAAAAGTATGATTAAATAGTAGCACAAATTATATAGGTAGTGTCGTTGTGTCTAGCCTGCTGGCTTCTGTAAGATTACGTCAAAATGAGCCGAACAGGAATCGTGGAACGGAGAAAATTTGAATTTAGACAGAACAGATAAAAATATAATTTGATTACCATAAAGTGAGACTACGGAGTTTCTAACCATTATAGAGGTTTCATCCATCCATAAGGCTAGAACGAAATGGCATCATTACAATATGATCGAGGTAATATTTGTCTATTTCCTTGTCGCACATGATAGGATATGGTTAACTTTCTGTAGTTTAGTAAGTAACTACGAGGGAGGTGAGACGCATGCGAAATGGAAGGTCATTGTTTTAGTCTAGATAAATTGTATGTAGTATGATTTTTTTATTAAGTACTAGCGGCCGCTTGCGGTTTCACCCGCGTGGTTCCCGTTCCCGTGGGAATATCGGAATAAAAAGTATCCTATGTTCATTACCAGGCTTAGTAGAAAACGAAACATATGTAGCATAATTCCGCAAGGTTTTTTCTTGCGGAATTACTTATTTATTTTTATTTATTTGTCCGATGATCGCTATATACCTATAAAATATGGTCAAAACGTATTCTTTTCCCATCAAAATTGTTATTTTTTCGCAATAAAAAGTATCCTATCCTGTTCACACAGCTAAAGGTACTTATGATTTTTGAATTTTTCAATGCTATTTTTATACTTATGATAAATTTTAAATAGAAAAATATTGGAAAAAATTAACTCGGCCAGAAGTGAATTCTCAGATGGGACTCGAACCCACGACCTTTCGAAAGCCGGTCCAATGCTCTAACCACTCAGCTACGTGGTACGCGGTAGCTCAGTGGTTAGTCCCATCTAAGAATTCACTTGTGGCCGAGTTAATTTTTTCCAATATTTTTCTATTTCAAATCTATATCTCTATCTATATATAGGATTTGAAATAGAAAAATATTGGAAAAAATTAACTCGGCCACAAGTGAATTCTTAGATGGGACTAACCACTGAGCTACCGCGTACCACGTAGCTGAGTGGTTAGAGCATTGGAAAATATAGTCTCAATATTACGATGAAAAAACCCGTAGTTTCGTATCACCTACGGACAGCTTATTAGTTCGGGGACCCGAACTAAGAATGAATGAGAATACGTTTTGACCATATTTTATAGGTATATAGAGATCATCGGACAAATAAATAAAATAAAATAATTGAACACTATTATTTTTGTCAATGTCATTGCCAAAATAAAACAACTTATTATTATCGCTATGTCCGTCGTTAGACATTCCTCAAAACAAATTCTGGGTATTCCACCCCTCGTAAAAACCGTTCTTCCGTTCCCTTCATTCAATAATTGCATAACACGCTAAGCAATACGATTTTGGACCTTAAGTTCTTCACATTAATGACGAACAGTTCACACCTTGATATAAAAATACTATTGCTTTCTAAAACACTTTAAAAAGCATCTGTATGTCTGAAAAAATAAGGTTGATTTTACTTTTCGTTGCAAACAGCGCGTGCCATTTGCTAGGGTGCGCGAGCGCCTTTATTCGACCCTATTCGTTTTTCAAAAAGGGATTCCACGACAGTTGACGTAAAACCGTTGGAGATCTAACACGCTTCTAGAAATAATTACAATAAATTAACATTTAAACCAAAAGTGTAACTTAGAAAATAAGTTTTAGTGTTTAGTGAATAGTATTTTAAGTGTAAATAAGTGAATAATAATTCGGTCACGCTTAGAAAAACACCCTTAGGCAGGAGATATGGTCTAACGCACAATCACAAGACACGGGGAAAGTATACGCTTAAAATGGATTCTCCCAAGATAGTTTACAAATACTACTCAAACCCAGCATTTTGCGCCCAAAGCGAAGTGGTATTCCAAAAACAATGCATAACGAAAGTTGTCACACCGGACAGGAAGCGAATGCCTCCGCTGGGAGCAAATTCACCACGAAAAATGGATCTAGCAAACAGAATATTAAGGACAGATATATCAGATAATCCTTTAAGAATATCCCCGGCTGGCAGACTCAGAGAGGAACCGCCGGAACTGCCTCCGAAACCAGCCAAATTCCAGAACAGAAGTTTCCAAAGACAATCCTCTTTGGTGTACAAGACTACAAGGTCTTCAATGAGGTGTAGAACACGAAGTGAGGACTTAGAAATGGCACAATTGAAGCAGCAGAGGAGATCGAAGTACGACAGAAACGCTGAAAGCGATGACGGCTTAGAAGACAGTAGACTGAAGCATAGGTATGAAGTTATACAAGACGATTATGAAGATTTGATGGATTACTCGCCAACGAAGAAGAGGATAATAGAAGCTAAAGCGGAGGAAGTTGAAGAATACAACGTTGATGGGCCTGATGACCATGAAATGAAGGAAATACCAGCTGAAATCGTCAAGACAGTTAATGGTAAGACGCTTAGGTACGCGATAGTGCCATCCGACGATGAGGAACCGGTGAAAAAAGCTAACGTCACCTTCACATCTCCAGGGATGACTCGAAAGAATTTAATAGCAACGCAAAAGCTACACGAATTGCTTTCAACGCCGAGGAAGTTAAAAAGCTACGCGAGTCAGCCTTCAATTCAAATGACGCCGAACAAATCCTTAGACAGCCCCCAAAGATATGTGACACCAAAGAAAATGGTATCAAGCACGCCCACACAAGGAGTTACACCTTCTAAATCCTGTGCTAACCTGACTTTGTCAAGAGGGAGCATACAAACTTCGCCTATATCACCAAAAGCGCAACAGAAGTTGAACTATGGGTTACCAGAACGACAAGATGTTTTCGTGACCAGTTTTAGAGAGAAGAGTAGAGAAAGGAGTTTTGATATGGACAGGAGAGAAGCTAGCAGGGAGAGTAGGAGAGAATACGACAGGAGAGGGAGGGAACAGAAGGATAAAACAACAGCTGTCATAATGCCAAGGTAATTTTACTCAATACTCAATAGTTTATTGCAAAACCATAATGTACATGTTGATGTTATAAAATCATGTAAGACCATTGTTATGGACCCGGTTGGGCACGCAATTAGGGCTAGAAGAGAGAGGGGCCGTATTTCATCTGAGAACTTATATGATGATAATTAGAATTTTAATTATCATTTTGCAGAACCAATATATGTATGATCAATAAAATATTCATTAACACTATAGTAACATTTACTAGTTAGTAGCTCTTTTAATTTTCGCATAAATATAGCATCACTGTTTTAATTTTTTATTATATCGGGTAATTTATTATATATTTTTATAGAGGAACTGAAGGTACTTGAAGATGTTAGTTTTAATCGGAAATTTGGTAATATTAATTTATTTTTATGTCGTAACGTGTACTTGCAGGGTATATCTTCGCGTTTTGTATAAATATAAAACGCGGTAAAAGTCATCTATGTAACTAATTAATGAAACCACATTAACACACTATGGTTTAAATATATTAAAGGGTCTGATGGCGCAGTGGTAGTGATCGTGCCTACTGAGCCAGGGGTCGAGTGGGTTCGATCCCTGTTCCGTTATGTTTAATTTTTAATTACTACACGACCAAGAGGCGCATGACAGGAATGCGGTTTTGCACTTTTGGCACCTGCAGTCCTGCAGCCCACTTCTATCACCGTACTTTAAGTTTTTCTCAGCTGTCATGGGCCTAATTGTCTTGGTCAGATAGTAACAAATTTTTTAAGGTTTTAACATGCAATACATAAAGCTACCATATGTAAGTACATGATTATTATTATTATTTTTGCTTATTCATTTATTTAGACAGTACATCTAAAGTTTTGGCGCGCACTGTTCATTGAAATAAAACAACTTTTCCGAATATTACTTAAACTACCATTTATCTTGAAGCCTAAAATAGTAAATAAATACCAAAATTAATGAATAAGCAAAAATAATAATAATAATTTCAATAACTCCATCCATATCTAAACGAAACAAACCCATCAATCGCGCGTACTTTCACTAAAATAAACTTTTACAGATAACTTTCCTGCATTAAGTATTAGGTACATTTCAGCGCTTACAAACCTACATTTCAGCGATTAATTTTTATTTTGCTTTAAAGATTTGTTCGTTGACTGATCTATCCTGCGATTTTCCTCCCTTTAAAAAACAAAAAATAATATGCGATATATTTTTATTTTCTGATTAAGTAGGTATTTGAGATTAGACAATAGTTACTGACGAAACATCGGGAAAACAAAAACCAAAATAAACAAGTTAGCAGCGCCTGCTAGTTAGCAGGCACAAAATAGACTTCTAAACCACGTGACAGTTGTTATTGTTTTGTAGTGTAGAAACTAAAAAAGTACATTTGACACATGTCCAAGGTGTCCTAAACTCATTCCCGTTGACCGTTTGTCTCTATCTCTTATGGTTTCTGAGATCTCGATGCGTACATACATACGTACGTACGTACGGACGGACAGAGAGGGATTATAAGACTTTTCTAAACTTTAGAGTTTAGAAGTCTAAAATTGCATAAAATTGTTCATGATAATATCACATTATTATTAATTATTGACTAAGTTTAGTTAGATACTTCAAAAAACTGGATTTTTACTTCTATTTATGCGTCCTTCTCTTAGGCGAGTGAGGGCACGTGAAAGGCACAAAAACAGTCTATTACAATTCACGAGTGACGTAAGGGCGCTCTCAAAGCCAAACTGTTAAAGTCTTGTTGACTGTACACAAGTACTTTCGTACTTTAAATCCATAACTTTCCACAGGGTCGCCCCTCCACCAGAGGAGCCCTCTGAGTACTCGGAAACCACCTACAAGTCGTTCACGACAGTAAAACCGACGAACGCAGCGCCGCTCACAATCGCAGCGCTCATGCTCACGCTCTGCGGCGCGCTCACAACCGGGCTCAGCTTCAACATGATGTACACTGTAAGTATAAATTATTTAGAAATAATATCTTTTCGTGCCGAGTATGAGTAGAAATACGTTCACGACGGTAAAACTGACTAATGCAACGCCGCTCATGATCGCAGCGCTCATGCTCACGCTCTGCGGCGCGCTCACAACCGGGCTCAGCTTCAACATGATGTACACCGTAATTATAAATTATTTAGAAATAATATCTTTTCGTGCCGAGTATGAGTAGAAATACGTTCACGACGGTAAAACTGACGAATTCAACGCCGCTCATGATCGCAGCGCTCATGCTCACGCTCTGCGGCGCGCTCACAACCAGGCTCAGCTTCAACATGATGTTAAGTATTTAATTACTTAGACGTAGTACTGACATTTCCTTTCATGCCAAGTACGAGTAAAGCTATGTTGCTCACGACACGATTGCATCGCTCATCCTCACGCTCCGCGGCGCGCTCAAAACTGGGCTCAGCTTCAACATGATGTACACCGTAAGTAAGAATTATTTAGAACTAATATCTTTTCGTGCCAAGTATGAGTTGAAATACTAAAACTGTCGAACGCGGCGCCACTCACGATTGCAGCGCTCATGCTCACTCTCTGCGGAGCGCTCACAATTGGGCTCAGCTCCCACATGATGTATACTGTAAGTATTAATTGTTTATAAATAGTGCCTTTTCGTACCAAGTAGGAGTAGAAATACTAAAACCGGCGAACGAAGCGCGCCGCTCTGTGACTGTGAGTATTCTCCCTAAGTATTATATTGGTGCATCCACACTGTAGTTACCTTTTGTGGAACAACATTGTGCAACTCATAACATTCGATAACAATGAGCAATAACACGTCAATATAATAATGTACTACTCGTACTTATTGTTCACGGATGTTGCTTTGTAACGTTTGAAACGTTGAGCAATAAAGAAGTAACTGTGTTGCGGATGCACCATTATATTGTAACAGTTTTCTCATGCCGAGCTATGTCGCTTACGATAGCAGCGCTCATGCTCACGCTCTGTGGCGCGCTCACAACTGGGCTCCGCTTCAATATGAATTACAGAAGTGTTATTGTCTAACGGCCGGTTTCAATAATCTATCCCTAACAAGAGGTAGGCTTATCTCGGTTACGTTTCTTAGCAACCGCTGTTATTTTGGGCAGAATAACAAAAATATCTAGGCAACAAAGCTCTAGTAAGCCTATCTCTTACTGTAGATAAGTTATTGAAACCGACCGTAAGCAAACATCGACGCTGTTGTCATGACTGAACGTCACATCAGCTGTCAAATTGTATTGTAAATGGAGCGGTCTCCGCTGTTGCAGCCGTCAATATGAAGGATGTTTGCTTAGAGAATAAACCATCTGTCAGCAGCACGCACGGCTTTACACTTTGACCTTGAGAGCGCCTTTACGTCACTCGCGTAATAGCGGCGGTTTTCGTAATGCAAATGTAAAGCCGTACGTGCTGTTACCTTTACACTGTAATGTAAATGTTGACGACCCGTGGCCACTTCGAAGCTTAAATTATAGTGGCACAACCGAGGCTTAGAGTATTAATAACTGGGTCCACCTTATACTACCTATAGAAATACAAACTCAGGAAAATTGAATTCATATTTAGTTCTACAACCTAATCATAACAATACTTGTGTGTTTCGTACAGCTGGGCCGTCGCTATTACCTCGACTTTGGCGTGCTCGCCGGCTTCACATGCTTCGTGCTGGGACTGCTGGGTTTCCGGTCCAGGAGGCAGCACCTGCTACCCAACAGGAACTATGTTTCTGGTAAGAAAATAATCATTATCTTGACCTTCTATTAGGATAAGTTCAAGCACGGTAGATACGTCATTCTCCTCAACTCCACTCTTGTCACCCGTCATCTTGTCATTCACTTCTAGCTCTTCCATAAGAAGAAACTCTGTTCCCTATCTACTTACAATACAGGCTATATACCGATTTCGTAGCGGGAATAGCTACAATCGCAATTTACTTAGCCGATTTTTGCTAAAAGATAACATGATAACATATTTCAGACCGCTCTATGCTTTCTTTTCTGCTAATGTCGAATAATAATTTATGTCGCATTTCGCCAACTTCCGCATTACCTACATTTAATGTGATTATTCGTTCGGTTACAAATCTTTCGAAATTGTTTAATTTCAATGAATACTGCGCGCAAAAAAAAGCATGTTATCACTTTAGAAATAACATAAGATTTCTTTCCTTTTTTCAGGTTACATCGTGTTATCGTCCTTCTCTCTCCTCAGTGCATTCGGCCTCCTTTTACTACTGACAGTCCAGCCTCTCCCTGGCACTGCCCTAAATGACATCACTTCCGGTGCAGTCTGTGCCGTCAGTATACTTTGCCTCGGTCTAGCTACGTTAGGAGTATTAGCATCATACTGCTGCGCTAGAGATCCGCCAGACAACAGAGTGGGGACAGCCACTTGGTACTGATATCCGGCTTCGAAGGACCAACGCCTTGACCGTGTAAAGAAACAGATTATTGTATTTATTACGTTAATAAGTTTTTATGTGCGTCCTTTACCTATTGTACTGACAGTCCAGCCTCTCCCTTGCACTGCCCTAAATGACATTACTTCCGTTGCCGTCTGTGACGTCAGTATACTCTGTCTCGGTGTGTACGTTAGGAGTATTAATTAGCCTCATACTGCTGCGCCAGAGGTCCCCCAGACAACAGAGTGGGGACGGCCACTTGGAACTAATATCCGGCTTCGAAGGACCAACGCCTTGACCGTGTAAAGAAACAGATTATTGTATTTATTACGTTGATGAGTTTTTATGTGCCTCCTTTACCTACTGTACTGACAGTCTAGCCTCTCACTGGCACTGGCCTAAATGACGTCGCTTCCGTTGCCATCTGTGCCATCAGTATACTCTGCCTCGTTCTGGCCACGTTAGGAGTATTAGCCTCATACTGCTGCGCCAGTGATCCGCCAGACAACAGAGTGGGGACGGCCACTTGGTACTGAAATCCGGCTCACGAAGGACCAATTCTTTGATCGTGTGACAGGAACATTATTGTATTTATTACACTGAAGAACTTCAAGAGCTCTATTGTTGAACCGCACCGCATGTGTCAACACTATATCCATAATATAGTGTTGACGCATGTGACTTAAGTCACGCGTCGCTATCTTTATTTCGCTCGACTGCAACAAGTGAGTGGGGGCACTCGTTGCGGTTGAGCGATTCAAAAATATGGAAAGTCAAATGTCGATTCAGTGGAAACTAAGCGCTCGATGCGAGAGAATGAATAAAAAACAACGGGTTGCACTCCGGAAGTGCCGGCAGAAGTGAAAACCGCTTAAAATAATAACAAATAATAAAAACTTTGAAATAATTAATTTAATTACAAATACAATAGTTATTTATGAATAATGAATCTACAATATGAACGCCATTTGGTACCGTAGTATGAAACTCTAATTCTCTGTCAAGGCACCAACTCAATGTCATAAAATATCAAAAACTTAGTGGCAACTATGTATATCTAGATATGGCGTTATATTGAAAGAAAAGAATATTCCTCCCTTGAAATTAAAACTGACCTGGCATCAATACGAAAATTGGTAGTAATGAGAGATGAGAGATTATATAATGGTTGTTATTAACTAATATACGTAGATCTTTCAAGTGTGAGACTTTATGTAATTTGAAATAGGTCAACGGTAAATGGTCTTACGAATTTTCGATCAGGGCCACGTGTCCGACTTTAACGTTTTTACCCATCCCAAAAATTTAAAACTGATGTGCACAACGCCGCAAAAGAAGTTTTCACTTCAAAAAATAGAGCTCGCTAATGTATGATGATAAACTAGTGTACCGTGTGAATATTAGTTTAAAATGATTCATTATATATTTTATACTAATTTATGTTTCAACCGGCTTACTCGAAGGACCGACGATTTGATTGTGTAACATGACATCAATCACTATTGCTTTCTGTTTGATATAGGCTGGAAATCCATTGCTGTTCCAATACCTACGTATTATTAAAACGAAACGTATTATAATGTTGTACTTACAAGATTTAGCTTGTTCTTATCGCGTGGCTAGTAAAAGCAGTTTTCTAAAGTCAACAACAGTGGGCCTACCATGAGTTTTTCTTTACGTTTACTAAACAGTAAACGGGAGTCATTTTGTATGCGAATCTGTACAGCGCCTCTAGTGGGCAGTAGCAAAACTACAGATTCTCATACAATATATCTCATGGTAGGCCCACAGTTGTTGACTTTGATACCTAATTTGACAGTTACTGTCAAATTAGGTACTCCCAAATCCCAACTGATTTTAACCCAACGTCTAACACATAAAAGTTCGAAGTCGATTAGAGCTTTTAGAGTTTTGTAATGCCTGACCTCTTGTTAAGTGTACACCTGTTAGAATGACGTGGTGTCTGTTCATCAATAATCTGTAAAATTAAAAGCAATCGTGATGGATGTTACATCGTCAAGGTTTTGTTTTGAACTATGGATTTCTATTTTCTTGTTTATGATAATGTTGATAAGTTTATTTAATCTTATTATAATGTTGAAATAATAAAGCTTTTAATGTAAAATATTTGTTAATCCGGCTCGAAGGACTAAAAATAATTTTAACTTATTAAAAACAGCTGAACAAGATATGACCAAAGCAGTAGGTACTTACCTAATATCATTTTATTTAAGTATCATTTTCTTATTATCGAAGACCGAGACTCACTTTAGGTCACTGCGGCATCATAGTAAGTAAGTTTAATAAAGCACATGGTAATTAAACTGTGTACGAAATCCGCTCAATGCATGGCTATATAATTAAGTATTACACTCAACAGCACGTCAGGCTTAGCACTTGGGATACGAAAACCGCCGCTAATACGATGACTATAAGGGCGCTCATGTTCATAATGAGCGCTCTTGTATGAAATATACCTAAGTGATTTTCGAATTCCAACTGTTGAGTATATGCTGTGCTGTCAACTGTACAACAAAATGGGATATGGCTGGCCTATGTCATAAATTAAAACAATGTAATTATGAATGTTATCAAATTAAAATATAATTTATTTTATAGATATTGTTGTTTTATTAAGTGAAACGATACCTCCTAGCTCTCGATGATTAGCAAAGCAAAACCCTTGAGAGAATCATTTTTTATAAGTTCACTACAGTACATAAATAATTGTTTAGTCTTTGGTATCATTATTAGCCAAATTAATGTCCCCAGTTGGGGCACCTTGCATGAGGATCTCCCTTAAGGAATCATCATTGATCAATCAATTGATCGTCAAGGATCATGAATGATGCATATGAGTCATGACACACCACGCGGGCCCGATGCTGAATAGACTGTAAAACTACTCAACCATAGTGGGGCACAACCTTCCTTTCCTTCTGAAGCAAGGAAGAGATCGAGTTAATGAATTTTTGGTGCCCACCGTTTTACCGACCGAAGTCGAATCCGGATTTATTTCCAATCAATAAGAGGCTTTGTGGAAACCTATAGCCAAAACAATTTTATAAAAAAAAGATAATGTTTATGTTGCGCTCATTAATGGTTTTAGTCATAGATTTAGATTTTTTCGCTCCGCAAACATACATTCTAAATCTATGGTTTTAGTCGATCAACAAAACGTGAATGTCTCTTGAGTGATCAAAACGCGTTCACAATGTTTCTCTTTCTTTATCTATCTTGATCTTCCTCCATATTTGTGTTGCGAAATGAAACATAGGTACATAATATCATTATTTTAAGCTAACCAAGACAACATTTTAACTATTAAAAAAGAAAACAACCTGCAACCAACAGCTAAACAGCTGCTTGGATAGAAACGTACAAATCAAAATGTCAAGTCACTGTCAATGGTTTTGACATATGTCAAAATTGACTAATTTAAAGTGCTTCTGTTTCTGTGCTGCTTGCTATGCTATTGTTCATTTGTAAATTAAAAAAAGTTTATTGCTGATTTTTGAATCAAAGTTATGACTTGTATTGTTTGATAACAACCATTTAGTGTAAAAAAACATGAAGTAAAACGTGTACGCTTTCATAGTTTCCACCTAGTTTATAGTTAATTGTTCGATCTGATGTTGTTTTTATTAACTTTGATAAGCAAGGTAAGCAAGTTATTTCTTTGTCCCATAATTGTTTAGAGTTTTACAACATGAAGCTATGGTTTGAAAAGAATCAGTTACTTGAGGATGTTAAAACTAACATAAACTTAATTTAGTTTCAAATATTTTCCAGTATAAAATAATTTTAAAAGCCGTCCCTAAAATACTTTAGCCACATATTAACTCTAGCCTCGCTAGGAAATACAGATCTAAAAGAGATTTAAATGAAACACTGATTCAAAAACCTTTCATGATATGTTGATTTACCTATTAACAGTATGACTCATAAAAGTATCTTTATCTGTTTACATTACATATCACCCCTAACATAAAGCTAATTTCCATATAAAATGAAATGCTAATACTAATCATAAAATGTTCTGCTTTGATTAATGGTTTTCCATCTGATCACACAGATAACTATTGTTTTCATATTTTCCTGCTTTTTGTGACTGAAATAAATGTTAACAGTGCATCCTTGATAATTACATTAATGAGATATATTTGTAAATTGCATGTTAATGAGATTACACTGCAAATAGCATTCTTGAATGATAAGAAAATTTTTCAAATTATATTTTAGACACACATGTTTCTCAAATGGATATTGATTGTGCTGTTATCTGCAAATTAGGCCAAATAAAGAGTCTGATATTAACTTAAGTGACAAATCTATATATAGAGCTTAATCATACATATAATTATGTAGATTTTTATAAATAATGTATTGGGATTTCCTTTACTTTTAATTTGTCATTTGCTAGCAGGATAAAGAAATAACTATTGAGTCTCATAAGCCGGGGCCAGAGAGGTTAATTTAGTTACATTCCAATTTAAAACATAACAAAAACTATCTTACATCTATAAAATATTCTAATTCTATAAATGTTTTATTCTAGTAAATTATAAAATTGATCATTAAATAAAAATATATTCATATTTATTGATTTACTTGAAATTCTTTCAGACACCATCATGACAGACCATAACATTCGGATAGCAGCAGAGTCACTGCTGGGAAGTGTCACAAATCCACACACACTCTGTAAGTATGATTCAAGTTTCTTATTTTAAATTTTAAAATTAGCAGCTTTCCACAATTTCTTGTAAGTAAACCTAATTGGGTTCTAAAAGTACTTGTTTATAGCACTATTGTATTTTTACTTTTACTTTTACTTTTACTATTGTATTTTTGTAGTTCAATACTAAAACATTACAAACACTCACAAATATTTTCCATGGAAATGTTATTTAATGGTATACTGAGACATCCATATAACATAGCATAATAAATACTATATTATAGTATTCTGAACAAAATGTGAGTAATAAATAAAAATTAATAAATAAATAATTGCATACAAACAAACCCACTGTCGTGGACGAGCGCTTAGTCACACAACTGACACTTAGTAAATGCTGGCTGGAAAATGCCTCTACGTCCAATGATACGCTGAGGAACCGATGATCAGTACAAATAAACTATTATTTATTATTAACTCAGTATATTTTATTACTAAATAAATGCTCTTAATCAAAGTCACTTTAATACAGATTATAAATCGGCTAAATCTGCGACCAAATAATTATCTGCACTTTAAATAATATAAAATCTTTTATTCCTTAAAAACAGTTCACGCTTGACACTTCTAATTCTCTGCACTTATTTGAACACTTCTTATTACTCTTCAGACCTCTTATTGAACACTTATTTTCAAACTCTTCTTTGAACACTTCCGGATGCGCTTACTCAATACACTTTTTAAGTCACTAATATATTTTACGCTGCGCTGCGTGCCGCTTTTATACCGCCCGCGGAAAGTCGAGAATCGCATGGAATATTCGCGACGTGTGCGTCTCGAACGTTCCCGACAATCCACGAGCGGCCGAGAGAGCGAGACTCTATTTCTGTCTCGCTCACTCGCTTCCGCGGGAGAAATTTCTCGCAATCTTCGTCCTTATTTAATGCAGCGCGACTCTTTTACTAACTTTTGTCTCTCAATGTTCGCGCGGCGTTCAAACAACTATTTCATTGTTCGACGTCGCTCACATTCTCCCCCGCGGTGCATAGCACCTCTCTTTTTGGATGCGACGACGTTCAGCTCTGAAACACGGCGGGGGGCACTTATCATCACTTCGGTGATCTGTTGACATTGGTGGCTCTTCCTTTGCTATAGCTGATTGTGGCTCTTCATTTACCTTAGCTGGAGGTATATCGGAGTGCAGCGCTGTGTGGTGCCATCTTCCACACTTCTTACAAGTGGCAGCTCGGCATGTGATGCGCGAGTGTCTAAATCTCAAGCACTTAAAACATAGATGTTCCTTCTTTGCCATGTCCCATTTCGCACTCATGCTGGCACCTCTAAATATCTTGCACTGCAGCAGGTAATGGTTTCCTTGACACGCCGGACAAATATTCGCGTCTTCCCTGGAACCTTCGTGAGTGACGCGAACGTGGTACATCTTATGGGGCCCGCTGCCTTTCTGTTCCGGAGACTCTTCAGGTGGAGCCAAGTGGGGCCGCCTCCAGTTTTCTTTCATTATCACTTCATTCTTCCATGGTCCACAATGCTTATGCTCCCAAAACTCTTCATGAAGAGCTCTATGCGGACGTCTGGACTTCGCTTCCGGGAACTCTTCAAGTGGAGCGAAGTCTGCACACATTGTCGCTTCATCCTCCAGAAAGTTGCTGATGAGTAACAACTCCGGTAGCTCTTCGTACTGATGCTCTTTGTAGTAGGCGAACCATCGAAACTTTACAACTGATGGCATCTTGTCAATAGCAGTTCTTACAGTTTCCGGAGAAGATAAATAATTTTCTTTCCCAAGCGCTTTAATAGTTGCGACGGCGTTTTTCACTTGGCTGGCGAATATACATATGTCGCTTGGGTCCGCTGCCACTCTTGGAAGCCTCTTTAGCTTTTCCAGTTCTGCCAATGCTAGAGCCGCAGGTCTGCCGAAGCGAGCTTCAAGTCCCTTCAAAACTTCGTTCGGATCTTCGGCAGTGAACAGAAGACTCTTTACAGCATCTCTGGCGCTTCCTCGTAAAGCTCTTCGTAGTCGCGCTAAGTTCTGCGTGGCGCTGAAGTCTTTGGCAGTATCTACATAAGACCTTTTAAATGCCAGCCACTCTTCGCTGGCACCGTTAAAGTGTGGCAGTTCAACACTTTCACAACTCTTTGACCTTTCGCTGAGCTTGGCAATCGCCTCAGCTAGTTCTTGCACGATGTTATTCTCTTTGACTGGTTTATCCATAATTATTTCCTGCGTGTCTCGTCGGTCATAGTCGCGGAGACACTCTTCGGCGTGAACACTCACAACTTCAGATTCAAGTTCAAGTAGTTCCAACTCTATAGCTTCTAATTTTGTTCGCGCCATCTTAAGTTTGGCTTCAGCGGCTACCATTTCCCTTCTGGCCACCAAAATCCTTGCGTTGACCTCTGCTCTTTTCTTGGAGATGGCATCGGAACGTATGCTGACACTACTCCCCCGCAATGACCCTTTGTCATTTAGAAGTTGAGGTATGAGTTCACCGTCAACTTTGGGTAATTGAGCACTGTCTTCAATGCATCGCACTTCGTCACTTTTAAGTTGGAGGTCGATCTTCTCTTCAGGTGTTGATGAAGAAGTATCCTCTTCACGATGCTGTATAACTTCGTGATATGGTGCGGCGCGAGTTGACTCTTTAGCTCTTTTTTACTTCGTGAACGATTTGAAATGGACGTAGACTTCGGCATGCTCTTCGTCTCCATATCCGGCTCGAAGGACCAAAAATATGTCGTGGACGAGCGCTTAGTCACACAACTGACACTTAGTAAATGCTGGCTGGAAAATGCCTCTACGTCCAATGATACGCTGAGGAACCGATGATCAGTACAAATAAACTATTATTTATTATTAACTCAGTATATTTTATTACTAAATAAATGCTCTTAATCAAAGTCACTTTAATACAGATTATAAATCGGCTAAATCTGCGACCAAATAATTATCTGCACTTTAAATAATATAAAATCTTTTATTCCTTAAAAACAGTTCACGCTTGACACTTCTAATTCTCTGCACTTATTTGAACACTTCTTATTACTCTTCAGACCTCTTATTGAACACTTATTTTCAAACTCTTCTTTGAACACTTCCGGATGCGCTTACTCAATACACTTTTTAAGTCACTAATATATTTTACGCTGCGCTGCGTGCCGCTTTTATACCGCCCGCGGAAAGTCGAGAATCGCATGGAATATTCGCGACGTGTGCGTCTCGAACGTTCCCGACAATCCACGAGCGGCCGAGAGAGCGAGACTCTATTTCTGTCTCGCTCACTCGCTTCCGCGGGAGAAATTTCTCGCAATCTTCGTCCTTATTTAATGCAGCGCGACTCTTTTACTAACTTTTGTCTCTCAATGTTCGCGCGGCGTTCAAACAACTATTTCATTGTTCGACGTCGCTCACACCCACCAAATATCATATTAAACAGCCAGACCAAGACAAATATTTGTCTTGTCTCGGGATCAAACCCGGGACCTCTGGCACAGAAGGCGGGCTTAGTACCGAACCACTGCACCAGACAGGTCGTCGAAGTAATGACCTCAAACAATATGAGTACGGAACAACATAGCTTCTGTTGATAAGTGGGTCGTAGTGTCAGGTGATGAGATTGTTTGTTAATTATTTATTAATAGTATGTCAAAGTATGGAAGTAAGTTTGAATATTCTAAACTAGAGGATGCCCACGACTTCGTCTGTGTGGAATAAGGTTAACCCGGGGTAGTGCTTTTTATTAGATTTAAAAATATCCAATGTTAAAAAAGTAACAGATTGCATTTATAACACTAGTATTGAAATCGCCCTTAAGTTGCTTGTACTAGGGGCAGTTTTCCTAGTACATGTGTAAAGTCGTCATATTGTAACAATCTTGTTTGTTTCGTTTTGGTTGACTACTTGCCTTGACTACTCGAAGACGGCTGGACCGATTTGAGTAATTCTTTTTTTATTCGAAAGGGTATACTTCCCATATGGTCCCTTTGTCATAATGTCAGGGTCTGATGATGGGATCCTGGAGAAATCTAAGGAAACTTTTCAAATATTATAGGCACTCAAATATTTTATAATGATTTTGATTTTTTCACCAAATGATGCTTCCGGAAGTAGAACTCATGATGAAGACCATAAATGGCAATCGGAACTATTCAATACTTATTTCAACTGCCTATGTGGTCTAGTGGTACAACCACCGGTATAACACCCAGGGTCCCGGGTTCGATTCCCAGTGGGGGTACATATTGTATTCGGTTTGGTTGGTGGTAGGCCTTGTTCTAAGTCCGTCTGGCTAGCTACCACCATCTTATCTAAGTCTGACGCCATAACAACAATGTTGTCAGCATTGTTGTGTTCCGGCAATTAGAGATAAGATAGCCAGCTCCTCAGTGATTGAGGATTCCGGGAGAGGCTCGCTTCGATCTTCAGTCTTATCAATACTTAACATCAGGTATGTTGAAGGCTAAGAGTCTCAAAGTCGATCATTAAAAAAAAACACGAAAGCGATACAATTACTTTAATGTGGTTCATAAGCTATTTATGCTTGACTCAATGCAAGTGATAAAGTGGAGCTGATGATGAAGTACCGGGAGAACTCTCAATAAGTAACATCCCAGCACCAGGAAAAGTAGCATTTTGTAAAAGGTGATGAGCAGTTGACATAAGGTTATTAGCGTAGGCACGGGACCTCTTCTACCTTTTCAAGATACGAAGATGCCAGGTAGTTCCAATGTGAACAAATTTCCATGTTAATTATTGTCTGATTTGTGGACTTTTCTTGTTTCGGCTATATTTTGACCTCTCGCCACTGGAAGCTAATTACATTTCTTGCAGTGGTTATGTTTTGAAACTGATTGAAGCCGTCGGATCATTGAAGTATTATCATATTTATCTATATAATCATTAGTCATAGAATACTAACATAATTTGTAAGGCAGTATTGTTGCTAACAAAAAAAATGGATCTTTGTTGTCGAAATTTTTTTTTTTTTTTTTTTAATGCATACCAGCACACCAACCCACGTTAAGTTTCATGAAGAACTTGTGTTATGGATACTAGATACTAGATAAAGCACAAACATACTAATTATATACCTTTTTTTTCACTCCCTATTCAATAGCCCTAGCACGAGCGGCTTTTATCGACAAAGTAGCTCGATAAACGTGTCACTGTACCGGTCACACCTTAGCGGGGAAAGCAAGACAGAATCATGCGCCATATCCTTATTCGTCCAAGATATTGCTAGGGGGCTGCGTCAGTATAAGCTAGTCTTTTTTTATGAACGACGCGGAGACTCTTAACTTTCATCATACCTGATGTTAAGTATTGATGAAGCTAAAGATGGAAGCGAGCCTCTCCCGGAATCCTCAATCACTGAGGAACTGGCTATCTTATCTCTAACTGCCGGAACACAACAATCCTGAAAACATTGTTTTTATGGCGTCAGACTTAGATAAGATGGTGGAAGCTAGCCAGGCGGACTTACAGCGAGTCCTACCACCAACCAAACCGAATACAATATATACCCCCGCTGGGAATCGAACTCAGGACCCCTGGGTCATAAATCGGTGGTTGGACCACTAGACCACAGAGGCGGTTAAAAGTCTCACCTGATCCTGCGTCAATATGAGCTGATCCCCTGGCCATCACGATCTTGGGCTGGACTTGGGCGTGTCAATTTCCCATACTGTCCAGTATGGGAAAAATATTTATTTATTTATTTATGGTATACACAACAGATAACAGTCAATAACAACATGAAATGAGAGCAAAGCAAGTTTCGAACAAGACTGACATCCAAATACGTGTACACACAGAAAATCATGCGATGCGAAAACATAAGAAGAAAAAAAAATAAAAAAAAACAACTACAATAAACATTGACAATAAATTTCCTTTAAATGATAAATATTAAACAAGAAAATTATACAAGAAAAGTATTCCTATAAATGCAATAGAATTTACATTAATCAAATAACATAAGATTATAGAATTACGGTAAAAATTAATTAACATACAGTGATTATCTATGATTATTAGATTACATTATACAATTATAGGATACATATAATTTATAAAAAAATTATTTATACAGTGATCGGTAACATAAACTTGATTGAAATAAGTTATTAAATAATCAAGGAATTTGAATATTAAAGATAACATTCCCCTTTTACAGCCCATTCGCAGTCACACTCAGTGAACCTGTATTCTGAAGACCTGGTGGCGGGCCACCGGCCGCACGGCAAGATGTCTTCCGTCAGGAGGTTCTTCTGCCTCTTCGTCACCTTCGATATACTGTTCACAAGTCTCATGTGGCTTATATGTGTAATGGTGAGTATTTGACAGTTGCTAAATTGAGAATTTACATGAGAACTTCACAATGTTAGTAAAAGATTATTACGAAAGACGGTATTTTCATTTAACATGCTTGTATTTGTTATCGAGTCTCCGGTATTTACACATAATTGAGTGAGATTTGAGAGGTTCTCAGTTTGAAGCTTATAGAGACACTTTAAAGGACTTCTATAAAGGATACGTAGAATGCGCCGAGACCTACCGCGTGGGGTTGTTTCCTCGTGGTTATACTAGTGAGACCACGAGGAAGCCTAGTTCCCACAGACCTACATCGAGAAAGACGTAAAGAGCGTTTCAAACTGTATGAGAACCTAGCGTGTCAAATTTTTCGTATCTCCGATGACGTCGAGAACAAGATTTTGGCCCGTATTACAGAACGTGACTCAAGCAGTGATCTATACTTGAGAACAGTTAGAAAGGGACGTGCTTATTCACCGCATGTAGCGACGTCACTTTCTAACTGTGCTCAAGTACAGATCACTGCTTGAGTCACGTTCTGTATAAAGGCCTTAGTTATGTGTAAATGTTATTGACGAGCTCTTGCAAGAAATCACTGCACAATTAACCGTTTCCGTTTCTGAGTGATGCGTGTTTTTATGGCAATGGTCTCAAGCGGACTGACTTAGGTCGTAAAACTTTTAGCGTGGATCACAGTTTTGGTACGCAAGGTAGGTGGCTAGTTCTTCGGGCGGTTTGAACGCCGTCATTGTCCTCAACATATAAAGTAACATGCATAAGTGGGAAAATAATAAAGGTTATGCTGCTAAGCGCTACTCGTCTGGGACCTATATTCGTAACTGGACACGAGGACAGAATTTTATTACTCTAAAAATATATAAATATGTTGAGGACAATGATGGCGTTCAAACCGCCCGAAGAACTAGCCAGGTACGCTTTCACCGTCTATCTCGATATAGGTCTGTGCTAGTTCCTCATAGTTCTACTGCGGAGTAAATGTTACTAAGGAACCACGAGGAAGCCAAGAAATGTCCTACTCGACCGTTCAAATTTACCTATTGTTCTCCATCTAGTAGGAAAAAATAGCAGGACCACGAGGAAAAATTACCGCGTGGGCCCAATTTGGATTAGTGGCTGTTAATGACTGCAAATGCAGCCAGGACCAACTGCTTACCAAACACAAAGAAGCGCCAGTTTATAATTTTTTTTATGATCCATCCCGTGTGGCTAAGCATTGCGAAAATGGAGAAGTTTCCAATTTGTTTCTATTCATCTTTGTAAATATGAAGTTTTTTTTATTTATTTTGTAATTTTTTCATTTTTCAATGCTATTTTCATACTTATTTATACGAGACTTAGTCTCGGTAGCTGAGCGGTTAGAGCATTGGACCGGATTTCCAAAGGTCGCGGGTTCGATTCCCGTCTGAGAATTCACTTGCGGCCGAGTTAATTTTTTCCAATATTTTTCTATTTAAAATTTACCATAGACAAAATGACAAAATAACCCACCAATCCGCATTGGGCCCGCGTGGTGGGTCATGGCCCGTTCTCCTTATCCATCCATAAGGAAGGCCAGTGCCCCAGCAGTGGGGACATTAAAATGGCTGATGACGAATAGACAAAATATCTCTACAAATAGAGAGGTTATGGGGCCTTAAAGGTGAGCTTAACAGTAATCGCTGGTCATTTGTAGGGCGGTGTGCTGCCGTGAGGAAGTGGCGTGAGGATATGACGTCAACGCCATATTTTAGGCCAAAGTCAATTCTGCGCGAAAATATATAATTTCAATAATTTATATCTCAGCCATTTATTGATGGATTAAAAAAAAACATTGTCTCATTAGTTTTGATCTATATTTTAATCCCATTCAGTGAAATATAATGTTTTCAACATCAGGAAACTTCTCCATTGCATAACCGCCACAATCGCAGCCCGAATGCGCCAGCCACTACGCCACCGAACTCCTCATAAATTATTTTTTTTTGAAGCGCTCATGGCTGCGCTTGACAGAGTGATCGTATTCGATCACGTTTGTTAAGCAATGTTCAGTCCAGTCAGGTGTCGGATGGGTCACCCTAAAATGGCATTACAACTGAGCGCTTCCGTGCTTCGGAGGGCACGTTAAACCGTCGGTCCCGGCTGTTGTCATCTGATAACGGTCGTTAAGCCAAGTCAGAGCCCTATAGGCGGCCTAATAAACTCTGACACTAGAGGTGGCCACTAATCCTCACACGATAAGAAGAATATCTATTTTATTTCACTAGAAAAAAAAACAAGTAGATTCGAAGTTGCCCAGCTTTCATGCAATCCTTTCGTCTTGGGGAGTAGTGGACCGAATGGTCCACTAAGGGTTCAAGACCCGCCTAGGAACAACTTTTTACTACGATTTGAACAACGATTTTAATAATGTATCATAAAAGATAACATTGTGATAGCAAAAACTAGAATTACTAAGCACATCTTTAGTTTATTCGCGCACTCATAATTGAAATAAAACAACTACATAAAACAACATAATATTGACGGGATGAGACAACCCATGACCACAGCAACTGAAAAGGTGCCGAAACGTCGGGAAACCAAAAAACCACAAATAAACCGAAAAATTATAGTACCAAATATATATTTCGGGCAAAAAAAATCGCACTAAATAGTCCGCAAAAGTGGTTTTACTAAAAATTACTTATCATTTTTGTGTCATTAAGTATTTTATATTAATTACAGATGCGAGGCGAAACGGTCAGACAGATCTTCGACCGCGAGATCGTCCACTATGACATCAAGACGTCCCTATTCGACGTGGTCATGGTGGCCGTCAGCCGGTTCATACTGCTGCTGCTGTTCTATGCTCTGTTGTATATCAACAACTGGAGTATTATAGCTGTGAGTATTATATAGAGCTATTTAGAGACTTCGTTTTATATTTCCTTCTTCACATAAAGTTCTATCTATTCTATATGACCTGTGTGGCGCAGGGGTACTAAGCCGGCCTTCTGCGCCAGAGGTCCCGGGTTCGATCCCCGGACAAGACAAATATTTGTGTGCATGAACATGTCTATTTGTCTTGGTCTGGGTGTTTAATATGTATATTATGTATGTATTTACAAAAAAAAAGTATAAAAGTATATTTATCCGTTATCTAGTATCCATAACACAAGTTCTTCATGAAACTTAATTTGGGCTAGATAATTGGTGTGTTTGTATGCAATTATTTATTTATTTATTTATTATATTTTTAAATTTTCATCAGAAGACTAAAATATGTTTGAGAATGTGTAATTATATGTATATTTATTATTTTTAAAACCCCCTTTCAGTCCCTATTGCAAAAAATATATATTTCTCTCTTATTTGCAAAATAGTTGGGCAAACGTCATGTAAAACTATTCCAAATTTCAAGTTGATAGCATAAGTAGTTCTTGATATATCCAGCTGTAACAGACTGACGGACTGAGTCGCACTGGACACATTTTAACGATAACGAGTATTATTACTTGTTGGCGGCGTAAAGCCCCATCTAGTGCATGTAAAGGTCAATATGTTATTTATTTATTTATTTATTTATTTATTTATTTATTTATTTATTTAGCACCAACAAGATATACATCAGTAAATACAATAATATAACTAAAATACAAAGTTACAGATCTAAATGCTATCTCAGTTACAGGTACTACACAAATGCATAATGAGAGTAGCCGCTATTTATTTAATACCTATGATAAAAGTGTATTTATGATTTTACAGTAGTACATAAATTTTATTATTGAAAATTAGAATAACAAAAATGAATGTCAGAAGGATTAAAAAAAATATATATATCAAATAGTCAATGTCAATTATGTAATAATAATATAAAAACAGCAAAATATCAATGTCTAAATTACGATGTCAGATTTATGGATTACATATAAAAAGTTACATAAAATAAAATAATAATATAATAATAAAATAATAATAATTTAATCTATGTCAAGACACAATATAAGGTTTTTGTTGTTGTGTTGTCTTATAGTTGTGTTATAGTTGCGCTAGATGGCACTAAATAAACTTTTTTATTGATAACTTGCCGACTCTTGCCTACTTCAAATAGTAATAAAATTATCTTACAATCAAATATAGCTGTGTCATTCAGGACTAAAGTCGGTTTTTTGAAGTGACAACTTCTATAGAGGCGTTGTGCACATCCGTTTTAAATTTTTGGGATGGGTAAAAAATGTTAAAGTCACGTCATGACACGTGACCCTGATCGAAAATTCGTAAGACGGATGGAGAGTAGACCACCGGCGCGGCGTAGAAGTGGAAGTAATATCCTCTATTTCTACCGCGCGGTGAAAATGTATGCCTGCTGTCGTCTACGAGCCACTTAGTCGCACAACTCTCACTTGGTTATTTGCTGGCTGGAAAAATGCCACTACGTCCGATGATACGCTGAAGAACCGTCGCTCAGTATATCGTCCAAGTAAATTAAAATATATTCACTATTTCAATCTATTTATTGACTTCTCAACAGACACTTTAATAAATACTTTAAACAAAGAGTCACTTCAATAAAGTTCATAAATAGGCTAAATCCGCGAACACAAAATTATCTGCAATTTAAATAGTTTAAAATCTATTATTCCTTAAAACAGTTCACGCTTGACACTTTTTGGCACTTAAAACACTACGCACTTCTTGGGCGTTCGTATTTTCAAGACACTTCCGACTTTAGTTTTTAAATCACTATTTTCAAACTCTTCTTTGAACACTTCCGGATGCGCTTACTAAATACACTTTTTTAATCACCTTGCTGTACGCCCCGTCGGAATTCTTCAGCCACTAAGGCTGGTGCGGGTTCGAGCGATAGCTCCTTCCCCGGGCTTCTTCTCAAGGGGTCGCTGCCCCTTGGTGTTGGGTGCCGCTTGACCGGCCGTCATGAGACGATGTGGAAGTGCCCCTGCCGGAGTTTGAGGCGTGGCCCTCTGCGCGGTCTGCCGCACCGGGTGAGACCCCCATAGTGGGGGAGTCCCAGCGGATGGGCCACGGCTTAAGCCGGGTCCCCACGGCCTGTCTTTTCGCAGGCCAGATCGCGCCAGGGCAGGCCGACAGGCCGTGGGAACAGTCGCATCCGATGAGGCCTGTGGTACACGCACACATACACATATCACACATGTTGGACTGAGGTAACGACAGGCGGGTACAGGCCGACACACACCGTGGGAATGGCTCGGCACGAGACGCAACAGGCCTGCACAGGCATCCACATGCGTGGCGCGATCCGGCCTGGCCTGTAATAACACGGGCCGTGGGAACCCACCTTTATACAGACGGGGTAGGAGTTATAATTTAGGTCGGGGGACGAGAGGGATCAGGGATCTGGGAAACCCGTTGTTTTTTAATTCAGTAGAGTGATTTGACAGGTTTTCAATGTCACTTTGTAAAAATAATGCTGAATTGAAATGTAGCTATAATCATAATATTGAATTTGTGTGTGAGAATAAATAAATAAAAAAAAAAAAATTGCATACAATCACACAAGTTATCTAGCCCACGTTAAGTTTCTTGAAGAACTTGTGTTATGGATACTAGATAACGGATAAACATACTTAAATACTTTTTTTTAGTAAATACATACATAATATACATATTAAACACCCAGACCAAGACAAATAGACATGTTCATGCACACAAATATTTGTCTTGTCCGGGGATCGAACCCGGGACCTCGTGCGCAGAAGGCGGGTTTAGTACCCCTGCGCCAAACAGGTCGTCAATACTTACTGAACTGGAACTGGATCTGCGCAAATCATTGCGAAAAACAGTTTAACTCCGTAGCATAATTTACTCTACTGGATTAAACATCCGCCTATAGTGTAGCTTCATACCGCTAAAAGAATTTTCAAAATCGGTTTAGTGATTCCAGATATTACTTCCTACAAACATTACAGTCCGCGAGGTCTAAGCTGAGCTTTGCATTTGTATGAGTGCTCATAGATGTACTAGTAGCAACACAATACCTGTTGCTTTTTTGTTTTTTTACACGATCCCTACAAACTATCTATGTGCACTCACACAAATGCAAGGCCCAGCTTAAACCTCGCGGACTATACCTCTTTGTAATATTTGTATTGATGGTATTTTTTGTTTGTTACAGATATCCACAGCTGGAACATGTGCCTTTTTAATAGCTAAAGTTTTCGTTTTTGACGTAAGTTTAAGAAAGTCAAAGTTTTATTTATTGTAAAACATGTTATTTTAATAGGTGACATTTAACAGCCGCCTTTTGCATTGTAATAAGACATATTTTTGCGTGGCAGGCCCGTATACAGGGTGGTAAAAATCTATGGGCCCTTACTAAGTCCTTTAGTTAGTTCGTTTTACTGAAAGGAAACATTCCTTTATTTTTAAAAGAAACACAACTGCATTAAAACATTAAAAAAAATACGCTTCCCACACCCAGGATTTGAACCAGCTAAAATCTGTAAAAAATATCATTCTGTACTTTTATGCCATCAATCGATAGGGTCAATCAAAAGGATCAACTTTCCCTAACAAACATAGTAAATTAATTTAAAGGAAATACATGAAAAGTGAACTTACAAACCCAATAGGACGGATAAAGCACTTTAATCCAAGGCTCTTTTGAAAAATTTACAAAAATCTTTGAATGCAGTTTTGTTTCTTTAAAAAAATAAATGAATGTTTCCTTCCAGTAAAATGGGCTAACTAAAAGATTTAAGGTAGTTCCCCGCCAGGGCCCATAGATTTTTCCACCCTGTATGTTAAGAAATGTGAAATGTCAAGTGTGACCCATTAAAATGGTTATACTTTCGTCGTCTCAGCTATATAACACTCATTGCTGGATATAGGCCTTCCCCAAAAGGGGGGGTTTGCCATAATAGCCACGCTTGGCAGGCGGGTTGGCCATCGCAGTATGGCCAAGTTTGTAGGAGACGCTGTTGCCCGCCTCCTGAAGGCTGAGTCCCTTAGTCGCCTTTTACGACACCCCCTGGATGAGAGGGGGCAGTGCTATTCTAAGCCGACACTACACAGCTGTGGGTTATACTTTACGAAACCTTATCTGTCTTGTTATAAAGTTAAAAATGATAAGGATGGAAAAAGTACTTATGGTAAATTTTAACCGCTGACTAACCGCTTCTAACCGCTTCTAACCGCTTCTAACCGCTTCTAACCGCTTCTAACCGATTCTAACCGCTTCTAACCGCTTCTAACCGCTGAGCTACCGAGACTCGGTAGCTCAGCGGTTAGAGCATTGGACCGGATTTCCAAAGGTCGCGGGTTCGATTCCCGTCTGATAATTCACTTGTGGCCGAGTTAATTTTTTCCAATATTTTTCTATTTAAAATTTACCATAAGTATAAAAATAGCATTGAAAAATGCAAAAATTACAAAATCATAAAATGGAAAAAGTATTCAGATATAAAGAAAGACTCGCTCACTGGAATTCAGTGGTTACATAACAATTCAGACCTTATTCCTGTAGTTAAAAGGGTCTTTTCCCCTATAATTAATCTTTATATTGTGAGGTCAATAAAAGTTTCTTTCCTTAAAATGATAACATACGTTTTTTCTATAGTAATAAGGGTTATTTCGCCAGTGGCGGTTGCATCAGAGCCGGTATACGAAGTGTTCCTGATAGTGACCTCGTTCAATTTGTTATGACTAATGTTTCTTACGATAACAGACGTGAAATTTGTCCTTATGTTGTAAGGTAAATTAAAGGGGTGTGATCCTTTTGGCCTCGTCAACGATCCGCCATTTTTAAGAATATTCAAAATCGCGTCGCTGTATAATGCGTAATATTTTTTGTTCATCTTTACGTTCCCTATCCATTTATATAATGGATAGAGAACGTAAAGATGAACAAAAAATATTACGCAACATAATATCCTAAAGTGTCAGGTTAGTGAAATAATTGGAGCTAAAGATACAAAGGTGATACTTGGTTGGCATTATTCATGTTTAACTCTAATTATCTGGCTAACGTGACACTTCGGGGCATCTTCTTCTTCTTATCGAATGAGGATTAGTGGCCACCTCTGGTGTCAGAGTTTATCAAGCCGCCTATAAGGCCTCTGATTTGGCTTAACGACTGTAATCAAATGACAAAAGCCGGGACCGACGGTTTAACGTGCCCTCCGGAGCACGGAAGCGCTCAGTTATAATGCCACCGTACGGTCACGCATCCGTCACCTGACCGGGCCGAACTTTGCTTAACAAACGTGATCACTTATTTTAAGTCATAATTTCTGACGTTTGACATTAATCAATTCTCGATTTCAATGCCGTTGCGTCAAGAGTAAGGGAGCTGATCCCCTTACTTATCCCCATAGTATTTCCCCAGTGGCCGGCGGCATCAGAGCCGGTATACCAGGTGTTCCTGATAGTGACCTCGTTCACTTTGGCGTGGAGCGAGGCTTGGTTCCTGGACTTCAGGGTGCTTCCACAAGAGATGCAGGCTAGACAGATATTGGACTCTATTGGTGAGTAAACAAAGGCTATTGCAAGGTAGGACATTATCTAAAAGACCATAATTTAAGAAGAAGAATACTCTCTAACTGAACTATACAGGGTGCAAATTTAAAACGGGGCAGTAAAGGTACCTTAATCGTTTGCTACATGAAAACGTTCTTAGTAAACCATCCTTAATTTTTTGAGAAATATTGAACTGCATTCACGGATTCTGAAAAAAAATTACAGTCAGCAGGAAAAGTGTCAGTTTTCAAAAAAAAAATTTTCATGCCTATCGATCCTCTTTCTCATGAGGATCAAAACAGTAAGACACCAACTGAGGTATGAGTACTAGAAAAGTCAGAAATCGCGAAACACGGCAACAACACACATCCCGCGCTCGCGCCACACGCTGCCGTATCCGCTTCACCGACGAGTGACGGAACTTATTTTTAACCGACTTCAAAAAAGGAGGAGGTTCTCAATTTGACTGTATATTTTTTTTTTTTATGTATGTTCTACCATAACTTCGCCGGTTGTTAACAGATTTTTATAATTCTTTTTTTATCTGAAAGAAAATGGTTTATGTGTGGTCCCATATAATTTTTACGAAGATCTGGCTAGTAGTTTTTTCTACTATCAATCACCTTTTGGCAAGTTGTCGTTTACCTAGATGACATTGTTATGTATGGGCTGATTTTTAGTGTAAGTAACGGCACATGATGTAACTGAAAAATCTGAAATAAAAACATTTTATAAAAAAAATTCAAACTGACTTCAAAAAGTAAAAAATAAAACTTTTGGAGTCGGTGCTAACTAACTAAGGCCAAAAAAATATATAGTTAATAGAAGTGCAATGTAGAATGACCTGGCTGGCACCGACTCCAAAAGTTTTATACTTTTTGAAGTCGGTTTGAATTTTTTTTATAAAATGTTTTTTCTTAGCGAATATGTGGGAATACTTTTTCGCGATTTTTTACTTTTCTAGTACTCATACCTCAGTTGGTGTCTTACTGTTTTGATCCTAATAAGGAACAGGATCGATTAGCATCATAGCTTAGTCGTTAGAGCAATGGACCGGATTTCCAAGGGTTCGAGTCCCATCTGAGAATTCACTTGTGGCCGAGTTGACTATTTCCAATATTTTTCTATTTAAAGTTTATCATAAGTATAAAAATAGCATCGAAAAGTGCAACAATTATAGAATATGTTCAAGTGGTTTCAAAATGTTACAGTGGGGTGCTTTATTACTATTTTCACTTTGAATAGTCCACTTATCATAATAAAAAGACTGTTATTACTCCATCAAATCAACTTTAAATCGCTGTTCTTTCGTTGTCTTTAGTTCATCAAACCGCCACAGAGCGAACTCCTTTAATCCCCGCGCGGGTGCCGCAGTCCACGTTCGGCGAGTCCACCGTCAACTGGTTTTCGCCGGTCGATACGCCTGAGTCCAGCCCAAGACCGAGAAGACCAGGGGACCAGCTCATACTGACGCAGGATCAGGTGAGATGAGCAATTTATAACACTTGCAAAAGGTTTTATTTTTATACACCAACTAGCGGCCGCGCGCGGTTTCACCCGCGTTGTACCCGTTCCCGTGGGAATATCGGTTTATAAAGTATCCTATGTTCATAACCTGGGGCCTTATTGTCTAATTTAAAAATCTATCGCAATCCCTTTCAATTCGTCATTTGAAAGATATTCACATATGTCAGGCTGTCACTATTTGACATTTGATAGGGATTGTGATCGGGCCGCGTTTTGAAAGGTATTGAATGAACGAAATTAAACTGTCTAAGCAAAGTGACGAAAATATCTTTCAAATGTATGAAGAAGTGTCAAATGAAGTGTCATTTCAAACATCATTCGTTCAGAAAGCGATTGCGACTATAAGTTACACAATTCCATAAATCACTATCATAATCACAATACCTTTGAAAGGCATTGTGATAGATTTTGAAATTAGACAATTGGGGGGCAGGCTATCTACTATCTGTGTACCACCTTTCATCCTGTTCGGTGCATAGGCACCAAACACTGTGACGTGCGACTGACGTCACCCGACTGTCATCGATGCGCTTGCACCGAATGACATAGTTTAATTAATTTTAGTATGTATATTTCCGCGGACTGGTGCGTGTCGCGAACATTACTCTTAACATTTCTAACATTTGTTACGTGGTGATTGAACATTATATTCTTTTAATATTAACATTCTTTTATTAAATTTTAACATTTTTAACACCAACAACCCCAGCTCCTCAAACACATCCAAATCCATTCATATTTATGTCTGTTGTGCATTTTGACTCGTATTTTTAGCACATTAGTAATCGAACAATTTGGATATTCTGTCATGTAAACAGCCATGTCCCTGAACGAAAATTATTGGCAAATCAATTTCTACCAAATTAAGTACCTACGTACTCGTCCATATGCATTTGCTTGCGAATAATACAGTTAATTGAGGTCAATTGCTCATCGGCTGATGGTTAATCTGCTGAATAGGTTAATGAGTCCTACATACTGTGTCGGCATCCATGTATGCCGCAAAGACAGGATTTATTATCTTCGGCGATCGGAAAAAGCCGCTGTTCTTTATGATATCATGGAGCTATAGCACATTTTCCATAAGGAAGGCCAGTGCCCCACTGTTGGGGCACTGGCCTTCCTTATGGAAAATGTGCTATAGCTCTGAAACTACTAAATATATTTCATTCAAGCCAATTTTCGTGCCTTCAAGCCAATTTACAAGCCCTTTGAAGATGGCTGAAGTGTAATCGGCCAGGTGCTTTGAATTTAGTTATTGTTTTTGCCACTGTGGCGCTGGTAGTCACTAAAACAAATAAGGTGTTAAATCACTCTCTCAGCTGGCAATGTATTTGTATTTTTTTTCGTTTTAGCTAAACTAAACACGACAAGTTAAAAAAGTGTATTAGAAATGTGTGATGTGACTGATATTTACACTGCGGCCTCGGCTGCAAGTTTTCACGAAAAGTTCGAGTCTAAAATGACTATCCTATTTAATAAAACGCCTAAATATGACGTTCAGCAAAGTCGTTAAAAGTTTCATTCAACGACTTGGCTAGTTGTCTTTTAACCATTTCGTTGAATGCCGGCGTTTAACGAACGGGCTAGCTTTTTATTTGAATGGCGGATTTAACCAGATGGCTGCGACATGCATAAAACAAATAATTATATAATGAGTAAATACATAAAGTGTACTCTGTTTATCTAATAGGTAACAGTCACATTACAGTGTCGAGCTATTAAAACTGTATAATATTTTCTATACTAATATTATAAAGAGGAAAGATATGATTGCTTGTTTGTTTGTTTGCATTGAATAGGCTCCGAAACTACTGAACAGATTTTGATGAAATTTCGTACACAGATATTAGATAGCCTGGCTATGAACATACGATACTTTTTATTGTTGCTTTTTATTCTTGCCAACAACCTGATGTGATGTTAGGTTAGCAAGGTTTTAGACTAAGTATATTTATGTATATTTTTGGAATAATTAAATAAATAAATAAAAAAATAATTAACCCGATATTCCCACGGGAACGGGAACCACGCGGGTGAAACCGCGAGCGGCTGCTAGTATTATATAATTACATCAATTAATACCAACAAGATAATTTTGTACCTCTGGCACGCTATCGCAATTATTTCATGTCCATATAAAAAGTACCTAATAGTTACCTTTACAAATAAAAATTTGCCAAGTGCGTGTCAATAACGTGTGTGCGTTCCAGCAGTTACAGATAAGATAGCCAGTTCCACAGTGGTTGAGGATTCCTGGAGAGCCTCTCCAGGAATCCTCAACCACTGTGGAACTTCATCTTCAGCCTTATCAATACTTAACATCAGTTATGATGAAGGCTAAGAGTCTCCTCGTCGTGAATAAAAAAAGTGCCGGGAGTGCCGGCAGAAGTGAAAACCGCTTAAACGAAACAGCAGGACCAGGCATACATTTTCGCCGCGCGGTAGAAAGAAAGGAGGATATTACTTCCTCTCCTACGCCGCGCCTGCGGTCTACTCCGTCTTACGAATTTTCGATCAGGTCACGAGTCCTGAAGCGACTTATAAGATTTCACAACATGAGACACTGTGCAGTTGCTCCGTTATCAATCCCGATACGCTATCAGTCATGGTAAAACAGCAATTACAATAATTACTTATTGACTAATCTATTATAATGAATCTGAACAAAGAACTCACCAATCGATAGTGTATTATTTTTTCAAGGCAAAGGTTTTGAGTAATCGATAAGTAATATAATTATGCTCATACTCATATGAAATCGCTTTGATTTTAACAATTTTTAAATTTTAGATGATAATGCTTTGTGTTCCGAACCCGTGGCACTAGAACTTAGGAGCACATAGATCAATAAATATTACTCTTACTCTAAAACCCAAATATACGCGGTTATCTGTGATATTACTTGTCACTTGTGTCTGCGTATCACGCGTGTAGCCTTGTATGCATAGATTATAGAACCGAATATACTATACAATGCCAGGTCAGGTTTGCCAATAGGTGAGTCCGGGGACGGTCCGACGGGGCAACGGGGGTGGCGAGAGATGGTGTGCTTGTTCCTAGGTCTTTACCAGGACGGTTATGCTGGGTGACCCCAGCATATCCTCAAGGCAGGAATCTGTAAAGACTGGATTCCCCTCACTCAAAACAAAAAAAAAGGTAAGGTTTGCTAAGGTCAGGCATTGGCACTGCGTGTGGTTCAATGGGTGAAATGTATCGATACGTCGAAATTTATCTAATGGACAGTTGGTGAACTCGAATCTTTGAGAAATAGCGTTAAAATGAAATCTTGCAAGTGCAACATAAAAAAACAACGGGTTGCACTCTGGGAGTGCCGGCAGAAGTGAAAACCGCTTAAACGAAAATAACGATTAAAATCCACTATATCTTGACCACTACTTCATAAAAAGTTGATGAAAACGAAGATCAACTTGATTTGGTAGTAATGATAAATCTTTATATAATGGTTGTTATTAACTAATATACGTAGATCTTTCAAGTGTGAGACTTTATGTAATTTGAAATATGTCAACGGTAAATGGTCTTACGAATTTTCGATCAGGGTCACATGTCCTGACGCGACTTTAACATTTTTTAGCCATCCCAAAAATGTTTAAACTGATGTGCACAACGCCGCTAATGAAGTTTTCACGTCAAAAAAAATCTTGTACATGCTTTCAATTGCTCGCCACTGTACACCAATTACTACTCTTGTCTATAAACGTGCCGGTCTTTAGTTTCAACCGGTCAGTGTTTTTATTCGGTCGCTGCGTAGCGAAGTGACTGTCCTTGTTAATATTAGTAAAGTGGTTCTTTCAGTTTTGCGCAAACTGGTTTGTGAAAAATTGTGTTTGGATATTGTTGCGTCTAAATATTTAGTTGTTTAGGATTTGTTTAAGTGTTATCTCTCTATATAGGGCCCGTGTTATCCATTCTTATGTGCCCTCCAGCGCCATGAGTATAACACCTACAGCCTTCACTAATAGCTTCAAAAATCACAAAAAAAAATGTAGACGGCCGGAAAAATATATATTTTTTTTTAAATAGACCTTATCAAGGTCAAACCTTTTTTCTCAAGTTTAAGTCTAGTTATATTATACGTTTGACTTTTTTAACATTTAAATGTATTTTTGTTTGGTTTTCTACGCCTATTTATGAAAACTACGCGCTTACTTTTACTTATTTATTCAGTTGCTTTAATTTCGAAGTAACAGTAAGGAATATATGTTGAGTTTTCACATATATCCATCGCTGCGGTCTTTGTGTCTAGAATTATAACTATTTCGGTGTGCATGCCGATGCAAACAAACAAATATTTATTTCACTCACTCTCAGTCAGCAGCCTGTGGACGTCCACTGCTGGACATAGGCCTCTCCTAGCTGACGCCTATTGTGGCGTTCAAAGGAGGTTATTAGCCTACAGCTACCACGCTGGCCAGACGTGTTGGTAGAGGGTTTGTTTCAAGTTTTCCTTCTCTCGCACAGGTGTTCAATGCGTCGAGCCTCTTAGTCGACTCTTACGACATCCCAGGCATGTAAGGGAGTGGTGACACTTGTATTATTAGGCCGTCACCACACGGCAATATCTATCTATTTATTAATGTTGTCATTAAGTCGTGATAATGTGAATCACCATAATTTTTTTGCAGTTTGACATGCATGCGTGGTCAACCCTAAGAATCTTTTCCAGTTTTGTCAGAAACTTAAATTACATGAAAAGAAGAAGAATAAAGTAACATAAGTAAAATTATTCTTTCACCGTTGGGAAGCTGCACTATCCCCGAGTAACAAAGGCTACATTTTATCCCGATATTCCCACGGAAACCACGCGGGTGAAACCGCGAGCGGCCGCTAGTTGTATTATAATTTGCAAACAATATTCCCAGGTGGTATAAAGCAATATCATGGTCGGTCGAGTATACAGTGCGGTTCCATTCAATATTATTCTTGAATAGGATAAAATTTCATTTATATATTAAAAAAAAGTACATTTTCCAATGTGATAAATATTTAACAAGAAAATATACTAGAAAAAAGCAACTAGTCTCATGTCGCGTCCCGTCAGGGCGACATGAGACTAGTTGCTTTTTTCTAGTATATTTAGTAAAATGTACTTTTTTTACTGGGAAAAATAACATTGTAAAATGCTAAATTAAAAAGTTATAAATACATTTTCCAAGTTTCTATACTTTAATACCAAAATGGATTAAATTTTGTTGTGCGAAATACGTTGTACAACTAATGACGTACATTCAAGTGCACATTATGTTGGCACTAGTGACCCCACGGTTTTACTCGCGTTGTTCCGTTCCCTTCCCTTGGAAATATCGCGATAAAATGATTCCTATGATTTGATCCAGGCTGTCAACATTTATATAATATTAGCAGGATTGAGTACTCCCTTTTTAGCTGCGTAATTCTTCCTTTTTAACCGAATTCAAAAAAAGAAGGAGGTTATCAATTCGTCGCGTAAATATATATATATTATGTATGTTCACCGATTGCTCGAGAACGCCTGAACCGATCGAAATGATTCAAACGTTATAACATCGGGTTTGTTCTCAAGTTAATCCCGTTTTTTGAAATATTAAAATCGGATCAGTAGTTTTGAGGAATCTTAAAAAAACTGTAGTTTTTTCGGTTAAGCGGTTTGACACAAAGTGCGGAACTTATCCTAACTTTAAAAATTGTGAAATAAAATTTTATGTAAAAAAAATAAAAAACCGACTTCAAAAATCGAAAGTAAAAATATTAACCTTTTGTAGTCGGTGCCAGCCAAGGAATTCTACGTTGCACTTCTATTACTTTTATTTATCTTACCTTGACTGGCTCCGACTCCGAAAGGCTTATTTTTTACCTTTTTTTTCATCCAAATCCGATCAGCCGTGTTTACCCGTGACTGAGTAAATAATAAAACTTACCTTATGGTTTTCTGATTTATATATTTTTTAATATTAACATGAGTAGCTTTTGTACCAAACATTTTCACTTGTTCATGTCATGTCAAGGACAGCAGTAAAACGAGTTTGCCCACGTGAGAAAATTATCTAAATCAATTTTGATAATACCGCGCTATCAGTTACGTCGATAATCCTCGAACTGTTCAAACAAACTAGCCTATTCTTGAGCTATATTATCCTATATCTAGATAGATGAAAAGAGCGGTTCAAACTGTATGAGAACCTAGCGTGTCTAATTTTTCGTACCTACGATGACGGCACGTACGAGATTTAGTGATAGGAAATATGTAGATTTAATGACTTAGGTCGGACAAAACTTTGAACGTGGATCAATCTTTTTACACGCAAGGTACGTAAACTTTTACCGTCTATCTCGAAATATGTCTGTGGGAAAGATTTATAAGTTTTTAAAATAATAAGCGGCTTATTCTGTAATACGATTATAACTGACACACGATATTACAATAACCAGCTTTAATTAACTAATAAGATATTAACATATGATAACCACCACTAAAACTCGGTCAGTTAAAATTAAGTACAAGGTCTAAAATGGGTCATAATTAATTTAATATTTGTGCGTAAACTTCGCGATTACGACATGAGTAGGACTGGACAGGCGATATTTTGTGACGTAATGTACGGTCTGCCAACCAAAGGGGTATTAATTTTTTTGTATAAAGGCTGGCGTCGTTAAAATCCGTAGTAAGAGACGCCATTTTGAAAATGAAAAAATGACGTCGCTCTATTATACTTAAATGAACAGGGGACACGCAGAGGAACAAAAAATGTTATGGATATTATAATGCCTTAAAGTATTACGTTAGTCAGTTAATTAGAGTAAAAAATGAATAATGCCGACCCAAAGTATCACCTTTGTATCTACTTATTATTAACTCCAATTATCTCACTAACCTGACACTTTAGGGCATTATGTTGCGTAATATTTTTTGTTCATCTTTACGTTCCCTATTTATTTATATCGATATCACTGTGCGGAGCGATTTTGAAATAATTTCAAAATGGCAGAAGTGACTAGGTCATATGGTTCAAACCCCTTTGAAATTGGGCTTTTCCCAGCTCATATAGTGCGACAAATTTCAAAGCCAGGGTTCTGCTATAGATATATATATATATACCGTGCAATTTTTTTATTGACCCAAGCTTAAGGGGAAGGTCATGTTAAGTGTTTAGAATAAAATGAACAAGGAATTTTATTTTTTAAAAATATTTAAATTTTTTAATAATTTTTATTTTTATATTTTATCGACAATAATTCGGATATAATACCCAAACAACACCAAAAATAAAAAAATAAAAGCAAAAAACAAAGTAAATAAGTAAAAATACTAAAACAGCTGATCGCCGGCGCGGTAGGTGCTCGCGCGGTCACTAGCCCGCGGCGCGACCTGTGTCGACCCCGCACAACCACACGCTCGCATTCTGACTACCGATCCATTTCTACAACTGAGACGAACCCCGTAAAAGTTCAAACGTTTGTTTATAAAATAAATTTTATAAAAAAAAACCTGAATGTAAGTACTTACAAGCTGCTAACCTGGTGTTTAAGGTAAATAAACAGTGTATGTAAACTGTCCATCAATTTCGGCATTATTCTCAAAATCCTATATTTTTTTTTATTTACTCTTGATGTGCTTAGAAGTTACGCACAGGAATCTGGGATGCATACAAGCAAGCGCCAGCGACGGACGCGAGTACATAAATCGTATCGTGCCGCTCCGTTTCTTAGCAATTCTTCCGCTCAAATGGTACACCTACAGACTATTGTAACTTTAATAAATACATTTCGCCCTTTTTTACTATAAACTAATAGTACCTAGGCAGGCAGCTGCGATACTGAAATAAAATTACTGTTACGGATTAAAATGCTCACAGGTTTATAATACATTTAAATAGCAAATTGGTGTTTTAGAGTTTGGATACATGTTTTTAATCAAAGTAATAATAAAAGACTATTCAACGATTTGTATAAACGATGAGTTTACCCTTCAATAGCTATGTGACACGTCGTCCGATACTTCTTTTAGAGTGTATTAAACATTATACTACGCTTAGTGTTATTTCATAAAATAACAAAAACCTGGATTCTTTAGTAGTAGTTTAAAAGTAAGATTTAAATAAAACCAAAGACATACAAAACGAATAATCTAGCATACCCAGTGCAGAATTGTTGTCTAAATTGACGGTCCACAAATACCTGATGAGTGTGATTGAGACTTGCGCTTGTGTGTACAAAATTCCAATAAACTGACATGCTTAATAAATAATAAATTTGTACGGACTAAGATTTGGAACTTAGCAGAAGAACTTAGTAACTTTCATAACAAAATTATTGGTTATGAAAGCCCACAGCCCGTATATTACCCACGTAGCTGTTTGAGGGTGGGTCCAAAACTAGCTTCATCCTATTCAATAAAAAAGGGTGGGTCCAGAATTGGCACCATCCTTCCAAGGAATAATTTAAATAAGTTTAATTTAATTTGAATTCATCAACAAAAATAGGTACAGCATTTAAACACACTGTTTTTTTAAACAAAACGCGATTAATTACTTAAATAATGTTTTATTTCAATAATGGTACGCACAAAAAAAATTATAAGTAAGATGCATTCTTGTTCTCTTCTAAAAGTCATAGCGAAATTAAAACTTTCAATCGTTAATCATAATGCAGTGTAGGCTGTGTAGGTGTACTGATTCTTTGCGTTTTGCCGGTGCGCCTGCCGAAAGGCGGCACGGGGCGGCGGCATGACTTTGTGTCAAAGTACCACAGTGATCAAAAATGACCGTTCTAATAAGGGTGCATACATACTTTTCGATGAACTGTGTAAATTCTGTAATTCAACTTTACTTACTAAAGTTCAATCTCGAAAATAAAATAATTTATTGATAGACATTATTAGACACAAGCGGCCGCCCGCGGTTTCATATGCGTCGTTTTCGTTCCCGTGCAAATATCGGAATAAAAAGTATCCTATGTTCTACTATCTCTGTGCCAAATTTAACTTTTGTTACTCTTTCACGCTTAAAGAAATCTTAGCGTGAAATAGTAACAAACCAAAAAACTGACATACTTTTGCATTTATAATATTAGTAGGATTTAAGCAAAAGTGATGGTACGGGTTTGTTTTTGTTGCTCAATTTGCAATTTGCAGACCATTATCCAAAGTCGGACTAGGGACAAAGAATACTTTCCCCCATTGAAACAGAACCACGTGGACACAGCCACTGGATGAAATATCTAATAATAATAATTTTCGTTTAAAAAAACATGTGAGTATATCGCAATGCTATCTGCATTTAGTCAATTTTTGATAGTTGTTTTTTTTACTTTTCTTAGGTACCTATTTTACTTATCACTATCCGGCTATCCACCCTAGAGAATCATAGTTAAAGAAGAATACGATACTAGTAGAAGAACTAAAACTCTGCCCCCAAGAGTTAATGTCTATTCGTAGTAAGCAATTAATTTTTTACTGATAAAAAAAATACTTTGTTGATTTGATATTTATTCAATTCGATATGAGTTGAAAGAACAGTGCGGGCCAAAACTTAAGATGTACTTAGTGTGAACTAGGCCTAAAGCACAGAATAAAAATAATTATATCGCGCTCTGATTTTATTTATTCAGTTTGCATTTGCATGTTGCTCTTGCTTGTCGCGCGCGTTTGCAAACATAAACATGCCTCGTCGGTATACCAACCAGGAGTACCTGGAGATGGTCATTTGTTATCGGGAAAGCAATGAAGTGCTTAGAGCTGCGGTGCACCTCTATCATGAAAGGTTTGGTTTTGTGTACGAGTCGAGTATCGCACAATTTTGAGAGCCGTTTAATTATTTCGTGTTTTAACTACTTATTTCAAGATAACCTAAGAATTCTAAAATGATAACGTTATTCAGGGAAAAAAAGGCATGATTTAGTTATTATTGCATTAGTTCGTCATTCCAAAGCCTGTTAAGTGTGATGGAAAGTTATCACCTTTCTAGTGTTATTAATGAAGGAAGTGTTGAAGGAGACTCGTTCGACATTAAGTATGTAAGTATTTAAACTGAACCTACACAGTTTAGATTTTAAATTGGTATTTCTATTTTATCTCGGAAGTCGTTTGTAATTATGAATTTTTTTGCTGATGTTGGTTTAAGATAAAACGCAACTTTTCCGCGTAAGTAACAGTAGGTAGGCAGTGAGATCGTTAAGTTAGAAGTTGCAAACAGTGGTTTGTTTGACTATTTGGGTTACGTTTTAATTTCATAAGTATCCGAAAAATCAACGATTACATTGTTTTGACAAAATAAAAAATTGGTAATATCTTTCCGAGAAAATAACAGTAGGTAGTACGGTTGGTACTGTGATGTGACCGTAATCGTAAGTTGGTTTTATCAACAGACGTTTATTTATTCATTAACTCATTTGAAAAATTCTTTCATTTTGCTTGTTTCGTCTTAGTTGTAGCAATGGATCGGTAATCAGAGGGCATAGGAGAGCGTGTGGTTGTGCGGGGTCAACACAGGTCGCGCCGTGGGCTAATGACCGCCCGAGCACCTACCGCGCCGGCGATCAGCTGTTTTAGTATTTTTACTTATTTAATTTATTTCTGCTATTATTTTTTTATTTTTGCCTTTGTTTGGGCTTTATATCCGAATGATTGACGATAAGTTATAAAAACAAAAACTATTCAAAAATAAAAGTATTTTTAAAAAATAAAATTCCTTATGCATTTTATTCTTAACACTTAACATGACCTTCCCCTTAAGCTTGGGTCAATAAAAAAATTGCACGGTATATATATATATATATATATAGCTCCATAGCAGATCCAGTCTTGCTCTCGGGCTGGATTGGAATCATGACCAAACCCATTCAATATAAATAACAACAACACAGACAAGCAGACTGACAGACAGACAAAAGATGATGATATATTGTCCTTTTCACAGAACAGACTGTTCTGCGGTCCTTTTATTGTTTACTAGTGGCCACCCGCGGTTTCACTCGCGTTGTTCCCGTTCCCTTTCGAATATCGGGATAAAAAGTATCATTCCTATGTTTTAACAGGCCTGTTTCACTCCCCGTGTATGCTCGAAAACATACCTACGCGCGGCGGCCCCTCCGGCGGTGCCAATCTAGTAGGGACTCAGGAGCGAGCAGTGACGCACGCGCGAGTTTTGTTTGTCACCTACTTTCCGTAGTTAACTACCTTAAAATAAGTTAAATTTAAAATGGCAACACGTAAAAAAAATCTCGTAAATATTGTGCAGTGTTCAACTGTTTAAACACGAATCGCGATCCAAAGTTAACTTTTTTTACGCTCCCTAAGGACGATGAAAGGCAAGTTCTACTTTAAAGTGGTTATTATTATTACGAAATTCTCATTCATGTTAGGTTTATTACGTAGGTTTAATATTTAAATAGGTAGGTACCTACCTACTTAGGTTACGAAAATAAGTAGGAACGTAGGTTGGTGTAATAATCTTTCACGAGTTTGATAGAATTAAACGAATTTCTGATGTTTGAGACTAACGCTCTGTTTTGTCGTTATAGGTTATAGTTAGGTTTGTTATTTTTTTTAACTTTTGGTAGGTACCTATTAACCTTTAATATATCTACCTTTTTGATTATACTATGCATATGCCGACACAAAGTCTACCTATAAATAAATGAATCACAAAGAGGCAACCCTAGCTGTGTCAGAAAGAATACGAGTTACGCGATAGAAAGAGACGCAGAATGTAGGTGAATATAATGCTAGGCATTTAGCGCAGCGCGACGTGAATTGGACTTTATTGCGTCGTGAGCTAGACTAGCAATTTATTTGATTGGAGTTGCGAAGTGAACCTTCTGTACTTGTACTATTAAGTATTCTGTGGTTTTAATCGAGGCTATCTGTCTGCCGAACTTCATCCGAATCCGTTCAGTAGTTTTTGCGTGAAAGAGTGACAAACATCCATCCATGCATCCATCCTCACAAACTTTCGTATTTATAATATTAGTATGATTAGGTACGTATGATACTTTTTACACCGACTGTACTTTAGTCACGTTTGTCAATAGATTTACTATAAACAACTTCACTGATAAATTCAGTGTGTGTACAGCACTATTACAGAATAGACGTGTTTGTAAATAAAATACTAATATTGTTTCTCAAGTTTTATAAATTTTGATCTTTGCGGACCGTAGGCGTGAATAAAAAATAAGCGTGTTTAGAAATTATTATTTATTTTCAATTCTCCTCCATCATCACAAACTTTCGTATTTATAATATTAGTATGATTAGGTACGTATGATACTTTTTACACCGACTGTACTTTAGTCACGTTTGTCAATAGATATACTATAAACAACTTCACTGATTAATTCAGTGTGTGTACAGCACTGTTACAGAATAGACGTGTTTGTAAATAAAATACTAATATTGTATCTCAAGTTTTATAAATTTTGATCTTTGCGGACCGTACTCGTGATAAAAAATTATTTTTATTATTTTTTTAATTTTAATATATATTTACATTCACGGAACTGATTCTGAAACTGAGTTCAAAATACAGTTACGGATATCAGAATCAACGGAATTTAAATAAGACCTCGACCTAAACAGATGTTTGTGGATACCGGAAATATATTTTTATTTACAGCTTTAGCTTTATATTAAATAAGTGGTATATAAGTGACTGTAATATAGAGTGCATTGTAATTAAGAAAAAAAACCGGAAGTGTTTATGAATTTTTGCATTTATCAATGCTATTTTTATACTTAAGATACATTTTAAATAGAAAAATATTGGAAAAAATCAACTCGGCCACAAGTCAATTCTCAGATGGGACTCGAACCCACGACCTTTGGAAATCCGGTCCAATGCTCTAACCACTGAGCTACTGAGAAGTCTCGGTGTGGCCGTGTTGATTCTTTCCTATATTTTTCTATTTAAAATTTATCATAAACCTATGATTTCATGTCTTAAGCTGTGTTAAATCCCTTTATCTTTTTTTAAAGACAATAATGGTATTTACAAAGTCTCAAGGACATTCGCTAGCAGGTGTTTATAAACACTATGAATGAACAGCTTATAGACTGAATAAATATGTAATAGTTTTTTTTTTACATGGAAATCATGTTTCTGCTAACTTTCATCATAGAAATTTATGTTGAATAAGTTAAGTTTGAAAGAGGCCAATCTTTAAATGAATTGCTAACAAAGTGTTGTTGCTTATAGATAATTCAATGCACATACATGCATCTAAGTCGGATAAAGACATTTGTCAGGTCAGGTAGCAAAATAGTGCTTCAGTTTTGCCCTCCGATTTAATGTGATTTTAAATACTTTGATATCAGGTGGTTGTAGATCAAAAAACATAATCGGAAACAAATCTTAATTATGATTCAAATATAATCTACATAGGTATTAGCTAATATAAGGCATTATTCAACCAGTAGATAACCTCTACTTACCCGTGGTACTACCTACCTATTACACGGATAAGCGCAGCGCAGGGGCCAATAAGAGTAATCGCATATAGCAAAATCATGTAATCATCTGAGAGCAGCGAAAAAAGGGTTGCATGATTAAAATCCCGATGGTTATTGCATTTTTTTTTATCAAAATGACATGTTAATCAAAATCCATGCGTGTTATGGTTTATAATCAGTTGGGAAAATAGTAAATATTCTAAAGCCTGCTGTGCTGTTAACTGCACTAAGCGTTACTCAGTTTTCATAAAAACGGCACGACCTTTATATTAAGTACAAAAGTTCTTACTGAACTCTAATGGTGTTACTTATAAACGTGGTGAAAAGTTACACTTAGCTTAACTGTAGCTGTCTTTGTTTTTTCATTAGCGTATAAAAACAATACAAATAAAAATAATCTTTATTCAATTCGGCATAGTAGTGAAGTTCTTTTGAATCGTCAAAATTTTTATACCACCTGTTTAAGGCTTGTTTAACCGACAAGAACAACACATATATAAAAGTGGCAGCTTCAATTTTATACCAAATGTAACTACACCAGGTTTATAAGTTACCCCATAATAAAAGTGAAAAAGACTGCCATATAGGAAACAACCATTTAATTACTGAACTTTAATACTAGTGCAAAAATCAGCCATTTTGAAAGTCCTGTAAAACAAAATGGCGGCATCAGCGTCAGTCGAACCACCAACTGCCCAATACCAGGATATGGAGAAACATATGAAAGAGTTGGAGAAGATAGATAATGATGAAGAGCTGGAGAAAAAGCTGGAGACCATGAACAAATTCGGGTTCTCCATAAGCAACTGGATGAAGTACATTTTCAATAGGGATACAAAGGAAGAAGAGTTTAATCCGGTTTGGTTAACTGTAAGTTTATAATTGAGAGGCTTATTTACTTTTTCTTTGTAAGATATTGGTAAGGCGACTGAACCAACTTTTATTTTATTTTAATATAATATTTGAAATCTTCCTTTTTTTCGCGTAAGATGATATCAATGTATAAATTATTATTTACTTATTTCCTTCTTTCATTCGGCATCTATCACTACATAAAGTTATATTTGAACACTATGAAACAAGACGTGTTCTGAATGAATTAAGAGTCTGGCTAATGAAAGCTGACGCTGAGTATTTTTTTGAACTTTCACTATGGCAACAATTTCACATATTAAAAATCAATGTCACGTGGTGATAGTTATTTTTTTGCTTGTATTTTTATTGCCATACTCAGTATTTTTTTATTTGCCCACCCTTTTTTAGTGTCAGCTTTCATTAGCCAAGCCAGACTCTACTAAGATATAAAATAAGAGATTCTGTTACGATTGTGTTTAGGACGTTTGAATGAGACGCTGCTTTACGCGCGTTTAGCTTTAAGATGTCACGGAACCGCCCCTGGTCTCATGGAATTAAAAAAAAATCCAAACCCTTTTACTTAATTCAGGATCTGTTTGTCCTCAGATAGACGAGTACCTCTCCCAAGCTGAGGAAAGCATGTCGAACGCGTGGAGGGTGCTCCACATGGCCAACTGGGTGGTGGAGAAGCGAGGGGCCAACGGTGACATAGTGGAGTCCAAGAGGACGGAGCAGTTCGGGAAGGTGTATAGGTTCACGGTAAGATTATCATAAGCTTTTACAGGGTGTCCTGTTGGCATGCAAATTACACAAAAGTCTATGACCACTGTGTGTTGCCAGTGATGACTTACGGCAGTGAAACATGGTCACTAACTATAGGCCTCATATGAAGGCTCAAGGTCACCCAGCGTGCAATGAAAAAAGCTGTGCTCGGCATATCCCTGCGTCATCGAACCAGAAACGAGAAGATCCACTGGGCGACACTGTCCGCACGTAAACATCGACTCCGTGTCAAATTCATTATTAAAATATAATTATTGTAAAATTTCGTAAAACAGTTGAGTGAAATTGTTTATTACGCCATAAATCAAACGTACAATTGTTTAGGGCAAATCAGTGTGGTGATAACAACGAAATCTGTGAATTTCTATTGTGATAATATGAAGTGATTGTTTCGACCAGTTCTTTTCAACGCCGAACTACGCAGTCTTTAATAAAGGGCAAAAACAGTGAAAATTATTATATAATAAAACCGTGCATTAAGGTGTCCTGGAAATGAATAGTTATTCAATATTGTGATTGTGAAAATATCTAAAAATAAGAGTGTCGCTGGAGTTATAAGTTATCGCTGAACACCCTCAATAATAACAGTACAGAATAGGTACTATCGACAAAGTGTTCCGCATTTTTGGCCCTATTGATAGAAGCCGTATTGTGTAACGGTATCGACAGTGGTTATACGACTGGAGGTTTGAGTTCAAACCTGCGCCGGTAAGAAATTTTTTACTATAAGATTTTTGCGAAAAATGAATTTCTTGGAGAATATTACGTTCCGAAGACACAGGGCCCAGTCTTTGAACGAAACTAATATCTCGAGTGACAAATCAATCAACGGTTCGACGCTAGATGTCACCGCGAGTAGTTTACCAAATGTTTCTTCAAATGAAAATGACGAATTACTCGAAGAACTTAAAAATGAAATCGATAAATTAAAATTAGAATTAGCTGCAGCCCACGGTGAAATAATTAACTTATCTTTAGAAAACACCCAACTAAAAAATAGCTTACAGGAGAGCAGCAGTAAGAACGAACTGTTAAAAAAGGCAACTAATGGATTGCGTAGTAATCTATGTTCTCCAATTAATCAATCAAAACTAAGTACGCCAATTGCTAAAACAAAAAAACAAAAAAGGAACATCGAAAGGACAATTCAACATTGAAAGAAATAACTTGTACACCAAAAGAAAGCTCGCATCTTTAAACCAAACATTAACTAATGAGGCGAAAACCAATAATATCACTAGCGATGAAACGATCGAGAAGAACAAGAATATAACCCATAAGAAATGCCAAAAAATTTGCATTTTAAGCAGCAACAAGGACAATAACATTTTGACAATTGCTGAACAGAATTTTGAAAATCGGAAAGTAATACACTATTTGACACCGAATGTCGGCATAAAAAAAATGACCGAAAATCTAGATAATAAATTAAAAGACTATACCCTTAATGACTATTGCGTTATTCTAATTGGAGAAGAGGATTTTTTGACCACAAACAACTATTTTGACATTATTATTATACATTTGAGACATACATTACAATCAATAATCCATACAAATATTATTTTATGTGTTCCAACGTATAAGTGTAGAGAATATTCAATGATGTTTAACTGGAGAGTGGAAACTTTTAATAATTTATTGTTCTTTGACATATTATCACATGAGTATGCTTATGTAATAGATTCTAATTTGCAACTGTCCTATGACTATGATATGTTTTCTAGACGAAATGGTAAATTAAATAATGTAGGTATGCGTAATGTTTTTGAAAATATAAAAGAGTTCATTTTATACTTGGAAATTCAAAATAACATAGTTAATACTGATAACCACGATCAGCTAACAGATAATAAATCTGATTTTTTTCGCGTCTAGAATGTACTCTTCTAAATCTAAACTTAATTTCATGCACCAAAATATTGCAGGTTTAATTAATAAATCCGAAGAACTTGTAGTTTGTTTAGAACAACTGTCCGATAAAAACATCGATGTTGATGTAATATGCGTTACTGAACATTTTATTATGTCTGGCTTGGAAACGCTATTGACTATTCCTAATTATCATTTAGCCTCATACTACAACAGAGAAAATTCCAAAAGGGGTGGAGCTTGCATATTAGTAAAAAAGTGTCATCAGTGGAAATCATTACCTGAAGTGTCAAGACTTTCCATACCCGGCATATTTGAGTGTTGCGCTATAGAATTAGTGTCGTTTAAGATTGCTGTTATATGCGTCTATAGAATACCAAAACGTGCAAATCTTAATGTATTCTTTTCTAAAATGGACCAGCTTTTATCGCTAATAAGTAAGAAGAAATTTTCTAATATAGTAATTGCTGGTGACTTTAATGTTGATATCTTAAAAAAGAACAGCATAAGCTTAGAATTTGAGTGTCTTCTTTTAAATTATAACCTTAAATTAGCAATTAGGCAGCCTACCAGATTAAAAAGCAAAACGTGCCTTAATAATTTTGGACACAATTTCCAGAAATTATGCAAGGCTCAAGTGTTAGAATTCGCACTATCGGATCACACAGCACAAGTATTAACATGTCCAGTAAATAGCGTACCGGTATTTAAATACTGGCGTAAGAAGCGTAGAGACTTTGATACCGAAAATGTTTTAAAGTTTAGAGATTGTCTAAAACAACTGTCGTTTTCAGAAGTTTACGATACAGATGATCCATATACAGCATTTAATTTATTCATGGAATCCTTTCAGTTATTTTATAATCTGTGTTTTCCTTATAAGTTGATTACTATACCTGTCATTAAAAGACCTAAATGGGTATCACGAGGAGTTAAAATATGTAGTAAGAAAAAAAGGTATCTACTTTGGAAACATAGATTGAAACCGACGAAAGAAAGTAAAGAAGCATTCAAAAAATATTCAAAACTGTATAAAAGAATTATTAAACTAACACAACGCGCACAAAATGACTATTATATAAAAAAATCTGATAATAAAGCTAAGTCTACTTGGGCTATAATAAATAGTTCCAAGTCTAATATACCCAAAATTCATATACTGGAAATAAATGATAACAATAAAATCATCACAAAACCAGAGGACATAGCCAATAGTTTTAATGATTATTTCATAGATAAAATGACACCTATTCCGGGTTCTGGTGTAAATGTGACCTCCACTTTGAATAGCCAGCGCGATTCTATGTTTATGGCACCAAGTATCCCAAACGATATTATAACAATTATAAAAAACTTAAAAAATACTAATAGTGAGGGACATGACGGTATAGCTACTAAAATAGTTAAGTCTGTTGGGGATCTGATATGTAATCACCTAAGTCACATTATTAATTCATGCATTAACACTGGCAGATACCCAGAAAACCTGAAATTATCTATTATAAAACCGTTGTTAAAAAAAGATAACAAACACCTAATGCACAACTACAGACCTATTGCCTTACCTTCTATAACATCAAAAATTTTTGAAAAGTACTTTTATGGAGAGTTGTATACATACTTAGAAAACCACAACATGCTTTGTAAGCAACAAAATGGTTTCAGACAAAAAGGAACATTAATATAGCCATTTTTGAATTTATTACTAATATTTTATTTAACGTAGATAAAAGAAACCCCGTTTGCGCTGTTTTTTGTGACATGACACAAGCATTTGATTATGTAAATCATGAAATTTTAATAAATAATCTTGAAACATACGGCATAAGAGGAAATATATTGGATTTAATGAAAAACTACTTGACGGATAAAAAACAATGCACATCAATTACAAGAATAAATCCTAAAACAAAATTAGAAGAGGTCTATCTGTCGGAAACACGTACAGTCAAATATGGTGTACCCCAAGGAAGTATATTGGGACCACTGTTGTTTATAATTTATATCAATGACATACCTAAATCTGTAAATCATCCGATGACCCTTTTTGCTGACGATAGTACCTTGACAATAGCATGTAGTAACCCTGACATTTATGAACTTGACATTATTAATTCATTGAAATCAGTTATTTTATGGTTAGAATATAATAATTTAAAAATTAATCTTAGTAAAACCCAATTAATTCATTTTTCCCAAACAAAAAACCTCGCTCCTGACTTTAAAGTAATACACCAAAATACAGAAGTTTCTGCAGTAGATAGTTGCAGGTTCCTTGGACTCGTAATTGATAGCAGACTATATTGGAAATCCCACGTGGAACAACTTAGTAAAAAAGTTAGCAGTACGGCTTATGCGTTATTTAAACTAGCATCATTACTAAGTACCGAAGCTCTTCTCACAGCTTATCACGGATTAGCGGCGTCAATACTGAGATATGGTATTATTTTTTGGGGAAACTCAACTGATAAAGATACTGTGTTCAAAATGCAAAAACGTTGCGTGAGAGCCATGTTTGGATTGAAAACGACCGATAGCTGCAAACGGTATTTCTCAAAACATAAAAGTCTGACACTAACGTCAATGTATATTTTGGAAGTTGTGTTATTTGTTAAAGCAAATCAGCAATATTTTGTAAAAATAGCAGATGTTGTTCAGCGTAATCGACGCGACAACAGTCGGCTCTGCATGCCTCGATCAAAAACAGCTCTTATGAGTAAGAGTATTTTATGTATGGCACCAAAAATTTACAATAAATTGCCTTTATCTATAAAGCAACTTAATTATAATGATTTTAAATATAAAGTGAAAATAATGCTACAAGAGAAATGTTATTACTCTTTACTAGAATTTTTTAATGATAAATTGTAAAATGGTCATCTGCTTTTATTATTTGAATGCTTTGTTGATATTCATAATTTAATTAATGTTATGACAAATTGATATTTTTATAATGACATTTTATTTTACTTGTTTGACATATAATTATCTTTCTTTTTACACTTGACATTACTTGTTTGACATATCATCATCATATTATTATTATTTTAAACTTGACATTAAACATAAATATATTTAATTAATTTTAATTTTTTTTTTTTTTAGATTATAGTTTAATGTTTTTCTTTTTAAATTAAAAACTTCAAATAATGATGGTTAAAACCACAATACCTTGAAAAGGTAAATTTGTAACACTTACCACCTAGGTTAATTACCTATTAAAACATAAATGTGCACTACTTTATTACAAATTTATGTGGAATAAATGAATATGAATATGAATCCATAGTAGAACTAAAGTAAACGGGATAGCTCGCGAAGGCTTCTGGTCAGCTAAAGTGGCAGTGGGCGGGACCAATAACGGGAAGAACCGATGGTAGTTGATGCAGAAAGATTCTGGGATCAGCCCCCTACGACATGGACCGATGATCTGATGAAGGTCGCGGGAAGTCGCTGGACGCGGACAACTCGGGACCGACCTTCGTGGAGATCCTTGGGGGAGGCCTATACCCGGCAGTGGGTGTCATGTCGGTGGCATGCTGGGATGATGATGATGTTATCATCTTATACAACTGGATGGTGGAGATGCTAGGGGCCAACGGAGACATAGTAGAGTCCAAGAGGGCGGATCAGGTGGCCGCCCGCGGATTCACCTGCATGGGCCCCGTTCTTGGGCGAATAACAGAATAAAATATATAAGTTAGATATTTTTTTGTTCCAGGGCATAGTAGAGTGCCCACCAAAGTTCCTGTTCGAAGAGTTCAAGGATAACCTCACCAAACTACCAGAGTGGAACCCTACGATACTCAAGAGTGAATTAATTAAGGTAAATAATTAGTTATTTGTTATGCAAGGCTGGAAAGTGGGTTATTAGCGGCGAGATACCTCTATTGAAACCTGAGCGAAGCGAGGATTTCAAAGGTACAAGACGCTAAAAACTTTTCTGCCGAGCGCAACACACAATTTGTGACCTCACAACAGCGAGGAACATTTTATGGTTGCTTCCGCGGTCAACTTCCGGTAAAAAAGTCTTTAAACATTAGGTTTAATCTAAATATACCTTATTCTTGTTGTTTTAATGATATAAAAAACTAAAATAATAAAAATGGGAGTATAATAGCTAATTCAAAGTTATTTGAAGTAGGAATATATTGTTACTTATTAATAAGAATAATAACGATTCCGTAAATGTTGACACTGACATGAGGTACAAGACAAAGACAATTTAAATTAAATATTTATGTCACGTTCCGAAATCCAATCATAGGTTGTAAAATCTCACCCAGCCTAATATAAAATTCTTATAACAAATAGTTATATCTTATTGTTATTGTTTTTATGATTTAATGAACTAAAATACTATAATAAAACCAAATCGGAGTATTATAAATTATTCAAAGCTATTTAAAATAAGAATAAAATGTAACAAAAAAGTCAAAAGTGCGATTCGGAACGCATTATGACATATTTAGGTATTAAATTAATAAAGTACTTTACCGCGCAAGGCCGCAAAAAGCGATTTTCTACAAGGAAACTAAAAGACAAATCCTCCTTTTCCGAGCGTGAGAGGTGAATATTAAATTTTGTTCTGTTGTTTTTCTCTTTACGAGGTTCTCACAAATTAAATAGTTATTGTATAAGATCTAGCTTGATGCTGTAATTTATTATTTGTTTTTCCTGAGATTTTTTTTTTCACCTCACACGCTCTGAAAAGGAGGTTTTGTCAATCAGTTTAGGCGTAGAAAATCGCTTTATGCGGCCTAGCGCGGCAAAGTACTTTTTTAATTTAATACCTAAAAATATGTCATAATGCGTTCCGAATCGCTCTATTGACTTTTGAGCTGTGAACCTTCCTAAAATATAATAAATAAATAAATAAAACATATAGGATTATCGTGACTTCAATGTTCCCCATTTTATCCACAGGAAATAGCCCCAGGCGTAGATCTTTCCTACCAGATAACAGCAGGGGGAGGCAAGGGTGTCATATCCCCTCGGGACTTCGTCATCCTCCGCCGCTGCGCGATGCTGTCGCGCGAGGGGCGGGTGGTGCAGGATGACCCGCAGGCGTATATCAGTAGCGGGGTCAGTGTGCAAGTGCCTGGGTTCCCACCACATAAAGATAGAGACTTAGTCAGGTGAGTAACATTTATTAATTGTCCTATAAGTCCCTATATTCCTCTCTCTTTATATCTTTTTCTTTATTTATTTTTATTTATTAACGACGGGAAGACTCTTAGCCTTCATCATACCTGATGTTAAGTATTGATAAGGCTGAAGATGGAAGCGAGCCTCTCCCGGAATCCTCAACCACTGAGGAACTGGCTTTCTTATCTCCAACTGCCGGAACACAACAATTCTCTCCATCCCACTTTCTATTTCAATCTCTCTCTTCCTCTGTTTCTCTTTTTTTTTCTCTATTTCACCAAGTTTCTCTCTAACGTAATTAAAAAAAACTTATGTTTTTCAATTAATGTCTTATCTTTACAGAGGTCACAACAAAGTCGGGTGCTGGTTCATGAAGCCGATCAAGGCGAAGACGCCGGGCGGCAAGATTGAACATCACACCGTGTTCCAGTGGCTCATGTGCTGTGATCTTAATGGTACGTATAAAGTCAAACCGTGCCACAAAAGTGTGCCGTGTGGTGACGGCCTAAGAATACGCGTGTCACCACTCCCTTACATGCCTGGGATGTCGTAAGAGTAGACTAAGAGGCTCGAAGCATTGAACACCTGTGTGAGAGAAGGAAAACTTGAAACAAACCCTCTACCAACCCGTCTGGCCAGCGTGTAGCAGTAGGCTAATAGCCTCCTATGAACGCCACAATAGGCGTGAGCTAGGAGAGGCCTATGTCCAGCAGTGGACGTCCACAGGCTGATGATAAGTCAAACAAGGGCCCAATTCACATCGATGCTGTTGTCATTTTTTTTTATATAAACGACGGTGAGACTCTTAGCCTTCATCATTCGTCATCAGCCATTTTTAATGTTCCCACTGCTGGGCCTTCCTTATGGATGGATAAGGAGAACGGGCCATGACCCACCACGCGGGCCCAATGCGGTTTGGTGGGTTTTAACGACTGCAAATGCAGCCGGGACCAACGTCTTAACGTGCCTTCCGAAGCACAAAGGAGCTCGAGATAGTAAATTGTTGGTCACCCATCCCGTGACCGACCATTTCGAAAGTTGCTTAGCCTCAACAATCGCAGGCCGAGCGCGCGAACTACTGCGCCACGGGCTCCTCTTCGGGCCTTCATCATACTTGATGTTAAGTATTGATAAGGCTGAAGATAGAAGCGAGCCTCTCCCGGAATCCTCAACCACTGAGGAACTGGCTATTTTATCTTGAACTGCCGGAACACAACAATGCTGAAAACATTGTTGTTATGGCGTCAGACTTAGATAAGATGGTGGTAGCTAGCCAGACGGACTTACAACAAGTCCTACCACCAACCAAACCGAATACAATATGGCTGGTAATCGAACCCGGGACCCCTGGGTCTGATACCGGTGGTTGTACCACTAGGCCACAGAGGGTTAAAATCATTACGACCGTATTCACTATGACCACTTAGCGGTTCCTTGCTAAAACCACGACGATCTCGTACTTGTTTTCGACATTTTCAAAATTAATATTAGAAAGCTGAAGAGTTTTTTGTTTGAACGCGCTAGTCTCAGGAACTACTGGACCGATTTAAAAAATTCTTAGACCATTAGAAAACTACATTCTGACATAGGCTAAATTTTATCCCGATATTCCCACGGGAATGGGCACCACGCGGGTAAAACCGCGAGAATTCGCTAGTTTTTTTTTTTTTTGTTTTTTTTATTTTTTTTATTTGAGTTTTTGCTAAATTTCTCGACTTATCCGACCACTTCAGACAAATACCTTTCTAACGGTGTATTGCACTTGATTGTGCGACTTTTAGTTTAGGAGGAGAAGCGGCTTCACTGCCGTATTATATATATAGATAACAGATTATCAGAGAGACAATTTTAAAATTTGTCTTTTATGATTATTATTTTTTTGCATTTTAATGCTTTTTTTTATACTTATGATAATTTTTTTAATAGAATAATATTGGGAAAAATCGACCAGCTACCGAGACTCGATAGCGAGAGGGTTCGAGTCCCATCTGAGAATCCACTTGTGGCCGAGTTGATTTTTTTCCAATATTTTTCTATTTAAAATTTATCATAAACTTTGTCTTTATTTATGACTAGAGGCCGGGCGCGGTTTCTCCCGCGTGGTTCCCGTTCCCGTGGGAATTTTGGGATCATTTATAGCCTATGTTACTACTTGGGGTCTAAGGATTCTCTATACCAAAATTTCGTCAAAATTGGTCCAGTAGTTTTTGAGTTTATTCGTTACATACAAAAATACAAATCTTTCCTCTTTATAATATTAGTATAGATATGATTTTTTCAATGGCGGCGCTAGTGTGCAAATAGCGCCTTTTTATGTATTTATCTATTTATCTCGGAATCAGTGCCCGTTACCGCGATATTGTCGTCGAAGTCGTCGACTTGTCGAATGGGCGCAACCCTTCACACGCGAGCGCTGATGCTATAGCGCTGTCTCGGTCACACAGAGTCTAGTATTAACTGACTATTGAAAAGGAATCTTATTGTTAAGACGATAACATTGAAATTGCGCTGTAAGAAAACGCCGTCGGCTGTCAAAATTAAGTCGACGGCAATGCCGACGGGTCTTACGCGGTACCCTCTCATCAAAATGTACCTATTCGTTTTTTTTAATCTATTCATTTAAAGGACCACAAACAGATTCATAATATATAAAACTAGGTATAAGTATTCAGTGGGTTTACCGCGTATGTAAATACTTACTCGGTAGGATAACAGATTCAATCATTATGAATCCGACAGTGCTGGTCACATTATACATATTAGCTAGCGTTAAGGTGGAGCATATCTTACTTAAGGTGGTACGACTTCTATACAAACAAACATTACACAATTATTGGTTCATCATACCTTAATAATACATAAATACATGCGCAACTAACTCGTTTCAGTTATTTGTTTGCGCGAAATAATTAAATCTACATTCATACATAAAACACGAATATACTAATATCTTATAATTTCAATTATTCTACGTATGTTTGTGTGACATGTGCATTTATATAGCTCATGTATGAAAGTACTTTTTTTTTTTAATTTCGCGCAAACAAATAAATTATACGAGTTAGTTGCACATGTATTTATGAATTATTAATGTATGATGAACCAATTAATGTGCAATGTTTGTTTGTATGGAAGTCGTACCACCTTAATATGACTGCAGCTGGTTAGGTATTAAGATTAACTAGTGCTAGTCTTAACATATTTAGCAATTTATTTTATTAACAAAGACAAACATTATCCTAGATATTTTGTGTATATGTGTGCGTAGGTATGTGCGTATTTTTATATTTGTGTTCCTTTAAGTATGTATGCGATGGTGCGCGTTAGCATAGCGTGTTTGGAAGAGGAAAGTTCACTCAATGCCTAGAAAAAAGAGAAAAAAAAACACGATAAAGTTTACACAAAGTTTTATTTTAACCGCCTCTGTGGTCTAGTGGTACAACCACCGGTATCAGACCCAGGGGTCCCGGGTTCGTATTCGGGGGTACATATTGTGTTCGGTTTGGTTGGTGGTAGGACTTGTGAGTCCGCCTGGCTTGCTATCACCATCTTATCTAAGTCTGACGCCATAACAACAATGTTTTCAGCATTGTTGTGTTCCGACAGTTAGAGATAAGATAGCCAGTTCCTTAGTGGTTTAGCCTTATCAATACTTAACATCAGGTATGATGAAGGTTAAGAGTCTCCCCGTCGTACATAAAAAAATAAAAAAAATGTCTGATTTATGATTTTGTAATTTTTGCATTTTTCAATGCTATTTTTATACTTATGGTAAATTTTAAATAGAAAAATATTGGAAAAAATTAACTCGGCCACAAGTGAATTCTCAGACGGAAATCGACCCCGCGACCTTTGGAAATCCGGTCCAATGCTCTAACCGCTGAGCTACCGAGACTTGCGAACCACCGTCGAAATTCCCGATCTCGACCGATCCGATTCCCGATCCGATTCCCGTCTGAGAATTCACTTTTTTTTTTTTTTTTTTTCTCTCTTTATTTTTACTTGTGGCCGAGTTAATTTTTTCCAATATTTTTCTATTTCAAATTTACCATAAGTATAAAAATGTCTGATATTTATATTTACTTCCTTTCTGGGTCCAGGTAAGATACCCCAGTTCGTGCTGGACGCAGCGTTCGCCAGAGTGATGCTCGACTATATCGTTCACGTGAGGAAATTCGCGTCCCAGTGCAAATCGCAAGGGAAGTTCTAGATTAAGGACGTACTATCTTTAAAATAAAACCAAATGTAAAAAAGGGGTCAAATAAACTCGGTAATGTAGTGTGGTTCAACTTTTGAACCTTATGTATATGTTACTGAAAATGACAATTTTCTTATGACACTGACGTAATGCTCTATAATAAATACTTTAAAATATGGACTATAGAAATTATGGCATGATTTTGGAAATAGTTTTTTTTTTATTTTATGATAAAAGACTATTAAAAAATAGTCATACAAAAAAGTCCGAGATCAATTAATGATTTTTTATACAAAATACCTGTTTTCGTAGAGGGATTACTTTATTAAATCTAGACCGATATTTTTTTTAATTTGGTTCCATTCAAAAGCTAAAATGTTCAACATTTTGAAGGTGTTTTCATTTTTAACCGACTTCAAAAAAAGGAGAAGGTTATTATGTGATTTATAAATAAAAAGTTATTGTATGAAATTTTGAAGTAAATAGTTTAACAACCCGCATAGTAAAAACAAAACAATTCACAAACAAATAAAATAGGTAGGTCGAAATATTGAAAATATCGGTCAAGATTTACTATAATAATAGCTCTATGAAAATAGGTATTTTGTAGGAAAATCATTAAATGATCGTAGACTTTTTTTGATGAGTGTAATTTTAAATTAATGTTATTCACTTTTACATTTTAAACATGAATTGGTATAACTTTACAGAAATTAAATTAATATTGCTTTATTTATACTTTCAACGGCATCTAGCGTGATCTATAGAAGGTATTATTTTCTATTGGTGATTGATTACTGATACCATGTCATGAGACAAGTTGCTTTTTTCTAGTATATTTTCTTGTTTAATATTTATCACATAAAAATAGCATTGTAAAATGCACAATTAAAATTTCTAATTAGATGGCTGTTTCATCTTAATCGACAGTCAAACATTTGTAAAAATGTTTCTATCGAATGCGAGGATATTCCTCTCATTGATGAAACGACGGTGGCCAACACCGTAGGAAGGTGAATGAATATACTAGAAAAATTCGACGTGTCCTCATATGTCTCTGTAGCATAATTGGTTAGTGCATTGCGATAGATGCGGGTTCGAATCCCGTCAGGGCGACAGGAGACAAGTTGCTTTTTTCTAGGATATTTTCTTGTTTCATATTTATGATACCATATCGTTTTAAGGATTTTATGTACGGTCAACAGAACGTCCGGCGTTACATTTGCACTACGAAAACCGTCGCTATTACGAGCGACGTAAGGGCGCTCTCAAGGTCAAAGTGTAAGCCGGAGCTGATGTTGACTGTATCATAATTTAAAGATGGTTTAGTAATTAAAAGTTTAAGGAAAGTCTCAATTATGTTAGGAACGAATTGTTATTTAACAAGCATTTTTAAATAACACGTAGTCATTTTATCCAACGACGTCAAATTGTCATTTTAAAAAGTCTAAATTGTCATTCCAAAAATCATACAACAACTAAAGTCTAGACTAATATATAAAGAGGAAAGATTTGTTTGTTTGCATTGAATAGGCCTCGAAACTACTGAACGGATTTAGATGAAATTTGGTACACAGATAGTAGATAGCCTGGTTATGAACATAGGATACTTTATATCCCGATATTCCCACGGGAACGGGAACCACGCGGGTGAAACCGCGAGCGGCCGCTCGTATACAATAAATTTAGTGCAAACGTCCAAGTTGTAACCACTTTGAACCTTAATGCTATATAAAAATCAAAGGTCAAATACAGCTGTGAATATTAAAATAAACTAAATAAAAATGGCCATAACTGAGCCGTCTAGCTTTTAATACACCTTCCCCTCGCATACAATACCACCGCATATTATATTAAATTAATAGTTAGTAACAGGCATTTAAATAGGATTAAAAAAAAGTACTACACGACTAAGACAATTATACTAAACGCAAAGACTCGCGGCAGACGAAGCCATAAAACGTGTGAATGCGATAGCGCACATCATTATCTCGCTCGCACTTACACTGTTTATGGGTGACGTCACAATGATGTAGAGATGCGCGTCGTTTGGTTTCGAGTTTATGTCGATGGTATTAGGTTTTAAGTGAGGCATATTTAATGTAAACAAAATATATAAAATATAGTTATTTTTTTACTACCTTCAAAATATAATATTCAACAATATAACAATCATTAGTTAATAGTTATTAAAAATGTGGTGATTTATTTGTACACGTGTGTGCAGCGAGGACTCATCCGGTTTCGACATTTCGACATCGACATTTCTGTAAGTCTGCGTGTGCGCATCTCTATTACAAAAGTGATTTATGGCCTCATCTGCCGGGAGTCTTTGCGTTTAGTATAGGCGCATGACAGGAATGCGGTGTTACACTAATGGCACCTACAGCCCATTTCTGTCACCGCACTTCTCTTATTATCTGATTTATTAGCGCTACAGTGATTAACACACAGACCTATATCGAGATAGACGGTAAAAGTTTTCCTTCCTTACGTGCCAAACGTTTGATCCACGGTCAAAGTTTTACGACCGAAGTGGTCCGCTTGAGACCATTGCCATGAAAACACGCGTCACTCAAAAACGAAAATGGTTACTTGTACAGTGCTTTCTTGCAAGAGCTCGTCAATAACATTTCCACATCACTAAATCTCGCTCGTGACGTCATCGTAGGCACGAAAAATTCGACACGCTAGGTTCTCATACAGTTGGAAGCGCTCTTTTCGTCTATCAATTTCAATTTCAATTTCAATTTATTTAATTCAATAACAATATTTTACAATTGTGTCTGAATGTTGCACACTAAAAATAGAAAATAAAAAAAATAATAATTACAATTGAGATTTAAAGCTAAAACATCAATTTAAATAAAATATTAATAACATTAAAAGTGTGAAATACGTAAACAATCTATAAGTATGTATATAAATGTCAAACCCATCATAAATAATTCCATGTCAAAGTAAAGCAAAATAAAATAAAAATCATAACATTACAATACAAAAACATTATTGAGTAAAAATGCATATATCTATATATATATATATATATATATATATCTCGATATAGGTCTGTGGTGTCTGGAAGTTAAATATTAGTAATAGATTCGCTGGTCCTGATATCAATTATAAAAGTGCTTAATCTCGGAATCAGCGGAGTTATTACCTATCTTAAGATAGTTGCCTAGGATATTTTTGTTAATGTGACTAAAATAACGACGGTTGCTAGGCAACGAACCCAGTATCCTAGGCAACTATCTCAGATAGCCCCAACCATATCTACAGATAAATGATTAATTTCGGCCGTAAGTCTACCGCCTGATGATATTGCTATCGAAATCGATTTTTCAAACCACCTACAAGGCGTCGATGACGTGACAATACCTCCTAACTAATTTTGTTTAGGAAATCTTTCCTCCTTCTAACTACACTTTTTTAAAATATGATAAACTTAAAATTCAGTTTTGCATGGACTAATGTCTTCTATCTGGAATTTCCCTTTTGAACTGTGGAAACTCTGTGGAAATGGCTGCACAAGAAAATATTTGCACATTCATAATATTCATTCATAAAAAATTATAGTTAGGAGGTATTGTCACTTCATGGACGAAGGGCTCTTGCTGACGCTATCACTTTCATACTAAAAATGCAATAGTGAATCCAACAGATGAATAGAAATCTGTTATGATTAAACAAAAGCCCTATCGTTGAAGGGTTTATGAGAGTTTGAAGTTACATTGCTATAGCGATAGCGGTAGCACTACCGTATGCGGTAGGGCTGCAGCAGGCGTAGCATGCGCAATTCGACAAAGCTTTGTCGGCACTTTTCTCGAACAAGCAGTGTCTGTCCCGCTCGCACTGTATTGTTATAAGCGAGACAAACATCGTGAGAAAAGGTTCGACAACGAGTCGCGCGCTCATGCTACCCTTGCAGGTAATGCTTTACAAAACTGCCGAATTTCTCCAATCGACTTTAAATTGTTGAGTTCGGAATTGTATGAAGAAATTTGACATATTGGATTAGTTGCCCCTGACTGTACTCATATGATGCCTGATATTTATTAATTTTTAATTTGTATATTATATTATTATAATATTTAAGTAAGTTACAATGTAATATTTGCTTTATAGAATCTGTAAAATATCTACTCATTTTTTTTATATTTATTTTCTAAGAAGCAATGTAGTCAAACACACGAAAGTAATATATAAATATGGTTGAAAATCTCTCTACAGAAAACTAATATATTTACGAAAATCTTGTATAAACTAATTTATGATTTTAAAGTTTTGCATTTCCAATGCTATTTATTATGAAATTTTGATACAAAAAAAAATCGAACTAAAAGGTAAGTTAAGGCTCGGTAGCTCAGTGGTTAGAGCAGTAAGCCGGATCTAAAGGTCGCAGGTTCGAGTCCTGTCTGAGAATAACTTGTGATTTTTTACAATATTTTTGTATAAACTAGCTATATTTTTGTATTTACGTTTGTTCAGCTGTTTAAGTCATATAAGTTAAAAATGTTCATTATTATTAAGTATCTTTATTATTATTATTTATAGTAAAGGAGTTAAAATTAAGGTGTATTCTTTATTTGTGATATTTATTTTATCAAGTGCTTAACGGCCCGCCATAGGCCAACGAAAATCAGATTGCTTTACATGATCGTCTGTCATATCAATATTAATGAAAAACTGAATTTCAAATTAAGATGCAGCAAACTACAGCACTAACACTAGTGACTATGTTACTCAAAAACACGATTGCATAAAATTTTCTCGATAGAAAAAAATTGCGAATTTGCCTCCAAATCACTATAATTAACACGATAAACTGCTAGTGTTCAAGTAATACACTAAAAGAAAGCTTGGAACTTTTAGTATAATTACACTATAGATAAGGCAGGGCTTATGTTATATATTTTTTGTAAATAACCTTTAAATATCCTTTAAAAAAAGAATTTCCTTCATTTCTTCATTCCGGACCGGCCGAATGGGGCCGAAGAATTATATAGTAAATGCTGCCTTATTTCTCATAGAAATAAGGCAGCATTTACTTTGCAGTTTGCCGTTGCAGTTATTACTTTTGCTTTTGGCCTAGAGCGCGCCCTTAACAAAAGGGTACCTACACTCACCGTCAGAAAAATCGCACCTTTATAACCCTTAATAGGGCGGAGTTAATTATTTATAAATTATTTATACATTATTGTAGGTTTATTAGGATCCTTTTTAACATTATTTATGAAAATCTAAAAATATATAATCATAAGTACGCGAAATATCGGTGGTAATATTTTTTTTATATCTAGGTACTGAATTTAAGAAAGTGTACACAAACCAACTCTTGCTCTATGGTCAAAAAGCTGAGGTGGTAAGCAATTGCCCTTTGCCCTATTAATAATGCTTTTAGTACAAAAACAACTTAGAATACTTTTTTTTTAAGGGTTAGACTACGGATCACTGCCTATTGAACCTGCATTGACCCTTTAAAACCCACAAATTGTAGCCCAATTGCTCAACCAGCGGCCCTTATAGAGGAACATATTTTTTTTAGATGTCATATTTTTGTTATTTATTATGCTTTTTTTTTTTGCAATGAAATCTTGTTTATTAAGTTCATTTATTGGGCTTTCAAACGAGGCTAATATTGGTGGGGGTACAAGCCGTACACGCATTTGTAAAGTGTTAATAACGCTTAAGAAAATTTGAAACAGGTGCGCTTTTTTGACTTTGAGTGTACACCACTTTTTACAAGTCAAGTAATGAAAACTTATAAAAGTAATTTATAAAAACAAAACACAAGTATTTGTCTTTGGTGCTGTTTTTGTTGAATTACCAATGATTGTTGAATACCGGGATAAAGAGTATGTTATATCCTAGTCCGGGTCATGCTTATAATAGTTTATCAGTATGCAAAATTTCATCTGAAACCGTTCAGCCGTTTACGCTTGATTGAGTTACAAACTTTCCTACTTCTAATGTTAGGATGATTTTTAGACCACACACATACAATAGCAAAATAAGAGTGCCTTAACTTAAAATTACAATACTCTTTTATTTTATCAATATATGACATTATTAAGGGCCGGCGCCCACGGCACGGCGTGTTATGGCAAAGGATTTTATCAGTAACCAAGTTATTTTGAATCTTATTTCAATGAGTTTCGAATTCATGTTACTTTATTTCGATGCCACGATGACGCGACGCGCCGCTGGATGCTGCGGCATGACAGGTCATGCCGTTTCATTCCACGGGTTGCCGCGGCGTGCCATTGCATCCCGCGAGACGTATGGGTCACTTTGTGTCGAGGAATTATGATTGCTAAATAAGTTGAAATAAGGTTGATACTTGTGCAGCGGTCATTTCGGTTAATGGGACGCAGTCCGGTCGGTGCGCGGGGGCAAAGGAGGGAGAAGACGCACTATGGCATGCCACGGGACGCCGCGGGATGCCACAGCACAACCTGCCGTGCCATGCCGTGCCACGCCGTCAGTGGGCAGTGGCCCTAAGGCGTTAAATGACTAAAGCGAGATAGAAATGAGAAAAAGACGCGCGCGGGAGCGAGACCGATTTTGCAGATTAGGCGAAAAAACACAAATTCACTTCCTAGTAAATAACTAAAGCGATTAAAGAGAATGCTTCAACGCGATACTAAATAATTATTATTGTCCACTAATTAAACCAATTTTCAATAGTATCAATAAAAAAAAAACTTTCATTTCGAAAAGAAAAAGTGCCGCGGTAAAATCATAAAATCGTGTTACTGGTTCTTTACTAACCTAGATTAGGGTATAAAGAAATATACAATGGTGGTCACATAATTAACGACAGTAGCCGATTTTCATACAATCGAGGTAACTTTGGAGCCTTGTTACTCTGTCAAGGAAATACCGAGCTGTGATCTGATAATGGCCATCCAAGGAGTGAATGGAGGAGATCCAGATTGCTATACATTCATATAGATGTAAGGATCAGAGTTTTCAGTTTCAGAAATCCAATACATTTTTGTGCTACTTTCGTGTTTTTTTTTAACATATCCATACATCTCTCAGAATGTTGTTCAGATCAGATCAGTGTGTATAGCAATCTGGATCTCCTCCATTCACTTCCGGGATGGCCATTATCAGCCCCCTAATTGTCTAATTTTAAAATCTATCACAATCCCTGCGAAAGGTGTTGTGATTGTGATAATGATTTATGGCATTGTGTAAATTATAGTCGCAATCACTTTCAGAACGAATGATGTTTTAAATGACACTTCATTTGACACTTCTCCGTACATTTGAAAGATATTTTCGAGTGTCAGTTTGCTTAGACAGTTCAATTTCGTTCATTCAATACCTTCTTCTTCTTCTTTTTATGTAATGGCGGTGCCCTTTTGGATTTCGCCAATGTCAAGTTTTTAGCTCAGTTGTTTCTTTCTACATACTCTGATTCCTCCAGCCCCCTATCGCGTAAAACCATTCAATAACTCTCAAAAAGCGTCCTGATTACAATCCCTATCAACTGTCAAATAGTGTATAAAAGTATGTTAATATCTAAAGTATGTTAATATCTTTCAAATGACGAATTGAAAAGGGATTGCGATTGATTTTAAAATTAGACAATTAGCCTCTAAATGAAACCTCAGTCAATCCTTAGCAGAGAACCAAGGCTCTTAAGTTACCTCGATTGCATGAAAATCGGCTAGTGTCGATAATTACCACTATATATCTTATTACCACATTTGTAACATCAAAAAGTATTTTCTGTACAGCGTCTTAATTCGCGTAATGGTTTATTTATTTAATAAAACTTTTAAATATAAATTTTAAGTTCATTCAACAACGCTTTGATCTTGAGAGCTCCCTTAAATCGCTTGTAATAGCGATGATTTTCGTAAAGTAACGCAATTGTGAAACGAGCCGCGTGGTTAGTATTTGCAGTGATTCTGTTAAATAATATGCGTTATTAACCAAGAAAAAAAAGAAAAGCAATAGTCAAAACATACAAATCAATATAACAACATTCAGAACGAAGAATTGCTTGTCTTGTTTAAAAAAAGAACATGTATTTGTATGGCCAACAGTATATCGGGCTTTTTAAAACTGTCATATTTCTCCAATCGATTTTGAACTCTAAAACGTAAGCCGTTGAGTTCGGAATTGTCTATAGAAATTTGACATTGTATAAGGTGTAGTTGTCGTTGACTGTACATTTATTTATAAAAAAGAAAGAAATCGTTTATACAGCAAAAAAAAGAAAAACAAATTAAATAAAAAATAATATAGTTTTTTTTTGCTGAAACATCTCAGCTAATGCCACAGCTTCGACTGCGGCGCTGGTTTTAAGAAGCCAGAGCCATTATTTGTTATAGTGATAGCTCAGTAAGTCATAATGTGAATGAGGAGCACATATTGTAAAGGAGATCATTTAGGTTCCATACATTTTTGGGCCGTTTTGTGAAAGTGTCAGGCAACGAAAAAAATTGGTACGTATGGTTAGAACTGGTCGTCTGAAGCAGTAGTTGATATGGCACTAAAGTTGTAGGATTACACCAAGTCAAAGTATACAAGTTCATACATTTATAGATTTTTGAAAGTGTAAAGAAACTTGATCAGAAGCATTTTTATTATGCAGTGAGGCAATTATATGTTCTAATAACACATCCAACAATATCCCTGCAACAAATATAAAAATTACGTAGGTACACGTCTAGAAACATTATTTTTTTGCTAACAGTACCACTGTTGGTATGGAAATGATGGGCTACTAAATCGTTTTGTCTCGCAATGACTTCGAATCATTTGTATTGCAATATGTATACATTTTTCAGATTTTTTGCATTTTTAGTACTTAATGGAGAAATGTATGAAAATCTTTGAAACTTTGAACTTGTATACCTTAAGTTAGAGTAATCCTACAACTTTTGTGCCATGTCAACTATTGCTCCAAATGACCAGTTCTTACCAAACGTACCATTTTTTTTAGGGCCTGCACTTTCAGGAAACGGCCCAAAAAGAATGATCTTCTTTGTTTTGTAAAAAGAATGAATGTAAGATGAAGATGAGCGAACGTCTCGAAGAGTGAACGATTTTCTACCAATGACTATAGTATGCATTTTTATACGTAAATGTAAGAGAAAAAATATTATAGTTAAGAAGAAATATTGTATTTTTTTTATTTAATGTCAAATGTAACCTTTTGTAAATAAAGACCGGCTTTATGTTAATAATGTATTACAAGTAAAATATGTATATAAAAATGTGTTTTATTAATCTCAAACATATTCCGTTTCAAACTCCATTAATCGTATAAGAGCTAGCGCAGACGACGGATAACAGAGGACTTTTTGTCCGCGACACGTCTTTATTGTTAACCTAATAAGATTCAACTTAGATCGTGTATATCCATGAAAAGTAGGCGATATTCCTCGTTATTTATTCAACTTTATGTTCTTAGTAATAAGGTCTTGTCGCGGACAAAAAGTTCTTTAATGTCCGTCGTCTGCGCAGGCCATAAGGGTCTATTTATACTAGCGCAGATTGAAGCTTCGACTCTGCACTAGTATGAATTGATCCTAATTCAAACTATACTATTACTACTACTATACTTTCGGAAATGTAGTAGGAATTCCTTTTTCCTTTCGTTTTAGCTTATACATCATACTTACGGACAGTTTTAATCATCTCTCCCTATAGTCGTTTTTTTCCCTTTCGTTTTCCATAGAAAATCCGTCAATATAAATAATAAATAAATAAATAATTGCATACAAACACACCAATTATCTAGCCCTCGTTTAGTTTCATGAAGAACTTGTGTTATGGATACTAGATAACGGATAAATATACTTATATAGGTAGGCTTTCTTTTTGCAAATACATACATAATATACATATTTAACACCCAGACCAAGACAAATAGACATGTTCACGCACACAAATATTTGTCTTATCCGGGGATCGAACCCGGGACCCCTGCGCCACACGGGAAGTCAGAGTAATTTGACAGGTGCCAATGTCACTTTGTAAAAATAATCCTGCTACAAACTGTTTTTCGGGCCCCTACCGCGCAAGTGTCGTCGGCATTGACATCGACTTCATTTGACAGATGGATGTGACATATTCTTCTTAGTCTTTGGTAAGTTTTCATTTGTGTCAAAAAGATGCTATAGAGAGAGCTCTCACAGACAATGGCGAAAAAGATGCTATAGAGAGAGCTCTCACAGACCTTCTGGAGTGCCCCCCGTGCCCTATCTCCTGTAGCAGAGTCACTTGATGGGGGCAGCACACCACGCCATTGAAGTTGCTGGGTGCTGCCCAATGGGCCAAACATAATAACAATAAAAAACACTTTATTTGATATAGATGGAAGGATAGTTGATATAGATGTGCATGCATGTACACATTAATAATACAGTCGCTCATACAACTCCATACGCCAGCAATGAAAAAAAACGTATCCGATAAAACGGATCAGTAAAACGGAGACCATGTGTGGGCTGTGACGCTGTGGTGTTGCTCGGCGATTGTCGCGCCGCGCCATCTGCCGTCGGAATCCCTCCTCCCCGGGTTCGCCCGGGCTGATGTTGTAGCATGACCGTTGTTATATCTAGGCAACAATCCTTAAACTGAGGATAGGTTCTACGGCTAATTTAAATACTGGCTATCGCCCATAAAAGCGGCGGTTTACGTAGTGCAAATTCTAAAGCCGGACATGCTGTTGATTGAAACAGGTACTTAAGCAAATAGTTCCGGCCATTTAAATGAATCAAGGTAAGTTTCGTGAAGAACTTGAGTTAAAGATACGGCTGAAATGTATAACCTATTTCTAGATATGGATAGGGCTATCTGAGATAGCTGCCTAGGATACTGGTTTCTTTACCTAGCAACCGTCGTTATTTTCAAATTACCAAGAAATATCCTAGACAACTATCTCAGATAGCCTATCCATATATCTAGGGATAGGTTATTATTTGTTCCGTCTTTGTTATCCGGAATCCATATTGAGTCAAGCCATTGAGTCACAATATGGATTCCGGATATCTCAGGAAAAATAATAGGTAAGTTTCGTTGGTAGTTAAAACTCTCTATTAATTTAGAAACCATTAAGCTGCTTCGGATGCAAGGGTTGACCCGGGACCCGGCACAGTTTTCTGCTATAATTCGTTTTTGTTTCTTTCGTTGTTATTATTTTTTATTTAATTTTGTGATCCTACATAAGTGGATACCCTATAATAAGTATTTTCTTTTTATATATATTATTCCTCCTATATAGGTTTGTTTTTCATTCTTTTTACTGCTACCTACCCGTGTATCGCTATAGGTGTTGAATGACTGAAAATCGGCGATTCTCGCTCTGAGCAAAATCTACACCGAGCCTTGGCCCTGTTGCTACACACATTGTTGTATCTAATGTTTTTGTTTTATTTCTATTATTATTTTTGTTGTTAACTATAAATGATGTTATATCTATGTGTGTTGAACAGCAATAAACGAAATTTATTATTAAATATTATTAGCTCGACGGGTCGAATGAATGTGAACGCCCATTCGATTTCAAGTAGGAGACCCACACAGATCTATGATATTTATTTAACATTTATTTATTTATTCATTTCTAATACAGTTTTAACAATTACAATAACATTTTACAGTTTATACTTACGTATCGATCTACTTATCCTACAAGTTTGTGAATATTTACGTAGGTACTTCGCATATAAAACATAAACGCCATTGCAACACTGAGTTTTGTACCTCTACCCTCCGTAGTAGTATAAAACTGTTTCACGTGTTTTGTCATTTGTTTCGTTTTCTTAGGTGTAAAAACGACACGACTTCTTCATACGTAGACAGGCCCAGCAACTTTATAAAGAACTTACTAACAGAGCGATTAATAAGAGAAATATGCGGGTATATATTACTTTACGCTAATAAATAAATAAAAAACTACGAGTACCTACTATTATAGTTGGAAGTTATCGCTATAGACTGACGCAATGTCATTTCTGTTCTTGTGATGTGTGTGGGTATAAGTTTATTTTTGCTGTAAACCGGTTTTGTGGTACAACTAGTTAAATTAAATAACAAGACCGCACCAGTGAGTTTAACGATTGGAATTGTTTGTTATTAGTACCTAAGTAGCAGTGGCGAGGAGTCAAAATATGAAACAAACAGGAAAAAACGTAAGCGACCCAAAAATTTTTCCAAAAATTCTCTCAGCTGTATCTCGCTGTATGGTGGGGTGGGGTGGATTGGGATTTCTAAAAGGGAAGCCGATTGGCAGCGGTATGTATGCACCCTACCTTACCTATATTTTCCCTTTATTATTACCCTACTGGTAAGTAGGTACAGTCGGTGAACTTCCAGAGGGCTGATAATCTAACTTAAGCTCAGTTTCCAGTTTCATTGCTGTTTTGGCTGTCATATAGTATGAAAATGTAACAGTAATGACAGCGACGAAACTATGGTTGCTAGGTGATTTCTTGTTATAGAGTTAATCAGCCTGCGGATGCGGGTTGACTAGAGTTTTTTTAGGAATCGTTATTTCAAAGAGTATGTAATAGATTTATAGAAAATTATAGTTATATAAGACTTTACGAAAAACGTTTCCTTAAATAGCTACTGGTTGACCGGGAAGTTTCCCGTTGGAACATTGTACTACATGTACATTCACGTTTGATTTACTTAACCCGGCGAGGATGTGGTGAAAATAGTTAGGTTGAGGGTGTGGAGGGTATATTTGACCTTGTGTTTCTATCGCATTTTAGACGAGTAAACCTATATTTTTAATCAAACCATTGGACATGGTTATATTGGTTGAGTTATATTTTATGGATTTTGATAAATAAAACAGACTCCATAGTACAAAACATTTTTATTATATTTTATTACTAGCTTCCCGCCCGCGGCTTCGCCCGCGTGGACTACACGACTTATGCGATTGTGGGTTATCCATAAGAGATAAACATATACATTATTTTGATAAGTAGGGTTCAGCCTGTGCGAAAAAATGTAATCATTTACGACATCACATTAGAAACCCTAAAAAATTACAGTATTTCTCTACTCTATATTGAAGGTTATTATACATATAAACCTTCCTCTTGAATCACTCTATCTATTAAAAAAACCGCATCAAAATCGGTTGCGTAGTTTTAAAGATCTAAGCATACATAGGGACAGACAGCGGGAAGCGACTTTGCTTTATACTATGTAGTGAAGCTTAAAAAGCTTAAAATAATTAATTTTAGCAAGGTTCGAAGAGAAGATGAAAAAACAAAAATTAAACAAACTCTTCATTGTAATTATGATTATTTGTTATTCATTTACACATTAACCAGTTATAACTTAATCGTCTCCTGATGCAGCACATTCTCGGCATTTTTACCCGCGACGGTACGGAGACGGTATAATATACGTTTGGGGTGAGAGGTTGTTTGTTTGTTTGTGTAAACCAATGTTGCAATTTATCCCAAAAACTACTAGTCCGATTTTGATGCGGTTTTACTGGTGGGTTCGGGTTTGATTGGTGCATGTTCTTAGATAGATGTTACGGTGCAACTCACCGGGGCCAACTTGACTTTGACAGCCGACGGCGTTTTCGTACAACGCAATTTCAACCTTTATCTTCCTAAGAATAAGCTATGGGATTGCGTAAGCTAATCGTATTAATTTGACAGTTCATATTGTATGTCATTAGTGTCAAATTCCATACAAAATGCAGCCGATCGAATACGTTATGAACTGTCAAATGAATACGATTGTCTTTACGCAATCGCACCCAAGATTCCTTTCCATAGTCAGTTAATATTCGACTCTGCGTGCGCCCATATTTGACAAGTCCACGACACTTTAGGTGGTAGGGCCACAGGTCACCAAAGTGAGAAGTCGAACGACAATCGTCTGAACCGTCAACGAACCGTGCGAATCCCGGGATCAATCCTGAAAAACTTGTTCACAACACTTTATTGACACCTACTTATTTATACATTGACCTCGCGTCTCGTCGCCTTTTGTATCAATTTATGGTGAACATTAGTCCAATAAGAATTTGCATCTGTGTATTGTTACAAAATATGGCTCTCATTTCGAGCAACTTTTAAGAACTTTTTTTATTGTAGTATGCTTTTTACTTACTGTAGGTACAGTTAAGTATTTGAACTATTAATCTTATATCTTGCCAGACTTTAAGTATCATTAATTTTTGACCCTAGTTCTTACTTAATAAGATAAATTGATCTTCATGCAATTAAGACAATAGATTGTACCTACCATAAAAGTACAGGATGTAATTTTTCTCATTTGTCTCACTTCCCGGTGCAGGTAAGACATTCTTGAAAAAATCTTTGAATACATTTTAACTTACTTTTGAAAACAAAGGAATGTTTCCTTTCAGTAAAATTTGCTTGCATCAATATTTAGAGTACTTTCCCTCCAACTACCGTCTTTTTCCCACCGTGTATAATCAATCACGTGTGTCAAGGTGTTAAAGCCTAGGCAGACTTATATATTCCTGAATTGGAGTTTGTTACCTAATTACCTATACCGACTGGAATTAGTTTCACGGTGGTATCGGAGGGCTTAGTGTGACGTCAACGTCGACCTAACGTCACCATCGCGTGAGAGTAAAATTTTGACAGGTAGCCCTAATACAATGGGAATAAGGTTGAGAATTAATCTCTATTCGCAAACTGCGGCGTAAGCAAGTAAGGTGAGAAAACTCACACTAAACACTCGGATGGGTTAAATTAAGGGTCCCTATGACGAAGTGCTTGGCAGACCTTTGAGAGCGTCTGCCAATAAGCACTTCTACCAAAAATATACTGGCAGACTTCGCTTTCCTGATCTATCAGTATTCTAACTACTGCCATTACTATTATTTCGGTATCAGATGGGTTAAATAACGCCCCCTTTTTCGCTCCGGAAGTCGCCTATTTTTTATTACTTTCGGCAAGTTCCGCCGTGGCAGACTGCCAGATTCGGACTTAGCATCACTTTTATGAGAAAGCATTCAAGTTCAATTCGAGGTATCAAGTTGGTTAGAAATCATATATAATATAGGTATAGACTCAGTCAATGTGCTCAAATATTCAGTAACATCCAAAGCGATCAATAATATCGTTACAAATCAAGTATTCTAATTGATGACAACCTCATAGATCGCTATATAGAGTTCTCATTTTTAAGAACACTATGTTTGTACCGCGATATTTTTGATCACTTTGGATGTTCCTAATTATATGAGCACTACCAAAAATCCTTTAGTAAGTCCATTTTACTGACAGGAAATATTCCTTTATTTTTTAAAAGAAACAAAACTACATTTAAAGATGTTTGTATTTTTTTTAAAGAGCCTTGAAAAGTGCTTTATCTGTCCCCTTGATTTTATAAGTAGAGTTTTCATGTGCTTCCTCTAATTTAATTTACTATGTTTGTTAGAGAGAGTTGACCCTATCGATTGATGGTATAAAAGTACAGAATGTCATTTTTTACAGATTTTAGCTGGTTCGATTTCTAGGTGTGGGAAGCGTTAAAAAATAAAAATTAATGCAGTTGTTTTTCTTTAAAAAAAATCAAGGAATGGTTTCCTTTCAGTAAAATGAGCTAACTAAAGGATTTAAGGTAGTTCCCTTCCTGGGCCCATAGATTTGTTCCACCCTGTACTGTAAGTATATGATGCTGACCAAAGAACAAGGAATTTTCTGTGATGCTGAGTGCACATACCCACCCTTATTACTCGATTACCTATTTATTATTCATTTATTTGAGGCCAGGCGGACTTACAAAAAGTCCTACCACCAACCAAACCGAATACAATATGAACCCCAGCTGTGAGTCGAACCCGGGACCTCTGGGTCTGATACCGGTGTTGGCGGTTACCAGCAGACCACTGAGACGGTTATCTTAATATATATAAATCTCCTGTCACGATGTTTGTCCGCGATGGACTCCTAAACTACTTAACCGATTTAAAATTAAATTGGCACACCGTGAGCAGTCTGGTCCAACTTAAGAGATAGGATAGCTTTGGTCCCAAAATTCCCACGGGAACGGGAACCACGCGGGTAAAACCGCGCCCGGCCTCTAGTATAATAATATATATCTAGCTACTTAGTATATTTTCATATTTAAAATTTATTATACTCTAGCTTTAGTATACTAGGGGCTGCCCGCAGTTGTATCCGCGTGGTTCCCGTTCCCGTGGGAATATCGGGATAAAAATAAGTTAGCCTATGTTTTAACCCAGGCCATTACCTAACTATTGGCAAATATCCAAAATCATTCAGCCGTTTTTGCGTGAATGAGTAACAAGCATCGTAACTATAATAAAGAGGGAAAAATTGTAAATCTGTTTGTTTTTCCACTCCCTACCTACTTACTTAATGTTTTGGAATAGATTGGCGTAGATAATATTTGATATATAAAAAATATTGAGGAATAAGCTTATTTGTAGAATAGAACAAGTAGGTTAAACGATAATAAAAGTATTAACTGGATAAGTACACTTCTTAAGATCACACAAAATAAAAACAAATTTAAAAATTAGTACCTAGGGTACTATATAGGTATATAACTTTCAAATCAACTACCGCCATTTTCGTAAAAAAACGAAGAAAACAACAAGTGGCTCTCTTTATGGTATTGCCTCAACCTAGCAAGGCTCGAGAATTCAGGTAGCAAAGTTTGTTCAACCGTTGTTAATAAGGAGTTTTCTATTCGTAATCAACATGTCTTCGGATTCTGGTTCAGATATCGAAATGCAATCAGCGTTGTCGATGAAAACTAAGAAAAAGATGCCGAAAAGTCCCTCGGAGGAGCTTTTGAAAAAGGAACAAGAACTAAAGAAATTATCCACGAAAGAAATGATCCACGATGCTCTCGCAGTATTGAATACCAGAAAAGGTGTATCATTATACGCCGTAAAGAAGTTTATAACAGAAAAGTACAGCGTGAATGCCGATAAAATCAACTATCTCCTCAAGAAATCTATAAAATCGGAAGTCGAAAAAGGTTCAATTATTCAAACAAAAGGCATTGGAGCTTCTGGATCATTCAAATTAGCACCGAAGAAAAAATTAGAGAAGCCAATTAAGAAGAAAACAGTAAAAAAACCAAAAAAGGAAACCACAGAAAAGCCAAAGGAATCCAAGGCGAAATACGAATCGGAAAAATCAAAACCGAAAAAAGGTATATCAGACAAAACTACGAAAAAAAAGGTTGAAGAAAAGAGTTCGAAAACGGTGAATAAAAAAGAGAAATCAGAAAAAGTACCCAAACCCAAGGCTGTTAAAGAGAAAGGAGAAAAAAATATGGCGAAAGAAAAGCAAACTCCCGCCAAAAAACGAGCCGCCATGTTAAAGAGAAAAAGCATTGGTTCGATAATAAAACCACCGAAAATGAAGCCGAAAGCGCGTTGATACGTAATTGTTCAAACCAATTGTAATATTATTATGTTTAATGTTGATTGTAAATAGTTGATTGTAAAAATACAAATAATTCGATGACTGAAAGTTTGTTTTCATTTCTCAATCGCACAAAAATACAAAATAACAATTTAGCTGCAAACGCTAAATACCTTAGTAAGTAGGTTATTTTTTTTAATGAGTTGGTATCGAATCGAAATTATTTTTTGTGGTCACATATAAGTACCTGTATACTTGTTTTTTTTTATAAATATGTACCTACATACTACCTACTACTACCCTCACCAAAGAACTTATAAAAAAAAATTATGTTGATTATAATGACTACCCTCAAAAAAATTTTTTTTGAGGATCCATCCCCTGTTGTTTTGTTAATAATTTTAACGACCTCTGTGGTCTAGTGGTGCAACCACCGGTCACAGACCCAGAGGTCCCGGGTTCGATTACCGCGGGGAACCAGTGTATTCGGTTTGGTTGGTGGCAGGTCTTGTTGTTAGTCCGCCTGGCTAGCTACCATTATATATTATCTAAGTCTGACGCCATAACAACAATGTTTTCAGCATTGTTGTGTTCCGGCAGTTAGAGATAAGATAGCCAGTTCCTCAGTGGTTGAGGATTCCGGGAGAGGCTCGCTTCCATCTTCAGCCTTATCTATATACTTAATTCAGGTTCGCAAAATTTGTGACGACTCGATAGGGACTTTGGCGCGTAGTACGCGGCCGAGTAAGGTATCAAATTAAAGGTACTCGAGTCTATTTGTTCCGAAAACTATAAAATATACAAAATGTTAAACGTGATGATCACAAACTGCAAAATTACGCGACAATTTTGCGCGTGCGCATGGTTATTAATTTATTACCACGTTATTTTTAATTATTTCTAAAATATTATTGTTTTAATAATTTTATTAAAGTATTAGTTTTATGTGAAAAATATTTATTTTATCCGTACCTTCGACTATTTTCCTTATTTAACATTATTTGTAACAAGGGGAAGTTGGGCAAAAAAAAAATATATATTTGATGATTAATTAATAAAATATTTTGTGTCAAAGGGGGTATTTTTTTTATTGACTTCTATAGCAAATTTCCCGAATTTTTTGGATCAATAATTAGATTTTGGATAAACCTAAAAGTTTTCTTTGTACAATCCAAAGTTTGAGTCACCGATTTTTCAGTATTATTTTTTTAGTTAAGCGTGGTTTTACCCATATTTCTCGTAAACTAAATGTTTTTAATACTTGAAAATTTGTACATTTAAAGAAGAAGATCTAAGCTACAAAATAAATCTAATTTCTAAGCATTTGGTTCAGTAGAAGCTAAGAAATAAGATTTTAAACATATACGGCGCTTCAGAACGCTAGCGTTTTTTTACGCGTCAGCTTAGGCGTAATTTAGGTGCACCTTCGTTTAGCTATGGTATAAATAAAATATATGGGGGAGGGTGAGTTTTTTTATTGATTATTGTGAGATATAGTATCCTTTTGTAAATAAAATAAAAATATGTACAATTCGAGGCTTTATTTCACAATAATAACACTTTTTGTACCAGTACGCGCGGAAAAACGCGCGAACTCAACTTTGACTATGAATTACAACTCAATTATTAATTAAATATCGAAAAATGAAACATAGAAAAATCGCAAAGGGTCTAAGGATTCCAAAAATGTATAATACATAGTATAGTTTCCATACAAGTTTCTAGAGAAATCGCAGTTATAAGGCTGCGCGGCGGAAAATTGCTGACAAGCGGAAAATGCTGCGGCACGTGCGCACATTTTGCAAAAAAGAGTGCGGCACGCGACTGGTTAGAGATAAGATAGCGAATTCCTCACTGATTGACGATTCCAGGCAGGATTCTCGCTTCCATCTTCAGCCTTATCAATACTTAACATCAGGTATGATAAAGGCTAAGAGTATCCTCGTTATTCATAAAAAAAAATATTATGAATTTCATAATTATTCACATTTACAATTTTTAGAAACTTGCTTACCAATGTGTCACATGTTTTTTTCTGACACCAGTTAAATTTTTTCCCTGTTTGTCACCATAAATTAATTTTGTTAAATAGTTAAGTATAGTAATATGTTACTTAAAAAACAACTAACTATAATAAACTCCGCAAACCGTTAATTATAATAATCTTATTATAACCGCCTCTAGCGGTATCAGATCCAGGGGTCCCGAGTTTTAGTATCTTTTTAGCATTGTTGTGTTCCGGCAGTTAGAGATAAGATAGCCAGTTCCCCAGTGGTTGAGGATTCCGGGAGAGGCTCGCTTCCATCTTCAGCCTAATCAATACTTAACATCAGGGGCCCAATTCTGCTAAAGCTTAGTCACAATGGTATTCAAGTGGTGTTTCAATGGTAGTGCTGATTTACACAGTTCTTGTTACAAATGTGTAAATAAACACTACTATTAAAACACCACTGAGAGACGATTATGACAAAAATTTAGCAGAATTGACCCCCAGGTATGATGAAAGCCAAGAGTCTACCCGTCGTAAATAAAAATTAAATAAAATCAACAACTTCTTTCCAGATTGATAAGCACCATTTTTCTTCTTCTTCGTCGTCCTTTAAAAAAATACCTAGTTCACAATTTTTAATCTTTGATTGAAGCAGCCTATGTTAGTGTGAAAGTAGTCAAGAGCATGAAGCTACACTTGTAGCGCCTCTTTGTCCTTCCTGCCCCCCTTAGAGCTAGCGCAGACGACGGATAACGGAGGACTTTTTGTCCGCGACACGTCTTTATTGTTATCCAAATAAGATTCAACTTAGACCGCGTATATCCGCGAAAAGTACGCGATAGTCCTCGTTATTTATTCAACTTTATGTTCTTAGTAATAAGGTCGTGTCGCGGACAAAAAGTCCTTCAATGTCCGTCGTCTGCGCAGGCCATTAGCGACGCCCTTGCCTATGTTACTCTCCGTACTTTCAACTAACGCTACCTAACGCTACCGAGGCCAAAAATCAACTCGATTGGTTGCTTAGTTAGAGCGCAAAGGAAGGAGAAACTAACACACTATCGCATTTATAATATTGGTTAGGATTAATACTCAAAATAAGTAATCTACAACTTCTAAGTATTTAATTCTCGATGTTGGCGGCGCGCCGGTGGCGCAGTGGTTCGCGTCTCAGTGGTGGTTGAAGTTAAGTAACTTTCGCATTGGTTCATTGGTTAGTTACGGGATGAATAAACAAATAAATAATTGTTTACAACACTCCAATTATCTAGCCCACGTTAAGTTTCATGAATAACTTGTGATAAGGATAGATAACGGATAAACATACATAATATACATATTAAACACCCAGACCAAGACAAATAATAATAATAATAAATAATAAAATAACTTTATTATCTCCACACAGAGCAGTTTACTAAGAACTAGGTACAGTATCTATAACTTAAATCTATTGTGGGAGACTGGTGCCTGTACTAGGTAAGACCTGTATTACTTGGTCACCAGGTTCCCACCTCACGGAATCGTACACTACTGGTGAATAGACATGTTCAAGCACACAAATATTTGTCGTCTTATCGAATCCGGGACATCTGGCGCAGAAGGCGGGCTTAGTACCCCTGCACCAAACAGGTCCTAATTACAGGGATGGGTGACCAACAAATTACTATCTAGAGCTCCTTCGTGCTTCGGAAGGCACGTTAAGCCGTTTGGCCCCGGCTGCATGTGCAGTCGCTTAAACTTACCAATCCGCATTGGGCCCGCGTAGAGGGAGAATGGGTCATGCATGGCCCATTCTCCTGGATGGATAATCCATAAGGAAGACCAGTGTCCCAGCAGTAAAGACATAAAAAATGGCTGATGACGACATGGCGCATTTAGTTATCTAAAATATTATGCTTAGGTGCATAGAATCAGGCAAACCTTTCTCTGTTAATTTCTCCAAGGTGTGGGTTGTCTGGAAGAGATCGCTTTAAGCGATAAGGCCGCCAGTGTAACTCAAGTTTCTCAAATATTGATGCTTTATTATATGTACGAGTAGGTATTATGTACCTAATACTTTTATGTATTGTACCTAAATTAAACCAATAATAGTAAGATTTCGTACAGAAAGCTGCTCTACATCCTAATCCTAAACATTAATTTAAATTCCTCAAAAATATCTTACCTTCCTTATATCTTAATTTCCTTTTTGCTAAGTATTCTCAAAACCTAATTAACTACATTAGCTATTTCCTTTTATTTCTGAGTATCGTTATATATTTTACTAACATTACGTGACTGTTACCTAAAAAACTAGTTGTTTACAAAAAATAATCTTTAGCAATGTCATAAATCTGTATAGCATTAAAGTGTATGAAAAAATCTTGCAACAGAATTGTTCTACGATAGGTTTGGTGTAAATTATTAATTGTAATATGAACTAACCTAAATGTTTTACAATAATATCTTCCATCATTTTGTCAGCAAATTGTATCTTTTGTTGATAAAATGCCAGCTGACAAAGATGAAAAGGGAGAACATTGTTTGAATGCCGTCATTAACTATTGTAACTAAATCGTAATTTTAAGCAAAATTGACAGGAAAAAAATCTGTTTGAAACAACCCTGCAGAATATATTGCATCATACAATGATGTACGCAAAAATAGGTATCTCTAGCCATAAAACTTAGGCCTACATCTCTTAATAAAATATACATTTTTATTCATACAGATCCGCCATACTATACAAATGACGTCATTGCTACAATGTTGGACTTGAGTGGAAATATTTAATATCGACTTTAGTGGACGATGATAAAGTACACTATTACACGATATGAAAAACAAAAGAAGTCTTCCATTTAACCTTTCTAATTGACGCTGAAAAAATTTGCGATTCTATCTCTCTCTGACTTATACGTAAAAAAGGCATGTTAGACCGAGATAAAAGGCTTATGCTTAGCTGCGGACTGTGCGGCGAGGGGAATCAGGGTCATGGAACGTGTTTAAATTCCGAAACACGTTCTGTCCAATACCGTGCGTTCGTGTTCAATGCATTATCATTGGTTAGGCACCGCCTGTACCCAGACACGGGTTCCATGACAAAAATCGATACTGGCTCACCGTTTCTCTTTGTATGTTAAGCGATGTTATCGTTTTGGTGGTGTCGCTAACGGTTTTTTGGTACAGGGTGCGCACAGTGTCGCTCGTTCCTTTTCGTTATTCGTGAAGCCATTTGGGACGGAAAGATGTCTGGTGATGTTGTGTCAGTGACGTTTTAGTGAGATTTTGACGTTCTATAATCGTTATAAGTGTTTGCTTTCCTAGATATCTATAAAGGTAAGCATTGTTGTGTTTTGTTTATTGTTAAAGATTGTTTTTAAGCTTTGATGTGCTATAAAGGTGATCAGTGAGGTTATTTTATGCTGATACTGTGTTTGTTGTCGTTGAAATCGTCGTGAGACGTCGAAATATGATAACAATGAGTATTATTTCGTGCTTTCTCATACATTTTAGTATTATGACATGAGAATTTTAGTGTGGTATGACAGTGAGTGAGTATTTATGTATTTATTAGTTGATATTAATTAAGTTTTCGACTTATTGAGAGTTGGATTAAACTTTTGGCGTATGAAGGAGTGTATATGTATAAGTTTATCTATACGTTATATAGATTGAAACATTATAATGTTTATTGAATTTAATACTTCTTTATGTCGTTGGTGTAAGGTTCATATTGCTATGACAATTTCACTGTGCAGTGGTCACTTTAATTGGATATCATTGGCTGTCTCGTTCTGACGTATGGGGCGACGAATGCATCGCTTTCCTTGTCTAACGCGTGTCACTTATTTATAGAGAAATTGGGAATCCAGTGCGCCCCAGGGGCGTCCTAAATTTAAATTAGTGTTGTGTTCGTTTTAGAGTGTCGATGTTTTTATCGATATTTCGATTAATATTTTATCGATATTGTATTTATATTCAGTGATTGAGTGTAACTACAAACTATTGCGATAATGTTAGAAGTAAATAATATTAACTTTTGACTGAATTTATTTGTTTTGCAAAGATTTTGGTAAAAATGATTTGGTTAATATTTATTTAGTTATCAAGTTTTAATCATTCAATGGTAGCATAACAATGTAATTACTTGCAGTTAAATATAAATTGGCCCGATCATCGTTGCTCTTGGAGATTTTTAGGGGAAGCCTATAACCAGCAGCTGGTGTCATGTGGCTGAAATGATGATGATAGTGCTGAAATAGTAATATTTTGTTACATAAATATACACAAATGAATTCAATACCGTACACTTATAGTCGGATTTTTTTATTCAGTAGAGTAATTTGACAGCTTGTCAATGACACTTTGTAAAAATAATGCTGAATTAAAATGTATTGAATTTGGGTACGTGAATGGCGTCAATACTTACTGAACTTGAACTGGATCTGAACAAATCATTACGAAAAACTGTTTAACCAAATTATTTTTGTAAAATTACTCTAATTAATTAAAAATTCGACTATACACCAAACAGCCTAGTCTCAAAGTCAGCACTGTAAGTTTGCGTTATGGTAATCTAAATTAAAATACGTAAATGGTACATAGATCTGTATATTTTTTGTAGAATTATACATAAACAGACATGACTCAGGTATTAGTGTAATGCTCCAGTGCTCTTATTCATCAAACAAACCATTGCTCCTACCGGAATCGTAATCCAGGACCTTATTATAGTATTCGACACTTTGAAAGCAGGTGTCCAAACCAGTCTACCACATAGGTCGTCGTAATAATCATAGTATTGTTCGTACAATTCAATAACGATGCCAGCCCCGTGGTGTTTTCTTTTCAAATTCCTGCTCTTTCTTACATATAGCTGGATCGTATCCAGTTCGAAGGTCGGTAAAGGAAAGATTATTACAAAAAAATACCAAATGACTTTTGCTATTTGTGCCTTCAAAATCTCATAGTATACAGACGACCTCAGTATGAGTGTTACAAACACTGGTTTTAAGGTGACGCTTACTCTGAGGTCCTGGGTTCGAATCCCGGTAAGGGCAAATGTTTAATATAAATATAAATAAATAATATAAATATTCGCATACAATCACACCAATTATCTAGTCCCACGTTAAGTTTCATGAAGAACTTGTGTTATGGATACTAGATAACGGATAAACATACTTATATACTTTTTTTTTTGTAAATACATACTTAATATACATACTAAACACCCAGACCAAGACAAATAGACATGTTCATGCACACAAATATTTGTCTTGTCCGGGGATCGAACCCGGGACCTCTGGCGCAGAAGGCGGGGTTAGTACCCCTGCGCCAAACAGGTCGTCAAAATGTTTGTATGATGAATGCGAGCATTTGTACCCGAGTCATCAAAAATCAAAATCAAAACCAAAAATCATTTATTACAGTCCATCGGATTTACAAAGCTGTGAACAGTCATGGATGTTTTTATATATTTCTACACATAAATACTTATTTATATATAATTATATGTATTTATATCCGTTACCCTAGTATCCCATAACACAAGCCTTACAGTGCTTACTTTGGGGCTAGGTTAATTTGTGTGAACGTAAGAAATATTTAAATTTACTAATTTTATAAGTACTGTCTAAATATCAATCTTGTTAATACATAATGCATTCAACGTACGATTGTCGATATCTGTCGCAAGTTTTACTGTGTGAAATAATGCTACAATACAATATGTTTCAAATACCATTCATATAACACGTCGTATTTTACCTGAATATCATTTATTGCATTATTTTCACTGAAAAACTTCATTGGCTGATACAGCACGTGATATTAAACAATATGTTGATTTTTTTAAGCGAATTTGAACCCAATAAGTACATCAATTCTAAGAGTACAAAATCAAATGATAAATATTTACAGCTTTGCACAATCTTGCGTGCTTGCGTTGCATGAAAAATATAATAATTGTATATAAAGTAATCAATTACGTAATTTTTAAGTTTGCATTTATATTAATCATGGTTATAACGTAATTTAACAAAGTAAATACTCGAGTAACCAAAACTGGTATATTGAAATTTTTTGTGATGTGTGAAGCAAATGCATATTTAATAAAAAATCATTTATTACTTTAATATCATATTTATTGTCTAGGGAAGAAGTATTACTTTTGAGACTCAAATGTGGAAAAATCCTTTGTCTTTAAAAATGGTTCATAATTATACACTTTGAAAGGGGTTTGAACCTTCTGGTCATCCGCCATTTTCAACTTTTTTCAAAATCGCGCTGCACGATAACAAATATAAATGGATAGGGAACGTTAAGATGAACAAAAAATATTATGCAACATAATGCCCTAAAGTGTAAGGTTAATGAGATAATTGGAGTTAAAGATCCAAAGGTGATACTTTGGGTCGGCTTTATTCAATGTTAACTTAAATTATCTGGCTAACGTGACACTTTAGGGCATTACATATCGTAACATTTTTTGTTCCTCGTTGTGTCCTCTGTTCATTTATATAGGTATTATCATGCGACGTCATTTGAAACAAAATCAAAATGGCGTCTCATACTACGGATTTGGGCGAGGCCAGCCTCCATACAAAAACGTTCAAACCCCTTTACTGAAATATAACACACGCTAAGTTAGTATTCAAACATTTGATATAATTTATATCAACACTTTCCTATTCAAAAGAATCATCAAAGATATAATACCAACTTACTTGTATTTCATTGCTATATGGTGTTTACGCCACAGTTTTCTGTACATTAGGTACTGTTAATTAGCATTAGGAATTTCGCTCAACAGAAAAAACTAGTTTCTAAATGGAAAAAATATTACATCGATAAAAAGCCCGTGTCAGCACGCCCCACATCACTACAACAAAAAAAGATAAAAACGGTGGCCGCCATTTCTGTCAAGGATTATTATTCCCAACCAATCGTTATATACAGTTTTTATGACCCTTATTTACTATATGCTAAAGTTTAATTTCGTTTGACATAGCCGCATTCGTTGCCCACAAAAGCTTGACACCTGAGTTAGAGCAATATAGACTTTAATGCATTCACATAAGATTTAAATGTCTAGTTTTAGAATTGGTTTGTGACCCTACTTCTACGAAAAGATAATATATTCCGTCGGTGTTCCATGCCCTTTTCGTTGAATAATTCATAATGGAATGAATGGGATCAGAGGTAGAGAGCGGGATGGCACATAACGGGTATGTGCGTTAAAAAGAGATGGAGAAACGCGTGGTTTTATGGTATTTCCTTTGTCGTCCTTAAACAAATTGATCCTGATATTCTGACATGTAATGTATTGATCACTATCTACAGCGTAAGTACTTGCTTGTATATTGCAAATTATATCTTGCGTGTTAAAATAAACACCAATGACTACTTCATATTTTTCAAGTCCAAAACCACTCTTCAGTTATTTTATTACTTAACTGATTAACAAATGAGGTTGTCAATGAGGATTGGTCATACATATCGTTTCCTGTGTAAGTGTAAAAATATTATAATAGTGTGTAGTGAGTGTTAATAGTTTAAATTACATATAATGATAGTAAAAATTAACAATTAAAGCAAAATCTAAAACCAATTTGATGAAGCTATTTATTAATAAAGCCATTACGAGTCTGAGGATCAAATCGTGTTACTCAACACAGATCACGATTGATGAAAGGACAATATGTAATCCATTACTGGCTTATAAAGAGGGTCTTTGAAGTTTATCTGTATTGCCGCAGCAATGGATGTACAGTGCATGTCAAACTGAGAGCGATTACTATTCATGGTGCTGGACTCACATGAATAGAAGCATGTATCGAGCTTTGGACGATCTACGTCAAATAAATGACATTTTGTCGTAGTAAACCTTTTGTTCAGATGTGGTAAATCATGGGGTACTTTTTTTTGATTCACAATAGGCCCTTGTAGGCGACAAGCCCAATATCCAATACTATGCAATTGCAGCATTAGGTTTCTAAAGATAAAGTAATACATGGTACATGAACCGTTTGATGCCAATCTGAGCCCCGGTGGTGGCCACTTACATTTGACCCTTATTTATATCGTGTTAAGGTTCTAGTGGCCACAAATCCACAATCGATACAATGGCCACTACTCTAAATTAAAATATTTTCGAGATACAAAATCACCACGATCTCTATCAATAATTTTGTTTACTACCTTACACTAGCAAAAATAGACAGTGATAGATAACAATGTAGGTGTATATATATATATATATATATATATGTCGCCGGCCATCGTTGATCAAGATCTGCCTGGACACGTCACCATATGCTGGCATTTTTCCACTGCGTGACCAAATATTCATTTTTTTTTTATATACAAAACGGATGAAAAAAAATATCGTCTATAGTGGAGTATTAATTTTCATGTCATTAATTTTTAACTAACTTCACAAAAAGAAGGACGTCGATAAAATATATTTTTTTAAGTTCACCGATTACTCGAGAACCCCTGAACAGATCGAACTGATTCAAGCGTTATAACATTCCCGTTATAACGTTTGAATCAGTTTGTTCCCAAGTTGGTCCCATTTTTGAATCTTTGAAATCGGTTCAGTAGTTTTGAAAAAATCTTAAATAGACTGTCGCATTTCGATCAAGCGGTTTGACCCAAACGGTTTGACTCAAACTAGTAGTTGTCTACACTACTAGTTTGAGTCAAACTAAAGTGCAGGACTTATCCTAACTTTAAAAATTGTGAAATAAAATACTTTTCACTTTTTGATTTTTAAAGTCGGTTTTTAATTTTTTTTAAAGTTTTTGGTAGCGAAAACATGACTATGCTCTTTCTCCATTGCCTGATTTATTATCATTTGTGAAAAATCTACGTAATTATTATTTTGATATTGTCAAAAAAGAATTAAACAAAACAAATAACTAAATTCGTTTTAGCTTTAACAAAGATCCTAATCCACAGAATTATAAATAACGAGTTTAATAGTTTTCAAAAATCCTTAAATAAATCAAAGTTGAATAGACGATTAATTCTATTTTATGTAAGTAACTTAAAAACCATTTTTTTTCTTAATTTCAATTAAATAAGATAGAAGATTTTTATACCTTCCTTACGTTGTAATAGCTCGAGATAACGTATTTATATTTTTTATAGAAAGTATCGATATTGTTTATACTTAACGACACTACATCACTAGGTGGCATGGATTTATTTATTTATATTTACGATATGCTTAACATTTTCCTTATTAGTTTGGCTGTTCTCTATATAAATTGATAGCAAAGTTCTCGTAGTAAAATTTTCGATAACTAGTCAATACCCAAAGTAAACACATTTGCAATCGACATTTAAAATTCCTACTTAACAAAAATATATTAGCCCATCCTAAAGAAAATAACAGCAAAGTTATCTTTTCATTGAATGCCATGTTAAAATTAATAAAAGTTAAAAGCCATTTGTTTATTAACAGTAAAAGAACTACTGAAGCTGAAGTAGAGCACCATTCTTTCAACAATTTTCAAAAAACCGTGAATTGTTTTGCGAAAATGTTTGTTGGTTCTCAAATGTTTGTCAATTTCGACACGTCACAATTTAATTGACTAAATTAAAAGTCGAACTCTAACCCAAGCCAAGCCCAAGCGATATTACTTTCGTATTGAAGTGGTGGGCTGTTTGGTTGTATTGTCTTGACCTCGGACCTCGGCAGCGCAGTGGTTCACGCGCTTGGCCTGTGATTGTAGCTGTTAAACAAATTTTTGCATTGGTCGGTCTAGGATGGGTGACCAAAAATGTATTTTCTCGTATCGTATTACCACTAGTGCGGTATAGCATTATGTCGTAGCCATTTTGTAATACGTCGTGTTATACGATATGGCTGCGAGATATAGGTAACTAGCGACCGCCAGACCCCGCGTGGTACTCGTTCCCGTGGGAATATTAGGATAGAGTGTATCCTATCTTTAATCCAGGCTATAAACTACCTGTGTGCCAAACATCCAAATCCGTTCAGCTGTCTTTGTGTGATTGAGGTAGAGGCTGCCTGGCCTGCCCATTGACACAGAGCGAGCTAACGGAGCGGAGAAACGGAGATATATTAACCAATAGAATATAATAAAATTTCCGCTCCGCTCCAGTGGACTGAGATTTGCGAGCTAGTTTAAAAATTCATACATTTTCGGAAGCGGAGAGGGGGAGAGCGGAGCGAGGTTCAAATATCTCGTCTCGTAAACCTGGCTTAGTTCCGCACAGTCCGCAACGCCGCTCCGCAATACTCGCACGCTCCGCTCCGCTAGCTCGTTCCGCGTCGATGGACAGGCTCAGTCCGCAACTTCGCTCCGCAATACTCGATCGCTACGCTCCGCTGGCTCTCTCCGCATCAATGGACAGGCAGCCTATACATCCGAATATTTCACATTTACAATGTTAGTAGGAAGTAGGTCCATTCCAGTACCTTAGTAATAGTTAGTAGGTACCTTTTCCTTGATTCCTGGCTCTGAATAAACAGAATTTACCTACATTTGTTTCTGGTGGGAATCGAAACCCTGGCAGCCCGTGAGTCAGAGTCACTACTGCCGACTATTCTACCACAAAACTAAATATTGATATTTTCATTGTTTTTTCGGAAGTATCCAAGACTGATAGTTATACTGTTATTTCTCTTCAGATGCAGCAACCAATGCAGCAGGTGCAACAGTCAATACAACACACAATGCAACAACAGCAGGACCAAAATTTGGCGTAAGCATTTATTCTATTATACTTATTACAAGCCCAAACACTACTTCGTTCGGATATTTTTTAGATCCCCACGCATTCTACTTTCAACATGCGGTCGGTCACGGGATGGATGACCATGAATTTTTTATATCTTCCGTGCTAGGCACGATAAGTAGTTGGTGAAGCATGTATATGCTGTCGGTAAAATTGGGCCTCGTGGTGGATCGATCATACCATACAGCATTCTCCTTATCCATCCATTAGGAAGACCAGGAGCCTTACCATTAACTTTATGATAAGGATCGTCAAATGATGCTGATTTAGACCCGCTAGCACCTACAGTTTCCTCCCCTATTTCACCCAAGGCTAAAGTTCCACTGCAGATAAGCTAGCTAATGACGTGTGGGTGAACCGCAAGCGAATTGTTCATTTCCCTTGAACCTTTCTAACCATGAATCCCGCCATCCAATCTTTAATGAACCAAAATGCAATGCAATTCGGTTAACCAACTACCTGGCCTGTTACTGGATGGGTGACCGTATCTCGTATCATAAATTGGCAACAATCAACGATACTCCTTCGAACAATGCCAACAGTATACTTATTTAGAATAAAGAATAGTTAATGCATGATATGTGATTCCACTATGGAAGTGCACAGCTTAGTTCTCCTGTTTTGTTATAGGATGCAGCAAATGCAGCAACAGATGATGCTGTGCCCGGTGCGAGTGGTGTACGAGACACAGATCCTTGTGCAGCCGGGTAAGAACTCAAACACGGAAGCATTCGAAACGAAGTCTTCCATGAAGACAAAAGATTACAAAGATTTTGACTTTTTGAATAATCCACTGATAAGTTACTCTCTTATTTGGAACATACAACATCCAATGATAATAAAATAAGTTTCAACAAGCAGAAGAATACAGCTGTTGAAGTGATTTTTCTTGATTATTTCTTGCTATTTAATGTATAATGGAGAGTACGTCAAGGTTTACAGTTGTATGAAGACCGTTCTTACCTTAGTATTCCATACGAGATAATAGTAGGTACGTGTTAAGGTGGTCAACATGTAAATCTTAAATCTTGATATTTTGAAGGTTAACTCACTGGCTCATTTCGAATTTCCCAATCTTGCGTAATCCAAAAATCTATCTGTATTTTTCAGGTGACCAGATCCAACCGAATCAAACTCTCTTCATAAATCCACAAAACCCACCACCATGGGCACAGAACCGACAAGTGCAAAACCAAGTGATCTACGTCCAGCAGATGCCAAACAACATTATATCCACTGTCCCACAGCACATAGACCAAAATCAATTGTACTTACAACACTACCAAAACTATCAGCAAGTGATACCACAGCAAATCTTGGCACAGAATCAGGAACAGAGACAGATACAGCTACCGAATGTTATGCAACAAAATATGGTACAAAATTTTCAAGCAAATCTTGGGGGTAATCTGCAGAACCTACCAGATCGAATACCCCAGACATATCAAACAATGCCAAGCATTGCTCAAACCGTCCAAATGACAGCACAACCGCAACACAACATGCCAAATACTAATAACACTAGTAGGACAGAAACAAATATGCAAATAGCACAGCAACAGCCACAACAAAATCAGAATCAAAGACAAGAAATAAGGCCAGTTTACATGAATGTTAATCAACCAAACCAGCAACAGATAAGACCACCTCCACAAGTTTTAACAGTAAACCCAATACAAAATGTGCCCCAAACAAATTACCAGCCAATGCCGTTGAATAGTATTCCGCGCTCAATACAAACGCAAAGTGTTGGTTCACAAATGTCTCCACCAACATTTGCCAATGCGCAACCAAGGATTAGGAAAGTAGCGCCAACTACAGTCAATAAAGTAACAAACACCAACATGGGTGTGAGAAACATGGGACAAACATACAGACCCATTCAACCGCGCCCGCAACAGTTTCGAAATGCAGCTCCCAACTATGCAAACTCAATAGAAATCCAAGCACAACCAAATAAAGCAATGCAGATTGGTCCAAATATAATCAACATTAACTCGACTTTGCCAAGCATGCCAAATCTACAAGCAACCGTCCCAAATTCAACAATTACCTTCGTTAGACCAGAAGAACAAACCAATTTCAGAAAAAGAAAAAGTGAATCACCTGATGAAATTCACAAGAAAATGGCTGCCATTCAAGTGAACATAACGACACCCATCAAACCTGTTACGATGCCGCAGAGGAATATAGAATACATAACGAACGTAAACAGTGTGAAAATTGAACAAAAACCAAACATAACTATAGTTCCTCAACCACTGCCCCCTAATCATACTGAAACACAAGCAGTGGAAATAAAAGAAATCAGCAAATTAGTTGAAAATGTTCAACAAGCTATACAGGTTGACAAATCGAATGCCAAACCTAGTCCTGATGTTAAAGATCCAATGGTTGCTGAAAAAGATAAACTTGTTAGAAATACCGTATATACGCAAGCGAGAGGAAGGGTCCTTACGGACAAAGATAGTCCAAATGTTTTAAAAGACACAAATAATATTTTAAAGATTGAGCCAGAGAGTAAACCGCATATTGAAATTAAACAGGAAAACGTTGAAATTGCTGCCAAAATAGTTTCAGAAGACAACAAAATTGAGCAGAAAGTGGAAAATGATACTAGTATAACACTAAAAACTCCAAATAATAAAGGAATGCTCCCTGTAGATAGATCGACAAAACAGGAAAGAGATTTCGTTCTGACTCACGTGTTAGATGGAATAGTCATCCAAGAATCGAATGTAGCTTTTCCTGTAAGTATTTTATATTGTTTTCTATATGTAACATCATAATCATAGAACAATCGAATTAAAAATGCACGTAAAAAGAATCGCATTCATAATATTAATTAAATTAATGATAACGTTTTCTTTTAATATTTCAGATTAGAGATCCAGCAACACGCAGGCTTGTACAATCAGTCCAAAAAGACTGCAAAATTAAAACCGACCCCAAAGAAGAAATCACTAATTATCAAAGCGACAGAGATAATAAGACTGTAAGTAAGACTAAAGAAATGCCACTACAAAACGAAATTAAACTTAAATCAGAAGAGAAGACTGATGTAGAAAATGGTGCTCAAGAAGTCACACAGGCGAAAAGTGAAGCAGAAAATAGTAGTGACGAAACGGATAAAGCAGGTAAGAAAATTATGTATTTACAGAAATATTTATTGAAGTCGCAGCTAATAAAGAGTGTTCTAATTATTTTTTCTATTTGTTTTAGAAAACCCCTTCCTGAATTTGCAGCCTGCTACTGTGAAATCATGGACGGTATGTTGATTATGTTGATATGCCTTATTGTTGATATTAAAGCTTGATGATAGTCCATTAAATACATAAAAGTTGTGCGAAAAGTTTGCCTTTTCTTCAATATCAAAGAAGCTATTCAAGCTATAAATGTCACTAATTATGTTATACTTAGTTATGCATATCACAAAACAGTTCCCGGGTTGAGGCAGAGAACAATGGAATATCAATTGTGTTATGAGAGATTCTTCTATGGGCCCTTATTCACTATGGCAACTTAGGGATTCCTTGCTCAAACTCGTTTTCTCTATAACACTCACATAATATAGATTTTACTTATATAATAACTATATAATTTGTAAGTAACAAGAAGAGAAGAATACAAAGGAGATCATTCAGGCTCCATATATATTTGGGCCCTTTCTGAAAGTGCCGGCCAATAAAAAAAATAAGTACGTGTGGTTAGAACTAGTCGTTTGAAGCAATAGTTGACATGGCACAAAAGTTAAGCATTACTCAAAGTCAAAGTATACAAGTTCAAAGATTCTTCATTTTCATACATTTATGGATGTTTGATAGAGTGAAGAAACTTGATCTGAAGCATTTTTATTATTATATATGTTCGAATAACACGTCTAACAATACAACAAATATAATGTTTTTTTTTGCTAAAATTATGGGCTACTAAATTGTTTTGTCTCGTAATGACTTGGGATCATTAGTTTTATCAATATGTTTAAAAGCATTTTTAGAAATGAAGCAATGTATGAAAATGTCTAATGTGTTGTATACCATGACTTAGAGTAATAAAAGTTTTGTGCCATATCAACTATTGCTCCAAATGACCAGTTATGACCAAAAGAATGATCTCCTTTTGAAAATGAGTACGAGCCCTGGACACAATTGTCCTGATAGCAAATAACAAATTTTCCTTAGCATTATAATTACCGCGGTTGGGAAAAAAACAAAGTAGAATTATATTGATCTCCTTATTTTCAGATCGAGGAATTATCGTCACATCTCAGCAAATTCAAATGGTCTGAAACATCAGCATTATTGATGGAACACGAAATAGATGGGGAGTCAATTTTCCTTGTGTCCAAAACGCTACTTCTAAATATTGGAGTCAAAGAGAACCACGCAGATTTGATTTGTAGCTATATCAATAGTTAACACTAATATAAGTAACTCTTCAATGGGCTAGCTAAATGGGATAAGTGTAAATTATTTTATTAAAAATGTTATGTTTTAGGTTTAAGGGTCGTCGATTTAACTAAAGCTTTAGAGGTCTCTGAACATGTCAATTTAATATTGGATTATCTGCATTTTTATGTAAATAAGTGTATTAAAACTTTGTAATCTTTATGTAGCTAATATCAATGATGTTGACTGAACGAAATAAATGTATAATTTTGAAACGAGTTTACTCTGCAATTTTATTTTTTATTAACTATACTAAGATCTTAGTATTTCGATTGTATTATGACTAGGCAGGCAGTATACTCAATAGCAGTGAAACAAAGAGGACTATAAATGACAACCTGTAAATAGGCAGAGATTCCTAAAACTTAATGACGGTATAAGCATTCCTCAAGGAAATATTTTGGATCCCAATCTATTTACAAAGAAACTCGAAATACTTTTCATCTGACCTATATTAAAAAAAAAACTACTACAAATATATAAAACAAAGTTCAAAAACAAAATTAAAACATACAAAAACAATAAATTCGCATAGAAAATATAAATAATAAAAAATCTACCACTATATCACAAAACTAATTTCTCTTCGATTGTTTTCCCATAAAATTTACCACTTGTGAGAATTTTCCCCTTCTTCCACGTTTCTTTATTCCTAGCTCATGTAAAACGTCTTCTGTCTCCGCAGCAGACGAGTCCATGTTTTTAGAAGCGATTTCTTCCGAATAATCTTCGCTGTCATTTTTATCTGATTCTGTGATCTCTCTATATTTTCTATTATAGTCTATTTTGGTTCTAGCCGGGCAATGTTCTCTTCTGTATTTCATTTCGGGTGAGAATTTTGGTTCTGTTTGTTGACACAAGAGGGTATCGAAGAAATACCTGTCAGCTCGACCTTCAGATTTTGGCTTTAGCTTGCCTTCATCGTCGGTGCTTTCATTAGAGGATTCCAATTTTGGAGATCCTGGTGCAGACTTTCTATGAGATCTTGGACTGTGGAAGTCAAATGTGGGGTGATTAGTTTTTAAATCCTAGTAAGCTGATAAATGCTGTATATGCGAAACAGACCTCTTCAAAGGGGAAATTTAAGAGGGTTTTGTAATAATATCTACACAAGTAGGTATGGTTGGTTTAGACCAACAATATTGCTTCATTATATAATACCGTATTTCAGAGTAAAAGCAGTACTTGTGAAGACGTCATAACGACACCTGCAAGGCAAAACATGGTAACTTAGTTTTTGGCGTTTTCCAGGAGAGCACGACAAAGATTTAAAAAAAACTTAGCAATTTTGGATAAGCCCTAATGCCAATCGATCTTGACCACTTAAGTAAACGTGGTAATACCTAAACTCTTGTATAATTTTGATGCCATACAGTATATATTTAATTATTTATTGTATATAATTAGTGAGAGAGAATAATCAAATTCGTTCTCATATACTTTGTAAAATTACACTGAAACTCCGACATACAATCAATATTGTACCTATAAAACTGATATGTTTGTTAAATTTGAAATTGTTGAATAAAATAATTATATGTCTGAGATACTATGTTTTTAAGACGTTTTACACGCTGCAGATTTTAAATTATAACTAATTTATATACGATGATAATTGTAAAAATAATCTGCATTTTTTGCTTAGTATGAATATCATCTTAACTCAATACTGCGTAAAACTGAGTTGCAATGTTTTTGCTTGCAGGTGTCGATAAGCACACTTAAGTAACATTAAGTATCTCGTTATACTTTTTAATTATATTTTTTGTTGGAGAAAGCCAATATTATAAGCAATTTCGTGGTAGGACTTGTTGTAAGTCCGCCTGGCTAGCCCACCATCTTATCTAAGTCTGACGCCTTAGCAACAACGATTTCAGCATTGTTTTTTTCGGCAGTTAGAGATAAGATAGCTAGTTCCTCAGTGACAGGATTCCGGAAAAGGCTGGCTTACATCTTCAGCCTTATCAATACTTAACATCAGGTATGATGAAGACTAAGAGTTTCCCCGTAGTTCATAAATAAGAAAAGCATTATCAGATAGCATTTTTCTCTTGTTTTTTGGTTTTGTGGGATGTGTATAATAACAACGCACCACCTCTTAATATCTCCCGAGATCATGCTGGCACGGGGCAATTGCGGGCACACCCCAGGGTCGGAGGGGTCATCCCCACCAGAAACCTGAAAAAACCGTGGTAGTACAGTACAGTACAGTCACAACTTTAACACCGCAGAAATTCTGCAGACAATTCTGAACTTAACGGCTTACGACTTGAAAGTTCAGTCGTCGTCACTTCAGTTTCGTCAGTTCAGCGTTCAGTGGTCAGAGTCGATTGGAGAAATTTGTCAGTTTTGTAAAATCTCACCTGCTGTGGACCGTACATATATAGCCACACGGCAAATCCCTTAGCTGGGTGAGCAGGGCATCAAAAGTGCAGCTTGAGAGTAAAAATCTATAAACTTCACTGTCAGCCGACCTTAGCCAGACGCCCACATTAGCATTGGTTGGGTCTCGAATATTATCAAATTCTTTAAAAAAAGCCTACTACTGGAATTTGAAATTAAGTGGAGCCATAACATGTTGCCCTACCGCTTATGTGCCATCGGCATCGCTGTCGACTTCATTTTGACAGCCGACGGCGTTTTCGTATAGCGCATCTTCAACGTTATCGTCTTAACAATAGATTCCTTACAACAGTTAATATAATACTCGACCCTGTGTGTGACGCGTGTGAGGAGTTGTGCCCATATTCGACGCGTCGACGACACTTAAGCGGTAGGGCCACTCTGGTAGCCATGCCCACAATACTAAATTACTGATTAATGTTTTCAGCGAAGGCTTATCCTGGGTTCAAATACTGTCTTACCTTATTATTGATATGAAAGAAGCAATGAGTGACTTTCTCGACGTCCGCCCAGGCTACGATGTACCGCGCCATGCTGAGTGGAATTTTCGGCAAGAAATTAGAGTGGAATTTCCCCTGGCAATAGATTGTGATCACGTCTGTGTCCTTGATCTCGAATATTATGCGGAAGACAGTACCTGTAAAGAAGAAGCGACAACAGATATAATCAATGTAAAAAGAGAAGGGCTTTTTCTTTTAGGGATACTTCTCGATAATTTATTCATTTCGTTGAAGTCAAAAGCCAGCCATCTCACTAAAAATGTAGTAGATGTGACTGCATGAATTATCAACATTATAATAGGCCAAGGCCATGTAATGTCAAAGGCTGTCAATGTCAAACCATTTGAACAAGTAGGACTTAAGCGGGAGATCTTGTAACGAGAAGAAACAAGACAATATCGAAGGATTTTTTTGAAGTGAAAACTTCTTTAGCGGCTTTGCGCACATCAGAGGTTAAAATTTTTAGGATGGGTAAAAAATTTTAATGTCGCCTTAGGACACGTGACCGGATCGAAAATTCGTAGAACTGAGGGAGAGTAGACCGCCGGCGCGGCGTAGGAGAGAAAGTAATATCCCCCTCTCTTACTACCGCGCGGCGAAAATGTATGCCTGCTTCTGCTGTTTCGTTTAAGCAGTTTTCACTTCTCTAGTGTACTCCCGGAGTGCAACCCGTTGTTTTTTTTTTCTTTTTGATGAGTTCAGTATGAATTGGTACTAAAAACATCTCAGTTTCACAGTGTTATCCACCACTAACCAGGCACAAACATGTTGTAGTTAGTATCGTAGTTCCCGCTGCCGATCCAGACCCCATTTTTCCGGGAGAGTGAGATGATGTTGTCCCTGTGGAAGCGGACGTCGAAGTGGAGGACAACGTCACGTGGCTCCTCTCCCTCTTGCGCACAAAGGTTCACCGACATTCTGGAATAAAGTTATATCTATGGTTATAAACTAGCGGCTGCCCGCGGTTTCACCCGCGTGGTTCTCGTTCCCGAGGGAATGTCAGAATAAAAAGTAGCCTATGTGTTAGTCCACTTGAAATCAGTACATACTAAATTTCATCCAAATTTGTTCAGTAGTTGTTTGCGTAAAGAGAGGCACAAACAAACTGACATACTTTCGCATTTATAATATTAGCAGGATAATCTATTCGTCTATTCTCTATTCGCGTTTTACCACCGACAGAAAGTTCTAGATACCTTATGTGGCAGATGTCCTTGTCATAATTAACTAAAGCTGTTAAAATATCATCGTCGGTTTCAAAATATTCACGTAACTAGTAGTGTTCCTCAAGGATCTATACTAGGTCCACTTTTATTTAGGCATTTGTTTGTTGACACAAATAAAGATCAAAAAGACTATGGTTCGCTTTTTTAAAACGCATTTCTGTTGTTTTCTCTATATTCCCAAGGTTTTATCATATTTAACAATAAACGGTTGTCTTCAGACAAGTATGATCCCGTCACAGCTAGAGTTCCTCAAGGATCTATACTAGGGCTACTTTTGTTTATTTTGTTTAGGTAGTTGTTTGCTTAGCCTAATAAAGGGGAAAATGTCAAACAAATAGTGTACGTATTTCTTATTTCCTTCCTTGTCTCGGTGTTAAGAAGTCACACGACACACCAACGCGAAACTGGGTGCGAGACTAAACACTAAATTTTAATAGAATAAAATATTTTGCCATCAGTATGTTGCTTAGTGAATAGTTTGTAAAACCACTGCAATTAACTCTTTGAAGGGAAGACAAGCATCGAGGTTCATAAGAAAGTTGATTGTTGTCGAAGTTAATACTCATTGCCCGCTGCGAAATATTGTTTGGATTGGTACAGACAGTCGACATAGTCAAACAGCATTTATCAAAAGTCTATGTAAAGCAAGAACTAAAGAAAATGAATCACAGGGACTTACTTTCTAGCATTTTCCTTGATTTTACCACCGATCTCAATTCTATCCCCGACCTTGAGAAGTCCTGGTATATTAGCTGTGAATACTGGCATCCTACATTCAAATCCAAATTACTAGTATTATATTTCGCCCCGGCTACCTCTTTGTCAGGGCCAGTGGTGTATATTGACATTTTGGACGATCAATTTATTCATCAGGTCAATTTCTTATTTTGTCTGAACGATTTTTTGGTTTTAAAATAGATTGAAGAAATTATCACACTTTGACACTTGCCAAAGGCAACATGACAATTTTCTTCTTTCGTTCTTTCATAAAAATCTGCACCAAATAGGTTTCGTTGAGGTATTTCCCGTTTAATGGATAATAATCAATAATAAGAACATTGATAATATTTAATGTCTTGTTTATCACGAGTCCACCGCGCCGGTGGTCTCACTTCGCAACAATGCAATATTTAATGTGTCTCATTTTCATTGGAAATCTATAGAGCTACCCGACGAGATATAGATTGGGGATCGCAGCTTTTATGACGAGGCAGTATAGTCTCAGACTCTAGCCTGTTCGTAGAAGCAAATAAAAAAAGTGTTTGACAGAAACGTCAAAGAGACATTTTATTTGTGAGTTTGACGTTTAGGGGCGACCGCATATCTAACCTCAAAATCTAGAATTTTATCACTTTTTCTGTGATAAAGTTACGTTTACCGAAACAATTTGTTATACGATAGTTGTCTTAAGCGTATGCAGTAATTATACAGCCCCAGAAGTAAAGGTAAGTAACCTATTTCAGTTTAAATACTAATTTTAAGTTTTACACAAATACCGTTCCAATGACGAAACTTTGTTTGTTTTATGCAAAGTTTAAAAAGTTTTACGTGGTTGTTGAGTATTATACGACTCTATTTTTGTAGGAATTACGTTAAGGTAAAGTATACCTTTCACTGTAAATATTAGAAACTATAAAGTACTATGTTATTTATATATTTAGTTGAGAAGTTATTAACCTGAATACTTGCGTCCTACATACTATTTTTGTTCATATGACTTTTCTCCTCCCAATTCTCTGTCCCACAGCTGAGTAATTACTAAGTTTTTACTGTAAATAACATGCTTTTGTTCCTCCATATGCTCTTTAATAAACTCTCTAATATATTTAGATGTAGTTGTGGACTTGCAGTCCTCTAAATGATGTATTTAATTGTTTACTTACTGATAATGTTATCATGTTGTTGTATCATTCAAAAGAGTTAAAGTGCAGATAGTAACAATTCAAATGTAATTTCATAAATAAATTGTATAATTACTTGTACTTTAAGTATTGGATTTTTTAATCTTTCTATAGTTGGATTTTTATTCAGTTGAGTAATTTGACAGGTGCTAATATCACTTTGTAAAAATAAACTTGCTTTATACTGTTTCACCTAAAAGGGCTTTTACCCTAAAAGGGGACCAAATCACGCAAAACTAACAGGACTAATAACTAGATTAAGAAATACTAACATAACTAACATTCACACATCACATCATAGCTGTAACCAACCTTATTGTGATCTGGGAAATAAAAAGCTTAATTATTATTATTATTAAACTGTTTCTCCTAATGATTTGCACAGATCCAGCTCCAATTCAGTAAGCACACAAATTGAATATTATCAATTAAAGCTACATTTTAATTCAGCATTATTTTTACAAAGTGACATTGACATCCTGTCAAATCACTCTTACTAAATTAAAAATCCTACTATGTACCTACTTTATAAATAAAACATCACTAATTTAAACATCTCTTTCTCACACTGGGCCCACACAAGTAGCCTCTGCAAAAGTACCAAAACTTTATGGAAATTGTTGTTTAGTGGTTAATTACAAGGGGCTTATTATTATTAGGCCATTTAAAGCGGCAGTTGTATTTGTAGTTTGTAGTTTTGGTAAGTTAAATATTACCAAATGCATGTTCAATAACTATTTCAGCAGTTAAAACGGAGCAGTAAACTAAATAGAAATAATTCATAGCAAATATAAAAATGGGAAGTTAAATAAATAATGGTCAGTAATATGACTGAATGGGCAGTTACATGTGGGCAGTAAACAAATCGGAATCAGTCTGTAAAAAAATAGTTTTAGCAGTTCTTAAAAAAATAGTAAAATGTATTTGACTGCCTCTGTGGTCAAGTGGTAACAACCACGGATATAAGACCCAGAGTTTCCAGGTTTCTTGTTTATTTCAGCATGTAAAGTAAAAATTAAAAATAATATATTACATATATTAACGGCTTAACATGCCTTCCGAAGCACTGAGGAGCTTGAGATAGTAAATTTTTGGTCACTCATTCGGTGACCAACCAACTGCTGAACTACTTAAATAACTGCCTATTTTGTTTTTCAACCGATCATAGTAACATCCCTAATAATGAAATAACTTTTGTAAAAAATATTTTCCTTATTATTATAAAACTTTTCTGAATATATAACATAATTTTGTTTTCAGTAATAAATCATGGTTGTATCGGAAGAGCCCCAGGCCACGGTGGAGGGTGACGCAGCGGTCAGTAAAAAGGCCGCTAAAAAGGCTGCGAAAGCTGCTGAGAAGCAACAGAAGAAAGCTGATCATAAGGTTAGTTATAAAAGTGAAAGTGCTGATTTAACTTGTTTTTATGTGATAAAATTTGTTACTTCCATTTTGTTTATTTACTTCCTAATGTATAACTAGCTTTCGCCCGCGGTTTCACCCGCATGGTTCCCGTTTGAATATCGGGATAAAAAGTAGCCTATCTTACTCTCCGTCCTTTCAACTAACTCTATGCCAAAAATCAAGTCGATCGGTTGCTCAGTTAGGGCGTGAAGAAACAACAAACAAACACACTCTCGCATTTATAATAGCAGCGTTTTTCCTGAAATAAAATCGCATATTAAGTACTAACCTTATTTAAAACTTTATAGTTTGAGATAGGCACCTATCTGTTTCCTGCAATATCTAGCCTTCTCGCTCGCACATCTGACGTCACACCAGCTCCCCCTTCCACCGGGCAGGCATTGCGAGAGCGATGCGCGCTTGCCTCATTGAGTCGTAAACCAACCAGTTAGAATTTAAATTAAAGTTTCAAACAAGGTAATAGTTTAATATAAAAACGCATATTTTCAGGAAAAACGCTGCTATTAAACACCGTTATTTGAAACTGGTGGAAAGGGAACGACGCCATTGTGAAGTAGAGTGGATGTGATTCTCTATTTCACTATAATATATACAGTTTATAGTGAAATAGATCAGATCAGATGGAGATCAGGCAGGGTGGATGATTGACAGAAACTTGAGATGTGCAAGACATAATTAAAAAATAATAATTTATTGAAAATGATATTATCATCAAATAGTCTCTTAAAACACAGAAAATAATAATATTTATTTAGTTTTAAAATTAGCAAAATAATTCATAATATTCTTATGAAGAATAGGTATACAAAATAATTCATAATATTCTTATGAAGAATAGGTATACAAAATAATTCATAATTTATTATGGCTTTCTTTGTCAACAGATGATAGCATGAGTATGATTTCATAACTATAAAATTTTCTAAAAGTGTTATTAGACCCTAACGAGTTAGGATTTTGCTGACTGGCAACTAGATACACATTACTTTCCCAACTTTTTAAAGCAACTGCTGTACGAATACTGCCTGTGGAAGCGGCAATGCCGGGTTCAGAAATGATGACTTGATGATGATGATGACTTGATCCATTCCGCAATGACTACGGGACCCCAGCCCTTGCTTAATTAAATTAAACATTTTGCAAATTGAACTAGACTTTCTAGAAGGCCGACTTATGCAAAAACTAGATCAAGCTTCGACGAAGTAACATTATGAGTAATTAATGTATAAATCTATGCACCATTTGTAAGTTTTCGCATATTACCGCATTATTCACTTCCTGTTTCAATTTCGGTTTCACAAAAGAACGTAGATACATCATATTTGATATTAACAAAAATCAAACGTTATTAAACTGTTAAAATCCAATAAAAAAATAATTACGAAATCAAAAGACAAAAGCTATTCTACTGTATAGAGAAAATATCGTATCAACAATATTTAAATAATTGAGTTTACTATGAGAATTAAACTTAAAAAACAATTACAAAGGCAAAAGAAAAAAGTTATTCCTTTGCAAAGAGAAGTTATCGTATGTTTCGAATAATATTTAAATAATTAAGTTATTATAATATGAGAATTAAACTTACTGGATACTAGTTAACTGCCGAAGCCGTCCGTGCTAGCGATGCCCGATACGTATCGATATTTTGGTGTATCGATACAACTGAATGCGATATAACGATATTTTGTATCGATACACATCAATGCGATATTTGGCTATATCGTATCGCTTCGCCAGAATATTGCATCAAAAATATCGTATCGTACCGAGATCGAATCTTTGAAATATTATGGTAGTATTATGGCAGTTCCATAACCAATTGGTATCTGCATCCTATCAAAATTCATCGAGACAACAAGGAATAGACGAGATCTTGAAACAATATCTACGAGAACCGCTACTAGATAGAAAATCAGATCCCTTAACTTACTGGACAGCAAGGACTACAGCTTGGCCAAATCTCAGTACCTTAGCACTTAAATATTTATCAGTAGTTGCGACGTCAGTACCATCAGAGCGTTTATTCTCTTCACAACGGTTGTCGAAATTGCTGTTTCTTAAGAGCTTAGATTTTAAACATTGGCAGTTGTAAAAAAATATAATCATAATATCTTGTTATGTTCACACATTCGAATGTGCTAGCTAAACTTATTTTTATTTTTCTTGTACCCTTTGTTTTAAAAATCTTAATTAAACTTACATACATCTGAATTAAGAGTTTTACTTTTGGGATCCAATACGATATTTTCGATACGATATTTACAATATCGATACAAAGTCATTCGATACGTATCGTGTATCGATACAATCACGCGCGATACATTACGATACGATATATCGATACACAACGGTATATCGGGCATCGCTAGTCCGTGCGCTGCAGGCAACAAGACGCCAACGAGGCAAGCGCGCATCGCTCTCGCAATGCCTGCCCGGTCGAAAGGGGAGCGGATGTGACGTCAGATGTGCGAGCGTGAAGGCTAGATATCGCAGTAAAGAGAGAGAAAACGACAGGAAACAGATAGGTGCATATCTCAAACTATAAAGTTTCAAATAACGGTCAAGTGTTTAATATTATTATAATATTTTTTTTTTCAAATTCAAAATTTATATAGCACTAGCGGTTTCACCTGCGTGGTTCCAGTTTCCGTCAGAATGTCGGGGTTAAAAGTATCCTATGTTCATAAACAGGCTATCTACTATCTGTGTACCAAATTTCATCTAAAGTCCGTTCAGTAGTTTTTGAGTTTATTCGTTGCAAACAAACAAACAAATCATCAAATCTTTCCTCTTTATAATATCATATTATAAGTATTAACATTCCAACAAGAAGCATGGTCAGCTTAGGAAGGAACTGGTTTACACAAGTTTATTTATTTTAGAAGTTAGGGCTTTATTTATTTGTGAATTGTAATTATGTTATATATTTTTTACTTTGAATAGGCAACCTCTGGCCAGCCCCAGACCGAGTCAGAACCAGACGTGTCCGAGGGTCGGTATGGCACATACAAATTGATACAGTCAACTGGCGAGCACCGCGAACGAGTGTACACTGATGTCATGGATTTGGACGTGAAGAAGGACGGGCAGAGTGTTTGGGTTAGAGGTAGGAACTATGGGTGGTGAAGGTTCTTCTTGCTTGCCGTGTCCATTTAAATTTTCAGTAAATTATCTGATTTCATAAAAAACTTGATGGTGGAAAAGAATTTGGAAGCAACCAAAAACTACTACCTCAATAATAAATGCTTAAAAGATAATTATTATATTATAGATACTAGCGGCCGCTCGCGGTTTCGCCCGCGTGGTTCCCGTTCCCGTGGGAATATCGGGATAAAAAGTATCCTATGCTCATAACCAGGCTATCTACTATCTGTGTACCAAATTTCATCCAAATTCGTTTAGTAGTTTAGGAGCCTATTTACTACAAACAAACAATCAAATCTCTCCTCTTTATTATATTAGTATAGATTAATTTGAAGTGGATGAACAAGAACATACGTGCAGACAACCATGACGACCTGTTTGGCGGAGGGGTACTAAGCCCGCCTTCTGTGCCAAAGGTCCCGGGATCGATCCCCGGACAAGACAAATATTTGTGTGCAATTGTGGTCTGGGTGTTTAATATGTATGTTATGTATGTATTTACCAAAAAAGTATATAAGTATGTTTATCTGTTTATATAGTATACAAATAACAATTTTTAATTAAACTTCATTTAAGCTCAAAATGGTGTGATTTTATGCAAGCAATTATTTATTTATTGTATTTATGTTATTTATAATTCAACTCAACATATACTTTTATTGGATTTATTGTTTCTACTTTTTATGTTTTTTTCCAAACTACATACATATTTGGTCTGCATTTTTTATCACTATCAATAGAATTATTTTTTCATATTCTAAAATTGCGAAATCTCAAATTCAGTCACAAAATTGAACTAATTCTAATTTGTTAACAGCCCGTCTTCAAACCTCCCGAGCTAAGGGCAAGCAGTGCTTCGCGGTGCTCCGCCAGAACTCCAGCACGGTGCAGCTTCTCGTCTCCGTCAATGATGAGCGGAAGGTCAGCAAGCAGATGGTCAAGTTTGTTGGCAAGTCAGTACCTATATGTTGATGATTTATTACTTTTTATCTACTATGTCGGTTAGGGGCTAGGGCCGGCGTTACTACCGACATATAGGTTCTGAATAGCTTGTATGACAGACAGGGTCGTGCATTGGTTTTCCAGCGTGGTAGGCACTGTAGATCTAACTAGTAACTTTGCACTTATCCTATCCTGCTACCGAATATTATAAGTTTGAAAGTTTGGGAGGATATTTGGATGGATGAATGTTTGTTACTCTTTCACGCAAAAACTACTGAACTGATTTAGATGAAACTTTACAGCAATGTAGCTTATACACCAGAAAACCACATAGGCTGCAAATTATCCTGATATTCCCACGGTGACGGCCACCACGCGGCGAGTGAAACCGAGAGCGGCCGCTAGTCATAAATGATAAGGTTCGTAATATTTAGTAGGAATATTAAAATGCTGAAGAGTTTTATTGTTTGAGCACGCTAATCTCCGGAACTACTAGTTCGAATTGAAAAATATTTTTGTGCTGGGTAGTCCATTTATATCGATAGGTTATAAGATATTTAATATCACGCTACGATTAATAGGAGCAGAGCATTAATGTACTTTTGGGAGCTTCCGTTGCGGACGGTGTGTAAATGGTTAAAGTTACGTAAAAATCATGTATGGCGAAATTGTACCTCATCAAAAGTCCTATAAAAAAACTCCGCGACAGCATATGTCTATGTTTTATGGTTAACTCACTATAACCATTTTAAAGATAATACAATTTGTTCTAAAAACTAATGTATTATTAGAGAAGGTATTTTCATAAACATGATAATAATCCTTATCTAAATAAATACGTTAATCACAAGTATTTAATTTTGAACAAAATTCTTCTTTACATCATTTAATTTTAACGAATATCTTAGGAAATATGATAGTTTTAAAATAACTCCTCAACAAAATAATTCGCGACCAAATTCATTCGTCAGGTAGGCTTGCTTACTTTATACTGATATATTCCGAGATGTTTCAGCTAGAACGTTACACGTACAAATAGCGCCCTTCTTGCAGTGGGCGGTTTATACTTGATCAACACTTTTTCTAAATAAGTTGTATTCTTTTATGAAACGCTGCTTGTGTTGAGTAGGCAATTTGGAGACTGCCTACCGGTAGGTATTCAGTATTTAGCGTAAGGAAAATCTTAGTGGGTGAGTGTTGAATAGAAGTTTAAACTAAAATAAAATAACTTTAACACTTATTGTATATTTAGGTTTTGAATGAGGTAGGCACTGCCTAATTGCCTATATGGAATGCACGCCTCTGATGACAGATCTAACAGTTGTAATAATGACAAATTATCTTCCGAGTAAGCTATCCAAAACTTATCAGTCGGTGGTGAAACCGGCCTAAGAATACAAGTGTCACCACTCCCTTACATGCCTGGGATATCGAAAGAGTCGACTAAGAGGCTCGACGCATTGAACACCTGTGCGAGAGAAGGAAAACTTGAAACAAACCCTCTACCAACCCGTCTGGCCAGCGTGGTAGCAGTAGGCTAATAGCCTCCTATGAACGCCAAAACAGGCGTGAGCTAGGAGAGGCGTATGTCCAGCAGTGGTGGTGATGATGATGATGAATAATTATAAAATTTAATTTGAGTATGTAAATGGAATGAATACTTACTGAAGTGGAACTGGATTTGTCAAATCATCACGAAAAACAGTTTAAAAGCGGGATTATTTTTAAAATGTGACATTGGCACTGGTCAACATACTCCACTGAATAAAAAATCCGACTATTTATGTTGATGATTTCGTATCAATATCCATATGAAGATGATAATGTCAGTATCTATATGGGCATGACTTTATTTTGGTACAGATGATTTTATGTCATTATTGTGATGTCTCGCTGGTGTTGACGTAAACAACATGTGTGTTTGTAAATGTCGTTACTTGTATTAGAACTGAGAAGCTTCTGTACTTCTTGTTACTCAAAATGTGTCCTGAAATAAATTAAGTTATAAAATAGGCTTCCGCCCGCGCGGTTGCCGATCCTGTGGGAATATCGAGATTTCCCGTTCCCGTGGGAATATCGGGATAAAAAGTAGCCTGTGTTTCTCTCCGTCCTTTTAACTAAGTCTGTGCCAAAAATCAAGTCGATTAGTTGCTTCGTTAGGGCGTGAAGTAACAAACAAACACACTTTCTCATTTATAATAATAGTTAGGACGTTTATTTTATTTTCTTTGGGAAGTTTACAGCATCATTAGGTAAATAAGCAAGCACTTAAAAGTTAATTATAAACTTCCACAGATAAAAATATTAGGATAGGATAAAATCTATACTTAATATTATAAAGCTGAAGAGTTTGTTTGTTTGAACGCGCTAATCTCAGGAACTACTGGACCGATTTAGAAAATTCTTAGACCATTAGAAAGCTACTCTCCTCGCGAGTGATATAGGCTATATTTTATCCCGATATTCCCACGGGAACGGGCACCACGCGGGTAAAACCGCGAGGATCCGCTAGTACTTTATATAGACTGTACCGTGGAGATTGGGGGAGGGCTATACCCAGCAGTGGGTGTCATGTGGCTGAGAGAATGATGATTTATTTATTTGTTTATTAGAAAACCAACTGCTTAACCTAATACATTAAAAAACTTAAATATAAACATAAAGCCTTTACAGATGAAAGTTTTGTTTGACTTTGACATTGACATTAGACTTTTGTTTGTCGCAGCATCACCAAAGAGTCGATAATAGACGTCCACGCGACTGTGGCTCGCACGTCGGCCCCCATAGAGAGCTGCACCGTTCGTGACGTGGAGTTGGTGGGATGTGAAGTGTGGACGGTGTCGCCCGCGCGGGCACAGCTGCCGCTGCAGGTCGACGATGCCGCCAGGCCAGAGCATAATGATGTAAGTCTATTTGTTTTATAGGAATTCCTTTTAGAAGGTTTTGGCTGCTGGAGATTTGACTTCTGAAATAAAAAATGAAAACCGACTTCTAAACACTAAAAAGCAAAAATAAACCTTTTGGAGTCGGTGCAAGCCACAATAAAATAGGACCGCAAAGTAGAATGCCTTGGCTGGCAACGACTCCAAAAGGTTTATTTTTTGCTTCTTAGTGTTTTGCAGTCGGTTTTCATTTTTTATATAAAAAGTTTTTTTTTTTTAAGGTAGATAATATCATGTCATCCAAGTAACAAATATGAAATGAAATATATAAAAATGCTCAAAACATAAAAAGTACTGAGTCAAACTAAACCAAATTTTTATGGTACCAATTGACAACTATTCTGCATCGAACAAATAAAGAATCACGGAAATCGGTTCAAAAATCTCGGCGTAATCGGTGCATACATAAAAAAAAAAGAACCATCCGAATTGAGAACCTCCTCCTTTTTTGAAGTCGGTTATAAATATTTGACTCTTTTTTGTAAGTATCTAGGTTTGACCATGGATCTGGTTATGGCTACTACCCCAATATTGACTAGCGACTCAGTTTAGGATACTTCTTTTTGGCTACGATTTCAGTTTTGGCCACTGAAACAGTTAGAGCATTACCAACCCGGGGGCTAATTGTCTAATTTTAAAATCGATCGCAATTCAATTCGTCATTTGAAAGATATTCACATACTTCAGGCCGTCACCGTTTTGGCCAAACTATGATTCAGTATAAACACCACGCATCCATGTTGGTTACTTCGTGTCACTGTTAGTGTCGCTCGCCCTTCGGCCCCTTAGAGAGTCCCCATGCTACTGACTCAGTTGTGGCAACATAGGTATATCGAAGTGTTAAGGTACTTATACGAACACGCCACTATGTCAGTCCGATTACAGAACCAGATCACAAATCCCATCTAACTGCATCGAGGTGTGAGACAGCTCACTGTCTCACACCAACATCTCTGAGACGTCATCTCCCTGTTGTGAACAGTTTGGGAGAGATGACCGGAGACGTCATCTCTCTCAAACTGTTCACAGCTGCGTTGGAGGACATCTTTAAACTTTTGGACTGGAAAGGATTCGGCGTCAACATTAATGACCAGTATCTGACACACCTCAGTTTTGCCGATGATATAGTCCTTATGGCTGAGACCTTGGAGGACCTGAACACAATGCTCGAAGATCTCCGTAGTGCTCCCGTGCTGGGTTTTAGGATGAACATGGATAAGACCAAAATGTCATGTCGAATTCCCATGTCGTACCCACTACAGTTCACGTTGGGAACACTACACTCGAAGTTGTTGACCACTACGTTTACCTTGGACAGACAGAGAGGTAAGTCCAACTTCGAGAATGAGATCTCTCGTCGAATCCAACTCGGATGGGCAGCTTTCGGGAAAGTACGCGGTAAAATCTTAGCGTCCAACTTACCTCAGTGTCTCGGTGTCTCAAGACGAAAGTATACGACCAGTTTGTGTTGCCAGTGATGACTTACCGCAGTGAAACCTACCACCCACCTACTAACAACGGGTTTGATGAGGAGGCTTAAGGTAACTCAGCGTGCAATGGAGAGAGTTATTCTCGGCGTTTCCCTGCGTGATCCGAATCAGAAATGAGGAGATCCGAAAGAGAACTAAAGTTACTGACATCGCCCAAAGGATTGCTCAGCTGAAGTGGCAGTGGGCGGGACACATAGCGAGAAGAACTGATGTCCGTTGGGGCGGGGCGGTTCTGGAATGGCGACCGCGTACCGGACGACGCTCCGTGGTGTGGACAAGGTGAGCCGACGACCTGGGCCCTGATTCATAAAGATTACAATTGTAAGCGACAGGTGACAGGTGACAATTCGACGATTGTACGTTTCATAAAACATTGGTGCTATATGAAAAGCCGACATAATTGTCAAATTATCGCGACAATTCTACAATTTAACGATTCATAAAACATTTGGTCTGACTTATCTGTAATCGGAAAATCTGACATATTTGTCAAATTGTCGCATATTTTTGATAGGCATTCTTGGTCTATGTCAGGATGAAGAGTGACAATTATTTTTCTTTTATATTCTCACATGATCGAAAGAGTTCGTAATAGGATTTTGAAAAAGGGAACTTAATAATGTATGATTGTTTTTTAGAAAACCTACCTTCTGCAATTATGACAAAGGTCAAAATTGCGTAGATCAGTGACAATAAAGTATGTTCGAGCATAGTTGACAAATTGTCGACTTGTCAAGCTTTATGAAACAGGGCCCTGGTGAAGGTCGCGGAAAACCGCTGAATGCGGGCAGCGCAGGAATGATCGTCATGGAGATCCTTGGGGAATCATCCTATACCCAGCAGTGGGTGTCATGTGGCTGAGACGACGACGACGAGGACGATCCAGTTTTCAGCCATTTTTATCGTAATAAACGAATCTTCATTTGTCCTTGGACCCAGAAACGCTCAGAATCCGCATGAACCAACCAGCACCCCTACCGCCTAACGGTATGCTCTTGCTATCGCTATAGCTATCGAACTTAATACTCTTGTAAAACCCTTCAACGATATGGTTTTTGTCCAATTCCTACATTATGTTTCATCTATTGGATTCACTATTGCATTCTTAGTATGAAAGTGGTAGCGTTAGCGAGAGCCCTTGTAGGTGGCTTGAAAAATTGATAGCTATAGCGCTATCAATAGCAATATAATAGCGATAGCATTAGCATTTCAAGGCCGCGCCGCGACCTAATTATAACTTTGTCTTCCCGGTTGGTAACTAACTTCAATCTCAGGCCACACGTGGTGACTACGTGGCAGTGGGTGCTGATCACAAATTGTAAATGTGGAAACGAACGATGACGTGGTCTTTTTTTTTTACTTCACTTCATTCACTTATATCACATCAGTCAATCAAACACACATTTTCATAACACTGACATTGACATGTGCCACAGAACACTTTGGATGTAATATAATATATATTTTTCTTATCTCTTTTTTTTTCTTCTTCGTAGTTTAGCAAAGAAGTGATTTGGCCGTTTTAACATTTGTTAAGTATAGAACGTGTTGTTATGTAATGTTACTAAAACTCTCCCGAGGCCCTGCCAGAATAACAGCGTGTTGTGCAGTTTTTTGGACGGCACAGCAACATCGCTGAGGCAGGGTCCTCATTAGTCTCTGCTATGTACTTATTTATTTTTCTGTTTTATTACTTATTATAGTTGATATGTTTTGTTTGTTACCTTTTCTTAATTTCTATTGTGTTTAAGAGACTAAAAAAATATTTTCTATTCTATTCTATTATGTTTACCATGTGTACCCACATTTGTCGTAGGACCCAGAAGCGCTCAGAATCCGCGTGAACCAAGACACCCGACTGGACAACCGCGTGCTGGACCTCCGCACTCCCGCCAACCAGGCCATCTTCCGGATAGAGGCTGGCGTCTGCAGATTGTTCCGCGACATACTCACTAAGAGAGGTAACTCTTTTTTTTTTTCTACATATGGTAGTATTTAGTATGAACTTGTGAACAAAATATGGACCCACTGTGAAAGAAGAAAGAAAGAAAGAAAATTAATTGAGACAACATAAATAGGTACAGACAACAGCAGCTGCGGCCTTACACGTTGACCTTAAGAGCGCCCTTAAGTCGCTCGTTATAGCGGCGGTTTTCGTAGTGCAAATGACAATTAAACATATTATAATCAATCACCACAAATACATTGTCTCTACGACCAGTGCTGACCTTTATCCGGAACCGGTTTGTTGACTCCCTGACACGTAGACACACAAATAAACAAAGTAACAAAATAAGGAAAACTGTGTTGTTTTTCTCATATCAGATGGTCTTCATTCAATCAATATTTAGTTTTAAAAAAAAACGGGTTGCTCTCCGGGAGTGCCGGCAGAAGTGAAAACCGCTTAAACGAAACAGTAGGAGCAGGCATACAATTTCGCCGCGCGGTAGAAAGGGGGGGGGGGGGGATATTACTGCCTCCTACTCCGCACCGGCGCTCTACTCTCCCTCCGTCCTACGAATTTTCGATCAGGTCACGTGTCCCGACGGGACTTTTACATTTTACCCATCCCAAAAATTTAAAACTGATGTGCACAACGCCGCGCCGCTAAAGAAGTTTTCACTTCAAAAATATATTAAATGAATTAACATTTTAGTAGGATTAGGCACTTGATATTAAGTAATGAAAAGGTTGAAGGTGAAAACGTGCCTCTCCCGGAGTTAATTATCTCTAACTGCAGGAACCCAATAATGAAAGGATAATTTGACATTCAATTTGAGCGCTAGTGTAGATCTAGTGTAGTAGCTAGTGTAGTAGACCTGTAAATTTTTCAAAGACGTTTCTTTTGCATTTCATTGTTTGGAAGCGAATTTGGAAGCGAATGCAATGCATTTTTAGATAGAAATAAATACTAACCCACACGCACGAAAGTAAACAACATTTGACAGGTCTACATCTACTGCAGCGCCATCAAGTAGGATTTCTTTTTTCGTCATCCTGCCATTCTGAAAATATTGTGGTTAGAAGACAGACTTATATAAGATGGTGATAGCTTGCTAGCCAGGCGGACTTACAACAAGTCCTACTACCAACCAACCAAACCGAATTGAACTGGATGCTAAATTTTATCCGTGGATTGACATATCAGCCGTCAAGTGAAAAAATGAAACAAAAATCAGACCGAGTAAACCCAAATAACAAGCAAGTTTTTGAAGTGAAAACTTCTTTAGCGACGTTGTGCACATCAGAGTTTTAAATTTTTGGGATGGGTAAAAAATGTTAAATTCGCGTCAGGACACGTGACCTGATCGATAATTCGTAAGACGAAGGGAGAGTAGACCGCCGGCGCGCGGCGTAGGAGAGAAAGTAATATCCCCCTCTCTTTCTACCACGCGGCGAAAATGTATGCCTGCTCCTGCTATTTCGTTTAAGCGGTTTTCACTTCTGCCGGCACTCCCGGAGTGCAACCCTTTGTTTTTTTTATCGCAATGGGGATTACCAGCACTTTCAGATTACTTGTAACTATTTAAATTTTTTACTACGGGTCGGCGTTTTATGTTGGGACGTCAGTTTACAACACTTTGTGTGCAATTTTGCGGCTCACGCTTGACCAATTTGGTCAGAGTGACGCCTTCTTTGTATGAAACTGGTATAAAATGACATCACGCGAAGAGAGCGCGAAGCTTGCAGTTTGAACACTTGTAAATCCGAAACTACTTGTCGTATTTGAATGAAACATGTGTTCAGTTTTTATACGTTTAAAGCTATACCTATGTAAAAAAAGTTTTAAGCTTTTTAAGGCCGGCTTCAATGATTTATCCCTAACAAGATGGTTGCGCCGGTATACAATTCAAATGTGCCGCATTAATTATTTGTTAGTTGGCTGCATCGATTTAAATTTAGATTATTTAATTTGGTCGACACTCCCCATCCCCACTTCCTTATATTCCATTTCCCTTTCACACATACCTTGTCTTGCATAAGAGAGAGCGAGACATTGCTGTGCCCACTAGCGGTGGTAGTTGTCAACGTAACACTGTTGGCAACACTGCCGGCAGAAGAGGAGGAGGACTTATGATTTCTAGTGGTTGGGCGGCGGGACGGGGAATCCCGTTGTCCAGCTAGGACCCCCCGTGGTGGATGGGCGCGCCAGGTGTTCCCGCGCGCCCAACAGTAGTGGTAGTCTGGGAGAGAGAGTCTGAGAGAGTCCGACCCAGAGAGGAAGGCCCAAGAGGACAGACGCGGGGCGGAGACCCGGAGACTGCTACCCTTGCCCCGGTAGTCTCCGTCCGTACGCGAGGAAGGAACACCCATGGGGTTTTAGTGGGTTCGAGTCCCACATAACCTCTCTGCCTCCCCGGACGGTGGAATATGCGCGGGCATTTCCCCCTGGAAAAAAAGGGATGTCCCAGGCTATTTCCAGCTCTCAGCACCACGAGAGATATCGTGCCCTTCCGTATATATTTGGCGACCTCGCGTTCTTTGACCATAATTTGTTCGTCCACAATACAGTCTACGAAATTTTTAATAGCCCGCATTTTTGTGCCATTTTTGCCTTTTACAGTCCACAAGAGATAGGCCTAGCTTGGTTACGTTGCTTAGCAACCGCTATTATTTTGGGCTGATTAACAAAAATATCTAGGCAACATAGATCTAGTATCCCTATCTCTTACTGTGGATAGGTTATTGAAACCGACCGTCAATGAACCTGCTGGTAAGCCCAATTGTATTTTTTTCTCTCGCAGGTTTCGTAGAAATCCACACGCCCAAAATAATATCAGCGGCGTCAGAGGGCGGCGCGAACGTGTTCACCGTGTCGTACTTCAAGTCGTCCGCGTATCTGGCGCAGAGTCCGCAGCTGTACAAGCAGATGGCCATAGCTGCTGATTTCGACAAGGTATGGTTGATATAGTAGGTATATATCGTTATTGTAACATTGTTTAACAATTTTTGGCAAAAAATAACAATATTATAACTTTTTAATTTTGCATTTTACAATGCTATTTTTATGTGATAAATATTAAACAAGAAAATGTACTAGAAAATAGAAAATCACGTCAGGGCGACATGAGACTAGTTGCTTTTTTCTAGTATATTAAAAAAAAATAAAAAAAAAATATTTTTCTTGTTTAATATTTATTAAATAACAATTTTTCTTAAAATACCTTAAATAACAGCTAATAATCCATACTCAGGAAAGCTAGGCTAGGAACGGATAATAATAAGTGCAAAAATGAATTTTATTTGCAAATTTTAGACATTTGCAATTTTTTCCTTATTTAGGAACTTTAAGCTCTTTTAGTGGAAAATTAACTTTTTTCCATAGTAACGGTTTGTTCTGAACGTGCGATATAGTTGTTATATAACTTTATTGTAATTGTGTAACACGGTAACACCTCAATTGTTCAAGAAATGGCCATAACTGCTGACTTCGACAAGGTATGGTTAATATAGTAGTTATTTAACGATATTGTAACATTGTGTAACACGGTAACACCTCAATTGTTCAAGAAATGGCCATAACTGCTGACTTCGACAAGGTATGGTTAATATAGTAGTTATATAACGATATTGTAACATTGTGTAACACGGTAACACCTCAATTGTTCAAGAAATGGCTATAGCTGCTGACTTCGGCAAGGTATGGTTAATATAGTAGTTATATAACGTTATTGTAACATTGTGTAACACGGTAACACCTCAATTGCTCAAGAAATGGCCATAGCTGCTGACTTCGGCAAGGTATGGTTAATATAGTAGTTATATAACGTTATTGTAACATTGTGTAACACTGTAACACCTCAATTGTTCAAGAAATCCCCATAGCTGCGGACCTCGGCAAGGTATGGTTACTATAGTAGTTATATAACGTTATTGTAACATTGTGTAACACTGTAACACCTCAATTGTTCAAGAAATCCCCATAGCTGCGGACCTCGGCAAGGTTTGGTTACTATAGTAGTTATATAACGTTATTGTAACATTGTGTAACACTGTAACACCTCAATTGTTCAAGAAATCCCCATAGCTGCGGATTTCGACAAGGTACAGTTGATATCCTAATCCTAACTAATATTATAAATGCGTAAGTGTGTTTGTTTGTCCTTCCTTCACGCCCTAACTAAGCGACCAATCGACTTGATTTTTGGCATAGAGTTAGTTGAAAGGGCGGAGAGTAACATAGGCTAGTTTTTATCCCGATATTCCCACGGGAACGGGAACCACGCGGGGGAAACCGCGGACGGAAGCTATTTCAATAAAGATATTTAAAAAAAAAATATTCTAATTATTGATAATGTAAAAAAAAAACCGGCCAAGTGCGAGTCAGACTCGCGCACGAAGGTCTTCGTTTCGTACCATTATTATTAATATCGTGCAAAAACGGCAAAAAAATCACTTTTGTTGTAAGGGAGATTGGGAACCCAACTTAAATATTTATTTTATTCTGTTTTTTGTATTTGTTGTTATAGCGGCAACAGAATTCCATCATCTGTGAAAATTACAACTGTCTAGCTATTCATGCGATACAGCCTGGTGGCCGACAGACAGACAGACGGACAATGGAGTCATAGTAATAGTGTCCCATTTTTACACTTTGGGTACGAAACCATAAAAACCATATGTTATGTGATAATTGAGAAAAATGTCGTCAGGGCGACATGAGACTAGTTGCTTTTTTCTAGTATATTTTCTTGTTTAATATTTATCACATAAAAATAGCATTGTAAAATGCAAAATTATAAAGTTATAACCATATCTTATTTTAATATTTCTCCATAACATCCGCAGGTATTCACAGTAGGTGCCGTATTCCGCGCCGAAGACTCGAACACGCACCGCCACCTCACAGAGTTCGTGGGGCTCGACCTGGAGATGGCCTTCAAGCATCACTACCACGAAGTGCTCGACACTATCGGGCAGACTTTTACTGATATGTTCCGGGGGCTGAGGGACGAGTGAGTGGAATGACTTTCATCCTAACTATATCCTCTAATATTATAAATGCGAACGTGTGTTTGTTTGTCCTACTTTGACGCCCTAACTAAGCAACCTTAATGTAGCATCAAAAATGTAGCTGTTTTTGGAAATATAAGACTCGAACACGCACCGCCACAGTTCGTGGGGCTTGGCCTGGAGTAATTTTTATACTGGATATCCGGAATCTTGCGACTAGACTTATATCCGGTAATATGCATAACGGATAAAGCCGGAAAATAAAAATGTTTGGGAACTACACTCTTGTAATTTAATAACCGGATATCCGGAAACTTGCAGATTTCAATAGAAAGAACAGTTAAATTAGATGACCGAAAATTTATAAATTTGTAATGGAAAATTTTAACTTTAAGAAGTAACTTTCTGTAACTGCTATGTAGATTTTTAAAATAACTGGATCTGAAAATCCGGATAGACATAAACTTGATATCTCGCACACATCGCCACCTCACAGAGTTCGTAGGGCTCGACCTGGAAATGGCCTTTAAGCGTCACTAGCCAGTCAGCTCCTTTTTACCACCGGGTGTCCAGACGTACTGCAGGCTATCACCCCTACCTGGTTGATATTCCCCGTCTGCGTTCAGGGCGCTTTTCTTCATCATTTTGCGCACAGCATAGAGTGGAAGTCCCTGCCCGCGTCTGGCACCCGGCAGGCTACAGCCCTGGTATATTTAAAGCTCGAATGAATAGGGTTCTTCTAGGCAAGCTCGTTCTATCTTCGGCCTCTTATTAATCTTTGATACAGAATGTGACTAAGACTAAGTCTATTATAAATAAAAAAAACTACATACTATGAAGTACTCGAGTGAAGAGTTAAATATTTTTGTTAAAATAACCGCATCAAAATCGGTTCATTCGTTTGAGCCAACATTGGCTCAGACACACATTCGTCAAACTTATAACACCCCTATTTTGTGGCGTGGGTTAAAATATTGTAATTTAATAACCGGATATTCGGAAACTTGCGATGAGACCAATATCCGGAAACATTACTAACTGGTAAAACCGGAATATTACTTTTAAGTTTGTTTTTTGGAAAACTAGATTTGTATCAGATGTACAGGAATCATAGACATAAGAAACAACGCTTAAACTAGATGAGCGAAAATGGATGAGTTGGAATGTAAATCGAAAATTATTCAATTTTTTTTTGTGGAGACGTATTTTTAAATCATTCGAATGAATATTGAACTATTCGTAAGCGGAATCGCAAGATCGCATGCGAATCCTAAAAACCAAATTTTGTGCAATTCCAATTGACATTCAAATCTGCAACTAGTGGTCGCGTCCACTCTTTTTAGATTCGAGCGATAGAAATCTGACGTTTAGCAGTTTTTTTTCCTTAATTAATGGTTTTTTCGCGATAATTTATTACGCATTTAGCCAATGGCGAGTGAATATTTTTTATATATAAACAGGCACGGTAGGTTGAGTTAAAAATGGAGTCACGCGTTGTTACGAAAAGAACTCTGGTGAAATTCTCCGTTTAGCAGTTAATGTCATTTTCAAATTGCCATTTACATGACGGATAGTTTGACAACTTAAAACGTTTCGTTTCACGTGATTCAAGTCCGATTCAGTATCTATGGAGAAAATCTATGGAGTTTTTTCTTTTTATGTTTTTTTTGTAATTTTTGCATTTTTCAATGCTATTTTTATACTTATGGTAAGTCTCGGTAGCTCAGCGGTTAGAGCATTGGACCGGATTTCCAAAGGTCGCGGGTTCGATTCCCGCCTGAGAATTCACTTGTGGCCGAGTTAATTTTTTCCAATATTTTTCTATTTAAAATTTACCATAAATCTATGGAGAGTAAGATTCCTGTTTTTTTTTAATTCTGCGTAGAATGAAATAATGTGAAAGGAGTTTAAGGAAAACGGCAACACCGTAATCATGTGATTAAAAAATGCGACAAAATGTAAGTAGATGAATTTCAATTCCCATGCAGATTAATTCGCACAAGAATTTCGAACGATTCAAAAATACGTCTCCTGGAGTACGTAGGTTTTTTAAATAACTCTGGAATTATAAAACAATAAACTTGATATTCGGAACATGATAAATACGTGTTTTCCCTTCCAGATTCGCCACGGAGATAGCGTCGGTCGGCCAGCAGTACCGCGTGGAGCCGTTCAAGTTCCTGGACCCACCACTTCGGTTAGAGTTCCCGCAGGCCATACAGATGCTGAAGGAGGCTGGTGAGAAATATACTTAACTTAAATACTATCTCTCATCATCAGCCTGTGGACTTCCACTGCTGGACATAGGCCTCTCCTAACTCACGCCGGTTGTGGCTTTCATAGGAGGCTATTAGCCTACTGCTACCACGCTGGCCAGACGGGTTGGTAGATGGTTTGTTTCCAAGTTTTCCTTCTCTCCCTCAGGTGTTCAATGTTACGACATCCCAGGCATGTAAGGGAGTGGTGAAACTTGGTATTCTTAGGCCGTCACCACGCGGCACTATCTGTATTGATAGCTATTTAGTTTTTTTTTATTAATAATAGCCTTACCTGATGTTAAGTATTGATAAGGGTGAAGACGGAAGCCTCTCCCGGAATCATCAACCACTGAGAAACTGGCTATATTATATCTTAACTGCCGGAACACAACAATAGCCATACAAACCGATTCCCAATGGTTTCTGTTTAAGAAATGTCACCCTAGCGATCCACTATACATTTATGAGAAATTTTGGTAAAAATATTATCCATCTTATTTTTGCCATACCCTTTGACACTACGTTTATTACTAGCTAGAAGCGTTAAATAATCTCTTCGACCAGAGTTTATTTTTTTAACGGGAAGAACTAATGGCGTCGTTACCACTGCTCCCAAATCAGTTAATTGGTCAATTACATGTCAAAATGACAAGCATGTCAAGTACCGTGGAATCGTTCAAGCTCCTGAACCCGCCACTGCGGTTAGAGTTCCCGCGGGCCATACCGCATTAAAACTATGGATGTGGACATGGGCTTCATTTGACAGTTAAATTACTTTTTATGGTAATTTTATGAGCTTCAACTGTCAAATGAAGCCCATATCCTTATCCATATTTTTTACGCGGTAGGGGGGCAGATGCTTAAAAGAGGCTGGTAAGGAATACTTAACTCTTTTACTTTAATGTTAACTGTCAGATATAGCAAGCACTTAAAGATTGCCAATTTTCTGAATGGCTATCAATGTGTCGTTTTTATTTCCTACAGGGAGAAACTTTTCAAAGGAATACTTAGAAGTGCCCCTAAAAAGGTGCCGAAACTTCGAGAGTTAAAAAAATACATAAAAATACACAATAAATATAAATAAGTGTGTCAAAATAAACGCACCATTAAATCTGGAAAAGTTGCTTTAATTAATAAACAGTTAATCGGGGAACTTCCTGGGGCCTATTTAATAAACGTGACAATACGACAATTTTGTCACTTTTTGACAAATAAGTCGAATTGTCGCGACAGGAGCTGTTTAATAAAGATGACAAATATATCGAAATGCGACAGATAGGTTGACAAAATTGTCACCTGTTGCATGTCACTTGTCGTTGTCGCGTTTATTATACAGGCCCCAGCACCTCGACCGCCTAACGGTATAGCTTGTACTAAGGCTATAGCTATCGTTTTTTCAAACCCCCTACAAGGGCTCTCGCTGACGCTATCACTTTCATAGTAAAATTGCAATAGTGAATCTAATAGATGAATAGAAATATGTAGGAATTAGTCAAAAACCCTATCGTTGAAGGGTTTTATGAGAGTTTGCAGTTTGATAGCTATAGCGATAGCACATGCTATACCGTTAGGCGGTCGGGCCGCTGGTAGACCTGTACAGTTTTTATGGAAAACATTTCTTCCAAAAATAATAGGGTTTAAGAAAATATTTATTATCCAAATAAAACTATTAATGTTCTGATAGTAACGTTGATAACGAATATATTACTCTTTTGAATAGCGCTCTCTAAAAAACTACTGGTCTACCGGGGAGGTCCCCGATTTCACCTACGTGCCAAAATTTAAAACACATGTGCTTATTGAAATTCTCAGTTTAGAAAGCAACCATGTGGATAGAAACCAACCATAAATTATAATTTTGCAACTCGTTTATCCCCAGGAGTGACCCTAGGCGAGGAGGATGACCTCTCAACTCCTGACGAGAAGCTACTCGGTCGTCTGGTGAAGGCCAAATACGACACTGACTTCTACATCTTGGACAAGTACCCGCTCGCTGTTAGGCCTTTTTACACCATGCCTGATCCTACTAATCCGGTAACGATATTTAAATATTATAATAGGATTTTTTAATCAGGAGGGTAATTTGACAGATGCTTATGTCACTTTGTAAAATAATGTCAACTTCAAACTGTTTTTCGTAATGATTTGCTCAGATCCAGTTCCAGTTCAGTTAGTATTGATTCCATTCGCGTCCACATATTCAATATTATCATTGTAGCTATATTTTATAGCGGCATTATTTACACAAAATGACATTGGTTTCTGTCAAATTCCTCTACCGACTAAAAAATTCGACTATAGAGTCTGTCTCACGAAGAAGTCCCGCTAAATATTATGGAATTTATCATACCATAATAATAGAGCTTATTTTCGAATGTTGAACGCGACTGCAACGCTACCCTCTGTGGACTTCTTTCGGGAAGCAGACTAATTTTTAAGTCTGTTGAATTTAAAATAGACTAGCGGATGCTCGCGGTTGTACCCGCGTGGTGCCCGTTCCCGTGGGAATATCGGGATAAAATATAGCCTATGTCACTCGGAAGAAATGTAGCTTTCTAATGGTCTAAGAATTTTCTAAATCGGTCCAGTAGTTCCTGAGATTAGCGCGTTCAAACAAACAAACTCCTTAGCTTTATAATATTAGTATAAATATCAATAGGCTATTTGACAATGCGAAAATTAAAGTGTCAATTACTGTTATCAGTATAAATTATGAGTTTAAAAATGGATTTTTATTAACGTAAGTTGAAAATAATTATAAAATTATTTAAAAATCCGTAAATAAAAATGCATTTTTTAAACGTTTTGTCACGTGACACAAAACGCTCCTGATTCGTCGAGTTTATAATGACGTCACCTGCTTGTAAACCTCGTTTGCCTACGTATGGGGATGATATGCAGAATACAGGCAAGTGACGTCACCGAACCCATTGCAGCGCCATATTGTCAAAGTAGCGTTTTGGCGCGCTATTTAAATATTGAATTTTTAATTTGATATTTTTCAGCAAATATGTACCAGAATTTAAAAAAACAACTTTTATTGGGTTCCTTAAACTCCACTACATAATATAAAATGGATTTTCAAAACCTGTCAAATAGCCTATTGACCTTAATTACTTATTTTCATATTATTCTGAAATAACTAATTTCATAAAATAATTTCATTTCCATTGGGCCGGACTCCCAAGGATGCGGGTTCGAATCCCGTCAGGGCGACATGAGACTAGTTGCTTTTTTCTAGTATATTTTCTTGTTTAATATTTATCACATAAAAATAGCATTGTAAAATGCAAAATTTAAAAGTTATAAATAAATAATTATAAATTAAAACAAAATTTACAAAGTTAAAATATAAAAATGCTTATAATACATGATTTAGTTAATTATGAATTTATAACTCGTTGTGCACTTGAGATACAATATTACTTTCATAAGCTCTTAATAAAGTCCAGCTATAGTTTGATCGTTTGAATCAAATTTAAATTCAACATTGATTATTGATTTAATTCCAAGATATGTCATATACGCTTCTGCTACGAATAGGCCAACGAAGATATTACAAATATAACTAATAAGCCATACACAATTAATGTTCGTCATATGAATGTTTCTCCCGAGTGGAAGTCCAACCTACGACATGATCAGCCTGCCCCATTAGGGCTTATACATGTTACTAACATGTTTTAACCGCCTCTGTGGTCTAGTGGTACAACCACCGGTATCAGACCCAGGGGTCCCGGGTTCGGTTCCCAGCGGGGGTACATATTGTATTCGGTTTAGTTGGTGCTAGGACTTGTTGTAAGTCCGCCTGGCTAGCTACCACCATCTTATCTAAGTCTGACGCCATAACGACAATGTTTTCAGCATTGTTGTGTTCGGCAGTTAGAGATAAGATAGCCAGTTCCTCATCAGTGGCTGAGGATTCCGGGAGAGGCTCGCTTCCATCTTCAGCCTTATCAATACTTAACACCAGGTATGATGAAGGCTGAATCTCCCCGTCATGCATTAAAAAGCTATATTTCGTTATATCGTCATTCCAGAAAGTATCAAACTCGTACGACATGTTCATGCGAGGTGAAGAGATCCTCAGCGGCGCGCAGCGGATACACGACCCGGAGTTCCTGACCGAGAGGGCAAAGCATCACGGGATAGGTGAGGGGAATGTATTTTGCGGTTTTTATAACAGAAAACTGCAGGCTGATTAGCTAACTCGCGACCAGCTACAGTTACGGAAAGTTCGCTGTCAAACACGGTTTCTGTCAAATATGATAGTACTGCCTCTGACGAACAACTAAGGAACTGAAACGTTCCGGTCACAGAATACTTTTTTATGTTATTGAAAAAATACTCTGTGATCATAAAATAACGAAAGTCTATGAAAACTCTTTTCGCTCGTTCCCAGTGGCGCTAGTTTGTATAGAAATATTCAAAGACTATTTTAATCACTATAAAATGTATCCATAGCAACGAGAGACTTAATTAGCGATCGCATACATAAACGAAAATAACTTTATTTTTCCATTACAAATACAATACAATTGTTACAATACCAAATTAGTGTGACGACATCGAAATATTTCCGGAACCGCGATCTGTCACTCATTTTTAGATAATCGGCCTGCGGATATAAAGTTACCGTCTGTCGTGTCGCTACTTATTATTATTTTTATGGACATGACAAATGCTGCAACAATTTAACTAATGGACTATCGACTCGAGCAATAGTTCAACGGATGGACTGAACTCGAGCAACAGTTCAACTAATGGACTGTCGACTTGAGCAACAGGACAACTGATGGACTTTCGACTCGAGCAACAGTTCAGCTGATGGACCGTCGACTCGAGCAATAGTTCAGCTGATGGACAGTCGACTCGAGCAATAGTTCAACTGATGGACTGTCGACTCCAGCAACAGTTCAGCTGATGGACCGTCGACTCGAGCAATAGTTCAGCTGATGGACAGTCGACTCGAGCAATAGTTCAACTGATGGACTGTCGACTCCAGCAACAGTTCAGCTGATGGACCGTCGACTCGAGCAATAGTTCAACTGATGGACTGTCGACTCCAGCAACAGTTCAGCTGATGGACCGTCGAATCGAGCAATAGTTCAGCTGATGGACAGTCGACTCGAGCAATAGTTCAGCTGATGGACAGTCGCCTCGAGCAATAGTTCAACTGATGGACTGTCGACTCCAGCAACAGTTCAGCTGATGGACCGTCGAATCGAGCAATAGTTCAGCTGATGGACAGTCGACTCGAGCAATAGTTCAGCTGATGGACAGTCGACTCGAGCAATAGTTCAACTGATGGACTGTCGACTCCAGCAACAGTTCAGCTGATGGACTGTCGACTCGAGCAATAGTTCAACTGATGGACTGTCGACTCGAGCAACAGTTCAACTGATAGACTGTCGACTCGAGCAACAGTTCAGCTGATGGACAGTCGTCTCGAGCAACAGTTTAGCTGATGGACTGCCGACTGGAGCATTAGTTCAGCTGATGGACTGTCGACTCGAGCAACGGTTCATCTGTCAAACTGAAGTAAAGATGGTCTTATGATTTATCGATCGAATTGTTCTGTAAATGTATTGTCGTATAGACAAATATTCTGTTTAATTGTACAAAGCATTATACTTTACTAAATCTTATATTTTATTTATTGCTTTTGCACTTACGAATTTATTTTTATTATTATTAATAGGCAGACATTCAAACAACTGATGCTAGCCTGCATCCTGTTAGCCAAAGTTTATTTTCCTTTATTTGCGATTTACTCGTTTTAAAAATTTCGTTTTTTTTATAATTGATTTATTCGCCTTTTTCAGATATCAGTAAAATAGCAGCGTACATAGAATCCTTCAGACTGGGTTGTCCGCCTCATGCTGGTTAGTATTATTAGAAGTTATAATTTCACTCTTTAGTATGCGTTAACTTAATTTAATGCGATTTTACTACCTTTAAAGTTTCTGTCTCTCCTTCTTGTGTTACCGCAACAGGATCTGGTGGTAAACGGCGGGATTTAAATATTGTATGCGAATGTCATCAATTATTAAAGAAAACCGCGTTGTTCAACACACCGAAACCGCGCCGCGGCCGCTAACAGTTTCCGCTACTACGTGCGGAACCGCGGAACAATCTGTCGGAGAGAGTCGTTTTTGAATCAATCAAATCAAATTTAAATAAAATAAAAGTAATTGCATACAAACAAACCAATTATCTAGCCCACATTAAGTTTCATGAAGAACTTGTGTTATGGATACTAGATAACGGATAAACATACTTATATACTTTTTTTTTGTAAATACATAATATATATATTAAACACCCAGACCAAGACAAATAGACATATTCATGCGAACAAAATATTTGTTTTGTCCGGGGGTCGAACCCGGGACCTCTGGCACGAAGGCGGGGTTAGTACCCCTGCGCCAAACAGGTCGTCAAATGCTTGTGTATTGTAATACACAAGCATTTAAATTTGCTTTCGCATGCAAATCTTGCGATTTCGTATTAAAAGTTATCAAAAGTAATTAGATTGTTTCAAAAATTCAAATCCTGCTTCACCGTCGCCGCGAGGGGGATCAGCTGCTTGCCAGTGGGTGAACCGCCTATAAACGCACTAACCTCTGGAATGACTCGATTCTCGGGATAAATTCTGATTCATTTAATTATAGAGAAAGATTACACTGAGGCAGAGAAATCAGAATAGTTTCATCTCGAAGATATAAGGCGTCTTTAGGCTGCGGTTCCACTATGTAAGCTAAGCTACGTTGCTAAAGATATGACTGATTTATTAGGCTATTGAAACCGACTGTTAATAAATAATAGATCCATCCCATTACCGAGTGTAGGTAATATACAAATTTTACCTTCCAATAAAATTTTTATTATGTTTCCTGAGACGTCCGAAGTCCCTTAAGAGAGAGTGTGTTGACTTTTCCCGCCGGATGTTGCTAGCTGCTTCCGCTCCCGCCAATTTTGACAAGTGACAACCTGTCAACAAACTCAACCCAAGCACAAGCCGCCATTTTCTGATCATTGTAAGACTCGTATGATAACGGAGGATGTTCCAACAGGAAGCCGTTATTGGGACTTCGGACGTCGGAGAGTCGTTACTATCGATATAATGGTCAACATCAAAGTGCAATAATGTTAAATCGTGGACTCTTCGTCCAGATGCCAATAAAAGAAGCACAGCAGCTCGTCTAGAAATGTCGTATAAACTGTTAGACTTGGGGCTTTTAGATTTTAGATATTCTATAAGTACTCTAGCGTCCCAAATCGGTGCTTTCGGTGGAATCGGTCTAGAAACCGACACAGCTTTTAGCATGTGTCTTACGATAGGACTGGAAGATATTTTAATGTCTGATGCAGTTTCACATATAGATGAAATAACTGATTTGTGTACTAGTATACTACGATATGCTAACTTATCACAACAAGATAATTTTGCTATATACCTAGCTACATCTGCTGGAGATGGTAAACTAGAGTTCAAGTTATTTTGACGGCACCAAACTACCCATTTAGTCCAGATAGGGGTGTAAGTTTTAAGAGTTGAAGCTCGCCAGCAATTTGAGAGTAGAGTTTTCTCTTCGACAGACCAGTTTGATGTTAACGTGTCCCACCCGAAATGAGCCAAGCTTCCAGGTGCAGATGGTTGATGTAGGCAGGTGGGAGACCCGTAGCCGTGTCGACTAGGGAGTCTTCTAGAGTTGGAATTTTCTTCGGTCGTGCTATGGCCCTCGCTTTCAGGTCTGGTCGCCAAAATGGTTTCTTCCACTTGGGTACTACTATCACAAATTTCCCTGTCGCGGTGTTTAGGTGATGTAGCACTTGCGGTATGAGGCACGGTGGTGGAAACACCCAAGCTAGATCGTAGTGCCAAGACTTGCTGAACGCGTCGTGAAAGCAGGCGTTCGAGTCGGATAAGTCGCGAGTAGCATAATTTTGAACGACATGAGCGGTCTGGGAGGCGAACAAGTCTATTTCTGGGACACCCCAATGGCCGAAAATTAGACTCGTCGCTCGCTCGCTTAGGTGCCATTCTGAGCCGGCGCGACTGCGCGACAGGCGATCGGCTTCCGTATTGTACCTTCCCGGAATGTGATGAGGGAGAAGTACAATATTGAGACTGTCTATTAGAGTGAAGAGCTGCTCTGTCAACTCTAGTAGTAGTTTGGATTTGGTACCTCCTTCGTTCTTTATGTACGAGATCACCGTCTTGTTGTCGCTCTGCAGGATGACTTCGGAGCCCTTGAGGTCGTTCGCCCGAGCTGATACAGCTGCTATTACTGCGTACATTTCTTTGGCGTTGCAGTTCCATCGATTCTGCTGGAGTGTCCACGTACCTGACTCGAAGTCGTCGTTTACGACAGCTCCCCATTGAACGTCCGATGCATCCGTAACTATGTAGTTGGTCCGTCGCGTAGGCCGATGTATAAGGGACTCCTGATCGATGTTCTCCAACCACCACTGCAGTTCTAGTCTCACCTCGTCTGGCAAAGGAAGTGCAGAGTGAGGGTTTCGACGAAGCTGGTTGCTGTGGCGCTGCACCGCCCGGCAATGCAACCTTCCCCGTTGGGTGATGAAGGTTGCGAAGTTGAGAAACCCTAAGAGGCATTGCGCCTGCTTGAGGGTCCAACTGCCGGCGGCCAAGCGACTGGTGAGGTACTGAAAGGCTCTGGAAATCTTGTCCGGTGGTAAGCTCTTCGTGTTCCTGAGAGTGTCCCACGTGATACCCAAAAACTCGATATTCCTCGTTGGCGTGGTGATCGATTTCTCGAAATTGATGCACCAACCCAGTTTGGTTAGTAACTCCATAGCTGTCCTTACTTGTGAACACAGTACGGCTCGAGACTGATGGACTATTAAATAGTCGTCCAGATAGACCACCAATCGTAGACCCTGATCCCGAAGCTTTTCGGCTATCCAATTGGTTAGAGACGCGAAAATCTTCGGTGCTGCTGCGAGACCAAAAGGTAGGCACGTCATTTGGTAAAGATGACCTCCATAACTGACCCGTAAATAGCATCGGTGCTGTTCCCTTATAGGCACGTGATAGTAAGCCTGGGAAAGGTCTAATTTCACCATCCAATCCATTGTTTGTAACAAAGTCGGCATGCGGTAATGATTGAAAAGATGAAATTTCTGTGTCTTGATGAACATATTTAAGGCTTTGAGGTTGAAAATCACACGATTTTGTCCGTTGCTCTTGTTTATAATAAAAAGGGGGGAGATAAAGCTTGGAGTTAATGGAGCTGGTTCCAGTATGTGGTCCCTTAACATATTTGCAATTTCTTTCGTCATGGCCGAGCTCTGAGGCGTTCGATATTTCGCTATTACCTCTCGTGTCGGCACAATCAAAGGTGGAGTTCGATTGAAGGGGATTCGAGCACCCTGTATAATTTTTAAAATTGGTTTGGGAGGATAAAGAAAAAGCCAAGCGTCCTGATAATGTTTTAAACAACCCCCCGAGAAAATCTCCGAGTCATGGCTTGTTATTCCTATATGGTTTTCTAGTATTTTTAATTCTGCCCCCTCCCCCTCTTTTCTTCGAGGTAGAATCGTCGTTGTGATTTCTTCCGGCCGATTCTTTTTTCTCATTTCGCCGGGGTTTATTTGTTGTGCGGGGTTGTTGAAATGTTTTCTCTTGCGGAGAACGACCACGAACCGGCCGCGGAAAAGGGGTACTCTGTTTATCTAACTTATCAATACCTCCGATTTTCTGCAAATAATTCGCTAAAGACTGGGGAGCGAACATGTACTCTGATGAAGGCGGTATTTTTTCTAGGTCATCTCGCATGTATTTAACTTTTAAATTCTTTAAAACGAATCGGCGACGTGTCTCTAAAACTTCAGCGCGCTTACCACAAATTATTTGCAGAATGTCATGAGTAGCCGTTTTATAACCTGAATCGTTACCGAATAGTTCTTTGAGTTTAGTGTAAAGCGTATTAGGAGAAAGTTGGCTATCGGGCTTAGCAGACCAATCTATAAGGTTCTGTAAAGCCGTATTAACGAGCTCATTCTGTGCCATTACCGCATTAGATAGGGGCGCGAAGCTACGTTCCATTTTAGACCAGCTAGACGAGGCCGATGTATCATCAAAACGCTTTAATTCTTCGTTAACTTTCGATTCCACAAAACCTGGTGACGCAACATACTTCTTCTGGGTATCTGTGTAACGAACCGAGTTCCAATCCGGAGAATCGAATCGTTGCAAAGCCGCGAGTTTAGTCACCCGCTCCGGAATAGCGACGACAACCGTAGGCTCTTTTACCGTTACAGAAAGATTTGCAATATCTTCAAATTTTTTAATAGTTTCCGGTGGGTGCAAAAAATCACTATCATTATTCGCAACGTTTAAATTTTGTGTAAACGGAACGGCAGAGTTCGACACGTTCAAAGAAGAAGAGCATGTAGGTCCCGCATGCATGTTGTAATAATTGGGAGCTAAGATGTTATTGATATGACTCACCAGTTGATGCGACAGTATGGCAAACCTTTGATCCATGTCCGCGTCGATCGAAACAGAGCGCCTATCGTGGCGGCCGTCGCCGTCGACGCGTTCGTCGCCGCGGTCGTCGTGGCGGCGGCGACGGGCGCGCCGGCGCGGACGCCGAGCTGTCGCTGTCACTCATATCGCTACGATCACTTTCACTCGATGAAACCGAACCGCGCGATTGTCTTTTAGAGCCAGCCGATACGGCGGCGGCGGCGGGAGAATTTTCGTTATCGTTATCCATTTTATACGAACGATATTGAATATACAAAGCGGAAAATTTAAAACTATGAACTTTTTACTTTAATCTCAAAAGCTCAAAATGTTACTAAGACAAACTAGCACACGTCCGACGTTAGGAAAAACCGACGCAACAATGATCAGAAAATGGCGGCTTGTGCTTGGGTTGAGTTTGTTGACAGGTTGTCACTTGTCAAAATTGGCGGGAGCGGAAGCAGCTAGCAACATCCGGCGGGAAAAGTCAACACACTCTCTCTTAAGGGACTTCGGACGTAGAACGGAACACATAATAGGATCGATCTATTATTTATTAACAGTCGATTTCAATAGCCTATCTTCAGTGAAAGATAGGCCTTCTAGCGTTTAGTTGCATAGTCCAGCACCCCGACCGCCTAACGGTATAGCTTGTGCTATCGCTATAGAAACCGATTTTTCAAACCCCCTACAAGGGCTCTCGCTGACGCTATCACTTTCATACTAAAAAGGCAATTGTGAATCCAATAGATGAATATAAATATGTAGGAATTAGTCAAAAACCCTATCGTTGGAGGGTTCTATGAGAGTTTGACGTTTGATAGCTATAGCGATAGCACAAGCTATACCGTTAGGCGGTCGGGCCGCCGATATACAAAATAACGTAAGTAACCATGATAGCCTTCCATCTTCGAAATTCTATCCGATAAGGGTCATCTTTTACTGACCGATGTAGCAAAGTAGCTTATCTTAGCTCAAGTGAAATCGCAGCTTTAGTAGACGTGTATAATATACTGGTTTCACCCGCGTGGTTCCCGTTCCCGTGGGAATATCGGGATAAAAAGTATCCTATGCTCATAACCAAGCTATCTACTAACTGTGTACCAAATTTCATCTAAATCCGTTCAGTAGTTTCGGAGCATATTCAATGAAAATAAACAATCAAATCTTTTCTCTTTATAATATTAGTAAGATATGTACATTAGCACATCTTAAGTTTCTTCGCACACTCTTAATTGAAAAAAAACAACTTTTGCGGAATATTTAGTGCGATTTATTTGCCCGAAATATATATTTGGTACTATAATTTTTCGGTTTATTTGAGGTTTTTTGGTTTCCCGACGTTTCGGCATCTTTTCAGTTGCCGTGGTCACGGGTTGACACGCTACTTATAAGTCTGCCTTTACAAAGTTTATTTATTATTGCGTTCGGAAACGGCTAGATAATTACTAATTAAAAGTTAATATTTTTTACTATGGCAACAATTATTGAGTTTAATATTTTGATTGGTTTGCTATTTAAATTATTTATTGTTAACAAAAGAAAAAACTAATGATTCTACTGGCAGTTCACAATTTGGGTACGGACTTTCGAAGAAAGATACTGTCAAGAAAAATTTCGAAATCGGGCCGACCTCCATCTTTATGTTTGTTATTTATCTACAAAAAGACATATGTGTACATTATTAGTAATTTTCTTGTGATTTATATTTCAGGCGGTGGTATCGGTATGGAGCGAGTGGTAATGTTGTACCTCGGCCTGGACAACATCAGAAAAACATCGATGTTCCCGCGCGACCCTAAGCGAGTGACGCCATAGATGTGCTCAATATTTGACTATAAGAGATTTGTGTATCGTTTTTATGAATGAAGAATATTAAATATAATACATTTTTATTTATTGCAGTTGCTTTAATTAAAATTTTCATCTTTTTGACACCAGTCTAATTTTATTTTTATGTGTAGTAGAAAGATGTTGGTTGCATTGAAATGTCTGACAAACGTACGCATTCTACTAATTTTATAAATGTGAAAGTTGATGTTGTTACGTTTAAAAAATTTAAAGCATTTCGTATTTTTGCAAATCCCTATATTTTTTCAGTAAAATTGAGAAATGTCTGAAATGACTTTTGCGAAAATTCTTTTAGAAAAATCATCCACGACATATACACTTTACAACCTTATCGCATTGACGCACACGGAAACAAAGTTCGCTCTGTCCACAAATGACACTCAATATTGTAATGCGACAAGGTTGCTTAGTGTTTCTATGTCATTGCACGTGACTGTACACCGATTACGCCGAGATTTCTTTAGGCCTAGCACGAACTTTTGAGTAAGTATCGAAGAAATAAAGTAAATAAAATCCGAGATACTGAGCAGCGTCCCCGCCCGATGTAAACGGAATTACGTTTTCCTATACATTTTTTGACATTACGTGCTCGATACTTAGGTACTCGATACTATTTCGATAGTTTTTCGTGCTAACCCCCACTGATCCGATTTACTTGATTATTTTTTGTTCGTGCGGAATAGTTGCCATTTTATCCCGATATTCTCGCGGGAACGAGAACCATGCAGGTGAAACAGAGATTTTTAATTGGAAAATAACATATTTACGTAAGTACCAAATAAAACAATAGGAAATTACGAATAATTCATATATTACAATATAATTATTTCCATCTCGTAGGGCCTTTGCATCACATTCCGCTCGCAGGCGGAGACACGCCTTCACAACACAATCTCTCTTATTGACGGATTGATCAATATCATTGACGTATATTAAATGATGTTCCACCTTCTTTGTAGCCCTAGCACGAGCGGCTTTATCGACACTCATAGCTCGATAACGTGTCACTGTCCCGCTCACATCTTAGAGGGGTAAGCAAGACAGCATCATGCGCCATATCATATCGCGTGATAGCGGTGTTATGTGTGTAATTTTTATTTATATCGAAAAATATAATCTAAGAATTCCAAGATGTTATGGATATTATTGAGTCAAATACATTATTATCGGTGTTATTAAAAACGCTGCCAGAGTGGCATTATTGGCAGTATTATTGATCTACCCGTCAATATCACATCCAACGCCATTCAACATGATTTCGAAACACTAAAAACAAATAAAATCACTTAAAAATTACTTCATTTACAAACTAATATCGCTTATTTGCAAAACATTATCATAACATAATGTAATGTAGATTAGCTTCTTTACAAATGCCATATTTGAAAAATTACAGTAATTTTCCTATTCTGAGCCGTATCTCGATGTAATAAGTACTAAAACATCAAATATTAAGTACTATGGTCTTAGTCGACGTTATAAAGTTAAAAATAAAGGACAAATAACCTAATTTTTTTTTTACAACATAGCCAAGTTAGAATATTCGCCGTTATCATTGGTGCTATGACAAAACATTAAGCATTCCATTTAAGCAAATCCTCCCTTTACAAATAAATAAAACTTCAAAAGAGTTTCGCAAATATTTCTTAGGAACCAAGCACCATTTTAAAAAGCATAGAAGTACTTAATATGTAATACTGCATATTTATTAGTTAGGAGGTTTTTACAGTCAGGGTGAGAAAAAGAACTTGCGATTCGTCTTTTGGTTTTGGTAATTAATCATAACTTTTTGAAGTCTCCAGTAATCTCAATTGACATATTCTAGCACAAAAAGGACGTTCTAGCACTAAACAAAAATTGCAATTTGAATCTGGATATGAACTAAGCATATCTTCAAGTTCCCATTTTAGTTGCGCGATTGTAATTTGAAATTTTTTCGCACGATTATAAGATTTCACAACAATTTAAGTCACTTAATCCATGTTAATTCTAGAGCCAAAATGTAACAGAAAGTCCTAGCATTTCTCTTTTAAAACTTGTTGTTTCAGCGGTATGGATTCCAACCTATATGTAGATGATATGTTAGTAAGTAACACAAAGTTAAAAAGAATCCAGTCGTGTTACGTTACTTGTTGAAATACCTCTCAGCCTCTTTGTGATAGCGAAATCAATAAAAATAAACATAACAATTTTTTTTCTTATTTGTCCATTCAAGAAAACAATTTGAGAGCTCACTTATGTTTTTAAACACAACCGTTATGTACAAGTATAGTATCGTGTTACACATTTCACCAAATTGTCGTTAATTTATCAACTGTTAACTTAGTTTAGTTGTTGTGGTTCGTTGTATATACGCGAATATATCGTTAACAACTTGGGTGAGGACTGTTTATGAAAGGGGGCATTTTAAAATCACATGATAACATTGTCAATCTAATGGTAAAAACATGTCTTCATAAATTCTTGTTAAATCACAAAACATTTTTAATTTTGTAATGTTGCATTTTACAATGCTATTTTTATGTGATAAATATTATACAAGAAAATCCTAGAAATAAAGTGGCTGTGACATACATCGGATTGTCCGAATCTATATAAGGGTTTCGTTTTTTGCCTTTAGGCTACGAAACCCTAAAAAACAACTAGTCTCAAGAGACTAGTTGCTTTTTTCTAGTATATTTTCTTGTTTAATATTTATCACAAAACTTTTAGTTTGAAGACCGTTTGATTATTTTTTGGCCTAAGATCAAAAACGTTTCGTTTTGAACAAGAAACGATCTTGCCTGTATTAAGTATGTCCTAGTAAGTATAAATCGTGAAAAATTTGACAGTTAGCGGGGCCAACATGTTATCCCATTCCTAAACATACCTATCAATAAGCAGGATATTTTGAAAAGACGAGAAATGTATATAAAAGTAGAAAATTCTAATGTGACAATGGTTTTTGTGGTTGTTTACTACAGATATTCCAGTTTGATATTAATCGAATTATAATACATGTACCATAGTTAGATCTATATTTACAATGCTAGAGTTTAAATAGTTATTCCGAAGTGTAGATGAGACAACCATTTGCAAAATAAAACACAATAATATACCTTCTATCATTAATATGTAGACTAAATTTATTAAAATATTTTTTTAATTTTGTATAATAGAGTTACTTAGTAGATTCACACATTTTAGATTTATTTTTGTAGCCATACCAAAAACTTGCTATTAAAGCAATTTGCAATACATTTTGTCAAAATGCAAATATATATTAAACAATTTAAACACAATGACTGCAATTATAAGCTGATCAATGTGTTAAAAAGAGACAATGTATACTTATTTCCTTCTTTGATGACAAATTCTATTGAAATCGGTATCATATAAACAATAATGTTAAGAAATTATGACATGGAGCATGGACTCACTTAAATCAATCTGTATCCAAATAAGATATTTAACATTAAAAAAACATCCTTGACCTGCTATGACGTTCTATAAGTTCTATATACTTCTTTAATTTTAATGATATTAAATTTTCCTTTTTTTCGTGAGCAAACACTTTCTTTTTGCTTTCAGCAATAACATATTAAATTACAATTATATATTAAGCGTTTTGACGAAACATTAAGCCAATTTCGAAAATATACAATATACAAAGGTCAATATAATGTCAATATGTCCATTGGTGATGATATGATTTCAATAATGTTTAGCTAGTGATTTGTAGAGGAATTGCTGTTTGTAGTCAAAGATGGGGCGGGGCTTAGTTGGACAATTCTTGTAAGATTGTACAAAAAATGGAACAAGTAGTAGTATTACATATTTCATGCTTTTAAGAACATTTTTAAAGAGCCATACAAAATGAATACATTTGAAAAACGTACCGTTAATCACATTCGCACAAAAAATCAATCCATTCAAGATCCACCGACCTCGGAATGATAATATTTGTAATTTCCAATGATCACTTTAAGTACGTCCACTTGAATCACTTACAATTAAGTTAACACTAAAACAATTTATTTATCACTGGTTATATAAAATAGACCGAACCAATCACTCGTTTTAGTTGGCACCAACGTTTCACTACACTGGATTTATCCGAATAAGTTCTTGAGGTCTTGTTCGTAGAGGGCTATGACAAGCATAATTCCTATGCCTGTCGCGAGGCCCATCAGTTGAAGGATGCACTGGCAAAGAGTACCTTCCTTACTGTGGGATGTGCTCAACTCTGGCATCTGAAAAAAATATCATAAATTAATATGTCATCTAAATAGCGGGTTGGTGATCAGTCGAACAGACACGCAGAATATTGGATTCTAAACTCGCACGGTTGTTGATCTAACCTCATCAAATCCACTATAGAAAGGCGAAATCGACGTAGCCTTTTAGCGAAACCTAGAATCGGACTAAATAATGATTCAGTTTTTGTCGTACTTGGATGACCTTTTAGTAATTAGAAGAGGTATGTTAACTCATTATATCCACAAATATAAGAACATGCCATCTATGGCGGCGAACAGCAAGCTCGTGGCGGAGGCTTTATCATCATCACCAGCCATTCTAATGTCCCCACTGCTGGAACACTAGCCTTATAGAGGACGAGGAGAATCTGCTAAAATGCACTCACCATATCCACTGGTCACTAGCGCAATGTATAGGAACATCCTTGCCGCAGCAGCGAACAGCCAGCGCACTAAAATGCACTCACCATATCCACGCGTGTGTTGTACTGGAACATGCCGCAGGCGGCGGCGAACATCCAGCGCGTGGCAGACGCTTTATCATCATCACCAGCCATTCTAATGTCCCCACTGCTGGAGCACTAGCCTTATGGATGGATGAGGGGTATCTGCTAAAATGCACTTACCATAGCCACTAGCGCATTGTACACGAACATGCCTGCGGCGGCGGCGAACAGCAAGCGCGTGGCAGAAGCTTCATCATCAGCCATCTAATGTCTTCACTGCTGGAGCACTAGCCATATAGATGGATGAGGAGTATTTGCCAAAATGCACTCACCATGTCCACGAGTGCGATGTACAGAAACATGCCTGCGGCGGCAGCGAACAACCAGCGCGTAGCGGAGGGCGCGTGGCCGGCTAACACGCCGCACACCATACCCGCCAAGCAAAGGGCAGAAGATAGCATGTTGTAGCAAATAGCTCGCTTTACAGACATGCCCGCTTTTAGGAGAACCGCGAAATCACCTACAAACAAAAAAAAACAAGTTTCGGTCAGGCGAAAGTTCGCTGCAAAAGATCATTTGGCTTGATTCAATTCTTTAACTAAAGTCGCGCTCGCTTATATTGATATTTAGACACATATTTACGCCCTATGGATCATTAACTAAGGGCCGCTTGCGTCAAGCTGGGTTAGCGCTGGGTTAACCCAAGAGTTATTTTTACATCCGGCCAAATACAGTGGAACTAATGCTAAATGTTTTAAATGTATAAAGCTCTCTTTCGCACCATAGTACTTTGGATAAGTCTATTCCTTAATATCAGATTTAAAATGACACGCGCTACATGGTCGCATGATATTGAGTTTGACACTTGTCATGGTAATTCTATTTGTTAAACTTTATTTGGCCGGATGTAAAAATAACTCTCGGGGTATTGATTTAACTCGATGTTTTGGCGCAAGTGGTCCTAAGGGGGCAAAATACGTTTAAGCAGATAAGCAAGTTTATTGTTATTAAACAATGAAGCCGAATGCTTAGGGCGTTAATACGTGTAAAATATTCGTTACTCCATGCAGAAGGTATTTTGACAGATGTTTATATTATTATTGTTAGATTATATTGACGACATAGTCGTTTATAATTTAATTTCGGAATACCATGTCATACGCGAATTAAGACCGTAACCTATACAATCCGGGGAATGTTTGATGAATGTGATAAGTATGGGAACACGGGATGTGAGTGAAACACAAGACGGCTGTCAACGCACTAACGTATATTCATCGAACGACGCGGGCATAGTTAGCTATACATACTTAACAGACTGAAATACAAAGTAATTAAAAAAACTCGCCGCAATTTTTATACTTTTTGTATCCAGCAGGATATCATCAATATAATTAATTGGAGTAGTCAAATAACCAGTGATGATTTTTGCTTTGATACTGCTAATTTTCTAAGAGTGAGTTTTACTGGAAAAAAACGCTAGTCTTCGTCTTTTATTTCACAAATGATTGAGGATTTTTTCTTGCTATCATCATGTTATTTTTAAGATCAACTTTCATTGAGAAAACTTCGCGATCTCTACTTCTTGCGACAGAAATCAAATACAAACATTTGAAAAAACTTGATATAACATTGAACTTACCCAGTTCATGTGGTAACTCGTGGCACAGTACAGCAATAGCAGTAGAAAATCCACCAGCTAAATTAGAAGCGAACGCGGCACCTGGAAAAAACATTCACATTTCACATGTTACAAAAAAGGACACAGTTAGGATGCTTCTAGGTGGAGAGACTCCTTTTCCCTTATGATCGCCTCCGTAATCAGCCTTGGGGCTGGAATTCACCACCAGTAAACTCCAAGAGCGTGCTCCTATTTGATCATTCCGAACAATGATAAACGTATCCTGTAGCGATCAACCAGGTTTGTTTTCGAATAAAAGAAACGAAGTAGGAGATCATGTACAACATGAAGAAGTTGGGTTACCTACAGCTCGGAGGCATTTCCCCCAGACATTGGCACATATTTTGTCATGCGCTGCGTGACTTCCACCAGTACACGCTAGGATCTTTACAAAGCCACTGATAGTGCTATGTCAGTAGTAGTCTTTAAACATTATAAAAGCCGGAGTCGAGACCTTAAGAAGAAGAAGAATACCCACACTGCTTAATATTAAAGTTCGGCACTTACCTATAGCCATCCCATCGGTGAAGTTGTGCAGGCCATCGCCCATGATGACCATCCAAGCAACTGAAGACAAAGACGACGGCGGCGCGTGCACGTGTCCGTGAGCGTGCGAATGACCATGATGCGCTCGAGAATGCTCCCTGTTACAAATTCAAAGTCAGTTGCCAGTCTAGGCCGGGGTATCTCAAAGTAGGGTTCGAGAATTAGTGGTCCGCCAATGGCGTAAAGATTTATAAAATTCTCTAAAATTACTCCTCAAATCGATTCAATTTGTGACAAGAAACAAGCCTACCAATCTCATTATTACTTCTTTTTGACACTAATTGTATTAACCCATTCAACGCCGACAACTCCACGCGGAGTCAGACACAATAGATTTTCAAATGTTATAATATCTTGGGTATGAAAGTGTTAGTGTATTGTTAAGAGCTAGCTAGTCTTTATTGTTAACCAAATAAGATTCAACTTAGACCGCGTATATCCGCGAAAAGTACGCGATAGTCCTCGTTATTTATTCAACTTTATGTTCTTAGTAATAAGGTCGTGTCGCGGACAAAAAGTCCTTCAATGTCCGTCGTCTGCGCAGGCCATAACTTGAATTGAAATAAATAACCGAATTTTTTCCTACAGGTAGATTTTTTTTGGGCTTTAGGGGTTCGCTATCTTGAAATGGGGGGATGGGGACTTACGCGAGCTCTACACAGCCCACTGGCAAGACGCAACCCCCGACCGAGACTTTGGGTTACAGACAAATAAAGACAATGGATCACACGAATCCAATTTATCTGATTTTATAGAAGACTAGATAAAAAGTAGACTATGTTACTCTTCGTACTTTCAACTTACTCTATGCCAAGTTTATTGGTTGCTTAGTTAGGGCATCAAGAAAGGACAAACAAACATACTTTCGCATTTATAATATTATAGTGAGGATATGTGCCTATGTGGATAATTGGACTATGTGGAACTATGTGGACAACGTGGATAATTTCTGTGATATATTTGAATGCAACTGTGATAATTATGTTAATTGCGAGCATAGTAATAGCTTTTGCTTATACGTTAATAAATATTATAGTCATATTGTAAATACTATGCAAAATGCAGCCAAGTTGAGTAGTAATTCAAGTGAGCGTAAATGCAGCAACATGAAAGTGGTCGGTTGGAACTATCATGTTCGAGACAGCCATCGGATTGCTAGACTGCGTTTTCATTGCTGGGTATTGTCAGGCAGGCCTTCTAGTGGCACTATCTATAATGAAATGCGCGAGGCTCGTGCTATTTTTAAAAACAAGCTTAAGTGGTGCCAAAATCACCAAGAAAGTATAAAAATGAATATATTAGCAACACATAGAAAAGAAAAAAACTTTGTTAAATTCTGGAACGCTACTAGAAATCTTAATTATAAACAAAGTCTGCCAATTGCCGTGGACGGCATACATGAAGCAAAGTTAATATCGGAAATTTTTTCTAATAAATTTAAGTTAAGTCCTGAGCCATTAGAGAGCCTGCCTAACAGTGAAGTCTATAATGCGAAAGAAAACATCACAAATATTGTAGTTTCAGAGTCGGACGTTATAACAGCTGTCAGAAATATGAAACGTGGTAAGTCGCCTGGGCACGATGGTCTCAGTGTAGAACATTTACTTTGGGCCGGCGATAAACTACTTAAACACTTGACAAGGTTTTACAACCTATGTTTAAAATATGGCTATCTCCCGAATGCACTTATGAAAACTATAGTTGTTCCTATAGTTAAAAATAAACTTGGTGATCTTGGCTCCTCTTCCAACTACCGTCCAATATCATTGGGTACGGTGATTGGAAAGGTTCTAGAACGACTGCTTCACCCTGAGTTGATGAGGAATGTGCAGATAAATGATGCTCAGTTTGGATTCCGTGCCGGTCTCTCAACAGATTCTGCAATAGTATGTTTAAAAGCGGCTGTCAAACACTACACGAGTCGCAATACTTCAATATATGCCTGCTTTCTAGATCTAAGCCGTGCATTTGACTTAGTGAATTATGACATTCTCTGGGCCAAATTACGTGAATCGCGAGTGCCAGTACAAGTCATAAATCTGTTGAGATACTGGTATGGAAACCAAAGCAATAGTGTAAAATGGGGCGACGCAACTTCTAACGACTATAGGTTAGAATGTGGAGTACGTCAGGGGGGACTTACATCTCCGGATCTTTTTAATATCTATATAAATGGCCTGGTCGAGGAGCTGAGAGGAACCAGGGTGGGATGTCACTTAGGTAACGTATGTCTAAATAACCTGAGCTATGCCGATGACATGGTTCTTCTCAGCCCATCGATCAAAGGCATGAGAAGGTTGGTTTCGATTTGTGAGCATTATGCTAATGCTCATGGATTGAAATATAATGTCTCTAAAACTGAAATGATGGTATTCAGATCTGGTCAGGGTCCGGAGCATGTAAGTGATGTACACTTGAATGGCACAACTATCAGGGTTGTAAGGCAGTTTAAGTACTTGGGCCATCTCTTAACGGAAAAGTTGCAGGACGATTGTGATATGGAGCGTGAAAGAAGAGCTCTCGCTGTTAGAAGTAACATGCTCGCCCGCAGATTCGCAAAATGTAGCAGAGACGTTAAGATCACGTTATTTAAGGCCTACTGCCTCGGTATGTATACATGTCAGCTGTGGGTGAACTACACTCGGAAGGCATACAGTTCTATAAGAGTACAGTATAATCATGGATACCGAGCTCTTATGAAGTTGCCTTGGAGTTGCAGTGCTTCGGGCATGTTTGCGGATGCGGGGGTTCCGGACTTTTATGCCGTAATACGCTCGCGAATCGCCTCCTTTTGGGAACGAATACAGCGTTCTGATAATATTATTCTGCGGGCTGTCTCACATGACACGATGAACCCTATATACGCTCACTGGATTTCGGCTCACTTGAGTAGCAATAGGAAGTAATATTTCGACTGACATTTGTTTTTGTTTAATGTCTTTTATTGTGACTTAATTTAAATGTGTGTGTATTTTTGACTTTTGATGTAAGCGCTGTATGTAATATCTATTGAATGTACTATGGGTTTTAGCCTGAAATAAATCATTATTATTATTATTATTATTATTATTATGTGTCTATAACAATGATAAATAAAAAAAATATAGATCATAGCTATTCTCATTATTCTAATTGATAAATGGATAAAAATTCTTGGTGCAGTGGAATGTTTCTATGCTTTATTTTCATATTGAATTGCATCATGTTTAATAATAAACATTGATAAGAACGAAAGACAGGTTCATAGTTATAACACAAAGCATCCGCGGTTTTACCCGCGTGGTTTACGGTCCCGCGGGAACTTCGGATTAAATTTATCCTATGTTTAAATCCAGGCTACAAACTATTTGTAATTTATCCCATGTTTAAATTCAGGTTTTAAACTATCCGTGTACCAAAAGCATCCAAATCCAGATTGAGTGAGAAACATATAAACATCCAAACTTTCACATTTATAATATTATACCTACTAGGATATGATATATGAATGAGCCAGGAAAGATATTATGAAGAATATTACTAGTAATGATAATAAAATTCATACCCAACATTTATAGCATAGCGGCATTTTATTGGGGTCATAAAAGTACCACGTCGGGCGCCAGATATTGCATAATATGAAATATGAATTGCGTATTTAAGCAGAGTAAGGGTCTATTTAAACCCGTTTTAATAGCCACCGATACTTTAGAACTGTAGTTCTAGTACTTATTTTGACTGGATTACTAAGTCCAACGAGGAATTACTGACTAGTGATTTGGTTGGTGGAAGGACTATTTGTAAGTCCGCCTGGCTAGCTACCACCATCTTGTCTAAGTCTGACGCCATAATAACAATGTTTTCAGCATTGTTGTGTTCCGGCAGTTAAAGATAAGATAGCCAGTTCCTCAGTGATTGAGGATTCCGGGAGAGACTCGCTTCCATCTTCAGCCTTATCAATACTTAACATCAGGTATGATGGAGGCTAAGAGTCTCCGCGTCGTTCATAAACAAAAAAACAAAAAAAAAAACACATACAGTGCGATGTGATCAGAAGTACAAAAATTAGTGATGGAATAACCTTATTTATACTCGGGTAAGGTCATTTTTCAAATTGACAACTCTGTACGAAATAAGACAGGGAGAAAAAAAGAGCCCTTGCTTGACGAGTTTCTTGCCGGTTTTTTTAGTCACTGGTTCTCCCGCCCGCCGTAGGGTTTGTGAACCGATGGCGTAGCTTCTTTGACGTTCATAAGTGCTTGTAACATTCTAGACTGAATAAATGATATCGAGTTTGAATTTAGTTTTCTGAAATACTTTGTTGTACCAAAAAGTGTTTGTTTTTATAACTTTTTAATTTTGCATTTTACATTGCTATTTTTATGTGATAAATATTAAACAAGTAAATATACTAGAAAAAAACAACTAGTCTCACGACGGTGGGCAACACCGTGGAAAGGTGAATATACTGGAAAAATTCGACCTGACCTAGGTCTCTGTAGCATAATTGGTTAGGGCATTGGGCCAGATTACGAAGGATGCGGATTCGTATCCCGTCAGGGCGACATGAGAGTAGTTGCTTTTTTCTAGTATATTACCTTGTTTGACATTTATCACAGTGTTTGTTTTCTTTGAAAACTTAGTACTGTTTTGTAATTTTTTTTAATGTTACATTATGTACCTGTATTTTGAGTTGAGGCTTTAAGTATTGTCTATGAGCTTCAAGAGATATTGCTCAAGTTTTAATTTGCTTTTGAAATAACACTTACCTCAATATGACTGTGTAACTGTCTCCATCCTTCAAGTCCTTTCCGCCGTCTTCTTTGTGTTTAATATTATTCATTTCGACCACAGCTGGCGTGTTTTCGGGTTTCAACAACCAGTCTTTTGCTGTTGGTTCATTATCTTTAGCGTCTGGATTCAAGGCATTAGAAGATACCACACTTACAGAATTATTATGTTTCGCTTTAGGACTAGGCGGGATCTGTCCATCCCTCAAATGATGATCATCATGTGTGTCGGTGTCGATTTCGTCATAGCAATAAGGATATTCTGAATACTTATGTTTACAAGTCTTTGTAGTAGGATCTCCTTTTTCGTCCCTTTTGAAGATTTTCATTATAGAATTCGATGTTGAGTTCGAGATAGGGGCTTTGGAACCTCCAGAGCAACCTCCAGCTGTCTCGTCTTTCAATACACGCACTCTTGAAGGTAATTTGTCGTCTTCAAGCTTTTGGCGCCTCTTCCTCCATTCTACGATGACGGTAAGGCCCTTCTCAGTGAAGTAGAAAAATACTACACCAAGCATAGCTGCCAGTCCTTTCCACATACCGTCATCATGCGAAGCTCCAACTTCAATAGCTGTGCCATGATCGTGGCTGTGTTCCATAGGACTCATTGCATGAGGCATTAAATGCAGCAAGGCATCTCCACATAGAGTGCCGACGGCTAACGCTACCAAAAACTGTAGTAAGTGATTGTAATACGTCTTGTGCATGATTGGTATGACAGCTACCCCTAGAAGTCCACAAGCACTGATTACTGTTATACTTAAACCTGAGTATAGCCAGACCGCTAACATGTTTTTGGAATATGCACTCTCTTTCTGGTTCGTTATGGATGGTATTCGTCTACTCGGTAAGTTAGATTCTTTTACACAACCATGTTGTTCTATCGATGTATTTGCTAGTTTTTGATATAGGAGTATGGGACATATGGTTTGTAGTGTGGCTTCTGATAAGAGGAGCTCAGATTCGTGGTCTGCCTCGTCGTGGTCGTGGCCATGGCTGTGGCCGTGGTCGATTGGTTTTAACTTAGTGTTAACTGTTGAGATGAGTTCTGCGCTGCTGACGCACTGTGGAGTAAGAAAAACGAGTAAGACTTACACACATTTGTACTAAACCTATCATCAGCCTGTGGACGTCCACTGCTGGTCATAAGCCTCTCCTAGCTCACGCCTATTGTGGCGTTCATACGAGGCTATTAGCCTACTGCTACTACGCTGGCCAGACGGGTTGGTAGAGGGTTTGTTTCAAGTTTTCCTTCTCTCGCGCAGGTGTTCAATGCGTCGAGCCTCTTAGTCAACTCTTACGACATCCCAGGAATGTAAGGGAGTGGTGACACTTGTATTCTTAGGCCGGTCACCACACGGCACATTCTTATCTATCATAATCTAAATATAAATTAATTGCACTAAGCTTTTAAGCTGTTGTTAAATCCACTAAGGCTAGTCTTAACTTACGAGCATAATATGGAGCGCCTAAGACTTAAGTTTAGTGCAAATGGGTGTTAAATCTTTAACTGTGGATGATGTTTATCGTCATCAGCCATTTTTAATGTCCCCACTGCTGGGGCACTGGCCTTCCTTATGGATGGATAAGGAGAACAGGCCATGACACACCACGCGCGGGCCCAATGCGGATTGGTGGGTTTTAACGACTGCGAATGCAGCCGGGACCAACGGCTTAACGTGCCTTCCGAAGCACGGAGGAGCTCGAGATAGTAAATTTTTGGCCACCCATTCCGTGACCGACCACTGCGAAAGTTGCTGTTGATGATGATTAATGATGTTAATGCATTTTCTTAAATTCAAAGAGATTAGATATGCCAATTCCTAAATAACTTACAAAGAAGTTTTATTCTAATTCCGATAGTGGATAAACCACACAGACTTGACTCTGACTAGACTAGAATTTCATATTTCTTTTTACTATTGTGTACCTGAATACAACTATGAAAACAAGCCAAATTTATTTTTAGAGCAGAACACCTTGGGTTATTTTACTAACAAATATAACAGTAACTGACTACTTGATAGATATCTTTAGATTTTTATTAAACTAGTCAAAGGAAACTTTTTCATATGAAGGTAGATGTAAGAGCTAAAAATCTATAATAAAATCAACACTTACATTAACAATGTCCTTCTTAGCACCAGTCTGTCCAATGTAATCAATTATTTCAGTCTTCTCTACTCCACCTTCAACCAACTTATGTAGATCTAATTTCTCCAGCATTCTGTTAAAGCCAGTCAAATTCATAGTCATGCTCCCAGCATCACCATACAGTCTGAATATCTGTTCCACGTAAGAGCTAGGGTTCACATTTTTAAGTTCCCTCTTCGCTCGATCTTTGTGTCTTATTTTCTGTAGTTTCTGATTGTACCTTGCTTTTGAGTCAGCTCTTCTTCTGTCTTCAATTATAGCTAAATGCCCTGCGTTGATGTCAGGGTCGAATTTCATCAAGCCATCTTTCTGTATGTCTATGTGTGAACCGCAAGTGTGAGCGGCACAGAGCAGGCAGAACATACACACTGTTACGAAGTGATGAGACATTTTGCTTATTCTAATGTATTGGCTTATAGTTAGGGGTTCTACTGTTGAGGTGTCACTGTGTTGTCATGTCTGGATAACCTGTGGACAAAAGAAAAAAAAATCAATTTTGCAACGGTCTAAAGTTGTACACACAAAATAAGAAGAAGCTAATTTCAATATGTAAGGAGTCACTGTGAAAGTGACGGTTAACTAAACCAATTAAAACCTGATAAAGTAACAAAAATAGCTCCGACACTGTCACTTTCCAACACAGCACTTTCGTTTTAAAAGATTTCTAATAGTCACAAAACGCAAAAAAATCTTAACAACCAACTGAAATCCAGAAAAAACCCTAGTTTATTCCGCTTAGCGCCCGTAAAAACCTCTTTTAAAGACAAAAAAAAATATTTCGATGCCGTAGATTTTATAAACTTTTTCAATTATCACGTACCAGCCTTGATCTAGATAATTAATCAATCAGACATCGATCAAATCAGTCACAACCGAAGCGGATTCTGTTTGCCTCCGCTTGTGACCGCGATTCAGTCTCAATGTGTCTTTTTATCTGAAAAATGGTCTACTTAATCTCATTATGTGTGGCATATAATTGGATAATTAACTGCGCTTGCAATGTTGGTTATTACGTTGAACCATTGAAATTGCAATTTCACGTTTATATCAGGTAATAGCACTCTTCATTGAGAGTAATTTGTTTATTCTATAGTCTATCTATACTATACATCGAAAATGTTAGATGACGTGCATAATACCGTATGCTGACATAGTCTAGAATAGGACTGCCTCGCGTCACGAAAGCGGCAAGCGCAATTGCAATCATGAAAACTACAGGATGATGGGTAGCGGTATGCTATCTTGTCTAGCCTTCCAAACGTGGTAACTACAGCAAAGCTTCAGTAAGGGGAAGCCTAAAATGTCGAGATAAAACAACTAAGAAAATCAATACTTCATCAGATTCCACTTCAGTATATAATTATACTTTAAATAAACAATTTTGGTTCATAACTTCAAGTTTATTTTGCAGGAATTACATTTTTATAATTAAGTGAATTCTGGTACTATTTTCACAGTCTATCTATACATACAATCGTCCGACGGACACGTTTTGCCAGAGCAATCGTGCGGCGTTCGCGGGGCGAGAGGGGGGTGCTAGCGAGACCGAGCTGCCATACGCTCACTCGGGACAATGACATATGCCCTGTCAAATATTATGAAAGTTAGTTCCTTAGTTACACGGTGCTATTTTGATGAGATTTCTTACTAACTCCTATTAAAGGCAATCCGTAACTATTAACTAAAGAAGTTAAAATGCTGCGTAATACAATAAAATGCCGATGGAACTACTTTACTTCCAACCTTTTTTTATTTGTAGTTTCTACAGAAAAGGGACCTACTCTAAGGTCCCAGAAGGAGCCCGCTTGTCACGGCTGGTTGGCTACGGCGTAGCTAATTGATTCTACACAAAAACGATTGTGTGACTTGTTCTGGTGCTTTATACGGCGTAAATAACGTCATCACAGGCCAATTCAGGCAATATGTACAGTACAATAGCAGATATACCCGGTAGTACACTTGCCGCGGTAAAACTCTTGAACCACAGACCTATATCGAGATAGACAAAAAGAACGCTTCAAACTATATGTGAACCTAGCGTGTAGAATTTTTCGTACCTTCGATGACGTCACGAGCGAGATTTAGTGATGTTATTGCCGAGCTCTTGCAAGAAAGCACTGCACAATTAACCATTTTCGTTTCTGAGTGACGCGTGTTTTCATGGCAATGGTCTCAAGCGGACTAACTTAGGTCGTAAAACTTTGACCGTGAATCAAACTTTTGAGACGCAAGGTAAGTACACTTTACCCGTCTATCTCGATATAGGTCTGTGCCTTGAACGACTATCAGTAGGTGACGTAGTAAAGCACGCGAATATCGTCTCAAAGTGGTCAACCGGGAACTTTCGCGATTGTACACCTGTACGTACACTAGTACTTTTTTTAATGAATAGCATACCTTATGTTAAGTATTGATAAGGCTGAAGATGGAAGCGGGCCTCTCCAGCAATCCTCAATCACTGAGGAACAGGCTATCTTATCTCCAACTGCCGAAACACAACAATGCTGTAAACATTGTTGTTGTGGCGTCAGACTTAGATAAGATGGTGGTAGCTAGCCAGGTGGAGTTACAACAAGTCCTACCACCAACCAAACCGAATACAACATGCACCCTCGCTGGGAATCGAACCCGGGACCCCTGGGTCTGACACCGGTGGTTGTTACCATAAGACCACAGAGGCGGTTTAACATCGGCGGTGACATATTAAAAAACACTAGTAAAATAAGAGCCTGTATACGCAGGAATCCTCAATTACTGAGGAACACGCTATCTTATCTCCAACTGCCGAAACACAACAATGCTGAAAACATTGTTGTTGTGGCGTCAGACTTAGATAAGATGGTGGTAGCTAGCCAGGTGGAGTTACAACAAGTCCTACCACCGACCAAACCGAATACAACATGCACCCTCGCTGGGAATCGACCCCGGGACCCCTGGGTCTGACACCAGTGGTTGTTACCATAAGACCACAGAGGCGGTTTAACATCGGCGGTGACATATTAAAAAACACTAGTAAAATAAGAGCCTGTATACGCAGGAATCCTCAATTACTGAGGAACACGCTATCTTATCTCCAACTGCCGAAACACAACAATGCTGTAAACATTGTTGTTGTGGCGTCAGACTTAGATTAGATGGTGGTAGCTAGCCAGGCGGACTTACAACAAGTCCTACCACCAACCAAACCCAACACAACATGTACCCCCGCTGGGAATCGAACCCGGAACCCCTGGATCTGACACCGGTGGTTGTTACCACTAGACCACAGAGGCGGTTTAACATCAGCGGTTACATATTTAGAAACACTAGTAAACTAAGAGCCTGTATACGCAGCACATTGCAAACTATATTGTACAGCTCATAGGTATATTGTTTACAAACAACGGTGGCTATTTTTGTGGTGCCGCAGTGGCACCGACGTCTCGCGGCGCCGCCTTGCACATATAGGCACTGTCCTGACGTCAGAGCTTTTTTAACCTTGTAAAGTTCCGAAAAGTAGCTTTCCATTCCATATACACTTGACTGCGAAGACTTTGTTATATAATTCAGGGTAGCGATTAAACCGTCTCTGGTTTAAAAAAAAAATTGTTCTATTCGAAAGTACTTATCTATAAGTCTATTTGAATAAAAATCTTTGACTTTGACTCTGTGGTCTAGTGGTAATAACCACCGGTATCAGACCCAGGACCCAGAGGTCCTGTATGTATCCGCCTGGCTAACTACCACCATCTAATCTAAGTCTGACGCCATTACAACAATGTTTTCAGCGTTGTTTTGTTCCGGCAGTTAGAGATTAGATAGCCAGTTCCTCAGTGGATGAGGATTTCGGGAGAGCCTCGCTTCCATCTTCAGCCTTATCAATACTTAACATCAGGGATGACGAAGATGTTCATAAAAAAAAAGGTACTTGTACTACAATTTTAATAAAATTGCTTAATAACTTTTATTGTATTTGCACATCGAATCATTCGGTAGAATACCTATGCCAAAACTAGGTATTGACTGTACCATATTCTAGCAAATAAATGATTAATTTATTCATTTATATTTATTCATGTTAATAAATTAATTATAATTTCTAACTGAAAATTATAGATTTACTTAAAAGTTGTATTTTTTGTGCGTTTTAAAATATTTAAACGCATATAAATAATTAACAAGAATAAAAGATCTCATTAAAAGTTGATTTTTATTATTTTAATGTATAATATTATTTTAAAGTAGAATAATGGTCTCATTAAAAGAAGAATAAAGATTTGAATAATTAAAAGTAGTATTTTTTATTACTTACGTAGGTATTTACGGTTCTATGCTCCCTCGTTACTACCAAATTACTGAACCGATTACAATGAATAAGCGGCGGTTTTAGCAGTGCAGGTGTAAAGTCAGCCGTGTTGTTGACTGTACAATACAAAAACTATCAATAAAATGACAAAAGAAAAATGATGTAACTAAACAAAAATAACAACAATATAATGTAAATATTTTATAATAAAGGATAAATCTAATATTTGAGTATCCTTGAGCAAGAATAAGTCACTATTCCTTTTTTTTAATGAACGACGGGGATACTCTTAGCCTTCATCATACCTGCTGTTAAGTATTGATAAGGCTGAAGATGGAAACGAGCCTCTCCCGGAATCCTCAATCATTGAGGAACTGGCTATCTTATCTCTAACTGCCGGAACACAACAATGCTGAAAACATTGTTGTTATAGCGTCAGACTTATATAAGATGGTTCACAATGAAGCTGTTTCAATTAAACATAGATTTTGAGTCACAATCCTACCGCTCGCGCTCTAGACATCTAGCGCCCGGAACTGGCTGATTGCAAGTAATGCTTGACTTGAAATATATAGGAATACTGTAAAATGTGTTAAGAAGTACACAGCACTCACTGACTGATCACTTGTGATGTCAAGTAGCTAACATTATCTTGTTTTTGAAAGAACTGTCCCCAAAACCATAGCAAATGGTGAACAAAGCTTGATAGAGAAGCATTACGAATAAATAACATTAGGTACGTTTCCATCTTGACATTTCGAGTGACGTAGGATTGACGAAATGTCATCTGGACAAACAAGGCCTAAATTGATTCGTCTCAAAACACGAGACCGCACATTGGGCCAAGAACATATTTTTGTAGATACGTAGTTTCTATTCTACGTACTTAGTTATTTTGAATGCGGAAGAATGCTTCATCAATAGAATGGGAAGCCCTACCACCAAGCCACGCCATAAGCCATTCAAAAGTACGTCTCCTGGTTACAGTTCTTTCGTGCTATCAAAATGGGGGTAAGATCCTACGTATGTTTGCAATACAAGAAGTGCGTTTTGTGACAAGTTGTGTTAGGGGGTATGGGGCAAATTGTCTAATTTTAAAATCTATCGCAAACCTTTTCAATTCGTCATTTGAAAGATATTTACATACTTCAAACCGTCACTATTTGACATTTGACACAAATTGTAATCCGGAAGTGTTTTGAAAGGTATTAAATGAGCGAAATTGAACTGTCTAAGCAGTGAGAGTGACACTCGAAAATATATTTCAAATGTATGGAGAAGTGTCAAATGAAGTGTCTTTCAAAACATTATTCGTTCCGAAAGGGATCGCGACTATATGTTACACGATTCCATAAATCACTATCACAATCACAATACCTTCGAAAGGGATTTTGATAGACTTTGAAATTAGACAATTATGGGGCAGGTTTTAATATTAACATAATGCGGTAATTTTAGTATCTATCACAACGCATTCGGTGTCAATTTGGCTGCCCAGTGCCGTAACTACCTAGGGTTTGAGATAAAGACGAAACCAAACCTTTAAAGAATACCTATGGTTAATTTCTTGACTTGGTGCGCTAATTTTTGAGCGGTTACTTTCTTAAGTCCACTACAGAGAGACTCTAATCTTCATCGCACCTGATATTTAGTTATGGTAAGACTGAAGGTGGAATTGTGCTTCTCTGGGAATCCTCATCATTCACCACTACGTGCCGGAAAACAACAATTCTGAAAACAGTGCTTTTATGGCAATAGTCAATAGTCAGGGGGCTTCAAACAAGTCCTTCTTCGTCTTCTTCTCAGCCACATCACATCCACTGCTGGGTATAGGCCTCCCCCAAAGGGAGGGTTTGCCATAATCGCCACGCTTGGCAGGCGGGTTGGCGATCGCAGTATGGCCAAGTTTGTAGGAGACGCTGCTGCCCTTCTCCTGAGGCTGAGTCCCTTAGTCGCCTTTTACGACTCCCACGGGATGAGAGGGGTAGTGTTATTCTAAGCCGACACTACACCGCCAAACAAGTCCTACTACCAACCGATCCGAATACTATATGGGGACCATTGGGAATCGAAGCCGTCTGGGCACCAGTGTTTGTTACTGTTAGAACACAGAGGTGGATGGAATATTGATCAAACTATTAATAAATGTGGACTACAGAATTTTGTATATTGAACGAATTCCTACCTACGTAATTGTAATGTAATTGTGAAGTTATAAAAGTTTCGTTAGGACAACCAGCCCCCCTAATTGTCTAATTTCAAAATCTATCACAATCCCTTGGAAAGATATTGTGATTGTGACAGTGATTTATGGAATTGTGTAACTTATAGTCGCAATCCCTTTCGGAACGAATGATGTTTTAAATGACACTAATCCATACATTTGAAAGATAGTATCGTCTGTCACTTTGCTTAAACAGTTCAATTTCGTTCATTCAATACCTTACAAAACGCATCCTGATCACAATCATAAAATGTCAAATAGTGACGGCCTGAAGTATGTGAATATCTATCAAACGACGAATTGAAAGGTATTGCGACAGATTTTAAAATTAGACAATTAGCCCCCGGGGCTTTTTCCAACATGTAAAGTTGGGGCTGTCTTGTATCCAAGTCAAACAAACTACAGACAAGGTCAGAGCCATCAAGGTCGTGACGAATACAAATGGCCTTGAACTCTGACGTACGTGAATTGATCTAATAATTGACATTGACATATGAAAGTTGGTACCAACAGACACGAACATTTTCTAGAACCTGGAGGTCTACCGCATAACTTTATGGAGATTCTCATGATAATTTTGTCATTCGAATGAATATGTTTACACGAATAACTTTCGAGTAAGTATGGACAAAGGTATAGTAAAGTAAAAAAAAACAACGGGTTGCACTCCGGGAGTGCCGGCAGAAGTGAAAACCGCTTAAACGAAACAGCAGGAGCAGGCATACATTTTCGCCGCGCGGTAGAAAGAGAGGGGGATATTACTTCCTCTCCTACGCTGCGCTGGCGCTCTACTCACCCTCCGTCTTACGAATTTTCGATCAGGTCACGTGTCCTGACGCGACTTTAACATTTTTTACCCACCCCAAAAATTTTAAATTATGCACAACGCCGCTAAAGAAGTTTTCACTTCAAAAATGTATGAGATATCGAGAAGCGTTCCTACTGGATGTAAACGGCACTACATTTTCCTATACATTTTTTGACATTACGTGCTCAATAGTCACTCGATACTATTTCGATAGTTTTTCGAGCTAACCATACAGCAAACATCTTAGTAGAGTAAGCAGCGTCATACGCCAAATCATATCGCGTGATATAAGCAGTGTTCAAGTTCATTCTAGGACTTCCTACATCGAGATAGACGAAAGAGTGCTTCAAACTGTATGAGTACCTACCGTGTCGATAAGTCCGCCTGGCTAGCTACCACCATCTTATCTAAGTCTGACGCCACAACAACAATGTTTTCAGCATTGATGTGTTCCGGCAGTTAGAGATAATATAGCCAGTTCCTCAGTGATTGAGGATTCCGGGAGAGGCTCGCTTCCATCTTCAGACTTATCAGGACATCAGGTATGATAAAAGCTAAAAGTCTCCCTCCCCGTCGTTCATAAAAATAAATAAAAGAAAGTACCAGAAGAGGTGTAACAGCAGCCAGTGGCTACATTTCTTAAATTATTTCATTAAATAAAAAAATAAAATTTCACAGCCATAAAGTTACGTGGTTCCTACTATTCCTATTACTGCTTGTAAGCTTGTAACCAGTGCTGTGTCCAGCTAGGTTTTGTGACAAGGACAATTCTAAAACTCCAAATGTAGCTTCGTCTTTGTTTCTTGACATTGGATAATGTAATTAGATAACATACACACACAGTCACACACACACACACACATACACACACACGCGCACAAGCACACACACCCACTTACCTTTTTATTTTACTTTTAATATTTCTCTTAATTGTTTATGTAATGAATGTTTAGTTCTTTAGTTCTTAATGAAATACAATATATCATGCACTTTAAGTTAAGCTAAGTTGAATACTAAGAAGGAGCGGTGTTCCCTAATACAGGCATTTATATGTCTGAAAGGGGACTCCAGTAACAAAATTGTAGTTTTATTTTAAATGTAAAATATTTTTTTTTTTCATTTTTTTATTTTCTTTGGAGAGCTTATTAGCGAACTTGCCATTTATTTTTCAAACTAAACGACAATTTATACCGTTTACTACACTAATCTGTTCAAATCGATCTTATTTGAAATTCGTAATACAAACAGCTTTATCGCTAACTTACATAAAACTAGCCACCAATTTAAAAAAAGTTGCTAAACCTCGACAAAATATTTACATATCCCACAGGACTTGCAACGCAAAAAAATGCAACTTTATTACAGACAGGTCAAGAAACTTGGCGCCTCCCACTTGATAACAAGACAGACAGACAAACATACCATTTACTTCCCCCACCGGAAGTTAGAAATAAAGAAAAAACCAAACAGGTAAAAAAGCTGAAAGTATGAACTAGATTAAAAAGATTCTTATCAAAATAACCGACGTTATAACTCGACGACTTTAGAAACAGCGCATTAGTTGGAATGCAAAGTAATAAAAGTAGGCAGGGTTTAATATAATTTTGTATAACATTGTTTTTTATATATATGTATGTTGTAGTTGTACGTAAGTATATGATAACTATATTTAAAATAAAATTTTGTACCTATTGATATCCTACTTATATTATATAAGGTGTTAATTTATCAAGTGCCCAGTGCCCATCGAGCAGGGGCTGCTCAGGTCAACGTTATAAAACAAAATTTTGGAAAAAATATATTTTTTTAATTTTCTGATTTCGACCGCGCCGATTCGAATAGCTCAATCCCCCATTTCCTTGGTTACTTAAGTGACGTTTCAAAATAATGCATAACGAGATTAAGCCAAGTTGTTGTTTCATAATGTGAGTTTTATGTTAAATAAAGTGCGATTATGACATTTAGAAAAGTTTTATTAATGATGTATTTGATAAAATATTAAAGATAATATACTAGAAATAAGCAACTTGTCTCACGTCGTCACCCTAACGATATAGTATATTATAAAGTTTAATATTTATCACATCTATATAGCATTGAAAATGCAAGATTAAAAACTTATAATGCTGTATTTGTTTTCAGATTTCGGATCGCAGAAGTGGTATGTTTTATGAGTCAAAAGGACGAGTTACGGGTAGTGAAATCGAAGGAAGGAAGAGCCGCCTCAAGTGCCGGCCGGTGTTGACTTTAATACAAGTCTATCGAGAATAAAAAATAGTGGGTGTCTCGTGTTAAATGAAATGAAAAAAATAATCGTGAGAAAAATGACGTTATACAAATCTTACGTGACAAAAAATTACGTAAATACTCGCCTACCTGTACTCGGGATACGCTCGCAACTGTTTTGTGTCGCGATTAGTGTTTTAGTAAGCTACTGAGCGAGCGGTTAGCCTACCCTCAAAATTTAAGTAATAACAAGCGTTTAAAGTTGCGCTGGGGTCCAAGCGGACCCCCGCAAGAGCAATTAAGGGTTAACGATATTTATACCTACATTGTATACTCTTCTTTCGTCGTCATCAGCTGTTTTTAGTGTCCCCACTGTTGGGTACTGGCCTTCCTTATGGATGGATAAGGAGAATGGGCCATGACCCACCACGCGGGCCCAATGCGGATTGGTGGGTTTTAACGACTGCAAATGCAGCCGGGACCAACGGCTTAACGTGCCTTCCGAAGCACGAAGGAGCACAAGGTAGTTAATTTTTGGTCACCCATCCCGTGACCGACCAATGCGAAAGTTGCTAAACCTCACCGATCTCAAACCGAGCGCGCGAACCACTGCGCCACAGGCTCCTCCTTCTCTCCTATTCTTCTTTAAGTATACTAAATGCCAGACATGTATTGTTAAAAAAGTAAGAATAACAATTTCTAATAAAATCTACCTATATTTGCAATATAATATCATCTTCTTAAACATATTATTTATTGCAAATAAATTGTCATGACGGCAACACGTGAGTAAAAAGCAGAAAGCTGAATCAAACTTCGATAAGAAAAGAATCACTGCTCCAAAAGTGTAAAAAAAGCACTTGTCACGAAATTAAAGTAAATATTAACCAGATAATTTGTACGATAAGATTATGTTCCCTCCAAATTGTTAAACTATTACCGAATTGCGAATGTCATTTCATCGCGATAAAACTGACGAAGAAGCCAATTAACCTCCTTGTGACGAAATAATCTTTTCTATTTTTAATAGGAGTTTATATTACATTTTATCTAACAAGGAAAAAGTATGAGATCCCATTCGATATGTGATTATTTATGGTATTAACTAATTGGTTGGTCGCTAAGTAGTTCTGAAGTACTAGATACATTACGTTGGGTATTCGATCGTTTATGGCAACATCCTATTTCTACGTAGCATTTGTTTTATTAATAACTTCTTTTACTGTCAAGAGACTATTTTTTGTCTTTATTTGAACTAAATGTTTATAAAAAATTTATATACAGACAGGTAGATTGGATTAGGAATGGAAAACCTTTTGTCAACTCAAGTTCATTATTTTGTATTTAGGAAACTTTTTATTCAGACTCTCTTTAATATCAACTCTACAAGTCATTTGCCATCCTTATTTGTGTGCTTTAGCACATCGTAAGAAACAACCACAAGTCATATGGTTGTCACCATTTGACATTTCGCATAATGCAACACTTAAGAATGTAATACACATAAGTGTTCATATAACAAGCGATCTTAAGACCTAACAATAGCTAACATCATTAAAATATATGTTTAAGACAGTTGAATAATCAGAAGAAACCCATAAAAGACAACTCCTATACATACAGAGTCTGTTACAGACACATTTATGTTAGAAGCAGATGTTGTAAGCTTACCGTTGATTCGTTTGTACGTTTTTGGGACGACTTCTATTTCATTCATTATAGTTACATACAATATTAATTTATTACTTTCAATCCAATAAAAATATTTTAAAAATTAAGAATGTTGATGTTGTTCTCAAAAAGGTGATATTGATCATCTATTATTATTGCTGTGCCAAAAATACTACGAATTACCCTAAAGTATTAATAGAAGATTATTAAAAACAGTGAAGATCAAATCTTGTATAACAAGGGACAGATAAATTAAGTACTAAAAATACCGCGTTTCACCTTTAAATATAAATAGAAGATGATTTAAAAAGGAAAGATTAAATGATTAAATCTTAACGGATCAGGTAAATATAACGGAAAAGGGCTTTTCCACTATTAGTTAAATTACCTTTCTCGAATGCTAGATTTTAAGAAAACAATAGTGGCGCCACCGTTTTGTTTTATGGCAAAGTGCAATATTGATTTTACTGATATACATTTAGAATCGTGTAACCGTATGAGGAGAGATGGTGTCATCTATTAACTATGAAAGTTGTCTTACGAATACTTCATTTTGATTACTGGCAGGTTCAATTTTTTGTTATGAAATTCAAGAAAGGTGCAATTTATCTCTATCTATATACAAATTCACAAAAATAGTTCGGTGACTCAGTAGTGAAAATGTTAGCAGACTGTTATTTTCGCAATCACTATGTTGCGTTGTTATGATGGATATGTGTGTAAATGATAAAGAAAATAATAACACGTGATAATAACAATTAAAAGCAGACAAGCATTAGATATCTTTTGCCGGAAGCACATCAGATAAAGTTAGCAACAGGTAAATTGGGAAAGAGCGTAATAGATTAGAAATGAAATTATTAAAGTTGCCGGCGTTATAACACGACGACATGAAAACTGACACACCCTTCCTTAAAAGGATAGCGAAAGATAAAGAAAACGTAAGCACGATAATTCGTGATCGTGACAAAATATGAGTGCACAACTTTTTTTTCATAATCATTCGGAACCAGTGAAAATTCATAGGTCGTCAGTAAATATTATTGTAATACTTCAAATATTGGCTAAATATTTGATCATTGGAGGAGATCGATTGTATTTAAACTTTAAACTCATGTGTTTGGATTGGACAAGATAGCTCTAGCTAATTAACTGAATTATGTCATTCGCTAATGATTGATTAACTGACTTAATTACCAGATAAAGATTACTAAGCGTCACGTAACATAGAAACAGCAATGGAACTTGATAGCGTTAAGAGAATCATTTGGCAATCAATTTCAATTCCTACTGATGTAACCTAAAATATCGAATAACATAAATACCTATACTTTAGAATTCCAGCTAAATTTGTCAATTGCTACAATGTGCCTAAACTGCGAAACTTTGATTTCCAGTCGCTATAGTTTCAAATCGAAATTTCCCTATTTATCATTTTAGCATGAGCATATTTTCATGACCATAATTAGCCATTCAAATACTACATCTGGAACACGGTACTTCCTATGGATTGTTAACAAGGATGGCAGGCGAAAAGCACTTTATTTATTTATTTAAGGACTGATTTTGCAATCATAGAATTAAAGCTACCATTCAATTTAATTTATAATTAACTAAAATGAATGACAATAGCAAACTATGAGGGATATGAATGACAATTCATTTTATATTTGGCTGTATAATACGATAACAGAGGAATAACGTTTATCTGAGCATTGATCAATTGGATAAATATATTTTAGAATCGAATGCTGAATCCGGTGTGGTCGCGCTATACACAGCCAAAAAGTTGAAATCAGTTCGATTTGCAAAAGATAACTGAAAGATTGTTACGCAACGTTTGGCATAGATTAGATCAGGGTCGATGACCGGAACTCTGACACGTGCAAAGAAAATATATTATTATTATGACGATTGAGGTGGATAGACGCGTCTAGTCTAGCATTAGATGCGTTAGCACTGTTAAAGTAAACTTAACAAAAATAATTTTGAGACGTCTCCAGAAAGTAACAATAGCACTGGTGTTGGAGATGTTTTAGTAGTTACAATAAATTACAAAGGAAAATAACAACAAATAATACATATTCTAAGATCAAGGAGTAAACTTAAGCTCCACTGTACAGTGTGTGTGTGTGTGTGTCTGTGTGTTTGTGTATTTGTGTGGGTGAGTGAGTGTGGGTGGTGTGACTGGTGTGTCAAATATAAATGTTATACATACTTGTAAGCACCAAAACTCAGTCACTCAATGGTAAATTGAGAACGTCTCGAATTCGACTTAAAGCGAAATGTTCATACAACATCATACATAATCATGAATTCATGGCTGAGGTTTGAGAGGTTCTTCAATTCAGAAACTGACCCTAAAAATCTAGAGATAATTATGATATACAGCGGGCTTTTTAATGTCCCATTAGGGTTTTTATTAGACCATGTAAAACATTAGTTATTCTTTTTTTTACTTTTCCATACAAATTAAATCGGCAAAACTGCGCTTATGTATGGGAAAGTGACAAAAATAAATATATATTAGGACAGTCGAACGCTTAACCTAAACATTTAGCATACAGATCTTTGCAGAAATATATTAACTTTTTTTTATATGTAGTCGAAAAGTGAGCAAATTTGTATGAAAATAACGGGGTGCGGTTAGATGTGCCTGTGACTCGATGAGTGTATTGTATATCCGTCTTACAAACCCTACTATTTCACTATTCATTTAGTAAAACAGATTATGTTTTAAAAGTTAATTACTTCCAAAGTTCTCTACGTAAGCTCAGAAAATAACCAAAAACCAAAAAAATGGTAACCCCATCCAATGTCAAACCTTGACCACAGTCGCTTCACAATCGTAATTTCACTTACACAACACACAATTATTTATGCGTATGATCAAGGTCTACCAATGTCATGAAATCGTTTAAAAAGATTTTTAAAAATAAAGTTGTACTCACAAAAACTTGTTCAATATAATTTGAATCTTAAGACAAAGTAATAAGTTTCAATCTTCAATAGCTGTGTGGCAGACGCGTGATCGTTATAACGCCGTTACGTATACTGTACGAAAGCAGGATGTGCGCTCATTTATAAGGCCAGTGGTCTACTCTAGCTCGATTAGCTTGGCTATCTCGAGAGATAGGGAAGCTATAAGTTTTTGAATCACTTCAACGAGACAGAAAATTTCTTACTGAAGTTTGGACTTTGAAGTTGAAATATCATGTATGGCATGACTTGAAAGAAAACAATATTTTTTTCGTTACGAATTTGTAGTCTTCATACAGTATAACCTCGATTGGTGAAGCAAAATGAAAAAAATTACAAGAGTTATAGTTTATTTTATTATTTGTGTGTAAAGAATACGTTTCTGAAAAGTTGATAATTTTTGGGATTTTCATAAATAATGAAATAATGATGCAAATACTTAAAAAAAAAAAAATCAAACGAAGTCAGTTACAAAGTAAATCAAATGAAGTGCTTGTTATGTTGTTTTTGTTGCCCAGATCTACTTGATTGAACAAAGAAAACTATTACTTTTTAATTAAACTGTTAATTACCATGAGAAAACGTGTTTTTGATTTCGATCTAAAATATTTTTACATGACTAAATAAGTTTTTATATACTTAAACATGAACCTTGAAGAACATTAACTACCTTTTATCCCGCAAAAAAAAAATATGGCAATCGATATACGGTAAGACACAACCTTTTGTTACCTACTTATATCAAGCATCACTTCACAAATAATCTTTCCACAAATAAACATAAGAACACTCACATGTTGAAACATATCACATGATTGCACACAACGATAGTTATCGAGCGATAAACGAAACTTATCTCGAAACAAACGCAATAACGAATGTGATTGTTATCGGAAAACGTCTTATAACGGAAATATTATACTGTTGATTCGATAACTACAAAAACTTTATTATAGTATGGTCAACAGCGGAGAGCCCTGAAGACCTATTAATTTGTTAATACTAATGTAATAATGATGAAGTTTCTTAGTTAGTTTGAAGTTGTGTAGTTTGAACATGTTTTAATTTCTAGAAAAACTGCCTGGAAAGAAAGGACTAGCTAGAAAATGACAAATACTACTTTTTGTTGAGAGTGTAAAACAGGATGAATGTTTCTTTGGTTTATCTGTTTCTCTATGTACGTATACGAAGATTTCATTATGTGGCCCTACCTAGAGGCTTTTATCGACACTCGGAGCTCGATAACGTGACACTGTCCCACTCACATTTTAGAGAGATAAGCAAGACAGCATCATGCGCTATATTATAACGCGTGATATAGCGGTGTTCATGCTAGGGGACATGAAATGAATCGTAATTTTAGTAACATAATTTTCTGCAAACCCTACCGCGCAAGTGTCATCGGCATCAACATCGACTTCATTTGACAGATGGATGTGACACATTGCTGCTTCTTTTTGACACAAATGAAAACTTGCTAAAGACTAAGGGCAATATGTCACATCCATCTGTCAAATGAAGCCGATGTAAATGCCAACGACACTTGCGTGGTAGGATAAAAATAATATATTAATTTATTCACATAACTTTGAATGTTAGCAAGAATACAAAGTGTAGGAGCTGAAAATGAGATATCAAAAATATAGCAGTCCATCGTAATGCCACCAACGTGGAACAAAGTCCTAATATTTAGCGAAATCAAAAATAGCATCATTCCAACTAATTAGCAACTTTAGTTCATGTGACACAAAGACTCGAATCGTCTGAAAACCATAACCAACGACTGAAATTTTACGAATCAATCAATTCACGACTTTAAAGCGTGGTATTAGAAACGATATCATTTGAAAATTTTATCTTTCAGCTTTCCGTAAAAGATGTGAACTTTAATATCAAATTGATAAAGTTTAAAATCGCCTGCATTTCAGGAGTTGCGTCAAAATCTATTTTCGTACTAAGATGAGTCAGTTTTCGTGTAACGAACGTTTCGTTACGGAAAAATAAAGGTTTAAATTTTCGTTATATCAGCATAAACTTTATACTCGCGACAAAGTTATTAAAATGCGATATTTAAATTGTAAATCCTAATCCTAACTAATACTATTAATACGGAAGTCTGTTTGTTTGTCCTTCATTGACGCCCTAACTAAACAACCAATCGATTTTGGCACAGAGTTAGTTAAAAGGACGAAGAGTAACATAGGCTTTTATTCCGATAGTCCCTCGAGAACGGAAACCACGCGAAACCGCGGGCGCAAGTTAGTAGTGCAAAACTTGGCAATTTTTTTTTTTATGAACGACGGTGAGTCTCTTAGCCTTCATTATACCTGATGTTAAGTATTGATAAGGCTGAAGATGGAAGCGAGCCTCTCCCGGAATCCTCAGCCACTGAGGAACTGGCTATCTTATCTGAAACTGCTGGAACACAACAATGCTGAAAACATTGTTGTTATGGCGTCAGGCTTAGATAAGATGGTGGTAGCTAGCCAGGCGGACTTACAATAAGTCCTACCACCAACCAAAATGTGATATGTAATAGGTATGTAGTAATTCTGCGATAGTTTGTTCATGCTTCAAATTGCATTCCAAATGAAAGTTTTTAAAACAGCAAGGATTTTGGCCTTTGGGAGGAGCACGACTCCACCTCCAGCTTTATCATTATATCTGTGATTATACTTAAAATCAGGTACTTATGATGAAGGCTAGCGTTCCCCCACAAACTATCACAGTATTACTACATATCACCGATTTGCCAAGTTTTGCTCTACTAACTTCCGCCCGCGGATTCACCCGCGTGTATTCCGTTCCCGTGGGAATATTGGGATGAAAGTATTCTATGTTCATAACCAGGCTGTCTACTATCTGTGTACCAAATTTCATTCAAATCCCTTCAGTAGTTTCGGAGTCTATTCAATGCAAACAAACAAACAATCAAATCTTTCCTCTTTATCATATTAGTATAGAAGTAAGAAAGAAGAAGTAAGTAGTAAGAAGTTTCAACTAACTCTATGCCTAAAATCAACATATGATACTTTGTATCCCGATATTCCCACGGGAACGGGAACCACGCGGGTGAAACCGCGAGCGGCCGCTAGTTAAAAATGAAGCCCACGTGACACAAAGAAACAACAACGTTTAACAGAAAAGAGACATCTGACATTTTTCCAAGATTAACTTTAGTTTACAAATTGTTTACTTAAATGCACCTGTTTTAACTTAGTCGTCATTACTTAACTACCGATTATCATACATTACTATGTAATGTTTATATTTGAGACATGTTTCTGCATAGTTACTATGTATTACTGTGCATAATAGCAAAGTACCTACGTAATATATAGGTAGGTTCAACGTTATTTATTTTGTGTTTACTCAAAACCTCCAAACCATTTCAGACGACCTATCTGGGGTTCGATCCTCGGACAAGACAAATATTTTTGTGCGTGCATGAACATGTCTATTTGTCTTGATCTGGGGGTGTTTTATATGTATATTATGTATGTATTGACAAAAAAAAGGATATGTATTTATAACACAAGTACCTATGAAGTACCGTAGGTTAGATAAATTGGTGTGGTTGCATGAAATTTATTTATTTATTTGAAGAATTCATAATTAGTTTTTGTATGGAAGCAACCCTAAAATCCGTGCCGTGTGGTGACGGCCTAAGAATACAAGTGTCACCACTCCCTTACATGCCTGGGATGTCGTAAGAGTCGACTAAGAGGCTCGACGCATTGAACACCCGTGCGAGAGACGGATTACTTGAAACAAACCCTCTACCAACCCGTTTGGCCAGCGTGCATTTTTCAATGTTCGGTTCGATTCCCGTCTGAGAATTCACTTATGGCCGAGTTAATTTTTTCCAATATTTTTCTATTGAAAAATTTACCATAAGTATAAAAAAAGCATTGAAAATACAAAAATTACAAAATCACAAATTGTCATACTACACTACGACATCTACAATAAATAACATACACATGAAATAATTGTGTCACAGGTACATCTAGGAACTAGAAATAGGAACCTGAAAATTTCAAAAAGCTAAAAATGGAGTCTTTGGTAAAAAAAAAAAAAATATACAAACTGTCTAATATAATTTTTTTTTTATAGTTCTAAAGATTATTAGGATTGGCAAAATTGGCTGAATTTAGTAGTCTTACATAAACATCATTCAATGCAACTTCCAATTTTAAAATTTTGCATTTCTGCGAGCAGACTAAACACATGTACTCGTACGTGTATATCATATAAGATCTGTTTAATAACTGTGTTTATGCAAATAAAATATATGTATTTGTATTAGGATGTGTTTCATAAATAGCCATTTAAATTATATTTGACAACCTGTTTGGCGCAGGGGTACTAAGCCCGCCTTCTGCGCCAGAGGTCCCGGGTTCGATCCCCGGACAAGACAAATATTTGTGTGCATGAACATTATTTGTCTTGGTCTGGGTGTTTAATATGTATAATAAGTATGTATTTACAAAAAAAAAGTATATAATTATGTTTATCCGTTAACTAGTATCCATAACACAAGTTCTTCATGAAACTTAACGTGGGCTAGATAATTGGTGTGTTGTATGCAATTATTTATTCATTATTTATATTATTTGGTCGGTTCCACCCAATCCCAATATGCATTGTATCAATAATCTACTTAATAACGAAACCGATAAGCTAACGGTGTTATCGTAACGGGCGCTATGAAAACCTTTGTTCCAAGCGATATAACTATAAGTACGTACTTATCGTCATACACTTGCATGATACTGGTTCACAACATAATACTAACTTAATATATGGTATGATGAAGGCTAAAAGTCTCCCCGTGGTTCATAATAATAATTAAAAAAAAACAACGGGTTGCACTCCGGGAGTGCCGGCAGAAGTGAAAACCGCTTAAACTAAACAGCAGGAGCAGGCATACAAAGAGAGGAAGAGGAAGAGAAAGGGGATATTACTTCCTCACCTACGCCGCGCCGGGCGCTCTACTCTCCCTCTGTCTTGCGAATTTTCGATCAGGACACGCGTCCTGACGCGACTTTAACATTTTTTACCCATCCCAAAAATTTTAAATTCAAGTGGGCACGACGCCCCGCTAAAGAAGTTTTCACTTCAAAAATAAAAACCTATTAGATTTTCTGTTCGCGTTTTGTAAAAGTGGGATTCAGTTATAAAATAATATATCGTGCTTCTAGAGATTACTTAAAAGGGGGTATGGGTAAAGTAGGCGTATTTTTAAAATTTCTACTAAAGGTTGAAAATTACGGCTACTTACGGAAATCGTACATTTTAAAAGAACATTTTATAAGACACCAGTCTCATAATGGAAAATTTAGATAGATAAACTATATCGGGACCGATTTCGGAAGACTTTACATTGTGTTCAGAAAAAAAATTAACAAAAATTATCTTAGCTCCGATATCACTTTAGACGAAGTTAATCAGTCTGATATACGTCTTAATTGTGATGCTTTAAAACAGTAATAAAAATGTGGTGTGGCCGCTGAAAAAAAAGGCCACTAGTCCATATACAAAGCAACCCGGAAACCCTCTTTAGCAAAAAAAAAAATGTCCTCCACGATTTTGCCTGACTCTTTATTAAAATTCATTAAAATTGGTTCAGTGATTGGTTCACAGGCGTGAAAAGTTACAGACAGACAGTACTACTTTCGCATTTAGGTATAATATTGTTTAGGTCGAAGCCATGCTAAAATTACACATGCTAATACGAAAAATAAACTCTCAATTCGATCCTATCTCCCGTTGGCACCAAAACGAATGCGCAAACAAAATTCTAAGAAACAGTTTCAACTTTAAAATTTAGTCGAGCAATAACGATGAAAATAATATTTCACTCACAATATGCAACCACGCTATGTTAATACTTAGAAACAACATACAACAAAATGCCAACGCAGGTTCGATACCGTACTTAAATTATAAAAAATAAAGAAAACACGAACCAAGATCCGTAAACTTCTGCAAGGAAACAAAAAGTTACACGTCACCGGCAAAAACAAAACACTAACTGAAAAATTATGAAATTCCAAATTTAGAACGCGGTGTGCACGCGTCGGTAGTCGCCGAGCACTGCGGAGGCAGGTTACTACGATAAGCGACGATAATATCGCGTCCGTAGCGACCGTTATACCACGTAACGTAACGACGCCGACAAGACGATGCGCTACGTCAAAGATTAGAGTGCGTAGACGAGACACTCTAGAAACATCTGCGTGGTATTAAAAATGCCGCACATGTTCGTCTTTTTTGGGTAGGTAACAAAAATTTTAAACTTACAATTTAACAACGTAAAACTAAGCTATTGGATAAGATGCCACTACATATGAGAGCACACTAAGTTTGTATTGGATCATCTACGTTTTAGGACTGATTTTTATTATGAAGATAAAAATGTATGGTCGTTGTGCGCACGCGTCGCTAGTCGCCGAGCACTGCGGAGGAAGGTTACTACGATAAGCGCCGATAATATTGCGTCCATAGCGTCCGTTATACCACATAACTTAACGACGCGACGCGACGTGCGCTACGTCGAAGATTAGAATGTAGACGAGGCACTGCGAATCATCTACGTGGTATTTAAAATGCCGGTTATGATTTAAGATCTCCCATCACAGACCTACATCGAGATAGATGAAGAGAGCGCAAACTGTATGAGATCCTAGCATTGTCCCTAGCGACATTACGTCACGAGCGAGATTTAGTGATTTTGGAAATTTTACTGACGAGCTCTTGCTAAAAAGCACTGCACCCACTTTCATTTCTGAGTGAGGCGTGTTTTCATGGCAATGGTCTCAAGCGGACTGACTTAGGTCGGAAAACTTTGACCGTGGATCAAATTTTTGACAAGCAAGGTAGGTACACTTTTACCGTCTATCTCGATATAGGTCTGTGTCTCCCATGCTGAAACTGGGACTGGGAGTGAAAGAAAATCATAGAATGTGACAGCTTAAACCTTTTTCCAATGTAGACATTAAAAGCATATCTATGGACCGGGTAAATTCGGAAACTAATGTAGGCAACCTGTAGTGTTGTGTTGTTGTAGGAGAATTGAATTATAAACATCTTGCCCAGGTCTTCCCCAACATAAACTTACAAGATATAAGCAATTACCAACATTTTAATATCTCATAAAGAAAACCACGTCATGAACCTAAGATAACATTTACGGTTCAATAATAATTTAATGATAAAATATGTTGTGACTTTTAATAAGTATATTTATAACATTTAAAGAACTTAAGAAACGATTTGGACAATACCCAATCTTTAAAACGTATTTAATCCGGGAACTAAATTAACTTCTTCTTTTAAAATCCTACAGAGTACTAATAAAGGCAAGTGGTGTTATAATGTATTTATTTCATGGTGCAACTAGCAAGTTTATTCACAAAAAAAGCACTAAGATATTTGGTTTTTTAACCGGATTACTTAGTTAGATACTTTGTGATTAACGAAGAATAAACTAATCAATAATAATGATCATCATTGTAGTTCAGATATTCTAAAACCATTACACTTAAAATAGATGAAAATTGTGACACATAAAGGCATTATTAGCCTTGAATTGAACTATATCTGTAAAACGTCTGATCTTTGACCAATTGATTAGTGCAGGAAAATGATCAAGGTTGCCGATGTAACATTAAATCGCACGTTGGTTGAAATTACAGGTTATTACAGTACGACAGAATGAATTGTGTATCGGCAAACATCGGATTAGTAATAATTGTTGTAAGACTTGTTATAGCTACCACCGTCTTATCTAAGCCTGTCGCCTTAACAGTAATGTTTTCAGTATTGTTGTGTTCCGGCAGTTAGGACATAAAATAGCCTGTCTTCCAGAGGATTCCGGGAAAAGAGAGATTCCACTTTCAGCCATATCATTACTTAAAATCCGGTATTCTCGATGATAATTAAAAATATATGAGGAAAAATTTACTAAGTAAGTTGTTCTGTACATTCTAGATCACATCAAGCCTGGGCTCTTTTTCACTATGTCTCGTACTAACAAAGTACAAGACATTTTCAAAATTCGTATTCTCCATGACATCCAAAAATTATACATACATATAGTTATTGTACTAGTACATAAGACTCTCAAGTTATATGGTTCTTGTAAAAGTACAATAACTTTAAAATGAGTAAGTATCATAGAGAAAACGAATTTTGAAAAGGTCTTAACCACGTACGAGTTTGGCGTGGTTTGAGCAAGGAATCGCTAAGTGGTCATAATGTATAAGGGCCCAGCAAGGGAGCTTGCTCAGGGCCCATTGGCCGGGCGTTGTTTCCGATGACATACATAGTAAATGTTTAAAAATGAGCGATGTAAGAGGTTATTCGAAGGAGGTTTCAACTCAATTCATAGAGCTGTCTCTCTAAACACTGAGGACTGCGCAGTCTGATTGTGCGTGCTTACTTGGACTGCGCAGTCATAAAGGTGCACCCAAGTCAACCAGTCAAGTTTGACATACTGTGTAGTCTGATGTACATAAAATAATAGAGGCGTTCCATGGTATGATTGCTTTCTTTTTTTTTGTTTGGAAAATCTACAGTGCACTATTTTGACTACCTTTAATTTTTAGCCGACTTAAAAAAAGGAGGTTATTCTAGTAACTTATTAAATGATATTAAATTATATCTTTTTTTTACCTTGCAAAGATGCCCAAACATTACTGAAGAAATGAAATCCATACTAAAATTACCACAGAATCTATAAGAAAACAAAACGTGTTTGATTACAATGAATGTTTATGTAACTATTATGTAACATAACTATTTATTACTAGGTACTGAATAATTTATACAATCACGAATTAATTAAAAACAATGACAACATCAATGATAATTTCATTGTTCAAGATATTAAAATTAATTATCTTATTACTAGTTTGACTTTTGAGTAGAAACGAATTAAGGAATACACTCTCTCTCAGCCATTAAATGACCCCACTGCTGGGGCACTGACCTTTCTAATGGATGGATAAGGAGAATAGGCCATGACATAACCCACCATGCGGGCTCTATACGAATTGGTGGGTTTTACTGCAAATGCAGCCGGGACCAAAGGTAAGTTGGCTTCCGAAGAACGGAGGAGCTCGAAATAAAAAAATTTTGGATACTGTTATAGGAATACACTTGATTCATCTCAAACAATATTACATTCGCAAATCTTACACTTTTTGTTCAAGAAGCCTTATAAAAACCTGTCTGATGTAACTAGGGTTCACACCTGTCAGAATTATTAATTAATAAAGGTCGATCTTTTTTAATTTCCTCTTTTATTTAGATTAAAGCCGGTCATTTAAACAATTTATTGTATTATTAGAAATAATATCTATAATTGTAAGGATAAACAAAGATATCTCTGTGTTTTGGTGTCTCAAGTCCATATGTTAATAAATTGTAATTCCGAATTTATATATACAACTATTAGTAAAAATTAATAGTTCAATAAGTTGACTAATTTAATTAAAAGAACAAATTTTATTACTCAAACTTACCTGCCGATTTATCTATATATGTACTACATTTCTTTTCCAATAAATACTTTCAGTATTCTGATCCGTAGCACAAAAACATAAGTTAGGACCTCACTTTGGAATGAAAACAATAAATGATGGAATCTGTAAATTAATAATTATTTGGTCTTCTTGAATACATTATCTAAATAATTTTAAGTAGATACCACAAACAAAAATACATAATATTAATATAAACTTGGATTTGTAAACCCTACCATCTGTCATTCAGCTAAGCAAAAAAGTATTATATTAGTTTATTGACCGGCAACTTTGGCGATGATTATAATATTAAATATACATCGTATGTCCTGGTAATATGAGCTATTTTATTTAGCAAAACATTAATAAATTATGTATTGTTAGATTTGATATATTACTTATAACGCATCGTCTCAATCACAATGCAACTTGGAGATTTATTTATTAAACGACTGATGTCAATAGCCATATATTTATGTTTTCAACCCACTTCCAAAAAGGAGGAGGTGAGATATCGCGGGATATAGCTAGGGGGCTGCAGTAGAGCGGCTTTTATCGAAACTCGTAACTTCATAACGTGTCTCTGCCTCACTCACACCTTAGCGCGGTAAGCTAGTCAGCATCATGCGCTATATCATATCGCGTGATATAGCGGTGTTCGTTCATGCTAGGGGGGCTGCAGTCCTAGTAGAGCGGCTTTTATCGAAACTCGTAACTTCATAACGTGTCTCTGTCTCACTCACACCTTAGCGCGGTAAGCTAGTCAGCATCATGCGCAAAATCATATCGCGTGATATAGCGGTGTTCGTTCATGCTAGGGGGGCTGCAGTCCTAGTAAAGCGGATTTTATCGACACTCGAAACTTCATAACGTGTCACTGTCTCACTCGCACCTTAGCGGGGTAAACTAGTCAGCATCATGTGCTAAGTCATATCGCGTGATATAGTTGTGTTCATGCTGGCAACCCCGCAAGGGATATATGTAGTGATGTATGTAAAGAAGAATAATAATGGAGATATAGCTACACGAGCTGCAGCTGTTGGAGCATCTATTTGCAGACCTATATCGAGATAGACGAAAAGAGCGCCTCAAACTGTATGAGAACCTAGCGTGTCTAATTCTTCGTATGTACCACGACGTCACGAGCAAGATTAAGTGATGTGGAAATGTTATTGACGAGCTCTTGCAAGAAAGCACTGCACAATCTACCATTTTCTATTCTCAGTGACGCCTGTTTTCATGGCAATGGTCTCAAGCGGATTGACTTAGGTCGGAAAACTTTGAATGATAATCAAACTTTTTACACGCAAGGTATGTACACTTTTACCGTCTATCTCGATATGTATAGGTCTGTGACTCAAACCCTAGGTCCGTCACTGATTGCACTAGTAATAAGTCTAGGTATAAAAACGCACATTAGTACCTATATTAATAAATTATTTAATTCGCTTAAATCGATTAGATCTGCTTTAGTTTTTACGCAATATAATATTATTTTACGTCTAAAACAGTGCACAAAAACACAGAAGGTACATGTTATAACTAAACAGGAATAAACTTGAATCTTTTAAATTATTAATAACGGTGCCTTGTATCTTTTAATGATAATAAAAATTTAATTACTCCCTTTAAATGCCTCGACGTCTAATGTATAAAACAATATTTATCCACATTGTAACATAACTTCATAAAAATGGGACATAGGTAAGTGAAAATGATCTATTTTAATTTTTGTCAACCCTTACAGGTGGTTGAGGATTCCGGGATAGGCTCGCTTCCATCTTCAGCCTTATCAATATTTAACATCAGCTATGGGATTGCGTAAGCTAATCGTATTCATTTGACAGTTCATATTGTATGTCATTAGTGTCAAATTCCATACAAAATGCAGCCGATTGAATACGATATGAACTGTCAAATGAATACGATTGTCTTTACGCAATCGCACCCCAGGTATGATGAAAGTTAAATCTCCCCGTTGTTTATAAAAAAGTAAGCCTCAAGAAACGAGAAATAATTTTTCAATATCTCTAAAGTCGTAGGTAGCAAGCAGCTACATATCACAATCAGATTTAGAATAACTGTATTTCATTCATCTTATCCTACTTCCTACTAATATTATATATAAATACATTAATAATTAATAATGGCAAACACAATTGTCATTGATATTCAAATAATTAAATTAACTAGGGCGGTTACAACCCGATACTCGGGTTCGTAGATCGACGAAAAATTCGAAATTATGCGTAAATCTTTAATTGCAGTTTGTGATCATCACGTTTAACATTTTGTATATTTTATAGTTTTCGGAACAAATAGACTCGAGTACCTTTAATTTGATACCTTACTCGGCCGCGTACTACGCGCCAAAGTCCCTATCGAGTCGTCACAAATTTTGCGAACCTGAATTAAGTATATAGATAGTTACTCTATTGTATTGGGTTAATCCTGTAAAAAAAGATGTAAGTGTAGAAAAATAAATAAATAAATACAATTATAAATGTAAGAGTATGTCTGTTTGTTTGTTACTCTTTCACGCAAAAACTACTGAACGGATTTGAATGAAATTTGGTATGTAGGGACTTCAAATAGTGGACTAATACTTTTTATCCCGATATTCCCACGGGAATGGGAACCACGCGGATGAAACCGCGGGCGGCCGCTAGTTTAACATAAAACTAAGAATGCAAAGCAAACATCATCATATTCTGTTTACATAGATGGCTTGGCAAGGAACATATAATTATGACGTGCGTGCATAATGCTCTGATATAATACTGTCCAGTTAACATTTGGTGTCGTGTGTTAATAAAGGAGCTGTGATTAAAATATCACATGGCGAGTATTTCGAACAGGGTTATGATACACTGAGTGGTATCGGATGACGGAATAAGCACAACATTTTGTAACTTCATATAATATAAGCTTATAGCATATACTGATATAAGGTTAATTTGTATTAATAACTAGCATGTCATGCGTTGCCATATCAAGTAGAGTTTAAAGAAATTTATAGATTTTTTTGACCACAAACTCTCGCGAGCGTCCCTGAAACACCTTTTCAAAATCAGATGAAGATGCACTTGTGACACCAGCTAAATTAAAAAATATGCTGTTTGTGTTTACGTCTCGTATTTCTCAACACTTGTACAAGTAAATGATATGTAAGTAATCTAATTAAAACTAAAACTTACCGATCGAATAGAAATCGGTAAACACCCAAGAGATCCTGAGGGCACTGCAAGCACCCCACAACTGATAACAAATCGACGTACCCTCGTTTTATATAGTGAAAATTGGCACGAACGAGCCAATACGGAAACAGGAAGGATTTGCCACAATTCGAAATCCGAACGCTCTATTAGCGCGAATTGTTCGCGCCCTTTTGTTGACAGTTTGTTTTTTAAATCGAGTTAGTTGAATTGGTGCAAAAAGTTCGCCGCCACCGCAAAAGCTTTTTTGCGGAAGGAGAATGTTTTGTTTTTTTGTTGCACATCAATTGAGATCTATGACGCGTTAGCATTCATTTCTTTTGGAGGAAATTGAAATCAGTATCAGTAGGGAAATGCGAAGGAAATTCGCTGAAAAAAGTAGGATGTAGCGTTTCTTTAAAATTCGAAAATAACATTCAAGTTAGTGAAGAAGAGGCGAATGAAAGGAGAATGTGCTAGTTGATAGCTTACCTGCTTAAATATTAAAAGCCTATCAATGGACAGACAGACAGACAGGGTATAATCGAAATTATTATTGAAGTGAATACTTCTTTAGCGGCGTTGTGCATATCTGAGTTTGAAATTTTGGGATGGGTAAAAGATGTAAACGTCGCGTCAGGACACGTGACCCTGATCGAAAATTCGTAAGACCATTTACACCACACTTGAAAGACTACGTATATTAGTTAATAACAACCATTATATAAAGATCTCTCATTACTACCAACTTTTATATTGATGCCAGGTCAGTTTTAATGGATTTACCTGCCAAATCAAGATGGTCTCCGTTTTCATCAACTTTTTATGAAGATGTGGTCAAGATATAGTGGATTTTGATCGTTATTTTCGTTTTTTACTTCTGTTGGCACACCCAGAATGCAACCCGTTGTTTTATTAAGTTTTTTATTTCATTTTTTTTTTAAGTTAGACTAAGTCCCGTACTTCAGTTTGACTCAAACTAGTAGTGTGGCAGCTACTAGTTTGGGTCAAACCGCTTGACCGAAAAAACGGGCTTTTTCAAGATTTTTTTAAATGTACTGAACCGATTTAAAAAAATAGGACCAACTTGGAGACAAACCAGATCATTTCGATCGGATTTCGATCGGAACGCCTGATCCGATCGAAATGATATGATGAAAAAAAGAAAGAGGTTATCTATTCGTCGCGTATCGATATTATGTATATATATATAAATATATATATATATATATATATATATATTGAAGTCGGTTAAAAATATAGGCGATGGGCTGACTACCTGTCACTAGTTTCCGGATAACATCTTAGATACAACCAATGCCAAATGTGGCATCATTGAGGTAAAGTTACGAGAGTATGTTTAAACATGTTCAAAATCATCAAAATTACAAAACAGAAGATATATTGACATCGGATATTTCTCCTTAAACTGATAAAGATTGAAGTTGGAATGTTACAACATAACAAGTGACACATCGCGACCTAATAGGCGTACAGCCAGAATAATGTCATTAACTAGTTAGGGTTGGCAGTTGGCATATATCAGAAATAAGGGGCAATATTTACAACTTTTAGAATATCAATATCAATCATGCGTTTATTCGTAAAATTTGTTGTCTTTTTTTCAGAATCTTCTTTTAGACATCTGTCATAAGAACGAATTGGATTTTCTCAGGATGGAACAGGCATCACGAAACCCAAGGGTTCAATTGAGAAACTTCCTCAATTTTAAAAAATATATTATTATTGGCAGCCCTATTAATCGTCTTAAATTTTTTGCCAAATTTTCAGAAATCTTCCTATTGGCTATTTCCGGTCGATTTATTATTTTAGAATCTCAAAATGTTTGTTGTTTCGATTCGAAGTGTTTCCAATAACATATTTTTTTCAGATATTCTAAAGTATGACGGTTATATCAATAGCGTGATTTAAAATGGCACAGCGCCTCTTCAACAGCAATCATGGCTCGCCACCAAATCCAGCTCCAGTGGAGTTTTTGCAATATCTTTATTTGTGGGTGTATCTTGGCATGGAGCCCAATTAGTTGACTCAGCGTATGGCAGTTTAGGTTATTATAATTTTCGTTTCTTGGCATTCTTTCTCTTTGGAGAAGTAAAGTTGATTGTGCAAGATTGCATAGGTGCGTCTTGCTACAGTTGCCACCGTGGGAAAAGCAATGATCACATCTCTTGCTTTGATCATTCATTCATTACATTTATTAATTATGATATTTTAATGTTTGTCAAAAGTTATATTGCGACAACATTACATTTATCCGAAAGCCCAATCACTGCACTGGACTTCATCCAGTTCACACACAAAGTGAGAGACGGAACATCAGTGGCATCACTCGTCTGCCGTCCCCGAGGCCGCAGTGGTGCCGCGTGTTTGCCCAGCCACTGCACTGCCAGCGTAGCATGCGTACCGCGCACAGAGCATTTGATATCTGTGGTACGGCGACTCGCTGTCGACGCTTATCTCGCAATGTCTGTCTCGCTCATATCAGTACGGTGTGAGCGGGACAGACAATACGCTCGCGCGGGAAAAGAGCGAGAAAGCTTTGTCGAGGTGCTCATGCTACGCATGCTGGACCTCTCGCTCTCCTCACACAATGCGAGACGCGAATGTAACACCAGTGGCATCACTAGCACTCCATGAGGCAACCTACATACCTTCCAGCTCGTATATAGAACACGGATGTAACAAAGTAACACCAGTGGCATCAACAAATTATGCATTTACAGCCTTCTAATCTAAATATAGAGCAAAACTGTTTTATTGATTTGTATAACACCTATGTGACGGACGCTAGACCAATCATGTGTACGGCAACTTAATTCGATATTCCGGTCTCGTGGAACCTTCATAAGCAACCGTGCTTGTTACATATCATTATGATGTTTCCCTTTCTGCGACAATTACAGGGAGTAGGTCCACATTACGTACTGTTTATTATGATTCGTATGTGTTTAGTTTTCCACTGTTTTTTATTTTTTATTTTTCAGTTAGTCATAAATCTTATTATAGTTTTGTTGATATTCTTCCATGACTAACTAATATATTGCTCAAAAGCCGAAAACAAAAGTCGATCAGGCAGAATGCAGAAACGCAATATCTGAATTGAGTAAGGCGTCAAGTATTACATATTATATTTATAGCCAACCAGAGATCTTTATTGGTACTGTATCAATCAATGCTCCATCATTGACTGCGTACATAAGGATCTTGATTGTACAACCAGCTCCAAGATAATTTACGATACAATCATTGCCCGGGCCATTGACTCCTCGACCTCTTACTTATCACTATGAACAAAAGATTCTGGTGTGTGTCAGTCGGTTCCGTGACGAATCTTGAATAACAAGCAGTGACATTGGTTTAGGCCGACCGTGATTGGATGGAGGTCATGTGATAATTACTTGGGTTAGGGTGACATTTTCTTGAAGCAATGAAGACGTTATTTTAATCACGACTGCGATGTGAACCCAACTTAATAGCAGCTTGATGAGTTGTGTTGCTCAGTGGCAATGGGTCAAATTGTAGCGAAGGTAAGGAACTAAAATCAGACAATAATAAATATTTCGGGATTCGAACCCGTCAGGGCGACATGAGACTATTATAGTTGCTTTTTTCTAGTATATTTTCTTGTTTAATATTTATTACATAAAAATAGCATTGTAAAATGCAAAATTAAAAAGTTATAATTAGATGGCTGTTTCATCTTTATCGATAGTCAAACATCTGTAAAGATGTTTCTTTCGAATGCGAGGATATTTCTCTCATTGATGAAGCGACGGTGGCCAACACTGTAGAAAGGTGAATATACTAGAGAAATTCGACGTGTCCTCATAGGTCTCTGTAGCATAATTGGTTAGTGCATTGGACCGGTCTCCCAAGGATGCGGGTTCGAATCCCGTCAGGGCGATATGAGACTAGTTGCTTTTTTCTAGTATATTTTCTTGTTTAATAATAAATATGTTGTAAAGTCAATAAAATAAACATTTTGTTGTCTTTGCAACACTGACTGTCATCCACGTATATTTAACTAATCGGTGACGATAATTAATGACATAATTAATATGATCTGCATCATGAGTCGCTGGTGGGATTTTTGAAAGGGAAGCCGATGGGAATCGGTATGTATGAACCCTTCGCCACTATTTGTTCTGCCAGTTTGTTGCTGACCTCAAACCGATTATCGTTTCAGATGATCCAATTTACTTAAGAACAGTAGTTTAAGTGCCCACACCAGAACTCTATCTTCTTTAATCATTATAAGTCTTGCAAACTCTACGCTATTGTCTGTTCAAGCTAGCTATGTTGAAGATTTTGATTCTTTTGCAAAAACCTCTAAAAGCAATCCAAAAATTTTAGTAGTCTTAACTGAGCTAAACATCTATCGCTTTTCAATATGACAAAATGTATGTATACTTCACCCGCATACAAAGAGATACGTCGTAGTAATTTGTAATTCTCAGCAATATGGACGCACCAGCAAAGCGTGTCCAAATTAATAGATGCTGGAGTTACAGAATTACGAAGCTGGCTACGGCTGTTCGAATGCTGTATAACACTTCAATTACATCGCCAAACTAGCGTACAATAATATACATTACTGGCCCAGTGACCTACACCCGATTTGACTCATTCACCCACGCACCGTTGGACGGAGCACAAGTGATAAAATCGTCACTGAAACAAATGACGAGCGTTAAACGTAATCTCGATGTCAGTGACGTCAATGGGAGACTGTCTTGTTATTTAAACATTTTCGGCTTTGATATCCCTCGCTGCTAGTGCTAATAATGCTATGTTTGCTGAGGGATAATTGCACGATACGGTTTGTTGAACCAATGGATGACCACGGAAGGCACGGTTAGTCGGTATACTTCATAATTTTTCAGCTCTAAGACGCACTGGCTCGGTACAACGAAACTTCAAGTGGGGTTTTCTTATGGGTAATGCCGTATGCCAGGAAGTAAGCCTTTTATAGGTTACCGAGTCAGAAAATGCCAAGTCAGCCAGCGTGCTACTTATAATCATTCACTAATATAGTGATTCAATTAGCTGATTGTATTTAAGGAGCTCGATGACCCAGTGGTTCGCACGCTCGGTCTGCGATTATAGCGATTAACCAACTTTCGCAATGGTCGATCGCGGAATGGATGACCAAAAATGTATTATCTCAAGCTACTTTAGAAGGCAAGTTAAACTATTGGTGCAGGCTATATTTGTAGTCGTTAAAACCCACCAATCCTCATTGGGTCCCCGAGTGGTGGGTCGCCGCCCTCCTTATCCGTCCATAAGGAAAGTCAGTGACCCAGGAATGGAGACAATAAAACGGCTGATGGTGATGACATTGAACACATGCATATATATTAGTTTCTCGTCTGATAGAACTGTTAAGAGGATATGACATAGTTGAGGATATCGCGGCAAGGTTAGCTCTTTTACCCGACTCCAATACCCCTGCCCGACTCCTATTCCTGACGACTAAGGAAATAAGTAATCATTTAAATATGCACTTCACTGTGTGACAGTTAAATGAACCACTCTTGGCTTACCATGGTCTGATTGTGGTAAGCGGTTTAGTGCGCGGATAAAATGATGTTCATGCTGGACTGGGAGCGAAGAAAAAACATAGAATGCGCCAGCTTGCTTTCTAGTGCAGATAGTAAAAGCCTACGGACAGGACCATATTCTAAACTAAACCTATGCCAAATGTGTCTCCGTTTATGGGTGAATCCTTCCTTCCATAGCAACAAAAATATGTCGACTTTTTAAAATATATCAGTATTTTGATAATAGTAAGTAAGCCTCACGTGTCACGGCATCGCTTGCTGTTAGATAACGCCTGACCAGGAAAGAAAAAGGGGGAGTGCCTCCGCTGCCGGCGCAGGCCGCTGATTTGGGCACCGGCGCTAGCGGGTGAAGCAAAGTGGACTTATTCAAAAGCGAGGGTATGGGGGGCGCAGCCTCTCCCGAGGCTGTGCGCGTTTCTCTGCCTGTCTCTCTCTCTCTATGAGACATAGGGAAGCGAGAACTTTGTTCCATCCGGGTGTCCTCTCAAGTTTTTTTATATTATTACAGGCATTACGATAAATTCTTGTATACATGTATACAAAACAAGGTTAGTTATATGTAGGTACATTTTATGTTTTGGCGCGCACTGTTCATTGAAATAAAACTAATTTGATATTTTGATTTAATTAATATTTTAAATCTTTTCTTAATAATAAAGATTTAAAATAATAATTAAATCAAAATATTAAATCAATAATAATTGTTGCCATAGTAAATGTGTAACCGTATCCGAACGAAAAAGTAAATTAACTTTTCGAGGGTCGACTTATAAGTAGCCAGTCATCCCGTGACCACGGCAGCTGAAAAGGTGCCAAAACGTCGGGAAAATCAAAAAACCCCTAAAAACCTAAAAATACGGACAATTACAACTTAGTTCGTGAAATATAGCGCGTTTGATATCCGTAAAAGTTGTTTTATTTCATGGATAGTTATAATAAAAATGTGAAATAAAATCTGTACCCTCACTCGTTCTTAATTGGTCCAGCAGCCTGTTTCTGGCTGGTATCAAGTCAAATGTTAAGTATTACTGATTGGGACAATTTAGTATAGTAGGTACCTACCTATGCTGTTTCTTTACTATAATCTTGTATATTGTGCGATTTCAACATACCTACGAGTCAAATTGATTTACCTTCTTTTTTGAAAACGGTAAAAAAAATATAGAATTGACAGAACTATGTACCCGGGCCATTATTTATGCACAGGCCAATTTAGATGACTCATATTTTTTTTACAGTCTGCATAATCGGATGTAACAGTAGCAGTGTATTTATAGGTTGTCTGTGACTACAACACGTGGCAATGTACGCGTGGGTTGCTGGGTTCGATTTCTGACATATTATTTGTAAACAATCACAATACTTGAGTCAATATAATTATCTCGAGCGCAACTTTTATCGCTGTTATTAATATAGATTCAACGGCATAGCTTGATGATTACTTATTTTCGCAGTGTAGTAATGATTTAGTATTCTTAAAAATGTAAGTTTTAAATAAGAAGCTATGACTAACCGCGAAGTTTTTTTACGCTATACTTTTACTTTTACCAGGTTTATGGTTTAAAAATGTATGGAATTTGACAGTTTTGATAAGCAAATTTCAGTTAATTCATACGAATTTGTAAAATTATTTTTTTGGTGCAAACGGCGGTAAGGATTGTTAGCTACTAATTTCGGAATCAGATTCAATCAGATTTTCATGTTTCTGATATCGTCTGATATATGAAACTTTTAAGATATAGTAGTATAGATAGATTTATCTCTTATATGTACTGAGTTGTCTTTCCATGATGTCATACAAATGATATTTGCGCATAACGATTTATGTACAGACAGACAAATGACCTGATTATTATTGATCGATCAGTGTCGATCAATCAAAGCTTGTTATTTCTAATAAGACTTCATCTTTAAGTATCCTTGGTTGGAGCATTTTTTTTTTTGATACCAACACAAATCCAGACTTAAATGATGAAGGTCGGGGGAAGCCGCTGGATGCGGGCAGCGCAGGACTGTTCGTCGTTGAGATCTTTAAGGGAGGCCTTTACCCAGCAGTGGGTGTGATGTGGCTGAGATGACGATGACGGTGATTAATGAAGGAAGATCGTGTCATTATCTTTCTTCGTATATTACTTCGCTGCCTCTGTGGTCTAGTGGTACAACCACCGGTATCAGACCCACCCAGGAGTCCCGGGTTCGATTCCCAGTGGGGTACATATTGTATTCGGTTTGGTTGGTGGTAGGGCTTGTTGTAAGTCTGCCTGGCTAGCGACCACAATCTTATCTAAGTCTGACGCCATAACAACAATGTTTTCTGCATTGTTGTGTTCCGGCAGTTAGAAATAAGATAGCCAGTTCTTCAGTAATTGAAGATTCCGGCAGTCACTTATAGGTACTTTTTAAGGTTCTGAAGCCTAATGGCAAAAAACGGAAACCTTATAGATTCGACATGTATGTCTGTCTGTCATGTGTTTGTCCGTCCGTATGTCACAGCCATTTTATTCCGAAACTATTAAGATTACACAGTTGAAACTTGGTAAGTAGATGTATTCTGTAAACCGCTTTACGATTTATACACAAAAAAAAAAGATTAAGGGGAAAATTGGTTTGAACGAGATATAGTTGACAGTTTTAGAAATATAGCACATTTTTCAAAACCGCAATCATTGATACAAACACTATGAAAAAAAAAAGTTATTTATGCATGCGAAAAATTATAGTGGTACTTTGGCTACGGAACCCTATACCGCGCGTGGCCCGACATGCACTTGGCCAATTTTATTATGTGTAACACCTGTAGGTATATCCTGTGACTTGCAATCAATTGAATTGAGTCTCCTTTCCATTTTCAGCCTTATCCAATATTTAACATCAGGCATGATGAGATGAAGGCAAAGAGTCCTCGTCATTAAAAAAAAAAAAATAGAACACTGAGACGGTCGGGTCGGGTCAGGCGTATGACGAGTCTATTTTCAATCCTAGAGCTAATATGGACGAGACGCCAACATACCTAAATAGGTATTTGCGAGCTGGGCGCGTTATTAGGTCTTTTCGTTTCTTGGCTAGGCGATCTTAAGTTTGGCTCTTACTCTATGAAAAAAAAGACAGCAGGTATTTGAATGTTCAGAAAGATAAAATATTTGTAGGTTTTTTTTTAACTTCTATTTCGTCGTCGTCGTTGTCTCAGCCACATAACACCCACTGCTGGGTATAAGCCTTTACCAAAAGGGGGGGTTTGCCATAATCACCACGCTTGGCAGGCGGGTTGGCGATCGCAGTATGGCCAAGTTTGTAGGAGACGCTGCTACCCGACTCCTGAAGGCCGAGTCCCTTAGTCGCCTTTTACGACACCAACGGGATGAGAGTTGGTAGTGTTATTCTAAGCCAACACTACACAGCTAATTTCTATTTGCGAAGTTGTAATTTTGTTTAAGGTTTACGAAGAACGATAGATATACTGCGCCTGTTCAATCGAGAAACACTCACAGGAAAATTAATTAAAATATTGCTTCGTCTAGTCTTTTAAATACATTTCAAATAAGGTAAGAGTATAAATGTTACAATGCACAAACGCACTGACCTTGCACAACTCTATTTTCGGTAGAATTAGCATAAATTATGTTTATTTGTACGACAATAAGTTGTGTTACTGATATTTTGCCAAGTAGTGCCAAGAGCAAGGTGAATTATAGCATTGTATAATCTTTGAATAGAAGAAGTAGAGAAGAAAGGAATACCGTCTATTAGTTTTTTTAATTCAGAGGATAATCAATATTTTTACTGTTTATCTGCTAAATATAATAAGTCTGAATATTTTGTTTGTTCGAATGGGATAATCTCTAGCGCTATACATTATATCAATTGAAAATCTTTTTTTATTTTATTACCAGAATATTGAGGATAATAAATAGGATATTATTTCTATAAAATCATTAATAATAATGTTGATTCCTCTTACCTTTTAAGTAAAATTTCGCTTAAATGCTCAAGATCACTGCGTTCTTGCAATACTTTTTCGGTTCCTGGGTGTCGTAAAAATTTTGCAAAGAATCGATTTATTGTAAGAACTTTGGATATTTTTTATTCAATATTAACCTTTTGAAATAGAAAAGAGAACTAAAAGTTATGTAGAACGAATTTTAAATCCTTGCATGTGCTAGTAATTGTAATAGAAAACATAGTAATATACAGGGTGTTTTTATTCTATGTCCCCAAACTTAAGGGGGAGGTCGTGTTATGTGTTCAGAAAATAAAATAAAGCGAAAAAAATTTTTTTTTACTCAAATAGTTTTTTTGTCATTGTAGCGCTGCGATAAGCTCGGCCCTAAGCCGAGCTTGGTGCACGCTAAATAGTTATTTTTACTATTATTGATATTATTTAAGTTTGTTCTCTTTGTTTTTCATTGCTTAGGTAGGTTTTATACTAACACTTGATAAAATAAAAAAAAGAATAAAAAAAAAAAAAAAAACCTAATTTTGTTCTAAACACGTAACGTAAAACTACCTCCGCCTTAACTTTGGGCACAAAGAAAAAAACACGGTATATACACTTTAGTTTGTGCTTAATGATTGTAAATTATTGTAAGTGGAAATTTTTTAACCGACTTCAAAAAAGAAGGAGGTTATCTATTAGTCGCGTTATAAGTATATATTTTTTATGTATGTACATTGATTACTGGAAGACGGCTGAACCGATTGTAATGATTCAAACGTTATTAGATCAGGTGTGTTCACAAGTGGGTCCCATTTTCTAAGATTTCGAAATCAGTTCAGTATTTTTCAGGAAATGTCAAAAATACTGTTGCAAAAACTGCAAGATGGCAATAAAGTTCACTAGATGACGCTGCTTTTCGGTAAAGCGTTTTCACCCAAACGGTTTGACTCAAACTAGTAGTTACCTACACTATTAGTTTGAGTCAAACCGAAGTGCAGGACTTATCCTAACTTAAAAAATGTAGAAATAAAAAAACTTAAAAACAACCGACTTCAAAAATCAAAAAGTAAAATATAAACCTTTTGTTGGAGTTGGTCCAGCCAAGGTAAGAAAAATAAGAGTAATAGAAGTTCAATGAAGAATTACTTGGCTGGCACCGACTCCAACTAAAGGTTATTTTTTTTGGGAAATGTGTCACACTAATTTAAGTAAAAAATTATGTAATATATAAGGCTGTTTGTTTTCCAACAGAAAATAAATAAATAATAAATCCATACCTGTGAAATAGTGGGAGACTGCTAGGCTAGTTTATTCAATATTACTTTTATTATTACATGAGCAAATGGGCAAAAATATCCATTTATTCACAAAATGTGTTACATTGGATTCGATTTAGTGACTAACTAAACAATACATACAAATACTAATTATCACATGCACCTCAAAAGGCATAGCAATGAACAGGAGAGAGGGACAGACATTTTTTTTTTTCCTTAAAGTATTAATTTAGGTCGGTAGTAACTATACAAAATGTATAGTTACAGTGATGAACTTGTTGGGTATTTTAACTGACAATAATAATAATAATTAATATAAATAAATTATTTTCATGAAGAGTTCTGAATTTTTGGATCAATGAGGTCCAAAAGGGCAAAAATGTGAGTATTATCTGATTATCTACCAATGGAAAGCAAACCACAACTTTCACCAACTTTCTATGCCTTATTTGTTCAAGTGCATAGAGTTAGTAAGTTAGCAAAACTTTAGTAGACAAGTAAATACTAACTGTCCTATTAATGGAAAACTTATAAATTATAAGCTTTTTAGAGTAGTGTTTAAGGTCTCTTTTTTTTTGGGTGAAATGGTTCCCGACTAGGGAGACTGAACACAAATAAAAAAGCTCACTTTTCAATTTGACGACTCTGTACGAAATAAAACAGGGAGAAAAAAAAACCCTTGACGATTTTCTTCTCGATACAAGGTCTCCCACCATAGGGTTTGTGAACCAATGGCGTAGCTTCTTTGACGTTCACACGTGCTTGTAACAGCCTAGACTGAATAAATGATATTGAATTCGAATTTGAATTTAGAATCTCGATCTTAATGTGATCCTGTCAAGAGTAACATAATAGATATATTCTGTTGTTTTCAGGACAATCGTCCAGTTTTAAATAAACTGTTAAACATTGTCAAGATTAACAGTTCGCATTCAGAACTATTATTTACACTAAAGGGGGAAAATATTGATCATACTCAAATTTGGTTAAATTATTAGCACTTTCATTAATACATCATCTCAAAAGCAAAACGAAACTTACCAAAGATTTTGTATTCAAAACATCCATCTTATGACACTTGTGTGATTAAGAAATGTTTACATAGATTTGCATAAGCTTTTGTGATGTAAAGATTAATAAACGTTTTTAATTATCGCTTCTTATATGTAAATAAAGTATAAAATATTATTTATTTACTATGAGGTCGTTTCTTACATTTTAAAGTTGGTGTGTAGAGTAGAGAGTAGGTAGCCGCTATATAATTATTACTGAAAATAGCAAAACATGTAAACTAAATTAGATGATTGTAACTTTTGGTTATCCCCAAGGCAGTGTAAAATAACATAAATTGGATGTCGTAAATAAATGTCATACTATCCTATCCTGTTGGTATAATTAGCTGTTTACAAATAAGCGTACGGCCTCAGACTCCTCTAATAGATGTAATATCGAATTCAACACGGTGCATTACGACATACGACACTCCAAGCAGGAGCGATCCCGGCTTCCAAATAAAGACAACAAAATGACAAGTCCACCATTCTAAAAACTGACCTCTTTACAGTTTCCTCGGCAGGTGAAGCACGACACCAATTTTCTATTCAATTGATCAAAAGACAAAAACCACTAGAAACAACAATTATTGTTTATTTCACACAATAGTCATTAGTTTTTTACGAATTTCTTTTTGTGACATTCGCGGACACGGCGCTCGGCGCTACGCGTTCACTACTTTTATATCGGTGTTGCTAGCTGAAAAAAACTATTTTGTTTTTATGGTTCGAGACTCCGATTCGGACAACCTTTGAATGAAAATACATGACCGGGACTATTAGAATTTAGTATGTACAACGTTATTTTACGTTAAACCTCATTATATAATCAAAACAATTTGGAGAACTGCCTGTCCCGTCCCGCCTGATGCTACGGCCCGGCTTGCGCGTTATCGCCAACTTTTGCTACTTCTACGACAAGTGTCGCGTCGCCATGCAATAATCACCTTTCTGTCTGTTTCTGAAATGTGACTATTTAATTGCATAGCCAGACTTTTGTTAAAAGCGGCAAAAGTTCGCAGCAACAAGCAAATCTGGCCGTAGCATTAGAATCATTGTGAGCCGAGGGGATTTTTCAATACTTTTTTATTTCTTAAATAATTTTACCACTATCGTAATTCGCATAACACATCACATAACAGCTGTTTGAAATAACTTTTTAAAGAGCGGTTTTATAAAGCAAATTATCTTGTAATTACATAAAAAAAGAAATCACAGTTCCTACGTGAATACGTTCCTATGATATTTCTGAATTTTTTTATGATACATTTTTAGAAAAATAAATGTAGGTATCAATTTGTAACAGCCCACTCTGATTTCTCTAACAAAATAGTAATTTTAATAATAAATAGTAATTTTTATAATTTAGATGAATATTAATAGTTTATATATCTGTTTTCAATTTAATTAATTTAATGCATGTGATATTTGAATATTATTTTAGTTAAGAAAATCGGTTTAATTTGAATTTATAAGTAAGAGGCAATAGTTGTCCCTCATGTTTGCTGTGCCCTAGGAGGGCGTCACTTGTACCTTACCAATTCTCCAACACCTTCTGTAACCTGTACTTGCAATAAATAAATAAATACGTTATGTAGTTTTTCAATACAGTGACGTGTCAACAACAAAGACGATGTAATAATTTAAGTTCAAAAGTTGACAATATGGTTAAAGTCCGACTGTGTTGATGATGCCTGCCTATGGAGGATGGGTCATCTCATCATTCATAATTTTAGTAGTCCCTTACGTAACACTTTCGCTGACAGGGATCGAGACAGAGACACAATAGATGTTTTATTGCTATGTACTGTATAACGTATATAATAGCCGTTGACTGTCGGCACTAAAGAATGGGATTGAAATTGAAAATGGCGTCATGTCTGGTTACAGTTTAGTTTACATCCCGCTCGCATAATATCGCAAAACTGCAAGTAGGTACTATTAAAAAAAAAGAAAATAATTATAAGTTATTAAAAGTTATACACATACATCTTATGTTATGGCGCGCACTGTTCATTGAAATAAAACAACTTTTACGGATATCAAATCCGCTATAATTCACGAACTAAGTTGTAACTGTCCGAATTTTTTTTTTAAAGGGTTTTTTGATTTTCCCGACGTTTCGGCACCTTTTCAGCTGCCGTGATCACGGGATGACCGGGATGATGTCATATAAATATAGCGCGTTTGATATCCGTAAAAGTTGTTTTATTTTATTAAAGTTATTTGTCCAAATCCTTTAACGATTTAACCGAGCGAGCACTAAGAAAGGATTTTTTTATATTCCCTCGGGAACCACGCGGATTAAACCATGGGCGGCCGTAAAAAATATAATAGTCGTTACAGGGCTTGTAACCAGTTTGAAAAAGAGCGGTTAATTAAGGTTTTTGACTAAGGTTTTTACTAAAACCGCTTCCGACGTATTCGGAATGAGAGTGCTTCAAAAACTTAAATAAACCGATATATACATATAGATAATAATCCAAAACTGTGAAATGTGACCTACTACTGTCGTCGAGGCGCTAATAGCGACCTTTCGTGTGTAGACATAAGCTCGCTAGTCAATTTACCACTTGCGCGCTCGCATTGGGAGAGCTCTATTTCAGGCAATTAGCGCACTTATGTCTACGTTTGGAAGGTCGGTTTTCGCTTTGCCACTCACAGGATTGCGATAGATTTTAAAATTAGACAATTAACCCCCATTTCTGTGTACTCGCTGCTGTACCGGTTTGAAAATTAACCGGATACACAAGCCCTTTGTACACTTTCTTTCTAAAATAAAAATTGTGGATAAGAAACTAGATCAAGAAATTGGAGTTTAATAGCTAACACCGATTCGGACTGAGTCAGCTCAGCTGCTGCTTATCTGTCAATGTCATCCATCCATATGTCAAAAATCGATTGGTTTGGTTTGTTGGAATTTGGATTTTTGTCTAACGAAACCGTAGCTTTCTATTGTAAAACATAAGATTTAGATAATAAATTAGTGCAAATTAGCTTATAAAAACGCTCTCTAAACATGATCAAAGCTATTTTAGTTTTCAACAACCATGGGAAGCCAAGATTATCAAAGTTCTACCAATATTTCGTAAGTGGTACATTTTGCTTATCATTTTGTTTGATTTTATTGTGTAGGTACAATAAATTGTGCCAGATGTAATGGTCCTCTTTAGTGAAACCGATCAGATAATGATCGGTTTTAGTAACTTAAGCACCATAAGCTGATTAGGATCAAGATATTTTGTATGACTGAAAAATGATGTTTACTGCTACAATGTTTCACATATCATCTTAAAATCAATACTGTAATGAGTATATATCTATATAACCTAATCATTATCATCAGCCATACACGTCTCACTGTCAGGGACTTAGTAATATCTTTAAAGTGATAGGTATTTTATAAGAGAGTCGAAGTTTTTTTTTTTTTGATAATAGAACATGTACTGTTAAGATGTGTGAGCTTTTGATAGCCTGGTGTAAGATGTAAATAACTGTGAAAGCAGCTAGAATTATAACTTAGCAATCAAATGCTGTAGATATAAATTGTTTTTAAAACTTTTCTTGCAATATCAGAAACTCTGTATGAAGACCTATTGATCCTAAATATAATTATCTTAATCGGTATCCTAATTCTAATCCTAACTAGTATTATAAATGCGAATGTGTGTTTGTTTGTCCTTTTGTCACACCCGCTAGTATACAATATTTCAAATATATCATTCAATGCAGGGAATTAACAGTTGTCTGTCTAGCTTAACTAACAATAATAAATTCTTAAAACTGCCTTTATATTTCATAACATTATGTTTTACTTTACAGAATGAGGATATGCAGCAACAGATAATCAAAGAGACATTCCAGCTTGTATCTAAAAGGGATGACAATGTTTGTAATTTCTTGGAAGGTGGAAGGTAAGTTTATTCTACTTCTTGATTTTATTATGTCTTAAAAATAAATAATTAGAAGTTTAAAAAGTTTGATTATTTTTAATCAAACCTACAATAAAGACGAACACACAATATCTAGCCTTATAGCTATTTACATAGCAATCTTTTTAAGGCAATGTTATTTTCTTATTAACACTATGCATCTTAATCTACTAAAATCTGTAATCAAGAACAATACAATAATATAGAAAACATCCAGGAACAAATAGACATGAAATTGGTCTTGTGCAGACAACCACAAGCCACTAGTAGAAGTAGATATCACTGTAAACCAGCATAATTTATATATAAGTGAGAAATATCCTCGGCATTGGAAAGAAATATTTTTTCCAAGTCTGATAATGATTTACTACTAGCGGCCGCAGTTTTCGTTCCCGTGGAGATATTTGGATAAAAACATCCTATGTTTTTATCCAAGCTATCCACTGAGTGCCAAATTTCATTCAAATAGTTCAGTAGTTTTTGTATGAAACAGTAACACATCTATAATACTAGCTGCTGCTCGCGGTTTCATCCGCGTGGTTCCCGTTCCCGTGGGATTATCGGGATAAAATGTAGCCTATGTTTAATTTTCATATCGGTTCAGTAGTTTCGGAGCCTATTCAATTCAAACAAACACACAATCGAATCTTTCCTCTTTATAATTTTAGTAGGGCACTCATTATCAACATCAAACATCGCAAACGCGCATGTATTTTCGATTTTTGTATATTTATAAAAACATGGACTTGGACTAGGTATAGGACTACTATTATTATTATTATTATTTATTTAATATTAGACAACATAGCTCCATTTGTTAGTAAAACTTAAAACTATTTGTTAGTATAGTTACAAAATTCATTAATAAATTATATTCAATAATAAAATAATTTTTTTTTACTTTTTGGAAAAATGTTTCCATCTTTGACTAGATTTATCTCCGAACCAATGATCTATGAGTGCTCAGGTTGGGCTCAAATTGTAGCAAATTTAGTTTGCTTAGCGTAAGTATAGAACAAATATACCTGCAAAACGCTGCCATTACATATAAAAAAAAAAAAAAAAACTGAAACAGGATCCAAAAGCAGCACAAGGTTTTCAGAGTTTTTGTATAAACTACTCTCAGCTCAGGGGATCTAACAACATATACAAAAATAGTAGATACATGGTAGTTTGCCTTTTTTGTGTCGATAATGACTGGCCTATAGAATAACATGATGAAATAGCTGTAATAAATGTCCATTAAATTTCAGTTTGATTGGGGGTTCAGACTACAAGCTTATCTACAGACACTATGCTACTCTCTACTTCGTTTTCTGTGTTGACTCGTCAGAAAGTGAACTTGGCATTTTAGATCTTATACAGGTAAGAAAAAATAAAATTGTAACTTTTGAAAAACCCCCCGACACAAAAAAAAGTTGAAGTTTTTTTTATGTCGGGGGGGTTTTAAAATGTTAAAATTTTATTTTTATTTCATCCTTTTTAAATTACACACAAAATTAAAAAAAACCGCATTGCAATCGCTTAATTCGTCTAGACACTACGAATATTTATGTACAGAAAGACAAACATTTTTTTGCCGCCATTTATTTTTACTGTACCTAAATTTGCCCAGGGTGTACATTATTTTAGTCAAAGCGCCACCTTTGTATCTTTAACCGTTTCGGCAGGCAGTTGACCATCTCCAAAAATGGCCGGATGGATTTTCATCAATCGTGGCTAAGAACCATCTCGATTAATTTAGCTTTCAATTAAAAAAAAACCGCATTGCAATCGCTTAATTCGTCTAGACACTACGAATATTTATGTACAGAAAGACAAACATTTTTTTGCCGCCATTTATTTTTACTGTACCTAAATTTGCCCAGGGTGTACATTATTTTAGTCAAAGCGCCACCTTTGTATCTTTAACCGTTTCGGCAGGCAGTTGACCATCTCCAAAAATGGCCGGATGGATTTTCATCAATCGTGGCTAAGAACCATCTCGATTAATTTAGCTTTCAATTAAAAAAAAACCGCATTGAAATCGCTTGATTCGTTTAGGCTCTACGAATATACGTACAGACAGACAGACAGACAGACATAGGCTTCAAACTTATAACACCCCTCTTTGCGCTGCGCAGGGGGTTAAAAATAGATATAGTGATTTCATTATTGATCTAAAAACTAAAGAATTATATTTTTATTTAACCAATTAGGTAGCTAAATAGGAATATTATCAACAGCGATTTAATGCCCCAGCGAGCACAGACCATCCTTTATGATGGATAAAAAGTATTAGGTGTTAACGATTTTAACTACAGTCGGGACCAAAACACCCAAAAACTTTCTAAGCATAGAAGAGCTTAAGTTAATAAGATTTGGCAACCCAAATTATTATCTCAGACTAGCGACAGTGTATCTGCAACAGCTTGCGACAGTAGGTGCTGACCGCGTTGTTCGCGCCAGATAGTGTCATTATGAAAGAGATTTGAAGATTGCGCATTCTTTGACTTTACGTTAACGACGAGTATTAAGTAGGGGGCAACTGCCAGCGGCGCCAGCAATCGTCAGCTAAAGTAGCTAGTAAAAAAAAACAAAATTATTATTCAGTCTAGACTGTTACAAGCACTTATGAACGTCAAAGAAGCTACGCCATCGGTTTACAAATCTAATAGCGGGAGACCTCGTAACGAGAAGAACCGTCAAGAAACTCGTCAAGGGCTATTTTTTCTCCCTGTTTTAGTCAGTAAGTCAAAAGTCTTTTATCAGATGCGCATCTGTTAGTGAAAGTTGCCGCCGACCACTCTAGCTGCCCCAGGTACACTGTTGTTCGTCTGTTAGAGCCTTAATTTTGATATCCATAAAGCCAGTTTTACAGTGCGACACAGAAGAGTAGAAAAAATAGGGGGCGCCACTAGTCAGTAATTAGCAACCATTTAGCAAGTATTTCACAATTCCCATTTCTTTATACGAAACCTAGCGGCCGCTCTAGGTTTCACCCGCGTGGTTCCCGTTCCCGTGGATATATCGGGATAAAAGTATCCTATGTTCATAACCAAGCTATCAACTATCTGTGTACCAAATTTAATTTAAATCCGTTTAGTAATTTTTGAGATTATTAGTTACAAACAAATAATCAATTCCTCTTTATAATATTAGTATAGAAATATAGATATAGATATTATTATTTATTTATTGTCTGGCACTTGGCACCACAGGTATTCGTGGAAACTCTAGACAAATGCTTCGAGAACGTGTGCGAGTTGGACCTGATCTTCCACGCGGACGCGGCGCACCAGGTGCTGGACGAGCTGGTGATGGGCGGCATGGTGCTGCAGACCAACATGGCCGACATCCTGTGCCGGCTGCAGGAGCAGAACAAGATGCAGAAGCAAGAGGTGGGTGGACATAGAGTTGTCAGGTTTTTTTATCCTGTAATTCTACGGCCATACTATAGTTTTTATCGCGAAGTTTTAATACTAACACGACAAGTCTGGCCAAACAATAGTCACCTTTCTGCCCGTGTTCTGAAATGTGACTGTTGCTTGGCCAGCTTTGTCGTAAAAACGGAAAATGTTTGAAAAATGTGGTGTTCACATAATTAACGACACTAGCCGATTTTCATACAATCAAGGTAATTTTGGAGCCTTGATTTTCTGCCAAGGATTGAACAAGCTATTTGACATTGGTTGGTTCTAAGATATCCGGAAACAACTGTGATCCGCGGGGCTATTATCTATCTTTGCAACAGCAACGCGACAGCAGAAATCGCGCGATAATTGCTTTACGTCACGTATCAACAGTGCGGCCGCTACCGAACAATCGATGAACTACAATGTGCATACATTTAGTTCCTGTTATTGCTACCAAATTGTTTATGGCGCTAGCGTCATAGCAACATGCGGCCCTCACGCTGACTCTCGCACCTAGGTAGAAGCGCGAGAGAGTGAGACGCCGCTATACGAACCATCAGCGAGTGATTATAGTCCAGTCAAATTAGTCCTTAAAATAGAGGTAAGGTTACAATAATTCCCATAGAGCTAAAAATTGGTATGAATGTTCAGAATACCATTATAAATGAATTGTGAAAAGTCCCCATCAATCCCCCTTGTGCAAAAATTTTTATTGATGGTGAAAGTTTGCAAAAATAGGTTTTTCGCGTTTTTCAGCTAAACGGTGAGTTTTACAGCAAAAATAGTTTAGACAAAAATTGTAGATCATCCGATTCTCTACAAAAAATGTATCTACACTTTTTTTCATAAGTATTGCCATTTCCGTGATATAGCGGTTGAAAGAATTGAAAAAAATATTTTATTCGTAATATGCACGTTAATGTTCTTTTATATTCATTTTTGAACCGTTATATGAGTAAATACATGAGTCCCTATGTCTTATACATACAAATTATAAAATTCTTAGAATATAAATGAACGTCAAAACTCCTCCCCTATTTTCATTTAGTCGCATGGCCTTGAGTAACATCTGTCTTCCATTCAATTGTCAGCGTGGCGATGCTCGTATACCTGCTCCGTTTCGAAGGTCTCATACTCAACAAAATACTGTTAGTCGTAAGCATTCCTTCGTAGTGACAACTCGTGGCTATCGCTTATATTTTGTAACAAAGTTTGTGCATTTTACTGTTTTTAAAAAAAAATGTCGCAATTCTGCTTTATTTGTAGTCAACCTTTGACTGAAAGTGGAGTTGTTACTGTTGATCGCGGCATGAAAGCATTAATTGATGCAAGTATTGAAAGAGGTGATGAGTTTTCGGAGTACCTGAAAGACCAGACATCTAAATTCATGTGCAGTGTCGAAAAAATTATACTCGAAAAAGTAGCATTGATGCCGTGAAAAGACGGCGCCAAGAAGAAGAAGCTGGTTCATCAAAAATAAGTCCTCCTCGTACTAGAGCACGAGTAAGTGAAACTACATTTTGCTTCAACCAGTGTTGTTTATTTTGCGGCAATGAATTAAATGAAGAGTTGGAGAAGAAAAAAGCACTGCAGTACCGACGTAAGATTTTTAAAGTGACTACACTTTCGTTCAAAGACAGTATTCTAACTATAGCTAAAACTCGTTGTGATGATGTAGCCAAAGCTGTTGCTGCTCGAATTCAATTTGAATATGATTTAGTCGCTGCCGAGGCTAAGTATCATAACGATTGCTACAATTCTTTTCTGAAACCGACCACTGGGGGTAAAGTCGGTCGTCCTAAAGATGAAGCTACAAATATTGCGATGAGATAAATATTTAAGTATATTGAAAATAGCGATGATTGTCAATTCACATTAGACGAATTGAAAAGTATTTGTAAAAAATCAACAATAGATAACAGAACCATTAAAATGCGATTGAAGTTGGAGTATGGTGATAGAATTATTATTACAGAAAAATCAGGATCCTCAACATTCGTATGTTTTATTGATAGTCACCATGATATTTTAAATCAAGCTTGGTACGAAAAAAAAAAAACCGATAAAAAAGAAGAGCGATTTCGCATCTTAGAAGCTGTAGCAGCAATTATTCGAGAGGATATTCAATGTGCAGTGTTAGATAATTCTAATTATCCTCCACCAGGTCGTATGTTTGAAGATATTGATACAGACATTCCAAAGTCACTGACTTATTTCTTAGAGAAGGTCATTTTAAAAAATAAACGCTCCAATTTAGAACATTTACAATTAGTATGCACGAATATTAGCCATAGTATTATGAGTGCTGTTCGGCCTAGGTCTTTCAAGTCCAAATTACAATAGGCCTACCGGGGAAACCACGTTAAAAAAAAAGCGCCAAGCACACTACCTCATAGGTGGTGTGGATACGTGTGCATATTACGAATAAAATATTTTTTTCAATTCTTTCAACCGCTATATCACGGAAATGGCAATACTTATGAAAAAAAGTGTAGATACATTTTTTGTAGAGAATCGGATGATCTACAATTTTTGTGTGAACTATTTTTGCTGTAAAACTCACCGTTTAGCTGAAAAACGCGAAAAACCTATTTTTGCAAACTTTCACCATCAATAAAAATTTTTGCACAAGGGGGATTGATGGGGACTTTTCACAATTCATTTATAATGGTATTCTGAACATTCATACCAATTTTCAGCTCTATGGGAATTATTGTAACCTTCAAAGTCTTATTTGACTGGGCTATTAGCCAGCAATCACTTACGTAATACCATTTCTATTTTGACGTTCCGCAGCGATCGCGCGATATCTGCGCGATAATTGCAAATTTTTAGGTAATAGCTGCGCGGACCGGCTGCCAGCCAATCGTCTACAAATATGCCGTCTGTTGACAGAATTTACATTCTGCAACGCCCACCTACTCAAGTTACAATTTTGTTTTTATTCGTCAGTCGTCGTCGTCAAAGATCGCTACTTGAGTAGGCTCTCTGGAAATCAGCTGGTGGCATGTTCTACAAAAAGTCGGTAATTCTATTCACAGTTCAAAATTATATTAAACGTAGAAAATTCTTGTTCTGGATACTGGCAACATGACTCTAAATAGAATTTCGCGTAAGGTACCTTTTTCAAAATTACCAAAATGTAGCCGAAAGTACAAAAAAAATATTCAAAAACCGTACCTACCAATTTTCCTTACCACCACAAATGTTAAATATTTTAATTTTACAGATTATATTTTTTTTACGACAAAGGGCATCATCTTTTCTTGTAATACTGAACTATAATAAAAACTCTATCGCCATGTAAAATTGAAAGTAAAATAATAAATTTAAAGCAGAGCCAAGTAAGGTTCTTAAAAAAATTATTTATTTAATAAAACTTAATTCCTAGTGACACCTTGGCAGCTCCGCGATGGAGGCCGGTCAAAATAATAATGTCTAAAATATTACAATAAATTGAACGGATGCGTGTTACAAGTCAGCACAAACAATGGAATATTTTACTAGCTGACGTTGCGACACGAATTGAAAGAAAAACATATTTATTTAAAAATGGAAAAATTACAACGTAAGGCTGGGGATACACTATGACGTATTAAGTTTGGGACACACTGATTGTTAATATAATTATTACTGTAGACACACATAACACGCGTGCATTCTAATGTTTTTCTTTCTCGCTCAGCCCCTCTAGCACCGCTATATCACGCGATATGATATAGCGCATCATGCTGTCTTGCCTACTCAGCTGCAATGTGAGCGGGACAGCAACACGTTATCGAGTTATCGAGTCGATAAAAGCCGCTCATGCTAGCTAGAATGACCAGCATAGAAGTTTTGGATATACATTAAAATAACATTGTATATTTATTTGTGTTCTAGGCCGGTATATCAGCGGCGCCGGCGCGCGCCGTGTCGGCCGTTAAAAGCATGAATTTGCCGCAGCAACTGCGGGACATGCGTCTGCCCGATCTGCCGCAGGCTATCAAGGTGATGTCATTTGTTGATTCTTATCCTTTTTTTTTAAATAAATATTTCTTACACTTCAACAATCCTGTCTGTAGGTATTTACGTTAGTTACAGACAATCCTGTCTGTAAGTATTTACGTAAGTTTGTGAGGAGTATTATTTAATAAAAATACCTACTACTTACCTCATCTATTGTATGCCACATAATTTACAAAATTAAGTGGCAACAGCTATCTTAGCTTGCATAGATTTTTAGATTTTCCTGTAGGAATAGAGAGGGGGGTATATAGAGTTGGGGTCATGTTTACGAGACAAAAAGTATCCTGTTTCAATCCAGGTTATTAAGTATCTGTGTCCTAAAATTCATCCGAATCCGTTCAGCCGTTTTTGCGTGATTAACAAACATTCAAACTTTCACATAAAGATGGCGGTCCGCAGACTAGCTAGACCGCAACTTGCCGACACAGATTATGTTGAGTGACAGCGATTAGGTTAGTGACAGGGAAGGAATAGGAAGGGATGTAGCTACGTTCACCCACTTCGCGACCATAAAACTAAAGAGGCAATCTCGGAGGTCAGGCTGAAGGCACAGAGCCGGTATAGGTAATTTTATATATTTTATTTGTTTCATTTTCAGGATCTGAAGTTCTGACCGCTACAGCAAGGAGCGTACCCCGCTACGCCCGTCGCCATAGCAAACAATATCCTAAACACACTCTATCCACAAACGGAAAAATACCAAAACCTACAAAAACCAACGGAATTTGCCAACAAATTTTTCGGCTCAGAAACTTTGAGCACAAAATTCTCAGAAACTTTCTCAGAAAACTATCAACAGACTGAAGGGATAACTTTTCCGGATTATGAAAGTCGGAAGTCGGATGGGTACCAAGATATAAGCGGATCTACAATGGAGTTTGATTATAAAGAGGTTAAGAAGAAGAAGAAAAAGAAAAGACAAAATAAGGTTGCGTTCCAATCGTAGGTTTCACAGATTATATAATAAAAAATACTTTTTCTCTTATTGCAATTTGTACACAACAAGCATCAGTAAAATGTTCTTTCTTACGTACACACAATAGCAAGCACATCCCTATATCGAGATAGACAAAAACAACGCTTCAAACTGTATGAGAACCTAGAGTGTCGGATTGTTCGTACCTACGATGAAGTCACGAGCGAGATTTACTGATGTGGAAATGTTATTGACGAGCTCTTGCGAGAAAGCACTGCACAATTAACCATTTTCGTTTCAGAGTGACGCGAGTTTTCTTAGCAATGGTCTCAAGCGGACTGACTTAGGTCGGAAAACTTTGACCTTAGATCAATCTTACACGCAAGGTAGGTAACTTTTACCGTTTATCTCGATATAGGTCTGTGATAGCAGGTCAAGCCACCTACTAGCATGAACACCGTTACATCACGCGATATGATAGACGCACGATGCAGACAGCATCAGTATGTGTGTATTGGTATTTAAAAATTTTCATAAGTATAAAAATAGCATTGAAAAATGCAAAAAATCATAAATTATTGGCTGTTGCATCTTAATCGATCGTTAAACATCTGAAAAGATGTTTCTTTCGAATGCAAGGATATTCCTACCATTGATGTGACAACGCTGGCCTGCAGCTTATTAAAAATATAAAAGTATTGGAGAATTTCGACGGTGGTCCGGTCCGCAAGTCGCGGTAGCTCAGTGGTTAGAGCATTGGACCGGATATCCAAAAGTCGTGGGCTCGAGTCCCATCTGAGAATTCACTTGTGACCGAGCTGATTTTTTCCAATATTTGTCTATTTAATATTTATCATAAGCATCGGTATGCTTACCCCGCGTCCATGCCAGATAAGTGTGCAAAGAAGGTTATTGTCCGTTTGTACCAATGTAACCTATTTACTTAAAAACGAGCGAGAGAAATCAATGACGCGTATCGCTAAACACAGGTAAACAAAAGAACCGTGGTACAAGTTGGCCTTAAAACAAACGAAGAAACAAAAACAAACTTTACGAATTACAAATTTAATAGCTGATCGCTGAGAGGTCAATGACCTTCTTTGTACACTTATCTGGCACGGACTAGGTGCGAGCCGGACAGTGACACATAATCGAGGTACGAGTGCCGACAAAAGCCGCTGACGCTAGAGCTACAGCTTCATCTATACTAAATAATATTATAAAGAGGAAAGATTTGATTGTTCGTTTGTTTGCATTGAATAGGCTCCGAAACTACTGAACGGATCCGAATGACATTTGGTACACAGATAGTAGATAGCCTGGTTATGAACATAGGATACTTTTTATCCCGATATTTCTACAGGAACGGGAACCACGCGGGTGAAACCGCGAGCGGCCGCTAGTTACATTAGCAACTACGGCTTATACAAAATGTCAGATTTCTTCAGACAATTTGAAACTCAACGGCTTATTTATGTTAAAATTTTCAATAGACAAATATTGGAAAAAGTCAACTCGGCCACAAGTCAATTCGCAGAGGGACTCCAACCCACGACCTTTGGAAATCTGGTCCAATATTCTAACCACTGAGCGGCTCACTTCTTAAAGTTCATAGTCGATTGGAGAAATTCAGTCTTGTAAATACTTACCTGCTGTTGACCGTACATACAGTTTATTAAGCAATGAGCAATGTATAGTCTTATGAAAACCAACCTTATTTACTTGTGCGATAAAGGTCAAATCTTAACATGTAAATCTAAGTGTGCTGGCAACTGTACCTTGTTATTTTTTGTTTATAAAAATTTGTTCTTAAATGTTCTATTACTTACATGTATTTAGTGTTTTTTTTTCGTGATATTCGAATGTTGTAAAAAAATATACATTCCTTGTGAATTTATATATTCTCGAATTTATATTGTAGGAAATCCTTTGTTATCTATTATGATATTTGTGCAATTAATGTGCAGTGCGAGCGACGACGACGGCGCGAGGCAATTACTTCTAGTTAATATTAACACAATGCATTAGGTTATAAGAAATATATAAATATTTATGTTAAAGCAATACTGCTCTTATTTCTTACTACCTTTTTCTGATCTGTCTCTTAAGCGCTTTTCAGACTACGCTATAATATATAGCTTATAGCTCATAGCACAACGATATCGCTCACCATACATTGTGCTATGAGCTTTAAGCTTTATGCTATTATATTATAGCGTAGTCTGAAAAGCGCTTTGAATTGTCAAATCAGTTAGAAAAGTTCCCCTATTGTACGTACATACTCATTGGAAACGGTCAACCAACGACCGAGACGAGTTGGTACCAAACAACGAAAACGATCAAACTTGTTTGAGTCAAACCAAAATCTATATTTGAATCGGGCCGCTTGACCATTCAATGATTTAGAGACATCTATATTTTTATCCCGAAACAGGATACTGACGACAGTACCTAAAGCTTGCTTAAAACTTATTTGAAAGCAGCACTTTTAGTGAGACTACTCACCGCTAGATGGAGCTATCGTACGGTTGATAATTAGTTCTGCTACTCTGCAAGAGATGACGTTATATTACAAATTAAATAATAATTAAAAATCAAAAAGTATTAAATAAACACTTTTGGAGTCGGTGCCAGCCAACACAAGAAAGTAGAAGAAAAAGTTTTCTTGAAAACTACTGGACAGATTTCGATATTTCAAAAAATGGGACCTATCTGCAAAACTTGGAAACAAACCCAAAGTTTGAATCATTTCGATCGGTTCGGGCGTTCACGAGTAATCGGTTAACATACTTACATAAAAAATACGCGACGAATTGATAACCTCCTCCTTTTTTTAAGTCGGTTGAAAATACTAAAAACCTTTTATAATTTTTACTTGGGCATTCAATAATAGTATATTTCATTACGAGTGCGGAAAGCCTGTCAATGACGGTTCCGCACGTGTACTGGGGGGCTAAAAAGGATGTAACGCGTGATATTGCTAAAAGTAATTCCTTAGCAGAATTTCTTGCAGATCCTAAACAATTCCTCTAATTTTCGTAAAATAGTACATTTTTTTTGCAATATTGCTTCAATTCAATTCGTTATCAGAATCTATTTTGGTGGTAATGTTGCCACCTAAAAATAATAGAAAACCGTACTTGATAGCAAATAACCGGTGTTCATTTTTAATCAATTTTTATTATTAAAAAAGATGAAAACTGTTACTTCAACTTACTAAGTAATATTTATTAAGGAATCTAACCAACAAACACAGAAAAGTTAAATTAAAAGTACAAACAATGAATGTGAAATAGTCACAATTTTATCTTATAATGGCAACAAGCTAAATATCACGTGACACGCCAAACGTCAAATTGACGTCGAGCAATCAAGTCAAAATATTATATTATTTTGTTTTTATGTAAACTTTTATAAAAACTTCAAGTTTAAAGCTCAGTTTGGAATCACTTATTAGATGAATCTCGGTTTCTTGTATACCTACTTCAGCACATTTCAAATATTGTTTTTTGGAACATTCTTTCATGGAAACGACTGTCTACTTTGATGTATCGAAAAAGTTTCTAAACAAGTAAGTTAAACCTTGTTATGTACCTTAGATTGTACGTTAAAACGAACTACTTCGGTCAAAGAAAGGGCTAACATTGTACGCCGCAAGTTGTGTATGAATAAATATTTGTTGTGCTTGTGCTACAAGTTCGTAGGTACCTACCTACCGCTATAATACAATTCTTATGTTTTGCAGAAATAACATGGCCCTAGTCCATTTTTGGAGTTTAAGGAGATATTCTATTGGAGTTACAAGGATAGTATAAGAAACTACAGAAATAAACCTCGAGGTAAAGTGCCGGAAAGAATTGACTAACCTATCTATTTTAAAACTGAGGGTTTTGGCACATACAGCAAAGGAATGGTCCATTGTAAGTACTCATTTTATAATAATGGCATGATAAATATACCTAGGTATTCTGTTAGGTATTGATTTTTTGCAAATATTTACTCCAATCTCGAAAGTAATTTCACAGTTCATTACTCCTATTATTCATAATATGATAAAACTTGATATTCTTTTCATTTGTATCTTTTGAATGCAATATAGGTAGGTAACATCATTATTTTTGAATGCTAAATACAATTTTACTGATATAGGTATGTAATTTTGTCATTAATACATATAATCATTGTATGCTTGGTTTAACCACAGAATACTTAATAGTACAAGTACAACATACATTTGGTATCATTTTGTCTAATTTGATATAATTATGTACAAACAACAGATTAATTATTGTAAACTTATTAATTTCATGATCCGTTGAAAACTATACTCCATTAGTTATAAATCTTAAGAGCCGCTAGTAGAACTAGTATCTGAATTTTGAGTTTTCAATTGTAGTTGCTTACATGCTGTAAACAACAGGAAGTCTATTAATATTGGTATTTCACATGACTATATTACTATATCAAAATGTATTTACATGCTATCAGAGATCCTTCCGAAGCAGTCATTGAAATTTAAGCTAAGTTTAAATAAATGTATTTTGTTTCAGCTCGCTTGCTGCCGACTCTGATAGATGAGGCGCAAAGGCGATACTGTCTCAAGTTGACCCGGAGAGGACTGTGCTCGGGCCTATTAGTGTTATCAAATCTTAGGTGAATAGTTGGCCGAACCATGGGACATCTGTTTGATTGCTATTTTATGAAAGATGTTTTTTATTATATTATTTTCTAGGGCAAGAAAGCAATGATATATTCTCAAAAACTTTAATATTTCAAATAAGTAGTATTGTTTTGTTATGTTATATTATAATTTATAAGTTATCCTTTAATACATATCAATATTAACTAACAGTGTCTTTAGTATTTGCTATAAGCATAAAAATTATTAAACTAAGTTTTTTCAACAATGATTTCTTGATTATTTTTAATTAGATTAGCTTTTATTGTAGAACTCGTAGTTATTAGTGGCTCATTATTGTTATTTAAAAAATAATTTGACTTTAAAAGTTAAATATGATTAATAATTAAATGAATTACTTAATTTTTACCTATCATTTGTAGACATACCATCATAAAAATGATAGGTACAAATAAAAATGAGGTAGTAATTAATTTTATAAGTTAAAGTAAATAAGTACTTGTAATAATTTATAAATAATAAAAAATAAAAAAATAATAATTTATATAATATTTAAAACTTATGAGAGTCGACTTGAATATTTTAAGATCCAAAGCCTCAAGCATAGAAGGCTCCTTTTCGATAGCATGTTTTTGTACAAACTAATGAATGGAGGGCTGGATTGTTCTAACCTTCTGGATCAGATTCAAATCAAAGCTCCCAAAAAACTGCCTCGGGTTAGCAGGTTCAACATTTTTGTACAGAAAAGTGTTAAGAGCAATCTGGGCAGTCACTCAACTTTGAATAGGATCCAGAAGCAATACAACAGCTTATCCCGGTCAAATAATTCTGAAGACTTGGACATATTCCACCTCAGCCTGAGAAAATATAGAGAAATTGTTAAATCTATTATTAGTAACGTAAACCCCAATTAAATTAAATTAAATTAGATGATTTTGTAACAACCTGATTTTAACCTTCCGCAGCATGTATTGGATTTTTACATTGTCTTTTTTATTTTTATTTTTTGAAGTTCGTAATTGCATGCCGTGGCTGTCTATAATTAGAAACTGTACTTAGACTAAGATTCTACATTTAATTTATTACATATTGTTAGTACATGTTTTTGTTGACTGCCCAATAAACAAATAAATAAATAAAACTCTGGCATTGATTTTGTTATTCCTTAGAATTGATCAAATAGTAATTTCTGTGTAATTGTTAGGTACTTATGTACATAGAGTTTATAAACAAAATACATAGCTGTAAAATCTCTTCTTATGCATGATAGACATAATTGTTGGGTTCTTATTTGTAATAAATAATATGTTATATTTGATTGAAAATAAAACATTAGTAGAAACCCATTTTTTATTTACTAAAAAATAAGAAAAAATCTTAATCTTCTAACGAGCAGCTATATGGTCATCCCTCCTCGCTGTAGTGGTAAATAATAATTGTATTCCTTATGTGCATATTTATGGCAGGCTGCTCCTTTTGGGGTGTTAGTGGCTACGAAAGCATCCTCATCATTACAAATGTGGGTCTGTGCAATAATATCTGAAAAACTAAAACCAATCTTTAGCTTTTAAAGGTTTAATAAATAGAAGGTATCTAAGCCTACAATTATTTACAACATAAATAATTATAACTTTTGTGTGTAACATTAGAAGATATCTACTTATTTTTAATGATAAAACTTGTAAAGTTGATGCTTTAAGTATTTAAATTTTAAGTATTCAAAATGTGGGTTCGATGTAGAGAGCCTACCTCTATACCTACCTATTCTTGTACTATTTTAAGCATTCAAGGAGTGATAGATATCTATAAAAGAATCTACTTAGAAAAGCACTTAGAGGCATATAATAACTCGGAGAATTTAACCACTATAAGGTAAGTCACTAGTAGTAGTAAAATGTAGTATTATGTACCTATTTAGTTACTTACCTTGGAGGAATTCGTCCAAGCTTGGAGGCAGTAGGTCTTTATTGGCGTCAATGAGACGAAAGAAGCCGACGAACTCGGTGTCTGGTACTTCGAAGAATAATTCGATTCTTCACATTGCCACACTTTGTCTACAATATATTAAACGCTCCTTAACACAGGCATTCTTCAAAAAGTGTTCGTAAAGTGGTAACTTTGTTATATCAAATAAATTTTATGGAAAAAACACACAACATGTACAAAATGAATTGTAAGAAGTTGCTCCTTAGTATCTTTTTGTAATTCTGTTAGTTGACGCTTGAGCAATTCCTATTTTGTGGAGCATTTTACGCTTTTCCATACAAAACTGTCACATGAATGAATTGCAAAATATGAATCAAATTCAATTCCTATTGTGAATTGCGAGAAAAGTGCCATTTTACGATTCTGAATCTGAATTGTATTATGAATCTAACGAGAATTGCAAAATCCTTGCTTTTTAACCCCCCTGAACAACTATTTTTAATACAGTTGCGAAAAAATGAAGCAATTGAATAAAGAATATTTTTGGAAAATGGCGTCAACCGTAAAAGATTTTTTTGTTTTCTTCACCCATTCTGGGTAGACAAAAAAATATATGTTCATACAGCCAAGTCTTCAGTAGATTTTTTTTTATTGATATGCAATTAAAATGAAATTTAATAAGATGAAATGAAATGAAACCTAACCTAACTCATTGAATCAAATCATTCAATCTGATATGGAAACAAATTAGTAGCTTCTTTTTAGAAATTTTTGCATGAATCATAAAAACTTATATGATTTTTTTTTTGTAAAAACTTCGTGGTTGGTTTTTTCTTTTTAATAGACATTATTTTGACAGTTGGGAAAGAGAACGCACGAGTTCGGAAAGGTAAAGAAAAAGCTCGAGTATGTAATAGCCCACATCCCGAACGCTATTACGTCCCTGTAATACGCCACTTTTTGAGCAAATGTATTAAAACAATATTTTAAGAATTCTTTTCAAATATTATAAATTTAAATTATTTAATATTTTGCGCATAAACAGGGGCCAAAAGTATAGTTTGAATGATATTTCATAGCCGCAAATATTACCAACTAGACTTAAGCGCGTGCTACGCACGTGTGCAATCTCTTCAGTTTTTCAAGTTTTGAAATAAAACTCCTTTTACGGATATCAAACGCGCTATATTTCCACGAACTAAGTTGTAATTGTTCGTATTTTCAGGTTTTTATGGGTTTTTTTATTTTCCCGACGTTTCGGCACCTTTACAGCTGCCGTGGTCACGGGATGACTAATATGGTGGAATATGATGGAAATATAGCGCGTTGATATCCGTAAAAGTTGTTATATTTCAATGAACAGTGCGCGCCAAAACATAAGATGTACGTGTTTTGAAGTTTTTCTGACCTTTTAAAAAAATAATTATATTTTTCCGGCCGTCTACATTTTTTTTGAGATTTTTGAAGCTATTAGTGAAGGCTGTAGGTGTTATCATGACGCTGGAGGGAACATTAGAATGGATAACACTGGCTTTATAATATAGAGATAAGTTATGTTGGTCGTTGAAATAAATTTGCCATAATTTATGATGTAAGTATTTTACTTATTTATTATATTGGTCGTTTGTCAAAATTGACAAATATAAATTCTTGTTTAATTAAGGAAAAAACCGGCGTAAAAAACATTTTTCTCCTGCACTTGCGCCAAATACTCCATAATTTCGGTTGTAAGTATCTAAAACAATTTATTTCTATTGGTAGCGCTAGTGTGCGTATCGAACCACCTTAATATAAAGAAGTGTATCGTTATTATTATCGAGCCATTTATCAGCTAGGGTCTAAAACATCTCTTAGGGATAAGTTCAAAGAGATAGGTATATTAACAGCTGCATGTCAATTTATTTTGAACTGTATAATTTTTGTTCGTCGCAATCTATCAGAATATACCAAACATAGTGATGTGCACAATCTTAATACGAGAAATAAAAATAAACTTGTAATGCCTCGATACAGGCTAAAAAAGGTTCACGGATCTTTCTTGGGTCTAGGTGTAAATTTTTTCAATAAAATTCCACAAAGTATTTTGGATTTGCCTTTTGAAAAGTTTAAGATTCATGTAAAAGATTGTTTACTAAAGAAAGGATATTATACTATAAAGGATTATTTGAATGACAAAACAGCTTGGTCATAAATGTTTTGTTTTATTTTTTCGAAGTTGTAGCCGTGTCATTAATTTGTTTAGTATAGTATTAGATTAAACTTTTAACGCAGGTAGCTTGAGTATGTCATGCTCTCTTTAAACATTTCTACGGTGGTGTCGTGTGAGGCGGGTCGCTACGTTCCTTAAAATATGGTTGAGCGAAGCGATGGCTGGTTTATGCGTCATGCTCGTGAACGGGTGCTGCCAGTGGGATGGGTCTGCTCTTGTCTGATTGTGTTAAAATGTGTTGAGATATTTACATTTTTGTTTCAATTTTATAAATTCTATGTTATTTATGATGTTTTGAATTGAGAACGTGGCACTGCTTGATCAGAATAAATAAAAATAAGTAATGTTCTCCAATTATTGTAATTAAGTATATGAAAGCCATTATTATTATTATTTTTAATTTACTTTAAATACGCTTTATGATTATGACCCAGCTGATGCGTCTTCCAGTAACATTGTAAGTTGCGTCTTATATTAATGCACTTTTATCTTTCTTTTTTTTTGTTTTTGCCATTGTATTTTTTATATTTATACACTTTAACATAAGTACCTGAAGTACGTCATGCTCACTCAAACGTTTCTTCGGCGGTGTCGTGTGAGGCGGGTCGTTACGTTCCCTAAAATATGGTTGAGCGAAGCGATGGCTGGTTCATGCGTTATGCTCTTGAACGGGTGCCGCCAGCGGAAATGGGTCTACTTCAGTCTGCTTGTCTTAACGTTGTGCTTAGAGATTAAATATTTTCATCTAAAATAAATTACTATCGACCTGTATGATGTACGTCACAACTTGCAGTACAGTAACCTTGTTATGCGAGAAATGTTAAATGTAAGTCCTTCCTTACGAGTTGAAAATTGTTTACGGTTAGGATAACCATAAAATGTAATATTATAATTAGTATTTTCTTTTGTGATGGAAATTGACCTTACTGATATGTTAAGCTCACTTTTCAATTTGACGACTCTGTATGAAATAAAACAGGGAGAAAAAAATAGCCCTTGACGAGTTTCTTGCCGGTTCTTCTCGTTACAAGGTCTCCCGCCGTAGGGTTTGTGAACCGATGGATTAGCTTCTTTGACGTTAACAGCCTAGACTGAATAAATGATATTGAATTTTGAATTTTGAATTTTGTTATTTGGTTATGAATCATATGTTTATAGGAATATATTTAAAATAAGGATAACTATTATAAAAAGAAAAGATATTCATTCACATAACATAAGAAATAAAAATAAATGATTACTACCCCAGTTTCGACTTAGTAAAGTAAAAAAGCAAGGAGAATATAATAAAAGTGTTATGTTTAATAAATTGCCGATAGCTTTGACGAACCTAGGGAATTCAAAATGAAACTAAAATTCTTTAACCTAGATATTAGGGAATTCAAAATGAAACTAAAATTATAATTTTTTTAAATGCATTTACACAATTAATGAATTTATGAATATGTAGACTGCAGCTGAATTTTTTTGTAAATAATATTCTTGTTTTTAAATTATTTATTATTATTTATAAAATTGATTATTTGTATATTGATGATTGTTTTTTAGCTGACCGAAGCCGTATTTTTAAAGTAATTAATATTATGTTGTATATTTTAAATTATTTATTATTATTTATACTATTGATTAATAGTATTTTAATGATTGTCTTTTTTAACAAATTTTGAATTTGATTTTATGTATTTGTTTTATGTCTGACCTAGTGTAACTTACTATGTTACAAGGTTAATAAAGAAAAGTGAAATATGAAAAAAGTTGTTTAAATATGCGCTATACCTTACTCTACAAAACTTGCCAATACCAAATAAAACATCTACGTACACCAAAGTCCATCTCTCAACAAAACTTGCATGATTGTAAGGTAAATTATTAGATTTATGCAAAGTTTTGACTTGCGAGTTTTTTCGCAATATGATATTAATAATATCTAGCGAGACGACGACTTAGGTGGACTGGTTCAAGTGGGCATGCTGATCATCGGTTAATTTTCCACAGGATACAATATTATATATTGTATGATGAACATTAATAAGTATTTGTGATCAGATCACGTGTCCTATAGCGACTTTAAAAATTTTTACCCATCCCAAAAAACTCTGATGTGCACAACGCCGCTAAAGAAATTTTCACTTCAAAAAATACTAACTTAAATACTAACAGCTGACTCGCCGTCACCCATATCAAATAGTTAGGGGTTTTCGTGGTGCGACATAATGTTTAATAATATGTATTGATTCAATTAATTAATAAAATTTTAAAAGTTGCTAGGTAGGTAGGTAGTTTGAGGCAATCGAGGAACTTCGCGAGAGTTTTTTTGCGAAACATTATTTTGTTAAGTGAAAGTGAAAATGAAATAAGTGTAACTATTAATGTTCTATTATTTGTGATATTATTATTTTCTGTATTACTATTAATATCACAAATAATACTAAAAATATTACTATAATATTACAAATAATATTACTTTTTTTAAATAACGCTCCCTGAAAAAACTCTAGGTCTACCAGGAAGTTTCTTGTACAACATTTTGATTGTCTCCAATGTTTTGGGGACCTACCGCTATCCTCATTCATCATTTTACACGTCTCTATCGAATACATCAGTTAGACTAATTTTGTGTCAATTTGAGGGAAGCAGCGGACCTTTGTCATACAGGTTTTTGAAAACCTAGCACAGAGGTCAGAAGCCTTAAATAAGATAATTTCTGTCTTTCTATTGTTTAACTGCACAGTGGCGGCGCTAGACCACACGTGGACGTCGGCGACATCAGGTTTGCGAGGAAAAAAGAAAGAAAACGTTAAAGTACCTACATGAGCCGAATTAAAAACTAATGTACTTAGAAGTTTTATTGTTAATCAACGGATGGCAAAATTACACAAATAGCCTCCCTGATTTTTTTCAGGTTTATATGCTATAGCTAAGTCTAGCCGCTAATATAACTGATAACGCAGATCTGCGTTATCAGAGAGACTATCTATAATCTTTCTTGGCTCATCGTGCTTCTCAAGTAGGTCTTATTCAATTTTAACTCTGGGAAGATTCTCTCAGCTGAAGCTGTACTGACTACTGACTGGAACTGTAAGTGTGAATATTGTGAGTTGAAACTTTTTTGCGAGGCCCCCTCAGGCGCGAGGCCGTCGGCGGTCGCCGACGTCGCCGACGCCTAACGCCGCCACTGTTAATGCATCACCAAAACTTGTAATTGTGTTTTTTGTTATAATACATTTTTTATTTTTATTATTTTATCTCTTAGCGCAATATTGTTGCAATCTTAACATGCTATTTCGTACTACGAATCTCAAGTACCTACGCTTGTTCTTTGACGGAAGTTTTGTTACGTCATCGCTCAATCATCGCCTCCAAAGTGTGAAGTGTGTCAAAATGTGACAACTTCAATAAAAAACAGAACGCAAAGATATGATTCCTAAGTCATGATGGTTTCAAATAGATAGGCCCGCGAATAGTGACGAGTCTTTACATTTTCATGCATTTAAGCCGTGACCATTAAATAAACTTTATATAATAAACCATTAATTAAATTTATGGGAAATCGGCACGACATTAAATGTTTAATCGTTTGTTTGAAAGCGGCACCCGATGACAATATAAATTCAATATTTAACTGGCGGAGGTTTTATTTATTGCTTTATATAGAAATAACGTAATTTAATATTTCATTCTTTTGAAGAAAAGTGATTAAATGAGTTTTTGTTACAACGTCGGTTCTAAATATTTCGATGTTAAAACTGATAAACTAGCTTCTTCTTCTTTTTCTTATGGAATGGCAGTGCCCTTTTGGATTTGGCCAATATCCAGTGCTTATTAACTAATAGAAAATGTTATAGAAATTGTACGGTAGATTGAGTTAAAATGGTGAAACCCCGAAAAACTAGCTGTACGGAGTTCATTTGTTATTCCTGAATAACAAATGAATGTTAATCAAATAAGAGAACGCAAGCAACAAAATTCTCCTATAATTGTTGGCTTATAAGACTAAACATCTTATAGCATACTAATAGACGCTTTGATAGAGATGACTGATCTTATTAAAGCAGCTTAAGGGACGATTTGCGCTACAAGCACTTTCGATCCAATTACGTAGTCTTATAAACGTTTACAAAACCATCGTATAAGACTATTTCGCTGCAAGTACTTTCGATCCTTTTACGTAGTCTTATAAACGTTTATAGGATTCTTATAGGACCTAGCCGTGTTATAAGTGCATGTTTTAAGATTTGTAAGCACAGCTCCTAATGCATTTAGTAAGACTTATTTTTTTGTTATTTTTTTTAATATTTATTTCAGACAAGGTCATTACTCTTGTTAACGTTTTGTTTTATATTTCTATTAGAAAAGTTCTCCTTTAAACGCTTGTGTATAGCTTCTATAAGACGAAGTTATTATAAGATGGATTAGTCTTTGTCGTGACTGCTAATGGATCACTAGCACCAAACTTGCACGTCCTGCTGCTATTGTAAGTAAGATTCCAATTGTGTCCTTAATTAGCCGTTACTAGAGTGATCATTATTGATAACAATGATTGTTATTAAATTTAGGGAAGATTCTGTGGCCTGTAATACAGTTTTAACTTTCACAGGCTACAGGGAATTCACTATTTAATGTTTGCACTCTGTGATGAAATAAAATAAATAAAGTGACTATTACTAAATATAGTGCCTATTACTATTATGGGAAGCTGACCGGTCGCCGGGCTCTTAACACATTCTTGGACGCTGATTGAGACTCAATAGAATTTATATTTTTCTGACAGCTATGGCAGTTGAGTGTCCGCGAAAGGATTAAGATCACTGACCTATATCAAGATAGACAGTAAAAGTGTACCTTGCGTGACAAAAGTTAGATCCACGGTCAAAGTTTTTAATCTCTATTAGTTGATGTATTGTTGAGCCCCGGCGGCATATTAATCAAAACAAATTACTTACCAACTTAAAAATATGAGGCAAAACATTGTGGTACACCTAACCCTTAAAAATATAACGTGCTATCTCTCACTCAATGCTCTAGTATATTGATAATATAAATATTCACCCATTCTTTTGTCGACGAAAACATGCAACTTTCAATGAAATACCCACCGCCGCTATTCCTCGTAAAAAGAAGTATATTATCCATTGTTTATCTTCAATGTATGCGCTGAATGATTGGCTGTCAGTCTTGCGTATGCATCATCGTAAAGAAACTGGGCTAAAAGTAGCAACTGTTACATAATTATAGTCCAAATCTAATATGAACGACCGTTCTGGTCATTAGACTCTTCAGATTTACAGAAATAACAGACTGTGCGAGCACGGCCTAAGCCGACCTAAGTCAGTCCGCTTGAGACCATTGCCATGAAAACACGCGTCACTCAGAAACGAAAATGGTTAATTGTGCAGTGCTTTCTTGCAAGAGCTCGTCAATAACATTTCCACATCACTAAATCTCGCTTGTGAAGACACGTAGGTACGAAAAATTCGACACGCTAGGTTCTCATACAGTTTGAAGCGCTCTTTTCGTCTATCTCGATATAGGTCTGTGGTTAAGGTTGTGTTTTATTTTTACCTCAATGCAAGTAATAAGTACAAATTACACAGTATCTACCTCAATAATAATTTCAGTCTCTTTTCTTTGTTAAAAGTATATCGTTTTAACTTCTGTGGTCGTTGGTTGAATGCGATCAAATATTGACAATTCAGTAAACCGCAGAAATTGTATTGATGGCTTAAACTGGCAATCCGCGACTACCTACTTACATCTTTTATTGAACAAATTGTATGCAATTCATATTTTTTAAACCGTGAGAAAGTACAGAAGCTACTTAAGAACTGAGAACTTTGATTTAACAGTTATTGAAGCTGATATTGTGAAAAGGTTATTTTATCATGAGCAACGCGGATATACTTAGCCTTCATCATACCTGAAATTAAGTATTGATAAGGCTGAAGATGGAAGCGAGCCTCTCCCGGAATCCTCAATCACTGAGGAACTGCAGCTCTATTTTTAAATCGCTTCGTTTCTACTGATTTTCGTTCAACATACGAATTTCCATATTTTTGAATCGCTCGCTGCAACGAATGCCCTCCTCCCAGTCGTTGCAGACGAGCGAAATAAAGCTAGCGACGCGCGACTTAAGGCGGTACCCTGACCGAAAGTGGCGCCGCGTTGAATTTTATTTAATATCGTAATTCTAATTCACAATTTTAATAAAACTTTACGTGGAATTTTTAGAGCCCATTGTCTTGTATTTTTAGACGGTATCATTACATTCCCTCGTAGTCACTGCTAGAAGTAGATAGCAAAACTGCTAAAAGTGGCCGTTTTTGACACATTTGCTATCTACTTCTACGAATGACTATGACGAGATGTAGCGATACCTTCTAAAAATACAAGACAATGGGCTCTAAAAATTCCACGTAAAGTTTTATTAAAATTGTGAATTAGAATTACGATATTAAATAAAATTCAACGCGGCGCCACTTTCGGTCAGGGTACCGCCTTAAAGTCGCATGGGTCAACGCTATGTCATACGTCGTCAGTTGATTCAAAATAGAGTTCCTGGCTATCTTATCTCTAACTGCCGGATCACAACAATGCTGAAGCCATTGTTGTTATGGCGTCTAGCTTAGATAAGATGGTGGTAGCTAGCCAGGCGGACTTACAACAAGTACTACCTTAATTATTTTAATTATAAGTAATATTCCTTTATTATTTTAATTTCTTTTTATTTATTTATTTTTTGCGCACAATCTGCCCTATTTGACTCATCGACCAGTCTCAACAAAAAAAAAGGGTTGTCTGGAAGAGATCGCTGCTAAGCGATAAGGCCGCCCCTTTGTACAACTTATCGTATTATTGTTTCCATGTATGTTTCTGTTCTGTGTGTGCAAATAAAGTGTTATCTAATCTAATCTAATAATAATAATAATGGAACCCAAAGTATTTTCAACTAGCGGCCGCCAACTGTTACACCCGCGGAATATCGGAATAAAAGTGGCCTTTGTTTTAATCCAGGCTAACTGCTATCTGTGTGGCAATTTTCATTCAAATCCATTCAGTAGTTTTTGCGTGAAAGAGAAACAAACATCCAAACATCCTTACAAACTTTCGCATTTATTACATTACTAGCGACCGCTCGCGGTTTCACCCGCGAGGTTCCCGTTCCCGTGGGAATATCGGAATTAAAAGTACCCTATGTTCATAACCAGGCTATCTACTATCTGTGTACCAAATTTCATCCAAATCCGTTCAGTAATTTTGGAGCCTATTCAATGCAAACAAACAAACGAACAAACAATCAAATCTTTCCTCTTTATAATATTAGTATAGAAGGAGTACAATTTTGAGTAACAATTTATGAATGTAAAAAAAATTAAGCTTTTTATCTGGCGCTTTGACACGTATATTTTTTTATCACCAGGAATTTAACCTAAAACTTTTTTCCTAGATTTAATTTAGATTTTGGAACACTTTTTAATCCTACTAATATTAAAAATGAAAATGTATGTCAGTTTGTGCGTTAGTTCTTCTTTCACGCTAAAACTAACGAACAATTTAGATGAAATTTGGTATGTAGGGACTTCAAGTAGTGGACTACCAACTAGATCTATCCCGATATTCCCACGGGAACGGGAATCACGCGGGTGAAACCGCGGGCGGCCGCTAGTTATTAAATCAACTTTAAGCCCCCGCCATTACCTAAGTAAATCGGAAATATCCATAGAAAACGTAAGAAAAATAAATCAAACGTTCAAAATGAAATTCTGAAAATTTTATAAGAAACTTTAGTATAAAAAAAAACATCTGAGGGCCTACCTCTTAGCGCAATATTTTTTCAATCTTACCAAGCTATTTTGTACGACTAATCTCTTAAAGTAAGCATCTCGTTTGGGAAGGCGTTAATTCCGTGCAAAGTGGTTTCATCATCAACTGCAAGTGCTGGCTGTGTACAAGGGCCAGGATACTTGGGAAGTTGCTAAGACGGGTGTTGTCTTTCCAGCCAGCGTATCGGCGGACTCTGTATCCAAAGTGCCACTAACTAGTACATAAATAGCAATAACTTATTGACGGAAGTTTTGAGATGTCTTCACTCAATCATCGCCTCCAAAGTCTGAAGTGTATCAAAATGTGACAACGCCAATAAAAACAAAACGCAAACTAAACGTTCTTATGACATGGTGGTTCTCTAATAGATGATGGTAGACCCGCTGCTGGTTTCAAAGTCAAAGATTTTTATTACAATAGACATATAGATAAGTGCTTTCGAATCGTCAAATTCTTTTTCCCTACCAGCCATTCAGGATGTCTTTTAACTGTTAAGAAGAACGGCCGCAAGAAACTTATCAGCTTTAACAGAAGCAACAACATTTACAAAGGAACATGTCGTTGCCAAACACAAATCTACAATCTTGAAACATATTTAATATAAGAGGAAAAATTTCTCATACTCAGTTATTAGAATATTTTCCTTTTATACAATTACAATACCTAGTCATGTTTTTTGTTGGCATTACTTCCATGCATTTTGGTCTTGCAAATAATCATCTACCTTTTAATAACCTTTGCTTATGAGCGTTCTTTTAACATATATTTTAAATTTATGCAAAGGCAGCTCAATCACTGTTGTGGGACTTTATTATTCAATACTCAATAGTTTGTAAAAAAGTCTATGCCTTTCCCCAAACACGAAGCGTCTACATTTTTCAAGCCGAAATCTTGGAGTTTGGTTGTAATATTTAAATACTTTTTGCCCCGATATGGCCCCATAAACGGCCACTAGTATACAGGGTGGATAAAAAGACGGTCGTCTCGGAGGGAAAGTACCATATGTAAGCAAATTTTACTCAAAGGAAACATTCCTTTATTTTCAAAAATAAGTTAAACTATGTTTAAGGATTTTTGGTATATCACTTACATTACGTAAGTGGAACTAAGTATAAACATGGAGAAAATATCTTTGCAAACAAAGTCGCGTTCGAGTAATTTGAGAGAGCACTGCTTCGCGGCCGGATCACATAAATTGTTAATTAAAAAGTTATTTGTTGAAGTACAAAAAAATATATATATTCCGATGAAAGTAGACTTTAGGTAGGTATTATTTCGAACTATAGCATCTGAGTACTAAACTGTCCAGCCACTGAAGAACACACCTATTCGACAGTATTCCGCCGATAAAATCTGCACAATGCTAGGGCTAACTATCTCGCTTCGTCGTCATCACCTATTTTGAATGTCCCCACTGCTGGGGCACCGGCCTTTCTTATGGATGGATAAGGAGAATGGACTATGATCCACCACGCGGGCCCAATGCGAATTGATGGGCTGTAACGACTGCAAATGCAGCCGGGACCAAAGGCTTAACGTGCCTTCCGAAGCACGGTCACCCATCCCGTGACCGACTCAGTAGAAACGAATAATATGTAGCATAATTCCGAAAGAAAAATTTACATGCAAGATGCACCGCCCGCCCGCAAATAAATGCAGATGCAACACAGTGATACACCTTGCACCTTCACCGACTACTCTGCACGTGTTTCGGTAACACCGTGACTCGGTGCCGGTATTGCACGGTCTAACAACTCCTGAGGATCTCCGTGTGTGGGCGAAATTCGTGTAGAGTAGTCGGTGAAGGTGCAAGGTGTGTCACTGTGTTGCATCTGCATTTATTTGCGGGCGGGCGGGCGGTGCATCTTGCATGTAAATTTTTCTTGCGGAATTATGCTACATATTTTTCGTTTTCTACTAAGATATGGATTACCACCAAGTAACGCCTAATCCTATCGAATCTTTGCTTAACCTCAACGCGCGACGCCACGGGCTCCTCTGTCTCACTTACTCTGCTAAGATGTGAGCGGGCAGTGACAGGTCATCGAGCTACGAGTGATGATAAAAGACGATCATGATAGGACTACGAGGGTCATTGGTGAGATACAGCCAGATCTCTATGTAAAAGTCATGGAAAATTTTATGAAAAGAGTAATGGCCTGTCATCAGAGCCGTGGGGGCCATTTGCCGGATATTTTATTCCATACTTAATCGGGACATGTCTTCTTTACAATCCAATAATAATCACAACTCTCCCATAAAATACGTGTTTTTAAAATTAAAAAGTGCACTCTTACTGAGACACCCTTTACAACGGGGAGACTCTTAGCCTTCATCATACTGATGTTAAGTATTGATATTGCTGAAGATGGAAGCGAGCTTCTGCCGGAATCCACAATCACTGAGGAACTGGCTATCTTACCTCTAACTGCCGGAACACAATGCTGAAAACAATGTTTTTATGGCGTCAGACTTAAATAAGATGGCTAATGACTAATGACTGGCCAGGCGGACTTACAACAAGTCCTACCACTAATCAAACCGAATACAATATCCCACAGGAATCAAACCCGGGGTCTCTGGGTTTGATACCGGTGATTGTTACCACAGAGGCGGTTCAAAAGTCTGTTTAAAAGAGTGGAAAAATATGCTAACAAAGCCTGCTAATATGCTTTAAGTCCTACTCAGGATGAAATAAAGTTAAATTAGAGCAAGACACCTGTCATCCTTGTGTCCATAATCAAATATTATTACAGAGACAGTCGGTCATTTGGGATGACCGTTTGTGGTCAAACATATGTGACCGCAGGCCTTTGAAGTCCTGGTGAAAGTCCGCATGGCCGAGTAATTTGGAGGAATTAAGATTTATTTCAAAAGTATCATTAGGCAATTTAAATGGAACTTGAAATACTTAAGTAGCAGATTAATGCTTTATTTTAAACATGAGCTAGCACAGTATAGTTTCAATCTTACCATGCTGTTTCGTACTACGAATCTCTTAAAGTAAGCTTGTTTTTTTACGGAAGTTTTATGACGTCTTGGCTTAATAATCGCCTCCAACGTGTGAGTGTATCAAAATGTTACAACGTCAATAGAAACAAAACGCAAACAAAACGTTCTAATGACATAATGGTTTCTAATACCTAGATTGTGGTTGGCCCGCAGACCTTCCTTTGCGAATATTGCAAGCAAAGGCAACCTTTTTTGTGTCAATCGTTAACCATCTGGGCAACTGATCTTCCATTCAGCTACCAACATTAGCAGACTTGTTGGCCGAGTAATTTGGGCAAGGAATTAAGATTTATTTCAAAAAGTATCATTATCATTAGGCATTTTTTAGGCTGATGAGGGAACAGGTCTGGAGTGCCGTAGGCAACAGTAGGATCCGACCTGAACAAGTCAGCAACTCCTGCAAGCAAACCGGCTTCCCACGTATTGATTCGTCACTCCTGGGATGTCGAGGAGGTCGAGAGCAGAACACGGATGCTGGGCAAGTCCTTTTGTCTTTACAATTGCGTCCCAGGCATGCAGCGCCTGTGGAGAGGACAGTTCACTTGTGCTCAAAAAGGTGCATAAAATGGCTGCTGGGAAGAGACCCAGGAAGGCATGTGTAATCATTTTACGAAGAAAGGCACTGTGCCTTCCTTTGCGAAAATAGCAAAGGTAGTTTTTAGTTAACCGTTAGCCATCTGGGCAACTGCACTTCTATTGAGCTACCAGCATTAGCAAACTCGTTTAGTCGTCGTCGGTTGGTGATAGAACTTGTAACTCCGCCAGGCTAGCTACCCCATCTTATCTAAGTCTGACGCCATAACAACAATCTTTTCAGCATTGTTGTGTTCCAGCAGTTAGAGATAAGATAGCCAGTATCTCAGTGGTTGAGGATTCCGGGAGAGGCTCGCTTCCATCTTCAGCCTTATCAATACTTAACATCAGGTATGATGTAGGCTTACCAGTAGCAAGAGGCTCACATTCGTTCATAAAAAAAACTCGTCCAAAGTCATCTAGTCTTTTAGTCAAACGACGTAACTAGTTAGTTATGCTTTTATTTATTCCATCAATGTGATATTATCTCTCAAAAGGAAAAGGAAAATATTCTTATAATTGAATATGGGAAAGTTTTCCTCTTATATTAAATATATTTCAAAATTGTAAATTTATGTTTGGCAACAACATGTTCCATTATAAATGTTGTTGTTTTTGTTAAAGCTGATAAGTTTCTTGCGGCCGTTCTTCTTATCAGTTAAAAGATGTCCTGAATGGCTGGTAGGGAAAAAAAATGTTGGACTAAGTATTCGAAAGTACTTATCTATAAGTCTATTTGAATAAAAATCTTTAACTTACACTTTGACTTTGACAATAAAGGTTAGAGTAAAAACAGCAAAATGGAGAATGCCTACTGAAGAATGGAGGAGCTCGAGGTGAGTTTTTGATTACGCATCATGACCTACTGTAGGATTCGAGGACGTGTGAGGATTTTTATAAAATCGTCGGACCCGGATGAACCTACCGACCCGTGCATTGGTTTTGGCCAGACTAACTATGCATTACGACGAAAACTCTGTCACCTATCGCGCTTCCTCTCCCTATATATCATATTTCAAACTAACCATAAATAGTACAACAACTAACCTTTCACAAAAATAACAACAAACAAAAGCTGAATCTAAAAAAAAATCAACAAACAAATTAATTTATCAACCGATCTAACAATACTCGCGGCAAAAGCACAAGAGGGCAAAGCCTTAAATCAAAAAAAAATCTGAAAAAAGAGTATAGAAAAAAGAGTATTCTGTCAATAGCCGCTAAATAGACCACCCATGTGTAAACAGGCCGAATATTGTGACAATGTGATTTATTATCAAACAGGTAAGACGTTTGGGCAATTTGGATAAAAAAAGTCACGACAAAGTACGCCGCGACGTATAAATTACTTTTAGAAATGGCGGAGGTGACATGTCTAAACATTGTTGAGTCGTGAGAGAAAATTGGGTTAGGATGTGATTTTTGAGCAATATTGTAAGGATCTATAGCGGTTATAAAGCACTTTTAAGGTGTGTAAGTATTTTGTTAAAAATAGACTTGTCAGTTTACCTCAACCGAAACTCGAATCTCAGGCCCCGGGTTATTGGTGAGATAATACGAGACACAATTGATGTTGCATTGTTGTCTGGACACCGGTGTCCTTCTATCAAATGACGAATTAAGTACATAGCATTTTAATAAATTGAAAGCCAGTCAAACTAGTCTGTAAAGATTGCGATTTTGAATCCATGGCACCTAAGGTAAACTAGAAAACTATTTTTTCTAAGTTGACTTAGCGGGAAGTTGAACTCGGGACCTGACAGATAGCAACACCATGAATAGGTTTTATCTGCTTTGAATGGGTTTGCTCTTGATCCCAATCCAGCCCAGGGGCCAACACAGGATCCACGATGGAGCGCGCTAACCCAGAAGGTGCCTATTCACCCTTGCTTTGAAGGTGGTCGGTATGTAAGTACTCCGATACAGACGCAGGGAGGTTCGCAGTTCCAATACTTTGCTGTGTGCAATATAAAGGATGTTGTGTAGCACTTCGTGCGACATTTAGGAATGTCAATCAAGAAAGGGTGGTAGCCCGCAGTGCGTCTGGATGTCCGATGGAAGACCCCTCTTTCATGGCGGTATGACCTCATGCAGCTATTGAGCACACTCTCCGAAGTATAGTCTGTAAAAGACCGACAGACAGGCAACTTTGCGGGGCGGTGAGCTAGGGTGTGGAACTTGAAAAGGTGTTTTGGGATTTGACTATGGTGGTCGTACAATCACGGTCTAGTAATCTGTAGTTTTCAATTTAACCTCTTATTTGTTAATAAGAACAAGCTTTCTATTGCAGAATTTAGGCAAAAAAAAGTAGAGGCTCGTTTTTGGGGAAAGGCATAGCATACTTTAATAAAGTTCCAAAAGATGTGATTGAACTACCTTTGCATAAATTCAAAAAACATGTTAAAAAGACGCTCATGAGCAAAGGTTATTACAAGGTACAAGATTATATAAATGACTGTAACGCAATTAACATAACGTCTACTATGTTACTCGTCAGTCATATCAAATAATACTTTGATTGATTTGTACTTAGTAAAGGTTTATTGTTTGTAAATACCATTACTTACATTTGATAAAGCTGGTAAGTATTTTTTGCGCCCGTTTTTTCTTGTCAGCTAAAAGAGTCTGTAACGGGTGGTAGGGCAAAACTGACTATTCAAAAATGCGTGTAATATGCTCAATTGAATTAAGAATATTTTCATTTACATTTTCATAACACGTTCACTGCCAGTAAACGGCTATATACGTTATAACAATAAAATATCTATTGTGTCTCGTTCACTAAGCGAAAGTGTAAACAAAGTTGATTTTTCAAAAATATAGAATAATATTTTTAAAATTACAAAAGAGGCAAATGATTTGATTTGCTCGTTGAAAAAAACAACGAGTTGCACTGCGGGAGTGCCGGCTGAAGTGAAAACCGCTTAATATAATAACAAATAATAAAAGCTTTGAAATAATTAATTTCATTACAAATACAATAGTTATTTATGAATAATGAATCTACAATATAACTGCCATCTGGTACCGTAGTATGAAACTATAATTCTCTCTCAAGGCACCAACTAAATGTCATCAAGTATCAAACACTTAGTGGCAACTATATCTTGATGGCGTTGTAATGAAAGAAAAGAATATTCCTCCCTTGAAATTAATAAAACTGATCTGGCATCAATATGAAAGTTGGTAGTAATGAGAGATCTTTATGTAATGGTTGTTATTAACTTACGTAGATCTTTCAAGTGTGAGACTTTATATAATTTGAAATAGGTCAAGGTAAATGGTCTTACGAATTTTCGATCAGGTTCACGTGTCCAACTTTAACATTTTTTACCCATCCCAAAAATTTTAAACTCTGATGTGCACAACGCCGCTTAAGAAGTTTTCACTTCAAAAAGTTTTTTGAGAAAGTTCATTTTTTAATGTGATGGCGGCAATGTAATAACTGAGTTGAAAAATAAACTCTTGCATACCTTAGATTGATCAGAGAATATATGGTGGAAAAATGGTAGCAAAATCGTTATATCAGTGTCTGCCTCATAGAAGGTAAGTCCATTCTGTACCACAGAATACTAAATACTACAACTTTACTGAAAGCAAGCGAATAAACGAAAACAAAAATAGATATTAACCTTTCTCAAAACTATAACATCGAGAAATAGTTGTCGATTCTATTTTGTTTTTTTATGGATAGAACGTTTTGACGATATCCTTTTTTTAAAGAAATGGAAACTTTGTTTAATTTGGAATGTGGTTTACTCCCAAGTAACATTTTATTTATTAAATCGCCAAACATAATATAAGGATTACCGGACGTTAACAAATTAAGGAATATCTGCATAACTTTAAAGTTGTATAGAGACGAAGTTATTAACCAAAATGGCTCCCGTATACCCAAATTTACCATAACAAAAAATTGATTTAGTTTTCAAACCGCCTTTAATTCTAACATGTCTGTTTTACAAAATTTATATCTGCTACAAAGTCATAAATAACTGGATCCCATAGTGCCTATGGTGCAGTTGATTGCCTATCTTATAATTAAGAAAAAAACCATAGATAATATAGAGTCATCGTGCCGACCATAGATTATATGAAGTCATCCCGCGGCTACGGGTTGCCGACGCCATTATTATTTTAAAAAAATCCAATATGGCCGTATCTATTATTGTAGTGACCATGAGATAGTTCAAAAACGTAGACTGGTGGAAATCACTCATTTAAACTTGGTTTACGTATGTTTATGTTTACGTAAAATGCACATCTATGGATTTTTTATTAACAACGGGGAAACATACACATTATCAAGTATGATAGTATTATGCTTGGTAGTCTAAGCGTTTTCGTAACTTAACATAAAGTATTATGTTAAGTAACAATGAGGCTGAAGATGGAAGCGCCTGTCCCCGAATCTCAACCACAAGGAACTGTCAATCTTACCTCTAACTTTCGGAACACAGCAATGCCGAAAGCATTGTTGTTATGGCGTCCGATTTTTAGATAAGGTTTTGGTAGCTAGTCAGGCGGACAACAAGTCCTACCACCAAGAAAATCCATTTATATCATCGAGTCATTCGTGTCCTTTTATGCGTGGCGTGATAGATTTATTTCAGCCATGTTAGTGGTTAGTGTATGGCACCAAAAGTGCATCTTGAGGGTAAAAATGTATAGCTACTTTAACATCACTCTCATGCCACACTTCAACGACGGCATATTTGGCATTGGTTGTCTCAAAAATGTAGTTCGCGTGGCAATTACCTAAAAATTAGCAATTATCGGGCAGATATTGCGCGATGGACACGGAACGTCAAAATAAAAATGGTATTGCGTATGTGATCGCTAGCTAATCTCTCGCTGATGGTCCGTATAGCGGTGTCTCATTCTCTCGCGCCCGTACCTAAAGTGTTCGCGCTGCCACGCGGCGCTAGCGCCAAAAACAATTTGGTAGCAATAACAGGAACTAAATGAATGCACATTGTAGTTCATCGATTGTTCGGTAGAGCCCGTACTGTAATAACAGTGCGGTAGCTAGGTGATACGACATTTATCGCTGTCGCGTTGTTGTTGCAAATATAGGTAATAGCCCCGCCGGAAACGATAATTAGTGACAGGTAGCGTCGCCTACAGTAGTTTTCAAATGTGCCCTGTTCGTTGATAGATTTTTACGGAGTACCTATCTGTATGGAAAGCTACCACGTGGCGTATTCCATGTTTTTCTTTCGCTACCAGTCTAGCATGGGATAATACTTATTTTTTGCCATTTTATTTCGTGATAAATATTAAACAAGAAAATATACTAGAAAAAAGCAACTAGTCTCATGTCGCCCTGACGGGACGCGACATGAGACTAGTTGCTTTTTTCTAGTATATTTTCTTGTTTAATATTTATCACATAAAAATAGCATTGTAAAATGCAAAATTAAAAAGTTATAATTTTATTTCGTCTTCTTTTTCTTTCTTATAAAATCTTTCTCCTAGCGGGCATTATATAATAACCTCGAATTTCCCAATTCTGACTATAGGTAAGAACAAAATGTTTGTCCTAATTCGTCAGAAATCACGGTCACAATAATTTCGACATCATCAAAAACCAAAGCCAGCTGTGATAATTATTATTTTACGTATACCAAGTAAATTATATATTCTTGGACCCAACAAAAATTCTATTACCAAAATACGAAGAGCTTTACTCACATAAAAACTAAAAAAAACGGGAGTTCACGGTTATTTGGTAGTACGACCAAATTATGAAGATCTTTTGTACCCTTCTGTGTATTTATGATAAAAGATCGTTGTAATTTGGTTGGATTATAAATTATTAACTTTGTAGATCAACCTTTTTTGTGGCGGTGAGGGAGAAAGCTGCATCAATTAGTGGTGTGTTGGAGCGAGAGGGAAGATTTTTGAGATAAAGAAAATAATGGGCGGCGGGAATAGTCCAGGTCATTATTGGTTCGTATATACAGGATGATTTATGAGTTTTGCTTTGTAATTACTAGGCTTGAAAGAAGGGATATTTATCAAGAATTTTCAGGGAAATAACTTCTTTTATTATTAGTAGTTATTTAACTACTTATCAAAAGAAAGTAAGTTATGAAGATAATAAGTTTATGTGATGGACTAATACTGTTTGATTTGTTAGTAAAATCAAACATTTAGGACCGTAAGTACTACCTCATTACTTTATACTCTGTCTTGATGGTTATATTACAAAAACAAATTTTGAATATATCAAAATGTTCACACCTGAATGTTACACCTTAACGATTTGTGATTATAAGATTTTGAACTTTCGCGTTCCATTGTGCTAATAGTTTAGAGCAACAGGCCTCAAACGCGACATTTATTATGAAGTACATATGTACTTACAGCTTGACGCAACACAGCCAAAACCTCAAGCTGTAAGTACATATGTACTTCATAATAAATGTCGCGTTTGAGTACAATCGGGGACCTTCCCGGTTGATTCGAAGTTTTTTCGAAGAAAGTTATAGACTTATAGTAAACATTTATATCACAAGTAATAAAGCTTTAATAGGTATTTCATTTTATAAATAAATTATTTCTATAACCTTAATAAGTTACGAAATATCGTTTCTCAAAAAAACTCTACTGATCAACCGGGGAGTTCCCCGACAGTACCATTGCTCTAAACGATTTGTGATTAGTTTCACAGATTTTAGTGTAAGTCCAAGTTAATTGGTAGTTTTATTTTGTTATTTTGTATTTAGTTTTAATGTCTCATTAGGATCTCGTGCTTGGTCTTGCATGGCCCACTCTCCTTAACCATCTATAAGGAGTGCAGTGTCCCAGCAGCATATAAGTATCAGTTTTTTCGTAGATAACTCTTGTTCCTTCACACTTCATTTGCATTTGCAATTTTATCTTACTAATAATATTATAAATGCGGAAGTATGCCAGTTTGTTTGTTGCTCTTTCACGCAATAAATACTAAACAGATTTGGATGAAATTTGGTATGTAGGAATTTCAAGTAGTAAACTAACACATAGGACACTTTTTATCCCGATATTCCAGTGGGAACGGGAAAAACGCGGGGAAACCGCGGGCCGCTAGAATTTAATATTTTGCAATCCGTATTGAGCCCTGAGTGGATTAGTTCATCCTTATGATCCATTAGTAACAGCCAATGACGTTTTTTATTTTGAGAAATTATATTTAAAGTTTTTTTAAACATTGGTTTTATAAAAAACATCACCCTATATTAAAGAAATCTTGAGTCTAACAAATGTGATAATTTGTTCCCAAGTCCACTCACACAGATGCGAACATAATGTTTTTATTTATAGTCTTAGTTTATTTTACATTTATACAGTTTATACTTACACTTGACCTATTAACCTTAGAGATTACTAGCGGCCGCTCGCGGTTTCACCCGCGTGGTTACCTTGAGAATATCGAGATAAAAAGTATCCTATGTTCATAACCAGGCTATCTTCTATCTGTTTACCAAATTTCATCCAATTCCGTTCAGTAGTTTTTGAGTTTATTCGTTACAAATGAACAATAAAATCACTCCTCTTTATAATATTAGCATAGAAAAATTAAAACTGACAAGAACACTTTTTTGATATACTTCTTCTTTGTAGTCTCGCTCTTGGCAGAGCGGTCGTGGTCACGTTGAGTCGTCCACGTCGGTGGTAGAGGCGGACACAGCTTGCCGAACAATCTCCCGCTATCTCTCCCGGTTGGTAGACTGTCTGGCGCAGTCAAGCACGCGGTTACCCACAGCGGATTTCACTAGGTCAGTCGAGGTGACCTGCCACGTGATCTGGTGCCCTCTACTTTGCCCTGTACGACCAAACGCTCTTTGGAGTCGTTATCCCGCCTAGAGACATGGCCAAAGTATTGCAATATGCGCGACTGTACTACGGCTGATAATCGCTGCCTGATGCCGAGCTATTGTAGTATGGACATGTTGGTGCGGAACTCCGTCCACGATATCCCCAGCATCCTCCTACAACACCACATCTCTAGAGCATCTATCTTCCCCTTTTCCAACTCGCGCACTGTCCACGTCTCTGCCGCGTAAAGCGTAATTTGATATTCTTACAAGTTGCAAAGAATAGTGATTCCATATTTTTGCTCTTAAGTATAGTTTGTATTGTTAAATTGTTTTAGAATTATGAAAGTAGTATTTATAACCAACACAAGAATTAAATAAACAACATACATTTTGACCTGAGGGACTAAAAAGGGCTCTAACTCAATATTGATAAGTGAATTTCCTAACATTTCATTTAATTTAGTCAGTGTAGCAGAAGTTGCTTTTAATTTTTTGAATGCAAGAAAATTTACTAAAATCTTAATCCAAAAATGATATTTTAAATTATTAAAAAAAATATACGTGTGGCACTCGGGGACTGACGCGGTAAAGCTATTGCATAGCATTTTTTATCATAGATTTTGGTTGCTTAGTTGTGAATAACAAAATTGTCAATGATGAAAAAAAACAGTTTGAAAATATAATTTGTTTTTAACATCTGGTACCGCATTTTTTCCGTGACAACTGGAAGCAACCAAAATCTATGACACGGAGTGGGGGGTGTTAGGTTATATTGTTACGGAATTTCTTGATTCGGTCGCCGCGCTCAAAGTCCGCGATAAAAGCTATGCAATAGCTTAAAAACCCCGTCTTAACTATCCGCCGGGGGTTGCTATAGTTTTGCAGTTTTATAGTAACGTGAAACATTGGATATATTTATATTCATGCTGAAATTTATAATAGGGATGGCAACCCATGTGTTTATAATTAAGTCGGGGTTTTTAAATTATTTTATCCCTTTTCAATTACGTTTTATCCGCAGTGGGTTTTTTCAATCTTTTTAATTTTGGTTTATTTTTTAAAACTTTTTAGAGAGCATAGATATCATGTACTGCAGCGCCCCCTGATCAGTTGTTACCGTAAAAGTTATTTAAGAACATCAATCAATCAATCAATCAATCATTTTATTGCTTTCCATAAGTATATATATATCACCAATCAAACCAAATTTATTTACATTACAAAAAAAGTTAATAAGAATACTAGTAAATATAGATAATACGGACTCATGCCAACCATTTTTTAGGAAACATGAAATTCTCACATTACCTAGTATTTACATATTAGAAATTTGTAAGTTTGTCCGAAAATATCCAGAATTCTTTAAAAAACGCACAGAAAGTAATCCCAAATACACACTACGAAATAAAAACAAGCTTATCATTCCTACGTCTCGACTTAAACTACACTCTGCAAGCACACTAGCTATGGCTATAAAAATATATAATAAAATACCGGAACATATAAAAGACATAGATAAAGATAAAGAATTCAATGATAAACTTAAACAATTACTTATTACCAAAACTTATTATACAGTTAGTGAGTATTTGACCGATACGTCTTTAAAATAATATTTGAAATTAGCAACATACACTCTAGCAATATTATCTTATGTTTTTTATAATAAATAATTTTATTTTGTAACAAAAATGAGTATAGTGCCCTCTACTTATACTTATATTTGTCATGTCCAATCCCATAATGTTCTCACCTATTTTTAAGACCTTGTATACTTATGGAGTGCAATAAACTGATTTGATTGATTGAAACCCAAACCCATTACTGAAAACCGCATCAAAATCGGATTAATAGTTTTGGAGATAAATGGCAACATTGGTTAACAAAACAAATGTTTACTGAAGCGCCCCCTGGTGAGTTGTCACCGTAACACCTAGGTATCTAAGAACATGCACCAATCAAACCCAAACTTTTTGAAGATAATTGGTAACATTTGTTTGCATAAACAAACAAACAAACATCCTCTCAAAGTCATAAACCGTCTCCGTACCGTCGTGGATAAAAAGCAAATTCCATAGGAAGTAAACAATGATTTGTTAGGGGATTCACTTAGCAATATTGTTTAAGCGCCCTTTTTAGACACTGTACTGTATTGTACTTAATTGAAATAAGTCAAGTTTTACGGATCAAAGCTTTTTTGTAAATATGTTAACGTTTTCATTACGTGTTTTGAGAAAGTATACCTATACCAAATATTTAAATATCGGGATTTTTGGGAAACCCAATAGTTAGGTATAGCTAACTATATAACTAAGTATATGAAAAATAATGAAAGTACACACAGTATGTACAAAGTAAGCTGTGAATAAATTAGCATTCTATTAAAAGACTTTAAAAGTGTGCCACGAAACTCCAAAATACTCGACATTAGATTCAAAAAGTTTTATTAAAAAATCTTCATTCCAATAAATTAACTGTTTTAAATGATACTGTCCGCAAATAAGTCGGTAAGCACTTTATCGCGAGTCGAGCCGCCTTAAGTTATAAAAAAAAAACTGCAAACAAATTTATTTTGGTCGCGGTGGATTTGAATTTTGAATTCTTGTTATTATTTTGTTGCTGTTTTCGGCAAGTATTTTATATATAAGACTAATGGGAGGTATAGAGACTCCTCAGTAAAAAAATGAGCTAAATGTACGACCCTAGATTCCCTCCCTACCTTAAGGAGCGTTGTCAGCCTCTCGGTGTGGATCATAACCGGGCGCTCAGAAGCAAAATAGATAATTTATTAGAAATACCGCTAACCCGCTCTGGTTATTACAATGAGTCCTTTACAATTAAGGCTGCAAGTCAGTGCGACACTCTCAATCCCTTGCCGCATTCAAGAGAAATTTGCATGCTCACCTTTTGACTGAACCCTAGTTTGCAACTCTTTTTTATGGGTTATTTATATATATTAACATTATTTAGATATAAGTAGTATATTTTAATATTATGCTCTGTATTTATGTAAGTTTATTAGGTTTTAATGAATATGTTATTTTTTTGTATTCTTTTAAAATATGTATGTTGTTGGCACACTGCCCTTCGCATTATCTACAGTTCTCCATAATTACAAAGGTTGTCTGGAAGAGATCGCTTTCAGCGATAAGGCCGCCCTTGCTCACCATAGTTTTAAGTTTTATGTGATAAAGATGATAAAGAGTCTATCTATCTATCTAAATAATATTCCAACTTGAAATTATTATAAACCTATCTGTTAGAAAAGCTCTTCATAACAATAGTTTTAACCTTCTATCCGAATCGAAAATTATTGCCGTAGAATAAAGTTCTGGCAAATTGATAAATACTAATGAAGTTTTCGGGAAATTAATTCTGTTTAATTTTACAGCAGAAGTACGATGTAATAATTGACGTAAACAGTGAAACAAACCACTACAAAATCTATAAAAAAAAGTATAAATTTGAAATGCTATAATAACTAAATGTAAAACTCTCTCATAGTTTTTTTCGTCCAAATCAGTCTCCAATTTCAAAATCCGGTAGGGCACCGTTCGGTATCACGACGATTTCTCATTGGCCCCTTTCAAAAAAGGAATTGAGCGCCGCTTTCTGTTTTTTAGTTTTTTACAACGACTTTTTTTTGTTTTTCTCGAAGCAGGTTCTCTGTGCAAGAAGGTTAGTGTTATCTGGGAACGATAAGGTGTAAAAGGTCAATTTATTACTTGGAATGGGGATAATATTATTTTAAGATCTAGTAGTTGGTAAAGGTACAGTAGATAGCGCGTTCAGATTGACAGTGGCATAATGGAAACCGGTTTAAATTAGGATTAGATAAGGCAGACACAAAGATGCGCATTTCACTGTTCCTCGTGTGAGAACTTTTGGCTATCTATTAGTTACTTAATTAATTAAATTAGTTTACTTACTTCTACTATCTACTACTATAACTATTGTTTATAAAACTGTTGATTCACCGAAATAAAAAATATATGTCATAAGATTTGCAGTACATGTACAAATACAAATATTTTACAGTTACAGACCAATTGAAAATTAAACTTCATGAACTAGGTTTTTAACCTGTACTTCAGGTGAGTCAGACCTTACATACTTTTATAACACGTTAGTAAATAACAATACATTAACTAAGCAATTTTTCTAGATAGCTAAACATGATATGCAATGTATAGAGTGCAATAAATGCAATAAAATAAAATAAGTAGATTGCCTTGCGTCCGCCCTTATCTTCGCAAAATTACGGCCAGTAATTACATATTCTTCGGTCAATGCTCTCGCCAATATTAATTAGTAAACTTATAAAAGCCTCATGAATTGTTAAAAAACACAGTATTTAGTGAACTTAAGAAATGTTAAAAATTCACACCAATAAAATAAATCATTAAGAATTAAAGGATAGCTTTGAAATATCATACCCATCTGGTATGGATTTTTTATTAATCTTTGTTTACAAAAGTAGGTAAGTAAGTTTCATAACTCGACTAGAAATAATTTTTTTTTTTTGCTTCAAACACGGTATTACAAGTTGGTACAATAAATTATAGTCCACAATAATTTATTGTACCAACCAGAAGATAACCTTTTACCACAATTACAAACCATAAGATATATTTTAAAAATCTATAAGTACTAATATTATAAAGCTGAATAGTTTGTTTGTTTGAACGCGCTAATCTCAGTAACGACTGGACCGATTTAGAAAATTCTTAGACCATTAGAAAGCTACATTTCTCCCGAGTGACATAGGCTATATTTTATCTCGATATTCTCACGGGAACGGACACCACGCGGGTAAAACCGCGAGGATCCGCTAGTAATATATATTTTTTTTATTTGCTTAAAACACGGTATTAGAGGTTGGCACAATTAATTATAGTCCACAATAATTTATTGTACCAACCAGAAGATAACCTTTTACCACAATTTCAAACCATAAGATATATAAAAAGTATGTAATAAAATAGAAAAAATATATAAAAAGTATGTAATAAAATAGAAAAAATATATAAAAAGTATGTATGTGTGTAAAACACAACAAATAATAAATACTTAACAATTTGTTTAACCAAACCCGTCTACTAAAACCTACATTCTCCACAAAAATACGATATTCGGCGAATCTCATAGCATTTTTTCCGAATTCCGAACGCATTTCTCCGAAACTCTGTTATGGGCATCGTGTGTTACCAACGGTAATAAGAGGTGTTGAAGTAAAAAAGTGCGGTGTCTCCACAGAATAGTGACCGTTAGCGAATGTTAGTTACATTTTCGGCGAAACGTTTGTCGAATTCGAGGAATAGAATGTTGTAAATATTAAACAAGAAAAAATTCGACGTGTCCTCATAGGTCTCTGTAGCATAATTGGTTAGTGCGTCAGGGCGACATGAGACTAGTTGCTTTTTTCTAGTATATTTTCTTGTTTAATATTTATCACATAAAAATAGCATTGTAAAATGCAAAATTAAAAACTTATAAAAAGAATAGAATGTTTCCTGTACGGTGTTCCTATTGGTTGAGTATTTGGTTAGTCGGGAAACTTCTCTTTTGACCAGTAGAGTTTTTTTAGGTAGCTTTATTTAAAAAGTAATATATATATAGAAAAATCACATGATTGTAACTATAATTTTTAGTGCTTAAAAAAATAATATTTTAATAAAAAAAAATTTCTAACTACAATAATTTGTTTCTTTTTAAGTTAAAATACTTAAAAAAAAATGAACTTATATTTTTTATTTTTATTCTTCCTCACAATTTACTAACATTTTAAATTTGTTGTATTTGCTCTGTATGTAACTGAACTCCTCCGCCACAGTTAAAGCCGAAACGGCTTTTGTAGCGGTGAGAAAATTCAATTATCATGTTTTTTTACCAATACTTGAACATTAACAGGTATTTCATTTGAATAATAAATTATTTCTTTAGCCTTAGTACTTTCCTAGAAAACGTTTCCCATATTGTACCTATTTATGATTTTTGCATTTACAATACTGTTTTTTAAGGTATAAATTAAATGCGTCTTACAAGTTTTCCAGATGACATGTCACCTGGGAAACCTGTCTAATCGAATTTTTCAAGTGATTTTCTTTAAAAAAAATATACAGGGTCATTTTTTAAACACTATCCTAATTTTTAAGCACATGGGTACAAACTAGAACTTGGTAAATTTTCTTTGACTTCCCATACTAAATCGCTCGCGTGATCACTCTGATTTGCATCAAGAGTCAAAAAAATATTGTATACGTCTCAGCCATATAACACCCACTGCTGGGTATAGGCCTCCCCCAAAAGGGGAGGTTTGCCATAATCGCCACGCTTGGCAGGCGGGTTGGCGATTGCAGTATGGCCAAGTTTGTAGGAGACGCTGCTGCCCGTCTCCTGAAGGCTGAGTCCCTTAGTCGCCTTTTACGACCCCCACGGGATGAGAGGGGGTAGTGTTATTCTAAGCCGACACTACACAGCTAATTTCTATTTGCTAAGTTGTAATTTTGTTTAAGGTTTACGAAGAACGATAGATATACTGCGCCTGTTCAATCGAGAAAAACTCACAGGAAAGTTGAATATTGTATACAATCAACGTAAAAAAAACCGCACCTTTTTGACATTTTCTTAAGCGTTATTAACACTTTACAAATGCGTGTAAGGCTTGTACCCCCACCAATATTAGCCTCGTTTGAAAGCCCAATAAATAAACTTAATAAACAAGATTTCATTGCAATAAAACATGACTTAAAAAAAAATTGCAATTTTGTTCCTTTTTATGGGCCGCTGCTAGCCTAGCATGATTAACAAAACGCGATATGATACAGCGGTTTAACGCGTTTAACCGTCAAAAGACAATGGGTTTTGACGTTTGAGTGTGGATAAAATGCTATATCATATCGCGTTTCGGCGGTCATGCTAGGGGGGCTGGTTGAGCAATTGCGCTACAATTTGTGGGTTTTAAAGGGTCAAAGCAGGTTTAATAGGCAGTGATCCGTAGTCTAACCCTTAAAAAAAACCTATTTTACAAAAAGCATCATTAAGGAGTGGTATTGTTTTGTCTTAATTTTTTTTTGTTCTATTCCAATAAAAAATAAAAAGTTTAATTATTTTGGGTACTCCTTTTCGTTACCTTTCAAATGATATCCAACATTTCCCTCATAAATTGATTCCAAATAAGGTTAAACTAAGTTTAAAAGTCAGATTTTTTAAAGGTGCGATTTTTCTGACGGTGAGTGTATACTTCAAGCCCTGTTTCTAGGAGAAGTTGTACATTCTGAAGTAAACTGTTAAAATAAATTATTTCAAAAATACCCTTTATATGAGTTATATCTACCTTTTATAATTCAACTCTATTACATTCTTCTACAGTGACTGTACAAAAGAACATTACATTTACAAAAGTTCATAATTTCCAGCAAAAGATGAACCAGTATATGAAAAACACATCCCCAACCTCCCTTGCATCCCTCCTAATTGTTTCCAACCCCTAAAACAATTACGCGGTATTTCAATGAACAATAAACAAATCTTATAATACCGTAATCGGTTTAGGGCTTGTTTACACGCGGTGATTTATCTGTAGGGGAGGAGGAAAATGGTGGAGGAAGATTAGGTGTTTATCGGAGATGAAATATGAATGCGGTTTTATGGGAATATCAAAATGTGGTGTAATTGGAATAAACAACACATTTTGATACTCAGGGAAGAAGAAATAATTTAAAATGATATTGAGCTTCATTCCGCCCGCGGTTTCACCCGCGTGGTTCCGTTCCCGTGGGAATATCGGGATAAAAAGTAGCCTATGTTACTCTCCGTTCTTTCAACTACTTCTTTGCCAAAAATCAAGTCTATTGGTTGCTTAGTTAGGGCGTGAAGAAAGGACAAACAAACACACTTTCGCATTTATTATATTAGTTAGGATTTCATTAAAAAATATCATGAACACCGCTGTATTACGTGATATGAAATGTATATGGCTTATGATGCTGGCTTACCCCGCTAACAGTTACACGTTGTGACTTCTGACGCGCTTGTGGCGGCGCTTGACAGACTGATCGTATTCGATCAGGCAACGCTCGGTCCAAATAGCATCAAAATCAAAAAGCATCAAATAGTATTGTCAAATGCAAAAAAAAACTAAAATCATAAGTTATTAAAATTTAAAAATAGCATTGAAAAATGCAAAAATAAATAAATATTAGTACTAAATTAAAGTTTGGCCATCAAAGTAACTTGGTGAATCAAAGTATAATTGTGTTGAATAATTGAGTTTTATTTTATATTATCGAAAATTATATAATTAGTCAATATGGTGATCCGTATTTAATTCAGCCTCATCACTATTGTGTAGAATAGAAAGACCAAACTAAAATAAAAAATAAAAAAGAAATAGTCCTACCCGTGACGTTTATAAAAATTACTACAATTAAACTTTAAAAAGAAAAAGTCGTTCGAATTCCGAAAAGACAATGCCCCATTAGGCCAGCCAGTAGATAAGTATCAAGACGATCCAATTGTAGTTCCTTTTTTGAATTTTAGAAGGGCTTTTGTTTTTTTTTCGATACGTTCCATGGTGACGATTTTTGCGGCTGACGATTTCAAGTTGGGAATGTTTGATATATTATTAGTAATTTCATCAAGAGAATGTGATTTCAATTCACCATGATTTCATTCTGTGTCAATTTTGTAATTAGTCATAGGAAACTTAGCATTATTCTGCTCATTAGTATTAAGCATGGCAAATTAATCAACTAAGCCGCTGAGAAATTTTAATGTACCTGAAACTTACCAAGTTTCTCATGGCAGAATGTCTACAATTCCCATGCATCATTAAAAAGTCAGTGATTTGAAATTCGAACAAGGCTAACTATATAGTTGCGAATCCCAGACCCCACACATCGTTAGAATACGCGTGATACGCGAGATGGCACGTTTTGACGCTCACTGCCTTGACATTAAATTAATTGTGCCAAAAAGAAACCTCCTTTTATATAAAAAAAAGGTTGTTAAGTATAATTTATTTTTAATCCATTGCCAACATGCATCGTGGTGGCATTTGTGATTCAATCTTTTCGAGTTTGCCATAGTATGATTACTTCTTTGTTGAATCACATGAATAGGTTTTTAGTATCTAACGTTAGGGTAAATAATAAAAAAACAAATCTATCAGCCTTTTATCGCGCGGTAAAACTAACTACCTATCATTTGCCTTTTGATAAAATTGTGATCTAAGCTGCATGCGTGCAATATAATTAACGTGTTAATTGAAGTAGTAATAACAAAGTGAAAAAAATCGTTTCGATCGTAATTGCGTTAATTACGAGTACATACTGCAATCATGTTTATATTTCGTTATCGTGGTAGCCAAATACGTTTAAACCAATGCTATTAACCCTTAAATTGATGCAAAAACACGTTGGCAGATAGCCATCTCGCCTGCAAACACAAATTAATTAGTACCGCCATTTTGTTGAAATGTCACGCTGACATTCGTTTTTGGCGCGCTCCGAAACCATAGATAAAGGGTTTAGTTCCCAAATCTTTTTTTATTGCCAACCTACATGCGGTATCAATGGTATAATAAAGTTAATTCTTTCATTTCTATTCGTGTCACAGACACACTGTTTTAGAGGCGGAAGTACAAACTTTTTTTTCGAATAATCGGCCTTTAATGCTACTTTATTGCATCCGGTTTGAGTTTCGGTTCAGTAGGGTTTTAAAAAAAGTGTATTATGTAAGAATTTCGTTCGGAAATAAATAGAAGAGATAACGTATCGTTTTAGTTTGTAAAATAAACTATTATACACAATAAAAGAGTTTTTAAACGCTGAATATTTTGTTTGTCATTATTGAAATTGCTTTTGTATGTTGAATAGTTGTGTTGTACATTTATTGGTTCATAAGTTTTTAAATTGATGTTGTATTATGTTATTTCAAATGTATTAAAAGACTTTTGATGTTGTCAGTTGAGTCCGAGGTATGTGTTAAATAATTTAAAATATTATTTCCTAGGTATCTGTATTCATCGTTTTTCGGTCAACGAACGGTGGTGAGCTTTTTTGTTATGCCAATGGTTTTGAAGATTTTATGTAATATGTATTATTATATCATACACGGACGAGTGATGTATGGTGACGGCCTAAGAATACAAGTGTCACCACTCCCTTATATGCCTGGGATGTCGTTAGAGTCGACTAAGAGGCTCGACGCATTGAACACCTGTGCAAGAGAATGAAAACTTGAAAAAAAACCCTCTACCAACCCGTCTGGCCAGCGTGGTAGCAGTAGGCTAATATCCTTCTATGAACGCCACAATAGGCGTGAGCTAGGAGAGGCCTATGTCCAGCAGTGGACGTCCACAGGCTGATGATGATGATGATGACACGGACGAGTAACAAAGGACCGCGACTTCATCCCTGACGTAGTCGGTTTATAGCGATGGTGATCATGGTGATGTGTTTCTTAAGGATCACTTCAACTGTTTGCGACAAAAGTAGAATATTTTCATGAGCCATTTTTAATGTCCCCACTGCTGGGGCACTGGCTTTCCTTATGGATGGATAAGGACAATGGGCCATGACCCACCACGCGGATCCAATGCGAGTTGGTGGGTTTTAACGACTGCAAATGCAGCCGGGACCAAAGGCTTAACGTGCCTTCCGAAGCACGGAGGAGCTCGAGATAGTAAATTTCTGGTCGACTATTGCGAAAGTTGCTTAACCTCAACAATCGCAGGCCAAGCGCGCGAAGCGAACCACTGCATCACGGGCTCCTCAAGTATGTAGCCTATATTCTTTCCAAATTCTAATTTATGCCTATGCAAAAAAATACCAAAATTGTTTCAATGGTTTCGGCGTCAAAAACTAACAGAGGATTACTTTTGCTTTTATAATCATATCTATGGATTACATGATTTTATGCATCGCTCGCCCCTGGGCGATTCGAAATGTCGGACTCACCTGGAGTACACGGGCCATTGAGTCCTAAGGCTCGATGGGGGTATGTATGGGAGGCGGGCGGGTAATACCAGCTAAAACTCTTAGTCCTAACTTGTCCTTCAGGCCGCCATTGGTCACATTGGTCTTTGGTGGTTGGTAGGGTTCGCAATCACCCCTAAGACCAGGCGGCTGGTCCCCCCAACAGGTGGAACCGTGCATTGCAGACGATGGCACCCCCGCCACGGCCAATGGATTACTTACCTTACCTAATATGTTTTAGTATTTTGGCAGTACATTTTTATTTTTCTAAATTTTAATTGCTCGGGCATGCATCAATCTTGCTAGAGGACATTTTTTTAAACACCTTAACAATAGTACCAGCGATATTAATCAACGTAGAATTACTCGTCTGCGAACCCAACTTATGAATAGGTCCTTTCGGCAAACGCAGAGGTGTTTTGAGTAAAAAAAATCGACAAGAGCACGGAAATCTACTGTGTGTTCGCTCTCTTTCGCTCTTAAAGTATTTGAGAGGGAGGTGAGTTGCACTTTGGGGTTCTTCTTAGGGTTGTCACTTGGATTGAGTAGCTATTTTAATTGTCAGTTTATTACAATTTCTTTAGATTTACTTCCCTATTGTAAAAACAAAATAACTTATCAAATTCTGTCTTCTAAAATAAGTTTTTTTATGAACAGTGAGGATACGCTTTTATCGTACATGATGTTAATGATAAGGCGGAAAGTGGAAGCGGGCCTGTCCCGGAATCCTCATCCACTATATGAGTTTTATGAACTATTTGTGTTCATTAATATCAATAATTGAGGTTTTAACATTTTTTGCACACATATTTGTTGTATTAAGGAACAACTGAAATAGGTAGGTGAGTATATTGTTTTCCGTTAGTTACACAAAGTTTGACTACAGTAAAGATTTAAAATATTTTATTAGGGATTCTTCATAACTTCAATATTATTAATAGACAGGTAAGTAATAAAAATCTGCAAAGACCACGGTGTATAATGATGTGTGCTCTAAATACTGCAGATACATTTCTATTATCTCTTTCCTGACAACCCTAAAATTCCGCAAAGTCAGAGTCAGACCGTACAGAAAGCGGTGTCGCAAAGTGGCAAACGCGCCACGGGCGTTCGTATTTTGAAAATATTTTGACATTTAATGGCGGGCTTTGTGACGTATTGGCGTCCACCGACACTTTTTTTCTGCGAAGGTAATATTACAAGGCTTGAGCGTTGAAGCGTTGTAATGCCAACTTTTTGTGTCAGCGGCTCTAAAAAGAGTTTTAAGCGCCTCTTTTTTGATGATTGTTAGGGTTTGTGTTTGACCTCCTTGGTGTGAGGTCTGTGTTTTGTGTACGTTTATAATCTTTTTATGAAGGAAGTACCTATACGATGTACCCGTTCCAGTGGGAATATCAGGAGTGGAAAAAGCCTATGCCTATGGCCTATAGCCTATGTTAGCGTCTGCCTTTCAAACAACTCTAACCCAAAAATCAAGTCGATTAGTTGCTTAGTTAGGGCGTCAAGGAAGGACAAACAAACACACTTACTTACGCATTTATATAATTAGTTAGAATTAGTTGTCGATTAACCTGCTTACAAAATGGTTAAGCAGTAAACAATTTATTTACTATGTGTCTATTTGTAAGAATGTTGATTTTTAACAAATAGATAAATGGGCCTTTAAAGCCTTACATTTTTATTTACTGTACCTACTTACAGTGCCTACATTCTGGCTAGGTTAATTGGTGTAGGAGTAAAAAATATTAATTTATTTATGTTCCGTATATTTAAAGTTCCTTAAACTTTATATTATCTATATACATGCTAGGTATATTTTCTTTTAAGGTTTGTTGTTCTTAGTTCTAAGTATTTAAGTATAGTTCGATGAAATTATCTTATTAGTTAGTTACCTACAAGATCATGTACACTTTTTCCATTACGTACAGGTATTACAAGTTTACAACATATGAAAACGGACTGTATTTGTAAGCACAAATTACAAAAGAATAGAAGTTCAACAAAAAAAGGTTTTATGCAATGGAAACCGCCAATGATGAGCCATTCATTTCAAGTTGCGTGTTATCTTGTAAACATCTGTTTACATAAATAAGCTCGTGCTTAGAAAGCACAACTAACCAAGCATCACCTGGTATATTTTGTTTATATTGTAACACGTGTGCAAACATCAAAATAAAACCACAGATAATAGTATTACGAACTCGCCTTTACAGGAAACGACTGACCGCCAAGAAAAAGTCTACAATTCGGACTTTCTTTAAGAAAAAAACTCTTTGGTTATGGTTTGTGAAATAAAAACGCGCGAATAGCTGTTTACCGCGCGCGAGGCTGTCAAAATATGTAAACAGAGTAGTGTTTCGTTCCACAATCGTTTAGTCGATGGTAAAAACAATTTTGTTTTGCAAACAAAAACATGAAACATGGACAAAGTACAAACATCAGCTGTCAACCACAAACTGACCAGTCTAATGACTGTAATACAATACCGACAATTTTGCATTGTTCAAAACAATAGCATTGTCCAGTGTTTCTTTACCTTTTCTTTCCAACTCTGTGATAGATTTGCAAGTCCAGTTTATGTTGGATTGCTGCTCACTTCAATTTGATCCTTATTTTTTATGAAGCTCGGTTGTAAATATAAAAGTCTTACCGTCAACGTCAATTTTAAGAAGAGCTCTGGTTAGTAACAGATCTATGTTAAACAGATTTCAACTTATAATGGGTGTCACTGTTGAAATTTGTTTGAAAAATGGCGCGTGCTACAAGAGACAGACAAAGAAAGCTTCTCCACGAATTTCGCTTGTGTAAGTCTTATCACTTTGTCATAAGGTTAGTTTTCGCCTGGTACTGTATAAAACGAGTCGGAAAAGAGTTGGTCGTTTAACAATTCAGGTAAAATGTAAATTGTACGGGCTTTGAATGATTGTTTTGGTTGTGATCCGAGCCGACTACCGGTCTTACGAGAGTGTACTTCAGATTTTAGGGTAAGCATTAAAGAATAAAACCTCTGTTGACTTTTTTTTTTTATGAACGTATGTTTGGCAAAAAACATCCGTTTTGATCCTATAATCTTATAGTAAGTAGCTAAAACTAAAGCACATGTGTAGAGCAACATTAGTACCATAGACCTATATCGAGATAGACGAAAAGAGCGCTTCAAACTGTATGAGAACCTAGCGTGTCGAATTTTTCGTACCAACGATGACGTCACGAGCGAGATTTAGTGTTTGTTTTGAGTGACGCGTGTTTTCATGGCGATGTTCTCTCAAGCGGACTTAGTTAGGTCGGAAAACTTTGAACGTGAATCACACTTTTGACACGCAAGGTAGGTACACTTTTACCGTCTATCTCCGATATACGTCTGTGATTGGTACCTACCACGGACAGGCAATTTAGAAAAGTTAGGTTTTCTACATTGACGAAGTGGAGATCGTATTCACTACAACCACTTACCGATGCCTTTCTCGAACCACGCCAATGTCTTCGACATTTTCAAAATTCGTTTCTCAATGACACTTACAAATTTAAAAGTTATTTTACTTGTTTAATAATTATACAATCTGTGACTGTCATGCACTAGTACAATAACTCTAAAATTTGTGAGTATCATGGAGAAAACTAATTTTGAAAATGTCAAAAATTTTATCCCATTAAGGAAAATAGAGGGATATATATATATATATATATGTGTATATATATGTTATTACGAATTTTTATCCTCCATTTCATTCCTCGGAAGAGCTCCTCAGAAGTAGTTCTTAAATTAACGAAAATGTAAAGATCTGTCGCTATTATTTCTAGTTCTTTAATACATGTAAAGTTGTTTCATAGTAAAAAGTGTTGGTATGTATGTAGGTAGTATTTATATGTAATGTTTAATGAACTTTCATGACAAAAATGAAAAAAAATGTGGTCTATTTTTTACCAGAGGCCCTACCGCGCAACTGTCGTCGGCATCGACATCGATTTCATTTGACAGATGGATGTGACATATTGCTATTAGTCTTTGGTAAGTTTTCATCTGTGTCAAAAAGAAGCAGCAATGTGTCACATCCATCTGTCAAATGAAGACGATTTCGATGCCGACGCCACTTGCGCGGTACGGCCGCAGTTCTTTTATGATTTAACCTACCCTAAAATAGGAATTATAATGATTTCATTTGCAGTCTGCTCATAATAAGGACATTATTTATTAAATATAAAAAAAAAAAACAATAAGAGCAAATCTTGAGGAGACAATTTGTAAATATAAATATGGACAGTTTACGTTAACATAAAACGGAGTCAGTTGTCGACTGTCGTGATTTCTTAAAACAATTATTTTATACCGAATATGGGGTGAAAAAAAGGACTTTAAATCGAGGGAAATAAGAATTAAATTGTATCAAATCGCGTACATGAAAGGTAAAGGATCGGTGTGGAAACATTGATGTTTTACACTGGAAATGCCATTTATTAAATCGTAACTTACACTTCACAAAATATATATTTTTGTCTGTTACAAATATTAACTTTTAATTTTAAAGTTCTGTATTTATGTTTATTATCAATTCTCCTTAACTTTTCTATCGTATTGATTGGTGCATGCATTGCATGCATTCTTAGATAAAGTCAAAGTCAAAGTCAATATCATTTATTCAGTCTAGGGTGTTACAAGCACTTATGAACGTCAAAGAAGCTACGCCATCGGTTCACAAACCCTACGGCGGGAGACCTTGTAACGGCAATAAACTCATCAAGGGCCGTTTTTAGGGTTTTTCTCCCTGTTTTATTTCATACAGAGTCCTCAAATTGAAAAGTGACCTTAACATATGAGTAAGGTCAATTTCCATCACAAAAAGAAAATACTAATTATAATATTACATTTTATGGTTATTGTAACCGTAAACAATTTTCAACTGGCAAAGAAAGACTTATCTATCATACATTACAACATTTCTTGCATTACAAGATTACTGTTCTGCAAGTTGTGAGGAACATAGAGGTCAGTATCAATTTACTTTAGAAAAAAATATTTAAGCTTTATGCACAACATTAAGATAAGCAGACTGAAGTAGACCCATTTCCGCTGGCGGTGTTATGATGAACTCACCAGGGAGCCAAAACCAAAACTACAAGTCCGATTTTGATGCGGTTTTCAGTAATAGGTTTTACGTAGTACCATATACAAAATTATGTTTATCATCAGTTCTCCTTATCTTTTCTATCGTATTGATCGGTGCATGCATTGCATGCATTCTTAGATAGGTGTTATAACGACTACTCAGCAGCTAGTTGATTAACTAACTCTGTTGCTGACAGATCTTGGATTGAAATTGATTGAAAGTGCAGTTACATAGATGCTTTACTAAGATAGTTGTCACATTGATTTTTACTAAAGCAGCAATGTGACTGCACTTTCAATCAAACGTTGATAGAAACAAGTAACATAATCAGGGGGCAGGGAGCCAAAACTAAAATCACTAGTCCGATTTTAATGCGATTTTCAGTAATGGGTTTTATGTAAGTACATAATTATTCTTTTCATTGTCATGCCAACGCTGTATTCCAGGAGAGTACTTCTTACAGTACTATAATAGGCGTTAGATGCTTCTTTTGATCTTTTTTGCATATAACCCGACACGTCGCATTTATGTCAATAAAACTATGTAGTCTGTGATACAGGCATATAGCGTTTCTTTCTCAAACCTAACATCATTAAAAAAAAGATTGAAAGCAAAAATGCTGGCTTCAAATTGCACTGCCGCTTCAATTGAACAACCCAGACGTCCTTTCAGCCGTCAGTCGACACAAAAAGAACCCACACGCACCCACGGCGTACATTCACAAATTACGCGGGCAATTTACATAGAAAAAGTGACAACGAGGGACGCAAAACATTTGTTAGGTCCATTGTATTGTAAAGTATTATATCCCTTAGCTTTTTCCACCTTATTTATATTTATAAACTTTCTTATTTGGTGCGTCCTAACAAGATGTTTACACGCCGGTCGGTGTCAAAGCGGCCGAAACTCAATGGGCGGCGTTATAAAGTGCTTTTTTTTAAATTCGCCATTCCTGTGGCATAGACAATTTTTTTTTTACTAAGGTGTTTTGACATTCAGCTATGCGGTAGGTAAGTTTGTTGTTTGATGTAATCTGATTTTTATCATTGGATTTTGTCGTTTGAGTACCCATTTGTATTGTGATCAAATGTGGCCTGAAATTGCCTCGGGCCCCTTTTATTGGATGAGGATTTAAGCTGTAGCGGTTACAAGTTTGAACAAAGGTTGCATAAGCGTATTATGTACTTGAATTAAATTGATAGACAAGTCTTGTAGGTTTAAAAAAATATAATAAAGTGAATTTAAAATACATTGAAAGCATTATACGAAACCAGTGTCTGCTTTTTGTAAGTTACGACAATGAATTAGTAGTGGTAATATAAAAAAAGTAATGTAAATATGTAAAAAGAAACAACGTCTGGCGGACTTACAATATAAATAAGTGCTTATTATTTATATTGTAAGTCAATCTGAACCAACTATTGGAATTGGAACTTGAAATTTTGATCAAGGCTGTTTTTAATAAAAACTGAGCTAACTTAAGGAAGGTTTTCGAAAATTCACTCCTTAAATGGGTAATTAAGAAAAAAAAATGTTCTGTTACACGCAAAAGTCTAGTAGAAGCTTTGTTATTTAGCACAAATTCAAAATAATCCGAAGAGAGTCCATCAACTACTAAATTACAATATAAAAGCTACACACATCTCTTTGGTAATATTACTTTGATATTGCTCTAAAAGCTTTGCTGTAAGGCCGCAGATGAAACAATTTACAAAACCAATAATCAGATCGAGAACTTTTTGAAAGCGATTTGGCGGCGTCACACATGTTCGCAACAACGCCACCATAGACAAAAATTTATATTTTCCCTCCATTTTCCGGTGTCAGGCAAAGGCGTTATTGGATTCGGTTGGCTGACTAAGATCTGGAACTTTCAGATTGAATTTCTTTTGCAATATCTGTGGGAAGTTTGCGTTAGAACAAGAAAGAGAAGTTATTTATTTGATAAGTTTAGATGTGGACATTTATGTGGTGTTAGGGCTAGCGCATATATACAACTTTATAATATATTGAAGCGCGCTTATGCTTACGTACTATCATCTCGATACAACGACAAAAAATTCGACATCGACTTTTCTATCGACTAACTAAACTGTTGAGTTGTGTGTGTGAAATCGCGAGAAATACACAACTCGACAAAACAGATTAGTTGATGGAAAAGTTGTACATATTATGCGCTTTGTTTTTGTTTAGGAGTTTACTTAGATGTGTTTTGTTTTTAGTGAAAAAATATCAACTTTGAATTGTATTTTTAAGTAGTGCACGCATGTTCCTAATCTTTTCTTATATTCTCATAATAAGGCAATTAAGTGGTGAAATTAAAAATTAAGATGACCTTTTTAAAACCCCCTTTTCCACTGGCGAAACATTTACAAGAAAACATGCTGTAAACGTATAATGCGGCCACTGATAAAATGCATTATTTGATAGCTCCTATCGAGAGCCTTTGGTCATCCTCCCAGCGGCCGCACTATATTTTACATGTTTTCTTGGGGTAAGTCTAGTACTTAATTTAAAGCACATTTCTCAATAAATACTAAACCCGCGACTGTCTACTCGCTTCGTTTCAGTATAAAAGTTTATATATTTTTTAAATATTTATGCCGTCTTAGGCGATACATTTTTAGAAAATTATGATAAAATGAGTATGGTTGTAAGAATTATAAAATATGGCAAACATAATTATGTAATTGTTATTATTTTATTGATTTAATTATTAGTTACTCTATTGTATTGGGGTAATCCTGTAATAATAGATGTAAGTGTGGAAATAAATAAATAAATTAAATATCAACCTGCAACCGCTTAGTGGTTTCATCTTTACACCAGTAATATAAACTTTTCAACCACCTTTTACCTTTTTTTTGTACTTATGAGAGCATTGGGACCGGATTTCCAAAGGTCGTGGGTTCGAGTCGCATCTGTGAATTCACTTGTGGCGGAGTTGTATTTTCCAATATTTTTCTATTTAAAACTTTCACCTTTTATCTTTTTATATAAGCATAAACAGAAACTAATCACTGGCATATAAAATAAATATACATAAAATCTATCTAAATAAAACTCATTTCATGCGCCACGACATCGGTTACTAGCATTTTACTAAACCGCTTAAATTTATATTAATTTAGCTTATTTATTTATTTATTAAAACAGTGTACTTACTGGCTTACAGTTTGCCCAAAACGCCAGCAAGTTAGAATAAGTACATTATTATTCGTAGAATTATAGTAGCAATCCAAATAAATTAAAATTGCAGATTATATATAAAAAAAATTACAATAATTAATAGGTACAAAATTTACATTATACTATTATTGTCAAAAGGTATCTTGAGAACTAAGTCAAAAAATAATAATATTAAAGAATATATCAAAGAAACATTAGAATACAAATGTTAAAATCGTCTATGAACTATATTAAGTAATCGCAGCATATCAAAAAGAAATATTGATTAGGGCAAAAATATTAAATTATAAATGTCGATAATAAATGTCAAAATCATCTATGAACTAAGAAATAATCGCAGCTTGTCAAAAAAAAAAATGTAATAAAGAAATATTAAAATACAAATGTCCATAATAAATGTCAAAATCATCTATGAATACAGTACAATTGCAGCATGTCAAAAAGAATTACTTACATAAATAGAATCAATGGAATCAATCTTATCGTGGTCTTATGAAAATGCCACATTATTTGAAGACTTGTTGGCTGGCCTTCATACAAATTTACATTCTTAATTATCTATTTCAGTTTTCTTTCTCTGAAAAACCACATCTTAAGTTTTCGCACGTAATATCCTACTAATATTATAAGTGTGAAAGTATGTCATTTGATTGTATGTTACTTTTTCATGCAGGAACTACTTAACAGATTTGAAAGAAATTTGGCACCCAGATAGTAAATAGCTTCGACTAATACATTGGATACTTTTTACCCCGACATTCCTGCGGGAACGGGAACCACGCGGCTGAAATCGCGAACGGCAGCTAGTGTTGAATAATTAAAACCGCTAACTACTTATATTTACCTACATAGTTTTAAATTGCTTTTAATGTTTTTTTTTGATTTCCCGACATTTCCTTGTCAAGTCACCACGTGATTAATTTGAAAAAGTTGTTTTTGACGGCGCACCTCCATCCCACGCCCCTCACTTGCCTAAGACTATAGTGAAACCTCGCCTTACTAATAAAATCAGTTAATTTAAATGCAAACTTAATGACAACACTGAAACCAATGAAACGTCAAATGTATTTCACACGGCCGAGATGTATGGTAAGCTAACAGTTTACGGCCGCCCTAAGTGGAGAGTCTATTTGACGGAGGTTTAAAGAGCTGTCGTTAAACTATGGATTAGGTAGGGCTGCCGTTATGGGGAAATGGGAATCCTACTAATTCTATTAAAGTCGGATTTTTTATTCAGTAGAGTGAAGTGAGAGTCAGTAGAATAATTTGACAGGTTGTCAATGTCACTTTGTAAAAATAATGCTGTCCTAAAATGTAGATGTAATGATAATATTGAATTTGGGTACTGAATAGAATAAATACTTACCGAAATGGTACTGGATCTGCGCAAATCGTTACGAAAAATAGTTGAAAGCAGAATTATTTTTATAAAGTGACATTGGAACCTGTCAAATTATTCTACTGACTAAAAAACCCGACTTTAGGTACAAAGTTTGTAACTTTATTATTCAAGCACGCGGATCATAACCCGCAGTAAGAAAAATGATACTTTTCTTCTTGGCGTGTCGATTTCACAGTTGTTCGTATTACAATGATGACATATGACATTTATGATATTATTTGCCTTAACAACAATTAAAGTGCCTTGCACACCAAGATTGAAATTAGTTTTTACAACTCTTTAGTTGTTAAGGATTCCGGGAGATGCGCGATTGCAGCCACCTTCAGCCTTATCATTTTCAAAAATAAAAGATACCAAGGAGGTACGGGTACCAGTGCAATACATTTTCGTGTACCTATATATTGGCAGCCCTACATAATAGAAGTAAAAATATAACTTGCCCGCCAATATTTATGACTCAGATCGGTCAGATTACTGGCCAGTGTTAGGGCATAATCTGTTTTATTTATTATCATTCACCTTGCTTTTTTAATTGGTATCAATAAAATCGAGAGCCAGTGCGATTAAGTTATTTATTATGGTTCTAGATTATTTTTTTATTTCACCGATTAGACCGATATGAAATGAAAATGAAGTAATACTTAATCCTTGTTGGAAATATAAAGTAGTATTAGATGTCCAACAAGGAGATTATTACATACTTTCCGTGATACTTAAAAATAAAATTTTCATTAAAAATAGTAAAAAATAGTTTTAATTTCCTTTACACCATACTGCAATAATTCAAATGGTTTGATATTTTTTTATGAAATCGATCTTTTGCTCCTTGGATTTGTAATCTATAAATAATATTTCTTGAAATTCACATTACATAAGGTTGTTGGACCTGTAATGGCTTCGGACTGTTTTAATAGTGCTATTTCTTTTTAAGCTTTCTGTTGGTATTTCATAAGACTAAATAAAAAATGCCTATGTCATTCCCGAGATTCAATTAAGTTTCATTGACCATATCCTATCGTTCATGTCTCATATTCTGTTTCTCACATTCAGCACATTCTTAATTAGAAATCTAAGAGCCCCATAAATACAACAATAAAATGTTATTACCGCAAAAGTTTCATAAACAACGTTCGCATCGTAAAAATCCTCATTGTCACATTGAAACTCATACTTATTGCTATTTTTCGCGCGCCATATGGATGGGATAGTGTATGCTCCGCCTTAAAACCATAGACAATATGAAGGCTGACAGATGCGGTTAATGTTCCCGCCATCGCGCTCCAGCCAATCAGAGCGCGTGTTTTTTTTCTACGCAACAGCAGCTGCATGTTTTCGGCCAATATCACCATGTATTATTAGGTGTTTTTATAAGTACATTTTGTGGGCCCAAGGGATGCGTTAATGTAATTTTTTTGTTGTAGATGATTTGTAGAGATGATGATGTCGTTTTGATGGGTGGGGGAAATTGAATTTTTGTTCCAGATTTGTATCTGAGAATGAAATTTTGATTTATGGTAAATTTTAAATAGAAAAATATTGGAAAAAATTAACTCGGCCACAAGTGAATTCTCCGGCTGGAATCGAACCAGCGACCTTTGGAAATCCGGTCCAATGCTCTAACCGCTGAGCTACCGAGACTAAATTTACCATAAGTATAAAAATAGCATTGAAAAATGCAAAAATTACAAAATCATGAAATTTTGATTACTTTGTAACGTGTTTGTGGGAATTGAAAATAGATTGGTTTGGAAGTGTGTGTCTTGCTGAATATTCCAATAGTATAAGTTTGTTTTGTGTCTTTTTTAATAAGATTGAGATAAACTCTACCTATATTTCTAAATAATAATAATAATAATAAAATTCATTTATTCCATCATCACACAATAGGTTACTTATGTCTAAAATGTAACAAAATAATTGAGTACGATAATGACCTGAAGTGTGAGAAGCTGGTGCCTGTAATAGGTTTAGAAAACCGGTTACACAGGTCACCAGGCCACCCCCGCAAAAGGATACATTGTGCTCCAAATTTTTCGTGTGTGTAAGCCTATGTGTAAGTATTAATTAAAAATAAAAAGAGATAAAAACTTAACAGCTAAAACATTATTATAATGCAGAATTTTGCAGTTAAGTACGTGTCTGTGTAGTGTGTACTTATTGGTGTAGGTGTTTGTGTGTGTGTGTGTGTGTGTATATATTTGTTTATTATTTTATGTTTTTTTTTTTTTTTATGTATAGAGGTATTTATTTATAATTTTATTTTAGAGGAATTAGGAATTTCTCAGTTGTTTGATAATCTTGTTTATTTAGGTAGTTAGTAACCTTTACCTTACAACTGGCCCTGGGGAGCGAAAAGATATCAAGAATCCTATTTATTTTGTTATAAAGGTAGTTACCCATAAAAATATAAAAATTATGAGAGGTAGCTGTCCTAAGAGGCGGTATTTGACAGATTGTGCCCTTTCTACGTTTGTCTTTTTGTAAATCAGGATCATATATTAGAGAGTGTTTTTTAAGTACGGTGTTAAGTATGTAGGTTTGTCTTACTGTAAGTACCTGCCACTCTCTGTAGAGGTCCACTGTAGGGTGTCGGAAGGGAAGACCAGCGGCTACCTTAAGAATAGCACGTTGTGCTCTTTCAACTTCGAGGAGATCCGTTTTTGCAACACCACCCCACACCGCAATACAGTATTCCAATAAAGACTGACATAGCGCATAATATACTGTCTTGGTGAGTTTGCGGTCCCCTGCGTATTTAAGGGTTTTAAAAATATATATAAGCTTACGTAATCTGGGTACGAGGGAATATATATGAAGCCTGAAGGTGAGCGTTTGGTCACCCAGATGTTTGACGCTACTGGTCCTCTCTAGAGTAGCACATGAACACGACGCAAGATTATTTAAATTAGCTCTATCTTTATGATATATTTTTAATTGAAAAATATTGGACAAAATTAACTTGGCCACAAGTGAATTCTCAGGTGGGACTTGAACTCACGACCTTTGGCAATCCGGTCCAATGCTCTAACCACTGAGCTACCCGAGACTTGCAGACCACCGTTTGACGACTTCCGTGGTCGAGTGGTTCGTACACCGGTTTCAAGGTGTCGCCTACTCTGGGGCGGGTTCGAATCCCGGTAAGGGCAAATGTTTGTATGATGAATACGAGCATTTGTACCTGAGTCATGAACGTTTATATATATTTCTACTCATAAATACTTATATATGTATAATTATATGTACTTATATCCGTTACCCTAGCATCCCATAACACAAGCCTTACAGTGCTAACTTTGGGGCTAGGTTAATTGGTGTTAGTGTAAGAAATATTTATATTTATTTATTTATATTTACCGTCGAAATTCTCCAATACTTTTATATTTTTAAACGTTGTAGGCTCTATCTCTTTAACTAGACTACTACTAAGTCTAACTAAGCTACATCTGATAGGTTAGTAAGTATCTTTTACGTCAGTTACCTATCCTATTTTCTACCTATTTGCTTTTAAAAAAATTAAGTAGACAAAGTAAATTTAATTTTAGAAGAGCGAAAAAAAACAACATATAGGTACTTAGTTACAGCTAAGTATTCTAGGGAACGAGCCGTGCCTATCTCGTCAGACTAGACTAAGACTAAGGCAACTAAAGGTTTAGTACATTTAAACTACCTATCCTTTTTTTAAACAAACAGACCAAGTAAAACTTAAGAAGTGCAAAAAAATAAAAAACTTTGACAAGTAAGTATTGTAGTTGGCTAAGGCTGATAGGGCCATCAGACTATTATAGATAGTATTGTAGATTAAATTACTAGACATCTGATGGTTTAGTTAGTTAGTATCCAACCCAATAACTATAAATTTTTTGATAGTATTTAACAGATCAACAAAAAAAATTTGAGAGAAAAAAAATACTAAGTAAGCGGCTATAAAATAGTCGCCAATCTAACCTAACCTAAACCGAATTTTTCCACAACAAAACCTGGATTGATGAACCAGTGAACCTGAACCTGAACCGACATGAACCAGTCGATAAAAAAATACTAAATGAGCAAATAAATCGCTCAATTTAGTAATTTTTAGTCGACTGATTTATTATATTCCGTCATTTTTTGTCTGTGGCAGAATTTAACCTATTTTTAACCAAAATATTAAAAAAGGAGGAGGTTATTATTTTAAAAAACTTAAGCAGACAAAGTTAATTTAATTTAAGAAGCGCGAAAAAAACAAAATATACTCAGTGACAGGTAAGTATTGTAGGGGGCGAGGCGTGCCCTATCTCGTCGGTGGCTCGGTGGAACACAATTTATATGTTAATTTGGCGCTAAAACAACTTTGTGGTCCGCGGGCGCGATTCTATAAGCGACGGGTGACATTGACACTGTGTTGTGTATTAATTTTTTACTGACGAAATTATTATAGTACAAATAAAGTTTTAAAATATTATATATATAATAAAATAAAATGAGGCAGGTAGGAATAGGAAAATGTATTTAGTATTCGGTGCTTTAGTAGGTAGTTGTATGTCTGGTTTTAGAAGTTAGAAAATAACGTTTATTACACGAAATTTAGTTCAGTCGGTGTGGCGTGCGTTTTAGGCCTACGTCTTTTTTTGAAAAAATCCTATAATATTATAAATGCGAAAGTTTGTTTGTTTGTCTTTTCTTCAAGCCTTAACTAAGCAACGAGTCGACTTGATTTTGGTATAGATTTAGTTGAAAGGACGCAGAGTAATATAGGCAATTTGTTATCCCGATAATATCCGATTGCGAGTTGAAAATTGTTTACGGTTAGGATAAATAACCATAAAATGTAATATTATTTATGGTAAATTTTAAATAGAAAAATATTGGAAAAAATTAACTCGGCCACAAGTGAAGAGCATTGGACCGGATTTCCAAAGGTCGCGGGTTCGATTCCCGTCTGAGAATTCACTTGTGGCCGAGTTAATTTGTTCAAATATTTTTCTATTTAAAATTTTCCATAAGTATAAAAATAGCATTGAAAAATGCAAAAATTACAAAATCATAAAATGTAATATTATAATTAGTATTTTCTTTTGTGATGGAAATTGACCTTACTGATATGTTAAGGTCACTTTTCAATTTGACGACTCTGTATGAAATAAAACAGGGAGAAAAAAATAGCCCTTGACGAGTTTCTTGCCGGTTCTTCTCGTTACAAGATCTCCCGCCGTAGGGTTTGTAAACCGATGGCGTAGTTTCTTTGACGTTCATAAGTGCTTACGTAACAGCCTAGACTGAATAAATGATATTGAATTGAATTGATATTTCCACAGGAACGGGAAACACGGGGGTGAAACCGCGGTAGCTAGTGATCAATAAAAATAGTATAACGACGAAGCTTTATAGATTTCCATATTAATTTAATAACGAAAAATCTTAATTCATAAAATTATTGTATCCCACAAACACCAACCCTTTTTTTAAATGGTTATTACATAAAAGGTATTAATAAATGGTTATATGAATAAAATTGCCTTTTAATTACTCATTATTATGATTAAACCATTAATTTAGAGAAACCTCTTTATACACCAAAGGTTGCCACAATAAAACGATACGACTGAAAAGTATAATCATTGCACATAAAATTAATTTGACTGATTCCTTCCTGTAGGTCTTGTAAGCAATTTTCAACTTTAAAAACAAGGTGTTATGGAGTTAAATTGTTATAAAGGTTTTGTACCATAGATTAATGCTCGAAGCTAGAACGAGGTCCGTCACGCAACATTTTTTCATAGAAATGGTTACGCCATTTTTCTTTATTAAATTAGGGAGTAGACAGAAATTGTATTTTTACCTCAAAAAACATAAGAAAGAGGTACGCATTTAGTACTGAAAGAAGTGATGTAGCCTAGAAAAAAGAGCCCATTACGAGATTAGCAAACTATAATAGTTTTCAAAAACTATCAATTTGTCCCTTTCATAACCTGTTTTATCGACATGTGTAGATCCTCCGATAGTTATCAAAAACGTTGACAGTAAATGTCAACTTGTAATAAGGGCTCTAGACGGCGCAAGTGTCGTCGGCATCGACATCAACTTCATTTGACAGATGGATGTGACACATTGCTCTTAGTCTTGTCTTGGGTAAGTTTTCATTTGTGTCAAAAAGAAGCAGCAATGTGTCACATCCATCTGTCAAATGAAGTCGTTGCCAAGACAACGCGAAGAAATTATATATCGTACAAAGTGTATGTGTGAAATGTATGGACTGCTTCTCCGTTTTATAGTCTCTTTCAACTGGGATGATTCCTGTGACGTTTCAAGTTTAACAGTTCTAGAGATGTACCATATTGAAATCCTATTCAAATAATCTATCGATTTTTTGTTTACTTGGAGAAATTGCATTATATTTTACTACTTTTCCGGCCATGTGGAATCCTGTTACACAGGCTGGAAAAAATGTATGGGTCCTGGAGGAGAACCACCTTAAATCCTTTAGTTAGCTCATTTTACCGAAAGGAAACATTGCTTTATTATTTAAAAGAAACAAAACTGCACTGAAAGAGTTTAAAAATACGCTTCCCAATCCCAGGAATCGAACCAGTTCAAAACTGTTAAAAATTACATTATGTATTTTTATGCCATCAATCGATAGGGTCAAAAGGATCAACTCTCTCTAACAAACATAGTAAATTAAATTAAAGGAAACACATGAAACTCAATTTATAAACTCAATGGGACGTATAAAGCACTTTTTCAAGGCCCTTTTGAAAAAAATCTAAAATGTTTGTATGCAATTTTGTTTCTTATAAAAAATAAAGGAATGTTTCCTTTCAGTAAAATGATTTAAGGTAGTTCCCCTCCAGGCCCTATACATTTTTTCCATCCTGTATATAAAACGTTAACTTATATCCCACGTAGACATAATTTATTAAAGATAAAAAGTATTCGTCATCAGCCATTTTTAATGTCCCCACTGCTGGGGCACTGGCCTTCCTTATGGATGGATAAGGAGAACGGGCCGTGACCCACCACGCGGGCCCAATGCGGATTGGGTTTTAACGACTGCAAATGCAGCCGGGACCAACGGCTTAACGTGCCTTCTGAAGCACGGAGTTGCTCGAGATAGTAAATTTTTGGTCACCCATCCCGTGACCGACCATTGCGAAAGTTGCTTAACCTCAACAATCGCAGGCCGAGCGCGTGAACCACTGCGCCACGGGCTCCTCGTAAAAAGTATTGTATGTGCTTATTTATGTGGTAAATAAAGGGATATTGCGCGGCAAGGACTACCGGGATCTTCCGACATTTCACCCACTAGACTCAAGCAGATTTTTTTCTCTGAAATCAAACCCACCACGGTAGAAGAAAAAGGTCAATAGCAATACTTTTAACTCCTTTGCCTTATATTAAGAAAACTAAAACCGACATTTCGGATGCAAATGCTTTGAGATCTAGTTTCAAAAGAACAAAGGGGTAGGTAAGTACTTACAGTTTTCCAATAGAGGGGTGTTAGGGGTAAATCGAACTCGTAATCGTTGTGAAAGGAGAATGTTCTAACATGGTGTTGTTTTGTATCAGTATCAAATCTTCGTAAGACTTGCTTTAGCGGCGTTGTGCACATCAGAGTTTAAAATTTTTGGGATGAGTAAAACATTTTAAAGTCGCGTCAGGACACGTGACCTGATCGAAAATTCGTAAGACGGAAGGAGAGTAGAGCGCCGGCGCGGCGTAGGAGAGGAAGTAATATCCCCCTCTCTTCTACCGCGCGGGGAAACTGTATGCCCGCTCCTGCTGTTTCGTTTAAGCGGTTTTCACTTCTGTCGGCATTCCCGGAGTGCAACCCGTTGTTTTTTTTTTTTCAAAAACTAAGTTTTGTTATTTTGACTGAATGCCTTAAATAAGTACCTACCTGCTATCAAAAACTCACTAAAGACAAAGTCAAATCAAATCATGTAGACAGTTTAAAAAAAAATCTATAAATTTATGAACTTCATAAGCATTTTTCTCATGAATCCGTCGAATTAGAGTAATGGTGTTTTTTCTAACTGAATCTAAGTTCAAAACACTACAAAATAATGTGGGTTTCATTCGGGCACAATGTCATACAAATTTAAACCAAACTCCATACTTCATTGGTCATTCTCCTTTCAAGCTACAATTCAAAATTTATTTGTTCTAACCGCCTCTGTGTTTTAGTGGTAAGTACCATTGGTATCAGACCTAGTGGTCCCGGGTTCGATTCCCAGTACATATTGTATACGGTTTGGTTGGTTGTAGAAGTTGTTGTAAATCCGCCTGGCTAGCTACCACCATCTTATCTAAGTCTGACGCCGTAACAACAATGTTTTCAGCATCGTTGTGTTACGGCAGTTAGAGATAAGATAGCAGTTCTTCAGTGGTTAAGAATTAAGCGAGAGGCTCGGTTCCATCTTCAGCCTTATCTATACTTAACCTAAGGTAAATGATGAAGCGCTAAGCGTCTTCCTTCCCGTTGTTCATCAAAATATCTAGGTAAGTACCATTAAAACAAAATCATTTTCAATTAAGTACTAAATACTTTTCATAAACAAACCACATAATTTCTCATGCTTGTATTGTATAGAAGCGTGATTGTCTATTATTTAAAGATGGCACCCTTGTAATATGGCGGCAGAATTTATGGCGTAGTCTATAATCTATGAGCTCAAAAGCGCGGTGTCACTCCCTTGTTGAATCACCCTAATAGAGAGTGCATTAAGTACGGAACCCCGCGGCTTAGGGTCCGCGGAGGATTGTGGTATGGTCCATTTGATAGCGGACGATGATATTTAAGAGTTTCTATTCTATAACAAGAAACAGGCGAATCTATTCTAATACATAATTATGAAAAGGTAAAGTTTGCAAGTTTGTTTGTAGGAAGTATGTATAACCCTTGTTATATTTAAGTATTATATTTAAGTAATATTTAAGTAGAGTGCATTAAGTACGGAACCCTGCCTGCGGCTAAGGGTCCACGAAAAGTTGATGTATCCCTTTGATAGCGGATCAGGCGAATCTATAGGTACCTACTAACTAACTAATATAAAGAAGTAAAGTTTGTAAGTTGTAACCTTTGGAACTGCTGAACAGATTTTATAAATTATTTTACAAATTAAAAAACTACTTATATTATTCTTGAGTGACAGATTAAATTCACCTATAACATTTATAAATATTCCTACTCTAATATTTTAAATGCAAGAGTATGCCAGTTTGTTTGTTTGTTTCTCTTACACGCAAAAACTACTAGGGTGACAAAAGATGTGGGTAATTTGTGCTAGTTAATTTTCAGACCGGTATGATGTATCACTTTTAATAATTTTTTTCTCAAATAAACTAATTTTCGTTGTTTCAAACTTCAATAAAAGATAGCCTTATCTTATACTATAAACCGCTCCGCTTCTGAAATCGCTTGCACTATCACCACACAAGGTTACAAAGATGTGGGTAATTTGTGCTAGTTAGTTATAATTATGACCGGCCCAGATCGGAGCGTGAATGGTATGATCCATCACTTTTCATGTCAATTGTCGTTGGATCACGCGTTTGGTGCTTGTAAATAGCGTAATACGGGTTAATTTACTGAAGGGGGCAGCTCAACCCAATTTAAGCGGTCCCACTATTTTTAATTTAGAGTTCTAATTGTAAATTAAATTAAAAGTTTTCGAGTGTGAATTTATTCGTAAACTAGCCGCCGCTCGCAATTTCACCCGCGTGGTTCCCGTTCCCGTGGGAATATCGGGATAAAAAGTATCATATGTTCGTAACCAGGCTATCTAATACCTGTGTACCAAATTTCATCCAAATCCGTTTAGTAGTTTAAGAGCCTATTCAATGCAAAATCTAATCTCTATTCTTTACAATATTAGTATGGATAGGTAGGCATTATCACGCATTACCCCTGTTGGAACGGGAGTGAAAGAAAAACATGGAATCTGCCAGCTGCTATCTTTCCAGTGCAGATAGTAAAAGTCTATCAATGAGCAGCGTACTTTCGAAAACTAATGTAGGCACATACCTGTATCGAGATAGAAGGTAAATGTGTACCTACCTTGCATGTCAAAAGTTTGATCCACAGTCAAAGTTTTACGACTTAAGTCAGTCCGCTTGAGACCATCGACATGAAAACACGCGTCACTCAGAAACGAAAATGGTTAATTGTGCAGTGTTTTCTTGCAAGAGCTCGTCAATAACATTTCTACATCACTAAATCTCGCTCCTGACGTCATCGTTGGTACGAAAAATTCGACACGCTAGGTTCTCATACAGTTTGAAGTGCTCTTTTCGTCTATCTCGATATAGGTCTGTGGATGTAGGCGATGGACTGGCAACCTGTTTCTCTTGTTTTCGGAAAAATAAAAATAATAATAAGCATTTATTTCAGAATTTTACGTCCATATTTTTATAGTTAATAACAATATTAAAATTACTTAAAAATAAAATAATTTGGGGCACATGAAGTGCCACCCAATGCTGCAGGAGTGGAGATTCCCACCTGTTTGTCAACGCACACAGGATGCTGTTAGGGCTCGCGCGCGTGCGACCCAGCAGCGAGGCACATCGCTTGCGGATTATGGCATGGAAGCCGTCCGTCCTCACGTCGGCGTTTTATTATTATACATTTCACTTCAAGCTGCGCATTTGTCTTTGATACCAACCCCGCAAGGAATACCTAACTAGGAATACCCCGCAGTCACATAGCAGAGTTTGGGTGTTTCTCACTCTTCTTCTTCTTTCTTAATTAATGGCTTGCTCGCGATAAATTCGCACATTCCCCCCCTCTAACTTTTAAAATAAGAGAATTAAAAAGTTAAAAAAAAAAAATGCTGTAGATCTTAATAAAAACTTTCAACGAAAATTGGTTGCAACGAAATATGGTTGTCAGTTTTAGAAATATAGCATTTTTCCCAAAGGGATTTGAAAAATTTTTTTTTTTATCAAACCTATACTTGAGGCATATTTATAGATAGGTCTTTAAAAATTACATTGAAGTTTCTTTTACAATTTTTTTCTCAAAATCAACCGTTTGAAAGATATACACTTCCAAAGTGGTAAGATGTCAAAGCCACTTTATTCAAAAACTATGAAGATTACATAGTTGAAACTTGGTCAGTTGATGTATTCTGTATAAACCGCTTTACGGTTTTTACACAAAAATAAAAAAAAATTAATTAAGGGGGGGCTCCCCATACAGGGAACTCTTACTGATTTTTTTTTTCATCAAACATATACGTGTGGGATATTATTAGATAGATCTTTAAAAATTACAGTGAGGCTTCTAAAACAGTTTTTTCTCAAAGTCCACCGTTTGAAAGTTATACACTTCCAAAGTGGAAAAATGTGTGTCCCCCCCCTCTAACTTTTAAAATAAGAAAGTGAAAAATAAAAAAAATAAATATATGATGTAGATCTTTATAAAAACTTTCAACGAAAATTGGTTTGAACGAAATATATTTAGTAGTTTCAGAGCTATAGCACATTTTCCAAAACCGCAAATATAACTTTGTCAATCATACAAACACTATGAAAAACAAAGTTATTTTTACAGACGAAAAATTATAGTGGCATTTTGGCAATTATAATAATAGAAACTTTATTGCACACGATACAAAAAGAAACACATACAGAGAAAATGACAAAAAAGAGGAACACACAATAGGAGGCCTTATAGCTACGTAGCAGTCTCTTCCAGGCAACCTTGGGTGAGAGACGAAACCCTTCATGTGCGAGTCGGCCAAGTGCGAGTTCGACTCGCACTTGGCCGATTTTTGTGAGGAGCCTTCGATAAGTGATCTAGCGTACGTGCTAATCCTGGTTGATTCAAGTAATATTTTTGTGATTCGCCGAATCTTTTGCCCTTGAGAAGTTGCATGGCCTGGTACTTAAGTAATGGAATACACCGCAAGCATTGAGTTATACAGGCTGGAAATGATAAAAATTTACAGCCAGCAGGAAATGGTAAAATTTTTAAAATATATTTTTTATGCCAATCGATCCTGTTTCTCATGAGGATCAAAATACTCTAACCTTTGTACCTTTGTTGACGGAACTTATTTACTTAGCGAATATGTGGAAATACTTTTTGGCGATTTTTGAATTTTCTTGTATTCATACCTCAGTTGGTGTCTTAGACTATTTTGATCTTCATGAGGAACAGGATCGATTAGCAACAATTTTTTTTTTAAACATTTAAATTTTATCTGCCGACTGTACTTTTTTTTTCAAAATCCGTGAATCCAGTTCAATATTTCTCAAAAAATTAAGGATAGTTTCCCAGGAACGTTTTCATGTAGCTACAACGGTAAGGTGCCTGCCCTTCATGCCCCGTTTTAAATTTCCACCCTGTATATTACTGTTGAATGTTGACCCTGAGCTCCAGCCCTTGCAAGTTCTTCGGCTTTTTTATTGCCGAATGATCTGGTACCCATTTCAGAATCATTTTATTCCAATAGGGTAATAAAAATATTAAGAAGGGCTAGGCCTAGGGTATGTAAGTATGTATGTATGTGCTTTTATTTCTAGATGTAAGCTAGTGGTGAGAAAAGAAGAAAATTCATTGGCATGAAGTAAACAAAATATTTTTTTTGTAACAAGTTCACGTTCGGATATTTTTTTATTGTTTGGCGGAAATGCTAAACCAATTTTGATTAGTGACTATTTTTTTATAGAAACATATTAGAAAAAAATCGACTCGGCTTAAGTTATTTTCTGACGGGACTCGTACCCGCGGCTTTACATTTTCTATTTCATTTTATAACTCATACAAAACGTTTAAATACTTACATTTTTAATAATAACTAACTAACAACAATATTTCCTATTCCCTTGAATTATTTTTCACCCCTACATTCTACTGTTTTTGTAAAAATTGCCGTAGAAATAAAGAAACAAAAACGTCCGTATTATCAAATACTGTATTATTACTAACTAGCGTAACAAACCGAAATAAATTTGTAATACCAACCTACAAAAACTGGAAACGTTAATTAAAACACAATCAAAGACAACAGGTAACGGTCTATTAAAAACTTTAATAATTGGTACGTTTTGTTGTACTCCGTATTGAGTTATATCATTAAAAACAACAATTAAAAATTCAGCACGGCTTAGATTACGTACAATTTTCTACCAATTAACTTATTCAACGAAAACATCTCCAATTTTAATACATACCAGAAATCGAACTGGAAAATGTGTAAACAATTTTATTCAAATTTCAACTTTAAAGTTTTAGAAATAAAGGCGGAATTTTCTTTTTAAATTGCCGCGTCGGACCACACACGTCGCGAGGGCTTTTAAAAAAGGAACGCGCCAACCGCGCCTCGTTCGTTACCTCATCACCGGCTTCTTTTTTCAAATTTCTTTTTTTTTAAAACCCGCGGCGTGCGCTAGCTTATACATAGAGCCATGCCAACACACGGGCGCATTTTACATTGGCCACGAAAAAATGTTATAAGACCAATAATGTTGTTGTGGTTGTGTTATTACCGGCGGTTTCGGCCGAGGTTTCGGTCCGAGGCATAAATTAGTCTGTTTTATTAGGTTGAAACGCTTCTGATGCACCGACGCTGGCTGTGTATCGGTTTTTATAGTTTTTTAAATATTCTCTTAAGGACTGCCTTTGAAGATTAGTTTGTTATCGGCCAGTAATAAAGTAGGCGAGGGTATAGCTTATTCTGAAGGTTCTTTTTTTAATTTACCGAAGAGGTTGGCGTACTCGGAATTGAATACTTGGATACTTTTTGGTGGAAATTTTCCTGATTGCCTTTGATAAAGTTGCCGAGTGGATTGAGAAAAATTTGTAAGTATTTTAACTGTTGGTGGAAGTTTGGATTCATTTACATAATGGACTCGATAATTCAATAACTGATATTGCTGTTACTTTACGGATAAATAAAGGTAGGTGAGCGATAAGACATGGATATTAAAAATAAAAAATACCTAAGTACATAGTTAATAATAAAACTTAACTGGAAGAGATTAGCTATTTCGGAATAAGGCTTTTTGTTGTAGGATTTATTTTCCGTCTCGTTTTTTATTTTATTGTGTGCAATGTGTAATTGTGTGGGATATTTATTAGTTAATATACTTTTCTGCAGTTAGAATAAAATCCGCTAGCGACTTTGTGCGCGTTTACTATAAGTATTTGAGTAAAGTTAAAATCAAAATAATTTTATTCAAATAGACTTATAGATAAGTGCTTTCGAATCGTCCATTTTTTCCCCTACCAGCCATTCAGTACATCTTTTAACTGACAAGAAGAACGGCCGCAAGAAACTTATCAGCTTTAACAGAAACAACCAACATTTACAAAGAAACAGGTTGGTGGAAGGACTTGTAAGTCCGCCTGGCTAGCTACCACCATCTTATCTAAGTCTGACGCCATAACAACAATGTTTCCCTTATTATTGTGTTCCGGCAGTTAGAGATAGCCAGTTCCTCAGTGATGAGGATTCCGGGAGAGGCTCGCTTCCATCTTCAGCCTTATCAATAAAAAAACCTATTGTTGCCAAACACAAATCTAGGTAACGGATATTATCTAGTAAGAGATAGGACCAGTATTTTCATAAATATGGGAATAATTAGGTACTAATATTTTGCTTTATAAGTAACTAGCAAACGCTTGCGGTTTCATCCGCGTGGTTCCTGTTCCCGTGGGAATATCGGGATAACAAGTACCCTATATTCATAACCAGGCTAATCTACTTATCTGTGCATCAAATTTCATCCACATCCGTTCAGTAGTTTCGGAGCCTATTCAATGCAAACAAACAAACAAACAATCAGTATAGATTATATGATTATACTATAGGTTAGATTAGAGGTGTTCACAGCTGTATTAACGAATCACGGATACTAGGACTATTGTTTTGAAAAATTCAGTAGTTTTCAGGAAATCAACGAAATGAAACTGTATTTAGGAGGTACTAATTCTTCTTCTTATGGAGTGAGGATTAGTGGCCACTTCTGGTGTCAAAGTTTATCAAGCCGTTTAGAAGGCCTCTGACTTGGCTTAACGACTGTAATCAAATGACAACAGCCGGGACCAACGTTTTAACGTGCCCACCGAAGCACGGAAGCGCTCAGTTGTAATACCACTTTACGGTCACCCATCCGACACCTGACCGGGCCGAACTTTGCTTAACAAACGTGATCGAATACGATCAGTCTGTCAAGCGCGGCCATGAGCGCTACAGAGGTACTAATGTATAATGCACCGACTCCAAAAGGCTTATTTTTAACATTTGAAGTCGGTTTTTTTGTTTTTATTAAAAGTGTGTATGATAATAATATTAGTATGGATTACACTCGCCAGATTCCCAGACGTATAATAACCTCATATACTAGAAACAAATCGTTAATTATAAGTTCTGTGAACTGCTTCACAATGCAGAAGGTAACCGCGCTGCCATTTCAATTAATTCCATTGCACCCCATACATTCACGCGACCGGCTTCTGAAAAGCTCTTTTTTGTATGAAAAAGTCGTAGTTATGAAGGTATTTGCCGCCTTCAGTGTTCGTAACGAGGCTAAAAGGTGATTACATGTAATAACTTAGATAAGGAAGCTTTGTTTTGAAGAAGCGGTTTACGTATATATTATGCTTGTGGTGAAATAATTTATGATATTTTTATGTACAGTAAGCAGCATGTCAGCAATGATATTATAAGTCTACCGTACCTACTTAACAGCCCCAGAGTATCCGAGTAATTGAAAGATTGCTTAAACAACTTTTATTTCATCATCAGCCTGTGGACGTCCACTGCTGGACATAGGCCTCTCCTAGCTCACGCCTATTGTGACGTTTATAGGAGGATATTAGCCTACTGCTACCACGCTGGCCAGACGGGTTGGTAGAGGGTTTGTTTCAAGTTTTCCTTCTCTTGCACAGGTGTTCAATGCGTCGAGCCTCTTAGTCGACTCTTACGCCATCCCAGGCATGTAAGGGAGTGGTGACACTTGCATTCTTAGGCAGTCACCACACGGCCAACATTTATTTAATACATTACAATAGTTTTAAGATACATATATTATTAACGTAACATAATATTTTTTATTCAATTGTTATTCTGCTGTGACTCACTCGATCTCACAGTCAAACCGTGTTACCAGTTTTGTGAGACTTTGTTTAGCACTAAGATAATTTTGTAATGCATATTAAAGAAATAAAAAGTGTAGCAGATACTGTATTGTAAGTAGATGTACTCGAAGCAGATATTTCATACAAGCTCGTATTGTGAAACATTGGGAAGACCCTATATGGGGCCGATTCAAATTTGCTCTCTTTCATTTCCGTGCTTTTTCTTGTCTTTTGTCCCTACTTGTCAATTGTCTATGAGTGCAGTCTGTGTCATAAATTTCAACGCTCTGTACCAATTATGCTACAGAGACCTACTAGATGAAGACGTTTCATCAATGAGATATTTATTTTTATATTTTTTCTTGTTTAATATTTATTATATCTAGAAAAACTTATCAGGCTATGCGGGTCTACCATCATCTATTAGAAACCATCATGTCTTAAGAACGTTTTGTTTGCGTTTTGTTTTGATTGAAGTTGTCACACTTTGACACACTTCACACTTTGGTCTCCAAAGACTGAGCGAAGACGTCACAAAAGTTCTGTCAAAAAACAAGCTTACTTCAAGAGATTCGTAGTACGAAATGGCATGGTAAGGTTGCAACAATAATGCGCTAAGAGATACTTAACGGTAGGCCCCATGTGCAATTTTGAGGCTATTGGTGTTAACAAAACTGCCTAAAGTTAGACTTGTACATCCGGTTGCACCAAAAATTCGTAAAAGTAGCTAACCGTAATTTGCTTATCAAAGTAAAAAAAAATATGGGATTTGACAGCATTGACAAGCAAATTACGATTACTTTTTACGATTTCGTAAAATGCATAATGGATAAAAAATTAATAATAAATGGTTGAGGCTTTTACAATTCCCTACGTCAGGGATTCCCAAACTGGTCGACATAAACGAAAACTGAAAATATACCCATATACAGGGTATATTTTCAGTTTTCGTTTATGTCGACCAGTACATATACTGTATTTTAAGCCCATTTATTTTGTGCTATTAATAACAGTATTATGTAATTAAAACAAGAGATAGGATTCTTAAAGTAATTTGGCTATAAAGGTCTAAGGTTCATTTTGGAAAAGTTGTCTCTTGCTCAAAATTACTTTGGGAAACCCTGTCTAATATATAAATGTAAAAGTTGCGTGTTTATATGTTTGAATGTTTGTAAAATGACTGAAACTATTTGGATAATTTGGCTCACATCTAGATATTTATTTAATTCTAGCCTGGATTTCTACAAAACGATGTCCTAAGTTAGATTTGGTTTATGAAAATAATTGTGGATGTGGCTTCTACAATACTAATCCCAGCGGAAATGAATCTTGCTTGCCTTAACGTTGTGCTTATAGTTTATATATTTTCATCTAAAATTAATTGATATTTACTTGTATGTACGTCACAGCTTCCAGTGCAGTAATTTTGTAATGCGAGAAACGTTGTAATGTATGATAAGTCCTTCCTTGCGAGTTGAAAATTGTTTACGTTTAGGATAACCATAAAATGTACTCTTATTTTAGTATGTTTTTTGATGAAAATTGACATAACCTATGTGACCTTGAAAGGTGTCCTGAAAGATCGCTTTTCAATTTGACGACTCTGTATAAAATAAAACAGGGAGAAATAAATAGCCCTTGACGAGTTTCTTGCCGATTCTTCTCGTTACAAGGTCTCCTGCTGTAGGGTTTGTGAACCGATAGCGTAGCTTCTTTGACTAGACTGAATAAATGGTAGTGAATTTTTGAATTTTTAATTATGAATCCCAAAAAAAACAATTTCATGTAAAATGTTGACAATACGAGACCATATGGACGAGCCATATGATTATCAACATTTTAAAGTCTATCTGTAATTGTTAAAAGTTATCTGCCCCCTGATTATGTAATTTGTTTCTATCAACGTTTGATTGAAAATGCAGTCACATTGCTGCTTTAGTTAAAATCAATGTGACAGCTATCTTACTAAAGCAGCAATGTAACTGCACTTTCAATCAATTTCAAGAGTTAGATAATCAACTAGCAGATCTCATGTAGAAGGAGCCAAGCTTCTAATTCTACACACCCTCCTCTAAAAGCTCGAACTTCACACACGCTACACCTTAGTTTATGTGTTTACAAATAATAATTCTTGCTGTTAAATGCAGATAAGTTAATAATTGATAAAAACTGCATTTACAAACGAGCTGCTGTCGGCTAACAATGCCATAAAGCACGCAGTATGAGATGTTAATAAGTCGAGATTGTTATCTACACATGCTAAGTTTTCTTTGGAATTAAGCAGAGCGGATAAACAGTGCGCATATTAATTACATAAGCCGCCACTTCAATGATTTTTTTTAAAGACAGACTTTTCTCATGATAATAAATCAGAGAAATAAAAGTTATCCTAAAATTTCGACTCGGGGTAGTTATAAATCCTTAACGTACCCTTGTTTTTGCGTGGCAGTGTATCAACTAGAGAAAGACTTATTAAATTTTTTGAATTTTTGAATTACTGCTTTTTTTAATGTATTTTTATTAATCTTTAATGTATCCTTATGATTAAATAGAAAAATCCCATCTGAGAATTCACTTGTTGTGGCTGAGTTGATGTTTTCCATATTTTTCTATTTAAAATGTATCTTAACACCAGCTTTCGCCCGCAGTTTCTCGCGTGGATACCGTTCCCGTGGAAATATCGGGATAAAAAGCAACCGATGTTTCTCTTCGTCCTTTTAACTTAGTCTATGCCAAAACGCAAGTTGATTGGTTGCTTAGTTAGAGCATGAAGGAAGGACACACAAACACACTTTTGCATTTATAATATTAGTTAGAATAACGTTCCACATTCAAGGGATCTGGTTCGAGTCCTGTCAAAGAACAATTTATGCACATTTTTTTCCAGTACTTTTCTATTAAATCCCAGACAAGTTTCATGCTGAAAGCACTGTACACTCTTTTATAGTTAATCGCAATTTCACCCGCGTTGTTTCCGTTCCCGTAGGAATATCCGGATAAAAAGTATTCTATATTTATAACCAGGCTATCTACAATCTGTGTACCAAATTTCATCCGAATACGTTCAGTAATTTTTGAGTTTATTCGAGGCATACCAACAATAAAATCTTTCCTGATTTTTATATTAATATAGATAATATTAGTATAAAATGTAGCCTATGTTACTCGGGGATAGTGTAGCTTCCCAACGGTGAAAATTTTCAAATCGGTCCAGTAGTTTCGAATCCTATTTAATTCAAACAAACAAACAAACAATTACATTTTCTTTATAATATATTAATCTATAGATATTTAAAAAAAGAAAATAAGTAATTGCGGCTGGCAAAGTAAAAATGCAACCTATTTTAAGTTGTCAACTCCTTTATCGGATTCTATTAATTAAAGTTCTTACTCGTTTAACAGCGAGGCAGGTAATTATTATTGATATAGCTTTATCGAATTCCCCGGTTGGCAGCGCCTTTGTAATTAATCCACCTAGGTGGATTATGGGAAATCACATTTTCCCCCGTAGTCGACCCAGGTGGAGCATAGGACAGTATAACTTCCCTTGGTTCTGGGTGGACTACGAAGGTACATAACACGGGCAAAAAAGTAAAGGCACTGTAGGGAAATTGTTTTGCCATAAGCATAAAGTGTATACAATACATTCTATGCTATAAAGCCTGTGGTCATCACCATAATTTTAATAAGAAAGAAATACAAGTAATTAGGGCCAGCAAAGTTTAAAAAAAATACATGTATGTAAGTACAACCTATTTTAAGACGTCGACTCCTTTGTAGCACTCTATTAGTTAAAGTTTTTACCCGTTTATCGGTGAGGAACGTAATAATTATAGATATAACTTATCGAATTCCCCGGTTGGCAGTGCCTTTGCAATTAACCCACATATGATAAGTAACATATTAAATATAAAATTGAAATACCAATACAACAATATATAATAATACAATTCTATTATACCTACATTATTATAATGTTGATATGACGATCTTCATTTTCATTTTGGCCTAGTTTAGATGATTTACTTAATTTTAAATTTTTCTTTTGTTTTTATTATCATATATTGGGAGCGCTCTATTGAATTGCTGCATCCGGAATGAGCGACTAAGTATTAAGTATTATATTATCTAATAACACCTTTGTAATTACACTTGGTCAGCAATAAAGATTTGATTTGATTTAGGTGGATAATGCCACTTGTTACTACCGTCCTTTTAAAAGAACGCTTATGTACAACACATATTTTTTTAAATATTGATCATAAGGAGTATTTACGGCTATTTTACTAGCATTGCTTATAAACAACGCATATTTTCCGAGTTTCTACTAGGAAAATATATTTTCATATTTTTTTTCTCACGTTATTTAGTATTTGTTAAACCGTATACAAAACATTATTAAGATCGAATGCAATATTATAATTCAGTAATATCTGGGTTATGGGATATCCTATTTTTCCCTGTAGTCCACCTAGGTCAACCCTAGAAAAAAATAGTTTCCCTTGGTGGACTACGAAGTTATAACACGGGCAAAAAAGGGAACGCACTATAGGGAAACTCTTTTGGCATAAGCATAAAGTATATACAATATATTCTATGCTAAAAGCCATGTAATCGTCACCATAGATATAATATAAGAAAAGAAAAATAAGTAATTACGACCAGCAAAGTTTAAAAAAAAAATACATGTCGGTAAGTACACCCTATTTTAAGTTGTAGACTCCTTTTTCGCACTCTATTAATTAAAGTTTTTACTCGTTTAGCAGCGAGGCAGGTAATTATTATAGATATAGCTTATCGAATTCCCCGCTTGGCAGTGTCTTTGCAATTATCCCGCCGTTTTTAACGTCAATTATTTGAAAACATATGGCGGTGAATTGCGTATGAATTTCATTGTATTAAATTATTTATTTTAAACTCAAAACACCGGTGTCCAGAGAACAATGGAATATCTATTATGTCTCATTATAAGTCTCGAGTTATAAAATCCTTATAAACAGAGTATAAAAATTATACCAGGTATAAGTTCGGCATAGGCAATATTTCAACTTATAAACTCGGCATCACTTAAACCTAGCATAACCGTTCTAACAAAAATTATGACCCCTACCCTAGTTTAAGTCCAGTATAACTAATGAATAACGTTTGTCATTAATCAAAAAAATAATAGACACACGTTACAATCATCATACCACTAATCCTATTTGTTCTATTAATCCTATCGTATCCAACTATGATAACTATACATAATAATAAATTGTAATAATCCTACTCCTATTATAAATGCGACAGTTTGTGAGGATGTGTGGGGATGTTTGTTACTTTTTCACGCAAAAACTACTGAACGGATATGGTTGAAATTGGGCACACTGATATATGATAGCCTGGATTAAAACATAAGCTTCATTTTATCCTAGGGTTCGACGGGAACGGGAACCACGCGGATGGAACCGCGGGTGGCCGCTAGTACTATAAATGAGAAAGTTTGTGAAGATGTGTGGCAATTTATAATATATTATAACGATACCTTGGGGCTCAAAGGGCGTAACCACCAAAACACGACTTTTCAGGAGAGCCAAAAAACTAAAATTTAAATTTTGTATTTATCACAACTTTGTTGTTATTGATCCTATAAATATGATTCTTACACCAAAAGTCGTTAATTTTTGATGTGCATAATGTTAAAACATAATATTTTAAGAAATATATGTAATTAAAAAGTTATGCCCCATAAAATGACTGCTGCGTTAGTAACGCTGTCTTTTATGCCCCATAAAATGAGTGCTGCGTTAGTAACGCAGAGTGTAACCACCAACTTTCAAAATGAAAACTGTAGTTTTTATCGATCTGTTATTAGTTATTCAACTTTTTGGGTTTATATTACAATACTTACAACTGTTTTTAGTAAAATAGGTCAATTTGGCAACCCTTAGTCCATCAGAGGCTTGTATTCTATTCTGATATTTATAAGTAGGGAAGTTATTTTTTACTTTTGGAATGACAAAATAAATTTAGTATTTTATAGTTAGTTACTAGAAATAAGATAAGAGTAAAAGGCTACTATTGCAAAACAATCTTGATTGTTGGCTAGTTCTGGCGAAGGTAATAAATATTAAGACAAATTAATTGGAACTACAAATTATTTTTAATGATTATTTTTAACAATTTGCTACACAGCCAGTAAGGTTTAACTAACCTTAAGCTACAAAACTTGCAAAGCTTCACAGCTTTGTCAAATGTTAGGCACATTAAAGCAATGATTGTGGCTTTAAAATTAAACCTAGTTTTGGAGGGCCTTAACATGGGTTATAACAAAACTTTTTAAGAGGAATGTGTAGCAAACGGTCTCCATACAAACGGCGATAACGTTTCCACCCTCTAAACCTTAACATACAACAATAAATTATGATGAAATATATTAAATATATTCTTTATGGCTTTAAGTCGTACAGATATACGCCCTACATTTTCATTTGAGATTGTCGTTTACGCCCAGTACTTTGATGATGCCTAATAATTATTGCTTTTACGTCCAAAAATACAAAAAAATCTGCATTACCAGCCTTGAAATTTGGGGTCGTATTCACCATTGTTTTCCGAATTTGAGAACTTTAAAAATACAGTTCGATAGCGCAGAAAAAACTGAATAAGATGGCATTTATAACTCATTTTGACCAAAATGGTGGTTACGCCCTTTGAGCCCCAAGGTATCGATAATATAATAACTTGAGGCATAGTTTTTAGATAACATATCAGTAAAAAGTTTATATTATAGATACTGTGGCTATTGCACGTTAACTCAAAAAAAAATACCAAGAGAGATATACAAGCTGCTGAAGAAATGCAACAGTCTATAAGAAAATAAAAAATATTTAAAGAAGGCAAAACCCATTTATTTGCTCAATGATGAAGAGTTTCATATAAGTAAATATCGGTGGTCCAAATACTTTTAAAATAAATTCCAAAGCTTCATCTATAATATTATATTCATCTATATTATTATATCTATAATATAATAGGTACTAAACAATCTTACAAACGTTGTATAATGTCATAACAGATATTTAGTTGCATCACAAAATTACGCACTGTAGATAGATTATTTATTTTTATTTATGACCACCAGAAGCATGATAAAAACGAACAATTATAGGTTTATTAATAAAAAATACGTACAAACAAAAAGTCAAAATGACAGCAAATGACGTGATCGATCAATACAATACAATACAATACAAACTTTTTTATTTGGTACCAAACACAGGACATTTACAAATTAACATTATATTTTACTCCTAGGTATAACAAAGACATGCGGTACAAGAACAAGAAACATTTAAAGATATAAAAATACAAGAAATTTTGTGTCCCACGTCAGTACCAAATGGGTGTCCAGTTCAGCATTAAGTCAGCGATAAGGCTGACGCTGATTTTCAACTGGATCCCTTTAAAAATGTTTTATTGACATGTGGACGTCAATGCGATAATAAAAAAATAAAAAAATATATAAAAATATACTACGGCAAAGATAATCAATAAATAGGTAGTTAAAAAGACTCACAGACAAAATTATATTTTTTTAATATATTTTTGCATAAGTTTGTGTTTGATCACAACGTTGCCGTTTCGTGCATCTCACATAAAACGGTACTATAGTTACATCGACGTTACACTGAGTTTAATAAGTTCAAAATTTCAGATTTCTATGACTTCAGGAAGTAGGTACCCTAAGAATTTTGATGATCATCACAGTGAGTCAGTAACGAAATTGGGGTTTATTAGATATCAATAAAATCTAAACTTATATGAGCTATGCAACTGAAATTTTATATGTTTAATAAGACTACTATTGACATTGAATCCTGAGAATTTGGTTGATCTAGTATAATTCAGACCAAGCTGTGAGGCTTCAAAAACCGACGAAGCGCTTCGAGAAAAAGTAGGTAGTGCCCTTGCGCTTCGCTTTGCTCCGTCTTGGTGGGTACACTAATGTGTCCCCTGATAAAGTATTAACCACATAAGGAGTATTAACCACAATTTTGATGATTTCAGAATTCTCTTGGAACGTGTTGGTTTAAGGCAAGATATAGTTGTATTAACAGAGTGTTGGCTATTTGGTAACACAATATTACCATCTTTAACTGGCTATAACGCCTATCAAACTCAAAATCACATAAACCAAAATGATGGTGTAGTTTTGTATATAAAAGACAATCTCAATGTAAATGTAGTAGAATCATCTGACATCTTAAACGCTAATTGCCTCGTAATTACTATTCAAAAAGAATATGCAATCGTTTGTATATACAGACCACCAGTTTTTACAAACACTGACAAATTCATAATATCACTAAATAAAGTACTAACTAATTTAAAAATGTACACAAATATCTTACTAATAGGAGATATTAACATAAATATAAGGGGGAGCTACGACAATAAATCGTCCGACTACTTGGATAATCTAGCTCATCACGGTCTGCTTCCTTCACATTTATTACCAACTCGTGGAAAAAATTGTTTAGATCACAGTTTTGTTAAAACTAAACATAAAGTAAAAACAGTTGTATGTAGCTCATCAATAACGGATCATTCAACAGTCCTATTATCTTTGAATAAAAAACCAAAGGTCCATATAAAAAAGACTGTGCATCATAAAAAAATTGACTATAAAAAAGTTATTGATGAACTCAAATGTATTAACTGGGCATTATCTATCAGCTACCATGATGTTAATCTAGCTACCGATAAATTCATCAATATTCTGAAAAACATAATCGATAAACACACCACGATAACTAGACTCTCCAGAAGGAAAAGTAACATACAACCTTGGGTGACACCTGGGCTAATAAGGTGTATAAGAAACAGAAATAGACTACAAAATAAATTAAAAAAAGATCCTGAAAATATAATCCTCCAAATCACATATAAACGATATCGTAACACTTGTAATAACTTATTAAAAAAACTTAAGATAGAGTACCACAGAAATGAACTGGCTATAAATAAAAATGATTCTAAAAAACAGTGGTCTATTATAAAAAATATATGTTATCTAAACAAAAATAAAGATTACAATACTCACTTGATGCATTTGAAAACAACTCCTCAACTATCGGTCAATCATATCAATAATTACTTTGCCAATATTGGAAACAACTTGGCAAGCGATATACTAAACAAATTAAATATTACCGAATCTGAAATAATAAAACACAATAAATTATCTCAACTATCTAGAGCCAAATCCTTCATGTTGTTCCCTACTGATGAAATAGAAGTAATTGACATAATAAAAAGCCTTAAACCTAAATCTTCCTCTGGCTGGGATGGTATATCCTCGAACCTCCTGAAACGTTTATGTTACACAATTGCTTTTCCTATAGCCCTCATAAGTAACCTCTGCTTTTCGAGTGGTGTTTTTCCAAATGCACTCAAACAAGCCACTATCATACCTATATTCAAAGGTGGGAACAGCGACTCCATCACAAACTATAGGCCTATTGCACTCCTTCCAAGTCTATCGAAAGTAATTGAAAAGCTGATAAACTCAAGGCTGAAGAACTACTTGGAAAAAAATAATTTGATTGCCAGGAATCAGTACGGGTTCAGATCCAACTTATCTACGGAGGATGCGGTGCAACAATTGGTTCATGGAGTGGTTAATCATTTGGACCGTAATAAAAAGTGTCTCGGAATATTTTTGGATCTGCAAAAGGCTTTCGATACAGTGTCAGTGCCTATATTGTTACACAAATTAGAGAATAAGGGTATTAGGGGTCTACCCCTGCAACTACTTCGGAGTTACCTTCAGGACAGAAAACAACATGTCCGCGTAAATGATACAGAAAGTGTTCAAGAAACCACATGCTACGGAGTACCGCAGGGAAGCGTCCTTGGACCAACCTTATTTCTTATATATATAGATGACCTGTGCTGCTTTAAACTACCTTCAACAGAAATTATAACCTTTGCCGATGACACGGTTGTTTTAGTCTCAGAAAAAAATTGGCAACTGTTGAATGAAGCTGCAAATTACAGTTTCAATGAAATATTAAAATGGTTAGATAATAACCTACTCACCTTGAACCGATCCAAGACTAAATACATGATATTTTCTATCCAATCGAAATCTCAGCCTCCCTTGAATATTATTAATATTAAAGCACACCATTGCAGCGAACCAACAAATTGCAATTGTTATTGCTTAGAAAACACCAAATCACTACGTTATCTGGGGATAATCCTGGATCAACAGTTAACATGGGGTGACCACATTTACTCTCTTAGCAATAGGGTAAGAAGGCTTATTTATGTTTTCAAAACCTTAAGACATATATGTGATGCAAAACTGCTCAAAACCATCTACTACGCTCTGTGTCAAGCTATTGTTTCCTATTGTATACCTGTCTGGGGAGGTACCTCTAAAACCTTGCTTATTAAGCTAGAACGAGCACAAAGATCCATCCTAAAAATAATGACATTTAAGCCAATTAGATACCCCTCACAACAATTATATCAAGACACGAAAATATTATCAATACGTAAAATATTTATAGAAAAATTATTGCTTAGGCAACATAAAAATAATTATACTAAAATGGCTGGAAATAGGCGAAAGGACAAAATATTTACTGCGCCTTTTTGTAAGACATGTTTTGCTCAGAAATTTTTAGATTTTTTGGGACCCTTTATCTATAATAAAATATCAGCACACGTTGATATGAGTCGGCTCACTACACGTTCAATAAAAATAGCATTAAAACAGTTTTTGCAAGATTTAGATTTCGAGAAAACGGAGCTACTCTTAAAAGTAACTAAATGAAATAACTGGTATACTCACTATACACACACACACAGACACACACACACACACACACACAAAAGCTAACACACATATTTAAACTAAACTCACTCATTAGTTACATATTTTATTATAGTATCTTATATATCATAAGTATTTTTATTGTTATCTTTTATATATGTTTTTATTGTCTTTGCATATTTATTTAGATACATTACTTAATTAAAATTGTTGGTTAACAGTTGGTTAAGGCCTTATGTAGTTAACAGCAGCCATATTGTTATGACAATGTAATCCAAGCGTAGCGCGATAAGAGGCCTTATGCTTAAGGATGTAAGACCAAAACGGCATGTGAACTGATTAGATTTTAAAGTCGGTTTTCATTTTGTATTTTTTTTTTTAATCTTATCAATAGTTTTTTATAACTTTGTAATATGCGTCTGTTGTGACCCGAGTGGAGGAGACTATCCTACCGTGAAACAGTTTTATACTACTACGGAGGGTAGAGGTACAAAACTCTGTGTTGCAATAGCGTTTATGGTTTACATGCAAAGTACCTACGCTAATATTCACAAACTTGTAAGATAAGTAGATCGATAAGTAAGTGTAAACTGTAAAATGTTATTGTAATTGTTAAAACTGTATTTGAAATAAATAAATAAATAAATAAATAAAGATATCCTCGGAGCGATATTCAGTGGAAAAAAAAAAAAAAAAAAAAAAAAAAAAAAAAAAAAAAAAAAGTGGTTCATTTGTTGACAATGATTTAACGATTTCGTATTATCCTGTACTTTTTTCGTATTATATGTACCCCCGCTGGGAATCGAACCCGGGACTGCTAAGGTCTGATTCCGGTAGTTGTTACCACTAGACCACAGAGGCGGTCAAATTTCTGCCAACCCCGCCAGGGATTTATGGCGTGTCGCGTGAAGATATGTACAACACGACCAAGACAATTAGGCACTTGACCGGAATGTGATTTTGCACATTTGGCACCAGCAGCTAGAAGAAGCAGCTAGAAGTTCTAGCACCGGACTTCTCGTATTATCTGATTAATGAAATGATTATCGCTTCTTGAAATGCTGGTTTTTTAGAAGGTTTCCTTACTTTTTCTCTGCTGTCATGCGCCTAATTGTTTTGGTCACGTTTTAAAATATTTTCTGCACAACCGAACCCCGTATGTCCTCAAGAATCCTGCGTTACCTGGCAACCCACAATTATCCCATTAGACGTGACCTGCTCGCCGTAATCGCCGTGAAGAAGTCATACGTTACTGCCAGCCGTATAAATAAGGCAAAGACTTTGACATCGGCTGCGACAGCGTTAAATGCTGTGCGAACGCGCGAAATAAAACTAAGTACCTAGGTAAGTTTTTATTTTGAGACCAAGGTTTAATTTATTTATAACACTTTTTTAACACTAAGTATAGATATTACGACTTGGTTTGAGTATATAAAATGATAGAAGTCTATCATTACAAGTGTAATAGGCTGTACTAGGTACTCACTTACGTTCATCGTTATGTCCATGATTCAAAAAAGTGCTTAATAAAAAAATAATATACAAATATGACCAATTCATGTGAAAATGACAGTTATTAATATAGTTTCATTACAATGCCAAGAACGTTATTAATTTCAACATTTATAGGAAACGAGAAAAAAACTCTTTTTAGTTTCAATTTTCGCCCAAACAGTCAGAGGTCTACGCCGCGACGTTTGAAAAAAAAAAGAAATATTTTGACAGGTAACACAATGGCCGACTTCAAAATGGTGGCCACATGCCGCGTTAGCGTCTTTGAATCGTTTTTAAGCTGTGATTATATTATGCCTTTTTAGCTTTTATTCGAATCGCTTAGATTTCAGAGTCTGGTTCTAAAGGATGGCATGCATTGTTTTAAAACTTTGAGTTACGGGCGAATTAAGGTCATTATTGATTTCATTTGGTTTTTCACCGTGTCATCGCTATTTTTGGTGGTAATCAGCTAATTAAGCAGTGTCCAACCTCGTTTGGAAGCTTGTGTATATGTTGCTAAAGAAATTTGCCATAATTAACCTCAATTTGTTTCGAAACGGCATGAGAATGCTACGCTTATAAATTTGAACTTTTTAAAAAATCAAGTAAAGTATGAGTAAGATCACAAATTGCAACGTAATTAAGTAAGTTTCTATATTAATTAATCAGATAAAGTACATCACGTATAAATAATTGCCTTTAAATATTTAAAGTCCTCGTCTGTTTTATCTTTAACAGAAATGTTGAAGAGATTGTACATTTGTTAATTTAATAAAGTTAAAATGTTGCGTTGGTAGTGAATGTAGCGCGCCAGTCTAATAATTAGTATTAACCCAGATAACCCTGAAACTATTTATCACTTAGAGGTCAACTACTTAAATAAAAATAAAAAAAATTCCAAGTCATCTGGAATGACCGGAAAATGGGCGGTGGTAGGGCTAAGTGGGCTAAAAACATAATAAGTTAATAACAAAAAAAAGAATGTAATTTTCCTTTAAATGAGTACCTACGCAAAATGTTAGGTACATCTATAACAATTTAGGTATTTGTTAAGAAAAACTTTTTTGTAAAAATCATGCATCTATTTGTGCCAAGCACCTCAAGTCATCATAACACAAATTAAAACAACTTTTCTCAACGGTTGTATTGACTGGCAGCACTGTTCACGAGCATGACGCATCGTCATCGCTTCACTCAACCATATTTTAAATTTTTTGTATGATACTGTGGTTACGTATCTGAGTACAATTTTCAACCAAATTCGTTCAGCCATTTTCGAATGACTGAGGAGCGAACAAACATACAAACATTTTGCTATAATAATTTAAAAAAGGATTTAAAGAAGGAAAGTCGCTGCCGCGTCTGCTTACCTCTAAGTCACAATCATCCGTGGCTTTCCCCATTACCGTTGAAAATTACATGTAAAGTATCTACATGTACTTATGGTAAATTTTAAATAGAAAAATATTGGAAAAAATTAACTCGGCCACAAGTGAACCCGAACACGAAATATATATATATTTTTCTATTTAAAATTTACCATAAGTATAAAAATAGCATTGAAAAATGCAAAAATTACAAAATCATAAAATATCTACATGTATTTTACATGTCATTTTCAATACTACAAAGCGCAACTATTCAGTCATAACATTACTAACATCAGGTATGATGAAGGCTTTGCGCACAGACCTATATCAAGACGAAAAGAGCACTTCAAACTGTATGAGAACCTAGCGTGTCGAATTTTTCGTATCTACTATGACGTCACGAGCGAGATTTAGTGATGTAGAAATGTTATTGACGAGCTCTTGCAAGAAAGCGCTGCACTGAGTGACGCCAATGGTCTAAAGCGGACTGACTTAGGTTGTAAAACTTTGACCCTGGATCAAACTTTTGGCACGCAAGGTACACTTTTACCGTCTATTTCGATATAGGTGTGTGGCTATGCGTCTCCCCGTTGTTCATAAAAAACCGGCCAAATGCGAGTCGGACTCGCGCACGAAGGGTTCCGTACCATTATCTATAAAAACGGCAAAACATCTCGTTTGTTGTATGGCAACCCCCCTAAATATTTATTTTATTCTGTTTCTTAGTATTTGTTGTTATAGCGGCAACAGAAATGCATCATCTGTGAAAATTTCAACTGTCTAACTATCACGGTTCATGAGATACAGCGTGGTGACAGAATGACAGACAGACAAATAGACGGACGGACAGCGAAGTCTTAGTAATAGAGTCCCGTTTTACCCTTTGGGTACGGAACCTTAAAAAATAAACAAATCGTTGCCGCTTCAGCTTATCACTAAGTTTGTATGGACGGCTAGTCTCGTCCGAAGCTTTCACCATACTTCGGTATCGTAATTAGCGTCCCATGGGGCAGCATTGTGTGTGTGTTGCATTCTTATGGGGTTTGGTAAATAAATTTCATAATATAATAATAAGTCGATTTATACGATAATTTAAGCCTGACGCCAAAACAACAACGTTTTCAGCATTATTACTTTTTAATTTTGCATTTTACAATGCTATTTTTATGTGATAAATATTAAACAAGAAAATATACTACAACGCCCGTCAGGGCGACATGAGACAAGTTGCTTTTCTCAGCATTGTTGTGTTCCGGCAGTTAGAGATAATATAGCCAGTTCCTCAGTGGTTGGGGATTCCGGGAGAGGAAGGATCCATCTTCAGCCTTATCATTACTAACATCAGGTATGATGAAGGATACGCGTCTCTCCGTTCTTCATAAAAAAAAATACCAAATCGCTGCCGCCTCAGCTTATCACTAAGTTGTAAGCCATGCTAGTCTCGTCCGCGGCTTTCACCATACTTCGGTATCGTAATTAGCGACCCATGGGGCAGCATTGTGCGTGTTGCATTCTTATGGGGGTTTTGTAAATAAACTTCATATAGGTAACGATTTACATGATAATATTGTATCGGAATTTTAGTTAGACTACTTTGTTATGAAATATGTAAGTTTTATAAAAAAAAAGGTGTTTGAATTTTTGCATTTTCAATGCTATTTTTATACTTATGATAGATTTTAAATAGAAAAATAATGGAAAAAATCAAATTAAATTTTATAAAAAAAATGTTTTGTAAATAAGTTTCTAAAATATTTGCTCGTAAAGGGTCTCTTATTACACCACTATCAAAATCGTATTGTATCTTATTACGTACTTGTGCGTTATTGTAATGTAAAACGCACGGTTTATCAAGATGCTCCGTCTAAAACGAATGGCACTTTTTTAAATCTTAGCAAAAAGATTTTATGTCAGAAAAGTGGTCAACATTTTATGAATAAAATTAACTTTGGGAGATAATAATAATAGTACCAAATACAGTGTTACGGGTAAATATAATAAATAAATAAATAAATATTTCTTACACTAACACCAGTTAACCTAGACCCAAAGTAAGCACTGTAAGGCTTTTGTTATGGGATACTAGGGTAACAGATATAAATACATATAATTATACATACCTAAGTATTTATGTGTAGAAATACATATAAACGTTCATAACTCAGGTACAAATGCTCATATTCATCTTACAAATATTTGCCCCTACCAGGATTCGAACCCGGAACCTCAGAGTAGGCGACACCTTGAAACCGGTGTACTTACCACTCTACCACGGAGGTCGTCAAAAAATAACTTGACAACATTAAAAATGACAACTGGCAACGTAATAATCAATTTTACAAATTGTCCAATTCTTTATAACTGCTTTAACAAGCGATAAAAAAAATATTCGTTTAAGAAAGTCTGAGTTTTATTTCTTTTCTCGCAAATATTTTATGTTATAAAACGTTGTATGACATACGTGCGCTTTGATAATTACAGCTTGTGCTTTCTTGTATCCCTCTGGCTGGCAATATCGCCTCGGCTGTAATTTTCAACTTACCGCACTTATATCATAATGTACTATTATGTTTTTGTTTAGTTATAGAAAAAGCACGTGTCATGTTGCGTAGTGTGATTGAGAATGTAGTGATTACCAAGTGTTTTATAATAATAGCGGAGTAATAGTAATAGCCTATCGCTGTTAGTGCATATTTACTTACTTTATTCATCATCATCAGCCTGTGGACGTCCACTGCTGGACATAGGCCTCTCCTAGCTCACGCCTATTTGTGGCGTTCATAGGAGGATATTAGCCTACTGCTACCACGCTGGCCAGATAAGACGGGTTGGTAGAGGGTTTGTTTCAAGTTTTCCTTCTCTCACACAGGTGGTCAATGCGTCGAGCTTCTCTAACGACATCCCAGGCATGTAAGGGAGTGGTGACACGTGTATTCTTAGGCCGTCACCACACGGCACTTACTTTATTAAAAATGCCGAATACTTAGCTTTTATTAAAAGTGGAACTTACTTTAGCAATAATTATTCGGTATTTTTTATTGTAAATATTCTCTGTAACATTATACTGTAGTTAATCCTAATTAACCTTTAATAACTTAGATGTAAATTCTGAGATTTTTGTACTTGTTATCTTGTTTTTTTATACGGTACGCGTGTACCGTCGTAGTACACTAGAAGACCGGCTGACGGAGACAAGTTGTTCATTTCTTGTATAAGTACATTTATTTAAGAAAATTGACATTATTAGTGTAAAATCCTAACTAATATAATAAATGCGAAAGTGTGTTTGTTTGTCCTTTCTTCACGCCCTAACTAAGCAACCAATCGACTTGATTTTTGGCTTAGAAGCTAGACATAAAAATCCGGCCAAGTGCGAGTCGGACTCGCGCCCTCGCGAGGGTTCCGTACAAACCTGTAGGTATATAAGTATAAGTTCACCCATCACGACAATCGAGTCATAGTTATGGTATTTTTATTGCAAATAGAAATTTAAAATTTTCAAAAATATTTTTATTATATGATGTAACAAAAAATTTACGGTTTTCGCAATTTTTCGTTTATCTGTACTATGAGACGTTACCTCGTACCAAATTTCAAGATTCTAAGTTCACGGGAAGTACCCTAGGTAGGTTGTGATGGTGTGATGGTGTAAGTTTTGATTCCCGTGCGTTTCGCAAATTTTGCGGCATAAACGGCTGTATCTTTTGATTGCTTTGGCTTAGAAGTTTGATTTTTTGACAGCTCTAAGGGACAGTAGACCTGAGTATTAGATATAAATTTCAGTTTGATACCTCCACGCGTTCCTGAGAAAAACGGTCTTGACAGACGGACGGACGGACGGACAACGATGTGATCCTATAAGGGTTCCGTTTTTTCCTTTTGAGGTACGGAACCCTAATAAAACGTACTTTTCAACTTTACCACAATTTTTACTGAGGCACAGCTTATAGTTTTACATTCCGTGTAAAGGAAATGAAGCAGTGCCAAGTGTATTATTACACTTGGCACTGCTGTGTATTATTACACTTAGCACTTGGTACTAAAACGTACTTTTCAACTTTGCCACAATTTTTACTTAGGCACAGATTATATTTTTACATTCCGTGTACAGGTAATGAAGCAGTGCCAAGTGTATTATTAATTACAAAATCCCGGGATACCGGAGGCATATCCATATTAATATATACGTGCCAGTCCATTGACCCCAAATCAATCTACCTACTCCGATCACTGATTATTACACTTGGCACAGATTATATTTTTACATAGGTACCGTGTTGGCACTGTTTCATTTCCTTTAGACGGACACACTTGGCACTGCTTCATTTCCATTACACGGATACACTTGGCACTGCTTCATTTCCATTATACGGAATGTAAAAATATAATCTGTGCCTCAGTAAAAACTGTGGCAAAGTTAAAAAGTACTTTTTATTTATTCTTTGACTGAAGTAAAGTAAAATCATCAAAGTACAGCAAATCAATTGGGCGCGCAGTTTGATTCGAAAATGGAATGCTCCGCTGTCAACCGGCGTCAATCGAACTCCGCCTTGCCTTTGACTAGACGCGGCGGCGATGTGCTACAATGAGGTTTGTTTACAAATGGAGACAACAAAGCATTTTTTTCATCTAGTTCAGCTTTTTTGCACCTGAATATTGAATTTACAAGTGTTTCTTGCATTTGAATATTGAAGGGTCATGTATAGGTACAGTTACCCACATATTGGGAAAAATTACACTCGGTTATGGTTGCGTTACTTTCTTTTAAAACAATATTTTGTATGATAAATCATATATTTTTTTTTCTAAGCTTACTACTTATAAACTTAAAAACCCAAGGATTTGGATTAAGATAGAGATTTCTTAAGTTCACTATAAAAGATCCAAAGACAGTTTTTTTAACTCGAGATTTACATGTTTAAATTTTTCAACCACGAATAGAGATAATTAAATTTTAGAACTACATCAAATTGATCGTGATCGCTCAATATAGTAGATGAATCACAATACCGCGAACGTGTACCAATCAAAACGTCAATAATACCATAAATACATGTCATTACTCGCCTGTAGGTGGACGGAATCTTCACGGTATAAGCGATTTTAGGATTTCACACGTATCGCGTCGACCGAACAATTTCACGAAAACATTTTAAAATACCCCAACTCCATAAATGTTAACAAGAGACCGAGCCCGTTATTGTCAAAACACCTGATAATCAATTTCCCACAAGCGTTTACGGTAAATACGTAAAGAGACTGGTTGTTTCATTTTTCATGGGATTTTGAACTTTATGTGAAGGCAAAAACTTTTTGGGTGACCGCAAAAGTCAGATAGTGGCGTAAGAAAAATTTCCAAGAAAGCTAAAGTAAATCCAATTCATTAGGTCCAAGCGGAACTTATTAGGCATCCAGTGACAGAAAAGTTTTTAATGCGCGTGGAAAAATAACAATTCAACCTTATTTCTTCGCTAAAAAGTTTGGTTTGGTTAAAGCCTCTTTTAAGAACGAACGTTCATTCGTAACGTCCGACTGCGTCACGAATCGCGCCAAAATATTGACGTTACGTTTGACAGTTTGCAGAAAAAACTTGAGGATTGTCTCCGCACGACACCTGGCCATAGACAAAGCTTGTTTACACCATTGCAAATTGGCTCAGCGACAAACCTTTTTGTAGTTACGTTGAGGTGGATTTGTTTTGTTCTCATTGTATTTCGAGCTTTTGTTGAAAATAATGAAATTTATTCCACTGTTACCGACGACGTTACACGCGCCGTCAGTAAAAGTTCTATGGAGTCACCTTGATTTTAGATAAATGAAGAAAAATGGTGGTCATGTTAAATATAAAATTGTATGAGTATATTTTTTAAACTTCCTGTGCGTTGAATCCGGTCATTAATGATCACTTATTGTGGCAAAAAGTGAGTAATTTCCTTCTACAGGTCTAATCTTTCTCTAGGCCAAATTCATCAAATCTAGTTCAGTAATTTAGGTGTGGAAAGTTACGTCACGTTAAGCTAATAATATTCGCATGGAGGTTGAACTTATCCACATATTAACACATTCGCGGGCACTGAACGAGACACAATAGAATTTTTATTGTTATGACTGCTTTAGCAGTTGATGTCCGCGTAAGGGTAATGTGTAAAGCAAATCCGTCGTAAGCGCAGCCTAGACGGTGTTGATCTGTTGTCGTTCGTTTAGCTTAGAATATATTTAATGGCATTTACTTTTAAATGAAATATTTTTTCATGCTAAGTCAAAGTCAAAGATTTTTATTCAAATAGACGTATAGATAAAATTTAAACTTTTGAATAGTCCAACAATTTTTTTCCCTACCAGCCATTCAGGACATCTTTAAACTGATAAGAAGAACGGCCGCAAGAAACTTATCAGCTTTAACAGAAACAACAACATTTACAACGGAACATGTTGTTGCCAAACACAAAGAAAATTTACTCATACTCAGTCATTAGAATATTTTCCTCTTAAACAATTTGCAATAGTTATGTTTTATGTTAGTATCACATCCATGCATTTTGGTCTTTTAAATAATCATCTAGCTAGTAATAACCTTTGCTTAAGAGTGTCTTTTTAACATATATTTTAAATCTATGCAAATATGTCTATACTAATAATAATATTATAAAGAGGAAAGATTTGTATTTTTGTATGTAACGAATAAACTCAAAAACTACTTGACCGATTTTGACGAAATTTGGTATAGAGAATCCTTAGACCCCAAGTAGTAACATAGGCTATAAATGAACCAAAAATTCCCACGGGAACGGGAACCACGCGGGTGAAACCGCGCCCGGCCTCTAGTCTCAAATATTGTGGTACTTTGATGAACAAAAAAACCTTATTTCGTCGGTTGACAATTTAAATCTGCCCCCTAATTGTCTAATTTAAAATCCTATCACAATCCCTTTAAAAGTTATTGTGATTGTAATAGTGATTTATGGAATTGTGTAACTTATAGTCGCAATCCCTTTCGGAACGAATGATGTTTTAAATGACACTTCATTTGACACTTTTCCATATATTTCCGTCTGGCACTTTGCTTAGACAGTTCAATTTCGTTCATTTAATACCTTTCAAAAAGCGTCCCGATCACCATTCGTATCAAATGTCAAATAGTGACGGCCTGAAGTGTGTAAATATCTTTCAAATGACGAATTGAAAGGGATTACGATATATTTTAAAATTAGACAATTAGCCCACAGTTCGCCTTTGCTCAGGCAAAATCTACTATCATTTTACTATCCTAATCCTAACTAATATTATAAATGCAATAGTATGTTTGTTTGTCCTACCTTCACACCCTGACTAAGCAAATAATGGACATGATTTTTGGCATAGAGTTAGTTGGAGGATGTAGAGTAACATAGGCTAACCTAGGCTTTTTATCTCGTCATTTCCTCGGGAACGGGAACCACGCGGGTGAAACCACAGGCGGAAGCTAGTCTTGAACAAAATCTGGTTATTTTATCGCTAGTTCTTATTTTTTTATCAAAACTATGAATCATAACATATTTCATGTGGCTGAAAAACATACAACACGTTACGGAAATCCGTCAAACAGCGATAAAAATCAATAACAAATTTTCTAATCCCGCGCACGATGAAATAACATTAAACGGGTATCAATAAAATTCATTGAACACATTACAGTGGCTATCGAATAGTAACTAGCAGTAAAACGAATTAAAATATGGCGGCGTGGAAAATACTACGAACAGTTTAATTATAAGCAATCCGAGATCGGACCACACACGCAGCTTATTAAAACGAAAATCATAACAACGATAATTATATTCCAGCTTATAATTTCGCGCTCGCGGAGCGGCAGAAAAAAAACAATATTAAAACATAACCTTACCTTATTAATGTGTCAACAACTCAATTTATGGCGGGAACTCGACGGTAACGCCCTCTACGCGCCTTTAGGCGACCAATCACGCGCCGCGCGTTCTAATTTCTCTGAGCACAGCGCAATGTATCCGTCCCTTTCTTTCCTTTAACGCGAGTGCAGCGAGGGAAACTTTCGTTAGCTTTGCCCGAACCTTTTTCGTGATTATCAGGCGAGGGTATACAGCAACGTTCAGCCGCTGCTTTTTTAAAGATAACGAATATTAGGCGCGGATGACATTATTAATTTATGCTCGGTCGCGACCGAGTGCTTATTTTATGAAAAGCTAAGGTCGTGATTACACACGTATTAAGTCGGTGCGTGCGTGCGCGCGAATTGTGGGCGCGCTGGCTTCATTTGTTTTTTATTTTTTAACGATGAAACCTCTTTGGCGTTATTTTTCTTTTTTAAATTCAAAGTACTTCGATTAGTTGGATAACGTTCGGACTTCTGCGTAAAGATAATGCGTTGAAATATGGTTTGAATAAAAATAATGTTCGGGTATTTCGTGAGGTTCGCTCATTAGAGAATGCGAGAAACGGTATCTGCCATCAGATCTTCGACGAAATCGTTGAATTTACAAGCTCAAGATTCATTTGTTAATCGAATTTTGTTGAATATCGTGCCGGTTGCGTGACTGTCACGCGGAATTATTCAATTATCTGCATCTACATAAATTTAAGTATGTAGTCATTTGGGTTGCCTGATTAGTGCTTAGTTTAACTATGTAATAGCTACGCAAAGTTTACTTGGTATTGAATCTAATCGTTTATTTAATCAACCCATAAATAGATATATAATTAATAGCTCTTGTCATTAGTCATTACTAGCATAAAGAAAAAAAAGGTTCTCAGAATATTGTTTGAATGTTTCGAAAGAAATATAATTCACATAAATAATCCAATCCAATCAGTCACAAAAAACTAAACTGTTTTAGAGGTGTCCTATTGAAAAACAAACACTTAATTTTTTGGGCGTCAGTAATATAAGTAGTTACTTATTAGCAATAAAAGGTCAAATTTCAAAAATATTTCAAAATTCATAGACACTCAATTCTAGAAAACAAAACCTCCTTTTCCGACACCCGCATTCCAAATTCGAAATAAAAGCCAACTACATAGAGTACAAAAAAAAAAGATTATTTCCGACCGGTCCACATAACGACTGACGGAATTAAGTTTTTAAGCGCGCAGCAATCAAGCCCAAGATGGCCGCATGGTGTAATTTTTTGTTGTTCCGTAATTGTGGGCAAGTAATTTCGTGGGTGTAGTGTGAACGCACTGTTACTGTGAAAGTAGTTTTGTAATGACAACAAAGAAACGTTTTTGAAGTCAAAGTCAAAGTCAAAGTCAAAGATTTTTATTCAAATAGACTTATAGATAAGTACTTTCGAATAGTCCAAAATTTTTTTTACATACCAGCCATTCAGGACATCTTTTAACTGATAAGAAGAACGGCCGCAAGAAACTTATCAGCTTTAACAGAAACAACAACATTTACAATGGAACATGTTGTTGCCATGCACAAATTTACAATTTTGAAATATATTTAATATAAGAGGAAAATTTTCCCATATTCAATTATTAGAATATTTTCCTTTTATCCAATTTATAATAGTTATGTTTTATGTTAGTAAAGTTGAGGTTTATTTATTAAAGACTAGACTTCCGCCCGCGACTTTGTCCGCGAGGGATTCGTATTACATAGGGGAAAATGTCCTCAGACGCCAGCCGCCGTTAGGTACGGGTTTTAATAAATATGAGATTTTAAACTTTCGTGTATATATATATCCACTAGCCGTGCCCCGCGGTTTCACCCGCGTTTTTCTCGTTTCCTTGGAAATACCGAGATAAAATATTGCCTATATTATAGCCTCCCTCAATAAATGGACTATTGAATATTTAAACAGTTTTCATATCAGATCAGTATTTCCCGAGATTACCGCGTTCATAACAAACAACCAAACTTTTCAGCTTTATAATATTAAGAAAAATATAGATTAAGTTAAATTGTATAAGTCGCAGGCAATAGCTGTCTATCTGTTCGACATTCAGCCAGACACATAAGAATTACGAATACTCTTCAAAGATCTTATACTTACAATCATTAACAAATATATTTCAAAAAAGATTATTACCTACAGGATTTTATGTTGATAAAATAAAAAACTATGGCCCATAACTCATTAATAGGTACCAACTCTTAGCATCTTCCACACGTGATAACTTTTAAACGAAATATCCGTTGAGATGAAACAAAAAGTATTTTACTTCTACATAATGCTTAATTTCGATAAAGATTAATATTACGATACATATTTAACGTAGTTTTTTTTTCTTCAGACGATTAAATAATTATTTAGAACACAAAATCGGTTATTGTGATTAAACCATGATAGCTAGATATATGTTCTCGCGGACTTTTTTGTAGGTCTTAATGGGATCTACAAACCCGTAGTAGATCATTTTGTTCTATTGTCAATAGTTTTTTTTAAAAATAGCAATTTTATTACGGATCCCTAATTTTGAAAAAAAAAAAAAAATAGACTATAGCCTTCCTCGATAAATGGACTAGCCAACGCTGAAAGAATCATTCAAATCGGACCAGTAGTTCCAGAGATTAACGCGTTCAAACAAACAAACAAACAAACAAACTCTGCAGCTTTATAATATTAGTATAGATTATACTAATAGTTCGGACTGAACACCGCCGAAACGTCAAGCTGTTAGAACATTAACTAGCGGCTGCTCGCGGTTCCACCCGCGCGGTTCTCGTTCCCGTGGTAATATCGGGAATAAAAGTGTAATTTGTCTATTAGCCAGGCTATCTACTATCTGTGTACCAAATTTCATCCAAATCCGTTCAGTAGTTTTTGTGTACCGTTGCTCTTAACTATTGGTTTTAATAAAATTATTTCTAGTTTATCTTCAACATAATGGTAAAGCTGAAACGTCTCCAAAATACTTAAACACGGTACTACGATCCGCCAGTCAACCATTGAGCTATCGAGACGTTAGAATATATTTTTAAATTCTCTTATCGCTACTCTGCCACAGTGAGCAAGCAATTTTTTATCATTTATAAATGTGATGAATACCAAAAAATAAAACATATTTTTACTATTTATTAATAAGAACAGCATCTTCTTAGCGTGTGGTGTAGCGCTATAATTTTTAATTTTGCATTCACTGTCCCATTTCTGTGATAACTAAAATTTCAATTAGCTTATATAAAAATTGCATTGATATTAAAAGTGTGTACCTGAAGCTGATAATAATATGTCATTGGAGCTCGCATTGTTGTATCCCAATGTTTCACACATTGGGAAGACCCTATATGGGGTCAGATTCAATTTGCTATCTCTTTCTTGTCCGTGCTTTTTCGCTTCTTTTGCCCTATTTGTCAATTGTCAATGTGTGCAGTCTGCGTCACAGATTTCAACGCAAATTTTAGTTAATAATAGTAGTTCCTCAGTGGTTGAGGATTCCGGGAGAGGCTCGCTTCCATCTTCAGCCTTATCAATACTTAACATCAGTATGATGAAGGCTAAGAGTCTCCCCGTCATTCATAAAAAAAATAAAAAAAAAATAAAAAAATTACTATGAAGGTAACATATCTACTGTAAAACATCATTGATTGCTCATGTAAAAATCTATAATTTAAAAAAAACTCCGGGAGTGCCAGCAGAAGTGAAAACCGCTTAAACGAAACAGCAGGAGCAGGCATACATATTGAGAGGGAGTGGGATATTACCTACTTCCTCTCCTCTACTCTCCCTCGTCTAACGAATTTTCGATCAGGGTCACGTGTCCTGACGCGACTTTAAAATTTTTTACTTATCCCAAAAATTTAAAACTCTGATGTGCAAAACGCCGCTAAAGAAGTTTTCACTTCAAAATCTATTTTTACCAAGTCGCATTATCTTACCTTAATTCGTGTCTCATACACATTTTAATTAAATTCATAAAACCCGTACCGGACACCGGTGTCCAGAGAACAATGGAATATCCATTGTGTCTCATAATCCGGGGTCTGAAAGGACAAAACTTTGTCTAAGCAAAAACTTCGCACTGCACATGGCACCATCGAAATTATTTCACCCAACGATATTTTATTATAAACGTCAGGGCAAAAAATACGTTATAATCTCCGACATAAACAACATATACCCCAAAATTATGGACCGATTAATACATTTGTAATGCGTCTATCTCTCTCGCACACTGGCATCTTTCTCGCTCTAACGTCATTTTGAAAATGGAATAACTGCGTGAGCGCATGAAATTAGGCCCGCTTTTTCATCTCCCACCGCGTCGGATTTGAATTTGGAAGCTTTTTTTTTCGACGCCGAAGGACGTTGAAAGCGACCATGGTTCACTTTTTTTTTAATTATCAGTGTTTTGGGCCAATGGTACTTAAGATCCTGTTTCGTTTTTTCCGCCGCCGACATTTTTTTTTCCGAGTGTCATTTGGGTAAATAGGGATTCGGCGGTCCCTTTGGGTACAGGTTGCTCTTCTTTATTTTATTTATTTTTAAATATATGTATTAATTCTTCCTTCACTTCATCAGGATATGTAAATGTTGGTGATATTATATGCAGTTGTGGATCGATTGACTATAAAATACTATGAATATCAAACACTTACTTATGAATGCAATGTTCTTAGTTCATAATCATGTTATGCACTATTAATACTTTCATCTCTATTCTCATGAGATAAGCTTATGATAAATTTTAAATAGAAACATATTGGAAAAAAAACAACTCGGGCAAAAGTGAATTCTCAGATAGGACTCGAACCCACGATCTTTGAAAATCCGGTCCAATGCTCTAACCACTGAGTTACCGAGACTTGCGAACCAATACTTTTATATATATATATATTTAATACGCTGTAGGCCAGCGTTGTCACATCAATGCTAGGAATATCCTTGCATTCGAAAGAAACATCTTTTCAGGTGTTCAACGATCGATTAAGATGCAACAGCCAATAATTTATGTACTTAATTTTTTTGCATTTTTTAATGCGATTTTTATACTTATGATAAATTTTAAATAGAAAAATATTGGAAAAAACAACTCGGGCACAAGTGATAAGCTATTGATGCCTGCCGGAAGAGCATTGGACCGGATTTCCAAAGGTCGCTGGTTCGATTCCAGCCTGAGAATTCACTTGTGGCCGAGTTAATTTTTTCCAATATTTTTCTATTTAAAATTTACCATAAATACTTTATGTTGTTGTAAATACATAGGTACTAAATAAACAAATTAAACACCCAGACCAAGACAAATAGACATGTTCATGCATACAAATATTTTTCTTGTCCGGGGATCGTACCCGGGACCTCTGGCGCAGAAGGTGGGGTTAGTACCCCTGCGCCAAATAACTGCGTCATATAGCTTTGATTTATTAATTATAAAAAAGGTATAAAGTTTTTTTTAATTTTTCAATTAGGCATAATTAGTATCGTTTTCACCGAAATCTGAATTCTTACCTGGGATGCCTTTCCAGGCGGGCTGAGGCTGAACTTCGGGAAATCCAAAAAACCATAAAATATTACGCAATTTTCAAAACAACTTAGTATTTAAAATACTTCTCGCGATTTCCACACAACTAGTAAACAGTTTAGTTGGTGAAAGTCGATGTCGACTTTTTGTCCAACTATCGAGTTTCCGACTATCAACTTCAATATATTCCTATAAACATATGATTCATAACGGGTGATAGAACAAAATAAATTTTAAATTTTACCCGCCTCTGTGGTCTAGTGGTAACAACCACCGGTATCAGACCCAGGGGTCCCGGGTTCGATTCCCAGCAGGGGTACAATTTTGTATTCGGTTTGGTTGGTGGTAGGACTTGTTGTGAGTCCGCCTGGCTAGTTACCACCATCTTATCTAAATCTGACGCCATAATAACAATGTTTTCAGCATTGTTGTGTTCCGGCAGTTAGAGATAAGATAACCATTCCTCAGTGGTTGAGGATTCCGGGAGAGGCTCGCTTCCATCTTCAGCCTTATCAATACTTAACATCAGGTATGATGAAGGCTGAGAGTCCCCCCGTCGTTAATAAAAAAAAGAAAGACAAAATGCGTGTAATGTGCTCAATCGAATAAAAATTATAGGTATTGATATATATAAAAAAAATAATTTTTTTTTGTTCTAATTGTGGTTACATAAAGGTCTTAACAAACTTAAATTAATTTAGTAAGTCTCTCACAATTAACCTATTTATTTATTATTATATTAGAGGCGTACAATGTGTCATCATAAATAATGAAGCTAAAACTTATTTTGATCTTTTTTATGTCTAACAATTTCTGTTCATAAATTCATTCATTCATTCATTCAACAAAATTGTTATCCAAATAAGAGTTGTCTATATGCGCTAGCGCTCATAATTCAAAACTACAGTAACACCCTGTATTAGTTGTCATTTGTTTAAATTTTGTGATTATTACGTTTTTCTCCGCCGCACGGCAGATGGGAAATAAGTTTTTAGGACAGAAATAAAACGCACCATGGTTTCGATATTAATTGGTCTGAGATCGTGGGATTATTTATTCGTGTTTTTTGCGTGATTCAATTGATTTTAGGTAAGACATATATGTATAAATATATTAAATAAAAAATAATTCAGAATTATACTCGTATATAATTTCCATTCATTTGCTAGAAAAAATTTGAAAAGGCTATAAAATTTCAAGGTATTTTCTTATTTCGCCTGCATTGCTAAGGTCACTAAGTTTTTTTTTTACAACAACAAAGGACACTTCAAAGTTTAGTGTAATTTTATTTTGTAATGTAATAAATGTAATTTAATTAATTCTTCAAATATCATCTTACAACTAAATTTAATATAAAATGTTAAATTTGCATGCTTAAATAGGCGAAACATGATGTACAAATATTGTAACCTATCTTAATTAACATGTTTGTGGCAAATAAATAAATTATTATTATTATTATTATGATTAGATTGTGAGATAATCTCTGCTGAGATAATGCTGTACGGCTTTGGAATGCACTTCAGAAAGGCTCAGACTCTAAATTCCTTTGGCAGTCAAGATAGAAGACATTTCCTTTCACTTCCTCCAAGTTGTTAAAATGAACTTGCCTTTTTCCCTAACTATACTTAGTGGGGTCATAAGTTCTGTCACGAATTATTAGTGAAGTAAAAACTGATATACAAATATTTTTTTATTTTATTGTACATAAAAAGAAAGCTTACAATATAGTTAATACAAATTGAAAAAATAAATTAAAAATGGCTGGCACAATTTTCGATACAAGCCCTTGACCTTCGCGGCCACGCGAGATCTACAGAAATACGCGCCGCTTCCATGTAGATTCTAGCGGTTGCTGTAATGAAGGATGCATTTAGTGGCTTCAATTTTGGGTGTGGTGTAGAGCAGGTCCTCTCCACTAAATGGGGCCTAATTTCATTATCAAGCGGATTGAAATCTGTGCTAGAGGATGGCCAATCTTCGTGCCGGATGAAGTCGATTTTCATGGGCAGGGCGCCCAAAATAAAAAATTTATAGGTGTGACAGAACTTATGACCCGACTAACTATATATATACATATTCCTTATCGTATTTGTGTACCCACTTCCCCCTACCCCCCCCCCCCCCTATTACCCTATCTATTTATTTTCTTTCACCCAGGGTTGCCTGGAAGAGATTGCTTTGTAGCAATAATTTCATCTGTTTGTTCATTATTTGTATTTTTGTTTCTTTTGTAACTGTGTGCAATAAAGTATTTTATTATAATTTATTATTATTATAATTTCATCACAAGTATTTTATAACGCCCAGCGATGTTCGGTGATTCCCTATCACGATTTTTCCTTCCACTCTATTTCTTTTTGAAAAAATAGTATGCTATTATGAAGCTCAAATGTCGATTTCTCGTTCCATTTTAATTTCTTTTTTTGTGGTTTGTCCAGCGGTCCGTTCTAATTTTTAGATTTCTAGCGAAAGACTTAAATATATAAAATAAAATAATAATTATAATAAATATTATATAAAATATATCTTTTGATATACAATCTTTTGATTTTCCATTATAAAACACCGCTTCCGCTTCTCACAAAGATGAGCAGTCCAAACAGACTTCTCGACCCTACCTCACCTCTATATATACAAGTAGTCTGTCTGTCCGTATACATAGGGTCGCTCACAAAGGGGCGATCGCATTAGCCACATTGTGTCCACCTGGACGTTCACAGGTTAACTAGGTTGGCAATCAATTTATGATTATGATAAAGTAGTTCTTTTTTTAAAATCAAATTCAAATTCAATATCATTTATTCTGTCTAGGCTGTTACAAGCACTTACGAACGTCAAAGAAGCTACGCCATCGGTTCACAAATCCTACGGCGGGAGACCTTGTACAGAGAAGAACCGGCAAGAAACTCGTCAAGGGCTGTTTTTTTCTCCCTGTTTTATTTCATACAAAGTCGTCAAATTGAAAAGTGACCTTAACATATCAGTAAGGTCAATTGCCATCACAAAAAGAAAATACTAAATAAATATAACATTTCATGTTTATTGTAACCGTAAACAATTTTCAACTGGCAAAGAAAGACTTGTCTATCATACATATTACAACATTTCTCGCATTACAAGATAACTGTACTGCAAGTTGTGAGGTACATACAGGTCAGTATTAATTTATTTTAGATAACAATATTAAGGCTTTAAGCACAACATTAAGATAAGCAGACTGAGGTAGACCATTTCCTCTGGCGGCACCAGTTCGCTAGCATGACGCATTATAAATAGCATTGTAAAATGCAAAAATTTCAACTTGATATCTCCATGCGTTTCCGAGTTTTTCCCGAAATTCAGTTTCCGAAACTAAAGACTTTATTTTTACGATTTAATTACAAACGTATCGTTTTATATTTTTTCCTGTATACGTAGTAAAAGACGATATTACTTGTCAAATTTCATAGTTCTAGGTCAACGGGAAGTATACTATGAATTTTGATTCCCTTGAGAGTGTCGAAGTATACGTTTTAGCGGCATAAACGGTCCTTTTTTACGTTAATTTACAAATTTGTTTTTTTAAACCCCTTCAACAGACTGTTGACTTGAATATATGGTTTTAATTTCAACTCGATACCTCTACGCGTTCTCGAGATAAACGAGGACAGACGGACGGACGGACAACAAAGTGATCCTATAAGGGTTCCGTTTTTTCTTAAGAGGTTCGGAACCCTAAAGAAGGTAGGCAAATTATGAACTCTTCACGTTGCAAGTAATAAACGATTTTTAATAAAAACTATAATGTCAAAGTGCTATCTAACAAGTTCCTACAATAAAGAAATATTTTATTATTTTTAAATTCCTAAGACCTACTTAATTTCTTTTTTCTAGGTATTACCTAAATAGAATTTCAAAAAAGCATTTCAGACATGAGATTGTATCAACGAATAGCATAAACAGTTTGTTATTAAAGTTATTATAAAGCAAGAAATAAAATATAAATAAATAGCATAGTAATTGCAATAATTTAAAAAAACAACATCTATTCTTTTATTATACAATTTGCAAGCATTCTAGCTAGGATAATTAAAGACACTTGGAGGAATGCAGGCTATTTAAATTCACAGTAATTGTGATTATGGAGTCTTCGTTAATTGCTTATCACGAAGATGCAATGTATTTATATACACTCATCGGCAGATTTAATAGCCCACCCCGTTATTTTCATATAAAAATGCTCACTTTGCGACTATATACATAAAAATGTCAACATTATTTCTGGAAAGATCTGTATGCATTTTCATAGTAGATTAGACCTAAACATTATTTAGGTTAAGCGTTCGACTGTCCAGTTAGCAATTTTAACAGGTTCACAGTCCAAGCCTAATCGTAAAATATGACCCCCAAGTCCAATACCTTTCCTTTGGTTCCATTTTTTTTTCTGCAGTTTTACATAAAAACCGTCTGAAAATGTCTCGGTACTTTTCTGATAGCAGTTATAGTTTGTTCTATCAAGTCCACTTTTGTAAACTACAAACCTTATGAGTCCCACCTCATAAAAAAGCATACAAAATTTTCTGGTGAACAGCCCACATATGAGCTGCGGACATGTGGATGTAGATAGTCCACAGCCCACACCTGTTAATGGGTACCAAAACCACTGCATTTGTCCATACAGACAAAATAATGATTGCTTCATAATTCATAAACATTTTAAATTTCTTCGCGCACTCATCATTGAAATAAAAAAGGTTTGCGGATTTAAGTGCACTTTATAATGCACTATAATATAGTGCATCTAAATCCATAAAAGTTGTTTTAATTTAATGAGTGCTTCATCAGATTCCATACAATGTGATATGACCATAAAATAATGCTTTGCTTAAACGAAGCCATGGAAACGGAAAAAGATTTTTGAAATACTTTAAGTGCTCATTGGACAGTCGAACGCTTAACCTAAACATTAGCATACAGATCTTTGCAGAAATATATTGACATTTTTATCTATGGAGTCGCAAAGTGATCATGTTTGTATGAAAATAACAGGGTGGGCCATTAAATGTGCCGGTGAGTGTACATATAAATTGTATTTTACCGTGGACACACTCCCCTTCGCATATTTATTAACTTTTTTTTATTTACCTAAAGTTCAAGCCTCACATGATATAATTGTATATTTTTTACAAAGTTATAGGACATGTCCCACCCAATATGGGCCACGTCTATGTGCTCAGTGCAATGTCTCAAAGATGGAGAAAAAAATTCTGATTGTGAGAAAAATACCATACATTTTGAATAGTGCAAGGTTATTAATAAAAACAAATCAATATTTTTTACTCGAAATAAGGCGTGAAATATGACAACTCCACGTAAAAAAAACTCCTAGTGTCACTGTCATTGAGTTCTACTCTGTGTTCGACTTTCTAATTCTATTGACTGACAATGACATTGACAAAATTACATCTTCCGCCATGATATATTTTGTATGTAAGCTAGCGAATCATGTTATGTATGTTTTAAACCTTTCGCTTACGTAGTTACTATTTAGTAATCTGTGCTTTCGCTCTCGCAATGCTTTGTTTTTTTCATAGTATTAATCAAACAAATTTACTGTACTATTATTTGTATAAAATAAAAAACGAAAATACAAGTCTAATGACGGTAAAAAAAACCTTCCAAGTGCGAGTCGGACTCGCACACCGAGGGTTCCGTATGAACCTGTAGGTATTGTAAAAGTTCACCCATCACGACAATCGAGTCATAGTTATGGTATTTTTATTGCAAAATGAAATTTAAAATTTATTATTATTTATTATTATATGACGTAACTAAAAATTTACGGTTTTCGCAATTTTTTCTTTATCTGTACTATAAGACGTCACTTCACTCCAAATTTCAAGATTATAAGTTCACGGGAAGTACCCTGTTGGTTTTGATTCCCGTGCGAGTTTCGAAAATTTGCGGAAATTTGCGGCATAAATGGCTGTATCTTTTGATTGCTTTGGCTTAGAAGTTTAATTTTTTCATAGCTCCAAGGGACAGTAGACCTGAGTATTAGATATAAATTTCAGTTTGATACCTCCACGCGTTCCTGAGAAAAACGGTATTCTCAGACGGACGGACGGACAACGAAGTGATCCTATAAGGGTTCCGTTTTTTCCTTTTGAGGTATGGAACCCTAAAAATATTTCTAACTGAATAAAATAAAACTTTTCCAAATATAATTTAAACGCTTGGTCACCCTACAATCAACCCCAAAATGGCGCATCATATTTTATAATCCCTCGAACATTTTTCTTAATCTACTCTGGGGCGCTAGACATGGATACCTGGTAAAAGTAATTTATTTTGTTACAATTATTTACCTGTATTTACTTGGGTAACTGATGAGATTGAAGGTGATATTGAGGAAATGTTTATCTTTATCTGATTAATACCTATTTTCACCAGCTGATTAGCGTCATTTAAATGTCGTCTCAATTGTTTGTTTCAAGTTTAAAAAGACAAATTGATGTTTCAAACTTTGAGTTGCGAAATCCAGCATCTATGTTTTAAACCAGGACCACGATCATTGGTGAAATTGGAATGGAAATTAAAAATTTTTGCTAATGACGAGTTTTTGGCGCGGAGGGTAGGTATGGGCCCCGGATTCGATTTCCGGACAAGACACATATTTGTTTGCATGAACATGTACATTTGTCTTGTTATTTTCTAAATATGAGTAGGTATATCTATCCGTATTCTACTTTACAAGTTCTTAATAAAACTTACCTTAAGCTAAAAAATAAGTGTGATTGGATTGTATACAATTTATTTGTTTATTTAATCACAGAGCTGTGTCAGTGCACAGAGCTCTTCTTTACGACTAAGCACCTTCCGTAGGTACTATAGTTAGATAGGATTCAAAGAACAATGACACAAAACAAACATCATACACCATTGTAAAAGAAACATCACTAAATAACATTTTATTACAGCTGGAAATTACGCTACCCACCGAGGCACGTTACAGAAAAAGAACCAAAATTTCTTTATCTAAAAGCGTATTTATTCAAATAATTGGTCCAAAATTACCTTGAATACAAGAATGACATTAGGCTGAAGCCATTAACGAATTGTATGGATGCCTCTAACAAGCCGAAATGTATGCCTTGAATGTTCAACGCAAAACTGTCTATTCATCTATGAATGTGAGAACAGCCTAAAAGTAAAAAGTGTCATTTGAAAACTGAATCTTATTTTGATTGCGTTGATATGTATTTTGCTTGTGGTTTAACGGTAGTTGTGACTTGTGTCGTTATGTTTTGTGAAGCTATATAATTCTAAAACGACATAGTGAGTAGGCTTGTAATGGAACGGAGCTAAAATAGAGTTACGGCTTTTTAATAGTTGGATTCAAACATAGTGTAGGAAAGCCGGTCGGTATAGCAAACAGCACATAATTATGAAGATTGCATCTACAGGTGCTACGAAGATTAGCATCTATAAGAATAATTCTACGAGCTGTTGGTCAATGATATAAGAGCTCATTGGCGTAGAGCTTGGACGAATTAACCACTGGACGCGTAACGAGGAGCGCGTTCGCCTTTACCCCTGTCACTTACCCTGCCTTTTAGACGCAGTAAGCAATATGGCGTTGTCAGTATGACGCGAGATCTCGAAGTGGAACATTATCTCAAAAATGGGTAAATACGCTGATTTAATTTGTAAAAATCATACCGGACAATCAAAACATTTTTCTTTTCACGCGTAAGTATAATTTCAATCTATTAGAGTAGCAATTTTTCGTAAAATAAATAAAATTTGGTATGTAAACAAAATGTAATACGTCATTTCAAAAAGTAATCATTGTACGTGTAAATTCTTCAAAGATATTGCATAAGTAATTTGGTTGGGTTATACGTATCACTCATTCATTCAATTGTCATTTTTATGTCGTATAGGGCTTGCACATATCGATAAACATATCGATGTATGTAAATGAACGAACGAATCCAATTTTAATGTAGGAACTATTTAAATTAATTTTAGATTTACAGTTGAGCCCCTAACAAGAAGAATTGGGTGGAAGCGGTACGCAGGGAGATAACATAGACGAGTACTCAGGTCTTAGATAACATCTAAGGTCTGATGATGGAGCCCGAAGATGGCTATAGGAACTCTGTAATTAAACGACGCAACCCTACGAACTTTGAGCTTGTTATATTTGAAATATAGCTTCAAACTTAAAAAAAAATGTTGCTTATTTCACTTGCATGGTTCCCGTTCCCGTGGTAATATCAAAAATCCTGTCTTAGTGCTCGCCAACATCGTTAAAAGAACCTGTATGCAAAATTTCAGTTTAATTGGTTTAGCCGTTTGGGCTGTGCGTTGCCTTGCCTGTAAGTCAGTCACGGTATTGTTTTTTAGTATAAGACTTATGTTGTACATTATCATGGTGTGTTGTACATTAATATTTAAAATGTATCATAAGTATAAATATAGCATTGACAAGGCAAAAAATAAAAAATCATAACTTATTAGCTGTTGCATGATAATATTAATCGTTAAACATTTGTTTTTTTTTCTCTTTCGAATGCTAGGAAGGATATTCTTACAGCGTATAAAAATATAAAAGTATCGGAGAATTTCGACAGTGGTCCGCAAAACTCGGTAGCTCATTGGTTAGAGCAGTGGGCCGGATTCCCAAAGGTCGTGGGTTCAAGTCACATCTGAAAATTCACTTGTGGCCGAGTTCATTTGTTCCAATATTTTTCTTGTTAAAATGTATCATAAATGGTGGTTACATTTATTATTTGTTTCTAACATAGACCTTGTTAGGTCACAGCAAGAATAAAATTAATTATATTTATGTATGTACTTAGCTATATTATACTATTTATTTATCTTATAATATTTTAATTTTAAGATCGTTTTATTATATTCAAGTAAAACAATCTTAAAACTACAATAAACTATTGGTTGCAATATACTTGCAATTAGTATTTCAGCTAGTAGTTGCTAGAAAGCCTTTGCCTTGCCCTAGAAAAAAGCAACTTGTCTCATGTCGCCCTGACGGGACATGAGACAAGTTGCTTTTTTCTAGTATATTTACTTGATTAAGGGTTATCACATAGAAATAGCATTATTAAATGCAAAATTAAAAAGTTATAAGTAGATGGCAGTTTCATCTTAATCGATAGTCAAACATCTGTAAAGATGTTTCTTTCGAATGCGAGGATATTTCTCTCATTGATGAAACGACGGTGGCCAACACCGTAGAAAAAGGTGAATATACTAGAGAATTTCAACGTGTTCTCGTAGGTCTCTGTAGCATAATTGGTCAGTGCATTGGGCCGGATTCCCAAGGATACGGGTTCGGGTCCCGTCAGGGCGACATGAGACAAGTTGCTTTTTTCTAGTATATTTACTTGATTCTGGGAGTTTGTTGTTTAATACTGTCATAGCGTATGCTGGACCATACGCTATCCAAACGCTAGTCTACTATTTCTAATTTGGGTTTAGGTTGTGCTAATTTCGTACGGTGGCGTAAATTTTGAGATCTTTAATAAAGTGAAAACAAGTTTATATTTTTTCTTACAAATATGCATATTTCTTAAATGTAAATGGACTAGAGTTGAAATTAAAATGTTTTAGTCTCAACGATCTTCTAATGTCGATGATTATTTTCAATAAGTTTTAGTATACTTAGATTTTTGGCTCCAAAAAAAATTTAGAATACGAGATATCACAGCTCGAGAAGCACATAGGGAGTTTATTGTCTAATTTTAAGTCTATCACAATCCCTTTAAATTTTTCATTTAAAAGGTACATATTATTCACATCGCATCACATAGCATCGCGCCACAACTATTTGACCTTTGAAAGGGATTGCAATCGATTATAAAATTAAACACTTATGGAGGGGTTGCTATTGTGTATGTCCTATACAATGGTTCTGTAATGAACTAATTACCCATATTTTGTTTTATATAAAAAAGCTCGAGTGATTGAAGAAGTTAATGTAAATAATGAATTATATTATTATATAAACCAAATATTAATGTCTTTTACTTACTTAAAAAGTGTTAGTAAGTAAATTGTAAGTCCGCCTGGCTAGCGACTACCATCTTATCCAAGTCCGTTCCGGCAGTTAGAGGTAAGATAGCTAGTTCCTCAGAGATTGAGGATACCGGGAGAGGCGCGCTTCCATCAGTACAGTACTAGTATCAGGTTGCATGTATCTACCCATTTTTCACAAAATAAACCCAAACACAAACGCTTTGGAAACCATATTGTATATTTTTTATGAATTTGAGGTATTTTTTTAATGAGATTTTCATATTATTAGGTGCTTTATATTTTTCCACGAAATAAACAATTAACTTACTAATTTCTTTAAAACACACATGATTTATTTAACTCAATAGGTTCATTCATTCACTCCTTACCTATCGTGCTATTTATTTTTCCACGAAATAAACAATTAACTTACTATTTTTTTTTAAACACACATGATTTATTAATCTCAATAGGTTCATTCATTCACTCCTTACTTATCGATAAAAAAAAATATCGATTACTTCAAGCACTACTGTCATTATTTGACATTAGTAATCGCCCCTCACCCCCGCAAGAATTGGTTGATCGTGTTTTCATACATTCTTCTCGGGTTTCGTGTCCAGTGGTTAATTCGTCCAAGGCGTAGAGGTTGACGCTTAGCGGGTTTGGATTGCAATTGTGGCGTCTACACAATTGCCGCAATGGTCGGTCACGGGATGGATGACCAACAATTAATTATTTCGAGCTCCCGCGTAGTATGACGGCATTGATATGGCACATCCGAATACTACGTGTAGAAATTCGAAAAACATCTTCCCTAAACATCTTAGGCATATCTGCCTACAGGCACGTATTACTAACCTTATGTTAAGGTATAAATACTAAAACTTAACACTAAAGGATTGGACTTCTACCATGAACACAAGTATCATTTAACTTCTCGTCACCACCGCCCTTATACGGGGCGACAACCTTACATTACATGGCGAACCGTGGCACCATGCCGGCCGTGGCGATCCGTGGCATTACGGTTCGAACCGTTGTTGGTACCAAAATTCAAAATTCAATATCATTTATTCAGTCTAGGCTGTTACAAGCACTTATGAACGTCAAAAAAGCTACGCCATCGGTTCACAAACCCTACGGCAGGAGACCTTGTAACGAGAAGAACCGGCAACAAACTCGTCAAGGGCTATTTTATTCTCCCTGTTTTATTTCATACAGAGTCGTGAAATTGAAAAGTGAGCTTTACATATCAGTAAGGTCAATTTCCATCACAAAAGAAAATACTAATTATAATATTACATTTTATGGTTATCCTAACCGTAAACAATTTTCAACTCGTAAGGAAGGACTTACATTTAACATTTCTCGCATTACAAGGTTACTGTACTGCAAGTTGTGACGTATATACAGGTCGATAGCAATTTATTTTAGATGAAAATATTTAAGCTCTAAGCACAACGTTAAGACAAGCAGACTGAAGTAGACCCATTTCCGCTGGCGGCACCCGTTCACGAGCATGACGCATGAACCAGTTATCGCTTCGTTCAACCATATTTTAGGGAACGTAACGACCCGCCTCACACGACACCGCCGAAGAAACGTTTGAGTGAGCATGACGTACTTCAGGTACTTATGTCTAAGTGTATAAATATAAAAAAAATGGCAATAACAAAAAAAAATGAAAGATAAAAGTGCATTAATATAAGACGCAACTTACAACGTTACTGGAAGACGCATCAGCTGGGTCATAATCATAAAGCGTATTTAAAGTAAATTAAAAATAATAATAATAATGGCTTTCATATACTTAATTACAATAATTGGAGAACATTACCGGTTATGGCCAAAGATGATATTATCCTCGTGACCATCAGGGTACCCATTCAGGTTCGGGGACTGATGCAGTGGGGACAATAGATCGTGGGAATCTTATTCGTTATAATAATATTACGCGAAGTCGTAAGGTGTTTATATGTAAGAGCCCTTAAATGATTCGTTGGTGAATAGTAATCATCAACCAATTTTACATACTACCTATCTTTTTGTTGTGACGCGAGCAATCTATTTTCTCTGTTTACCGAAATTCAGCGAGCGTGATTCCACAACACCACGCCTTCGCGGGAAATCTGACAGCTGTCATTTTGACAATAGATACGCCATTAGAGCGCGTCCCTTTTACTTTGTAACGATCGCCATCTTGTATTGTTGGGGAACGATGGATTTATTCGGCTGTTTGTTTTTGATAATACAATAGGTTGATATGACTTTAAGATTTTTTTTAAACGCACTTAGTTTGTTTAAGAATAATAATAAATATTTCTTACACTCACACCAATTAGCCTAGACCCAAAGAACGACTCTAACTAAGGCTTGTGTTATGGGATACTAGAATAACGGATAACGATACATTTAATACGTAATACTTTTTTTGTTGAAATATGTATAAAACAGCCATGACTCAGTCGGGTATAAATGCACGTATTAATCGTTTATTGATATAAATGAATGAATGAACAAATTAATGAATAAATAAATAAAAAAAAATTCTTATAATATTTATATTATTACACAACAATGGTTTCAGTATTTTTATTGAAAAGCGTATTCCATCTTCAGCCTTATCAGGTTGAATACAAAGCTTTTAATTTTATAATTTTAGCAAATAAGTTAAGGGAAAAATAATTTTTATTTATTGTATAATTATTTAATTCTTGTGAGGCTTGAAACTACTCACTGCGCTATCTTACCACTCAATAAGTATATTTGCTCGTTTACCTGATAACGAGTTACGAATGGACAAACACCTTACTTATTCATAAGTACTTCAGACTACGTAATAGCTAGGACTAAGTTGCCGACCACTTTGTACCATGTCACATCAATATCACATGTACTTACAATATCACTACCGTCGCGTCTTACTAAACAAGGGTCATAGTTAGTGTGACAGAGTTTTTTTTTTATGAACAACGGTGAGACTCTTAGCCTTGATCATACCTGATGTTAAGTATTGATAAGGCTGAGATGGAAGCGAGCCTCTCCCGGAATCCTCAATCACTGAGGAACTGGCCATCTTATCTCTAACTGCCGGAACACAACAATGCTGAAAACATTGTTGTTATGGCGTATTTATTTATTTATTATGTATTATCGTGTAGTTTTTATTAGTACGAATCTCATTATTCATAAGTACTTGAGACTACGTAATGTATACTTAATTACCACTTTAGTACCATGTCATATCAATTATCACATGCATATAGCACCAGCTAGGGATTGCAATCCAGCAAAGCGGGATCACGCAATCCAGTGGGATCCAGCACAAATTTAGGCCCTGCGGAATCCCGCATCAGCTTGCTGATCTGCAACGCGAATCCACAATTACCGATTCATGAAAATTTATTAAAATATTCCTGGAAAAAAAAAGAAGTAAAGTGACTTATTATTTGACAATTCTAAAGTGATATTATATTTGATTGAGTAAGAAAAAATTAAATACCATAAGTAAACTTTGATAAATTATATTAATTTGTAAATAAAGAGTACTGATTAGTTAACTAGTTCAGATAAAGATTAGGATTTTCATATTTCAGTTAATTTAAGTACTAAAACTATAATCAGTTCAAAGTACTACCAAATGTTGATATGATATGTTGTTATTGTTTTGGGAAACTTGCTAGCAAGACAGCGGTGTCCAGAGAACAGTGGAATATCTAAAGTGTCTCATAATTCGAAGCATGAGAGGTTAATACAAACGTTATAAAGCAAACAAACTGTGAAATTAATAACTTACACATTTGCCTGTCTGAGACAACGTAGCTCCTAAACGAATAGCCCGATTTTGATGCGATTTTTATTTGAAAGCTGGCGTGATCGAGATGCTTCTTACCTGTAATTTATGGAGATCTGTTCAGTCGTTTGAAGAACATCATTTAATTTCCTACTTTCATTTTCATTCATAAAATTACTTATGACTTTCACGGCTTAACATATCTTCATAAAATATAGCTTAGAACCATCTCAATTTTGTCGCTTTCGAATAATAAAATCGCATCAAAATTGGTTCATTCGTTTAGCAGCTACATTGTCTCAAACTGACAAAGACAAAGATTTATCAACTTTCACTGGACATGGACTTGACTATAAGTACTTCCATTTGACTAATCGATTTTGGTAGGTACTTTAAGTATATCCGATGTCACGATCAAAATATGGTTGCCTTGACCTGATGAAGCGACCAGGACGGTTTGCAGAGTACCTATGCGGGATCCCGCTGGATTGATGTCAATCCAGCAAAATCCCGCGGGATTGAAAATGATGCTGGATTGCAATCCCTAGTACCAGCGCGACTTACTAAACAAGCGTCATACTTAGTGTGACAAGGTATCACAATGTAATTTTTAAAGTACGACTCTTGGCGGCAAATAGTTAATGCTAGGTTGCTTACCTTACTTAGCTGGGAGCTGATAAGTAATTCTATCAAGTAATTGTTGCTTAGACTAACCTATGCAGTTGGGTGTTTTGTTAGGGTGACCATGATACAGTAATGAAAGAAGATATTTACATTATTACATAGTCATTGCCCGCGATTGCGATCTACTCTTTACTTAATCCACTAACTTAATTTATTTTTTAAGTTGGTATGTTCAGAGTTAAAGCGAAAGCTATCATCATAGAGAAAGGCATCAGAAAGTAATAGTATGAATTTTGAATTCTTCATTATTGTATTTGTTTTGCAGAACAAAACAGCCCTTGAAGAGTTTCTTGCCAGTTCCTCTCGTTATAAGGTCTCTCGCCGTAGGATTTGTGAACTGATAGCGTAGCTTTTTTGACATTCACGAGTGCTTGTAATAGCCTGGCCTGAATAATTGATGTACAGTTTTGATATTTTATACAGATAAACTATCTTTCAAATACCTTTAACCGCTTTTGCGAGATTGAGTAATAATCATCTCAACTTTCACATTTTAATATTACTAGGATTAGTAGAATACACTCAAAAGGATAATGTGTAAACGATGATAATTTAAAAACGATCGGGAACTCTTGCAATAATTATAAAGCTGTCATAAAAATTACACGTTTTATGGGCAACCTAGCTCCGAGTGCCAACTAATACCACGTTTGCTTACACGTTAGTAGCTTAGTTAGACTATTATTCTAGACTTGCAACACAGAACAAATATCGGTAATTAGATAGGTACAGTCACGTGCAGTAACAGAAACACTTAGCAACCTTGTCACATTACAAAATTGAATGATATCTTGTGGACACAGAGAGCTTTGTTTCAGTGTCTCAATGCGATAAGGTTGTTTAGAGTTTATATTTCATTGCTCCTGACTGTACTTGGTGTTCTAAACACATAATTATCATTTGCTATTTATATATTATACAACGGAACTAAAACGCGACATTTGTTATGTAGTACAACTATGTACTTACAGCTTGACGTTTCGGCTATGTTGCAATAGCCGTGGTCACAAGCAGACTGGCGGTGCGCGGCGTCTGTTCGGGCGGGCTTGGAGATCTTCAGCCACCCTCAAATTGTCACTATTTTTTATTGTCTTTAAGAGATGTCCTGACGGCACACAACACTTACAGTATCGGGGTTTGTTTTAAATGGTAAAACTCGCGACTTACACATGTTAATCACTGGATTCCACGCTGATGACAATTTAAATCCGTCCTCCCGATTGAACTTTTTGTACTTCTTGATTTCAATCGCTTCTTGTACCATCCTAGTATGATAATGACGATCGGTGGAGAGGATTTAAGGACCATGTAACTCCATCCAATGATTAATTCTAGCTTCTAAAGATGTTCAGCTACGCAGATTTACTCGTCTGTCGATTTGAAACAGCTGCGATATGTTCTTTGACACGTTCTGCGACAATCGATTAGCTACAATCGATTTTATACACACCCGGAGTCTAAAAAGATATGACGTCCTTTGGCGATTGCAGTTGTTTAGAAATTTGACATAACGGAGTATATACAGACTTGATGATTGATACTTAACAAATGTCGCGTTTTAGTCCCGTTGTTTTAATATCTATATACTTAATTCAGGTTCGCAAAATTTGTGACGACTCGATAGGGACTTTGGCGCGTAGTACGCGGCCGAGTAAGGTATCAAATTAAAGGTACTCGAGTCTATTTGTTCCGAAAACTATAAAATATACAAAATGTTAAACGTGATGATCACAAACTGCAATTAAAGATTTTCGCATAATTTGGAATTTTTCTTCGATCGACGAACCCGAGTATCGGGTTGTAACCGCCCTAGTATAATTATAATGGAACGCGAAAGTTTAAAATCTTACATTTGCAAATTTGTTTTATAGTTCAACATGTTCCATTGTAAATGTTGTTGTTTCTGTTAAAGCTGATAAGTTTCTTGCGGCCGTTCTTCTTATCAGTTAAAAGATGTCCTGAATGGCTGGTAGGGAAAAAAAAATTTGGACTATTCGAAAGTACTTATCTATAAGTCTATTTGAATAAATATCTTTGAAAAAAAAACTTTGAATTTGAATTTGAGTTTTTCAGAGATGAAATGGTAACGAGAAATGAACTGAACTGAGAATGCATTCGGGAATTTAACATCACGCATTCAGATAATAATCAGTAGTATTTGTCATGTCCCCAACTGCAGGCCTGTTGCTTTAACGTAAAATGTGTTTTTATTCAAACAGTTCCGCTTGAAGAACTATAAGAATAAAATTATCATTTGCGTTCTTTTTGCGTTAAGTATGTTGTCTACACACTAGTTTGTAACAAAATGATCATTCAATTCCAAACATAGTGTTAATTTAATCGATTAAATGCAATTTATGGGTAATGTAATCGATTCATATCGATATTACTCGTTATGTTTAATAAAACTACAGGTGACGGCACAAAAAACTTAAAATTAGGACTTTGAAAACTGCTCTTATACTACGTTCCAAAAAGGGTCAACGTTATCGTCTTCATAATTTTTTTTATTTTAAATGGGCTTACTCTTGACCTCAATCTGCCGAGAAGCGTAAATGAGGCCTAAGATGGAGCGAGGTCGTCCAGAAGAAGCCTGTTCACTTGCACCTTGAAGAGGTTTGGATTGTATTGTGCTCGGGAAAACAGATGTTGGCAGGGCATTCCACTCCCTGGCTGATCGCATGATAAAAGAGGACTTAAAGCACTCTGTGCGTAGGTTTGAAAAGGCAACCAAGTATGGATGGTAGCCTGCAGTATCCCGATGGAAAAATGGAGAAGGAAATGCAGCCAAGATGCACACTCCTCAAAGTAAAGTCTGTGGAAAACCGACAGACAAGCAACTACCTACTCAAACTACCTATGTAGTAAAAAAAGTAAAAAATAAAACTTTTGGACTCGGTGCTAGCTAGCTTAGGCCAAAAAACATATAGTTAATAGAAGTGCAATGTAGAATGCCTTGGCTGGCACCGACTCCAAAAGTTTTATTTTTTACTTTTTGAAGTCGGTTTGAATTTTTTTTATCAAATGTTTTTATTTCAGATTTTTTAGTTACATCATGTGCCGTTACTTACACTTAAAATCAGCCCATACACAACAATTATGTCATCTAGGTAAACGACTACTTGTCAAAACGTGATTGATATTTTTCAGGATTATGAAAAACAACTAGCCAGATCTTCGTAAAAATTATATGGGACCACACATAAATCATTTTCTTTCAGATAAAAAAAGAATTATAAAAATCTGTTAACAACTGGCGAAGTTATGGTAAAACATACATAAAACAAAAAAAAAAACCGTCGACTTGAGAAACTCCTCCTTTTTTTGAAGTCGGTTAAAAATAGCACAACTTTGGTGGGTTTTAACGACTGCAAACACGATCAACGGTTCGTCGTGCCCTCACGAAGCAGCTCGAGATATGAAATTTTTGGTAACCCATCCTGTGACTGACCATTGCGTAAGTTGCTTAATCACCACAATTGCATGCCGAGCGCCATAATTGCTCCTCATATTAAGCTTGAATTGCCGTCGTGTGTACCACTATAAGGAGTATTAAAATGGTAACTTGTATTGAATACCTAGTTATCATCTGCCATTTTTTGTATGTCTCCATGTTTGAATAGTAGATCTTCCTTGTAGATTTTCATACATAGTATTCCAAGTTAACCTAAAGGCTAAAAACTTTTTTAAACACAGCTTTACGTAAGTGTAGCTTTTTGTTTGGAAGCACCCCTGAAAAACACCAGTTAAAAAAAAAACTGAAACTCTAAGCTTTCATCATACCTGATGTTAAGTATGTGTTATGTTGCCGAAGTTGAGAGATAAAATAGTCAGTACTTATAGTTCTTTTGTTCGTGGTTGATTCCGGGAGAAGACAGAGATACCACGTTCAGTCTTCTCATTATTTACTTAAAATCATGATGTTCCTAGGCTTATAAAACATATAATGAAAAAAAATACTAGGAAATTACTCATTCAATCAATAGTTATTTGTTATGCAAGGCTGGAAAGTTGGTTATTTAGCGTCGAGTTACCTCTATTGAATCCTGAGCGAAGCGAGGATTTCAAAGATACAAGACGCTAAAAACTTTTCTGCCGTGCGCAACACACAATTTTTCACCTCACAACAGCGAGGAACATTTTAAGGTTGTTTCCGCGCTCAACTTCCTTACCGGAACATTCTTTAAACATAAAGTTTAATCTAAATATACCTTATTCTCGTTGTTTTAATGATATAAAAAGCTAAAATAATAAAAAAGGGAGTAATATAGTTAATTCAAAGTTATTTAAAGTAGGAATATATTGTTATTTCTTTAGTGAGTTTTAGTCTTATTAATAAGACTAAAAACGATTCCGTAAATGTTGACACTGACATGAGGTACTAGACAAAGACAATTTAAAAATAAAGATTTATGTCACAGTCCGAAATCCAATTATAGGTTGTGAAATCACACCCAGCCTTATATAAAATTCTTATAACAAATAGTTTAATCTTATTGTTATTGTTTTTATGATTCAATGAACTAAAATAATATAATAAAACCAAAACGGAGTATTATAAATAATTAAAAGCTATTTAAAATAAGAATAAAAAATAACAAAAAAGTCAATAGTCCGATTCGGAACGCATTATGACATATTTTTAGGTATTAAATTAAAAATAGTTATTTGTTATGCAAGGCTGGAAAGTTGGTTATTTAGCGGCGAGTTACCTCTATTGAAATCTGAGCAAGTGAAGGATTCTAGGATTGAACCACGAGCGTAGCGAATGGTTCAAAGATTGAATCTTGAGCGAAGCGAGGATGTCAAAGGTACAAGACGCTAAAAACTTTTCTGCCGAGCGCAAAACACAGTTTTTCACCACACAACAGCGAGGAACATTATATGGTTGTTTCCGCGGTCAACTTCCGGTAAAAAAATCTTTAAACATAAAGTTTAATCTAAATATACCTTATTCTCGTTGTTTTAATGATATAAAAAACTAAAATAATAAAAAAGGGAGTATTATAGTTTCAAAAATTCAAAGTTATTTAAAGTAGGAATATTATTGTTACTTATTAATAAGAATAAAAACGATTCCGTAAATGTTGACACTGACATGAGGTACAAGACAAAGTCAATTTAAAAATAAAGATTTATGTCACAGTCCGAAATCCCATTATAGGTTGTTAAATCTCACCCAGCCTAATATAAAATTCTTATCACAAATAGTTTAATCTTATTGTTATTGTTTTTATGATTCAATGAACTAAAATAATATAATAAAACCAAAACGGAGTATTATAAATAATTTAAAGCTATTTAAAATAATAATCAAATATAACAAAAAGTCAATAGTCCGATTCTGAACGATTTTAGGTATTAAATTAAAAAAGTACTTTGCCGCGCTAGGCCGCAAAAAGCGATTTTCTACGCCTAAACTGATTGACAAAACCTCCTTTTCAGAGCATGTGAGGCGAAAAAGTAGTTTCACTTAGCCATTTCAATATTCTAAACCATAATTAATGTATGAACAAAGGGGTTTGAACCTTTTGGTCTCGTCCCCGGTCCGCCATTTTGATTTTTTTTCAAATCGCGACGTATAAATAGGGGACGTAAAGATAAACAAAAAAATATGCAACATAATGCCCCAAAGTGTCAGGTTAGTGAGATAATTTCAGTTAAAGATACAAAGGTGATACTTTGGGTCGGCATTATACATTTTTAACCGACTTCAAAAAAGGAGGAGGTTATCAAGTCGACTGTATTTTTTTTTTTTTTTTTTTTTTTATGTATGTTCCACTATAACTTCGCCAGTTGTTAACAGATTTTAAAATTCTTTTTTTATCTAGAAGAAAATGGTTTATGTGTGGTCCCATATAATTTTTACGAAGATCTGGCTAGTAGTTTTTTCATAATCCTGAAAAATATCAATCACCTTTTGGCAAGTAGTCGTATACCTAGATGACATCATTGTTGTGTATGGGCTGATTTTTTGTGTAAGTAACGGCACATAATGTAACAAAAAAATCTGAAATAAAAACATTTTATAAAAAAAATCAAACCGACTTCAAAAAGTAAAAAATAAAACTTTTGGAGTCGGTGCTAGTTAGCTAAGGCAAAAAAAAATATAGTTAATAGAAGTGCAATGTAGAATGCTTTGGCTGGCACCGACTCCAAAAGTTTTATTTTTTACTTTTTGAAGTCGTTTTGATTTTTTTTATAAAATGTTTTTTAACTCTAATTATCTGGCTAACGTGACACTATAAGGCATTAAATATCACTACATTTATTGTTCCTCTGTGTGTCCCCCTGTTTATTTAAACAGAAATAATCGTGCGACGTCATTTTGAAAATTTTTCAAAATGGCGTCTCATATTACGGATTTGGACGAGGCCAGCCTCCATACAACAAAAGTTAAAACCCTTTATTTACGTCACTTAATAATACACGTTCCGTTAATTTCACAATATAATTGATACATCATTACACAATTGCCTTATCAAATGACTGTTCATGTTAAGGTTATATTAAAACAGCTCGTTTAAACGCCACATCTGTCTTGAGCCTAAGGCGTTATTACTTGCATTATGCACTTGCTAGTCAACAATGTATAATGGTGCGAGATACGTCACACATTTGCAATTGTTGCAATTCTTATGCATTTTCATGTTTACCACACTTGCCTTTAGTATGAACGAAACTTTGTAAGGGTGCGTTTACACTGAGCCGGATAGAAGCAGAGAAAATGTGCATTTAGTAGCTAGTTTCCGCCCGCGGTTTCACACTCGTGGTTCCCGTTCCCGTGAGAATATCGGGATAAAAAGTAGCCTATGTTACTCTCAGTCCTTTCAACTAACTCTATGTTTCTAAAATCAAGTCGATTAGTTGCTTATTTAGGGCGTGAACGAAGGACAAACAAACACACTTTCGCATTTACATATAATATTAGTTAAGAAGGATTACTTAAGATTTATATGATGTGATGAGTGACGACCTGTTTGGCGCAGTGGTACTAAACCCGTCTTCTGCGCCAGAGGTAGGGTTCGATCCCCGAACAAGACAAATATTTGTTTGCATGAACATGTCTATTTGTCTTGGTCTGGGTGTTTAATATGTACTAGTATATCATGTATGTATTAACAACATATTAAAGTATATAGGTATGGTTATCCGTTATCTAGTATCCATAAGACAAGTTCTTCATGAAACTTAATGTGGGCTAGATAATTGGAGTGATTGTACGCAATAAATAATTAATAGCGGTCGCTCGCGGTTTCACCCGCGTGGTACCCGTTCCCGTGGGAATATCAGGATAAAAAGTATCCTATGTCACCGGCCACAACTCGGCCACAAGTGCCTACAAACCTGGTATATTTAAAGCTCGAGTGAATACGCTTTTTCTAGGCAAGCTCGCTCCATCTTAAGCCTCTTCTTAATGAAACCTAACGATTCAGAATTAAGCCAATATATTTAATGTAAAAAAAGTGTATCCTCAGATGGGACTCGAACTTCCAAAGGTCGTCTTTGGAAATCCGGTCCAATGCTCTAACCACTGAGGAACTCTCAAATTGCATCTTGGATGCTCTTTCAACTCCGCAAGGGATGTATGGCGTGAGTGTATATGTAAGTAGAATAAAAAAACCCGTTGAAACTCATAATAAACCAAAATGAATAAATACATTTAAAAAATAGAAACTCCTTGATAATATTACTTCTTGGGTTTGCCTATTCTTTTCACGGGTTTGATCCACGGTTTTAATTTATCTATAGCTAATTTTTTTAAAGGTAAATGTAATATTCAAAAAAATATAAAGTATAGTAAGGACTACTGATTACTAAATTAATATTTTTTTTACTTGAAATGTTTTTTCTACTTAAATGTTTATAATATCAAATTGCATTTAAGTAAGTACTACTAATTTACACAAAAAAAAAATTGACGTTTGAGTTAAAAATTATATTAAAAAAAAGCAGTTGCAGTTTCTACTTTTTTTGGAGAAGTTGACACTTGATATCGAGAACTAAAAAAAACTCTCTGTATAAGAAAAAGTCGCGACTGCGGCAGTATAAAACAAATATTTGTATTTGAGAAAAGCTCTATTCTGATCCATTGCGTGGTGCGAACAGTTTCAACTAATAAAGCGGTAAGAAATACAGCAATGAACTCGAAACATACTGTTTTATTTGCGTTACAACTTTTGGTGTAGTGTGGAGCTGATGTCGAAAAGCACAAACTTTTTGTCGATAACTTATCAGACTGATACAGAATTTTTGAAAACAGCTCCAGCAGATTATACAGTAAACAAATACTTAATTTTATATACTACGAGCATTCTTTTTTTTCATGAGTTTTAAAGTTTTTGGGTTTTCACACATTTTATTTTGAATAAAAAAGTCAGATAATTAAAGTTAATAACAGCAACCCAACACTTTTTCTACTTTGGCAACTTCGATTTTCTTCATTTGTCACATTGAGTGACGTGAAATGTCAGAACGCTGACTTCTTCTTCATCTTAATTAATGGCGTGCTCGCGATAAATTTCGCGAATTTTGCCAATGTCAAGTAAATATATTTTGTATCTTATAGAAATTGTACGGTAGATTGAGTTAAAAACAGAGCCTCACAACACGATTACGAAAAGAACTCGGGTGAAACTCTGAACTCCACTATTTCATTGTTCGAGACACTGACAGTGGCTTATGTCAATTCGTGTCACTTTGAATATCTTATTTTATTATAATGCAAAGGAACTACCCAGTACAGCCGGCAGCCGCTTGGTTTAATTTTCTGAACTGAATAAACTGTATTAAAACCTCAAAATGTCTTGTAGAATGTATTCATAAACTCAGAAGATGAAAATAAATGATTAGATCATAAATAAAAAATCATAAAATTTTAAGAAAAGTTTTATAAAAAAAAAAGTTTTTAAATATTTTTTTATTTATATTGAGGCCCGTTTATATATTTTTTTCTTTTTGTAAACATTTTCTTAGAGGGTAGATCTAAAAAAGCATCGCTTCAAAACTGTAGGAAAATAAGGGCCCAAAAACGATCATCTCCTTTCCGCGTATTTTTGATACAACGACAATTATTAGAAATTCGAGTATTATTTATTTATTCATGAACATAGAAGTTACATAGCAAAAGTCTCGCAAAACCTATTAATAGGTTTGACTGCGAGCACGGAGTCAAGTTCAGAAGTTAACAATTAAATACTCACGATTATTTTTAAAATACAAACTAATTAACAAAGGGTACAGGTTGAGATACATACTAATATTACTTCAATTAAAAGGCTGATTTTAATACCTTTAATACTTGTTAAGCAAGAGTTTCCTAGTAACTCTTAGGTTCAAGTAGGCTTGAAACACCCTGTATTTTATCCAGATATTCTATGAGAACGGGAACCACGCGGGTGAAACCGTGGGCAGCCAGTAGTTAAATTCCATAATGTCCAAGTTTTTCGACATCAACTCCATCGATAGCCCACCCACCCCTACTTCGTTCTATTTCGACGCTACGCCCTGTGTGGTCCGCTTTACGAGGCGGCCGCAATACCGATGATTTATGGCGGCGCGCGCGCAGCCCTGGGAAACCATACCGATGCGGTTCAGCACAATCACTGCTTGTAATTATAAAGGGGGTAATGAAAACGGAAAATATATAGAGTAGAAAACACAGGGTTTTATGTACGTACTTCCCGGTTGACCACTAGTTTTGGGGAACGTTTTGTCGGAAGGTACTCTAAGGTTAAAGAAATATTTTATTATTCGAATAAAATACCTGTTAATGTTATATTTCTACTACTTTTTAAATAAAACTCCCTAAAAACACTCTACTGATTAACCGAGAAGTTCCCCGACTGTACTCAATCATGGAATTTCCCGGTCAACCAATAGCTGCTTGTAATTATAAAGGGGATAAAGAAAAGGGCAAAAAAAAAACAGGAATTTTTGTACTATTGAGCAATTTCCAGATCGACCAGTAGAGTTTATTGGGAAACGTTTTTCGCAAAGTAATGAGGTTAGTACTTCCTCGTGAATGGATAAGGGGGCTATAGACTTCGGAAGCATGGGATGGCATCAAACTATTTAATATTTGGTCACTTAAATGACAATCACTGAAAATGGGAAATATATAGAGTAGTTTTGGTTGGTGGTAGAACTTATAATTCCGCCTAATTCGCTACCACCATTTCATATAAGTCCGTCGCCATAACAATAATGTTTTCAGCATTGTTGCGAGCGGGCGCGCGCAGGCCTGGGAAACTGTACCGATGTGGTTCAGCACAATCACTGCTTGTAATTATAAAGGGGGTAAAGAAAAGAGTAGAAAACATAGGTTTTTTTTATGTACATACTGCTAGGGCACAGTTCTTTCTGGTGGATGGCTAATTAGGTAGGTACTTCCGAAGCACTGAGCAGATGGAATATTACATTTTTGGTCATTAGGTACTTATGTAGCGCTGCGAGCTCGTCGGCCCTGGGGAACTTTGTGCTATAATACGATTCAGGACAATCACAGCTTGTAATTGTAAAGTGAGTAATGAAAATGGAAAATATATAAAGTAGTTTTGGTTGGTGGTAGAACTTGTAATTCCGCCTAACTTGCTACCACCATAAAAACAATGTTATCGCCATAAAAATAATTTTCAGCATTTTTGTGTTCCGGTAATTAGAGATAAGATAGCCAGTCCCTCGGTAGTTGACAATTCCGGGAGAGGCGAGCTTAATTCAGCCTTATCCGCCTTCACCCTTCGGACTTTGGGAAACTTGGTACTGATGTGGTTCAGCACAAACACTCCTTGCAATTTTAAAGGGAGTAATGAAAATTTTAGAAAACATAAGACTTAAAAGTACTCACTGCTGAGGTACAGTCACGAGCAATTATATATAGGTCACGGTAAATGTAAACGGTAAATAGTGTGAAAATACTACTATAAAACTTGTGAAATTTATCACTTTACGAAAGGTATCTCTAGTAAATTTTAAATAGAAAAATATTGGAAAAAATTAACTCGGCCACAAGTGAATTCTCAGACTGGAATCGAACCAGCGACCTTTGGAAATCCGGTCCAATGCTCTAACCGCTGAGCTACCGAGAATTCACTTGTGGCCGAGTTAATTTTTTCCAATATTTTTCTATTTAAAATTTACCATAAGTATAAAAGTAGCATTGAAAAATGCAAAAATTACAAAATCATAAGGTATCTCTAGGTTAGGTTAGAACTGTGACAGAGACGACTTTCGTTAAAAAGTATTAAAATATGACACCAAGCTCCGCTGCTTCTATTGACGTTTTGTTATTTTAATAGGCTGTAAAAATCGAAATTTTTGACCGACTTCATTGAACATTAATTACATTCATCAAAAGCAAGATGCCATTATTAATACAGAGCGGTAAAAATGATTAATTAATCACTTTTACCTTTAATCATGGTAATTAATAATTGAAAATTATTAATATTAACCATAACATATACACTATACCACCTTATCGCATTGACGCACACGGACTCAAAGCTCTCTGTGTCCACAAGTCATTAAATTTGTAATGTGACAAGGTTGCTAACAAATTATTGCACGTGACTGTTACAAGTCTTCCAACGTCACACGTGAAGTGTGGGTTATTTATTGGCCGAATCAGGAGAGATGTGCGTGCACCAATTTAGCTATTAGCTTGACTCTCTACAAATTCTTTTTTAGGGTTCCGTACCTCAAAAGGATAAAACGAAACCCTTATAGGATCACTTCGTCGTCCGTCCGTCCGTCCGTCCGTCTGTCAAGACCGTTTTTCTCAGGTACGCGTGGAGGTATAAAACTGAAATTTATATCTAATACTCAGGTCTAGTAACTGTCTCTTGGAGCTGTGAAAAAATCAAACTTCTAAGCCAAAGCAGTCAAAAGATACAGCCGTTTATGCCGCAAATTTTCGAAATTCGCACGGGAATCAAAACCTACAGGGTACTTCCCGTGAACTTAGAATCTGGAAATTTGGTACGAAGTAACGTCTTATAGTACAGATAAAGGAAAAATTGCGAAAACCGTAAATTTTTAGTTACATCATATAATAAAAATTATTAATGAAAATTTTAAATTTCATTTTGCAATAAAAATACCATAACTATGACTCGATTGTCGTGATGGGTGAACTTTTACTTATAAACCTACAGGTTTGTACGGAACCCTCGGTACGCGAGTCCGACTCGCAAATAGCCGTTTTTTTTACTTTCTCCTCTGCTAGAGCACAGGTTTTACTTGTGGATAGAGGAGGATGACCATAACCCGACACACAGGTCCAGCTGGAATAGCGAGTGTTGTTCTAAAGCACAACTAACATACATACTAACATCCATCCCGCCAACAACCGCCATCGCCCTTCGTCCATCGGACATTCAGACGCACTACGGGCTACCACCCTTTCCTGGTTGATATGCCTAAATGTCGCACCAAACGCTACTCAACAGCTTTTATATTGCGCACAGCAAAGGAGTGGAACTTCCTCCCTGCGTCTGTATTTCCTAGTACTTATTTATAACCGGCCGTTTTCAAAGCAAGGGTGAATAGGCACCTTCTGGGTTAGCTCGCTCTATCGTATATGCTGTCTTTAGTCTTCGGGCTAGAGAAGGATCAAGACCGAACCCATTCAAAATAGAAAAACCAACGGGTTGCACTCCGGGAGGGCCGGCAGAAGTGAAAACCGCTTAAACGAAACAGCAGAAGCAGGCATACATTTTCGCCGCGCGGTTTAAAGAGAGGGGTTATTACTTCTTCTCCTACGCTCCCCCGGCGCAGTCTACTCTCCCTCCGTCTTACGAATTTTCGATCAGGGTCACGTGTCCTGACGCGACTTCGACATTTGTTACCCATTACAAAAATTTAAAACTTGGATATGCACATCGCCTCTAAAGAAGTTTTCACTTCAATAAAAATAAAACATTTGATCTTTGCTTAATACAAAAAGTTGTTCGACATAATAAGGTTAACAAAACTTAAAGTTGTAGGCATATATATATATATATGCAAATAAAATATAATTTGCCTTTAAAATATAAACATTCACTAAATAGGGCACAGATCATATGTCAACACGTAAATCGTGCTCAAATCATTCTAAACACACAAAAGGTTATACAAACACCAATAACACATCAATAAAACAAGACAGCCTTTCAATAAACAAATTATCAAAACAAATTAAATATTGACGCGACACAACAAGAGAGTGACACTTGACAGCTGTAACAAGTGACAGGTCCGTTGGCTCGTTAGCGGCGCCATGTTGGTTTTTTACTTTTTTATTTTTCTGCATTGTCTAGGAGGCGGTTGAGCGTGTCATTCCTAGTACGGTCATTGTGTTAGACACGGTTAATGAAGTAGGGAAATAAAATGATACATTTACGTAATTTGTTATTATTTGAATACACTATTTTGTGCAGTTTTGTTGAAATGTATTTTTCAACATTATTTTTTTACCTATTTCAATCATTATATTTATTATCAATGTATCGACTACATGAGTAGTTATAAATAAGAAATAATTGTAAGTAGGCGGATTGCGTTATTACGTATTATGAAAACCTTATTAATTTACAAGCGATCAAGTAGTTTTTGCAGTAATTGAGTACGTACAGTCAACAAATTAATAATATACGGTGAAACCAATAAATCTGTACCTTTAAAACAAAAATGTATTAAATCGCAACTTCCACTTACAAAATAATTTTTATTGTATTTGAAAAATTCATCATCTTGAAGTGAGCTGCGATACACTTATGATATATTTTAAATAGAAAAATATTAGAAAAATCAACTCGGCCACAAGTGAATTCTGAGATGGGACTTGAACCCACGACCTTTGGAAATCCGGCCCAATGCTCTAACCACTGAGCTACCTAGACTTAACACTGTTTTAACTTGTGTGTTGTTTAAATTTGGTTCAAGCAGTAAATTAGTATTGTGATGACAACTGTTTGTTGTAGCTAATTTAATACAAATTAAAACAATGAATAGAAGAGTAAACGCTATATAAAAAAATATATTTTTAATTTAATCTAAGAAACTACATTCAATTTGTTCTGCTGTCTGTACTGCATTATGGTAAAGAAGCTTTTTGTGTAAATTAAGATGATTCACGATGTATTTGTTAATTTGTATCCGAGATAGATTATAATAAAAAAGTCACTGGTGGGAAGTAAATGGCCCACTTCATATTCGTTAATGAGCAAATTAAATAAATCATTGCTACATAAAATTATGCCGGGGTATGAAAAAACAAGTGCTTTTAATTGTTCAATGTAAACTTTGTCATAAAAAGACTTATTTATGTCTGTCATTTATTTGTTAGGAAACTCCACAGCATTTTCACCACACACATGCTTTAATTCACTTAAAAATACACTTTTTTTAACAACGAGTTCTGATCTCTGTCATGAAAAATATCTCGAGATAAATATGTGTTGTAACTCGCCTGCGAAGATGTCTACAATTTTCCTGGCTTTAAGAGTTTTTATCTCCCCTAGCCTATCCACCGTCATCATAATCATTTCAGCCAAATGCGACTGCTGGGTTTATGCCGTCCCCGAGGACCTCCATGACGATCGGTATTGCACTGCCTGCATCCAGCGGATTCTCACGACCTTCACCAGATCGTTGGTCCACTTTGTCAGCGGAAGGCCTGTCCACGGAGCGTCGTCCGGTGCGCGGTCGCCATTTCAGAACCTTGCCGTAGGTCTTAGGCTAAATTAAGCTTCACAATTACTGCGTCTAATCCACATCCTTTAACGGGATAGTTTAGTCGAAGAGTTTCTGACAATACTTAATATACATAAGCGCAAGTGTCAGCGTGACAAACACCCACCACGCTTTGTCTCAGATGTCGCCGGCGACGAGGTCAAAGATGATAGGACCGATCTTTGTTCGGTGGGAGTTTTTGGTTATTTGGGAAAAGGAACATGGGAAAAGGGGTTAACTTTTAACAACGGGCTTGTGGATCAAAGGTTGTGGTAATTTTTGGTAAAAAATCTAAGATTTGTATTCAAAAGTGCTGTTTTGAAACAGTACGTGGGCTGTTCCAAAAATAGTTAGTGAAATGAAAAATAGAGTATAAAAAAAAGTTTATTTACAGCTTTTCAAAATATCCCCCTGCAATCCCAATGCACTTATGCATTCGGGTGAACCAGCTTTTAAAAGATTTAAAAAACGTGTCTTGCAAGTCGAAAAAAACACCGCCGAAATTCTTCGACGGGCTCATCTTTCTCACGTTGCACACCAATCAACACGACGCCGACGGCATGTTTGCTCATCGATGAGAGAATTAGGTATCCATCGCGAAGCAAGCTTCCTAACTTTAAGGTGTTCATGCAGGATGGTGGAAACTGCCTGTGATCCAATGTTCAGGTAAGCCTGTACCTCTCGATGTGTAATTTATGTCTATTCTATCGCGACAGCCACTCTACTCTGATGAAGTGTTTCATGAGTTACTGCAGTTGGTGGTCGCCCGTGTCTGGGGCTTCGTTTAAGTTCTTTCAATCACGTTTAAATTCACGAAACCAATAAGTAATTGTTGCTAACGCAGGAGCAAACTCCAAAAGCAAAAGCAGCTTGTAAATTTTCTTAAGATTCCTTGAAGGTTAACCCTCGTTTATAATCACAGAATATCATAGCACGAAAAGCTTCCCGTGAGACGTCCGTTGTTGCAAACAGAAGAAGACTGACAGATAGTCTCTAAACATAAATAAAAAAAACTACAAAAGTTGGCCAGTGATATTCACAAAGGAGGTTTGTGTTGAAATTAGCCGTCAATTCAAAATAGTTTCATGAAAGAAGAGGTTGTATTTATTATGTGGCTATCAATTTTTGGAACAACCTAGGTATAATATTATAAAACAATAGTTTTTAACTATAATTACAAACTATACCTGGTAGTTTTGTATGTTGAAATATTTTATAAAATAAATTTGTATACAAAAGTGCTGATTTACTCAAATAATTTAGTTAGTTACTAAAGTAGAATATTATTTTTTGATAGTTTAATATTTCTTATCATATAGAGATCCAAAGAGTTTATAGAACACAACTTGAGCTTTTTCAAGGCGACGTTTTTGCAACACTATGATAAACTTGTTTTTTTTTTTTAACTTAGAATAGAATAGAATAGAATTCATTTATTATTCTTATTTCTTATGTTCGGGGAAAAACCTAGTCATACCCACAACTTTAATTTGGAATTTGGATTTCTCTTCAAAATATGAAAAAAACGGGAGATTGAACATGGTAATATGAACTTTAGAACAGATTTGTCTGGCTTTGTCTGTCCTGGCTGACCCATTACTTATCCTAAAAAAGTTCTTCTTGTATAATGTTCCTAATTTCTATTCCTAGTTCCTATGATATTAGGTAAACTTAGAAAAATTACATAACAAACGCAAAGCTTGAATGGTAAAAGAATTGTTTTACAAAATGTGTCTCTTTAGATCGCAAAAATAAATTATTTTATGATTTTTTAGTTTTTGCATTTTCAACGCAATTTTGATACTTACTAAGATTTTATTGAAAAAAAATTGGAAAAAATTGACTCCGTCACAAGTTATTCTTAGAGCAGTGGGCCGGATGGACTCAAAAGGTTGCAGGATCAAGTCCTGCCTGAGAATAACTTGAGGCCGAGTCGATATTTTTTCAATATTTTTCTATAAAATATTTATCACGAAAACTGTTTTTATTATTTTGAATTAATGTTTTTTTCAATTCACTCCAATCCAATTTGCATGCAATGCACCGTCTGGTGTCTGTTATCTCTAAAATTTTGGTAAAATAGTGCCTTTAAGCTAGGACAAGACTTATCTCAATCAAATTCATGTCTCTGATCACTGTATAAATTCATTATTTTTCTATAATTGTATAATGTAATCTAATAATCATAGGTAATCACTGTATATGTTAATTTATTTTTACCGTAATTGTATAATCTTATGTTATTTGATTAATGCAAATTCTACTGCACTTAGGTAATTTATTGTCAATAATTATTTATGTCAATGTTTATTGTAGATAGTTATTTTTTCGCATCGCATGAATTTCTGTGTATTACACGTATTTGGATGTCAGTTTTGTTCGAAACTTGCGTTGCTCTCATTTCATGCTGTTATTGACTGTCATCTGTTGTGTACCTATACGATAAATAAATAAAAACAAGTTAACAGATAGAATAGAATAGAATAGAATAGGTTTATTTGCATAAGACATGGTGGTACATGATCATAATTGTTAAAAGTAGCTTAACATATCTTGCTTATTTAGCATGCAAAATGTCACAAGTTTAGGTTACATGAAATAAGATTACAAGTCACAACCATTACAAGCGAAGTACCGAATTAACGTTATTATCCGTGAGGTAATCAATTATAGTGTAATAACATTTATCAATAAGCCACGTCGTTAGTTTGTGTTTAAATGCGTGCAATGGGTATTGTTTAAATTCATTGGGTAATTTATTATATATTCTAATAATCATTGGAAAGCAGTTATTTGAAAATAAAGCCGTTTTAATCTTAGGCAAAAGTAATCTGTGAGTGTTTTTTGTGTTAAAATTACAGTGATCAGACCATTTAGTAAAGAGTTCCGTGTGTTTTTTTACGAACAGGCAACATTCAAGTATATATATACAATGTACCGTCAGAAGCTTAAATTTTCGAAAGTATGGTCGACTTGAGGTCATCGAGTCAACATCAGCTAATCCTCGTATGCACTGTTTTTGTGAAATAAATAATTTATTTATTTCGTTAGAATTTCCCCAGATAATAATACCATACCTTAAGTTTGAAGCTACATAGCCATGGTAAGCTTGAAGAGCTGTCTTTAAGTTGCTTATTTTTGTTAGTCGCCAAAGTGCATAGGCGAATCTATTAATTTTATTGCAGACTTTTTCTATGTGAAATTTCCAAGAGCACTGGTTATCTATAGTGATGCCTAAGAAATTCGCCACTGTACATTCTTGTATCGTGACGTCTTTGCACTTAATATTTAAGTCATTACTTAATTTTTTCCTATTGTAAAATGTCATGTAATTCGTTTTTTCTAAATTTACTTTAAGATTATTTGATTCAAGCCATAGTACTATGTCATTTATTGTTTGATTAATTTTTATGTCATATCTATCTAATTTATTATCTGTTATAACTATTGATATATCGTCAGCAAATAGGGTACAATGTTCCTGGGTCGCATTTGGTAAGTCATTTATGTACATAAGAAACAACAAGGGTCCGAGAATTGTTCCTTGAGGAATACCCACTTTATTTACTAACGTATTTGACTTGAAACTGCACTCCTCATTTCCGACCAACTGCTTAATTTCAACGTATTGCGATCTGTTTTTTAAATAGGATTCTAACCAATTTAGAGCGTTTCCTCTTATACCAAGCCGTTCAAGTTTTTTTAACAATATTCTATGTGAAACAAAATCGAACGCCTTGCTCATGTCAAAGAATACTGCAGTAGTAGGTACCTTTTTATCAATATTTTCAGTTACTTTTTTTACTACATTAAAAGCAGCTAATTGGGTGGATTTCCCTTTCTGGAATGCATTTTGTTCTGTTTTTAAAAGTTGGAATTTCCCAAGAAAACTCTCAATTCGTTTATGCATTATTTTTTCAAATATTTTTGCTAAAATTGATATTAAGGCTATTGGCCTGTAGTTTTTAATAAGTTCCCTGTTTTCTTTTTTGTACACGGGTTTTATTACAGAGACTTTTAATGCATCTGGAAAAGTTCCTTCTACAAACGAGAGATTGATTAAATAGCAAATTACAGGTGCTAAAATAACAGCACAATGTTTTATTACATTCGTACAAATATCGTCAAAGCCCGTGCTTGATGTATTTTTAAGAGTTTTAATGGTTTTAAGAACCTCGTCCTCACTAGTTGGGTAAAGAAATATACTAGAATCTGTATTATTAATATTATTACTTATGTCACAAGTGCGTTGTTTAGAAGTTGGGGAGTCCTTTGTCAGATTGATAAAAAAGTCATTGAATTTATTTGCTATTGTCAAGGGATCTGTTACGGATGTATTGTCAACTAAGATCTTTTTGATATAATGTTTTTTTATGTCATTACTTTTTATAATATCCCATGTTGCTTTACACACGTTTTTGGATTTATTAACAATAATTTCGTTACTCTTTTTATGAGAGTAACTTATACAATTCTTGAGAATTCGAGAGTATTGGTTGTATTTTTGCTTGTGGAAGTTACCTTTCTTGGCATAATATTGGAACCTTAATTTTCGCTTGGTTGCACATGATACTCTTAGACCTTTGGTGATCCATCGACGATTGATACGTCGATTGCTGCACTTTATTTTTTTCAATGGTATACACAAATTATAAAACAGAGTGAACGTTTCGTGAAAAATATTAAAAGCTTTATTTAGATCTTTTTCCTGGTAAACATCCGACCATGAGAGTTGATACAGACAGTCATTTAATTTTCGTATATTTTCCAAGTCAAAGTCTCTTTTATAAATATAGGTTTCTCTTGGTGGAAGCACTTTTTTATCTACATGAAATTTCACGGTTTGGCCAGTGTTGTGGTCAGATAATCCTAAATTGTGCACTGAACCCAAAGCACTTGGCTCGTTTGTGATAATTTGATCTAAGCACGCATTAGCCCGTGTCGGTACTTGAATGTGTAAGTGGAAATTAAAACTTTCTACAATTCTTTTATACTCGGTACTTTGCTTTGTAGACTGAAGCAAATCGATGTTGAAGTCACCCATTATTATTACTTTTTTATTAGTTCTGTGTCGCAACGATTCCATCATACTTTCCAAACGTTTTAGAAATTCAAAAGGGTTAGCTTTAGGTATTTTATAAATACAAATAATAATGCATTTGTATAAGGGAATTTCAATACCACAGGCTTCAAACAGAAATTCGGTACTTAACTCTTTTACAAAAGGAAGCTTTTTAAACTCTAAATTGTCTCTACACAAAATACAGACTCCTCCGCGCCTTCTGTTTGATCTACAATAACTGTCTGCTACTTGAAATGACTTAAGCTTTATATTATGTTCATCGCCAGATTTAAGAAAAGTTTCACTTAGTCCTATAATATCAATATTGATTCCTTTAAGTTCTAACTCAATCAATGTCAGTTCAATTATATCTAATTTACTTAAAATACCTGCGATGTTCTGGTGAAACGTTGTAAGGAAGCTGTCATCATTAATCATTTGATCATAATTTGTTTTACAAGGATTAGTAGTCACTGAATTACATTTCAAATTATAATTATCATATTTTTTATTATTGACGAAAAAATGATTCATTTTTGCATACATTGAAATAAAATGGTATTGTGCCTGGTCTTGGTAAATTCTTATAAGTCATAGTTTTGTAGTTTTCAGTTATCGATTTAATAATTTCAGATATGTCTCTAAAAACAGTTCTAAGTCCATAATTGTTAAGAATACCAGTATTTTTATTAAACATTTTTGAGGAATATTCTAGATTACAATTGGAGTCCATAATAAAAGCAAGTTCATGTAACTTGTTAGTTTCATACAATTTTGAATTAAAATATTCAATTCGTTCATTAAATATGGTAGATATTCCATTACATTTAAATGTAGGTACGCAGATAATAACATTGGTATGTTGCACTTTCCGTAAGGTAGTCATCAAATTGATAATAAGTTTATTGTAGTCTTGAGTTACATGAAAATCTGACTCTCCAATAAGAAGCACACAATAATCCTTGAACGTAAAATGTTGTACTTTATTTTCTATTTCACTTACTAGTTCTTTAATACCGCCATTCGGCACAAGGTAGTGACAGTAATCAAATCTAGATAAATATTGTCCAGTAGCTTGTAGAATTTTGTGTTCTTTTGAGCTGCTTATAATACACAGTTTTTCTTTCTTCACTTTACTCTTTTCTCGTGGAGAAATTTCGCAGGTTACTCCTCTTTTACTACTGCAGTTTAGTGCTGCGTTGCAATATTGTTCCGATGCTTTTATTTGCTGTTCAATTTTGGAAGCCTCGTTTTCATGACCACTATTTCTTTCAGCAGTAACGTCGGTTTCGTAATTCAACACCTTATTACAGCTTGCTGGATTGTGTTTTTTGGGAGGAGTTTGTAACATTTTCCTTTTTCGTAAACTTTTTTGGTGCCGTGTACTGCCTGTTTTTGGCGTATTTGTTATGGGTACCCCAACTCGTTTGTAATTTTCTATAATGGCCTTGCATTGCATTAGCTCAGTCTGTAATTTACTTTTTTCGATGGTTAAGTTTTCAATCTCTATGTGAGCTCCATCTATGCAAATCTCTCCATCCATGAAAGTGCTTTGCATATTACGATAAACCGAGAAAATTATTTGTTGTTTAGAAAAACGCTTTGAGCAAGTAGGAAAATTAGACAACTATAAAGACTATAGGTACGACCTACGTTATTATTACAGAATATTTCAGTAATACAACTTACGTTTAAAAACTATGTGCAGAATGTTCAAGTGGGTAAGTAACCCGCTTACATTTAAAATTATAATTTCTCTACTGCACAAATACCTTTTATTTCTTTAACAAAACCAGTTGCAAAGTTATGTAATTCAGTTTACACTTCACCGGGTGTAAGTTAAATTGAAAACAGGTTTCAGTGTTCATAATTTATTGAACTTTCAATAACAATTCCTTATCGAATACTACGATTGCGATATCTTTAATTGCATTTGATGTGTGGGTATCTAACAAGTAATAAAACGGTTGAACTGGACATGATAATTAAGCTATATTGACCAATTCGTCGTTACTACCGAATACGAGTCCGACCAATCGATATTATTACGAATAAATTCGGTAATCGATTGCCGTTTCGAAGCGCTTAATCGGTCGACAATTTAACAAAATAACCCCCGAATCATTCTCAATCAGACGCGTCTTTCGCGAGCGTCTAATAAAAAAATAATCTAATAACTACTTAATAACGCTATCATGTCAAAATTAGTGAAAAAAATACATGTCCGAACGCAGCCGGCTTAATAATTCATCAAGATGGAGTCCTGTCTATCAATATAATAATTCTGTCAAACATTAATTGAAATTCCGAACCGCGAATGCTCAAAAGCGGCCCGCAATATTATTGATACATTACGAGCCCGCGAAAGAGCCATAGCGGCAATTTACAACTGAATTACAAATCTCTACCAGGCCCACTAAATACACAATCAGGTTAAATCAATTGTGCTACCCCCGTCTTTTTCTTAGCAGCATTGTTAGCAGGCGTTGGAGTGAGATGGGTAAAGTTTGTGAGTGACTCCCCAGAGTAGAAAGCACGGACGGGTGACGCCCCCCAAATGTGGGGGGAAGCAAAAAAGCTTGTTTGCTCGAAGGCGTGTCTCGATCGAGGCGCGGGGCGCAGTCGTCAGCCCGCCGCCGTCGCGAGCGCAGTGCCGTGTCCGCTTCAATCTCACTTTGACGTTTCAATTTGACAGCCGCAGCTGTCCCTCACGCGCGTAAAAAACGAGTGCGCCGATGCGTCAGCGCATCCCATGACGCTGGGGTCCGATTAAGAAATCATGCTAATGACCCCTCCGCATCGAATAACTCGATAAATATTAATGCTAAATTCAAAACTTGTGTCAACTGCGACTGACATTCAAATAATCGACGCCGTGGACGTATGTTTAAATGAATAACAAACTTGTACGAACCGCTTAATCGGGACATTTGTGTTTTGTGACGCTGGTTCGAAGACAGTTAATCGAAGATGGCTTTCGAAGACCGTTGCAGTCCGAACCAAGCGAACAGTCCAGGGCCTGTGACTGGAAGAGTACCTCCGCCACATCCGGACAACATAACGAGCTACTGCCCCCAAAGTCAGTATACCTGCACGACCATAGAGCAAAGGTACGACAGAACATCTCCAAACATGACAATTGTGAAAGTACAACCAAGTTCGCCTCCTCCGAGCCCTGAACAGAACCAGAACGAGATGGAGTCCTACCAGAACTACTACAGACCTGAAACACCTGACGTCAAGCCGCATATTGCTGGAGAGCACTTCGAACCCGACAGATTGAGAATACAAAGACAGCAACCAACTCCAACAGCCTTCTCAATCAACAACATCCTCCACCCAGAATTCGGCCTTACAGCCATCAGGAAAACTAACAAAATCGAAGGGCCTAAACCGGTAGGGCCGAACCACAGCATTTTATACAAACCATACGATTTATCTAAAGCACAGAACGAGTTTCAGAAGTACAGCTTCGATTATTTAAAGTCTAAAGAGTCAGATTTTAGCACGCTTCCACCCTTGGGTGGGTTGAGGCAGACCGTTTCACAGATTGGGGAACAACAGAAGGAAAAGGAGATACCAAAGATGGTGGAAGCGCAAAAGAGGCCAGATTCAGCGAGTTCAATTGTTTCTTCGACGTCGAGCGGGGCGCCTTCTACTTGCGGCAGCACGGACACCAGCCAGAATCAGAACTCTAACCTGTGGCCTGCTTGGGTGTACTGCACGAGATATAGCGATCGGCCCAGCTCGGGTGAGTTTGTAATTGCTTTTTTTTTATAACATCTTTTTTCCGGACAATAACTTAGACCCAATCAATGCCAAATGTGGCGTCGCTGAGGTGTGGCTGTGAGAGTGATGTTCATACATTTCAATTTCAAGCTCTACCATTGGATGCCTAACGACTCCGCAAGGGATTTATGGCGTGTATGTATATTTTGTGTCAAATATTAAAATAATAATCTATATCTATACTAATTTACTATATTAAACAAGAAAATATAGGTACTAGAAAAAAGGAACTAAGCAAAGGGATTCGTACCCGCATCCTTGGGAATACGGCCCAATGCACTAACCTGTTATGCTACAGAGACCAATGAGGGAAAGATTAGATTGTTTGTTTGCATTGAATAGGTTCTGTAACTACTGAACGGATTTGCATGACATTTAGTACACAGGTAGTAGATAACCTGGTTATGATCATAGGCTACTTTTTATCCCGCTATCCTACGGGAACGGGAACCACGCGGGTAAAATTGCGAGCGGCTGCTAGTTTTTTTTATAAAAGACTAATTTACATATATAAAAAGGCAAGCATACACAAACATTAGCCTATCGTTTGTAAATGCAAACCTGATTAATTATTTATCGTTTTAAACATTGACTAATATGAGTCGTTAGTAAAAAAACAACGTTGACAAAATGCTTTATCCCGTAAATGCAGCGGTATAAAATTTACATCGAATATATCACCAAAACAAATATGGGATGCGTTCAAATCCAATATACTGGTAGAATACATCATTGTGTAAACGAGAAGAAAAATATTCAACGCGCTTTATCATTATTGATTTCTGAAAGTGTGTCGAATCGTATGACCTTTATGAGAGTGTTTGTTGAAAATAAATATTTTATTTTTTTGTGCTTCATGCCATTTGAATAATGGTTTTTGAATCTTATTTAAATTGACAATTAAGTAACAAAGTAGCAGTTACAAGATAGCAGTTTATGCGTTTATAATAATAATTAGAAAATTATACCTACTGAGCTGTTTTTTTTTTTGCTGGAAAAAATATTTTTTCTTTCCCATGTTATGAACTTTGACCGTGAGTTTTTCTACACACATTTGCAGTTTAGTGTAACCCTGAATGCTAATAAGGACTTCATTGTTATTAGTCCTAACAAGTCAATAAAATAAATGAAAAAGTGTTTTTGTTTGTCCTTCGTTTTTTTTTTTTTTTTTTTTTTTTTTTATTAAGGTGATGTTAATTATTGCTAAGGCTGAAGATGGAAGCGAGCCTCTCCCGGAATCCTCAATCACTGAGGAACTGGCTATCTTATCTCTCTGCCGGAACACAACAATGCTGAAAACATTGTTGTTATGGCGTCAGACTTAGATAATATGGTGGTCGCTAGCCAGGTGGACTTACAACAAGTCCTACCACCAACCAAACCGAATACAATATGTACCCCTGCTGGGAATCGAACCCGGGACCCCTGGGTCTGATACCGGTGGTTGCACAGAGGCGGTTAAACCTTTCGGCGGTCTTGCCCTAACTACCAATCGATATGATTTTTGGCATAGAGTTATCTGAAAGGGCGGAGAGTAACATAGGCTTTTCCTTTTTATCCCGATATTCCCACGGGAACGGGTATCACGCGGGTGAAACCGCGGACGGAAGCTAGTTAGTCTATAATAAAGACATTAAATCGCCAAGTCTTATTGGATTTTATTTTTGTTGATTGTACTAGGTATTTTTTTGGATGGCACTTTACATATTTTTCTTATAAGAAGAACTTGCATAATCGTATTCAGCCTTCGGTTGTTGAGGTTAAGCAGCTTTCGCAATGGCCGCTCACGGGATAGGTGATCAAATAGTTATTACATCGAACTACTCTGTGTTGTGGAAAACACGTTAGGCCGTTGGTCCTGGCTACGATAAATGTTTTTTTTTAAAAGAGAGGGAAATGCTTTTACGCATACCAAACAGGTTATGCTGGGCTCACCTGACGCCTCCCGGCCCCCCATCCGGCCTCAAAAGGCTCGATGGAAGGCCGGGAGGAGGTTACTACCAGCTTAACCCCTCACTAGTTGCTCTCTCACCGCCGTAGGGTCCTGGGGGACCGTGGTGTCAATCGTCCCTTTGACCTGGCGGCCGGCCCGTTTTCGGGGCCCTCTCGCGGTTGAGAGATGGTCGAGCAAGTGTGGCCATCTCTCCAACCCACTATAATGGAATTAGGTGGGCAAACTGCCGCCTCCTTCTTCCCATCCGTCTGCGTCGAGCTGATTCTCATGAGCCGATGTCTCCTTTTGCAAGATGACTTTCTCGCAAAAGAAGACACGGTAAATGATATGGACTTTGATTTTTTTAACATACTTAAGGCGGTAGTACCCCCACCGAAAGTGGCGCCGCGTTGAATTTTATTGAATATCGTAATTCTAATTCACAATTTTAATAAAACTAAACGTGGAATTTTTAGAGCCCATTGTCTTGTATTTTTAGAAGGTATCGCTACATCTTGTCATAGTCATTCGTAGAAGTAGATAGCAAATGTGTCAAAAACGGCCACTTTTAGCAGTTTTGCTATCTACTTCTAGCAGTGACTACGAGGGAATGTAATGATACCGTCTAAAAATACTAGACTATGGGCTCTAAAAATTCCATGTAAAGTTTTATTAAAATTGTGTATTAGAATTACGATATTAAATAAAATTCAACGCGGCGCCACTTTCGGTGGGGGTACCGCCTTAACGATTTTTTTGTAAGGTGATGTAATGCAAGCGACGATTAGCTTAAGTACCTATCGATTTTTTTCATTTCAAAACATCATTTCCTATTTAAAAGCAATGAAATGAGGTATTGTATGTTAATTATTTACTTACTTACACGTTTTTATAATAATTAAAGAAGTTTGTAATTTTAAGTAAATATTTAGTTACTAATTAGATTTGCTAATTAGCTACAAGTTACGTATAAATTAGGGAGATTTTGTTGTTTGTTCTTTTTACTTATCTTATTTGAAAAATATTATTCATAGCTGTCGTCACTGGCTATATTTATGAGAACCAAGTTGAATTATATGTAACTAATTTGACTAACTGGCAAATTAATAATACTTACCTATTCTAGATGACTAAAAGGTACATTTTTGGTAATTTTTACTTAAATTAAATCATAAATGTTAAAAAGTAGGTATCAGAGGTGACATAAAAATAATATAAATACAAAATAAGCACTCAAAACATGACTTATATAATAGTTCGTCAGATAATTCATAATTTTATTCTACAAGTCCTAAGGTAAATTACTTGTAAAAAAATAATTATTTTCCAATAAGAAAATTAAAATAATGTTATATAATAATATGTTTGAGACAAAACGCTATTTATATTGTCCCGTCTCAAAATCTATGACAGACACCCGACGCCTCACATGACTATAAAAAACCCACCCATACATAATTCTAGTAGTTACCCATACATGGCAGATAAAAGGCGTTCCAACAATAAAATTTGCTGAAATTATCTGTCAGCCGCGAGGAAGATGGCGGCGCCCGTTGACAGCTGTCAGTTTGACATGACACGACGTGCGTTCGGAAATAGGTACCTACTCGGCGCGGTGACGTTTTTTGTTAGATAAATCGAATGAGTTTAACTGTATTTTCTTTTGTTTGTCGTTTTGACAGTGTTTGTTTTTTTTATTGGCCACTGGTGTTACATTCGTGTCTCGCATTGTGTTGAGGGCGCGAGGTCCAGTGCGGTGACTGGGCATACAGGCGGCGCTACTGCGGCCTCAGGGCTTTCAGGGGCGAAAGGCGAGTGATGTCATTGGTGTTACATTCGTGTCTCGAATTGTATGTTGAGGGCGCGAGGTCCAGTGCAGTGACTGGGCATGCATGCGGCGCTACGGCGGCCTCATTGCCTTCAGGGGCGGCAGACGAGTGATGTCACTAGTGTAACATTCGTGTCTCGCAATGTGATGAGGACGCGAGGTTCAGTGCAGTGACTGGGCATACAGGCGGCGCTACTGCGGCTTTAGGGCCATCAGGGGCGAAAGGCAAGTGATGACACTGGTGTTACATTCGTGTCTCGCATTGTGTTGAGGGCGCAAGGTCCAGTGCAGTGATTGGGCCTTCAGGCGGCGTTACTGCGGCCTCAGGGATCTCAGGCGAGTGATGCGAATGGTGTTACATTCGTGTCTCGAATTGTGCGTAGAGGGGGCGAGGTTCAGTGCAGTGACTAGGCATCAGGTGACTGCATAAAGTAATATTTTTAACCCCTAGTTAGTCCGCGCTCTAGAATAATGTGTACCATCACGCATGCTCGTAACTAAAGTAGCATAAAAAGATTATTGCACAGTTGAAAAACGTCACTTGCAGTTCAATTTGGCATTTAAACACCGTAATCATCTCATAACGAGATAACTGGTTCTGAATACCACGGTACACAAGTCACCAGTTGGAAACAAAAAGTCATAATTTTCAATAAAAACAGTGTGACAAAATTATGTTAAATGAATTTACTGTGTCGATAACGAAATAAGTTTAAATTGGCCCATTCAAATAAAAACTGTAGAAAATATTAAATGAACGGTGCAGCGACAAAAAGTGTGGTGCAATTCGCTCGCTATTGGTTAGTCTTTTCAATAACGGTTTTAGAAAAGCGTTTCCGTCAGTTAAATATCAAAAAAGTCTAGATATTGACACAGCTTTTTGTGTCATTGTAATCTTTAATCAATAAATGAATCTGTCACCTTTCCAATCGATTTAAAAGTGTTTAAATTTCAATAAGAGCTTTACGTGTCCACTCGTTTATTTATCGTAGCTGCGTTACGTAAACTTAAATACAGTAGCATTATCCATTTTCGCATTGACACTTCATTTTCTAACCAGCGCAAGTTTACGTTTTGCCGCCAAAACTAACCTCAAACTCTTTCGTGCTTACGGAATAAGGCTCAAAATGTAAAACTTAGACTGCTTACCGGTGCATAGTATAAAGTTGTTAAGTTTAAAGTAGGAACAGGTGGAATAATGAAACAATTTAGTTGCAATTATTCGCGATAATCGTTTTTTTTGCGCGCCGCCATCTTGGCCGCGTAATGGCGGCACGCCCAGTTGCCAGTCGAAAAAAGGTGTTCGCCAAACACCCGTGTACTGAGAATTTATTAACTTGCGAAACGCGAAAATTTTGTTTGCGAAAAACTTAGCGTTATTGCGACTTTTCGTTGTTTGAGGCAAATTGTGGGTTATTTTCTTACTATTTATGATAATGGCGTTTTTTAACTCTTACAGATAATGATAGTAATGTCATACTTAAGTTTCGTCCTCGAGAAGTTAATGAATTTAACGGGTATTTGTTAAGGACCCGTATTAGTACATTTCACAGCACGTCATGCTGCAATAGGTATGAAAGTCGCTCTTATTATAGATGGAATAAAGCCTAACTTAAAATCTTATTCAACTTGATACTTTGTCGACTGTTCATTAATAAATACAAATACCCCGTGTAGGTACAGAAAAATGGGGCAACTGGTGAGATAACATACGTTTTGGAAAATCTATGAAAATTTTCAATTGAGACAATGTCAAAACGGCTAACTGACAGATACAGTCAATACTGGTAAATAAACAAAAAGATTAAGCTGTTAGTCCTCTAAAACGACTTTTGACGATTATGTACGAAATAAGATAAGGAGAAAAAAATCACTAGTTTCTTGCAGGCTCATCATAACCTTCAAACTATAGTAATTAAATCAAGGGAAGCGTAATAAAGAAATAAAAAAATAACAATAATTGTGCAATTTGACGACCTGTTTGGCGCAGGGGTACTAAGCCTGCCTTCTGCGCCAGAGGTCCCGGGTTCGATCCCCGGACAAGACAAATATTTGTGTGCATGAACATGTCTATTGGTCTTGGTCTGGGTGTTTAATATATATATTATGTATGTATTTACAAAAAAAAAGTATATAAGTATGTTTATCCGTTATCTAGTATGCATAACACAAGTTCTTAATGAAACTTAACGTGGGCTAGCTAATTGGTGTGTTTGTATGCAATTATTTATTTATTTAATTAAGTTTCTATAAGTATGGAGCTCGAATTCCAGACCACTGTGCGCCGCGCCGCCGCCGCCGGCCGCCGCCGCTCGATGGCGTAGCTTCTTTCATAATTATATTCTCAAGTTTGACCTTTTGTGATCTTAATTTTTACATACATACCTACATTGACCACTACACTCGGAATCTATAAAACAGACCTAGAACTTTGCCTTTTAAACTAAAGTATAGGAACTGCTCAGAATCTGCATTTAATATCATCAGGATTAACATTTACGTTTGACAATTTAAAAATCCCCCATTTGCTTAAAACAAAACGATTAATTGACATTTCGAGGGTGCGTTCATCCATCCGTCTGAATCGGCCGGTACCCAGAGCCATAACTTCCAAATCACTTTTTTTTCCCGCGCGAATTCCGTTCGCATCGGAGCTTAATCGTCTCTCCTTGATTGTTATTGTTTTGTAGAATCGGTAAAGTACCATCGATCGGCAGACAAAACAATTTCGTAAAAAGGAACGCTTAATAACTTTTTAAATGCGAGATGCCTTTTAGATCGTCTAGTTCTTTTTTATTTACGAGAAATAGTTTATTTCACAAATTATATGCACCGTAGATTTATTTTGCCTATGGTCTGTTAATCTTTACAAATAACAACTACAAAAAAGTTGCTACTGTTTTTTTCTAAAAAAAAATGCCGCTAAGGTGTCTTTCCGTAGAAATATGTAGGTAACTGAATTGGATATGATTTCTTACTTACTAAATTGATCTATCGCCAAAATTATTATGTTATCTTGTTAAAAAATTATGCGATTGAATGAACACTTCAACATTTTATTACCATTTTAATAGAAAAAAACAACAATCAGTAATATTAAATAGCTCATAAATTTGCAAACATCATTAAGCAATAATGAATGGCACATCCCGATATACTTACCGTTAATAATATACTTCTCCGAATGAAAAAAAATCAATTCAAAATGTCTGTCGTCATAATTAAAGAAATTGCACTTTATTAAAGGGTGCTAAGGTTTTAAATTGCTATTAGGGTGGTCACAATAGGAAATTATTGGATAATAATGTCATTCTTTTTGTATCCGCTTCTTACGTCTTTGTTGTCAGTATTAGGGTACCGTAAAGTGATATTAATCATACATTTATCAACTTTATGAAGATATTGATTTATATAATGTTTTTGGAAGTAAAATACAAAAATTAATTACGTATTAAAACTGACACAAAAAGTGTTGTTGCTTTGGTTTTTTTTTATCTAAATCTAACAGTAAACAGTGCGCGTTAAAAGTTGTTTTATTTCAATGAAAGTTTTATTTGACTATTTATTAAAAAAATAAATGATAATAAATTGGTTAAAAATGTCATCGAGAATAACTTCGTTAGTACCGATATCCGTAACACGAGTGTTAATAATAATAATAATAAAATAAAAAAACCCTTTATTGCACACAAAGACAAACAATAAAGAAATAACAAAAACAGACAGAAAGCATACAAAAGGCGGCCTTATTTCTAAATAACAAGCTCTTCCAGGCAACCTTGGTTAGAAAAATAATAACGAACAGGACAAAGGGGAGAGGGTGCAATTATGGGAAGGATAGTTGATATAGATGTACATAATATAAATAAAAGAAATAAAGTATAATATAATGGAATTGAAAAGGAAAATATACAAATACAAAATAAGTAAATATTAGGAAAAAGAAAGGAAATGCTTTTCAACTTGATCGCGAAAAGATGCCAAAGTACGAGCTTTTCTAATACCTTCTGGGAGAGTATTCTATAAACGAACAGCGTGCACAGAGAAGGAGTAGGAAAAGAAATCTGTTGATTGACAGGGAGTAGCGAGAGAAGATTAGAGGCAGAACGCAAAGTGCGTAATGAAGTTGAGGATAGAAAGTTGAATAATTCTTTAAGGTAAGAAGGGGTAGTTGGGAGGAACAGGATGGAGAAAAGAAGAGAAAGAGTGTGTAAGTCCCTGCGCCGGTGAATAGGAAGCCAATTAAGCTTAAAGCTGAAATGAGATACGTGATCAAATTTACGTAAGTTGAAGATGAACATTATACCCAAATTCTGCAGACGCTCCAATTTGTCAAGCATTTCCTCCGATAAGTCCGTGTAGCAAACGTCAGCGTAGTCCAAGATGGAAAGGATAAGGGACTGAGCAAGTATAACTTTAGTACTAGTTGGTAAAAAGTTGCGGAGACGAAAAACGGAGCTGTACGCAGCAAATATTTTCTTTCTAAGAGCATCAAACTGAGGTCTCATCACAAAGCACACCGAGGTTTTTGACGGTTTTGGAAAAGGGAATTATAGTGCTATCAAATTTCACAGGAGGAAGCTGTTTAAAATCAATATTAAAAAAAAAATGAGGATTACCAATTATGATTGATTGCGACTTCGAAGGGTTGTCAGTAAGCCTAAATGCCTTACTCCAACTACTGATTTGTGCTAGATCAAGGTTGGTAGTAGTTATTGCACTAGAGAGTTCAAAAAGTGGTGCTTGTGTATAGATTTGGAGATCATCTGCATAGAGGTGATAGGAACATGAAAGATAAATAGTAATGGAATTTATAAAGATGGAGAAAAGAAGCGGAGATAAGACGCCACCCTGAGGAACTTCGGCTCCAATATCACACCACGCAGAGGAAGAGTCTCCGAAGCGGATACGCTGCCGTCGCTCTAGCAGGTAACTTCGAAACCAATCGTTGCAGTTGGAGATATGTTAAGAGAATGTAACACACCTTAGAAGGACATCAAAGTCAAATGAACTGAAGACATTACTAAAATCTAGTAGCGTCATCACGGTCAGCTGGCGATTATCCATACCATGGCGTATGTCGTCAGTGATCTTAACCAATGCCGTGGATGTGCTATGGCTTCTACGAAAACCAGACTGAAATGGATTAAAAAGGTTATTTAAGTTGAGATAAGCGGTAAGCTGAATATAGACAAGTTTTTCAAGGTTCTTTGACAGGAAAGGAAAGTTAAGTAAATCAATTCGGAATCGGAACAATGTTCACCGCCATTACTTTAAATAGACACCTCTATTCTATTCATAACCCCCTTTTTGGTCTAGTGGGACAACCACCGGTATCAGACCCAGGGGTCCCGGGTTCCATTCCCAGCGGGGGTACATATTGTATTCGGTTTGGTTGGTGGTAGAACTTGTTGTAAGTCCGCCTGGCTAGCTACCAGTCTGACGCCTTAACAACAATTGTTGTGTTCCGGCAGTTCGAGATAAGATAGCCAGTTCCTCAGTGGCTGAGGATTCCGGGAGAGGCTCGCTTCCATCTTCACCCTTATCAATACTTAACATCAGGTATGATGAAGGCTAAGGAGTCTCCGGGTCATTCATAAAAAAAAAAACTTCCTTTTAACACATTTTTTTTCTGTAAATAACTTTTGGTTTCTAACTTATGATAAATTTTAAATAGAAAAATATTGGAAAAAGTCAACTCGGCCACAAGTGAATTCTCGGATGGGACTCGAACCCACGACCTTTGGAAATCCGGTCCAATGCTCTTGGTTTCTAGTTTGCTTTGTATAGAGTATCTCTGAAAAGCATTAAAATCCACTTCTAACAGACAGAAACAATTAGGACGGTTGCATTAATTTGATGATATCTGTCGATAACTTGAGAAAAAATTTAAGATACTAATGGACGTCTGTCTGTACGGAACTCTGTAAATCTAGTAACAGACACTCTTACCACCTTTCTCGATTGCCATACAACATGCATTAACCATTAGCACGTTACACCAGTATAATTACCAATAATTCTTAGAAAATAGCGTTAAACCCAGGCGAATGAACTCATCACTGGGACATATTAATTGATTTATTAACATTTTTTGCTGAAAAAAAGGCAATAAAATAGAAAAAAAACGGATAACGTTATCTTGCTACGTTTTACTGCTAATATTTTGTAGCAGTGAAATGCTATTTGAATATTCGACGTAGTAAAGAGTAGTGACGTCCACAGATTATAAATAAGTAATGGTATTTCATTGTATTTAAAAAAGAAATACTTATGTCATTATACCTCAATAATAATAATTTAATTTAAAAAACATTTGTTGACCTTATTACCGTAGTTGTTTCAGTGGGTGAATCTGATGCTGTTACTGATGTCGTTGGGTCGATTAATAAGTGTTTGTGTTGGTGTTTCTTAGCATAACAAATGTACGTTATAACAAAAATGGAAAAATACCAGCCTTCTATGTTTAAATCATAATTATGGGTTCATATTTTTTTGTACAGATGTAGGTATCAATCAACGTAACTACTTAACTGTTTGTAGCTTAATATAATATATTTTTACTTTACAGTAAAAATAGCATTAACATTACCTATACTTAGCATATCCCACTTTTGGTGTTTTTAATTACGGTCGTAAGCGAACATGTTCCTTACAAAGTTACATTACTTATTCTCTGATTAATTCAATTTAACATGCCACGTAAGACTGTATCTTATAAGATGGTGAGAAGAACAATCTTCATAAAACATTAATATTCGATAATATTAAGATATTTCATTTAAATAATTAATATTGCATCGATATTGAGAAAAGGTCACATAATGCATGAGTTTCCATGAAACCGAAATGTCAATAATTACACTTTTATCGATTTAATTACAGATTTATTGATAATTATTGATAATTTTCCCAACACTGTTTCGTTTTGATGTGAATCAAGAGATAATGCTTTTTAAAACCGTTTTTAAATGCTATTTATTGCTTTTTTGGCGTTCATTTATAATGAAAAAAAGTATGAAAAGATTTTAATCGTTCGTAATTATTTTGAGCTTTCCAAAATTATAGACTATCGGTGCCCATATTTTTGTTTCAATAAATGGTAGATAAATATTTTAACCACTAGCCCGCATTGGGCCCACGTGGTGGGTCATGGCCCATTCCCTTTATCTATCCATAAGGAAGGCCAGTGCCCAAGCAGTGGGGACATTAAAATACATAGCTGATATGTTATTTACAAGAGAAAAATAAATAAAAAATATAATTTTGGCAGATCAAGAGAACCAAAGTAAAAAGCTAATAAATTTAAAAAAAAAAAATTATTCATTACCTTTTCATACCGAAAGGGAAAACTGCATGGAAAATAAATAAATGCAGGACGGAAAATTTGTGAGTGATCCAAATAAAGTTCTTTCTATACACAGTTTAGATCTGTGCTTCGTAATCATTCATACGTAATTTGAGATATTTACATTTTCGGCTAATTACACAAAACATTTACTTACCTTAAAATGAAGAAGTTATATTCGCCTAATACCTTGTAATTGTCTGTAAATAGTTGTTCTTAAATGCCCAGTAATAAGGTGTTTAATCCAGCAAACATACTGTATATTTAAACTTCCTCTGTAATTACTAATGGCTTTGAGTTCCCATCAAATTATTGTTTTGATAGTCATTATCTTCCCATACATTAGGGATAAATACTATATACTGAATGTGAAATCAATATGTAGTAGCGTTTAAAATTGCTTTATGATTTTTACGATATCATCAAAGTAATTATATGAAAAAAAACAGGCTACAATTGAAAAAAGGTAATTTAGGTTTGACTATTAGCCGTGACAGTGAGCGGGACACATAGCGAGAAAAACCGATGGCCACTGGATGCGGGCAGCGCAGGACCGATCGTCGTGGAGATTCTTGGGGGAGGCCTATACACAGGAGTGGGTGTCATCTGGCTGAGACGTCGATGTATTGGCCTCAATCTGCAAATTAGGGCTGAAAAAAGCCAGAAACCAGTCATCAGACCCTACCGATGCCAACTGTGGTGTACTGGTGTCGGTGGCGTGTGGTTATGAGAGTGATGTTTATACATTTCACTTAGCTGCACCTTTATACTCTGCAAACTCCTCATTTATGGCGTTAAGTTGTGTATGTTTGTGTTTGTAAAAAAACCTAGGTTGGTGCGAGCTTGCCTGAAAGCTGCCTATTCAAACGTTTTCTCAAAGGTCTTAACTAATTTTCAATTTTCACGGTGCATAGGTTTTGTTATGAGCACTGGGGAGACTTAGCCTCCATCATAACAGATGTTAAGTATTGATAAGGCTGAAGATGGAAGCGAGCCTCTCCGAATCTTCAATCACTGAGGAACTGGCTTCCTTGTTTGTAACTGCCGGAACACAACAATGCTGAAAAAAATGTTGTAATGGCGTCAGACTTAGATGAGCCAGGCGGACTTACAACAAGTACTACCACAAAACAAAACAAGGTGACCAAATACTTACTATTTCGACTATCTCTACCGTACAGGGAACTTCCAGGTTGGTCAGTAGAGTTTTTTCAGGGAGTTTTGTAAAAAAAACGTAAAAGATACGAGTATATAGAAAACATTTATATCACAAATAATAGACCATTATGAGGTATTTTATTTGAATAATAAATTATTTCTTTAACCTTACTTACTTTACTTACGTACTTTCCGAGAAAACGGTTCCCAGAAAAACTCTACTGGTCAACCGGGAACTTCCCCGATTGTACTTCAGAAAGCACGTTAAGCGGTTGGTCCCGACTGTATTGGCATTTGTTAAAACCCACCAAACCGCATTGGGCCCGCGTAGTGGGCCATTACTCTAGATCCTGAAGCGCTCATGGCCGCGCTTGACAGACTGGTCGTATTCGATCACGTTCGTTAAGCAAAGTTCGGCCTGGTCAGGTGTCGGATGGGTGACCGTAAAGTGGGATTATAACTGAGCGCTTCCGTGCTTCGGAGGGCACGTTAAACCGTTGGTCCCGGCTGTTGTCATTTGATTACAGTCGTTAAGCCAAGTCAGAGGCCTTATAGGCGGCTTGATAAACTCTGACAGCAGAGGTGGCCACTAATCCTCACTCGATAAGAAGAAGACTCCTCATCCATCCGTAAGGAAGAACAGTGCCTCAGCAATGGGAACATAAAAAATACGATGATATAATATTAATAAATAATGATGATAGTCACTCAGTCAAACATAAAATTGTTCGTACAAACGGTACGATACCGTTTTCGAGTCATTTTTTATCGATACATTTTTCGCATCACTTCAACTTTCTTACCGAGAATTTGGCCACACAGCCACGCATTTTGCCGCCTAAAAAGCCCGCTAATAACTTGATCCTATGTTTAGGTGGCCATACTGGCCATGTTTTTGTCAATTTCTTCTTTTCCCGTCGAAATAATTACCCATTGTTCTGAGTTATGTAGAGTTTTGTGGGAAATTGAACTTTATGTGTGTAACGGTAGAGTTAAAAGTTTTTTTGAATAGCGTTAGTAGTTTAATTGGTGCTCAATCTTAAGTATTTATTGCTAAATTATTCTATTTTCGAATTCTTTAATAATTTCCTTTTGAAATGCAAGAAAATATTGTATTGTTTTTTGAGAGAAATATAAAAAAAATGCTACAAAAAGGTAACCATTTTTATCTGTTCAACCAAGTACAGTTAACTATACAATAGCATATCGAGTCCCCATCTAACTTCCCATCTAACATCTAAAATATATTTAGTTACTTCCCTAACTTAAAACATTAAAATAAAGTCAATAAAGTTGTAATCAAAACTAAGACATTTAGAAAAAGTTAGATAGCACTTCTTTCACAGATACCTATTCGAATTCAGAACCACTAACTAAATGTATAGAAAAAAGGTAATAATAATAATACATGAAACAAACAAACAAACAAGATAGGAAACGGGAGATAGGCTTGTGTGGTGGACTCATACAAGCCTTTCTCCCGTTTCCTATCTACTAAGAAAAGGTTTTTTTTGCAAAACCTATTCTTAGTGATCTTACGCGAAAATCTATATCTTGCAAAGGGAATGTAGTACATATACCTATAAAAAAATCACTTGAAGCCTTACAAGGCTGAAATAGCGTGGTACAAAGTGATTTTGATTAGGATGTACGAAAACGCGTTCCTTAGATAAGGTATTTGGGGCGGTCGTGAATTCTTTGAGTAAGTCATGGGTTCCATTCGACTGGTTGGTGCCGAAGCCATGGGGCCGATTCGCGTAGAAGACAAATATTTGTGGCCTTTGTTTGGGTGATGGGTGGTTATATAGGTTTGTATTATATGACATTGAGAGTCGTATAATCTTTTCTTAGTTAGCGATTAAAAGTCGTTTTCTCAATTAAGAATTGTAAAGTTTAAAACATCTGAAACTCAACTCACAGCAAAATGTTCATATTATATCAAGCATGAGTAAGGTTTGAGACTGTCTCAACTTGGTATACTCAATTTAGATACAGAACATTAGCAGCCATAAATTATTAAAAAAAAATCTTCTTAATAGCGAACTGTGCTCAGTTTGCCGCGTCCATATTGACATCAATCTTCGTACATCCATCTCCCATTACATATTCAAGAGGTGTGCGCGCTCCTTTCAATACAGATTTAAATATTTAACACCACAACACCGACTCTATTGCCTAACCGATAAAGTCGAGAATCGCGGGAATATTCACTAACATAATATTTGAGCTGTGATTGAATGGGGTATTGTGAGCTCTATTGTAGGGGAACTAGATAACTTTTCTCGTGGCAAATGGCGTGATGATAGAAAATTGGATAAACATTAGGTGGTGGGTAGGGATTGATTTTTTTCCTTGATTTTCGAGGGTGACTCTCGCTTTGTACGTTATTGGTGGAAATGTAAGTACCCGCGGAAACTTATCACTTTTGACATTGACGTAAACGAATTGGTAAATCGAAAAGTCAACAGTTAAAGCGTTTTCGCACTGTATTTGTATCCGAGACGGCGCGGCCTAAAAAATTTCTAGGAAGTACATTTTATTTTACAATATTATTTTTCTTATAATATAAACAGACTTACCGCGATAGCCTCCATGGCACTGGCCAGAAAGGTTGAAAGAATTCTGCGTACTAAACTTACCGTTTCTGCAAAAAAAAAAGACAAAATCATAATTTAATCAAAGTTCACGCAACTACACTCCCAATCACTACACCCACAAAGCTCATTATCTAATACCTTAACTGTTATTAAGTGCACGCGCACTAAACAAAACAAATGAACCAAACAGAGACACCAAAAAGACATAATTTTCCGCTAACGCGCCAACTTGCTAGCATTCCTCGCGAGTATTATTCGGACAAATGGGGATGATAATTTATTCGTACTGCACAAAAGATTAATTCATTACCGCGTTAATTGGCAGTGTTTAACCCTAGTTGAGATACCCGGCCCGTTATGGACTGCGCAAACTGATGTAATTGTTTTAGTTGCGGTTTTGGGTAAGGGCGTTTGTACGTTTCGTGACTTTTGTTATGGTGACATTTTGATGGTGTCATGTTCTTTAAATGTGAAAATCCGAATCTAATTTTATCGATGTAATATGGCTGACTTTGACGTGATTTCTAGTTTACATCCTAACCGACTAACTGTTAAAAATTCCTGAGGACATTAACTTAATGTCCTTTTGCTATATTTATTTGTGCGACAAAGAATTAATAAATAAATACAGAAAATGATAACGATGTCAAATCTGTTCATGAAATATATTTCAAAACGAATGATTACATTTTCACTCCAAAAAAATTACTTGCTTCATAAATTACCAGGACGGAAACAGTGATAGTTACGTATTTTGGTCAGGATATAGAGAAAAAAAGAATTATCGTATATTTTTTTGCATGAATGTCTGTTTGTTTTACATCTTTTCATGTTGACCAGTAAAAAACTGGTCTCATGACCAGTAAAAACTTCTTATGGAATAAAATCACTAACCAGCTATTTTGGAGTCCAAGCAGACGAAATCACAAGCTGCCATTGCTATTCAAAAAACATCGATCGCCTCACAACACAAGTATTGTTTCCTTCCTCAAATCTAGCGTAAAGCTCGCATCAGTTCAAAAGTAAAATGGCCGACAAATGATTTTCCATATAATCAGTCCGCGTAGCAACACTTCATGCACGCAATATTGCCATCTACAACAATAACGATGACGTCACTCGCGTAATTAATTTCCAAACAACTCACGGTGTTTTGAAGTTCAAAACAAAACATGGTCAAGAATCGAGATACGCTCTCGCCCGCTCAAAATCATGGGCGTGTTGTGGTGTGCTCTCAAAAAATATGTTTTGATTATCGATCGGCAATTCTCACAAAGTCGTGTTCCTTTTTTTTTAATATTGGAGCGTCCACTAATTTCACTATGAGTATGTAAAGGAAAACACGGTATAATTTTATAAAAGCGCAATTTATTTACTCTTCGTAAATTTTTTCACGCGCCGAAATTAAAAGTAAAAGGAATTAAGTTTTTACAGCCAAACAAAAAAGTCGTACAAAACGAATACCTAGTGCTCCTTCTTTGAAGATAATGGAGCGTCCACTTTATGTAAACGAAAATGTGGTATAATTTTATAAAATTTTACAGGCTGTAATTGTGACATTGTAATTTTGATATCATAAATTTCTTTTATAGTAAAAGTGGAACTTATTTACTCCTCGTTTAATTTGTTCACGCGCCATAATTAGAAACGAAAGGAAATAAGTTTATACAGCCAAGCAAATAACTATTCTTAATTTACATAGAAATCTGAAACCTATTTTATCAAACAGTTTATTTACATTTTGGTACAGTTATATGATTAAAACCTACTAACTGAGCAGTTCACCGAACTCGGTATTAAGTCGTTGACTTAATTGGTCTATTAATAAAGATTATATTTCGTGAATACTAGTTTAATGTTCGCTTAACATGGCAAATTATGTATATTTTTTAACCTGTAGTATTTAAAGGTTGTGTTTTGACACTGATTTTTTTTAATTAAACTGGTTTGCCTTGAAACTACTAGAATACGAATAGTTATAGTAGATTGTTATACAAGGGGCTAAACTGATCTATTAGAAACCGAATTTACAAAACTACTTTTATTTTGCTACATAACTTTTTCCTCTAGGGTGAGAAATGCTATTTTAGCCCCTCTCTGATACGCTACAATGACGAAGTTTTTGAGCAAGAGGCGTAAACAAATATTTTTTTCGTCACATTTATATCGCGCTTTTAAAAAAAATTTAACTACTAACTAAATTTCTTTAGTACTTAGTTCAATACGAACTAAAGTGTTAATTTTCTTCGCAGTAGATAATTATATTTTTCATTAATACAGACCACACAATTCCAAAATGCCATAAAGCCAGAAGGTTAAGTATCAATAATTATTGAAAATGAATGCCACGAATGGCCATTTAGACGGACAGAACATTCATGTTAAATTTTATCGTAACAAGACTGTGTGGTTTGTGGTGAAGCCAATTGATTGGGAGCACTTCGTACAACTTGACGTAAATGTAAGCAACTCAATATGATGGATGTTTTAAAGTTGTATTGAATTCTAGGCCTTTATCGGTTTAAAATACAATATTATATCAGCTCCTTTTAATTAAAATACTTACGTTGCTTGTTAGTTTTATTTAAAAATGTCCAATATGAAAACTCTTTGTGAAAAGATAAAGTGAAAAATAGTACTTACCTACTATAAATTCGTTTCAGTTAAGTATTTATTTATTCAGAAAATTTTTGCCGCTTTTCACCTCCTTGAAGATTAAATTGCTATTTTCCAAGTGATTTTTATTTTATTAAGAACTAGCTTCCATGTTCCCGTTTCCGTGAAAAAAACCGGAATACAAAGTAATCTATGTTATTACTCTCCGTCATTTTAACTAACTTTATAGCAAAAATCAAGTCGATTGATTGTCTAATAAGGGCGTGAAGTAGGGACAAACAAACACACTTTTGCATTTATAATATTAGTTAGGATTAGGAATCGGCTGTCAGTACCTATTACCTATACTTTCTTCTTAGTAAAGATGAATTTCTAGTCGCTCTTCTATTGTTTTATTTTTATTTTCGTAGTGGGCGTTCGTAAAAACCAATTATTAAAAGTTCCTTCCCCAATTATTACGACAGTGCAGTAATTTCTATCGAACACAGCTATTAAAAGCATAAAAAATGTACGCATCCCACACAACACACAAAAATTATACCACGGGTATTAATTTTAGTTAAAGCAAAAGAGGTCACCACAAAAAGAGGCATCTATTCCATAATTTGAATTTGGAACTTATAAAGGATGCAAGATTTTCGCTCTGGGCGCAATATTTTTCGCCACTGAAAACAAAATACGCACAAAAACAAAAATTATGTAGGAGGTCACCACAAAAAGAGGCCTCTATTCCAAAATTTGAATTTAGAACTTTAAAAGAATCCGATAATTTGGCTCCGGGCGCAATATTTTTCGCCACCGAAAACATTGCGCCTCGTTACAACTCCTGGCAAATGTTCGGGCCAGTTGTTTAATTAAAAACACGAATAAAAAAGTTACTAGCCGTTTTATCGGGTGATAAACTGCCTTGTAACACTGACTCCGACCAAACTCAACCATATTGATAAAGTTTTAGAAGCGAATTTCCAGTAAACCAACAAAGTAATTCTCTCGACATTTTTCAAACTCCAAAAGATTTGTGTTCAAACCATTTCCTGTTCTATTCTAAAAGCGATAAAATTCAATATTCATTGCATGCGATGCGGCAGCAATTTAACACCGCATCGTATGCGATTCCTTTACTTATTTAGAATGATATAAATTCTAGAATGGTTTGAAAATATTTTTCTTTCATTCGCCACTTACTAACAGTCTTAAATAAAGGGAAGGAGTTTATTCAAATTTGGTACGTATCTTAGGGTAATAAAGTGTAAAACAGTATGTGGTAGGCGAAGTAAAGGAACCTACGAAAGTGTTTACAGGTATTTTCCGTTGCTGATAGGATAGATTTATTCTGAGCCTAGATTTATGTAAGGGCTAGCACGCTAGTCTAGATCTTTTAAAAGAGATTGTCTTGATTTAAACTAGTTGTTTGTGTAAAATAGGAACAATAGCGTACTGTTGAAATGTTAAGTAGGTTGTTAATTAGATTTTGTTCATTAATTGGAAAAAAGAAGTTGCTTACTTGATTTTTATGTTTCCTTGTTAATACCAGTGTTTGCACTAGTGAGGTTTCCAATAAAAATTGAAGTAATTCAGTAACCAATAGCTTGTAGCAGTGAAAATAGCAGTGAATTACAGATTCGAAGGTTTCTTTTTTTCAATTCTTTATAACTATCATTTGCTGCCATTTTAATGTCTCCACTGGGTTTTGACGGATGGGCCGTAAGTCCTCCGTAGGGAAGGATAAGGCCACGTGGCCGTGGGCATTGCATCCGGGACCAACAGCTTATCGTGCCTACCGAAGCACGGAGTTGCTCGAGATAACGAATAATTTTAAAACAGTTGTTAAAAAATACTTTTCGGATAATATAGTTAACAAATAGCAAGTCATATAATGAATGTGTTATTATACAAAAATCACATGATTGTAACTATAATTTTTTGTGTATAAAAAAATAATCTTCTAATCAAAATTTCTTTACTAACTACAAAATGTGTTTCTTATTAAGTTATAATACTTTAAAAAAAACATGTACTTATATTTTTTATGTTTTCTAACAATTTATTAACATTTTAAATTTGTTATATTTGCTGAACTCCTCCGCCACAGTTAAAGCCGAAACGGCTTTTGTAGCGGTGTGTTAATTAAATATCATGTATTTTGTAATACTTTTGGTCAATAAATGAAAAAAAAACAAATTTTTGGTCACCCATCCGTGAGGTGACTGTACTTTATTAAAATAAAAATGTTCTACTTTTTCAATACTCTTTACACAAAATTTTATTGTTTTTATTGAACACACAAGTAGAACATCTTACTATAAACATAATAAGAGGAAGGGAGAAAAAAGAGGCGATTTTTGTTAGTTAGGCATAAAATAATGTTTGCCATATCAAACTTGTGCTACTTACGTAAACTATTTTTTTTTTTGCAAATATTGATAAAACGTTAAATATCGATTTGCAACATGTATAGTAACGCTGGCATGTACAACAATTAGTACAAAAGCCCCTTTAAATAAAAATACTTATAGAAAATAAACGGTTTGCTTGCATTATTTTGTTGATGTTTAATTTGAATAGAACATAGAGACCATACCTAAAAAAAATAGACTCATCCTCTTGTTCGATAAATTGAATGGATGGAGTATTTTTTACAACTAAAATGAAAATATTATTTACTCCAAAAACTATTAACGATAAAATAAAACATGGCGGTTTATTTCAATACAATTCAATTAGGGTCGTTACGGCCCCCATGGCAATAATTACTGCAGCTGGAGGTTCGCGCTAATGTTGTTGTGGGCTGGCCACTTTTGACGTTAATGTGTCAAAATGGCGGTTGTATTAACTGTAGGTACATACATGCACATCTTTGTTATAATAAAATCGTAACATGCTGAAGGCCATGTAAGCCAGGGCCAGTAAAATAAGCCAAATATGTCAAAATTCGATTTAAAAAAGTGGTATAAAATACAAGTAATATTGACATAGTTCAGACCCCAGCATCTACTTTTTGATTATTTGTCTTTAAGGTTGTCTGTTTTTTTATGATTTTTGAATTTTTGCATTTTTCAATGCTATTTTTATACTTATGATAAATTTTAAATAGAAAAATATTGGAAAAAATTAACTCGGCCACAAGTGAATTCTCAGATGGGTTCGATTCCCATCTGAGAATTTTGGGTTGTCTGTTTGCTTGTTCAAGCATCACGTGAAATTAATCATGACATATTTAATGAATAGAGATCGGTTTTACTGGTGAAAAAATCAAACAAATGTGAACAAAGGATAGGTTTTAAAAAAAACGATGTTTAAACGTATTTTTTCTTTGTTCTCAGGTCCAAGAAGTAGACGAATGAAGAAAAATTCAACACCAGAAGAGAAGAGACCCCGAACTGCTTTCAGCGCCGCTCAGCTGAACAGGCTAAAGGTGAATATAAAAAAACCTATAGAGGGAGGATATAAGAACTGAATTGTAAAAACAATTTAAAAAGTAAAAAAACTTTGTTTCCTTGCTTGCATCGGATCTAAAATTTCTTCTTGTCTAAATAGTTAAAAGTCAAAAAGACCTAAGTCACGAAGAAGTTTATAGCAATGTTACTCTTTCACCTCCGTTCTAAAGCTCTCGATTCTCGCGGCACGTGTTCAGAATCCTATGTTAAGATGCAGCATTATTCCTCAGAACCATTCAAAACACTTTGGCCATTACGCATAAGCCCATTTTGCCATGGCACAAGTTCAGAATCTTCAATTCACAAGTAGAACATCATTTCTCTTATGTGCTGTTCACAGAACTTTGCCCCTTTCCCCCCAATCTAAAGGTCTTGTTTCTTGCAGCACGCGTTCAGTCCTTAGTTAGGGATTATTTCTCAGAGCTGTTCACAGCACTTTGACCTTTACACCCTCAATCTAAAGCTTTACTTTCTTAGAATCAAGTTCAGAGTCATGAGTCAAAAAGTATAGTTAATTTTTAGCCTTTCACAGCACTTTGCCCCTTAGACCACAATCTAAAGGTCATGTTTCTTACAGCACGAGTTCGCGGAGAACCGGTACCTGACGGAGCGGCGGCGGCAGGCGCTGGCCGCGGAGCTGGGGCTGGCGGAGGCGCAGATCAAGATCTGGTTCCAGAACAAGCGCGCCAAGATCAAGAAGGCGACTGGCCAGAGGAACCCGCTCGCGCTCCAGCTGATGGCTCAGGGGCTGTACAACCATAGTACTGCTACTGAGAGTGATGAGGAAGAGGAAATCAATGTGACGTAAAATGAGGTTGGAATGTTGGTTGAAATTTAGAACTGTCATAAGAGGTTTGAATCTTGGTTAAATGAAAATAGTGACGTTACGTTAAGAGTTAAGAACTATCAAAAGAAGTTATGAAGTCTTGGCTAGAGGAAAATGGTGATGATAAGCTGTTCGAAAAAAGGCCTTTGCATTAACCTCTGAGCCCCCTGAGTTTTGAGAAAGAAATTGAATAAATCAATGTACGTGACGTCAAAATGTGACGCAAAAATTAAAGAGTTTATGACTGTAAGTCATGGTTTGAGGAAATTGCTGTTAGAGAGGTAGCATTAAGGTGGCGACTGACATAAGCATTTGCTGTGAATATTCGCATCGAGAATTTGTTCGATGCTTGAGTGTGCTCGAACTCCTCGGCTCGCGGTGCTAACATACCGAATCGATTTGAAACGTGCTCACATCGAGCGAATACACATTGTCAGTCGCTACCTTTACATATAAAGTTGTAACCACAAATGTTATGTTTATAGTCAGGGATTTTCAGCCATGACTTCTAACAAGATTTAATTATAACTATGATACCGCATTTTTAAGCAGGCTAGGTACCTAGTTAGTTAAATGCTATTTGTAAATCACTAAATTCGTATTTATGTATTCGACATAATATATGAGACACTACAGTGTCATAAAACAAGTCTAGTAACTTTTGAATAGGAATAAGTTAGGTGTCTCTGAGTTTACAAAATCGAGGAATCCTTCTTTATAATATATGTGTAATGTGGCATCACTGTTTTGTACTTGCGTATGAACTAGAAAAACCTCAAATTTACAATTGAATCATCTACTATTTTTATTTGTTTTGCAATATCACCAGTACTTCGGTGAAACGATGTTCCTGATTGTAAATAAAATTTAATTTAAATTTATTTATTTAAAAATAGTTAATTTTAATTTGACTAAGATTTTGGCCATTTGTAAATAGTTTAATTAATGCGAAGTGACTTAATTTTTTATAATTATTAGATGCAATAGAAATAAGTATGTAATAAAAGAATGCGATGCAGTAACCAATGTAACTTAGAGTAGAATACTTATAGCATAGTTATTTAGTATTTTAAAAAGTTGCTTTATTCGTGTATATATTTAGTCAAGTCACATTTTGATATCGTTTTAAGCATAATGGACCTTTTAATTTTTCAGATGAAAATTACTGGTATAAAAAAAATACATGTTTTTTGGTCTTTTGTTCCTTTTTTTGTCAAATTTACTGGTCACAGGAGTAAAATATAAAAGGGTAGTAGTTAATTAACCAAACGAGAAAAAAAAATAGTGACAAAAATAGGTAAAAATTGTACCTACAATCTAACCTAACCTAAACACAATTTTCAGCAACCCAACCTAGATTTTCGATCGTTCAATTTAGTAATTTTTAAGACGATCAGTTTATTATAATCCAATATTAAATAAGCATTAATTTTTTACAAAAACAATAATCGTGCTATTAGAATATTAAATGTGTAATTACTGTAATACACCTATTAAAAATGTATTTGATTTTGTAAATATTTTATTTCTGTTTCAATAGCAGATTAGTCATGTATTTCTTCCATTATTTTTCCACTATTTTATTTTTGTAACATATTTTGTTGAAATTATTTTATTGATAATTAATTATTGTGACTGTGCTAGTTCTACGTAAAGTTAGTTGTAAATAAATATTAAATTATATAAATGATTTAAAGAATGATCTTTTTTTGTTTCTTTTAATTTTCCTTTAATTTTATCACTAAAATTATAACACAAGAGGAACGAATCTAAAGATATTATACAAAAAAGCTTTATACTACAACATAAAAAAATATGTTTGCGGTTTCCAGTCCGTACTGGTTCACATACGTAAATCTTATGTTTTGGCGCGCACTGTTCATTGAAATAAAACAACTTTTACGGATATCAAACGCGCTATATTTCACGAACTAAGTTGTAATTGTCCGTATTTTTGACTGATGTCATCCCGTAACCTGAAGCTGTAAGCTGAAAAGGTGCCGAAACGTCGGAAAAATAAAAAATCCCTTAAAAACCTAAAAATACGGACAATTACAACTTAGTTCGTGAAATATAGCGCGTTTGATATCCGTAAAAGTTGTTTTATTTCCATAAAAAAATACATCAAAAAGGAAACATAATCCTTTTGGAGTTGGTGCCAGCCAAGACATCGATGAATTCTAATTGCACTATTGCCCTATCTGGCACCGACTCCAATACGCGACGAATTGATACCTCTTTTTTTTTTAAAAGGTCACAAAGTATAAGTTTTCTTAATTGGTATAGTAAAACTAGGAGGCCGCTGGTCTCCCATAAAGGAACTCTTATATTTTAATGATTTTACCCATCAAATAAGGTTTCTGGCCATTTAGCTTGCTGAAAATAATGTTTGGCGGTATTGTAGGCGCCAACAAATTAAATTCAAGTGCCCACCCCGTGTGGCCTCGCCTCGCACTCGTCACCAATCTCCCGCTCGCTATTTGTATGCAGATATTACGGGGGTAGTTGGCGCTTCGAAAGGCGCCAATAAGCATTTTGCTCGCCTGGGTTTTTTTATTGTAATAGATTGTTTGGTTTTTTAAATTTTAGTGACTTTTTATGACGAAATGAGTAGGTACTGTGTGTAACAAAATCTTGAGAAGGTGAAGATCTTTTAGAAAAATCTTTTTCGATGAGATCGTTTGCTGTCAAACGGTTGGTAGTGGAAAATGGACGTCGGTACCCCTCATTATGAACTATTGACAATATGCCTAGTTGTGGCCAAGGCTTGTATAGTACTTTTCTCAAATAATGCGCGGAAATTAAAATTAGACGAACAACGATCAACAATATTTTTTACCTCGTTAAAGTGTTGATTTGTTGTTTTTATTTCTAAATCAGCTCTCTTTGCAAGCTAGTTCAAAATTTAAATAAAACCTTTGATAAGATACCTCCTTGGTTGCCATATTTCGAAGTAAAAGATCGTTCCATTTTTTTATTACACGACAATTATGAATTTACTTTGTAATTTATTTGGCTGCTAAACACGACAGATATGGATTTTCATACAACTTTTGCCGGCCGTTGCTCGCATGTAAGTAATGTATGTTTGTCAAAATAATGCTCATATTTCCAAGCATGTTTGAGAAATAGTACATTACTGCAGCGGCCAGCAAAAGAGGCATTGATGACCGAACGTGTAAATGTGGGCCGAGGCGATACCGAGGCACACATACGTAAGTTATTAGCACTTGTGAATGTCAAAGAAGCTACGCCATCGTTTCACAAACCCTTGTAACGAGAAAAACCGGCAAGAAACTCGTCGAGGGCTGTTTTTTATACTCTATAAGTGTATGTTTGTATGTTTTTTCCAAGTATAAAATTAATCACTGTAACAATCATTTAATAAAATCATTACGACACTGCTTGTTGACCACACGACAGGCCGCCATATTTGAATAAATCAAAACTTTGACAAACATAAGTCATTCGAGAATAACGTTTGATTTAGCACTCGTACCGAGAATCGAACCTGTTTATTTGGTGCGACTTTGAAGTATTAGTGCTATATATATTTGTTACACATTATCGCTGAAACTAAAAAAGCATAGACTTTGAGAATGCTTTGCGTTTGCGTTGCCGCAAGTTTACTGTGGCAGCGATTCCAACGCGAACAAAGAAATTTGGTGGGTCAGTCCTTTGTCGCACTATCCGCAAATGGAATCGTTTGCCTGGGAAGGGAAGACGTTCCCTCCTTCCTACAAGCCGGGGTTCTTTAAGAAGCATTTAGCAGGCCAGCAAGGTGAGGGCTGAAGTGGCAGTTTGATCTGCTGCACCAGCTATCATTGCTTAACACTTAACATCAGGTGGACGTAGAATCATTTGTTCCGACTTATAATTATATATATATAAAAAAAACTATAAGTATACCTAAAAATAAAACCCTAATTTCACTTGGTCACGCCATAATTTTGGAATGACTTTATCAATAAAGAATTTTTTAAATATCCTTTAAGATTTTATGTGTTTAAGAGAAGAATTTGTTACATTTTTCTTAGAAAAAAATATTTTAGAAGAAGAACAGAGTGAATGCAAAACCTTTAAACTTATTTCTTCATCATCGCCAATTTAATGCTCCACCATTGTTGGAGCACCTCCTTCCTTATGGATGGATAGGTAATTAGAATAGGCCATGGCCCAGGCCGGCAAGGTGAAGGCTGAAGTGGCAGTTTGATCTGCTGCACCAGCTATCATTGCTTAACACTTAACATCAGGTGGAGGTAGAATCATTTGTTAAAATTATATATATATATATATAAAAAAAAAACTATAAGTATACCTAAAAATAAAACCCTAATTTCACTTGGTCACGCCATAATTTTGGAATGACTTTATCAATAAAGAATTTTTTAAATATCCTTTAAGATTTGATGTGTTTGAGAGAAGAATTTGTTAAATTTTTCTTAGAAAAAAATATTTTAGAAGAAGAACAGAGTGAATGCAAAACCTTTAAACTTATTTCTTCATCATCGCCAATTTAATGCTCCACCATTGTTGGAGCACCTCCTTCCTTATGGATGGATAGGCAATTAGAATAGGCCATGGCCCAATAAAATAGACCAAAGCAGATTGGTAGGTTCAAATGACTGCAAATACGTGACTGTAGGAGCTCCAGATAATTAATCCTTGGACGCCCATCCCGTGACCGACCATTGCGAAAGTCGCAGAACGAGCGCGCAAACTACCGCTACCGAGCTCCTCATGGAAATCAAATAAAGTTTATGATTTTTTAATTTTTGCATTTTTCAATGCTATTGATGCTATGATAAATTTTAAATAGAAAAATATTGGAAAACTCGGCCACGATGAGACTCGAACCCACGACCTTTGTAAACTTGTGGCCGAGTTATTTATTTTAATATGTTTCTATTTAAAATTTATCATTTTATAAAGTATTATAAAAGCAATTTAATTGTACAGTATTTACAATAAATAAGCTTACAGTATTTACAATACAGTATTTAAGCTCCCTTTGCCACTATTGACAGTGATATTTATAAGCGAGTATCGTCCGAATAACGAATTTCGTATCTAAGCCGGATCGCTCATCAATTAGTGTGTTTATTTGGTCACCCATCCCTTGACCGACCTTTGTAAAAGTTGCTTAACCGCTACAGTCGCAGAACGAGCACCTCCCGAGCTCCTTAACTCATGCTAATAACATGTTGTAAATCAATTTGTATTGTTTTTTATGAACAACGGGAAGATGCTTATTTTTCATCAAAGGATTATGATGGAAGCGTGCCTCTGCCGTAATCGTCATCCACTGAGAAACTGGCTATTTTATATCTATCTGCCCTGTTGGAACACACCAAACTTTGTTGTTAAGGCGTCGGAATTAGAAGATTGTGACGACCTGTTTGACGCAGGGGTACTAAGCCTGCCTTCTGCGCCAGAGGTCCCGGGTTCGATCCCCGGACAAGACAAATATTTGTGTAAAAGTATATAAAATATGTTTATCCGTTATCTAGTAACCACAACACAAGTTCTTTAAAAAACTTAATGTGGGCTAGATAATTGGTGTGTTTGTATGCAATTATTTATTTATTAATTTATTGTGGTAGCTAGACAGGCTGACTTACAACAAGTCCTACGAAACAAAATTACTATGTACGTAATTTGTAATACAATACTTTAGGCTCCCTTCCACTATAGGCAGTGATATTTAAAGCGATGATCGTCCAAATACCAAATGTCGTATCTCAGCCGGATCGTTTACCAATTAGTGAGCTTAGTTCTAAATTAGTCGGCTAATGCGCCGCGCCGCATTTAGGGATCACCAGGGTCGTATTTGGGGAGAGCGACTTGAGACTAGAGTTTCTGATTTCTTGACCTTTTTTCTCGAGTTTCAGGAATTCTCATGACTAAATTCTCGAGTTATCTCGGGTCTCGAGTCTTTGAATTAAAGCTATTGAAATCTACTGAAATTTATTAAAAAAATATACTTTTCTTGCACCACAATCAACATCTAATATCCTCACATGCTCTTATCAACTTTCGTCGTCATCTTTCTATTCAACTTTCGTTTGGCGCATTCAATTTATTGAATGCATCAACGAACGCGACATCAACATAGTCAATTGTTTGAGTTTCTGTTAGCTTATTGAAACATAAATGCATTTACTTGGTCTTGAACACTTTGTTGAACACAGAGGGCCATGTTGATGACGTTAAAAAAATATCACAGCGCGCGTTGCTCTTTCAACGATATGCAATATGCTATCAAGGGCATTCTGACATGCGCACCGATTGCTAAACGTGGGGAAATAGGTCTCCAGCAGTGAAGTAGCTTCAAGTTCAGTCATACATTTATCTTAATTTCATTGTTGCCCATCTCATAACACCCTGACTCCGCCCCTGGTCATCAGAAGCTAAACGGCAAATGATATATCGCGGTGGACTCATCTAATTGCTCCCCAATTATAAGTGTCATAGTCCTAACGAATTACCATCAGACACAACAAACTGATATGTAGATGCTAGTATAAATAATAGTATGACACAGTATCTACATAATTTTCCTTTAAAAGGATGAGATGTTAAAGTCTGTACGATATTTTATAACGAAATAAGTTGCAGAAGTACAATTACTACAATTCCTGCAAAAAGAGGGGTTACAAACTCGCTCTATAGGTTTATCTAATATATAAAATTCTCGTGTCACAGTTTTCGTTCCCATACTCCTCCGAAACGGCTTGACCGATTCTCATGAAATTTTGTGAGCGTATTGAGTAGGTCTGAGAATCGGCTACTATCTATTTTTTATCCCGAAATTCCACGGGAGCGAAGCCCCGGGGCACAGCTAGTAATTTATAGACTCTAGACTAGTCTCTAACTAAACCATATTTTGGCCATCGCCCACTTTGACATAATATAGTGTTTTTTTATAGAAAAGTATATTGTCACAGGCATCTCCCAGAACCCTCAACCACTGAGGGACTGGCTATCTTATCTCTAACTGCCGGAACACACCAATACTGAAAACATTGTTGTTATGGCGTCAGACTTAGTTAAGATGGTGGTAGCTAGCCAGGCGGACTTACAACAAGTCCTACCACCAACCAAGATTTAATATTGTAACCGTGAGACAAATAAAATGGTCTACTTAACGCTAAAATTACCAACCATGACTGTTTTCAATAAGGTACTGCCTTAATTATAAAGCTACAGTGTTATTTAAATACGCCACTTAACACTTAGCAGCAGTCGTTGAAAGTTGACGCCCGGGAAGTGGACAAAAAAGTTGTAAATCAAATTATATTTCTTGTAACGACTGAGGCCGTCATTTTGAAGAACGGCTACGGATATAGATTTAGATGGGGCTATTCCGAAAAACGAATAACGATGATAGGATCACGCTCGTTTTCCTGAGTTAGTTGTTTGTTAAGTCACTTTTCAATCCTATCTAAGAAATTTAAGAAAGGTAAGATTGTGAGAAAGTTTGTACTTAACTAAAAAAAAACTTTTAAGATGTTTACTATTCATCGAAACAATTTTCTTAAAAGACAAGCAACGCGTTCTTCATTTGGATTTATCATCATTTTCGGTTTCTTGTTTTTCCAACCTTTGGTCAGGAGATAATCAGAATTTTATCTACGATATCTCTTCGACTATCACAACGGTAACAGTCGAAGTTGTTAACTTTAAATCAGTTTTTTTCCGTTTTCGTTGTCAAAGTCAAAGATTTTTATACAAATAGACTTAATAGACAAGTGCTTTCGAATAGTCAAATTTTTTTCCCTACAACCATTCAGGACATCTTTAAACTGATAAGAAGAACGGCCGCAAGGAACTTATCAGCTTTAGCAGAAACAACAACATTTACAATGGAACATGTCGTTACCAAACACCATGAAATATAGGTATTTAATATAAGAAATTTTTCTCATACTTAGTAGACCCTCTGTTCAGATAATAATATTTGTATGTGTTTGCGTCAGATATTGATGAGTGATGTTAATGTTGGCGATAAGAGGAGGTGTCTGTATTTTGTATTAAAGTTTGCGATTGCGATGGTTAAAGATCTTCCGCTATGATCCGCATTGGAATACATAAATTTATACCATACGGAAAAAAAGCGTAAGTGTATATGTCAAAAATAAATATATGACTTCTTTCCGCTTGTTTTGCAACGATCCTAACATATCTCTTGCTTCCTCTAGTCACGTTTTTCGTGCATATGAGTAAGATTTTTTTGGTAGCTTTTACCGCCGCTTGCAACAAAAAATATTTTTACTTATTCGTATAAAGTAACTGTAATTTGCTTATCAAAACTGTCAAATCCCATACATTTTTAAACCATAAACTTTGTAAAAATGTATCTTTAAAGAAAACTATTTTTGATGACACATTTACGAGTAGGTAAGTCATTTAAAAAGGGGAATTTAAACCTACCTAGGTTAAAATTCCCCCTTTTTAAATGATTTTTATTGAAATAAAACAAATTTTACGGATATCGAACCCGCGACCTTTGGAAACCCGGTCCATAAAAATGAAAATTTACCATAACTCTAGTTTATTAATATTAGCTAGAACTCGTGTTAATTACTAATAAAGCGAAAATTGCATCGATCGTGTCATTACCTATAGGTTAACCATTTAATGGTGTTTTAACACCCCGTCACATCTAAAAGACCCTCGTAAGATCATCAGCTGACTATAAATAAAGATGAATGTACTACGCTAACTGATTTATTATGAACGCGTCATCACGCTTCGTGTAGTCAATAATACATGTGGTTTGTTTGCTGTTTAAATATAATTTTGTATTGCTTTGTATTGACTTAAATTTTTGAATGTTGAGCTGGAGTTTTTTTTATGAATAACATGGAGCTCTTACCATTCATCATACCTGATTTTAAGTATTGTTATGGCTGAAGATGGAAGCGAGCCTCTCCCGGAATCCTTAACCACTGAGGAACTGGCTATCTTATCTCCTACTGCCGGAACACAACAATGCTGAAAACATTGTTGTTTTGGCTTCAAACTTAGATAAGGTGGTGGTGGCTAGCGAGCACATATCCGCGCAAACAACGTCGTAGGTGGCCGATAGTCTAGACTTCTATTATAATATAGTAATTATATTTTTAAATAATCTCTGGAAGTACTGAACAGATTTTGATTGGGCTTTAGCTTCTACCCGCGGTTTCACCCGCGTGGTTCCCGTTCCCGTGGGAATATCGGGATAAAGAGTAGCCTATGTTATTCTCCGCCCTTTCAACTAACTCTATGCCAAAAATCAAGTCGATTGGTTGTTTAGTTATGGCGTCAAGAAAGGACAAACAAACACACTTCTATATATAAGGAAAAAATTTTTTCATCTCCCCATACAAAAGTGATCGCTCAGTTGATCATTTTGTATGGAGAGTCGAAAAAATTTTTTCATTTCCGATATATGTTTCTTTGGGAAAGTTGCTCAGAATAATGGTCTGAGTCTGTGGTTTCAGTTTTCGCGACGACGCCCCTTATACCCTGTATATGTAGTAAGCAAGGATTATCGAGTTTTCTTTCTTGTTCAATATCTTTGAATCCCCATTATCTCTCATATTTTAACTTCAGGCCGGACCAGAATTCTTTCTTTGTACTTATGATAAATTTTAAATAGAAAAATATTGGAAGAAAATAACTCGCCCACAAGTGCATTCTCAGATGAGACTCGAACCCACGACCTTTCTTTCTTTGTTTTTAATCTTAATAAATTGAACATTCGAATATAGCTAAAGGAGCTATATTCGAATGTTTAATTTATTAGAGTAATTTGACAGGTGGCAAATGTCATTTTGTAGAAAGAATGTTCCTTTAAAATATACTATAATGTTAATATTGGATTTGTGTACGTGAATGGAATCAACACTTACTGAACTAAAACTGGATCTGAGCAAATCATTACGAAAAACAGCTTAAAGCAGAATTATTTTTACAAAGTGACATTGACACCTGTCAAAAACTACTGAATTAAAAATCCGACTTTCATTTCTAAACGTTACTACATTTGAAAAAATCTCTCTCTTAATCAGATTCCCAAACTGACCTCAGTCAATCAAAAAATCGTGCCCACCTATAAGAAAATAAACTACAAAAGCGCTAAATACCATAACAGCCATAACAACTGGAAATCATCACATAAAACAATGCTCCACACACATTTAGAAACAACCAACTTAGATTTACCGTCGAAAAACGAAAAAGTTCTAAATAACCCTTAAAATAAGACGGCAAAATCAAAGTTGTTTTAGCAAGATTCCTTACCATTCTTAATGTTGTTGATACTTTACATCAAAAGAATATAAGAGTTTTAAACAAAAGTATGAAAAACACAAACAATCTTTGAAAAGTAGATCATGATCGGCGCCTCGGCAAACATCGTGTGTATGTTCGGGCGCTCTCGGCAAATATCGGAGATGCTCGGCAAACATCGGGCGAACTCGGCACACACACTTATTGATGATAATTCTCTAACTATAGTCGGACAATAATTGCTTTTTTAATGTTTCTAGATCTAAGAGCGGAACTGTTAAAAAAAAGTAGAGGCACATCCCGATGGACCATAGAGCATTTCAAGGGAGCGTTGTTTCAAACAATAATCGTAATTATTCAAAGGGTAGTAATTATCAGATCGACTTAAAAACTTTTTGAGTGACAAAGATTTTTGAGTACTTTTTGAACTTTTTGAGTACTAGGTGAGAGTCGCCAATCTTACCTAACTTATACCTATTTTTTCCGTAACCGAACCTAGTATTTTAGCCGTTCAATTTAGTAATTTTCAGTCAATCGGTTTATTATATTCCTATTTAAATGCCATACCTATTAATGTTACATTATTTGTGTTAATAACAATTTAAAAAAAAACCCACTGGTCTACGTGGATATTTCCTCACAGATATTGTAAGCTAACTACATCGATTACATAATTTTGCTTCAAAAATAATAAACAAACAAATTCGTTATTTTTCCATAAATATAAGTTGCTTTTCGCAATAAATGTATTTAATACTAACTTCCGCCCGCGATTTCAGCCGCATAATTACCGTTCCCGTTGGAATATCGGGGTGAAAAGTAGCCTATGTCACTCTCCGTCGTTTCAACTAACTGTATGCCAAAAATCAAGTCGGTTTGTTACTTAGTTAGGGCGTGAAGGAAGGACAAACAAACACAATTTCGCATTCATAATATTTTAGTTAGGAATAAGATTAGAAGATATAATACACATGTTATTGAAACCAATCTTATACTATAATGAACAATGATATTTAAAACAATGTTGAATTAAAAATGATGAAAACCAAACCCCAAACCAAAATTCCAATAAGATAACTCTAACATCCGAATTCCAACAAGGCTCGAATTCGGCTACGAAAAACAAAAAGCAAGCAATTTTCACACAAACCACGCATAACAAGTAGAGCAGCCTTCGCTCTCTGGACCACACACGTAGAGCCGTGCGCGGGCGCAACGATGAGGTTGTATGGATATGCCTACTTTTACTTCGGTCAACATCATCATCATCATCAGCCTGTGGACGTCCACTGCTGGACATAGGCGTCTCCTAGCTCACGCCTATTGTGGCGTTCATAGGAGGCTATTAGCCTACTGCTACCACGCTGGCCAGACGGGTTGGTAGAGAGTTTGTTTCAAGTTGTCCTTCTCTCGCACACCTGTTCAATGCGTCGAGCCTCTTAGTCGACTCTTACGACATCCCAGGCATGTAAGGGAGTGGTTACACTTGTATTCTTAGGCCGTCACCATACGGCCAACTACTTTACTTCGGTACAGTCAGGGAACTTCCCGGTTGACCAGTAGAGTTTTTTGGGAAACGTTTTCTCGGATAGTACTAAAGTTAAAGAAACAATATAGTATTCAAATATATATATATACCTTTTAATATTCTATTATTTGTGATATAAAAGTGTTTTTAAACTTTTTTATATAAAGCTCCCAAAAAACTCTACTGGTCAATCAGGAAGTTTCCCGATTGTACCTCTTTGAACACTATAAAGTTTTAAAGACGTATCCCAGAAAAACTATCCAACAATACAAAAAAAATACACAGGAAATTCAAATGAACTGTTTCATTAAAAGTACCTACTGCTAAATTTCCAATTTTAACGGTTTACGCAAAAGTACAAAGTCGATTAGAGTTTCATATCTTTGTATACCTGATTTAACTCAATTAACTTTTTAAAACTAATTACTTAGAGTAGATTCTTTAAGTTGCCGTTGAGCAACTCGCCATTACACAAGCTTTTATCACCCATTCAACAGGTTTCCTTAAAACGAATCTAGATACCGTCTTATCCACACTATTCTAGCGGCAAACGACCAGAAGCGATAAGAGGCATATATTAATAACAGCAGGCCGCGAGTTCTGCAGCTGGTCGGCTATTCAATAAAATGACTGAAAGAAAGCTCAGATTAGTACGTTTGACACTTCACATATGAGGGAGCGAGTAATTATTAAGATAATAGCTGGTCACCAACTATTCTTCATTATGTACCTATCATAATAATCTCAGGCACATGACACCCACTGCTGCATATAGGCCTACCTCAAGGATCTCCACGACGCTTGGTCCTGCACTGCTCGCATCCAGCGGCTTCCCGCGAACTTCACCAGACCGTCATCGTCAGGCAGCCTTGTCCGGGGCCTACACTCGGAGCGTCTCGTCCGGGGCTTGGATGTCATTTCAGATAATTTTCGGCCCTAAGGCCATTATATATTGATAAGAAGAATAACGACTGCAAATGCAGCCGGAATAACAATTGTCAAAACGATTTTATTGTATCTGTGATAAAAGCGCTCATGACCGCGCTTGACAGATTGATAGTAAGCGATCGCGTTTGTTAAGCAAAGTTCGGTCTGGTCAGGTGTCGGATGGGTGACCGTAAAGTGACATTATTCTTTAAACTGCGGAAACTTGTTAATAGCTATGATGTATCTATTTTTAGTTATTATTTTGTTATCTTAGCTGTAAGTTTTCCAAACAAATAAAATAAAAAATAAAATTATAACTGAGCGCATCCGTGCTTCGGAGGGCATCTTAAACCATCGGTCCCGGCGCTGTACGATAAGCGAGAGAAGACAGATAATTTATTTTTCACAAAACTTCACACTATAACTGCTATAACATAAATTAACGAGTTTCCTATTAAACCCATATACCGGAAGCACGAAAACAAGCAAACATAAACACCATGAGGAAGTCAAGAATTATGAAGTCCAACGGAAGTGGGCATTTTTTAGTCAGTTAACGCACTCAACTCATGACATCAATCAAACGATCAAAAGGGTATAAGAGATTAGAAGTGGTATTCTATTTAGAAGGCGTTGTATAAACATTGGGGTTTGGAGACATACGGGCTGGAATTTGGGGCGGCCCCGTTGCGAGACAGGAGAAAAATTAAGTCAAATAGTAAAAAATACAGAGGCAAGATTTTAAAACTAGAACATTACATTACATACTTTAAACGATTGCCGAAATAAAAGCTTCCATTTTTTTATGTAGTTTATAAACACCAATATTTATTTAGTTTATAACAGACATTCGGCGTATCCATTCACGCTTCAATAAAAAAATATTCTACCAATCAATCGAAGAGGAATGTATCATCATAATATTCTGTAACTCTGACAGCGGACAACCAAGTTTGGTTTGGTTTGGACGATTCGGTATAATAAATTAATAAAGCATCAATGCTTTCATGCAATGCAATCAATGCAATCAGTCCAGTAGTCAGAGTAACAGAATAAGCCTACAGAAACAAGTAGTTTGTTACTTTAGTACTTTGAGCGCCTGTTCCACAATCTATAAGTAAATTATGAGCGATAAAAAATTGTCAAATCATCTGTCACTAAGTTACTGAAAACTTACCTTTTTTATTGTCTAAATTACTTAAAAACCCAGTGAAACTAGAATAGGCTCTGGTCGCAACAGACGCCCTTGTGTTTCCGCGATAAATCGTCGGAGCACGGGAGTACAATCGGGTCTCGGCATCAAAAAATGTATTGGCGCAAACCACTCGTCTATTACCGAGCAGTGCGCCCGCTTTTCTTGATACTTTGCCTATGAGAATGCGTAGGTATTGAAAAAAAATATATAAAAAAATTGCGCTTTGAGTTGTTTTTACTTTCCTCCCTCTGTAGGTGATTGCATTATTTTTTATATGAATCAAGAAAAGTATCAAGAAATTGAATCCAGGCAAATGTGTGTCAGTACGTCAGTAGTGCTTGAGATTGGCCATTTGAGATAAAAAAAAAGTCCTTATTGCTCTCTGTCGTTTATGAATTTATGTCAATAATTTGTCTTTTGTGAAAAAATATAAGTATTAAAAGTAGCCTCTCATGAATTGTATTTTCTTTGTGAAATTTCGTATTACAGGTTTAGTCCGACCAAGTAGAAATCAGTCGTTATTTCAGAATAAAATTAATTATATTTCTCTTGTTTCTTAATTTAAAGAAAAAGTAGGTACTTACCTATTGTCTTTTTTACGGTCAGTTTCTTTACAAGAGCAAAATACAATTTATCTTAAGGTTTATGAATAAAATTCATAGGATGTTTAGGACAAATTGTCGTCCTTATATTCTTTCAAAAAGTTAAAATTAACAACGAGATTCTGGAAGTCATCGTAATCAATAAAAAAAACTTATTAAATAGATTAATTAAAGTATGATGACAAGCTGTCTTATAAAGCTAATCACAACGCTTTAAAATAAGCATCTATTAATTAGTAACATAAATGAAAAGTTGTTCCTAACCGCAACCAAACTTTTTTTCTCAAACCACAGATAATTAAAAAGAACTCAATAGCTAACCAATAAGTCAATGCCCTCTCAATTAAAATATAGAGATTAATTGGCTGCATGTAATTTTAATTAAGAGAAAAAAAAGAAAAAAAAGTTTGCGTGCACAAAAAACTTTTTACTCAAATTAAACTATCAAGAGTTCGAGCGCGCAATCGAATGGCATTGTACGAATACCTCAAGACAACTTGGGTGGTCTAAAACGACAAGTACTTTCGTCCCGCTCGCTCTCCACCCTTTGTTCGATAAACCATCTCTTTCTACACAGCTTAGTGGTCAAAGATTATGTAAATGAGAAGAGTATACAGTTTATTTTTATTGGATAGATTTTCGCTACGTTCCGTTTTACATTATTGAGTTTGGATGTGTTCATGTAGATGGAAAATTAATATTGAACAGTTTTTATATGAAAATTTAAATAACTTTATTCACTTTACCTATAAAAATAAGTTTTTGTGAATGTTTTTTTTACAGATATTAATTAAGTTGTTGTAGTTTCTTGGGAATGTTAATGAAGTGTTTATACAGACTTAATACCAGTAAAGATCGAGTTAATTAAAGAAAAAAAAAATGTGATTTAAATATGTTTTGAGATATAAATATATTTTGAAAAGTTATTTTAAATGTTTTTTTTTCATTGTAAGTTTTATTGATATTGTTTTGTTAAATGATCGGTAAGGTGGCAAATTCAAAAGTAACTAGTAAATATATATTTATCAAGAGACGTAAACAAAAATCCTATATTTGATTCATTTTACGAGTAAATATCTTAGATTACTCTTTTTTCCATTATGCACTACTATATGGAAATGAATTTGTATTCATCTGGATTCGAATTTATTCACTGTACTTAAATATTCTTTATTTTATGTAAATGAGTCCCTACAATTCCTTCTGTATTTCGTTGCTCTTTGCATTTCACCTTTCAACATTAGCTGTTTCGCGAAAGCCTCTCTTTCTCGCCTCTCATTATCTTATCTGCTATCTCTTTCGCTGATTTGATCCTGTGACCTATCGCTACACCCCTCCCTTTCTAATTAAGAAACAAAGTCGTTCCGTTTCACGATGACGATGTTGTTGAAGAATGTAATAGATATTGCAAATCGTATTGCTTTTTTTAATTTTACTTAGGATTAAGTGTGTGAAAAGAGCTATTATTTTATTTATTAATTATTTTAAAATAGCGTTTCGATCATTACTTCTCATGGAATTCGGTTATATGTGTTGTGCTCCTTATGGTTCTGTCACCTACCGCCCGCCCGCGGTTTGACGCACGTGGATCCCGTTTAAAGTCAAAGTCAAAAAAATATACGTACATCTTATGTTTTGGCGCGCACTGTTCATTGAAATAAAACAACTTTTACGGATATCAAACGCGCTATATTTCGCGGAATAGTCATCCCGTGACCACGGCAGCTGTAAAGGTGCCGAAACGTCGGGAAAATCAAAAAACCCCTAAAAAAGCTAAAAATACGGACAATTACAACTTAGTTCGTGGAAATATAGCGCGTTTGATATCCGTAAAAGTTGTTTTATTTCAAAAAAATATATTCAAATAGATAAGTACTTTCGGATACTCCAACAATTTTTTTTACCTACCAGCCATTCAGGACATCTTTTAACGGTCGCAAGAAACTTAAAGTTTAAAAAGTATCCCGTGGTTTAATCCAGGCTATCTACTATCTTTGTGCCAAATTTCATCCAAATCTGTTCAGTAGTTACAGCGTGATAGATTAACAAACAAACTGACATTATTTCGCATTTGTAATAGTAGGATTCAATGCAGCTATAATCATAGTTGAAAAACGTCAAAAAAGGAGTTGGAAAGGTCATTAATTCGCTATTTATCACATCGAATAATATTGAAAAACGACAGTCTGTCCCGGCGGGACGTTTAAAATTATCGTCCCGGGAAATACAGGACGTCTGGGAACGCTAATCAACACCCACCACGCGGGGCCAATGCTGGGTGATATTGTCTGCATATCTGCAATTGCAGTAACTTCAACATACCTACTCGATCATGTTTGTGTTATAATATAAGCATAGCTATATAGTTATGTGCCGGGTGGTGACCTATGAAAACAGTGTCACCACTCCCTTACATGCCTGGGATGTCGTAAGAGTCAACTAAGAGGCTCGCGCATTGAACACCTGTGCGAGAGAAGGAAAACTTGAAACAAAGCCTCTACCAAACCGTCTGGCCAGCGTGGTAGCAGTAGGCTAAATAGCCTGCAATAACGCCACAATAGGCGTGAGCTAAGAGAGGCTTTCGTAGGTCGTCGGCGGTTTTCGTAGTGCAAATGTTAAGCCGTGTACGTGCTGCTGACCGTACATAAGGTGATAAAAAAAATAACGGGTTGCACTGCGGGAGTGCCGGCAGAAGTGAAAACCGCTTAAACGAAACAGCAGGAGCAGGCATACATTTCGAAAGAGAGGGGGATATTACTTCCTCTCCTACGCCGCGCCGGCGATCTCCTCTCCCTCCGTCTTACGAGTTTTCGATCACGTCACGTGTCCTGACGCGACTTTAATATTTTTTACACATCTCAAAAATTTAAAACTCTGATGTGCACAACGCCGCTAAAGAAGTTTTCACTTCAAAAATAACTGGAATATTTTTTACAGATGAATTAGAACAACTGGGATACAAAAAAAACAATGCAAAGCTACCAAACCGAAAGTGTTTGAGAATAGTAGTCAAAACTTAACTGTCCTCTCATAGCCGGCGCCTCATCGCAGTTACAATGACATAACCAAACAAATGAAATCACACGTCTAAACAAACTTTTTTTTATTACTCGAACCAAACCTAAAATAAACCTAATGCCTTTGAGTTAGAGTGTTGTTTGTAAGACCTTTGTTTGGGAATCACACGCACTATTTTGGTGAGAATTAAAAGCGATCGAATAGGATCAATACGGGAATGAAATTTGAAAATAGAATGTGCAAGGCGCCAGCCAATCAGCTAATAGGGTTGTCAGAATCTCCTTTATTGAGGTTCAATTAAATAGTCAGATTGTGATGTTGCTAATCACGTGTAATGGCCAATCAGATATTTTTCTTATTTTTTTTAAATATTTTTTAGGAGACTCACTTTACACTGCATTTTCTATCATTCATTATGAAAAACTTTTCACAGTAACTTTTTTTTAATGAACAAAGGGGAGACTCTAAGCCTTCATCATACCTGATATTAAGTATTGATAAGGCCGAAGATGGAAGCGAGCCTCTCCCGGTATCCTAATCTCTGAGGTACTGCCTTTCTTATCTCTAACTGCCAGAACACAACAATGATAAAAACATTGTTGTTATGGCGTCAGGCTTAGATATAATGGTGGTAGCTAGCCAGGCGGACTTACAACAAGTCCTACCACCAAATAAAATAATTACTCCTAATCATTTATGTCTTACCTATGTAAGTAAGTATATAAGCTCGATTTTTTTATTCAGGTATATGAAAGGTGATGCGAGAATCTGTTCAGCGAAAGCTAGGAATCGCTGCAATTTTTTTTTAATCTTCATCAGAAAACGTTGACAATGTAGTATGACGAAACGAGTTGTTGATTTTAAATGTTAAACATAAATTACGTCACACAATTCAGACATTGTTTTCAGGATATTTTTTCAATTACATACCATGGCTTGGTTTCTTAGAGACAACTTTTGATGGCCAGAATATAAACATATCCTATATCCTAATCCTAACTAATATTATGAATGCGAAAGTGTGTTTGATTGTTCTTCCAAAAAGTCGTCTTAGCAAAAAGTTAGTTGAAAAGCCTTTTTATCCTGATATTCCCCAGATTAAAGAAGAGGTCTGGTTCTATATTCGTCTGTTGTTGTTTATGATTTCTTTCTTATTGTGTTTCCGCCACAGATTACTCGAAGACGGCAGAACCAATTGAAATAATTTAAAGTTGTTACACAGTTTGTTCCTGTTGCCCCCATTTAAAAAATAAAGGGTTTTTAATTAAACAATTCATCTGCCAGCCCTACGCGACAGCCAATCAAACTCGCTCGCGCGGCGATCTATCACCGCGCAAGCGTACAAATAAAAATAAATAGCGCGCGAGTTGGGTGGCCGCCGGATAATATATCAATTTACAATTTTTAAAACCATAGCCACGGCGAACGACACTGACTCTGTGGTTTTAAACGACAATTGAGTTGACAAGATTAAAATGGTCGTGGTTTTCTGACAAACTTTTTGGTGTTCAGTGGCACAGGTTAAGAAAAAGTTTGTTTAAGGTTTTACACTGCAGATCCTTGGAGTATCCTTTCTCAATCAGATATGGAGGCATTTTAGGGAAGAGCGGGTCAAGAGTACCCAAAATTAGAGAGCATTTATGTGATTAGAGTTTAACATCCTTTGTGGTCTAGTGGTAACAACCACCGGTATCAGACACAGGGGGGACGATTCCCGGCGGGGGTACATATTGTATTCGGTTCGGTTTGGTGGTAGGACTTGTTGTAAGTCCATCTGGCTAGCTACCACCATCTTATCTAAGCCTGACGCCATAACAATATTGTATTCAGCATTGTTGTGTTCCGTCAGTTAGATAAAAGATAGCCAGTTCCTCAGTGATGAGGATTCCGTGAGAGGCTCGCTTCCATCTTCGGCCTTATCAATTCTTAACATCAGGTATGATAAAGGCTAAGAGCCGAGGAAGAAAAGAGTATAGGAAGCTAAGAGAGTTACCAGAGGTACCAGTATAAGAAGTAATTTTTGCCCACATAATCATCATCATCATAAGCCACAATGACACATTGCTGGGGCACGGCCCCTTGGCCCATTCCTTGTGGATGGATAAGGAGAATTAGCCTTGTGTCTTGACCCACCACACAGATTGGTGGATTTTGATGACTACAAACACAGCTGCGACCAACAGCTTTACATGCCCGGAGGTTCTCGAGATAATAAATTGTGAGTCACCCATCTCGTAACCGACCATTGCGTAAGTTGCTAAACCGCTACAATCGCGTACCACACCACTGCGATACCGAGCCTTCCTTTGCCTACCCTGTGGGAGAATCAATTGTATAGTACATATGGGTAGGATTTTTTGGATAATGTGACATTAAATTGTTAAAGGTTTGTCATAAAGAAATAGTTGGATACATACAAGTTGCTTTAATCTTATGATTAAAATCATAAAAAAATATCCATCATCAGCCTGTGGACGTCCACTGTTGGACACAGGCCTCTCCTAGCTGATGCCTATTGTGGCGTTCATAGGAGGCTATTAGCCTACTGCTGCCATTCTGGCCAGACATGTTGGTAGAGGGTTTGTTTCAAGTTTTCCTTTTCGCGCACAGGTTCAATGCGTCGAGCCTCTTAGTCGACCCTTACGACATCCCAGGCATGTAAGGGAGTGGTGACACTTGTATTCTTAGGCCGTCACCACACGGCCAAAAATAAAAACATTATTTATTTTTTTCTTCCCGGCTTCCGTACCTCACAAGAAAAATCGGAACCTTCATAGGATCACTTTTATGTAACCATTCCCCTATACTATTCGATTCATTTGTTTTTCTCTCGCCCAAGGTCTGGAAGATATTGCTATATAAATCTGCCTATTTGGGTGTCTATATTGGGTGGTTTTTCTTTTTGTCATTTTCCTGTATTTGTTCATCAAGTGCAATAAAGATTTTATTTATATTTATTAAAGATCGTCGTTTGTTACAAAATGTTTTGTGTCGTTCGGTAGCATGAATTGAAGTTAAAATTTATTTAAGCTTTTACATCGTTTAGATAAAGTGTTGTATAAATTGCAACTTCGTAATATTTCTAAAGTGAAATCCATTTACTTTCGTATATTTTAAAGTGTCCTATAAAATACGGCAAGTTTACATACTCAATGAGGTATTGAAGTAACCATTTGTTTCTTGCTTATCACCAGATGTATATTTGTTAAAAGGTGTAGTGTTTTAATGAGAATTAAATACAAAAATACGATAAATGAATATAGAGGCAGAAAATTTTAAAGATGTTGTATTCGTTTCTGACTATTTATTAAAATGTTATAGATACTTTTTTATGTGTGACGGGGAGATTCTTAGCCTTCATCATACCTGATGATAAGTATTGATAAGGCTAAAGATGGAAGCGAGCCTCTCCCGGAATCCTCATCACTGAGGAACTGGCTATCTTATCTCTAACTGCCGGAACACAACAATGCTGAAAACATTGTTGTTATGGCGTCAGACTTAGATAAGATGGTGGTAGCTAGCCAGGCAGACTCACAACAAGTCCTACCACCAACAAAACCGAATACCATATGTACCCCCGCTGGGAATCGAACCCGAGACCCTTGAGTCTGATACCGGTAGTTGTTACCACTAGACCACAGAGGCTTAGGTAGGTACTTACCTTTTATCACCAAAATAGAATTTGAAACGATACGGAAAACTCATGCCCTCGTAGGTATACATACTAAACACAATTAGTGTTTCCTTTCCTCCATTTTATGATTGAAAAGACCAAATGTAGAATCAACGTACCAGCTTAACCTTTATCAACAACATCGAACTAACAATAAAAACATTAAATCATCTCCATTGATGTACAACTAAAAAATCAATTCTGTCCGTCTGTCGAACTCGCGAGAAGGCGAAGCTTCGCCCTAATTGGCTTTAGGCCTGTCACGACACCTGTCAAAGCTGTCACACCTGTCAAACTGACGTGCCTGTCAAAATAGTGCGGTATCTAGCTAATTGATCTTAACATCGATAATATCATGTTAAACCGTGATTTAAGGGCAGTATTTTGTTGTCGTTTGAAAGTCGCTTTTATGTCGTTTGTAGTAAGGTTTTAAGTCTGTTTTTTTTTTAAACTATGTGATGTGAACTGTGAATGAAGCACGAGTTACATGTATTGGAATTCCTTGTGATTATGATATAAAAAGTAGTATATCAATAGCAGAAGTATTAACTGAACCTAGAAATATAAGATGAAAATATTTTTTTCCTTATGTAATGCAAAATATGTTACACAACCTTATTTAATACTCTACCTACTTCTATTCGATTACAGAAAACCAAATCATGTTTAAAAAACTTCAATAGAAATATGGAAACAAATTGATTTCTAAGGTTTTTTTTTCAAAATGGAACCTTTTCAGCACTATCGAGAGACATTACTGACAGATTTCTCTAATAATTTATTATTTAAAGGTTTCTGGCTTGGATCAGAGTTTTATAATCCACTAGAGGCCGGGCGCGGTTTCACCCGCGTGGTTCCCGTCCCCATGGGAATTTTGGGATCATTTATAGCCTATGTTACTACTTGGGGTCTAAGGATTCTCTATACCAAATTTCGTCAAAATCAGTCCAGTAGTTTTTGAGTTTATTCGTTACATACAAAAATACAAATCTTTCCTCTTTATAATCTTGTCCGCGATGGACTCCTAAACTACTTAACCGATTTTAAATTAAATTGGCACACCGTGAGCAGTCTGGTCCAACTTAAGAGATAGGATAGCTTTGATCCCAAAATTCCCTCAGGAACGGGAACCACGCGGGTGAAACCGCGCCCGGCCTCTAGTATTAGTATAGATAACTAATGTTTGTAAATTTAACCTCTTGATTACCTTTTGTTACATCATGAATCAGGGACTTTACAATTCCAGTGGGAAAAGCTGCGAACTACGCTCTTCGCTACCGTATCTCAAAAATGCTGAAATGAATATAAGGTACTTTAGGTACATATGTACTCTTATATTTTTATTATGGCCAATAAATAGCACTCTCTCTTCGGGAACGAGACATTTGATAATCGAACAAGAGATTATATGAAAACTTTGTACAACGTGACTTTTATAACATAAAAATATAGTTATGGTAAATTTTAAATAGAAAAATATTGGAAAAAATTAACTCGGCCACAAGTGAATTCTCAGGCTGGAATCGAACCAGCGACCTTTGGAAATCCGGTCCAATGCTCTGGAATGGATTTCCAAAGGTCGCTGGTTCGATTCCAGCCTGAGAATTCACTTGTGGCCGAGTTATTTTTTTCCAATATTTTTCTATTTAAAATTTACCATAAGTATAAAAATAGCATTGAAAAAAATGCAAAAATTACAAAATCATAAAAATATAGGTTTACACGAGTCTGCGACATATTTGAAAGTACACTTAAAAAAAAAAGAATCATTTAAATCGATTCATAAATAACTGAGTATTGAGGTAATTAGTATTTACTAGTTCCGATGACCACGTGTGGTTTTCATCATCGGTTACACTCCACCGAATGGTGCTTTATGAAAGCAAATGCACGAGTTACTTATGAAAACACCGAAAGCAATGTAGGGCCTATAACATTTGAAGAGTTCCCTGGATTTCTCCAGGTCGACGACAATGGGACCAACTTGAAAGTATACCCTTTACAACAAAAAGGGAATTATTTAAATCGGTTCATCACCGAGTACTGAGGTGACAAACATAAAAAAAACATACGCACGAATTGATAACCTCCTCCTTTTTTTGAAGTCGGGTAAAAAGTAAAAAAGAACTGCGTTAAAAAGGCAAGAAAAAAAAGTAGAATAGCTTAAAGTAGAATGCCTTGGCTGGCACCGACTCCAAAAGGTTTATTTTTTGCTTAGTTTTTAAGTCGGTTTTTCGAGCTTAGAGTTGAAACAAAACAACTTTTCCGAAAATAATGCGAACACTTTATTCATACGAGTTTAGATTAAAATATATTCCATGTATTTTAAGGTTTTGCTTTTCCTGACGTTTCGGCACCTTTTCAAATGCCATGGACACGGGATGACTGGCAACATATAAATCTACTATAAAAAAGTTAATATTGTTTTATTTAATAATTGTTTCATTCGGATCCGGTTAGACATTTAGTTACTAATAAAAAGTTAATAATTTGTACTATGGCAATACATTGTTAAGGCCCCTGGACTATACACCAAATAACATTAAATGCCCATAGACTAGTTACTTCTTACAATAATATGTGGTATTCCTGTTCATAAGTAATTAATATATTATTGTCAGCAAAGTCCATTTAAATAACAATATAAGCCAAATCTATAAGTAAACTGTTGCTTAGGCAATTCTGTAAACAATTTGTGGTCGAAAAACTATTTAGTGCTAATATTACAGTCTGTGTGTGGCCTAGGCGCTAACTCCAACTTTACATACCTATACTTATCGCTAAAAATAAATACCAGTTTACAAGAACTCTTAACGTAAAGATTTGGCTTTAAGAAAAAGGCCTTCTCAATTTGGTCGTGTAATGGCCAGCTTAAAAGAGCTTTGCTTTAGTTCAGAAAGTAGGGGTAAAAAGCTCTACGTTTATTGGTCATAATGAGGCCTGCCCGCGACGTGGGTGGTCGTTTTTATTTCACGTCAAAAGGTCATTCACCCCAAACGATTAAGTTCTATATAGTTGCACCTGTGTTTAGGCTTTCGAGTTTTTTTTTCAGTATTTTAACAGTTGTTTTTTGTCTGTTGTTGGTTTTGTGCTTTTTTTGAATATGCACAGATAAAGCTAATCAAACGTTTGATTGACTGCGCGAAATTGCTGTCATTCTAAATTTTACAAGTGGTTTTGATTGTGATTTGAAATGTTTTATTATGATAATTTACTTTGAGATAGCGTATTTAAGTTTTCGCCACGAAGAAAGATTATTAACACATTCTTTGCTATATCGGATCTTATCGACCCGATGAGTTTTAATGTAAGGCTCTTGCATAATACATCATTAAAAAAATGGTCTCGAGATTGAAAAATAATGTGGTTTAATGCGTTAAATCGGGTTGCGAATTGCGAGGTATTTTGGCATTAGAGAGATTTGGCATGGAGAAGGAACCTAATCCTAGCACTAACTGATATTATAAATGTGAAGCGTGTGTTTGTTTGTCCTTCCTTCACGCCCCAACTTGAAAGAATGGTGAGTAACATAGGCTACTTTTTATCCCGATATGCGTCATGCTCGTGAACGGGTGCCGCCAGCGGAAATGGGTCTACTTCAGTCTGCTTATCTTAATGTTGTGCTTAAAGCATAAATTATTTTTTTCTAAAATAAATTTATACTGACCTGTATGTTCCTCACAACTTGCAGAACAGTAATCTTGTAATGCGAGAAATGTTGTAATGTATGATAGATAAGTCTTTCTTTGCCAGTTGAAAATTGTTTACGGTTACAATAACCATAAAATGTAATATTATAATTAGTATTTTCTTTTTGTGATGGAAATTGTCCTTACTTTTATGTTAAGGTCACTTTTCAATTTGACGACTCTGTATGAAATAAAACCGGGAGAAAAATAGCCCTTGACGAGTTTCTTGCCGGTTCTTCTCGTTATGCGGTCTCCCGCCGAAGGGTTTGTGAACCGACGGCGTATCTTCTTTGACGTTCAGAAATGCTTGTAACAGCCTAGACTGAATAAATGATATTGACTTTGACTTTGACTTTGATATTCTCACTGGAAAGGGAACCACGCGGGTGGAAGATGGTAAAAATAATTAATCTCATAACTGGTGCTCAGACTCGAAAATTTTCAAGGATATATTAAAAATAATTAAATGATACTAGAAAGAACCGATTCGTCTCACAATTTTTTCTCTGGGCCTTTATTCACTATGACTACTTAGCGATTAATTAATTGCTCAAACCACGCCAATTTCGTACTTGGGTTCGACAATTACGTTTTCCCTATGACACTTACAAATTTTAAAGTTATTTTACTTGTTCAATAACTATACAGCTGGTGACTGTCATGTACTTGTACAATAACTATAAAATTTGTGAGTTACATGTAGAAAATTTTGAAAATGTTAAAACCAAGTACGATATCCGCGTGGTTTGAGCAAGGAATCGCTAAGTCATCATCAGGCATTTTTAATGTCCCCACTGCTGGGGCACTGGCCTTCCATATGGATGGATAAGGAGAACGGGCCATGTCCCACCACGCGGGCCCAATGCAGATTTGTTTGTTTAAACGACTATAAACGCAGCCGGGACCAACGGCTTATCGTGCCTTCTGAAGCACGGAGGAGCTCGAGATAGTACATTTTTGGTCACCCATCCCGTGACCGACCATTGTGAAAGTTGCTTAACCTCAACAATCGCAGGCCGAGCGCGCGAACCACTGCGCCACGAGCTCATCAAGTCCCAATCGCTAAGTGGTCATAGTGAGTAAGGGCCCTAGCCGAATTTCATAAACTACCAAAAAAAGAATTACCAGATACAAAAATGTAGGTGAATCAACTACGAAAAATACTTATCGTTATAAATGTTTGATAATATGCCAATCAAAGGCGTAAACAGAGCAGGTGGTCAATTCCACAATTGAGAGACGATTGTGACTAAGCATTAGCAGAATTGGGCCCCTGGTCTAATTAATCTGCTAACGCTTAGACAGAATAGTATTTCGATCGACCTCCGTGGTAGAGTACACTGAGGTCCTGGGTTCGAATCGCGGTATGGGCCAAATGTTTATATGATGAATACGCATTTGTACCTGAGTCATGGACGTTTAAATATATTTCTACACATAAATACTTATTTAAAGTATTTATATCCGTTACCCTAGTATCCCATAACACAAGCCTTACAGCGCCAATTGGCGTGAGAGTAACAAATATATATATATATATATATATATGTTATAATTAGATGGCTGTTTCATCATAATCGATAGTCAAACATTTTTGTAAAAAAAAAAACTTTCGGATGTGAGGATATTAATCCTCTCATTGATGAAACGACGGTGGCCACCGTAGAAATATACTAGAAAAATTCGACGTGTCCTCATAGGTCTCTGTAGCATAATTGGTTAGTGCAATGAGCCGGATTCCCAAGAATGCGGGTTCGAATCCCGTCAGAGCGACATGAGACAAGTTGCTTTTTTTATAGTATATTTTCTTGTTTAAGATTTATCAAACATTTATATATTTAGATAGTGTCTCAATTTAAATATAGCCCGTTTGATATCCGTAAAAGTTGTTTTATTTCAATGTACAGTGCGGGCCATAACTTAAGATTTACCTTTTTTATACTTACACGACTGGGAGACGCTGAGCCTTCATCATACTTGATGTTAAGTAATGACAAGGCTGAAGGTGGAAGCGAGCCTCTCCCGGAATCCTCAACCACTGAGGAACTGGTTTGGCAATCTTATCAGACTTAGATAAGATGGTGGTAGCTAGCCAGGCGAACTAACAACAAGTCCTACCACCAAACAAACTGAATACAATATTTATGTATCACACGGGAATCGAACCCGGGACCTCTGGGTCTGATACCGGTTGTTTTGAAGTATGTATTGAATGAATTTGAAATTGTATGAAATGCCATCTTTAGAAGTAGGTATGTACCACAGAACATTAAAAGTTCCTTGTTCTGTGGTATGTACCTATTGAATCTACGACAAAAACAATACTAAGACTATGTATAAATGCATTGTTAATATGGGAATCGAAGTCGTAACACGTTGTTACGAGTTACGAACGAAAACTGACTTGTAGTCATTGTTCTATTGTAATAATCTTTTGATCATCTGTCTTAGATCACCTATTTTGTCGTACGAAGTAACTGAATAATTTATGATTTTGTAATTTTTGCATTTTTCAATGCTATTTTATACTTATGGTAAATTTTAAATAGAAAAATATTGGAAAAAAATTAACTCGGCCACAAGTGAATTCTCAGACGGGAATCGAACCCGCGACCTTTGGAAATCCGGTCCAATGCTCTTGCATTGTAAGAGCATTGGACCGGATTAACGGAGAATTCACTTGTGGCCGAGTTAATTTTTTTCCAATATTTTTCTATTTAAAATTTACCATAAGTATAACTGAATAATTTTAAAAATAAAGATGTCCAAAAATGTATGAAGTCTGGGCCACGTCTGTGTACAGTATACCAAAAAATTTATAAAAACACGATAAACAGTTTCTAGCTAGGTATTCAATTTAGCTTTCTTTTCTGGAAGAAACAATAAACACATTTCGAAATCACATTTTTTTTTTAATATCTGGGCAGGCATTTGACCACCATGGTGCTTAACAAACAGGATGCGTTAAATTTTAAATAGAAAAATATTGGAAAAAATTAACTCGGCTACAAGTAAAAAAAAAAAAAAAAAAAAAAATTACAAATCATAAATTATTGGCATTTGCATCTTAATCGATCGTTAAACACCTGAAAAGATGTTTCTTTCGAATGCAAGGATATTCCTAGCATTGATGTGACAACGCTGGCCTACAGCGTATTAAAAATATAAAAGTATTGGAGAATTTCGACGGTGGTTCGCAAGTCTCGGTAGCTCAGCGGTTAGAGCATTATGGACCGGATTTCCAAAGGTCACGGGTTCGATTCCCGTCTGAGAATTCACTTGTGGCCGAGTTAATTTTTTCCAATATTTTTCTATTTAAAATTTACCATAAGTACAAAAATAGTATTGAAAAAAAAAAAAAAAAAAAATATTACAAAATCATAAACAGGATGTGGTCTAAGGTGTTGCATGCTTGCCCAGGAAATGCCTGTTCATTCTCGCCTTGGAGAGGCCAAGGTTGTAGAAATCGGGGAACACATGAGCAGGCAGCGCATTCCATTCTTTAGCGGTTCGCATAAGAAATGTGTCAAGTAAAGCGCTTGGTACAGATCGCTGGAATGTCTACGACGTATGGGTAATAAGCTAAGCCTGCGTCTGGTACCCCGATGGTGGAAAGGGGCTGAAGGAACAAGGTCGTGCAATCGTCATCATGGCGGAAGATGTCATTGTCACTGTCACTGTCAGCCGATAGAATTACGAAGTCGAACATAGAGTTGTCATATATGTCGCCTTATTTCGAGTAAAAAATATTATAAAACTTCTCAGAATCAGTAAATTTTTCTCCTTTTTGGGGGTGGTGTACATAGACGTGGCCCATATTGAGACATGTACTATGTACATACATGGAAAATGTATTTTTTCTTTGGTGAAATAAAATATTATATATATATATATATATATATATATATATATATATATATATATATATATATATATATATATATATATATATGTCCTTTCATACAATTACACTAATAATCTAGCTCAAGGCTTAGTTTATTGGATCTGTTTTGTAGCTCAATAAGGCACGTGCGTAAATTGATGATGGATAACTGCTTTTCAACAGCTAACTAATGCTTAAATTGTTTTATATCATTTTTTTTCTATCTTCAAATGCTTATTTATCTGTTAATTTCACTTACTATTATGTAACTACATAGCTTTTATCTGTGGAAGTTTGTAATTAGCTTTTAAGTGCTTGCTTATTTACCTAATTTGTAAATACTGCTGTAAACTTCCCAAAGAAAAAAAAAAAAGAAAAAATTAAAAAAATGTAAATAACGGATAATAATACTTATGAGTACTAATGGTTAATACTTACAAACTTAATATATATCTACGTAGTAGACACCCAGATCAAGTCAAATAGACATTTATTTCTCTTGTCTGGGAATCGAACAACTGCGCAGAAGGCAGATGCGCCAAAAAGATCATCACATCACACAACATTACGTATTTACCGCACTTTACTGGTTAATTACCTATTATAAATTAACCGCCTCTGTGGTCTAGTGGTACAACAACCGGTGTCAGACTCGGGGTCCCGGGTTCGATTCCCAGCGGGGGTACATATTGTATTCGGTTTGTTTGGTGGTAGGACTTGTTGTAAGTCCGCCTGGCTAGCTACCACCTTCTTGTCTAAGTCTGACGCCATAACAACAATGTTTTCAGCATTGCTGTGTTCCGGCAGTTAGAGATAAGATAGCCAGTTCCTCAATGGTTGAGGATTCCGGGAGACGCTCGCTTCCATCTTCAGCCTTATCAATACTTAACATCAGCCCTCGTACCATGCGCACCGCGACTCGCTGTAGACGCTTATCTCGTGATGTCTGCCTCGCTCATATCAGTACGGTGAGAGCGGGACAGACAATACGCCCGCGCGAAAGTGTCGAGAAAACATTGTCGAAATGATCATGTTACGTATGCTGGACTTTGGTCCCTAACGGCTTGTCGTGCTTTCGATAGCACAGTATGGGATAAAGTGATCAATTATCAATTATCACTTTATTTATTAGTATACCAAGCTCCCGGTACAGTAATTTTTTTATCGCCCATCCCGTGCCTGACCATTGCAAAAGTTACTATACACAAGCAACTTAATGAATTCAACGCGAAAAAATGCTTCTTCTTAAGGTGACTACCTCCGCACTGAAGGTTGGCCGTCAGCTCCGCATACTTTTCACGATTTCTTGCCAAACGAAAATGAATTGAAAAGTGCCTATTTAAACATTTGGTTCTTACAACGTATCCTTGCCCGTCACGCTAATCTACTCTGAAATGGGGTGGGAATTACCCCATTCCGCAGTTGGGGTAAAAATTACCCTTGTGAGTGTAAAAATAACGTAGCGACTGTTGTAACTCTAGGTGAAGAATTCGGGGTGACCCTTTATGGAATGTGGCAGGTTCACATGGCAGCTTACAGTAGCAATTGCAGAAATTCCCGTCCTTTTACTATTCCAACACACACTTGGAAATTAACATATTGAAGAAAGTGTGATTACAAAAAAGTTACTACTTGTACTCTCCCTCATTCAATCGGACACACTCGGTAAGTGACAAATCGACGTGTATCGGGTTTTTTGTAAACTCGCCACCTTTTGAAAGTAAATTCGCCACTATTATGGGGGTTAAGTGTAAATTCGTCACAAGTCACAAAGGAAATTTATTTTTAAAATGCTACCAGTTGCGAGTTTACACATTATTTTTTGCCGTTTTTGTGACTACGAATTAACTTTGAAGGCGAGTTTACAATAACCCCGTGTATCTTCATTGCGAAGCTGGGTCACGACGAGCTTTCGCTCGCGAGCGTAGCTCGTGGCGGAGTTGTTGAAACAGTGCTCATGGGACGCATTGCATTGCCTCATGCGTCATGGAATACTAAGAACTTCGTAATCTCGTGAGATTTAATGATGGGTCGCGAGACCGCCTCGCAAATATCGATACAGTTATACCTTTCATACCCCGAGTTATGAGACACAATAGATATTCCATTGTTGTTTGGACACCAGTGTCCTGCTAGCAGGTGACGAATTAATGAACGTAGCAAAAAAGGAACTAACATCGCCATATTGTGTTTACGTAAATTTTGACAGTTATAGCGCCCCCGTCCGCGTTCATCATAATCCTTATCGCATTGTACCTACACGCCTTTAAGCTATTTTGATTCTGTGATATTTTAGATGTCTACGATACGTGAATCTTGCCTAACTATATCTTATGAGAAAATTTGTATAGGTAGGTACTACAGCAAAAACTAGTCTCCAAGTGGCGAGACAGGACTTGAACTCGAGTTATTATAAGCCACACTCACGCCACGCAATTAAGCTACCAAAAAAGTCCCGTTTGTGAACAACATAAAGACTAGATGTTTTTTGTAATACGTTTAAAATTTACTTTTTATAAAAGCGTCCTGTTAATAATTATGATCATAATAATCTTATTCCAGTTTCTTTTCTTGCGTCGCCATGTAAGCCGCGCCTTTCTCGAGGCACGCAAAGCGCGCAAGCAGCCGTCGTTTCAAATTAACTATTTTTTTCACCAAACTTTTATTGTCCCCGATCGATCGAAAGTAATCGGAGCCATTTCTAATGGCCTGAATGTACTGGCAACGACACATTACGATTATCACTTGTTGTTGCAATTTGGTAGATGGCAACGATATGTTTAGTTCAACAGTCGGTCTGTCTTGTCCTTAAAACTTTTTTAAGGGGTGAAGGGAATCTTCAGCTTTTATCCTTACACACAAACCATTTAAGATTCTTCTAAACACTTTCAAAATTAGATAAGTTAAATTTCGTTTTTTAACTGAAGGTAACTTTTTAATTTCCCATGCAAAAGAGGATACTATGATTGGGTTAACTCGCCATCAAAGTTAATTCGTCATCAGAAAAATGTTAAAAAATAATATGTAAACTCGCCACAGGTAGCATTTTAAAAATAAAATTGCTTTGTGACCTAGGTATGACGAATTTTACTTGCAATGTATGAAAGTTTTCAAAATGTGGCGAGTTTACTTAAGTGGCAACTTTAGTTATGTGGCGAGTTTACAAAAACCCTTATAATTTTCCTATTAGCGAATGAAAGCTATAACTTCATTTTTAAGCCGAGTTCAACTTTAGACTACGTTTTGTAGTACCTTGATGTTTTATAATAGACTAGAGGCCGGGTTCGTGCGTGGTTCCCGTTCCCGTGGGGAATTTTGGGATCAAAGCTATCCTATCTCTTAAGTTGGACCAGACTGCTCACGGTGTGCCAATTTAATTTAAAATCGGTTAAGTAGTTTAGGAGTCCATCGCGGACAAACAGCGTGACAGGAGATTTATATATATTAAGATATGTACCTTCATAGTAATTTACGTCGAAATCTGTGATGCAGATTGCACATATTGACAATTGACAAGTAGGACAAAAAAATGAAAGAGAGCGCAAATTTAATCGGGCGTTATAGGGTCTTCCCAATGTTTCACAATGCGAGCTCGTATGACATATTATTATATCTGCATCAAGTACACACATATAATATCATTGCGTAGGTGTACCATTCTATTGTGTCATCCGAACCTAGCTAGTCTTCAAATAGTCCAATACTTACCTAACACATTTTTTTTATCTAATACAAGTCCACAATCTAATAAAGTAGTAATTTTGGTCGGTGTTAGGTCTTGTTGTAAGCTACCACCATCTTATCTGATTCTGACGCCATAACAACAATGTTTTCAGCATTGTTGTGTTCCGGCAGTTTAAGATAATATAGCCAGTTCCTCAGTGATTGAGGATTCCGGAAGAGGCTTGCTTCCATCTTCAGCCTTAATCTATACTTAACACCAGGTATGATGAAGGCTAAGAGTCTCGCCGTTGTTCATAAAAAAAAATTACATCTAACACAATTTTTTTTTTAATTTTATACAAGTTCATCTTATTCCCGATCATTTTCCGCATCAATTAGATTACCAAAACGAGCGCCTATCACCCTCATCTAAAAAATGGTCCAAAAAAACTTCAAAATTAAACTTTCTTCGGCCGGGACTCGAACCCACGTGCCCGATTCGCGACGCTGCCGCAACAATTCCAATAAACGTCCCCTAACACTGAATTAAAGGGGTACTAGCAAATTTATTTAGTACATTTTTTGGGGTCCGTTTGATACCAAAATCTATCGTGGATTTAGGGTTAAGTACATTAGAAATTGTGATAATCGGGTGATAATATGCCATGTTTTTAGGGTTTAATAGTACCCTTAAAGATAATACTACATTATTTCAGTTATTTTTTATATGCAACGTTTCTTGATATTCACTCAAAACTATTTGTGGAACAATCATTATGAACAACTTTTGTATCGAAGAAACCCTTAAAATCGCGAAAAAAGGCAGCTGTTTCATAAAAAAGCTTTTTGGTTTTTATTAAACATAAAATATTATATAAAAATACCCTTGATTTCCTTTTTAACTGATTTTTAACCGACTTCTACAAAAGGGGGTTATCACAGACCTATATGGAGATAGACGGTAAAAGTGTATCTACCTTGCGAGTTAAAAGTTTGAGCCAAGGTCAAAGTTTTCCGACCTAAGTCAGTCCGCTTGAGACCATTGCCATGAAAAAAACGCGTCACTCAGAAACGAAATTTTTTACTTATGCAGTGTTTTCTTGTAAGAGCTCGTCCAACACATTTCCACATCTCTAAATCTCGCTCTTGACGTCATCGTAGGTACGAAAAATTCGACACGCTAGGTTCTCATACAGTTTGAAGCGCTCTTTTCGTCTATATCTACATAGGTCTGTGGTGGTTACTTATTTGTCGCATATATTTTTTTACTCGAAGATGGTTTGAAGCACCGAATCCAATAATTCAAACGCTATAACATCAGGGGCCCAATTCTGCTAATGCTTAGTCACAATGGTATTCCAGTGGTTTTTCAATGGTAGTGCTGTTTTACACAGTTCTTGCTACAACAGTGTAAATAAACACTACTATTGAAACACCACTGAGAGACGATTATGACAAAAATTTAGCAGAATTGACCCCCAGGTTTGCACCTAAGTTGCTATATTATTTGAAATTATGAAATCTGTTCAGGAAATCTTAAAATACTGTTGGAGTTGTGTACGTAGTAGTTCCTAATATGGTGTAAGATGGCGCTATTAGATACTAAACTGCGACATACAACACAGAGTACGGACCAGATTTTATATATATTTTTTTATTTTGAAATGACATCTTCACGGTGGTGCTAGTATGAATAATATGGAGCCTAATTCGTTCCGAATTTGACAGTATGCGTTCTTTATGGAATAATGCTTAGATTAAAAAGAAATAAGTATTTTTTGTGAGGAGCAGCCCTTTTGGGACTACATACCCGAATTTGGCTCGAGTGGTTAAAAATTGTGAAATAAAAAAGTTTATAGAAAGAATAATAAAAACCGATTCAAAATAGGCCTTTTGGAGTCGGTGTCAGCCAAGGTAAGAAAACTAAAAGTAATAGAAGTGCTATGCAGAATTCCTTGGCTGGCACCACCTCCAAAAAGCTTACTTTTAACTCATTGAAGACGATTTTGAATTAAAAAAAAAGCTTTTGATGACTTTCATTTAATAAATTTTCATGAAAGTATTGAACGATAAAAAAACAACAGTTATAATTTTAACATCTTTATTTAAGACTTTTTAAATATAAATCGCTACTTTTCATCAGCGTCAGCCACAATATGAAGAACGTTCTATATAATTATTACTACATTTAAAAATGCATGTTTTTTTTCATTATATCTTAATTTTATTTTATTCAAATATTGTTTCTTCAAATTGTGGCCAAAAACATTTCATCTAATACTGCTACATTGCACAATAAATAACTTAAATAGTACAATTATTAATAGTTATTAACTAGTATTTATTTACATTTATTATTATTATTATTACATCGCATTATTATTTACTTTTTACAATCGTGTGGGACATAATTCGACTATTCTTATTAAATAACTATTTCACACATTTATTTATACGAAATAAAATTAGTTAATTATTACTTAATAAAAATAACACCATCATTCGTACACTCCGGGAAAACAATATTTTTTAGTCCACAAAATTCTTTTTACACAAAAAGAACAACAAAATTAAAAGTATTTTGAAAAAAAAAAACTGTGAACATAAAAAAGCTTCTTATTTATTTTTATTATTTACTTTACAATTTATTACATTTTCGTACTAATTATATTATTAACATGGTTTGCTCCGCAACAGCAAATCAAATCAGCCAAAAAATTACAACGCGACGAACTCATTCGAAATATGAACTAATAATTCCGAACGATTATTTTATTCGTACTTTTACATTCGTTAAAGAACCCACCGATTTAATTATCAAGCATTAATATGGGGATATTCTGGCCCAATTAGAAGCTAAGCTAAACGAAAAGAGTGCCGCTTTTTTTTTTCTTATTAGGTAGAATGAAGATCTACCCAAATAGAAAAAAAAACTAAAAGTAATAAATTATTTTCATTTTAATTTATTTTTGTACATCAAAATCATTCGTATAACTCATCATTACGAACAACTTTGTATGAAAATTAGGAAATAAAATAGCTGTTTCATAAAAAATAATGATCTCTGCTAAAACGTTTTTGTGATTTCGGGGCTACTGTTGTTTGTAATCATAGTTCTACAAATGGTTTTGAGTAAAAGTACGGTAGTAAGTAACGGACCTCTTTTAGCTTAGCTTAGCTCCCAGTGGGACCTCTGCTTAACAGGTTTTTTTCATCCATAGCCAATTTTACTTCTTTATCTTCTTTTCTTAATTCTCATCATAAGTTGTAGTTACCTCAGCATGTTGGTTCTGTAAAATTCAATTGTAAAGTTGTATCTACATATTATATTACAATTAATTTGCGACAAAAACATGTACATTGTTCTTTTTGCAAAAAGACTTTCAAAGTATTTGAACGTTTATTCTTTGAACGAAGACTTTTCTTGATAACTTGGTTTGGTTTATTTTACAGAGCTTTACATTTGCCTATACTTAAAACAAACTATTTACTTCACGTTTTTTTAAAGATTTTACAAAAAAAAACAGGTAACGACAGTTCAGCTGTAATTCCAAGATTTCCCTATAGGTACTTAAAAACCTGCTAACATCTTCAAGAGTTTGCAACAATAAGAAACCTTTACGTCTTTTCTCTGATTATGAACAGTATTCTTCTTCTTATCGAGTGAGGATAAGTGGACACCTCTGGTGTCAGAGTTTATCAAGCCGCCTATAAGGCCTCTGACTTGGCTTAACGACTGTAATCAAATGACAACAGCCGGGACCGACGGTTTAACATGCCCTCCGAAGCACGGAAGCGCTCAGTTATAATGCCACTTTACAGTTACCCATTCGACACCTGACCGGCCCGGACGTTGCTTAACAAACGTGATCGAATACGATCGGTCTGTCAAGCGCGGCCATGAGCGCTTATTATGAACATTGCAAACTACTCAACATTTGAGTAAATTATTTAAGTCCAGCCGCTAAGAGAACGTGTTTCTTACAGTGTATTGTTCATTATCAGAATCTCCCATGACTCTCAGCAGCTGGACTTTGGAATATCCCATAGATACAGTCTAAACATACACAGTCGTTGGACTCGGACGATATGACACGCTCACACACACCACACACGCGCCGCTATCACTACATGGCCGACCCTTCGATCTCACTGGTTTTCACTATAGTCCGAGCAGGGGCGTGCATATCATATAGGCAATTAGGCAGTTAAAAACCTAAATAACATGCCACTAATTTAATAATATAAAGTTAATTTAGTTTAATATGGTTCAGATATTCTATAATAAAATGTCTATTCAACACCTCACCCAATATGTAAAACAGCGCCATCTAACGAATAGCTTGCTCAACGTCGTAATTTTTCCTAACGCTAAATACTTACAGGTAGGCAGGCTCCGGATTGCCTATTCGAAGCAAGAGCGTTTCATACAACATAAATTATAAAAATTATTCGTCAAGGTAATACGACCGCGTATAATGTTTACCGAAAATGTGAACGTCGTCGTCCTAAGACATGAAGTTCTCAATTTAACTGGGTCAGGTAAGCACGCTTACTCGGCGGCCAGGCGGCCGAATGAACTTGTCGCGAGATAAACCGACGACCCCCGACCCCATATCTCTCACTCGCTCCCATAGCTCGCTCTACAAGTAGTTGAACGAGTTTCAACATTATTGCGCTGCCTTAAGAGTGTTTGTTGACATTTTCAACCACACTTTTTAATACGAGATAGAAAAGTTTTGCAACAAGAGAAGAGTGCTGCCGTGCCGGCCATGTTTTTGTTTTTAGTTTGTTTGTTGACATTACGCCCGCACGAGTAATTTCGATAATTACATTAATATTTACTTGTTTTGATAATTTCCTTCCGTGTTTAGTATTAGTGCTATGAAAAAAGGAGTTGGTGTGTTTGTTTGTGTATAAAATAAGTATTATGCAATTAAAATTTAATTAAAAATTAGAGTGTGCCGATTGTGCTGAGGATTTGATTTGTTTACAGAAATTACGTACGTAACCTTTCGAACAGTTGTTATTTTGCTCGTATATTAAACCTGGTATTCGTGAGTGATGTGAGTGAAGTGACATAAAACAAAATTAACAACGGGCTAAGCCACTACAGCTATCGCTCAAATGACATTGTTTAAGTGACTTTTTAAGAGTCATGTTTATTATCCATGCATTTTTGAGATATCTGTGGTGGTGAAAAATTCGTTCGACCGCCAGGTGCCTATGAAAATTATCCATTTATACCTAGGAAGCATGTTCACATAACATTATTTACAGCCTCAAGAATACGGCAAAAAAGTGGTAAGCGAATTTATATCATTACTAGCGGCTGCCCGCTGTTCCACCCGTTCCCGCGGGAATATCGGGATAAAAAGTAACCTATACTTTAATTCAGGCTATCTACTATCTTTGTGCCACGTTTCATCCAAATCCATTCAGTAGTTTTAGCGTGAAACAGTAACAAACAAACTGACATACTTTCGCATTTATATTATTAGTAAGCTAACCTCTAATTTTCAAAATGATAATCGCAACTACGACTAGTTAAAATCTATAGTGCCTACCTCGCTGGAAAACCAATGCACGCCCCTGAGTCCGAGCATAAAACAGTAGCGAGCGCGCATGTAGCAGCGCGTATCTGTGTGAGTGCGTCATTTCGGCCGTTTGTAGGCAGTGCAAAGACTGTTCAGACTGTGCCAAAGTTCTCAAAAAACACTCACAACAAAAAACTTCAACAACCATAAACAAAGAAACTAACGTCTGTTCTGCTGTTCTCTCTCCCTGGCCTTCATCTCCAGTTCTTCCTCTTCCTTAGTCAGAGGCACAGTGCTGTGGTTGTACAGCCCCTGAGCCATCAGCTGGAGCGCGAGTGGGTTCCTCTGGCCGGACGCCTTCTTGATCTTGGCGCGCTTGTTCTGGAACCAGATCTTGATCTGCGCCTCCGCCAGCCCCAGCTCCGCGGCCAGCGCCTGCCGCCGCCGCTCCGTCAGGTACCGGTTCTCCGCGAACTCGTGCTGTGGAAAACGCGACCTTCAGTGCGATACAGACGATATAAAAGTTCTTTGCACTCCTTCTTAATTTAAGTCTCCTTGAACTCGGGTTGCTAGAAATTGTAATTTTCAAACTGTGGAGTAAATGTGAGTGCAGAGACTAAGTAGAGATCGAAGTCTGAACTATCACTAGGATGCTGCTTTTAACGTTGACAACGTGCGGAGGGAGGATTCGAGAACAAACATGATTCCACCTTCAGCCTTATCATTACTCATCATCTGGTGTGATGAAGACTAAGCATTTTTCTATTATATTTAACTACATACATTGCCCTGCCCTGCGTGTACCTAGACCTGTTCACACGAGGACCTTTACTAGGCCATAATGACAGTGTTTTTTTGGTGGCTGAATTTTGATCCACACAAATACACTCTAGAGTCGACACGCCAAAAGAAGAAGAATCACACAAGACTACTGACAGTGCTGTCGAATTTTGATCCTCACAATACATATAAGTCAGAGTCGACATGCCAAGAAGAAGAAGAAGAATAGTCATAAATTACCTTTAACCTCGCCAGCTGCGGTCCAGAGAAGGCGGTGCGGGGTCTTTTCTCGTCAGTCGGGGCGCCATCTCCAGGGGGCTTCTTGGGTCGTCTCGTCCGCGGACCTGCACAGGACCATGCAGATTTCAGGGAGAGCCTTTGGAAGCCCACTTCTAAGGAATGAAACTTGCCAAAGATCTGCTGCAGTTCCCACTACTGGAGCTGCATAGCCTCATATCCCACAAATAACAATAGCATCTTTGGCATGTTTTCAATTAAGGTTCCTCGCAAATAGTGACTTCCTAAGTGTTGTCCATACATAATATTTGGTAATCAATGATACTTAAAAAAAAACGTAAGTGATAATTTTCGGTAGGGCTTTCAAATGCAGCTTTGCATATACCTACTCTTAAAAAGTATGTTTAAAAAGGTAAAATTAATTATGTAATGTTATGTAAGAAAGAAACAATGGTAGTTTAGTCAATAGTACATTATTGGTAATTCACTGTTTAATAACCTTTATATTAATGTCACTGTTGCAATTACAATTATGTCAGTATTTTTTAATGGTATTGATTTATCAAAAGAATCCGGTACATTTAAACAAACGCCGTATCGTCATCTGTTATAATAATAAAGTAACTCCCAGCTGTATTTAAACGAGAAAAAAATTATTTTTTTAAGAATATAGTTCCAAAAGAAATAGATGCAATATGGAACGTATCTCAAATTCCTTTCTCAAATACCCAGATACCGAACATTTTAATTTTATTATTTTACAATCATAATAAAACTTCATTATTATTTAACTTACTATTAAATAAATATCATGCGAAATAAAATTATTAGTGACAAACACAAGTATAGTCAAAAGCAGCTTGTTTTTATACACTCGCCACATAAGTAAACTCGTCACGTCTATGGAATGTACTCGTATGTGTAAATTCATCACAGGTTACAGAGCAAATTTATTTTTAAAATGCTACCTGTGGCGAGTTTACACATAATTTTTTGCCGTTTTTCTGATGACGAATTAACTTTTATGGCGAGTTTACAATAGCCCACAGCAGCTACGGCTTTACAATTGACATTGTGAGTGCCCTTACGTAGCTCGTAATAGCGGCGGTTTTCGTAGAGCAAATGTAAAGCCGTACTAATGTGCTGTTGATTGACCGTACATTTGAAAAGGCACAATAACAAAAAGCAACACAAACGAAAACACAATCCAAGCATCTGGGACCGTACCGCGCAAGTGGCGTCGGCATCGAAATCGGCTTCATTTGACAGATGGATGTGACACATTGCTGCTTCTTTTTGACACAAATGAAAACATACCAAAGACTAAGAGCAATATGTTACATCTATCTGTCAAATGAAGTCGCTTTATTATATTATTATTTTTTTATATTAAATACGCTTATCTTGGCCTCATTCTGAATCGTTTGATTTAAGAAGAGGACGAAGATGAAGCGAGCTTGCCTAGAAGATGCCTATCTAATCAAGCTTTAAATAGTTACAACAGTATTATAGGCCTTCGGGAACACAGACGCAGGCAGGGGATTCCACTCCTTAGCTGTGCGCATAATAAAAGATGAGGAGAAGCGCTTTGTACCCAGACGTGGAATATCAACCAGGTAGGGGTTATAGCCCGCAGTACGTCTGGACTCCCGAGTGGTAGAACGGCGCTGGCGGGTTGAGCTTGAGCTTAAGAGGATTGTGTAGCTGTGAATTTTCATAAAAAATATAACATAATCCAATTCTGATATTTTTTTACATGTTGTTGACATATTGGATAAGTAAGGCCGTACGTTTTTATTTTCAAGAAATATTGTTTATAACAAAAATTATAAGCATCACAATATCCATATATTTTACTAAAAATCCACCTCGAGCGTTACAATTCATTGAATTTAAACTAAAGTGATTAACTTAACCAGAAACCGTACAGCCTTAGATTAAGGTGCATGTACAGAATCGAATGACCAAACCTGCCTCATTTTGTAAAGGTATCGGGGGGGTGGAAACTGTTACATAATCTATGGTACTCTTTATATCGGACATCCGGTCGACCGCCATCTTGTGTCTTGTCACCCGCCTCGCCTGCTTGTAGGCGCTTCTATAATCGTGTCCCGTTATCGTCCGAAACAATATTTCAGAAGGAAAAAATTGTCAATCGCCTACTAGGACTCGCGACGCGTATCGTAATTACAAATACAAACTTTTTTATCTGGTATCAAACACAGGACATTTTTCAAATTAACATTTTATTTTACTCCTAGGTATAACAAAGACATGCGGTACAAAAACATGAAACATTTAAAGATATAAAAGCACAAGGAATTTAGTGTCCCACGTCAGTACCAGATAGTTCTGGTTCAGCATTGAGTCAGCGATAAGGCTGACGCTGGTTTTTGAACTGGATCCCTTAAAAATGTTTTATTGACACGTGGACGTCAATGCTAACTTAAAAAAATATAAATATATACTACGGCAAAGATAATCAATAAATAGGTAGTTAAAAAGAGGATCCCAAAACGTAAATGAGTTAACTAATAAATTTAAAAAGAATATAAAATAACAACGGATAAATAAACTACATATACTACAGTACTCAGCAACAGACTGGCATACCCCATTTACATAATCCTCAATTACATAATCCTCTTAGCTTAATTCAGCTTTTGTTTTTCAAAAAGTAAAAAATAGCAATTTTCAGCATCCCTCGTAGCGATCCCCGGCAAGCGGACGATGCAATATCTTAACCAATTCTTTTTGCCAATGCTTGAACGCAGCGCATCCGATTATGAAATTGGTCAAAATATTTCACCGACTGCCTGACGGGCTGGTCTTCTGAAGTCTTCGGGTGGTGGAGTCCTTGTGAATTAGCGTGGAAATGGCGCTAAATATTGACATAGAAATCTGTTTTTGGCCTTTGTTTGTTTTTTTTATAAGATAAGTACCTTTTCTTTTTTATGAACGACGGGAAGACTCTTAGCCTTCATCATACCTGCTGTTAAGTATTGATAAGGCTGAAGATGGAAGCGAGCCTCCCACGGAATCCTCAATCATAGGGGAACTGGCTATTTTATCTTTAACTGCCGGAATGCTGAAAGCGTTGTTGTTATGGCGTCAGACTTAGATAAGATGGTGGTAGCTAGCCAGTAAACTTGCCTTGTAACAAGTCCTACCACCAACTAAATAGAATACAATATGTATGTGAAATTGTGTACTAGAAAAAAACAACTTGTTTTCAATTAAAATTGCTTTCATTAAGTCTCAATATAGTAATTTATTTCTTTTCCAGTCATTTTTATGTTCATAGCATTGTTTATTAGCATTGTTTTGTTATTTACAGTAAGAGCATTTGTCAAAAAATATGTGTACAATAGAGACATATTATGGCAATTTTTTTATCACTTCATTGTTACGAAGACACAATTTTATTGACATATTTAGACCCATTATTACCAACTGTTTGATTCGATAATCATGGTTTAAAACATCGCTCGTTTAAACTTAATAAACGGCTGAAATGTGATTTAAATAATGTTAAGTTTAACCGCCTCTGTGGTCTAGTGGTCTAACCACCGGTATCAAGCCCAGGGGTCCCGGGTTCGATTCCTAGCGGGGGTACATATTGTATTCGGTTTGGTTGGTGGTAGGACTTGTAAGTCCGCCTGGCTAGCTACCACCATCTTATCTAAGTCTTACGCCATAACAACAATGTTTTCAGTAATGTTATGTTCCGGCAGTTAGAAATAAGATAGTCAGTAACAGTTCCTAAGTGATTGAGTAGTGCTGTTTTACACAGTTCTTGTTACAACAATGTAAATAAACACTACTATTGAAATACCACTGAGAGACGATTACGACAAAAATTTTGCAGAATTGACCCCCTGGTATGATAAAGGATAAGAGTCTCCCCGACGTTCATAAAAAAAAGTGATAAACGTCCGGTTGATCAGTTGATGGAAATGAGTCTTATGGCCTGCGCAGACGACGGACCATAAAGTTGAATAAATAACGAGGACTATCGCGTACTTTTCGCGGATATACGCGGTCTAAGTTGAATCTTATTTGGTTAACAATAGAGACGTGTCGCGGACAAAAAGTCCTCCGTTATCAGTCGTCTGCGCTAGCTCTTACACACAAAAACAACAGTCAAAACATAAACAGTTTCTGCACTCGGCCGATACGACGCACTCACACACGCACCGCTCGCTGTCACTACGCGGCCGGCCTCGATCTCACTGGTTTTCACTGGTAAAACAGTTCTGAGGGTCTAGTGCGAGTTAGCAAATGTCAAAACGTAAACTTTTTACAGATAGTCTTAATACAATAGGAATATGGTTGAAATTAGACTCTGTTCGCAAACAACGACGTAAGCGAGTAAGGTAAGACAACTCACACTAAGCACTCTGGACCTCTATTTTTGAATCACTCGTCGGGTGAGTGGCGAGGCGAACGAGGAGGCGATCACGCGTAGGATTCTACTGATTTTCGTGCAACGTTTGAGTTTATGTATTCCGTAATAGCGTCTTTGCACGTATAAACATAGCTTCGCTTTTCGCCTGTAGTACCGCCTTCCAACACAAGCGCGCGACGGGCAAAGCGAAAAGCTTGCTATGCTATGCTTCAAGGTCGCTAATCGCCTGATCGCCTTTTCGTTCGCCTCGCCACTGGCGCGACGAGTGATTCAAAAATAGTGGTCCAGAGCGCGCGTGTAGCGGCGCGTAATGTGTGAGTGCGTCATTTCGGCAGTGCAAAGACTGTTGGACTGTGCAAAAACACACACATAAAGCAAATGATAAACATTAAAAGTAAAAAACAACAAAATGGTGCAAACAAAAACTCAAAACGCGTGCTTCCAACATGCAGACATGATAACTAACAAAAAATATTAGTAACATTTATTTTATTGCTAAGGTCCATCCGTGACTTAGACGTGTCGTATCTCATAACATGAGTTAAGGCATTATGATGAACGGAATGAGAGATTTATCCACAAGAGTAAGTAGTAAGTGGTCATTGTCACTATAAAAAATTTCGTTAAAATTCATTCAGGCTTTTTGCGTAAACCAAACAAACAAACATAAGTAAGTACAAACAAAAAAATAAGAACAAAACAACTATTATTATTTATTACATTTGTATTATATCCTGCTTACAATAAGAAGGTATTAACTATTTTTTTAAACACGTATTTTAAATTCGTCAAACTGACTATGTTATTACATCCATAAAGGAGTGCAACAGTGACATAAAATAAAATGTGCAAATAGAAAATATTTATAACTCTCTACTATAATAATAATTTAAAATCGCATGTATATTTTCAAAACCATATTTTTTCCGTTAATCAATTAAATTTATTAAACAATTGACTATTCAAACGCGTTTTTTTTTTTTTACTTCTTAGACGTTAACATTTTAGAAAATATAAATATATTAAATTTAGAAGATGAAACTTATGAAATTGATACAATATAAAACATAAAAAATTGTGTTTATGAAATATCGTTCAAAATAACTTAGTATTCAATTTGTATAGGACAAATATTTATCAATATAGATATTTTTTCAGTAGTTTTTCAATAAAGTATTAACTCAACATTAAAGCCTTTCCTTTCCTCAACAAAAGAAATCTATTATGTTTTGAAATATTTATCGTAACACTTTTTTATATATTTTTTTGAAGAATATCTGACTAACAACGTCATGATAGATGATCTCGATTCGGGGTTACCAACCTCGCATTTTTTACGCTCCAAAGAAAGCTTTGGAGACAGTTTTTTGTGCTGGCAACATTGAATGGTGCCCATTACACTCCTAATTTGATGTTTTGACGGTGGTTAGGCACGCTTTAATAGGTTTCTGCCCATTTTTTTCAGTTTTTAGAAATTTACCTTTTTTCGTTTGACACAAAATTAATTAAAAATGAAAGTGGCGGTGAAGGCTGTTTTAGAATATTATGAATTGACCGTTTACTGTCATTCTATTAAATTGATTGATTTAGCTAAAAAAAAATGATTTTGCTTTTTGTACGCATACAATTTTTGACTAACATTAAAGTATTTAAAAAGATACTTTAAAATTAATTCAAACTACTTTAAAATTCACAGAAGTTCAAAGAAAGTCTAAGTAAAAAAAAGTTTTTAAAATAAAAGAAAAACTATTGGAATATCCTCACGTGAGTCCCGTGAGCCGCTCCCGTACTTACTTCGTCCTAAAACAAAAGAAAAAAAATAACAATTAGACACAGAAATCAGACAATAACAACGTCAACTTAAAAATTAAAAAACAAACTGAGAGTATATTATCAAGCTGGAAAAGTTTCCTGAAAAGTGAAAATAGGTCTAGTGAACAACCAACCAGAATTATTTTACTAGAAAGAAAGAAAGAAAGAAAACACATTTATTGACACACACACATACGATACAGAAAATAAGTATAAATATAATAATCACAACAAAATATAACTAAGAAGAATTGTGTGGGGTCAATAAAACCCTATCTCAGCGTTTTTGCCTCTGTGTCATTCACAGGTGGGCCGAATGAACACAGAGGCGCTGTTATTCTGACAGGGTTAGTGAGAAGGGAAGATGACCAGAAAAGAATTAATAAGATATATACAGAAGACGAGAATACTAAAAATACACAATAAAAACTTAAAATACACAAAATGCATGATTAACAGTCTATTAATAAAAAATTAAAAAACGAAGTGCCCCTAGTACGGCTTAACATTGCACTACGAAAACCGCCTCTATAACGAGCGACGTAAGGGCGCTCTCAAGGTCAAAGTGTTAAGCCGTGTCTGCTGTTGACTGTACATCAGAGTCCCTACGCAAATGGCGAAACTTCGACAAAATTTGTTTTCTTAATCTATCGCTCTCGGCTCTGTCTTTTTTTCCTAAAGCAGTCGATAAATAAATAAATAATATTACTTCACAATCGAAGAAAGTTTTTTTTGTTGTTCACGACGGGGAGACTCTTAGCCTTCATCATACCTGATGTTAAGTATTGATTAGGCTGTAGATGGAAGCGAGCCTCTCCCGGAATCCTCAACCACTGAGGGACTGGCTATCTTATCTCTGACTGTCTGAACACAACAATGCTGAAAACATTGATGTTATGGAGTCAGATAGATAAGATGGTGGTAGCTAGCCAGGCGGACTTACAACAAGTCCTACCGCCAACCAGTATTAGGATAACGGATATAAATACAATACATACACACATACATACATACAATTATACATATATAAGTATTTTTATTTAGGAGACCTGAGAGCTGGTGCCTATCTTGCCCAGCGGCTGAGTCTTTACATTCAGCGGGGCAACAGTGCCAGTGTTCTCGGTAATATGCCACGCGGCTGTGAGTTGGACGGCGTATTTTTATTATAGTTTATGATTTTATTATTTAACGGTTTCTTGTTTTTCTACTAATTTGTAAATATTAAGTCTTTTGTTTTTATAAGTATTTTGTGTAGAAATACATTTAAATATATAAACGTCCATGACTCAGGTACAAATGGTCATATTCATCATACAAACATTTGCCCACACCGGGATTCGAACAGAGTTAGCGACACCTAGAAACCGGTGTACGTACCACTCTACCACGGAGGTCTTATCAAAAAAGTTTGTGATCACTTAATGATTTTCATACTTAAAATACCTGTAGAAGGATTAGTATAGTAAATCTTGTTTTGTTTTAATATTTGAGGTATTTAAAATTTTAATTCAAAATTTCATACAATAATGACCAAAATTTGCAACTTTTCTGTTCAAGACTGCACAAAAAGTAAAAACGATCGTTTGACAAAAAATAAAAAAAACTGACGAAATGTTGAACATTCTATCTTTTAAAAGGTACCAAATTAAAAAAATATCGGTCAAGATTTACTAAAATAATCCCTCTACGAAAACAGGTATTTCGTATGAAAATCATTGAGTGATCGTAGACTTTTTTTGATGTGTGTATGTAAGTACAAAAACATAGTGTATAACAAGTGTATAACCTAATAGAAAGTATCAGTCTCAGCCTCAGCTTCTCACAGTATACGCGAGCGGACAGCGTCCACTGACCGTTGATAAATAACCTAAGTGTCCGCTAGCCTTAATATAGAGGTGGCTAATCGAACAGACATACAATATGGGAACCTAATAATATAAATACATAATTTTAAATACGCCCGCGGTCTCTCCCGCGTGAGAATATTCCGTTCCCATGGAAATATCGGGATAAAATGTAGCCTATGTTATAGTTGTGTAGTGTCGGCTTAGAATAGCACTACCCCCTCTAATCCTGATAATCTGAATAATCTGATGGTTGGTGGTAGGACTCATTGTAAGTCCGCGTGGCTAGCTACCACCATCTTATCTAAGTCTGACGCCATAACAACAATGTTTTCAGCATTGTTGTGTTCCGGCAGAGAGATAAGATAGCCAGTTCCTCAGCGGTTGAGGATTCCGGGAGAGGCTCGCTTCCATCTTCAGCCTTATCAATACTTAACATCAGGTATGATGAAGGCTAGGAGTCTCCCTTTCGTTCATAAAAAAAAAAAAACCCGTGGGTGTCGTAAAAGGCTACTAAGGGACTCAGACTTCAGGAGACGGGCAGCAGCGTCTCCTACAAACTTGGCCATGCTGGGATCGCACACCCGCCTGCCAAGCGTGGCGATTATGGCAAACCCCCTGTTTTTGGGGTGGGTGTTATGTGGCTGAGACGACGAGACGACGATGTTATGTTACTCTCCGACCTATCAACTAACTCTATGCCAAAAATCAAGTCGATTGGTTTCTTAGTTAGGGCGTCAAAGAAGGACAAACAAACACACTTTCGCATTTATAAATATTAGTTAGGATTAGAATACTTATGGTAAATTTTAAATAGAAAAATATTGGAAAAAATTAACTCGGTCACAAGTGAATTCTCAGACGGGAATCAAGGATATTCCTAGCATTGATGTAACAACGCTGGCCTACAGCGTATTAAAAATATAAAAGTATTGGAGAATTTCGACGGTGGTTCGCAAGTCTCGGTAGCTCAGCGGTTAGAGCATTGGACCGGATTTCCAAAGGTCGCGGGTTCGATTCCCGTCTGAGAATTCACTTGTGGCCGAGTTAATTTTTTCCAATATTTTTCTATTTAAAATTTACCATAAGTATAAAAATAGCATTGAAAAATGCAAAAATTGCAAAATCATAAAAAAAAAGGATTAGAATACTTCTTGAAATCAGACAACATTGAATGTAAGAGAGGTATAGAAGGTATTTGTAAAGATATGTCCGAATATAAACTCGTATAAAAGAATATACGAGAAGCAGGCTTGCTTCGTCTAATCCGTACCTAGCGTTTTGCCGACACATTTCTTTTGCGAACCGCTAAAGAATGGAATGCATTGCCTGGCGCATGTGTTCCCCGATTCCTACAAACTTGGCCTCTTCAAGGCGAGAGTGAATAGGCATTTCCTGGGCATGCATGCAACACCTTAGACCACATCCTGTTTGTTAAGCACGATGGTGGTCAGATAACAGCCCAGTTTATTACTAAAAAAAAAAAAAAAACAACGCAGAGTAAGAATACTACCCTTTACGGGTGACCTTGAAATCGCGAATAAAAATCAGCTGTATCTTACATTTTAGTATCTCCAAATAACATTTTGTATGCAATAGCAATTTTTTTTACGATTTCAGCTTTGATTCCTTACAAAAAAAAATTTCGTTTTGATGTGTCCTACAAATGCTTTTAAATTTTTGCGTAATTTCATAAACACGTTGTAAAGATTATATATGAGGGTGCAATTATAGTTTTGTGTGTTTTTTTAAAATAAAAAATACGATTTTTCTATCTTTTCTCTCTGTCCGCCGTTCTTCAATGTCGCGACTGCGTGCGCGAGGCGGTGACGTCACGGACCACCCACAAGTCAGCTAATTAAGACATTATTGTAATTATACCATGTTACTGAATGCCTCTTTATTGGGTCTAGACTTCGGCGGATGTTTGTTTTAAAAATAAAAAAACTGTTTTTTTAACACACACTCTTTTGGTTTCAATAGGTACCTATTTGATTTACGATTGTTTCACAAAGGTATTGAAATTGCACAGTCAGTTTCAATACGCATGTATTTGATTTTCATTTGTTTTGAAAAGGTTGTGAAATGAACGAAACTTTTTCATTTTAAGTTTTGTTTTTAAAAACAGTACTTACTAATATAAAAATTTCGATTGTCTAATTAAGACATTGTAATTATACCATGTTACTGAATGCCTCTTTATTGGGTCTAGACTTCGGCGGATGTTTGTTTTAAAAATAAAAAACTGTTTTTTTTAACGCACACTCATTTGGTTTCAATAGGTACCTATTTGATTTACGATTGTTTCAAAAGGATATTGAAATTGCACAGTCAGTTTCAATACGTATGATGTACTTATGTATATCGTACGATTTTCATTTGTTTTAAAAAGGTTGTGAAATGAACAACCTCTTTTTATTTTTTTGTTTTTAAAAGGTGCATTTCGTATTGAAAATTTCGCTGTTCAAAAAGTTCAAGTTTATAATAATATTTTTTTTATTCACCTTATAAATACTGTTTGAACGATTTTTATTTCTTGGTATGTTTGCAATTAAATTTTTAGTGTTTTTTTTTCTAGTATAATTTGTGAACGTTATCATCATTGTAGGTGTGTTGTTTATTGACGAGAACGTTTATTAACTATTTTTATACTGATACAATTGAAACTTCCGACTTTGCGACTGTGATTTCGACTACAGTTTTAGTAATTTTTCAATCATAATTAGGCGTTTTCCTATTTTAATCGACTCCAAAACGAGGAGGTTTCCTTCTTCGAGTCCAGAACTTGTGAACTTTTGAATAATAAAGCTTCATAAAATACATACATAATATACATATAAACATTCAGACCAAGACAAAAATATATGTTCATGCACACAAATATTTGTCTTGTCCGGGGATCGAACCCGGGACCTCTGGCGCAGAAGGCGGAGTTAGTACCCCGGCGCCAAACAGGTCGTAAAAATTCTGCAATAGAAAGTAGACAAAGTACAATGTCGCCTTTCTTAATCAATAAAGTAATTACTATACTTAACCGATGTTTAATCGATTAAAATAACATTTTATTATCTTATTATCGGACGCTGTAAGCTTCTGTAGCGAATCGTTTTTACTAAAGTCGGTCGCTTTTATGTGTCATAAAACATAAGACCACGAATGGACCTAAATAAACATACCCTTAATTGCTACTTAGAATTTATACTTCCAATTAACAAGATCCATACTGTCAATAAAAAATTAACCTTCAACCAAAGCGGAATAAAATCCAACTTTAATTGGCAACACCACACCAGCTGCTTGAAAAATCTTTAAACGCCACAATCGAAAATGTACTTTCATTATTAAGTCATAAAATTCAATTTCAAGTGTTCGGTTAAACGAGTCCTTTTAAAATAGTTTCGTATCCAAGCTAAATTAGTTCATAATTCGATTTTGTGAAGTTTCAAATCGTTCGAGGTTGCATTACTTTTTTGAAAAAAAAAAGTATCTAATTAGAATGTAATACTCTTTTTTAGCCGGATGGAATTAAAAAAGTAACTGTCAATTGTTATAAGGAAGAAGTGATTTTAGTTTTAATTTTTATTAACAAAAGGTTGTTTTTCGTTTGGGCTTTTAGTAGGTTGTTTATCAGTTATAATGGGCAGTTATTGGAGGCAAATGTCTTCATTATTGAACGTCGTTGGTGGTTCAAAACAGGTTTTCGGGTTCCGTATGGTTTAATAAGAGACTTGTAATACGAAATTTTGCATAATTCAACGATAAATGGCCATTTTAATTAGGTTTTTTTAAATTAATTACACTGAATTAAGATTACCATTATATCAAAAAGGTGGTTGTTTAATGGTGAATAAATTCCAAAGTGCTGGTTCCAGTAAGAGCGATGTTATGTGAAAAAAGTTTCGGTTTTCATTAAATGGTCAAGTATTAATCTAATTTTGGAAAACTTCGCGCATAAATTCATGTTTAAATAAAAAAGAGAATAGTTTTACTTTAAATCTTTAATGGCATTAGATACCGATATTTTTAAAAAATATATCAGCATCATTACTATTCTTATGTTTCATGACATCAATTCTCGATATTTGAATATATCTAGAAAGATCTAAAGCTACAACTGAACCTAAAAACTATAAAAAATATCACTAGACACAATAATAAACTAAATTGAATAAACCATAGACATCAGTCACTCTAATCTCTTATCTTGTCTTTGGCTCGGAAGCATATTAATGCAGTATAAATCATTGGATTAAGCACTTCATATTAAATAGTTCCACAGTGTTGTATCAAATGTCAAGTTTGTTCATAGGAATTGTACTTTATCACAAAGACATTAAAGCTTAAAATATGATACAGTAATTTGTCAGTTTTTGACAAGTTAACGTGTCGTTTCTAAGGAGGTTAATATACCAGTCAGCTTAAAACCTTGAGAAATTTGCAAGGTTTTGATTATTTATGTCATTCTAGAAAAAAACATGTCTTAACGTACATCTTAAATTTTGGCAGCTGAAAAGGTGCCGAAACGTCGGGAAAATCATAAAACTCCTAAAAACCAAAAAATACGGACAATTACAACTTAGTTCGTGAAATATAGAGCGTTTGATATCCGTAAAAGTTGTTTTATTTCAATGAACATGTCTTAATTTAGAAAACTTTCTCAGATGGAAATCAAACCAGCAACATGTTTACGCCTCTGTGGTGTAGTTGTAACACTAGAGATGGAGGCCTACTCTCTAAGCCCGTCAACTAAGATACGTGCCCCCGTCCGTAAGTTTCCCGAAACTACGGATGGAGCCTACTCTCTATTGATTTCGGATGTACTAGTTTTGGACAAACGGCAAACAGTGTCAAAACGTATTCTCATTCATTCTTAGTTCGGGTCTCCGAACTAATATGCTGTCCGTAGGTGATACGGAGTAGGAAACGTCCAAACTAAGGCCGAAACTACGGGTTTCGTGCTTAGAGAGTAGACCTCCAGATCCAGACATTTCGAGTCCAGTTCCCATAAATTAGTAATGGAAATAGATTGTTACGCAATGTACATTAATATTTATAACAAAATACCAGTACATATAAAGGAACATCCATTTTCTAGATCTAAGTTGACTTTGCGTAAATGGTTAATACAAAATACTTTTGAACAACCATAAGACATAAAAGTAATGGAAATATTTGTAATTGTTTGTATAATTTTTATTAGTGATTAGTTAAATATTTGTATTTTGACATGCCCGCTAAATGTATGTTTCTCAATTTCACTTTCCATCTATGAAATGTACCACATTTATTACAAATAAATTATTATCTTATCTTATCTACACGTATGGCCGTTTCACAATCGAAGTATACATAAGTTCTGAATAGCTTATCTAGCAGATGATTTGGTATATTTTCATATAAACTGCCAAATTGTCTGCTAGATAAGCTTTCATGATTCAAAAGCGTTCACTTACTTTAGGAGCTTTAGATTCGTCAAAAGTTTCATACTGATAGCACAGATAAAATGAAACGGGCGCAAAAAACTTGCAAAACAGAAGTAATCACCGAATCCGTACTAAAGATGATACCTAATAGATCCATAAAATACCATGACCAAAACTTTATGACATCTTCATACACATAAATATTCGTCTAGTGCAGGATCAACACGCGAAAACTTTCAATGCAGTGGGTGTGGGACTAACACGAAAAACTTTCGAGATATTTGATTTGTTTGTGTTTTTTTTGTTAAGAAATCTTAATACTTTTATTTTTTGTTTTCGTTATTTTTGTGTGTCCGCGTCAACCTCGCATCACTAGGTCCTGTCAGAATACCAGCGTTGCTGTGACACATTTAGTGTCATGGCAACACAAAGCTGAGGCAGGACATAATTTGAACATTGATGTAGTGTTTTGTTTTTTTTTTCAATTTCGTATTCTTGTTATGTTTGTAATTGTGTCTTTGGTCAATAAAATGTCTCTCTCTCTTTCTCTCTCAAATATATTATATAAAAGTATTCGAATCGTCAAAAAATTTATAGGGAAATTTAGTTCCGTTTACGTCCAGTAAAAAAGCTGCTCAAACGTCAGAGGTACATTTGTTGATGATACTTTTTCAAAAGCTTTTCGTTCTAGGTTTACTTAACACAAGAATTTATACCAATGCACCACACAAGTCGTCAAAATACAACCTCAAATCCATCTACGTCCGATGCTAATTTTATTATATCCTAAATACCATAAACAACTTCACTAGACATTAATAGCTTTATTATCTGGCAACACCGTTCGCCATCTTGAAATTTTGACAGTTTTTTCACAGTATTATCTGTGGATTTGGTTTGTCTACGCATAATTATGGTAATAAAGCCAATAACTAGTTGTTGGGTGGTTTTAATTGCTGTATGAATAAATAAATGTCTTTAGTGGATAATATAATATCTTTATTATACGAGTAAGATAATACTGTGGCATATATAAATGTGTTATAACTTTTGAATTTAGCATTTTACAATGCTATTTTTATATGATAAATATTAAACAAGAAAATATACTAGAAAAAAGCAACTAGTCTCATGTCGCCCTGACGGGATTCGAACCCGCATCCTTGGGATTCCGGCCCAATGCACTAACCAATTATGCTACAGAGACCTAAGAGGGCACGTCGATTTTTTCCAGTATTTTTTGGCCAGTGGCCAGCACCGTAGAAAGGCGAATTTCTACGATGCTGGCCACCGTCGTTTCATCAATGAGAGAAATATCCTCGCATTCGAAAGAAACATGTTTGACTACCGATTAATATGAAACAGCCATCTAATTATAACTTTTTAATTTTGCATTTTACAATGCTATATAAATATGATAAATATGATTATCATGATGCGACATGAGACAAGTTGCTTTTTTCTAGTATATTTTCTTGTTTAATATTTATCACATAAAAATATCATTGTAAAATGCAAAATTAAAAAGTTATAAAAATATCGTGTCGTGTTGCACACCCTATCGTCCATTTATAATAGACCCTAAGGCTGATGTATCTAACGGAAACTCGGACCAGTTTCGGTTTCGTCGATACTGTGGCTGTCATACTTATTTATATAAAATTATAAACGGATCCGTTTCTACTACCCTTTTGTCGGAAATTCATATAAACGTTCCCTTTAAATCACCGAGGAGTGAGCGTCCTTTTAGTGTGCCGTTCTGTAACAATAATGTGTCATTTCACAATCCTGTGCATAGAATGTGTCGGGAATACAACACCATAGTTGGTAAACACCCTGTTGTACCTGACATCTACAATTCTACCCTTGGAAATTGGAGCTTATTGGAATATTGGAACCGGAATCCTAATTGAATTTTAGCATTAGAATTTTTTTTTATTTTATTAGATTTATCTTTTTTTATTTTTGGATTTTTTTGTAATGATTTAAAACTTTTAAAATTGAAATTGAATTAATGTAATAATTGTATGATGAATTTTAATGTATATTTGTTTCTAATTCTCGCTGTCTGTTTTTTTATTGATTTTATTATAGTTATTATTCTTCTTTATTGTTATTATTATTAATTATTAATTTATATTGTAGCTTGCGATTTTTGATGTTAAATGCCTGTCATGCTGTGTACACATACTTGTGGAGTTGCAGCCTATCATAAATCTTTATCTGTTTGTACTGGTCTTCATGTATTTGCTGTCACTCTGTTTTGTGTACCTAAATAAATAAATAAATAAAAAAATACAGTATGAAAATATGACAGTAATGACAGCGCGAAACTAGGGGCTAATTGTCTAATTTTAAAATCTATCGCAATCCCTTTCAATTCATCATTTACTTACTTCAGGTTACACTATCACTACTTGGACATTTGATAGGGATTGTGCCCGGGACGCGTTTTGAAAGATATTGAATGAATGAAATTGAACTGTCTAAGAAAAGTGACATACAAAATATCTTTCATATGTATGGAGAAGCGTCAAATGAAGTGTCATTAAAAACATCATTCGTTCCGAAAGGGATTGCGACTATGAGTTACACAATTCCATTAATCACTATCACAATCACAATAACTTTGAAAGGGATTGTGATAGATTTTGAAATTAGATAATTACGGGGCTGGTTGCTAGGTGATTTACTGATCTATAATCAGCCTGCCTGTTCATTAATGGGCTTTTACTATCTGCACTGAACAGCTAGCAATAGGCACATTCTTATTCACTCCAGCATGGAAAACTGCTGTAGTATCAGAAAAAACAACGGGTTGCACTCTGGGAGTGCCGGCAGAAGTGAAAACCGCTTAAACGAAAATAACGATCAAAATCCACTATATCTTGACCACAACTTCATAAAAAGTTTATGAAAACGGAGACCAACTTGATTTGGCAGGTAAATCCATTAAAACTGACCTGGCATCAATATACAAGTAGGTAGTAATGAGAGATCTTTATATAATGATTGTTATTAGCTAATATACGTAGATTTTTCAAGTGTGAGACTTTATATAATTTTAAATAGGTCAACGGTGAATGGGTCACGTGTCCTGACGCGACTTTAACATTTTTTACTATGTGCGTCAACGCCGCTCAAGAAGTTTTCACTTAAAAATAAACTAAATAAGGAAACACTGGGTGCATAGTGGTTTCATCTAGTTAGTAATAACTGATAAGATAACAGATACTGGTGTTTCTTAAAAAAATTATATAAATTTTAATTTAAGCATTCGACAGCCATTTATTCAAAGACAAGGCCAATTATCCCAAATTCTCATCCCCAATTATGGTTCAAAATACATGATTCGTTAACTATAACTACTGAGTTTAACTGCCAAAGGTGGAACGCGTGAAGCTATGACAAAAATGTAACGGTTACTGATAAATAGCAGCTGATGGGCTTTTGTTAACTCTGTCAAAATTAACTTGGATTATAACCGTATGATCATAAAAACGCTTATTAAGTTTTGAGTTCACCAACTGATTAACGCTAAAAAAACAGGTAAACATATAAAATCAGTGAAGAAAGTAAATCAGAAAAAATGTCGCCTTGAAGGGATTCGAACCTGCATCCCTGGTAGTACCTTTTTGTAGTATATTTTCTTGTTTAATACTTATCACATAAAAATAGCATTGTTACATGCAAATAAAAAAGTTATAATTATAAGAGTGCCCTCTAAATCTTTAAGAAATAACTCAATTTTGCTCCTACCACCAGCTCACACGAATTACAGGTAAAATGAATATATTTGGCGTGCTAGCGATAACTTTAACCACTTAAGTAGCTTACACAACTTTGATTTATTCAACACTAGTGTCACTTCAGCGAGGAATGCGTTGAGCAGACGGTTTTTTGACCCATAGTTTTAAGTTATATAGTTCTAAATAGATTATACAGATCGTTGTTGGTAATACTTGTAGTTCGATGCACAGCTTGTGGGATTATGTTAACTTTAATTTTTTTTTATATATTCTTCATTCATACATTTATGTTCTTGTTAATAGAGGTTTCAGTATTTTAAATAGCTGTTAATAGCGAGGACCTGTAATTGGCTATCTGTTTCCTACTGTACTAAATATTGTAATTATAACACGCTGCTGGTCTTCCATAAATAAAAATAAATAAATAAATAAAAGATGTTCATACATTTTACTTTCAAGATGCACCATTGATGATCTACCAACTTTGCAAGGCATTTATGGCGTGAAGTATGTATTACGTATATTTTGTTATACACAATCAAACCAGGTAAACATTTGAAATGTTTAGTTTCAGGTCCTGAAAGTTCAGCAAATAGTCGCAATTTGCCATCGATAGTCTGGTACATTCGTCGCCTGTACTATAGTTGTCTGGTAGCAGTATCGGCGCCGGCGCCTGCGTCGAAAAATAACAATGGATTATTATAAGGAACTAGAGGCCGGGCGCGGTTTCACCCGCGTGGTTCCCGTTCCCGTTAGAATTTTGGGATCATTTATAGCCTATGCTACTACTTGGGGTCTATGGATTCTCTATACCAAATTTCGTCAAAATCGGTCCAGTAGTTTTTGAGTTTATTCGTTACATACAAAAATACAAATCTTTCCTCTTTATAATATTAGTATAGATTTAAAACGTGAGTGTAGGATAGAGAGAGGTATGGATATTGTTTGCCATGTGTAGTTTGTTACAAAAAATATGTGAAAATATGAAACTAGGTCTTCAGGACCTGATTTCTGACATTCAGTTCGTTCTGAAGTTCAGTAAGTAGTCGCAATTTGCCATCGATAGTGTGGTACATTCGTCGCCCCGGTACTATATTTGTCCGTACTAGTATCGGCGCCTGCGTCCAAATGCCGGGTGGTCGCCCACCCAAAGAGCGGGAGGTGTGGAGTCGAAGTGGGCTTTAAAATATTGGGGATATTATAACAAATATTTTTCCAACCTCGGAAAACCCAAAAATCCATAAATACGCAAAATCTAAAGTGTTGATAAATAGCGTAAATATTTCATTTAAAAAAAATATGAAGTCATTATTTTTATTGTGAAAAAATATATATTTACATGGCATGTTAGTTTGTATAAACTAAGAAATATTTTTTAAGTTAAATTAATTTATGTTTAATTTTAAATGCTTATTCTAAATTATCGTTGGGTTAAATATTTTAATTTTGCGTAATTTACTTTTTTATTTTCGTGACGACAATTATTGTCGTCACGAAAATAAAAAAGTAAATTACGCAAAATTAAAATATAAACTTATACGTGCTATACACTAAACGCGTTAATATAATTATATTGTAAATTAATACAAATAAACACGCACACAATGAAAACTAAAAAGTTTTAAAAGCAACTATTCAAACATACATGATACGCGCGAAAACATAACCCTTTTTTTCGCGCGTATCATGTATGTTTGTGTTTCTTTGTTTATATGTATTAATGTATATTTATATTTGATCTTGTTTCCATCTTTTCAGTTGACTTGTCTTTTAAAGCAGGCGGGTTTTATAATTTTTTTGAAGTGAAAACTTCTTTAGCGGCGTTGAGCACTTTTTCTGTAATGGGTATAAAATCTTAAACTCGCGTCAGGACACGTGACCTGATCGAAAAAGCGTAGGACGGATGGAGAGTAGACAGCTATCCCCTCTCTACGGCGCGGCGAAAATGTATGCCTGGGCCTACTGTTTCGTTTAGGCGGCGCAGGGCGCTTGCGCGAATGTTCGTCTATGTTACAGCGTGCCACGCGCAATGGATGAAAGTTGATTTTTCGGAGAGATAAACTTTTTAATGTAAAATAATTGTAATAGTTTTAAAGTGTTAAATTTTTAATGTAATATAAATTGTCATGTTTGTGTACGATAGCGCAATAAATGAATATTGTATTCTACCACATAAATGATAGTACTTTTATACTGATAAAGCAATTGGTGCAAAATTATTCCCTAACCATTCCAAAATATCAAACATGCTCAACGTTAATAATCAAGTTTTCACTTCTGCCGGCACTCCCGGAGTGCAATCCGTCTTTTTTTCTCTATAAATTTGCATAGTTGCTTCAAAACTATTTAGTTTTCATTTTGTGCATGTTTATTCGTATTTCGCAACATCGCAACATCGCAACTAATAGTTTAATTACTAATTAAACACAAAATTAATTTATTAATTTTGCATACTTACTAACTTAGTATTACATAATTTATAAAAAAAACACGATTTTTTGTATTTTGAAACCACTGCAAAGTATTTTAATCAACTAGCAAAATTGTCGTAGTTCGTAGTCTCATCGTAGTAGCGAAAAGACTACGTTTTTATTTGAGCAAAAACAAATTTTCATAGGAAAAAAATATGAGCAAGTTGCATTTCTACGTATTTTTGTCCTTCTCTCGCATGCTCATGTCACCAAAACATTTTCAAGCTCGACTTACGTTGAAGCCACAAGTCCCAACTATCTCTGCTCTAATAAGTACTTTATCTCAATAAATTAGAGTCCAAATTTGCATATTACAAATGTCATTTTTGTTTTAACTACAAAAGACAGGATAAAGTTGACCTTAAATTTATTACAGTAAGACGCATTTTGTTTTGTAGCTTAGTAGAAAGGATTAAGTTTGGAATTCAATAAAGGTATTGTCATGTGTTGCGTATAGGTCTTATGACGATGTAGTTAGGTTCAAAATGGGTTGTTTTTGTAATATTCTATTTGAAGACACGGTTGTGTCGAGTAATTGAGACGTCTTCCGTTTAAATTCATCTTTTTGTGTGTAGATGTGTTTAGTACTTAATGAGTATTTTTGCCGGAGACAGTTTTTTTTTTCATTGACTATCAGATTAGGTTTTGTATTGTCTACTGCTGAGGTTAGTAAGATCCAATCCAACTACTACTCGTTCTTCTTCTTCTTATCGAGTGAGGATTAGTGGCCACTTCTGGTGTCAGAGTTTATCAACCCGCCTATAATGCCTCTGACTTGGCTTAACGACTGTAATCAAATGACAACAACCGGGACCGACGGTTTTACGTGCCCCGAAGCATAGCACGCACTCAGTTATAATGCCACTTTACGGTCACCCATCCGACACCTGACCGGGCCGAACTTTGCTTAACAAACAAGATCGAATACGATCAGTCTGTCAAGCGCGACCATGAGCGCTTCATATTTATTAATAATAGTTTGCATGTTTGTTACTCAATTACGCAAAAATGGCTCAACGGATTCGGATGAAGTTTGGCATACATTAAGTACTTTTCTTACCCCCATATTCTAAGTCGTTCCTCCAAAACTTTTTACACTCCACTCCACCTCGTCGTGGGTAAAAATGGTAGTGTGCGCTAGGCCTAACACGGAGTGGCTACGTACTCTTTGGCTCCTCCGGGTCCTTACGGAGTTATGACTTAGAATAACGATTTCGAGGAGTATTTTGAAGAGGTTTCGTTAAGTCGAGGACGAGTAAGTTTTGGAGGAACGACTTAGTATATGGGTGTTAGACTGACTTTTAAGGTACACTTTGAGACATTGGGAATCGCGAATCTTTGACAATTTTACGATTACTTAATTAACTTGAGCAAACCCACCAATCCGCGTTGGGTCCGCATTTTGGGTCCCCGCTATCCTTATCAATGTAATAGCTTCCGCCCGCGGTTTCACCCACGTGGTTTCTGTTCCCGTGGGAATATCGAGATAAAAAGTAGCGTATGTTACTCTCCGACCTTTTAACTAACTCTATGCCAAAAATCATTTCGATTAGTTGCTTAGTTAGGGTGTGAAGGTAGGACAAACAAACACACTTTCGAATCCCGTCAGAGCGACATGAGACAAGTTGCTTTTTTGTAGTATATTTTCTTGTAATATTTATCAAATAAAAATAGCATTGTAAAATACAAAATTAAAAAGTTATAACACTTACATATTTATAATACTGTTTTTTTTTATCATGACGGGGAGACTCTTAGCCTTCACCATACCTGATGTTAGGTATTGATAAGGCTGAAGATGGAAGTTAGGATTATTTAGTTGATTAGGAAGTTAGGATAACGATAACGAGGGTTTGTACCCCAGCAGTGGTGACAATAAAAATGGCTGATGATGGTGATAAGATCGGGACAATAACAACTACCGAGGATGATGGATGAGACCATATAAGGTCTCTCAAAGACAGACCTGTTGCGTGTTTTTAACGACTGCAAATTTTAATACAGTCGGGTTCAGCGGTTTTAAGTTCCTTCCGATACATGGAGAAGCTCCATAAACTTAATAAATTTTTCGTCACAGTCAAAGTTGACCACCCTCTGCAACCGCAGACTGAGCAAGAACAACTGAGCCACCTCAGTCAAAACATAGCTGTCGTCTCAGCCACATAACACCCTCTGCTGGGTATAGGCCTCCCCCAAAGGGAGGGTTTGCCATAATCGCCAAGATTTGCTGGCGGGTATCGCAGTATGGGCAAGTTGTAGGATACGCTGCTGCCCGTCTCCTGAAGGCTGAGTCTCTTAGTCGCCTTTTACGACACCCACGGGATGAAGGGGGTAGTGCTATTCTAAGCCAAACATAGCTGATGATAACGATATTAATTCGTCATTTGCTAGCATGACACCGCGTGTCCAGCAGAGAACAATGGAATGACTATTGTATCCAGGACCCGAGAGCTTGAAATACAAGAAATACTAAGACGCAGTTTTCTTTCACGAAATAAACCCTAAAATCCAAACCCGATAATTCACCAAAATAACCTTCTGACTATACTACACATACGAACCGATGACTAACATATAAAACACGTTTATTGGTTTATAATGGACACGAATTTGCCTCACCGGTAGTTAAAATGTGATGATTCAATTTGAGATTGTAAAAAAAACTGCAATTTTAACCGTATGATAAATTACATATAAAAAATAGGTAAGCTACATACTAATAATAGAGTTACAGAGTTACATCATTTGGGTGTCGAAATTATAATAAATAATTGCATACAACACACCAAATTATCTAGCCCACGTTAAGTTTCATGAAGAGCTTGTGTTATGGATACTAGATAACGGATAAACATACTTATATACTTTTTTTTGTAAATACATACATAATATACATATTAAACACCCCGACCAAGAGAAATAGACACGTTCATGCACATTAATATTTGTCTTGTCCGGGGATCAAACCCGGGACCTCTGGCGCAGAAGGCGGACTTAGTACCCCTGCGCCAAACAGGTCGTCGAAATTATGTCATTTTCGCTGTGTCCCGACCACTGCTACTAAGCAATCCTTCGAGCGATGTCGGTTACTTTAGTTTACCTACGGATCTCCTCATTACTGATTCGATCACGTAGGGAATACGCCGAGCATAGCTATCTCCATTGCATGCTGGGCTACCCAATACTCAAATCTTCTAATGAGACCCGTTGTTAGTGACCAGACTAAATATACGTAATATGACGTAAATGTAAAAATAAAGCAATTTTAATTGTCACCGTCATCAGCCATTTAATTTTTCCTTTTTTTATGATCTACGGGGAGACTCTTATCCCATTGCTGGGGTACTGGCCTTCCTTATGGATGGACGTGAAGAACGGGCCATGAACGGGCCACCACACGAGACCAATGAGGTTTGGTGGATTTTAAGTCTAAAGTGCCGACTGCCAAAAAAGGTTTGAACCATGGAGGAGCTCAAGATAAATAGCTTCGTTGCTTCAGGATCATCAGGCCATTTCTTTAGCATTTCTTGTGTTCACTTTTCGATGACAAAAAACTTACATATCCAAAATTACAAATAAAATTTGCCATGTAATAAAACTAACCAATCACTTATACTTAAAACAAAGAACATACACATTCCCAAAAACAAGAAAAAAACTCCCGTCACGTGTCAAACTAACGATATTCAAAAAAGACCATAATATTAAGATTGTTTTTGGTCACTTTGACTCTACTTTATCATAGACAAGAGTGCTCTAATAAAACAAAACCAACCAAAAAGTTTTTAATCCGTTCAAAATCCTCTTTTGCTACTAAGCGCTGCGCATGAGTCACTAATGCCACCCAACTTGAAGGAATGCCGTTGTCTCTTTCACTCGTATAGCGGTGTCTCTTTCCGCTGCTTTTTTACTTCCATTGAAGAGTTTGCTGTCAAAATAAGGATTATAAGAGTTTGGATCGGGTTATGCAATAAGGATTTGTGATATTTTTTGGCTCTGAAAGGTCAAGTAGGTGTAAGCTATAGAGACACGTTATTAAGTCTTAAGTATGAATAGCATATGTCATCAATAAAGTCAATTCAATGATAATTATATTTCCGACTGATCAATTAAAACTAATCTAATTAAAATATAAAAAATAAGGATTAAACATAACCCTACTAACTAATACTAATGTTACTCTTTCACACAAAAACTACTGAATTGGATGAAATTTGGCACAGAGGTAGCTGGATTAAAACTAGGTACCCTGGATTAAAATATAGGGTACTTATCCCGATATTCCAACGGGAACGAAAAGCACGCAGGTGAAACCGCGGGCGACAGCTAGTTGATTGTAATGCCGTTAGAAAAGATCATCGTCAACATCTTATTTAATGATTTATTTGTAGTAGTTATGCGCAGTACCTACGTCCCTCTATTCTCCACTGTCACCTGCCACTCGGCATCTCCTCTCCACCCCCACAACATTACAAACACAAAATAATTATGTCAAAAGTTTTTCTTTTCTTATTATGCATATATCCTACTTATATTGTAAATGCGCAAGTAAGTATGTCAGTTTGTTTGATTTTTTTTTAAATGAAGTACGGGGAGACTCATAGCCTTCATCATACCTGATGTTAAGTATTGATAAAGCTGAAGATAGAAGCGAGCCTCTCTCGGAATCCCCAATCTATGAGGAACTGGCTATCTTATCTTTAACTGCCGGAACACAACAATGCTGAAAACATTGTTGTTATGGCGTCAGACTTAGATTAGATGGTGGTAGCTAGCCAGGCGGACTTACAACAAGTCCTACCACCAACAAAACCGAATACAATATTTACCCCCATTGGCAATCGAACCCGGGACCCCTAGGTCTGATACCGGTGGTTGTACCACTAGACCACAGAGGCAGTTGTTTATTATATATAGTCTCTAATTAGACCTTATTTTGGTTAATTTATTTGTATCTGCAAAATGTTTAACTTCGAGGTGGGCTTATAATATAACTGCGACAGTCTTTGACTACTGTAGTTATTAACGTTAATTTTGCTTTTGTACCATTGTACCAGGCTTTAGATACAAATATAGGATTTATATTTTTTTTATTGTGTCTGTTTCACGCAAGAGCTACTGAACGGATTGGGATAAAATTTAGTATGAAGGGACTTCAAGTAGTGGATTAACACATAGGCTACTTTTATCCCGATACTCTCACGGGAACGGGAACCACGCGAGGGAAACCGCGGGCGGCAGTTAGTACATTATAAACGTTCAGTTTGACATATTATAAGATACAGCAGCATAAGTCTTAATTTTTCCGACCGATTTTTCTGACCAAATTCTGGGCCGAAACAGTACATTATGTCGTCGAAACGTTGAGATTTTTTTCCAACCAATGAATATTTATGTACTAAAACTCATTTCAGTCCTATTGGAAGTTCCAGAGCTATGTTAGTATAGGTTAATACAAAAAAACTGAAATGCATGTAGGTAGGTAGATACCTCAAGTATCAATGATACCCGTTACCCGACATAATCTGAATACCCAAACATGTTGCATAGAGCGGTCCATTGTGGCATTTACAAAAAAACCAGCCGATGTGAGTGATGACTTAATTTTAGGACCACCGCGCTCTGGTAACCGGACACTATACACCCGCACGCGACAGTGGAACGAGACGGATAGGATCCTTTGTTTTTAACTAAGAACGCTATTCATAGCAATTTGTTATCGTTATTGAAGTCTGGTGTCCAGAGAACCTCTGAGAGTTTTTTTTTATTTATATTTTTTTTATTATTAGATAGGTAAAGCGCTTGACCGCTATCTTGCCTGATGGAAAGCGAAGATGCGATCTAGGATGTAACGCGCTTGCCTAGAAGATACCTATTCACTCGTGCCTTGAAGACCCCCAAATTGTAAGTGTCAGGAAACACAGACTGAGGCAAGGAGTTCCACTCTTTAGCGGTGCGGATGATGAATGTCGAGTCAAAACGCTTAGTGCGACACTTGGGTATATCAACCATATAATTGTGGCGCCTATTTGTACGTCTGGTTGTCCGACGTAGTTGTAAGTATATGCAGTTTAATTTTTATTACAGAAAATGCAAAATTTAAGTGACACCTATTTCATCTTCGCCGAACAAATATTTCACAATTTTGACAAGTATTAATATTTCAAACTTAAAACAACTGTAATATTTTTTTAATCGAATCTGAAGAACCAACTTACTCTATAATAAATCTTGAATCTAACAAGAGCGGGAGTACCCTTTACTTCGTACAGTATGCCCGCAACCTAATAAAATAATAAAAAAATACGTTACGTTAATGAAAAATATATATTTCTTTATTACGTTCCCTCTATCCTTTGTGTCGTGCGTCTGTACCGTCCTGATATTCGACCCAGTGATATATGGGGTCCTCTAACTGTCACGATATCTATAGATATGACGGTGTTTTACGCTTTTTTTTAACAAACTAATGCGACAAATGATTCGAGTAAGTGACAAATTAAAAAGTTCAAATTTCATAGGTTTTTATAAGATTTTTAAGGTTTAAAATATTAAAGTGAAAGTGGTCATGGGTTCGATTCCTATCTGAGAATTCACTTGTGGCCGAGTAAATTTTTTCCAATATTTTTCTATTTAAAATTTATCATAAGTGGAAACTACTTTGGAGCTAGACACTTTTGTTGGTTTTAGAATAAAGTGACTTCATTTTCTTTAATGACTACAGGGAATAGCCGTAATCATATAGCGTTGAAGCTGATAGGCACTTCTCCCGGAATGTTCGGAGAGTGTGCTATTGAGCTGCTTGAGCTCATCGAGCCAGCTCCTTTTTACCACCGGGTGTCCAGACGTACTGTAGGCTATCACCCCTACCCGATTGATATTCCCCGTCTGCGTACAAAGCGCTTTTCGTCGTCCTGTAATACACGCACAGCCAGGGAGTGGAATTCCCTGCCTGCGTCTGTATTCCTGGTAGCCCTGGTATATTTAACGCTCGAGTGAATAGGCTTTTCCTAGGCAAGCTCGCTCCATCTTCGGCCTATTTTTAATATTGGATCCAGAATGGGACTCCCAAGCCAAGAGAAGCCTATATAATATAAAAAAAGTCCTCAACCACTAAGGAACTGGCTATCTTATCTTTTAACTCCAGATAAAAGTATTTTTTTAATTCATATTAACTTAGAATACTTTATCGGCCAATATTTTATCCTACCACTCATTCAAGACTTCAGTTCCTTAAAAGTTTCTATCGATGAGGATCATGCCGCCAAATGATATCAATAATATTTGCCCTATAAAAAACCCAAACAAAACTATTAACCCTATCCTATCGCGCTACGCAACTCAGTCTCGAGTTTGACAGTAATTTGACAGCTGTCAAAACAGCATTTAGGCCGTGACGGATGAGGGCGATAGCATGGCCGCTCTATAGTGGCTATCTGTAGTACTTGGAATTCGTGGTGATTGTATTTTTGGCATAATTTTATTTGGTTTTATGTATCAAATGTTGCTTTTACAAAGTGGTTTCATATTGCAACGATATTAATTTTCTTAAAACAGTTAACTTATTTATTACTTTTATACTTAAAATATTTGTGTGATTTGCAGTGTTTTATAACGTTATCCACAAATAATTAAAGATATGGCTATTAGAATAAAATTTCACTGAAACCTGATTTGTTTGGGGTTGTATACTACACAATAGTAATTTTATCTTATTCTTAATTATAGGCTATCGTCGTCGTCGTCTCAGCCACATCACACCCACTGCTGGGTATAGGCCTCCCCCAAAAGAGGGGGGGGGGAGGGGGGGTTGCCATAATCGCCACGCTTGGCAGGCAGGTTGGCGTTCGCAGTATGGCCAAGTTTGCAGGAGACGCTGCTGCTCATTTCCTGAAGGCTGAGTCCCTTAGTCGCCTTTTACGACACCCACGGGATGAGAGGAGGTAGTGCTATTCTAAGCCGACACTACACAGCTAATTATTTTTATTATAGGCTATGAATTCATCTATTTAGCACATATATACAAATACTTTTCAAGTAATTGATTCTTGGCACATTTTTTTTAATGCTAAGTATCAGTTTGCACTTTTTTATCTGCATTCAAAAAGTATCATAACTTTTTAACTGTACATTTTTTCTTCTTTTACTCGCAAGGAGGTCTATTCTTTCCTCGTTCAATCCGTTTATTTAAAGGCCCACACACACGTGCAGAGATTTGTATTTAATTTGATGACAGCTTCTGCTGCATCGATTATCCTGCTGCTCGACAGATGAGTTTTAACGCCACATTCACTCTTTATCGCTTGCATAGTTAACTGCAATATGCAGTTGACTGGATTCAATTTTAAATTAAAACTTTTTTGTTATGAACATAGTGAAGTGAGCAAGAGAAATTGAATGATAGGTAATTTTAAATAGTAGTTAGTGGTAGTAGAACCTTAAGATTTTGCACAATACTTTATTTTATTATTCAAGGAGAAGCAACAAGAAAGGTTTTAAGAAAATACTCGAATGGTGTGAAGTGAAACACCTAAAATGTAACTTCGAAACTATTACACTGGAAAGAAAAGCACGCATGGAAATTCAAAGGCGGCTTTAAATCACAAATAAATCATCGTTTTGATTGAAATACTTGTAACGGTTTGTAGGTCTAATATACGTCTCACCATAATATAATGTCATGTAAGTCTTCTTAATATACGTCACACTGTAAAATAACCCTAACAATCTGTTATGGTTCTACCAGTCATGCCATTGATTAAAACTTTGATAATCCCAAAACTTGATTATCAAAGTTACCCTACTGTCCATATCTCACCCAACGATGATTTGTCTTAAATATACGACAAAACAAAAGTGTATCGTTGTAATGTGTCGCATAAATATGTCGACGGAGCATTAGAGAGCGCGATCGCCGCTTAAACGCCACCAAAATAGCGGGAAAGCATGGCTGCCTAATTAGACCACGTGACTAATTGTCAAAAATAAATGACAGATCAAATTTACTATGCTTGAGTTTTTCAAGCGAATAAATAATATGAGGATTGTGAAGGTTTTGTAACGATTTCTAAAGTTATTAGCCGTTTTGAAATGAGCCAAGGTTTGGGAAATAGAGTTAACAGTATGTTTTCTATTATTCTTATTTATGAAAACACTAGTTTTTTTTATGAAGTACGGGGAGACTTTTAGCCTTCATCATACCTGATGTTAAGTATTGATAAGGCTGAAGATGGAAGCGAGCCTCTCCCGGAATCCCCAATCACTGAGGAACTGGCTATCTTATCTTTAACTGCCGGAACACAACAATGCTGAAAACATTATTGTTATGGCGTCAGACTTAGATAAGATGGTGCTAGCTAGCCAGGCAGACTTACAACGAGTCCTACCACCAACCAAAAGCTTCCGCCAGCGGTTTCACCCGCATGGCTCCCGTTCCCGTGGGAATATCGGAAAAAAGTATGTTACAGTCCGTCCTTTCAACTAACTGTATGCCAAAAATCAAGTCAATTAGTTGCTTAGTTAGGCAGTCAAGAAAGGACAATCAAATACACCTACGCATTTATAATCTTAGTTAGTTTTGAAGAACGAACAGACAAATAATCAAATCAAATCAAATCAAATCAATATCATTTATTCAGTCTAGGCTGTTACAAGCACTTATGAACGTCAAAGAAGCTACGCCATCGGTTCACAAACCCTACGGCGGGAGACCGCGTAACGAGAAGAACCGGCAAGAAACTCGTCAAGGGCTATTTTTTTCTCCCTGTTTTATTTCATACAGAGTCGTCAAATTGAAAAGTGAGCTTAACATATCAGTAAGGTCAATTTCCATCACAAAAGAAAATACTAATTATAATATTACATTTTATGGTTATCCTAACCGTTAACAATTTTCAACTCGTAAGGAAGGACTTACATTTAACATTTCTCGCATTACAAGGTTACTGTAGGTACTGCAAGTTGTGACGTACATACAGGTCGATAGCAATTTATTTTAGATGAAAATATTTAATCTCTAAGCACAACGTTAAGACAAGCAGACTGAAGTAGACCCATTTCCGCTGGCGGCACCCGTTCACGAGCATGACGCATGAACCAGCCATCGCTTCGCTCAACCATATTTTAGGGAATCATCAGCTATAGCTTTGGTGACAGTCTAAAATAAATGCATTTTTTTTTTCATTATATACCTAGGTATTAACACGAAAAATACACGAAGAGATTCACCAGTATTTTATGTTGCCACGCTCAAACTTAAGCGATAAAAACAAATAATGTTTCTTTGAAATTTTTTAAGGATATTTCTTCAAAAGTCATTGTCAATTACTGTCAACCCTAAAGCGTGTGAATCGAGAGCACACTTCGACAACAGGCTTTGGCGCCAAATTTGCTGTCACCGTGACAGTTATGATTTACGCACCAAAAGCAGAAAATAAACACACCGCCATTAAGAATGGAAGACTAAAAAATGTATTGAATTAATAAAATTTAACACGGCAGGCCACACAGCGCGATGCGTTCGGATTGAGTGAATGTGTCTTCGTATTTGTTTTATCTGTGGCGTGTTTTTTTGGTTATTTTTTTATTTTCAGTCGAGTCTCATTGATGGTTCTCTAGAGGTTTATTAATAAAACTTCTTGGTGGAGATTGCGCGATTTTTATGGCAATTTTATTAGGATTACGCTTAATTGCCTACAAACAAAAAAATTGGTAGAAAGAAAACAATGACAACACAGGAGAGTGCCATTATTGTTAATAAGAAACTTCTTCCAGGCATCTTTGGTGAATAAATAAATAAATATTTCCATACAATCACACCAATTATCTAACCCACGTTAAGTATCATGAAGAACTTGTGTTATGGATACTAGATAACGGATAAACATACTTATATATATATATATATATATATATATATATATATATATATATATATATATATAAATATATATATATAGATATATATTTTTGAAAATACATACATAATATACATATTAAACATCCAGACCATAAATAGACATGTTCATGGATATATCATGTAGATATTTGGCTTCGTTTATGTTTTATCATATATTTACAGCACAATATTCCGCAAATATTATTGAAGTTTTTTTTATCAAAATTGACCAAAACACATCTACAGTTACTAGCAACTTGACACACGCTGCATATATTAATTCGAAAGTCTAATCTAAGATTTTTTGTGACATTTATAAGCTTCGATAAGTGACGGATAAAAGTTAATGGCATAATTAATATACGTCTTCCTGATATAAATCACTGTGAAGAAGCTACTTTTTGTCCGTATCTTGTTATCTAAAAGGTTCCAATGAGCTTTTTATCTACCTATCAATTTGTTATTGTTTCTAAATAAAAAAGAAATGGCTAGTGTGATCTCGAGAGTTTGAAAGCTTTTTCTATTATTTATAGATTTTGAAATTTATACATCGCTGTTGTTAAATATATTTTATGAATGAAAATGATTAAATCTGTTAAAATTATTTTGATTCTTACAGAACAGTTACGTTAAAACGTTAAGGTATACTTTACATTACATATAGTACATACATTTACTTTTGAATGATACATCTTTTCATTTATTACATTATTAACAAGCTATGATCTAACTAATAGTAACTTAGATGTTTTGTACATATTCCTTCTCAGAAACAGTACCTACAAATCTTTTATTTATAACGTAAGCTAGTGGGTCCAGTGCAGTGACTGGCCATACGGACGGCACTACTGCGGCCTCAAGGGCGGCAGGCGAGTGAAACAACTGGTATAGTATTGTGTGTGGACAGCACGGGGTCCAGCCGACCTACCGTCATCTATTAGAAACCATTCTGTCTTAAGAACGTTTTGTTTTTGTTGAAGTTGGGCGATAATTGAGCGAAAACGTCACAAAACTTTCGTCAAAAAACAAGCTTACTCGTACCACGAAATAGCATGATAAGAATGAAACAATACTGCGCTAAAGGATGGCGGTAGGCCCCCAGTGTAGTGACAGGCGGCACTACCGCGGCCTCAGGGGTACACGGCCACTGGTGTCACATTCGTGTCACGCAATGTGTGTCGAAGGCGCGAGGTCCAGTGCAGTGACTGGGCATACTGTATTTGTAGTATTTAAATCAATGAGGGATAAAAATCATCCAATGATCAGTGCTACTTGTATTACAAGCCTCCATAACATGAGAATGTATAATAAAGAATGTCATTCTTTACAACTCTTAAAGGCAAAATATGTATGATGCAGTATTTTTCACATGTAGCCGGGCGTTAAAATTTGTTTCTGCCCACGCATGCGCGATGGCTCTATAGACCGCACACGTCGGTCGACTCGATATAGATGTCAATTGCTATTAAAAATCGAGAAGTAAAGTACAGGATGTTGGGATTTTAAATATATTAATGTATAAAATATTAGTTTGTAAGAGTAGTATTGTTGAAACGAGATTTTTTATTGTGAGTTTAATCAATGTTGATGTCTTAAAATAACCAATTCTGTAGGTGTACGACTGTCTTGCTGCCACTTAATTGAATTATAAATATTTAAAAAAAAATCCTTTTAAGTCAACTTCTGCTAGTATACGAAAGTTCATAATATAGTAATGCGAATTTAAACATTTAATTTGTTGTTAATTTTGCCAATAAATAAATAAAAAAAATGCCTAAAATGGCGGAGCAGACACAAAATTTTCATCATTTTCATATTAAAATTTGTCCTACCCTATCATTCACAACCGTTTGACAACGCATTTCGAATTCTGTGCTTTGTGTTATGGGGATCGAACCCGCAACCTCTGCCAGTACAGACGACCACTAGCCACTGCGCCACCGTTTAGTTTCAATCAAATACTTATGCAATATAACCGCCTCTGTGGTCTAGTGGTACAACCACCGGTATCATACCCAGGGGTCCCGGGTTCGATTCCTAGCGGGGGTACATCTTGTATTCGGTTTGATTGGTGGTAGGACTTGTTGTAAGTCCGCCTGGCTATCTACCACCATCTTATCAAAATCTGACGCCATAACAACAATGTTTTCAGCATTGTTGTGTTCCGGCAGTTAGAGATAAGATAGCTGGTTCCTCAGTGATTGAGTATTCCGGGAGAGGCTCGCTTCCATCTTCAGCCTTATCAATACTTAACATCAGATATGATGAAGGCTAAGGAGTCTCCCCGTCAGTCATAAAAAAAATAGAACATTAACAGATATTTCATTTAAATAATAAATTATTTCTTAAACCTTAGTACTTTCCGAGAAAACGTTTCGCAAAAAAAAGCCGGCCTAAGAGTCTCCCCGTCGGTCATAAAAATATATATAAATCCCACAAAAGTAAGTAAACCGAAACACCCTTGTTGCTCATAAAATAAGAGATATATATCCCACGCAAAACATTAACCTTCTCAATATAAACTCGCGAGCAAACCCGAAGTATATCCTTACACGTATAATGACAGCATAAAACACTATTGATCACCAATATACAACTTACTTTGTAGTTTAAAATCATGTATAAGTACAATACGAAATAGCTTACAAAGTTAAAGAGGCAAGGGCAGGCCATATCGCTCGCAGAACCGATAACTGCTGGGGAAGAAAGGTTCTCGAGTGGCGACCACGCACTGGGGGCCTACCGCCATCGCTAAGCGCAGTATTGTTTCAATCTTACCATGCCATTTCGTACTACGAGTCTCTAAAAGTAAGCTTGTTTGTTGACGGAAGTTTTGTGACGTCTACGCTCAATCATCGCTTCCAAACTGCGTGTCAAAATGTGACAACTTAAATCAAAACAAAACGTTCTTATGCCATGATGGTTTCTAATCTAATCTTAACTAATATAGGTGATGGTAGGCTCTTTGGACGCAGCAGCGTCGGGAGGCTCGCCACTACTAAGGTGGGGATACAAGAGTATAGATACCCCTTCCAAACCTCCACCGAGCTTACACGCTGGGTGGAGGCACGTTTGATGGAGTGCGTGGCCTATATGTTTGTATAGGCCGTGTACTCCAGGTGGAGTCCAACATTTCGAATCGCCCCTGCACCTGGGGGCGAGGGATGCGTAAAAGCATTTCTACTAGTATAAAAAAAGGAGGCTCTCCACTAGGTGGAAAGATGACCTAATGAAGGCTGCGGGAAGACGGTGGCTGCAAGTAGCTCACAGCCGCTCTTTGTGGCGCTCTAAGGAGGAGGGCTATGTTCAGCAGTGGATTATTTAATGGCCAATGACGATGATGATGATTATAAGTATCGTATATTAACACTCCAATGATGGAATGGGAGCGAAAGAAAAATATTAAATGTGCCAGATTACCTTACCTTAGATAGTAAAAGCCTTTTTTATATTAACGACGGGGAGACCTTGGCCTTCATCATACCTGATGTTAAGTATTGATAAGACTAAAGATGGAAACGAGCCTCTCCCGGGATCCTCAATCGCTGAGGAACTGGTCATCTTATCTCTAACTGCAGGAAAACAACAATGCTGAAAACGTTGTTATGGCGTCTGACTTAGATATGATGGTGGTAGCTAGCCTTACGGACTTAGAACAAGTCCTACCACCAACAAAACCGAATACAATATGAACCCCCTCTGGGGATCGAACCCGGGACCCCTTGGTCTGATACCAATGGTTGTACCACTAGACAACAGAGGCGGCCTTAACAACGGATAGAGCATATTAGAAAACTATTGTAGGCCAACCTGGGCCCCTACCGCGCATGTGTCGTCGACATCGACATCGGCTTCATTTGACAGATGGATGTGACACATTGCTGCTTCTTTTTGACACAAATGAAAACTTACCAAAGACTAAGAGAAATATGTCACATCCATCTGTCAAATGAAGTCGATGTCGATGCCTACGACAACATCTTAGACCCACCCAATGCAGAACGTGGAGTCGATTAGGTGTGACTTTGAGAGTGATGGATGTTTATACATTCTTTACTTCTAAGTTGCACCTTCGATGCTCTGCCAGCTCCTCAACGGATAGTTTTTTTTTTTTGTATGGTTCAGTTTTTCGTCTGACTTCTGCTAAAATATTTTTTTTCTGTTTTTGATGTTTTTTTATGCGGTAGTACGCATTTCTACTGCACCAGCGCTCGTAGACAAAGTAACATCGTTATGTAGCGAAACGATAATACGGTTCGTTATTGTCTATATTCGCCAATTAACTTGCGGTAAGACCACGTGATTTAGCGCGGCCTATGCCAATCCGCCAACCCGATACATTTAATTATTTTCGAATATCGTTATCGTTTTTGATTTGTTACTTTGGCTAGGGCAGCTAGTTGATTAGGAAACTAGGGTTATGTTTTTACGATTTTTATTTGTAAAAAGGGGTCGTGATTTTAAAGTCTAAGTTTGAATAGTCTTGATTAAAAATAATTATATCAGCTGCTATATTTTTAATAAATATTATTATACGTTTGTTTTATTCTTCCATTATACAATGGAAGATTTTCAAATATTGAGCGTCTACATACGTAGACGCTCAATATTTTGTATCAACCATAGAAGCTCTGCCAACGGCGGAGTTACAATACTGCTTTAGTAAGATAGCTGTCACATTGTTTTTTACTAAAGCAGCTATGTGACTGCACTTTCAATCAAACGTTGATAGAAATAAGTTACATAATCAGGGGGCAGGTCATAGGTTCAATTCCCACCAGGGATTCATGCATAAAAATTACAAGGGTGTTATCATATTTTTTATGTTACACTGGTAGTGTTAGATTCAGAGATCCTGGGTTCGATTCCCAGTGGTGGTACTTATTGTATTCAACTTTAGTAAACTTGAATGATGAATGGCGCCTGAGACGGGAAGCGAGGATTCCAGTGTCTGTTATAGCAGGTTTAACCGTTTTTTTTATTTTCAGTTCCACGTTTCAATGTAGTTTAGCATACAGAAAGATTAGACCTTGAAAAAGGTAAGGTCTATTTTTATGTCGCGAATATTTTAAAGTGAGCATTTTTAAGGGATTACAGAGCGACATCCAACCACGAGGACAAAGTCGCGAGCTGGAAGTTTTATTATTATTTAGTCTTTGAGTGTGGATTATATTATATTTCTTTAAGATAAATTCACTCAGCAGTCGCAAGCTAAATTGCAGCGACATATGTTTTGACAAATTAATTCTGCTACGAGTTTACTGGTAATTATATTTCATCGTAGGGCTGTCACTCGAGTTTTGTAAATATTTGAAACACACCAACATGATCTGGACCTCTATTTTTGAATCACTCGTCGCGCGAGTGGCGAGGCGATCAGGCGAAAAGCGGCCTTGCTTATGTAGACATAGGTCGCTTTTCGCTTTGCACCTCGCGCGCTCGCGTTGGGGGACGGTATTACAGGCGAAAAGCGAAGCTATGTATATGTCGCAGGATAATTAAATTAGATAAATCGATTTTTTGCGAACATCCTAGGGATATTGCGAAAACACGGATAATTGGACAATGGTGTTGTCATTTCTCAATACTACTGAAAAAAGATACGATTTTTGCGAAATAACTGGTTGCCTTAGTAAGATTACGAAAAGAATCCCTGGCTATTATGAAATAAGAACACTGATTGGCTGGTCGGACCGTCCAAAACAACATCTTCTCTGATTGGTTGACGACTTGACGTTTCAAATGTCAATCTATTCCCTCACGTGTAGTAAACTTTCTATGAACCAATCAGAATAAAAGTTAGCAAGCAACCAAAAATTTAACCAATCAGAGTAGAGAATATCCAATGTTACTAAAGCAACCAGTATTTATGCAAAAACCTCTTTTCAGTAAGATTGCGAAATGTGGACACCATTATCTAATTATCCGTACTTTTGCAATATCTCTGGGATTTTTGCGAAAATTGTATTTATTAAATCCTCCTACGACATATATACGTGCAAGGTCGCTATTACGGAAGTACGGAAAATACGGAAACTCAAACGTCGCACGAAAATCAGTAGAAACCTCGAGACGAGTGAATCAAAAATAGAGCTCCTGGTGAAGGTTGCGGGAAGCCGTTGGATGCGGACAACGCAAGTCGTAGAGTTCTTTGGGGAAGGCCTATACCCAACAGTGAGTGTCATGACTCATGAGGCTGAGATGATAATGTTTAAAAATAAACGGTGCTGTACTGTGATAAGCTCAGTAGCGCTGTGGTTAGCGTGTTTGGATTACGATTGTGACAGTTAAAGCATTCGCAGACTTTTTTTATCCAAAAATCTCAAAAAATATTGAAAATCTTCTCACAGCCAACCCTAACTGTCGCCTGGGTGGCCCCCATTCGTCGTACAACAAAACGAGCGAGATAGCCTCAATGACGTCACTCGCCTCTCCCTCTAACACCACATGCAAAAATGGGGGCGGTACGGTGGAGTTTATTTTGGTACGGAACACTTTAACGAGAATTCACGCAATTTGTTTCGACAATAGGTGTTAAAGAAAAAAAATTTTTTTTTTCATGCAATTTGCCTTTATTGGACTTTTATTTGTCACTAGCGGCCGCCCTGAGTTTCACCAGCGTGGTTCCCGTTCCCGTGGGAATAAAATAAAATCTTTCTAAGTGCTCGCCTACTGTATGCGAGAATACCAGCGTTGCTGTGACACATCTAGTGTCATGGCAACACAAAGCTGAGGCAGGAGCGCAGGACCTAATCGACCATTAGTTTTTTTTTTTCATTTTTGCATTTTTGTTATGTTAATTGTGTTGTATTGTGGTCAATAAAATGCGTGCGTTGTCCGTCACGGTATTGTTTTATCTTATGTTTATCCGTTATCTAGTATCGATAACACAAGTTCTTCATAAATCGGTTCAGAACTTAAAATGTGCGTTGCACCACCACCTCTACAAATGAGGACCTAGAATCGCCAGCTTTTGAATGCAAAGCACCAGACAAGACCCTGCACCACGTTGCAGAGGACTAAGCTGCCCACTATACTGTTTCCCTGGTGGCCTGAGAGATCTTCACCACCTAACGTACGCAGCCGAAGAATGGCTGTTGAACTTAAAAAATAAGGTTTGTGACGCCGCTGTTTCGCCATTCGAAATGATGACGATCAAGTACTTCATGAAACTTAACGTGGGCTAGATAATTGGTGTGATTGTATGCAATTATTTATTTATTTCATTTACCTATAAACTTAAAACTCAAAATTTGGGGTTTTTTGGTATCTCATATAGATAACAATAGAAAAAGAAATGTATTTTAAATATTATGGCCCTGTAAGGGTATTGCGACTTAAATACAAACTATAGTGACTTAAAATTTAACATAATAAGTTTTTTTATGTAAGGAAAATAAAATCTATAACAAGCATAATATTATAGACTAGACTTAAGCGCGTGCTACGCACGTGTGCAATCCGTCGAAAAAGTTTTTCTGACCTTTGACCTTGATAAGGTCAATTTAAAAAATATATATATATTTTTCCGGCCGTCTACATTTTTTGTGATTTTTGAAGCTGTTAGTGAATGCTGTAGGTGTTATACTCATGGCGCTGGAGGGGACATTAGAATGGATAACACGGGCCTTATATATAGAGAAGATAACTATAATAAGATCAGATAAGCATAAATAGTACTTAGATTAATTAATTATTAGCTGCGGACAGCGCAGAACCGATCGTTGTGGAGATCCTTGGGGAAGGTCTATACCCAGCAGTGGGTGTTATGTTTCTGAGACGACGACTAAGATTAATTCATTAAAAAATCCTGTAATGTATAAAAAAAATAATTAAATATTAATTCTATTTACTATAAAAGTCTGTTTCTTTTTGTATGTTCTGAATTTGTTTTGGTATTCTATTGTACATTTTTATTGACATATGGTAAGTTCCTGAACTCACCAAATGTAACTTAGTGAAAGGTGCTGAAACTCTTATTTCTTTTTCGGACGTTCGTTTTATCTACTCAAATGTGAGTGCACTATTGCAAGTGGGTCCAATAATTAGTACACTGGCGAGCAAAAATAACTAGCATCATAAACGACAATATTTACTTACTAGAGATTTAAGGACATTATTCATGTTCAATTTTAAACTTACTGGCTGAAAAAAGTGCTTCGTTAAGTAAGTCACAAGTTACTACTATTGGAAAGCGTATAAATAAGTACAGTTTCTATCGCAAAAACTTCGAAATCTGACAACAAGGGAAACAAATGCTTTGTCACCGCTTACCCAATAAAAGGAACCAGAGCCACTTTTCCCCACATTGAACAATTCTGTAACTTTACATTTGGCAAATTGCATTAAAAATCACCTACACCCCTATTCTATCGAATATCTTCACACTTTACATAGTGCAGATGCAGTCAGTAGGTTGTTTTCGCAATGGAAAAGAAATATAAAAGAAAAGAATCGCAAATTTTTTGAAATACTGAAGATAAAATTAACAATTTATTTGTTATACAAAAGATTTCAACAGATTTGTTATTTAGCTTTTGTTGTACTGATTTTCATTGCAGGGCATGGAACAAGGGAATGCTTTCTCTTGGGGCTTATTTCTCCAAAAATATTTCTCGGATAAGGTATTTTACAGGCAATCTGAAAATTAATTGTCATTTATTTTAGACGGTTTACGAATGAAACTGACTGCTAACTTTTCTCCAAAGATAAAAAAGCATTCCAGAAAATTTATTATATATTTTGTAGATTTTTTTTCTACTCTACGTTAAATGAAGGTAAAGTTTGCATGTTTTTTCTGGCCCACTGACCGATATTGGAAATGTTTCCATGAGTAGAAAGAACTATATAATTATATTAATTAATTAGTTTGATGGACATACGCTATATTTAAATGTAATTATTTCATCACAAGTGAAAATGTTTGAAGCGGGTCAAATTGTATTAAATAACCTTAGAATAAAAGTGTTTATTTATTTATATTCGGACGACTAACAGCTATGTTTAACAAAAAAAATAACTTATCTAGTAACAGAATGCCAATTATAGGTCATCACAGATAACATTCTTAACTTTCTTTTACCATAACTTACTGCTTACACAAGGACTGTGTTCGCCGTTCTTCACGGCAGAGGTAATGGTTTGGAATTTCATTTATCGGCACCCGCCAGATCGTATGGAACAGGGGGCCGTTCTGTTTCTTTCCTCTTTGACTGATAGGGAAACATATGTTTTGAGAAATCATTGGGGAAGTGAAACAAATGAAACATGTAAAACATTTGTGTTAAGTTTGATTTTTTTATCATTTCATTCTGTGCAGCTGTTTTCGAGTAATCGGTGTTGACCCATACACAAAAAAATACGGTAAGAATTTATTGGTGAATTCCCCCTTTTAAACTACCTCCTTAAAAACTTTTTTTTTTTACCTTTCTTTTGCATTTTACAATGCTATTTTTATGTGTTATAGGTATTAAACAAGAAAATGTACTAGAAAAAGTATATTTTCTTGTTTAATATTGAACACAACATTTTTTTTTAAAATAACGACGGGGAGACTTACATTCATATTCTAAGTCGTTCCTCCAAAACTTACTCGTCCTCGACTTAACGAAACCTCATTGAAAACCTCCTCGAAATCGGTATTCTAAGTCATAACTCCGTAAGGAGCCAAAGAGTACGTAGCCACTCCGTGTTAGGCCTAGCGCACACTACCATTTTTACCCACGACGAGGTTGAGTGGAGTGTAAAAAGTTTTGGAGGAATGACTTAGAATATGGAGGTTAACCTTCATCATGCCTTATGTTAAGTATTGATAATTCTAGAGATGAAAGCGAGCCTCTCCCGGAATCCTCAATCACTGAGGAAAAACACTTATCCCTAACTGCCTGAAAACAACAATGCTCTTAACATTGTTGTTATGGCGTCAGATTTAGATAAAATGGTGGTAGCTAGCCAGGCGGACTTACAACAAGTCCTACCACCAACTAAACCGAATACAACATTAAACAAATAAAAAATACTAGCATAAACGAATACTACTTAGTCTTAGTACATTGCGTCAAAAATAGGGGTAAGAAAGGTCGGAAAAATTATCTACCCGGGCGGCCCTATCATCAAATTGCAAAACTTATTTAAAATGCCAATTATTATAAAAAAAAACCACTCCAAACCAGTCATTATTATCAAATTCAATTGCCCTATCTTATCTTTCAAAGGAAAAATAGCCTCAATAACCGTAGAAACCTATCAATAGTCCATAAACTATCACAATTCAACCGCCATTTTTTTTCTTAATCAAACCATAAACAAACATAGAATTATCCACTATACTAGTTGCAGCTTTCAACACCCTTGTTCGCTAACCTTCAATAAATAATAATTAGTATTGTTTGCTAAACCCGACAAAGTCGTGCAACGGAAAAAGTATAATTACTTAATGATTTTATGCGGTAGGTAGGTTTATTGGTCTTAATTGTTAGTACATAGTGATTATGAATCATTGCTATCAGCTATTTTATGGCTCCATTACTGGGTGCTTTTCACGTGGGAGGGTAGCGAGAAGAACCGATGGCCATTGGGGGAAAAGGTTCTGGAATGGCGGACGCGCACCGTACGATGCTCCGTGGGTAGGCCCCCGACAAGGTGGACCGACGATCTGGTGAAGGTAACCAGAGCTGGGGCGGTGTAAGCCGCGCAAGTGGCGTCGGCATCGAAATCGACTTCATTTGACAGATGGATGTACATATTGCTCTTAGTCTTTGGTTAGTTTTCATTTGTGTCAAACAGAAAGTGTGCGCGGTGGGGTTGCGGTAGGTTGCGGTAGATCTTAACCGCCTCTGTGGTCTAGTGGTCACAACCACCGGTATCAGATTCAGAGGTCCCTGGATCGATTCCCAGCGGGGGTACATATTGTTTTCGGTTTGGTGGTGGTAGGACTTCGTGTAAGGCCGCCTGGCTAGCTACCACCATCTTATCTAACTCTGACGCCATAAAAACGATTCGGTAAATGTTGACATTGACATGAGGTACAAGACAAAGACAAATTAAAAATAAAGGTTTATGTCTTTATTATTAAAATAAAAATAAAATGTAACTTATAAAGTCAATTATTAGCGATTCGGAACGCTTTAGGACATATTTTTAGGTTTATATTTACCAAGCTAGGCCGCAAAATGCGATTTTCCACTCTGAAATTGAATGACAAAACCTGGTTTTCCGATCGTGTGAGGTAATAAATAAATTTAATGATTTAGAAGTATAACAACCAGAAAGCAATATCATATCAAGCTTAAGACAACAATTACAATTTTCACATAATATTTAAGTTTGAACACGCGCCTTATGTAGAACGTAATAAGACCGCTTTCGCAGTGCAGTTGTTACTTGAATTACTGTTGACTATCCAGTGTTTGCACTTAACAGTTCACTGCATACGTTCATATAAGTAACTTAAACCCAACTACTGATTTCGTCACTAGTACGCAACTAATTTAGTTCTTGACTAATTGCTCAAGTGATCGGTATACCTTGTTCGTCCATTAAGCAATTAGACTGAACACGGCAAATTATTTTACCATATAAATAAAGTTTTTAACTAAGAATAAAGTTCCTAGATAAATTACACTTGCCAGCAAATAAATCGAGCCATTGCGTTATTTTCATAAAAACATATTCACTTTTTATTATTCAAAACGTATTTTATGTACGTCGTTGTATGAGTCGAATACTCGACTTGCGAATAAAAGTCCCATGAGTTCAAGAAAACTTTCAGTTTTGTGCAAAGTAAAAAAAACAAATTCACTCAATCCGGCTTCCTACTACTTTATATGGAACTAGCGGATCCTCGCGGTTTTACCCGCGTGGTGCCCGTTCCCGTGGTAATATCGGAATAAAATATAGCCTATGTCACTCGGGAGAAATGTAGCTTTCTAATGGTCTAAGAATTTTCTAAATCGGTCCAGTAGTTCCTGAGCTTAGCGCGTTCAAACAAACAAACTCTTCAGCTTTATAATATTAGTATAGATGAAAATTAAACATTTGTTTTGGACTCGAACGTTTTTCTGTTCGATCTACAGCTCGACGATCGATCTGAACTACCGATACGTTGAGATTTGTTGATCTTTATTATAGTAGAAACTGTTGTACTTTTTCCGGTAGCAAACTCAGAAAGCAATGTAAAGTATGTGGTTGCGCTGGTGTACAATTTAAATGTGCCGCGTTAATTCTTTGTTAGTTGTATATACAATATCATCATTACATATCGATTTGAAATCGATTGTTTAATTTGATAATATTAAAATTAAATTCGCGATCATGAAAGAACACGATGTGAAAATTCGCTACTATGAAAAAATGTTTTTGTTAAACTTGTCGCACAAATCATGAAAAATAGTTTTAGGTTCATTGTTCTAGTATATTTTTTTTTTATTAAATGAAATTATATGCGTTTCATATAATTTCATTTAATAAAAAAATATTATTATGAACTGAGCGTTCATGAAAATTTATGTCAATCATGAATATAGCATAGGCATATGTCCTAAGGCCCTAACTAGGAAAATTTAAGATATTCGACAGTTTGAACAACCAAAATTGCTAGTTATCTGGTGCACCTCACCGTGGAATAATTGACTTCAAATTTCATTTAATGATATAATGAAATCTCTATAAATAGTACCGCAAAGTACAAAGAAAAACCCTTACAATGTTGCATTTCCATGAAATTAATTATCGTTATTTTAAACGTCAAAAGATCAAAGACGGGGCTTCTTACAAATGGAATAACTGCAATAATTATTGTTCTGGATGCAATTTTAATAATTACAGTTAGTGCTTTTTAAGATACTAGATTGGCCTAGATGTTGTTGGAAGCTTTAGTATCCTGCAACCAATTGGCCAGTTGCACCAACATTCAGTTGCTTGTCAAAGCTGTTTTGTTTTTTTAGGTAATCTATTCAATACTTTTTCCATAATTAGCAAGTGTCATCAAAACGCATGTCATGATTTTCTCATGACGAATTGTCGTTTGTATTCCCATCAGCTATTATGGGAAGTGTAGTTTTTTTAACTGGCAATGGAATTATACGAGTGGGAAGAGTTGACAACTATGGCAATAAAGTAAACTTAGAAAAACTCGGACTAAATTTATAATTTTAAAATCTATTGCAATCAATTTCAATTCGTCATTTGAAAGATATTTACACACTTCACGACGTCACTATTTGACATTTGATAGGGATTGTGATCGGGACGCGATTTGAAAAATTACTGATGAACGAAAAGCAAAGTGACACACGCAAATATCATGCAAAATGTATTAAGAAATGTCAAATGAAGTGTCAATTAAAATATCATTCGTTCCTTTAAAAGGAATTGTGATAGATTTTGAAGTTAGACAATTAGGGGGCAGGTTCAGAGTTTCAGACGCGTTGGTATGATGCAGATGCAACGTATTTTTTAAAGTAATAAATATGTACAATGTAAACTATTTGTCTCCATATCGCCTAGACGTAGACGGGACTCGAATCCGCAATCTTTGCAATTTCTCACATAAAAATAGCATTATAAGTGCAAAAATAAAATCCTAAATAAATGCATCGTAGCTACTTGTAATGAAATATCGGTACGTAAAATGGTGCAGCGGTTAGCGCGGTCTGTGTGCTTAGTGCGAGTTTTTTCTACTCACGCTCGATAGTGAGCGCGTTATAGGTCTTTGTATGGCGTTAGTGTAGTCCGTGGCGTAATCCGCTAGATGGCGGGCCCCTGATTTCATACAAAAATCGACGCGTTCACGATCGACCGTAAGTAGAAAAAACTTAAATAAAGCTCCTGCGCGTGGCGAATTTAAAAAAATAACTTTTACAATAGGCTAACCAAAAGTTTTGTGGGGGGAAAATAGGTCGAAGAAACATTTTTAAATCTCACGTTGATTAATTTTGTCATGTGATAATTTGCTTACAATAATAATTACTTAATTAAATAACCAAGAATTGGCAGAGCAGTTTTGTAATAAAAGTACCTCATATCTAAAATCAACAACAAAAGGTAACATCCAAATAAATATGAAATGTTGAAAGTTAAAGAACTTAATTAAACATAACTCATGTCTAAGGCCTTGAAACAAATTCCTTTGCCTCATCACCGTACCATAGAGAAAGCGCGCGAACTTGTATCTGTCAAAAGTGACAGGCCGCCATCTTAGCGGCGGATTCCAACGTGTTAGTTGCCAATATCGCTCCTTGGGATAATTACTTTGGTGATTAGTCAAGTGTTTAGTCTACGCTCCTTATTTACACAGTAGCACATAATTACAAGAAAGTTGATTGGGTACAAAATAACGTTTGTAATAAGCTGTTTAGCTAAACCTAGTAGCTTTATGGTGGTAGCTTAATTGTATCGGACTGCTGTACCGTAATATTATTAGAAATAAACGTGAATAATATTAACGAGGACCCAGATATGTAGTCTACAACACAATTTATCTGGGAAATAACATTTCCGAGTTATCATATGATTTACGTAAAAAATCAGTTAAGTGTCTAGCTTAGGTAGGGACGTCAGCAAGAAAAGCGGAAGTATGCTCTAGATGTTTTTGCTTTTGTAGTTTCATTGTGTTTTGATAACTAGGGATATTTTAATTTGTGTTAAAGGTATGTGCTGGTTTTATTTCGATTCAAAGTGTTAACGTGTTGCCTGCAAAAAAAAATTTTTTTTTAAGTATCTACTCTTATTTGGGAGGCGAGAGTCATTAGAATTGCAAAATTCCAAAAAACAATGTGCAAAACGTTATCATTTAAACGTCATTTTTCATTAAGGCTTTGCAATTTTTTATATTTACAGGTTTGAGCTTTATAATTTAAGACAAACGACGGTGTAAAAACCCCTCGAAGAATAGCTTGCTTACGTTAATTACTAACCATCGATTTGAAGTGTTAAGATTGAAGAGTTGCTCTTAATAAGTGAACAAAGTCGCGGGAATGAGGTAATTTAAACTGTTGTGTAGAGAAGGGTGATAGTAAATCAATAATCAATAATTCCATACAAACACACCAATTATCTAGCCCACGTTAAGTTTCATGAAGAACTTGTGTTATGGATACTAGATAACGGATAAGCATACTTATATACTTTTTTTAAATACATATTAAACACCCAGACCAAGACAAATAGACATGTTAATGCACACGAATATTTGTCTTGTCCGGGGATCGAACCCGGGACCTCTGGCGCAGAAGGCGGTCTTAGTACCCCTACGCCAAACTGGTCGTCCAATGGTATAATAAATAGGTAGGTATAGAATAGCAAAGTCAATCACATACAATGGCGGAAATTCCCGCGGGTGGTAGACGTTGCCATTTATACGACAGGGCTAATCGATATCTACAGTGCGAACTGCCAATTGACCGGAGGGCTGATTAACTAAAACTGGGCAAGCATGCAACACCTTAGACCACATCCTGTTTATTAAGCACGATGGTGGTAAAATGACTGCACAGTTATTATAAAAAAAAAAAAAAAAAATTACTCAGTTCATTTTCAGTTACGTCGCTGTTGTGACTGTCATACAGTGTAAAGTGATTTTTGTTAGATAATCAATCAGCCGGAAACTTCTGCGAGTGTACATTGATTATTTCAGTCATTTAAGCCAATGGAGATATTACAAATCAATACATTCACCACACTCATATTAGGAAAAAAATAAATATTCCCAGTGATAGATGTGTGAAAAGATGAAGCTAGATGGCAAACAGCTCTGATCAGTTCGTATTTTGTTCTCATTAAAAAATATCGTTTACTTAGATGTTACTCTATTTTGTTACTTTCGAAGTCGGACACTGTGGTCACAGAATAAGTAATCATCACGGGCACCGCAAAAGTGCCAAAACGATGGGTAGGTTTAAAAAAAACAAAAATAGTAAGTAGTATCTACAAAATCTTAAAATCGAAAACGTCGTATTCTGCAGGTGCTTTTTCATTGCAATGCAAAGTACGGGTGAAGAGAATACCAGCCAATTCTCGACTAATATTGCACAATGCGAAGACACAACATAAAATTATAAATCAAAGTACCTATAGTATGGGTAATTTGCAAAGCTATCCATTATCTACAGGGAGGTCTACAACTAATTATTCTAAAGCGAGCGTAATAGTCATTAGGTTAGGTTTATTAAACGAAGGAGTACGCAAACAAAATTAAAGTGTATGCAGTATAACGCGTGTCTATGGATTGATGACTTTTTAATTTTAGTAACGGCTTGGGAAGATGATTTGCTTTTTTGTTTAGACTTGTAAAATGATGGCAAAATCAAAGTTCATGTCTTTATATAATATGTCTTAATTTTGCAATTTATGATTAAAAAATAAACTTCATACTTTATTGTTGAAAATATACCTCTTTTTTGTTAAGTATTATGCTTAGCAAGCAATAAACTTACGTTACGTAAGTTATTGAACTTTAATAACTAATAACTTTATTACTTCAATAGGGGATTATTTGATTATAATAAATAATGCATAACCGTTCCTTTAATTGAAATAAAACAACTTTTACGGATAGTATTTCACGAACTAAGTTGTAATTTTTAAAATTTATTATATCAAAATAGCATTGTAAAATGCAAAATTAAAAAGTTATAATAAGTTGTAATTGTCCGTATTTTTAGGATTTTTAGGGGGTTTTTTTTCCCCGACGTTTCGGCACCTTTTTAGCTGTCGTGGTCACGGGATGACTGGCCACTTATAAGTCTATCCTCGAAAAGTTATATTTTTTATTATCAACCCTTGAAATACAGTGAGCTTAAAACCCGTAAAAGGCTAATATTTTCCCCGTCGTTCATAAAAAATGATTACTATTTCAGGCAAAACATGAAAAGTCGCCAATAGTTTGAATTAAACATTACAACTACCTACTAAAAAAAATAAAGTACCAGTAACTTTAAAAAAAGTAATAAAAACTCATTATTAAGACCTCTTTCAATCAAATCGCTTCGCAAAGTGCCTCTTCCTGACAAGTTTAGCACACAACTTCGCCAGTACATCGCGCTGTCCGTACCATGGAAATTAGCACCGGGAACAGATGGGAAATGTGATTAAGTGGAAGGTGGCGTGAGGCACGAGCGGCAGCGGAGTGCTTTTCTTTCCACGGTCCTTTGGATCACGTTGTCAGCTTAATCTAGTTACTTTATAAAAATAATAAAAACTTGTTATTAAGACCTTTTTCAATCAAAACGCTTCGCAAAGTGCCTCCTCCTGACAAGTTTAGCATACAACTTTGCCAGTACATCGAGCTGTCCGTACCATGGAAATTAGCACCGGGAACAGATGGGAAATGTGATTAAGTGGACTGTGGCGTGAGGCACGAGCGGCAGCGGAGTGCTTTTCTTTCCACTGTCCTTTGGGTCACGTTGTATAGTATTATTATTAATAGCCCAAATCGTCCCACTACACTGCTGGGTAAGGGCCTCAAACGTTTTGTAGTACTTAACAACAATTAAACAGTGTATCTGCCTAAAAAAATTAAGGCAGTTCAACCTTCGATTGTATCGACAATGTTGAAAATGTTAACCAGTAAAGGTTTTTGGGGAAGCGGTTTTTTTTTCGAAAAGTAACTAATAACGTTATAAATAGTTATTTTTTATGCAAGGCTGTAAAGATGGATTTAGCGGCGAGTTACCTCTATTAAAACTTTAGCAAGCGAAAGATTCTGTATTTCCGAGCGTGTCTGTGTCTGTATTTCCGAGTACTTATAACCCGCCCGTTTTCAAAGCAAGAGTGAATTTTACCTTCTGCGACCTTCTGAGTTAGCTCGCTCCATCGTAGATCCTTTCTTCAGTCCCCGGGCTAGACTAGGATAAAGAGCGGACCCAATCATAATAAAAAAAAAAACTGTATATTCTTTTTTTCTATGGACATATTTTTATTTCATCATTTAAATTATAATTTTTTCTATGGACACATTTTTATTTCATCATATTTGCATTTTACCACATGTTTTTGTAAATAAAATTATTGTTATTCAGTTTTCCTGTCCTGTAGCTCCAATCCCTTTTTAACCGACTTCAAAAAAGGAGAAGGTTCTCAATTCGGTTGGTGTAAAAATTTTTTTCTTCTCTTATCTCTTCTTTATCAGTCTCCTATCATTAATTCTTTGATATGATGATTATAAGAAACAAATAATGCTTTTAGTTCGATTCTCAAAAAAACCTTAAACAGCTAAAAGTTTATGACTTGAATACAGACAGAAGTATTGCAATTAAAATAGTTCAGTATTTCGAATCAGTTACGGAGGGAAAGAGACAAAGGCTATCTATCGCTGGCCTTTGCCATTGTAACAGCATTATTAAAAGTGTTTGTGTAAAAGTTATTCTACTAATATTTTAAACTAGACTTATGCGCGTCAGATTTTTCAAGTTTTTCTGATACGGTCAATTTAAAAAAAAAAAAAAATTTTTCCGGCCGTCTACATTTTTTTTGTGATTTTTGAAGCTATTAGTGAAGGCTATAGATGTTATACTCATGGCGCTGGAGGGAACGTTAGAATGGATAACACGGGCCTCATAATATAGAGATGCGAAAGTATGTCAGTTTGGTAATTTGTTTTTTTTTTAGTCTTTCGCGCAAAATCTACTGAAAGGATTTGGGTGGAATTTGGCACATAGATAACAGATAGCCTGGATTACTAGACTAGACTAGGAAGATAGACTTAATACACTTTTTATCATGATATTTTCACGGGAACGGCATCACACGAGTGAAATCGCGGGCGCAAGCTAGTATTTTATAAAAAGTAACAAAGTTTACAAACATGTAAGTTCGAAGCGAAATAGTTTGGCAAGGTCAGCGATTGCAGTGTTTAAGCAACTTTTGCACATGTCGGCCATGGGATGGGTGACCAGAAATCTTATCGCTAGTTTCTTTGGCCTTTTTTTAACCTGTAGTCTAGATCTGCTTTTAAAGTTGCTCCTACAAAAATATAAGTAAATGTGACGATTTTCATTCAACAATTTTTATTTCAAATTACTACAAATTTTACAAATGAAAGAATATTTGGTTGTTTGTTACTCAATCATTTAAAAAACATGTATTATAAAAATTTGTAAGATGATATTTGGTATAGAATCATGCTAACGGCTGAGTGGATTTGGATAAATCTTGGCACACGTTTTATTTTTATCCCTGTCAACGGGACGATACTAGGCTTCGACTACGTCAAACCGGCCAAGAGCGAATCGGGCTCGCGTACCGAGGGTTCCGTTCCATCATATATTGTTCCCATACATCGACATAGGTCGAGGTCAGTTTACCATAAGCAAATACTTAAGTATAGAACCACTTTTTAAAATTTCTGAAAAACTGCTATTTTGAGACATTTTTTTTCCTGTAATCTTTACATAAAGTTCTATCACATACTTGACGACCTCTATTGTAGTATGTATGGTATACGTAGACCGGTTTCAAGGTAATGAATACGAGCATTTCTACCTGAGTCATGGACGTTAATATGTATTTCTTATACACATAAATACTTATATATGTATAATTATATATATTTATATCCTACACCTTTACCATAATATCCCATAACACAAGCCTTATAGTGCTTACTTTTGGCCTAGGTTAATTGGTGTAAGTGTAAGAAAAAAAATATATTTTATATATACTTAGAAAAATTACAGATTTTTGGGGTTCAAAAATCATTGAAGAAAGTGCAAGCAGCGTTCTTTCACATGATACCCTACATGCCCTAGTAGCCCCAGTTACTAATTTTTAAGATTTTTGCAGTCCCTGTTATAAAAGTATTATAATATATATATATATATATATATATATATATATATATATATATATATATATATATATATATATATATATATATATATATATATATATATATATTTTATTTGCTAAATAGTCGGACAAACGTCATCTAAAAACTATACGATTCTAAATATGAAGTGGATAGCACTAGTTCATGATATCCAGCTGTGACAGACAGACAGACTGAGTCGCACCTTAAGGGTTCCTATTCACCATTTTAGTACGGAACCCTAACAAAAACTACTGTAATCTAGAGGTACAACTCTCAAAGAGGTCGCTTCACCTCCCTTGTCTATGGTCGCTGCAACCCCTAACGCTGAAATTTCAATCGGCATAAGTTTCTCAATTAAAAGTCAGTCAGCCGGTTTCAACCCTCCGCCACGCCGTGTTAGGCGTTAGGTGCTAAATTAAAATAACTGCTATTTCATTATAACGCCGCCTGTCAGTTGTTTTCGATTCGCGGGAATTTAGCGGTGACAATTAACTGTTATAAAGTCAATCTATTTATTTCTGTAAAATAAACTGTTACACTCTAGTTCAAATTGCGTTGTGAACACTATAATCAAACAACAACGTGGTTAAATATTCACATCGTGGAATTCATGATATGGTTTTTATGAAAACGACCACAACGCGAAGTGGCAATGAAGAAAAGCTCAGACCTCTGAGCTCTAGCTGGTGTAACCATATCACGAGTAGGTTGCATTGTAACTTATCGTTATATGACATATAATAATCTATTTGTTTTATTTAAACTGTTAGTTTGTTAGACCCTAGCATATGCTAGATATGTTATAAACACAAATAACATTATGTGTTAAAATGTAAAGTAATATCGATGATAGCTCATTAGTATTCATCATTCCTACCGATCATCACCTTTACATCTAGGCTTCGATGATGCTAGTTTGACCAGCGTCGTGGCGGTGTGGTAAGACTACTAATCCTCTGCTCAGAGACGCGGTCTCTAAAATTAGCACACAAGACAAATATTTGTGTTTTGACAAAAATTCGTCTTTTTTCTAGGCCTAGGTGTTTTATTAAAAATAATGGTTAAAATAAGTTAAAATACTTATCTAGGGTGTGTTACTTAGGAATTTATTTATGTTTTTTTTTATTTTTTACGATTATGAGCATGTCTTAACTCCCACCGGTTATTGGTTTGCATTATTGGCAGTTACATCTTAATCGATCGTTAAACACCTGAAAAGATGTTTCTTTCGAATGCAAGGATATTCCTAGCATTGATGTGACAACGCTGGCCTACAGCGTATTAAAAATATAAAAGTATTGGAGAATTTCGACGGTGGTTCGCAAGTCTCGGTAGCTCAGCGGTTAGAGCATTGGACCGGATTTCCAAAGGTCGCGGGTTCGATTCCCGTCTGAGAATTCACTTGTGGCCGAGTTAATTTTTTCCAATATTTTTCTATTTAAAATTTACCATAAATCCCACCGGTTAGTTACGTAAAGAACCTACTAATATTATAAATGAGAACGTTTGTAAGGATGTTACTCTTTCACGCAAACACTACTAAACGTATTAAGATGATATTTGGAACACAGATACAATTAAAACATAGGCAACTTTGTATCCCGATATTCGTAAGGGATCGGGAACCACGCGGGTGAAACCGTGGGTGGCCGCTAGTCAAATAAAAATATGAAACCGTAATGTTGTAAGTCATCGCTTACCTATTATTTTCTGGAAATTTTCCCAAAGTACACTCTAAACAATACTGACAATAAGTCTCATAATTACGGACATTAATTAGTTTGGCACTCGGAAATTCTCTTATACAGTAATAAAACCTGTAATTTTAACGACTACAAATTTTTCGTGCTTCACAATAATTAACTTAATTAAAATCACACCTAAAAATTATATAGTGTTTGTTAAAATTAACACCTTATTATCTACTTGAAGACACTAATTAGATACAGTGCGTAACTATTATTAGCGTTAAAAATAGCGTATTTAATTAGATCCTATTTTACGTAACGGTTGGGGTGTGAAAAAAGCGCTTGTAAAAAAGCATATTATATTCTGTTATAAAGTATATATATAGCTTTTTAATTGTCAGTTTTATATGTCGTAAAAATGGTCTGTGAATTTGCTAATTAGTGAAATTCTTTTCTTTTTTATAGTTTTTTCGGTTCGTGATTGCGTGGGGTGAATAAAATTAAGGTACTGAAGTCTAGATTGCTTAAAAAAACTTTTCCACGACTTTCAGACTTAGATTTATTTTCAATTAAATATTTCAATGATACTTCTGGTGTTTGTGACGTTAATAAGTTTTGTATGATGTTTTTAGGTCGTTCTATGTTCTCACGTGTGAGTTCCGTTGAAAGTAATAAATAAAGATTTGTTATACCTACACGTAAAGGTTATATACGGTACGAATGACTATTATAATTATCTAAATATTTTAATAAAGAACTTCAAAAGTTACACCTAGATATAACTTTACCCAACGTTTATTAATAAGGAATAATTTGTCAATATATAGGTATATTTTGCATTCCATTTATATTCACAGTGAGACTCTTAGCCTTCATCATACCTGATGTTAAGTATTGATAAGGCTGAAGATGGAAGCGAGTCTCTCCCGGAATCCTCAACGACTGAGGAACTGACTATCTTATCTCTAACTGCCGGAACACAACAATACTGAATACATTGTTGTTATGGCGTCAGACTTAGATAAGATGGTGGTAGCTAGCCAGGCGGAATCACAACAAGTCCTACAACCAAACCGAATACAATGTGTACTCCCGCTGGGAATCGAACCCTGGACCCCTAGGTCTGATACCGGTGGTTGTTATCAATAGACCACAGACGCGGTTAATATACAGCCTTGCCCTTTATATCAAATTAATAAATCAATTATTCTTTTACCCAAGTTTGCCTGGAAGAGATTGCTCTGTAGCAAGTAAAAGATTAATGAAAACATCCAGTAATTTGCATCCAGTATTTTTTCTGTATCCGTTTGTTTTTTAACCGTGCCATAGTGATTTTATTAATATTATTTTAACGTTTATTAATATATATATAATACCTAATAGTTGTATACAATTATATTATATATAATTGTATACTATCACACCAATTATCTAGTCCATGTTAAGTTTCATGACGAACTTGTGTTATGGATACGAGATAACGGATAGACATACGTATATACTTTTTTTTAAATACATACATAATATACATATTAAACACCCAGACCAAGACAAATAGACATGTTCATGCACACAAATATTTGTCTTGTCCGGGGATCAAACCCGGGACCTCTGGCGTACAAGGTAGGTTTAGTACCCCTGCACCAAACAAGTCGTCAATATCATTCCAAAGATATAAAACCATAAATCAGTTTGGTGCAAACAACCTTAAACTATGTATCTTAAAGAAAGTGTAATAATTGGAAAATGGAAAAAATCGTCCGCATCACTATCGAGTAATGGTCCGGAATGTAATGTCTGGAGAGCGGGCCTAATCGATTATCGATTGTTCAAAAGCTCGGATACGATTGTCGGTAATCAGCTATTCTGTAAAATAAAATGTTACACTCTAGTTCAAATTGCGTTGTGATCACTATAATCAAACATCAACTTGGTAAAATATTCACATCGTGGAATTCATGATATGGCTTTTGTAAAAACGACCACAACGCGAAGTGGTAATGAAGAAAAGTCAAGATCTCTGAGCTCTAGCTGGTTTAGCCATATCACGACGAGCAGGTTGCATTGTAACTTATCGTTATTTATTTATTTTCTATTGGGAAACAAACAGCTTTACATATTACATAATGTATAACTTAAATTAGGGTGACACATTTGCCAAAAAAGTTTCCACTTATAATTATTTACAATATAGCCGTTAAGTACAAACTTAAGTGAATAATATATAGTTACTAGGCATTACAAGCACAAACCAGGATTAGAATTTTACACAATTTTTAGTTCTGATTTCAATTTCGAAAGCTTAATATTGAAGATATCAATGCTATTATATTTTTATTATAAGTATCCAAAGCTCTTGGAATAAAACGATTCTTTGCATAATTTGTACGACACCAAGGGACCGAAAAAAAATTGCAAAAACGCAATGGACGCAATGAACTTGTGCATTTAAGCGAAATTTTACTTAAAAGGTAAGATGAATCAACACAATTATTTAAGATTTTATACAGTAAAGTTATATCTCTATGTTCTCTTCTTACACTTAAAGGAATCATAATTTCATCTGGTTTAAAATTTTCATCTGGTTTTTTCGTGTTATATGACGTATAATAATATTATAAATTTTTAATTTTGCTTTTTACAATGCTATTTTTATGTGATAAATTTTAAACAAGAAAATATACCAGAAAAAAGCAACGAGTCATCCCGTCAGTGCGACATGAGACTAGTTGCTTTTTTCTGGTATATTTTTACCGACTTCAACAAAAAAGGAGGGAGGTACTCAATTCAACGAGTATTTTTTTTTTTTTTTTGTCTGATGTATGTATACCGGTTACTCCGGTGTTGGTGATCCGATTTTAATAGTTGTTTTTTTGTTCGATCGGGTACACTGTCAATTTGGTCCCATATAATTTTTAGGAAGATCTGGCTAGTAGTTTTTTCATAATCTTGAAAAATATCAATCACCTTTTGGCAAGTAGTCGTTTACCTAGATGACATTGTTGTGTATGGGCTGATTTTAAGTGTAAGTAACGGCACATGATGTAACTAAAAAATCTGAAATAAAAACATTTTATAAAAAAAAATCAAACCGACTTCAAAAAGTAAAAAATAAAACTTTTGGAGTCGGTGCTAGCTAGCTAAGGCCAAAAAAATATATCGTTAATAGAAGTGCAATGTAGAATGCCCTGGCTGGCACCGACTCCAAAAGTTTTATTTTTTACTTTTTGAAGTCGGTTTGATTTTTTTTTATAAAATGTTTTTTCTTGTTTAAAATTTATCGTATAATAATATTGTTTTATTTAAATGTTTAGTTTGTTAGACGCTGACATATGCTAGATATAATACGATTGTCCGTAGTCAGATATGTAGTGTCAATAGGGTTATTACGTGGCCAATTTTTTCAACGCAACAGTTTAAAAGGTAGGTTGGTCTAGTTTTAGATAACTCTAAGAGTTAGTATTAAAGCCACCTAAACAGCATACAATTTACTATTTTAGTTCAGCTGAAAGTACCAGTTAAGGATATGGACGAAATTCGTCGCAAGCAAATCTTTGTTAAACACAAATTTAAAAAGGGAAATACTAGCTTTAACGTTTGGCTTTTAACTAATATAATATTTCGACACCTGCATGTTAACTCTAACCGTAATTTAAACCGCGGAGTTTAATTTTAACCGCCTCTGTGGTCTAGTGGTACAACCACCGTTATCAGACTCAGGGGTCCCGGGTTCGATTCCTAGCGGGGGTATATATTGTGTTCGGTTTGGTTGGTGAAAGGACTCGTTGTAAGTCCGCCTGGCTAGCTACCACCATCTTATCTAAGTCTGACGCCATAACAACAATGTTTTTAGCATTGTTGTGTTCCGGCAGTTAGAGATAAGATAGCCAGTTCCTCAGTGATTGAGGATTGGAGAGGCTCGCTTCCATCTTCAGCCTTATCAATACTTAACATCAGGTATGATGAAGGCTAAAAGTCTCCCCTACATTCATAAAAAAACTTTTGATTTTATTTTCGTATAATTTAATTTAATTTATATTAATTTTTGTATTATTCTTATTAAAATCCATTCGAGTAAGGATTTCCGATTTTTTGTAGTAACTATGTCGACGAGAACGAAGTATGGGTATTACAAGACACACACGGCATCACTCTGATTAATACACACATATTGTATGACAGCCTTCAAAGTGTCAATTTACAAACAAACAAACATAATAGAAAATATACTTATTCATAAAGTGTAAACGTTGTATTATTCAACGTCGTTATATTAGCAAATTGAGTGTCATGGCACTTGCTGTGAACACAATGATATCTTAGATAATGCGCCAGACAGATGTTAGGGAGAGGAGCTAGTGATGGGACACGTCTCGATTAACCATTCTATCGTTTTTCATAATTTATATCCGTTTTATCGTTTACAACATCCGATTTTTCTTAGTATGTTGACGAAAAAATTTACTGTGATAGTGATACTATATTTATTTTGAGATTATGATCGAACTAAGTGAGTAGATAAAGTTGACATACTCGCTAGAGTGGCTGAAAAGTTAAATTATCTGTAAACAGTGTGATTCGTTGAATTATACTATAACTGGCTTATTTCGCCGTAGTTGTTTAGCAGATGGTTAATTGTGTACGATTGTTGAAGAGCCCGTGGCGCAGTGGTTCGCGCGCTCGGCCTGCGATTGTTGAGGTTAAGCAACTTTCGCAACGGTCGGTCACGGGATGGGTGACCAAAAACTTACTATCTGGAGCTCCTACGTGTTTTGGAAGGCACGTTAAGCACACATTAAAATCCACCAATCCGTATTGGGCCGGCGCGGTGGGTCATGGCCCGTTCTCCTTATCCATCCTTAAGGAAAGCCAGTGCCCCAGCAGTGGGGACATTAAAAATGGCTGATGACGAATTGTGACACACTTTTCAGAAACCAGGTGTATTTTAAACATATATGTAACAAATAAAATATTAATAAAAACTTAAGACAATTGCACGCAGCTAGTATTAAACGTTGAGTTTTCATAATAACTTTTGTAGTTAATTCCTTTTTATTTTCCAGGCATGGTGTTAAATAAGTAATTACCAAGTAAGAAAATAGACTTCATCTTAAAGCCTCATAAACTCTAGTTACAATAGAAGTAATAAAACTCATAGTTATAATTATTTAACACCTATATTAATGATTTTTAATTGAGTTACTCGTCAATAAGTCAATTAACTTCGATGATATCTATGTTGTTATCTGGCACGTAAACATACTTAAATATGAATCATACATTGTTAAAGATCACAATCCATATTTCTTTAACATTCTGTCCGTGTTAGCAAACTAGATTATAGACTTATTACAATTTAATAAATTGTCTTAACGTTATGTATTTTAAACATCACTTATCGTTTAATGTACCCTCACTTATTTTGGGTACCTACAGACCTTTTTTATGAATAAAGAGGTTTGGACTATGTCGACCAAACGCGGGCAAATTTCACATTGGTGGCTGTTAAGTTTTGCAAGTATAATTGGAATTGGTGCATTCTTGAACTGTGAAGCCATTGACAGCTAAACGTGTCTTCCGAAACACGAAAGAGTTTAAGACATTAAATGTTGGTAAAGCTGTATTTTCTGCTATATTTTAACTCTACAGTTACCTCACATCAATAAACTTCCACTATAAAGGCCACGGTAAGACTTAAAGCATGTTATTGCAAGTCCAGATAATTAAAACGTGTTTGCAGTATCTCTTTAGGCGACCAGCGCCGACGCATCAAAGCCTGTCATTTACCACTAATAATGTCAACAAGATGCGCTAAACTTGATAAGCATCGCTTTTGTAAGCACATTGACATGCTAATATTATAAATGCGAATGATAATGTTTGTTTGTCTGTTTTTAGGGTTCCGTACCTCAAAAGGAAAAAACGGAACCCTTATAGGATCACTTCGTTGTCCGTCCGTCCGTCTGTCAAGACCGTTTTTCTCAGGAACGCGTGGAGGTATCAAACTGAAATTGATATCTAATATTCAGGTCTACTGTCATTTGGAGTTATGAAAAATCTAACTTCTATGCCAAAGCAATCAAAAGATACAGCCGTTTATGCCGCAAATTTTAGCAAATTTTCGAAACTAGCACGGGTATCAAAACCTACAGGGTACTTCCCGTGAACTTAGAATCTTGAAATTTGGTAAGAAGTAACGTCTTATAGTACAGATATAGCAAAAATTGCGAAAACGGTAAATTTTTTGTTACATCATATAAATAAAAATATTTTACGGAACCCTCGGTGCGCAAGCCCGGTCGCAATTGGCCGGTTTTTTTTTACTATTGAAAACTGAAACATTGAACCCATTTTGATTGAGTGGAAACTACATAAATAGAAAAACTAGAAAAAAAATAATGTATTATTAAACTAGTAGCTGCGCGCATTATGACAAGCCTGATTCTCATTTCCATGGGGAATTTTGGTGATAATAAAAAATGTTTTTATCCCGGCTATAAACTCTCTGAGTGCCAAATTTGATCCAAATCCGTTCACCGTTATTGCGAGATAGAGTAACAAACAATTAAATTATTGATTTAGGATTTTGATAATTCGGTTTAGTAATTCCAAAAATGTTTTGAAACTGTTTTGATAAGAAAAATAATATGTTTATGATCTATTCGCGAGTATAGTTGTAGGTGACTAGTAGTAGACTAGTAGTCGTTTGTTTACTTTACTTACATTAGCATAAATATACCTGCTTATTCATGTTTAGGTCAATCGCAGATATTTACATGTATTTGATCGTTATAACTGACTCAGGTTCATTATTATTCAATCCAATATTTTAAATCACTGAGATTAAAAAAGGTTACGTCAATTTGTCAGTTTGTTCTAAATAAAATCAAACAGTCACGTTACACAACATTAAACAACGCATTTCTTCTTAGTTTTTAAATCAAGCTTAACTTTGGTTTTATGGAAGAAATTGCATTCTAGGGATAAGACCGCCAATCGTCCTTTTTTTGAAATGATACCTTTGTAAATTACCATGGGGAACTTCAAGGTTGACCAGTAGAGTTTCTTTGGGAAACGTTTTCTCAGACAGTGCTAAGGTTAAAGAAATAATTTTGCATTCAAATGAAAAACTTAATAATGTTCTATTAGTTGTAATAAAAACGTTTTCTATATATCTATTACTTATTTAAATAAAGCAACCTAAAATCTCTACTGGTGGACCGGGAAGTTCCCCAACTGTACAATAAAAATATATATTTTTAAAGCTTGAATTTTCACTATACTACACCCACATCAAAAGTGTCTAGGGGATCAAGTACATTTTAGAACATCGCCGCTATCGATGTTAATTATTTTAAATCTTCTTGGTCGTTAATGATTCTTTTTTGTAAATTTCACTTTTATTAAGAAAGAAGCCAGCCATAAAAACTACATTTTGTAAATATTCATCGGAGATTTTTTTTATAGTTAAAAAGTAGTTGATCCCTAGACACTTTATATGTGTTTATATTAGGTAGATTATATTAGGTAGTGTATATATTACTTGCCGCCTTCATCAGATACGGTAAAAATAGAGCTTATAAAATAATAATAGGTAACCATTCTCCTTTAGTGTTTCCACTTCCAATATGATATCGATATCTCAATCGCGTGTCACGTCCCTAGCCCATCCACCCTCCCGTATAAATATTTATCGACAACAGTGTTTCATGGCTAATGATTTTTAATTCAATTAACTTGGGGTGAGTTTATTTCGTATTTTATTTTTGTTTTTTCCTGTATCAGGCAACAAAAATAATAGAAATGATTAATAATTGCCAATAATTGGCTGTTGCATCTTGATCGATTGTTAAACTTCTGAAAAGATATAAATTTTTAATTTTGCATTTTACAATGCTATTTTTATGTGATAAATATTAAACAAGAAAATATACTAGAAAAAAGCAAATAGTCTCATGAGACTAGTTGCTTTTTTTCTAGTATATTTTCTTGTTTAATATTCTGAAAAGATGTTTCTTTCGAATGCAAGCATATTCTTAGCATTGATGTTATAACGCTGGCCTACAGCGTATTAAAAATATAAAAGTATTGGAGAATTTCGACGGTGGTTAGAGCATTGGACCGGATTTCCAAAGGCCGTGGGTTCGTGTCCCATCCGAGAATTCACTTGCGGCCGAGTTGATTTTTTCCAATCTTTTTCTATATAAAATGTATTATAAGAAATGATACAATTTGAGATAAATGTTGAATTATTTGTTTGAATGCCAAAAGCAGGAGAAATAGTTACCTGTCGATTCTCGATCAATTTCGGTATAGATTAAGAATAACGGCTACATTTTGTCCCGATTTAAGGGGTTAGATTAGAGGTTCAAACATTAAGAAATTCGCTTACTGTTCATACTTGTACAATATTTGTATTTAAAAAAATACAGAAATTGTAAACAAAAGTATTCGAGTTTATAATAAACTAGCGGCCGCTCGCGGTTTCACCCCCGTGTTTCCCGTTCCCGTGGGAATATTGGGACAAAAAGTATCCTATATTCATAACCAGGCTATCTACTATCTGTGTACCAAATTTCATCCAAATCCGTTCAGTAGTTTTGGAGTCTATTCAATGCAAACAAACTAATAAACAATCAAATCTTTCCTCTTGATAATATTATTATAGATTATAAGAATACAGTTATGTAAAAAAATATTTTATATTTTTTATAGAAATTGTCAAATTCACAGGTAAATTTAGTTATTTAAAACAATATAATAAATGTGCCTACTTTGTTCTCTGAATAACTACCAAAAGACTTAAAAAAGGCCAACAAAGAAGTCCAACCAAAAACAAGTAGGTATTAACCTACTTAACAAAATTACATTTGTAAAACGATTGTGGTAAACGCATAAAACAACAAGTCTAACAAAATTGAACCATATACGTGAAACTACAAGTTCTAAAATTGTATAACCGTTTTATTAGTAGGGTGTGTAAGTGGTGTAACTCAATGGAGTGAAAACAAGGCATAATTTGATAACTGGCCCCTAGGGATGTTCCGAGGAGATAGGCGGTCCCCTGAGTTACACAATGTTATTTCATGTTCACTATAACGTCAGAACCATTTGTGGAAATCAACATTACGAACTTATGGACAACTCTAAAAGTTTGATTAAAAAAAAGACTTCAAAAATCAAAAAGTAAAAAATAGTCAGTAAAGTAGTCTATGGAAATGAAAGTGACAATTCTTTAATTTTTTAAGTGAAAACTTCTTTAGCGGCATTGTGCACATCAGAGTTTTAAATTATTGGGATGGGTAAAAAATGTTAAAGTCGCGTCAGGACGCGTGACTCTGATCGAAAATTCGTAAGACCATTTACGTTCACCTATTTCGAATTACATAAAGTCTCACACTTGAAAGATCTACGTTTATTAGTTAATAACAACCATTATATAAAGATCTCTCATTACTACCAACTTTCATATTGATGCCAGGTCAGTTTTAATGGATTTACCTGCCAAATCAAGTTGGTCTCCGTTTTCATCAACTTTTTATGAAGTTGTAGTCAAGATATAGTGGATTTTGATGGTTATTTTCGTTTAAGCGGTTTTCACTTCTGCCGGCACTCCCAGAGTGCAACCCGTTGTTTTTTTTATTCAATTAGTTTGTCATCTTGCTAGGGCTATAGATTTCATGACACTTATACCTATAGGTATGTACTTAACCCTTTTTGACATTAAAGTTATTATTTTATGAACCTGACGACCTGTCTAGCGCAGGGCTACTGACCCCGCCTTCTGCGCCGGAGGTCCCGGGTTCGACCCCCGGACAAGACAAGTGCATGAAAATGTCTATTGGTCTTGGTCTGGGTGTTTAACATAATATGTATATCATGTAAGTATGTATTTACAAAAAAAAAGTATATAAGTATGTTTATCCGTTATCTAGTATCCAGAACACAAGTTCTTCATGAAACTTAACGTTGGTTAGATAATTGGTGTGATTGTATGCAATTATTTATAAAACGAACGGAGTCGCGAACGGCTATTAGTTCCTACGTAATTAACTATGACGATAAGCGCCACTAAAAACATGTCTATTCATACAATGCCATTAAACGCTCATATTTTTCGTTAACAAGTACGCAATTTATGTAATAAACATCTTCACTAGCATCTTGTTTTAAAAGCAATAATTGCTATTAGCAATTTTATTCATAATGCGTTTTTATGGCAAAATAAAATATGAAACTTATTCATTATTCTTCAGTTTTACTGAATATCTAGTTCTAGAGGGAGTAAATACTGTATAAGTTGTGACGAGGCATACAATCTCCTCATAATCCTGGCAGTCCCTTTTGGCTTTTTTCTTTCGGCATTATATTTATAAATTCAAAAATTACTGGGACCTATCATCCACCAGTCGGCTATTAAAAAGCAAGATGGTACCTGGGCAAAAAGTGACAAGGATAAAGCTGAAATATTTGCGTATCATCTATCAGAAGTATTCACTCCAAACAACGACTGCGGTTCCACAAAGTTAGATGAAGTTACGAATTTACTTACCCAAACACACCAAATGGACCTCCCCATTGAGAAGATTTCTAAAAAGGAAGTAATTCAAGTCATTAAGAAACTCGATGTTCACAAAGCTCCAGGATACGACCTGATAACAGCTAAAATCCTAAAAGAGTTGCCAGACATTGGATATAAATATCTCACACAATTGTTCAATGCATGCCTTTGGAGAAATTTTATTCCACCACAGTGGAAGGTGGCAGAAATTATTCTAATTCCTAAACCTGGCAAAGACGGTACTGATGTTAAATCCTACCGCCCAATCAGTCTGCTCCCGACGACGTCTAAACTTCTGGAGATCCTGTTTTTAAACCGTTTGGCTCCGGTTATTGCGGAAGCCAATTTAATCCCAGAACATCAATTTGGCTTCAGACCTTCCCACAGTACGATAGAACAGGTGCACAGAATCGTAGAAAAAATTAATGACACATTTGAAAAAAAAATGTGGTGTTCTGCTGCCTTCCTTGATATCTCACAGGCCTTTGATCGTGTCTGGCATAATGGACTTCTATTTAAAATCCTGAAGAACCTACCATTAAATTATTATCTTTTTATTAAGTCTTACCTTCATGACAGACATTTCTACGTCAGACATGGTGACAGTGTCACAAAACTACACGAAATAAAGGCCGGGGTCCCACAGGGAAGTGTACTGGGCCCAATGCTCTATCTGATTTACACATCCGATCTACCGAACACAGAACACGTCTTGACGGGGACATATGCCGACGATACGGCGGTGTTGGCAGTCGACAAAACAGCAACTGGAGCATCAGCTAAGCTACAAAGAAACCTGGACGAGCTGTCTCGCTGGTTGAAGGACTGGAGAATAAAAGCCAACGAAACTAAATCAGTCCACGTAACATTTAGTTTGCGACGAGACTCATGTCCCGAAGTCGAGCTGAATAGAATTAAAATACCTCAATCTGACGACGTACGATACTTGGGCATATACCTGGATCGTAGACTAACGTGGAGAAAACACATCCAAACAAAAAAAAAAGCACTAGATCTGCAAGTCCGTAAGATGCATTGGTTAATGGGTCGTAAGTCACATCTTAGTCTAGAAAACAAGCTACTACTCTATAAAAGTATCCTAAAGCCTATCTGGACTTATGGCATTCAGCTGTGGGGAACAGCATCCACATCAAACATAGAGATCCTGCAACGGTTCCAGTCAAAAACCCTGCGGATGATAACAGGTGCACCCTGGTACCTAACAAACACGCGCCTCCACAAAGACCTAAAAGTTGAAACTGTCAAGGATGTATTGAGAAACTCCCTACTGAAATACTCAGAAAGATTAAATCGCCATCCAAACCTTCTCGCAAGGGAGCTGATGAGCATAGAGCCAAACTCCACCTTCAAAAGGTTGAAAAGACGTGCTCCTCAAGATCTGATTACGTGAGGAGCTAACACCAATTGGGACATATCATTGGATACTGTGCCAAACATGCCCGTTATAAAACTATTTTTTAAAAATCCAGCTCAATGTCGCAGAGACAGATCGCAGGACAAACAATTTCATAAAAAAAAAAAAAAAAAAAAAATACTGGGAGATCGACTTTTGACTCGATGTGAGAATTGCAATTGTGAACATGAATTTTTGGTTATATATATAAAACTAGAGGCCGGGCGCGGTTTCACCCGCGTGGTTCCCGTTCCCGTGGGAATTTTGGGATCAAAGCTATCCTATCTCTTAAGTTGGACCAGACTGCTCACGGTGTGCCAATTTAATTTAAAATCTGTTAAGTAGTTTAGGAGTCCATCGCGGACAAACATCGTGACAGGAGATTTATATATATTAAGATAAAATCTTAAAGTGTACTCGAATATTGTGTTTATTGAAATTATAAGTGATTAAAGTGCTCTCCGCATGCTGACCGTCGCACTGGCGCCCAACGTGGGGCTGCTGCTGCCGCGTGCTGACCGTCGCAAAGTACAATCCGGGAACTTCCCGGCTGACCAGTATAGTCATTTGGGAAACGTTATCTCGGAAAGTACATATGTGAAAGAAATCATTTATGATGCAAATGAAATACCTGTTAATGTTCTATTATTTTAGTTATAAACCTTTTCTATATATCTATTACTTTATAAATAAAGCTCCCTAAAACCAATCGGGAAGTTCCCTTAGGGACTGTACCTTAGGGATTACGGTACAATCAAAAGTACATTTAGGCTAAAAATAGCACTGATCCAGTCTTTCCTTTTTATCTTTTCACCCGCGTGGTTCCTGTTCTGGTGGGAATATCGGGATAAAATGTAGCCTTTGTTAGTCGGGGATAGTGCAGCTTCCCAACGGTGAAATATTTCCCTGACTGTACCTTAGGGATTACGGTACAATCAAAAGTACATTTAGGCTAAAAATAGCACTGTGCCAGCCTCTCCTTTTATCTATTCACCCGCGTGGTTCCTGTTCCCGTGGGAATATCGGGATAAAATGTAGCCTGTGTTAGTCGGGGATAGTGCAGCTTCCCAACGGTGAAAGATTTTTTCAATATGTATAATAGGACACCACACTATCAGATGTTAACAATTTTTATTTGCGATATTATATATGTATATTTATATAATTACGACAAAGTGCGAAAAACGGAAAAGAAAACGGAAATCTATACTAATATTATAAAGAGGAAAGGTTTGATTGTTTGTTTGTTTGCATTGAATAAGCTCCGAAACTAATGAACGGATTTGGATGAAATTTGGTACACAGATAGTAGATAGCCTGGTTATGAACTTAGGATATTTTTTATCCCGATATTCCTACGGGAACGGGAACCAAGCGAGTGAAATCGCGAGCGGCCGCTAGTATGTCATAAAAGGCGAACAATCAATTCCGCCGAACTGATACAGTTTGACTTGACCGGATCCTAGAGATCCAAAAGATCTGAGAAGCGATATGTTCGTGTAGGTACACGAAAATATCGCTCAGATCTTCTTTCTGTAGGTCGGGCGGTCCGACGAACTGACGCGAGCTTACCTAAAGACACACACGATTTGAATTTTCTTCCGGTGAGGTAAAATTTAAGGCAAAATATTCCGGTTTGGGGTCCTTAAGCTTAAGTTAGAGATAGGGTAAGCATTGAGCTATTATATCAGTACAAACTACAGTAGTAATAAGATAGAAATATGTGGACTCACCGGAACTCGGCCGGTCACTGTACCTAGTACAGTAGACCCACGCGGGCCACACCATCGGACCGCCTTCTCCCGTCGTTGTACCTACAAAACACAATTATCTAATTAATAAAAACATCTCCCATGCTGAACTGGGAGCGACAGCAAAACAAAAGTCTCAAGTGTTAAAGGGAAATATGGCGTGAATGTATATGTGTACTATCCGACCAAAACAATAAGGCTCATGACAGCTGATAAAAACTTAAAAAACGAACTAAAAACCCAAATTTCAAGAAGCGGTAATCAACCAGTTTATGATTGTAGCTCTAATTTATCAGATAATCGAAGAACTGTGGTGATAGAAGTGGGCTGCAGGTGCCAAAGGTGCAAACCGCATTCCTGTCATGCGCCAATTGTGGTGGTCGGCTAGTATCTATACTAGTATTCTATAGAGGAAAGATTTGATTGTTTATGGTAAAATTTAAATAGAAAAATATTGGAAAAAATTAACTCGGTCACAAGTGAATTCTCAGACGGGAATCGAACCCGCGACCTTTGGAAATCCGGTCCAATGCTCTTGGAGCATTGGACCGGATTTCACTTGTGACCGAGTTAATTTTTTCCAATATTTTTCTATTTAAAATTTACCATAAGTATAAAAATAGCATTTAAAAATGCAAAAAATACAAAATCATAAAAAATTTGATTGTTTGTTTGTTTGCAATGAATAAACTCAGAAAGAACTGAATGAATTGGTTGAAATTTGGTACACAGATAGTAGATAGCTTGTTTATGAACATGGAATACTTTTTATACCGATATTTCCACGGGAACGGGAACCACGCTGGTGAAACCGCGGGCGGAAGCTAGTGTAGGATAAACCGAGCTCAAAAGGTTAGTATGCAATAATTTTGGGTTAACTATACTACTTATAATTTCAAGATTAAATTCATCATCATCATCAACAGCCAGTAGAGGTCCACTGCTGGACATAGGCCTCTCCTAGCTCACGCCTTTATTATTGTGGCGTTCATTCATAGGAGGCTATTAGCCTACTGCTACCACGCTTGCTAGACGAGTTGGTAGGGTGTTTGTTTCAAATTTTCCTTCTCTCGCACAGGTGTTCAATGCGTCGAGCCTCTTAGTCGACTCTTACGACATCCCAGGCATTTAAGGGAGTGGCGACACTTGTATTCTTATTCCGTCACCACACGGCACGATATTAAGTAGATATTCCTAATTTTACACGCATACTATCGTTAAAATAAAACAACTTTCATCATTTTCATCATCCGTGGTCTCGACCACGGCCCTTGCCAGGTGGTAGAAAAACAGAAACGCAAACTAACTATAATTATACAAAACCTTAAAATCTTAATGTGTCAGTAAACAGTTCGCGTGAATGTTGTTTTGTTTCATTTAAAATAGTTAACTACAATGTTCGTTAAATGCCAAACGATTATTATTTCCGCTACGAAACGATGGATTGATTTCCTACAATTTAATTTTCATAATTGAAACAGATTGTAAGTCGTCAATGTTTTTGAAGGTATGTGCAAAATACTTACTTGTCGTAGAACCCTGATTGCTACTGCTATCTTCGTTTTTCGACAGGTCAATAGCACCTCCTTTCTCGCTAGGCTTGACTTCCGGCACCCTCGACTCCAAGACATCAGGCTTCGAAGGAATAGGAACAGTCTCCTTAACCGGCACTGTCTTAGCCTCGAAATGACGAGCCTTCAAACTCTTCCTCTTCATCAGAGGATCCGTTATTCGCCTCCCGAAGTCAGCCTTCAATATATTGTCTATGCTAAACTTCAAACAATTTTGGTTGATGAAATCTCTTTCCGACTCATCACCCGGAGATTTAGGACTCATATAATTCATTCGCCTATTTTCATCCGTCCTCGTATTCCTAAGTTCCTGCGTCCCGTTTTTCCTAACACCGAAATTTAAACCGTAATGCTGCGCTGCTAGATTCATATTGCTTTGCGGTAAAGGCATCCTATTCAGTCCGTTGATGCCTGATTTTAAATCCACTTGATTCATCAATGGATTTTGAAATAAAAGAGGTTGGTTTAGGAACATTAGTGGGTTTGGCGTGATGGGACTAGGCCTTAATAATAGAGGTTGGTTCATATTTAAGTTTTGGCTTAGCTGTGAGATTGCGTTCAAATGCGTTTGTATATGTTTGAAGGAGGTGAGCCCTTGGTTTGAATCGGAACTTTTTTCACCAGCCTCGTAACTGACTGGTGCTTCGTTCCCGACAGATAGGACTGTGTCATCGCTACAACAAGAATTATCATCATCTACGCTTATCTCTGCTCTGGATTCATTCGTGTGATTCTCATCATCGTCAATTTGAGGGCTAATGCTGTCAGAATTTCTCGAACTGTCATGGTGGTCTTCGAAATTAGGTGTGTTCTGCAACAATTTGTCTGTTGAAAACACATTATCTGGACTGCTTGCGTCTCTTTCTTTTTTAAGAACATTGTGTATGGAAAAGGATGAGGTATGTAGAGGCCTTTCGTCTTGTTTTTCTTCGTCGTGGTATTCAGGGCTTGTGGTGTCCCTGGTGTTGGGAGAATACGGTTCCTCGTCACTGTGGTCCTGGATCTTGATTCTGGAATCCAGGTGCACGGAGGTCGACACCGCGGCCATTTTGAGCCGCGATGTTTACGCCATCTGTTGAAGGAAAGATGAATTTGAATATTTTTTTTCTTTAGTTGGTTAATAATTTAAATTACTGATATACCTTATCTGAGCATTGAAAAATCGGCCCTTAGTCGGACGAAGCTTTAAAGTTATCCAAAACACATTTGAAATTCAAGGGCGTAGAGTTATTGACAAAAGTAGGGTAGGTAAATAATCCGGCTTTAGCCAATATGCGATAAAGTGTATAGAATAAGTAATTCAACATTCAATAACAATAAAGACATTTTCTTGATTATTAAAGAAAATAGCTTATACTTTTTAAAATATTATTAATTTACTTTGACTTGGTGAAATCATTTATCTAATCAAATATTTTCATCAAACAAACTCTCCAAATATGATATTTGTATATTGTTGTAATATTTGTATTTGTATTTGTATATAGCATAGCATACCGGAGTGAAATGTTTGTTTTCAAAATAATTCAGTAGGCACATTAAAACAACTTTTGCGGAGTTATTAGATTTATTTACCCGAAATTTATATTAACCTACTTAAAAAGAACTAAGGTACTGATGACAAATAGCGCCTGGTGTCAATTACCGCCTATACTCAGAAAATCGTATTAAAACAACTCAAAGATTCACCCTTATTACCTATTATATTTATTATGCAGATATTTCCAGGTTCAATGTTAGGTAGGCGTTATTTGACATCAGCACCTTTTTAACATATACTGCAGCATAATACATTTGTAGATAGAGCATTTCTAATAGTTGCTTATTAAATTACCCTCATACCCAAAACAGGTTATCAATACCAACATTGCGAACCAACTTCTAAAAATGGCGTAGTTTTTCTACATCCTGATACTTTTTCAATCAACATTTCCAGTGCGAACAGGCAGCCATTTTAATTGCGCGCAAAAACAAAATGGCTGATCAAATGATCAGTTAATAACAAAAATGGGATATTTGTAATAATTTGCATTAATAATGGGGTGCATAAAAATTATACGATGCAATAAAAGTGCAGTAATGATCAACTTATATGGAGTGTCAGTGAGACCTCAGGGTTATGTCGTTGTAAGTTCTATTATTGATCGGATATAGTTTTATATGTGGAATCGAGTTGAGTTGAAAGAAATCTAAAATCTTACTTTTAACGCCATAAAAGTTTCCTTTAGGATAATGCCCACGCGAGGGAAGGCGCTGGGAAAGCTACTAATACTACAAAACTAAAGAATTTGATACAATGCTGGGAATCGGGGAAACTATATACGTGAGTATTTTATTTCATTAACACGTTCACTGCGCATCACCCACAATCGGCCCGACGCGGTGCTGATACTCTGTGCGGACAGTAAAATCCAGCTTTTTCCTCTCTCTTGCGGAGCGTGTATCTTCGCTATTACTATAAATCCGACGGAGACAAATATAGCTTTCGGTTTGTGAGTAAAAATGTAGAAATAGATCATCAAAATATTACGGCGGGCCATTATTGACCCCCCACTGCTCCGAACATTAACAATAACCGTTAACGGTCATCCTCCAAAACAGGCCCGCCCGATTTCGAGATGAAAGTTATTGTTTTTTTTTTACCACAGTGAACGTGTTAAACGATATTCTTCTCTGACACTCTCTGACACATATAAAATAGAAATAAATTTATTCACAACACACAAAAAGAAAGTATAAACACAACAAAAAAAAACACAACGAAAAGTACAATAACAGGAGTTAATTAGGAAAATTATTTATTATTTATTTATTTATTTATAAGGTACACCAGCAGTGCATGCATTAACACAGACAATATTAAAAAAAAAAAATCAACAAAGCATAATTCTGATGCATACACCTTTACAGGTGACACGACATTTACCATACAAAAGAAATCAAAGTAATTAAAATACAGCACAAAAAAGACCCGCTAGTTGGAAAAAAGAAATATCACAATAAAATCACAATAAACACATTACTTAAAGATTATGTACTATTAAAATATCAATAAAATTGATTCAAATTCCATTACAAAAATAATTAATAAGAATAAGGAAACATTAAGATCACAACATTATATGAACATATTATGTAAAAAATTTGGTACGATTAAAATAACAAAAAAGTCTATTAAAATTAAATCATAAATATAATTAATTTAAATAAGCATATATTAATTAGGTAAAATAAATAAAAACGGTTTACAAGTAGGTCAATTATATTAACATAGGAATAATAATATATTAAATAGGAATAAATTATGAATTGTTTTCTATTCATGTATCCTAATCCTAACTAATATTACAAATGCGAAAGTGTGTTTGTTTCTCCTTCCTTGACTCTCTAACTAAGCAACAAATCTTGATTTTGTTAAATTTAGGAAGCGTTATTGGGTAGGACGCCAGGACGTTTTTAAATAAACACTTTTTGTTATGGCTTCTATTTTATTACCAACACCATTAGCGGAAACAGAGGAACAGGGGACAATGACAGATCGTACAGACTAATTTTGACATTGACAAAATGTGTACAGATCAAGTTACGTAACATACAGCCAAGTGTGCCATAGCTTTATAATATTCAACAGATTTTTGGCATAGAGTTGGTTGAAAGGACGGACAGTAACATAGGCAAATTTTTATTCGATTCAATATTCCCACGGGAACGGGCACCACGCGAGTGAAACCGTGGGTGGAAGCTTGTACACAATAAATTAATTAAAAAAAAAGTGTGCTGCCAACAGGCCTTGTCTCAGCAAAATTTACTTTCGAGTCTTTCCTTGATAGTCTGAATAACCCAAGAAGCCCTGATATTCTGACATTCTAAAAGCCTAATAGTGACGACGTGTCATAACTTATGGTAGCTACGAAGTAATTTTTATCAGCCTTAAAAGATCTCTTTCTTGAATTCTGTTATTCGCAAACCTAGTTCTAGTTTCGATGATTTTTTTTTAATTCAATTTAACTACCTACTAGGGCGGTTACAACCCGATACTCGGGTTCGTCGATCGACAAAAAATTCCAAATTATGCGAAAATGATGACACTTTTTAATTGCAGTTTGTGATCATCACTTTTAACATTTTGTATATTTTATGGTTTTCGGAACAAATAGACTCGAGTACTTTTAATTTGATACCTTACTCGGCCGCGTACTACGCGCCAAAGTCCCTATCGAGTCGTCACAAATTTTGCGAACCTGAATTAAGTATATAGATAGATCCTATGCAGTTTCGACAGCGGCAGAACTATTCCCGATACTGAAAACATTAGAAAGAAGCGTGTTGTCCGTTCAACTCTTTAGTGCATATAGTAAAACTAGATTGTCTCTAGTGAATGACGGAGTGGGCACGACGGTTCAGTGGTAGAAAAGAAACCACAGGTCGTTTATAAGGAGGCGGCGAGCAAGGTGCTCTACTCCCTTTAATGCGAAAAAAAATACTTTTTTCTGTATGAACAACGGGGAAATGCTAAGCCTTCATGATATCTGATGTTAACACGTTGAGCGCCATGTGTATACTTTTGGAAACACAAGGTGCCACCTCTTGAGGCTATGTGTATCTTTTGGACACACGGGCAGTGCTTCATTGAGAGGCCAATGATTCCAGCCGGATACACGTTTTAGTACATTTCATTATGGAATCAGATTTGTCTGGTCTCCACGGTTGTTTCAGTCGAAGTGGGGTCTCTGTACGACTTACAGGTCGACATGGCGAATGTGGCAAAAACAACAAAAGACTAATTTACCAAAAAAAAAAACTTTTATTCCTTTTAAAAAAATTAAAAACTGTTTTTTGTGCTTGGCGGTCAACGTGTTAGGTAATATTATTAGGAGATCTTCTAACGAGAAGAACCGGCAAGAAACTCGTCAAGGGCTATTAGTTTCTCCCTGTTTTATTTCATATAGAGTCGTCAAATTGACAATATTGACATTCTTAGCTCGATGACGTGTCATTGACCACTGTCCCGTTTACATCCTAGAGGTGTAAGCGACACAGCATCATGCGCAATATCATACCGCGTGATGTGTGATTTAGCGGTGTTCATGAAAAGGGGCCTGGATCAATGTAAATCCAGCTTTATTGTTTAAATATCCAATGATACTGACGTGTTCTTTTGTTCGCTGAGTGAATTCGTGCGAGCGGCTATGTTCACCATGTGTTTTATATTGAATTATTAAATTGTATTTTTGAAAATTATTTATTAATTATATTATATTGTTATTATTTGTTAAATTAGTTATTGAATTATTTGTTATATTATAATATTTTGTTGAGGAATGATTAATTATTTTTATTTTTTTTAATAAATTGAATAATATAGATTAATAATTTATAATGGCAAACATAATTATGTAATTGTTATTATTTTATTGATTTAATTATTAGTTACTCTATTGTATTGGGGTAATCCTGTAATAATAGATGTAAGTGTGGAAATAAATAAATAAATAAAATACACTACCAGTTTTGACAGTGGCAGAACTATTTCCGATAGTGAAAACATTAGGAAGAAGCGTGTCGTCCGGCTGTAGACTCTTTAGTGCATATAGTAAATCTAGATTGTCTCTGGTGAATGATGGAGTGGGCACGACGGTTCAGTGGTAGAAACCACAGGTCGGTTATAAGGAGGCGGCGTGGAAAGTGCTCTACTTCATTAAATGTAAAAAAAATAACATTGTTACAATATCACTCTTTTCCCCGTAGGGGTACCTAACTAGGTAGAGGTCCCACTTTTTACTTGCTATGATCCTTACATAAATCTCTTTTATTTCCTCTTATCCTACGCATATCAGTTCTGTTACCTCTGTACAGCGCCTCTAGTGGGCAGTGGCAGAACTACAGATTCTCATACAAAATGTCTCCCGTTTACTGTACAGTAAACGGAAAGAAAAACTCATGGTAGGCCCTCGTACAATTTTTTTTTGGGAAACGTGTTTTCGAATAGTAATAATTTGAAGCCATTCATTTTCTTATATTTGTGATATATACCTTTACTTCAGGACTAGGGGACCCTTGTGGTATTCACCCCATTGACTGGCGGTCTGCTTGGCTTCCCGGCAATCAAAGATTACGCAGGTACGGAAAAAGGCCCTAGATAGCTAGCCTAGATAAAGCATTTGAACGGGACAAAAGTTAATAGTCCTACTAATCCTAACTAAAATTATATCCAAATAGGATTAGTATTATATGCGAAAGTGTGTTTGTTTGTGCTTCCTTAAGACCCTTACTAAAAAACCATCGACTTGATTACTGGCATAGAGTTAATTGAAAGCACCGAGAGTAACATAGGCTACTTTTTATTCCGATATTCCCATGGGAACGGGAACTACGCGGGTAAAACCATGGGCGGTCACTAGTTTAGTTGGATTCATTAAAAATATTCAAAGGAATAATCAAGTAGAGCAGCCCTCACTCCCGATCGCTCGCAGACCACACACGTCGAGTCGCAAGCGCACCAAACCAGATATTTCGCTTCGAACAAACAACCACAACCGACGCAACCAGCACAATTAAAACTCATCTTTATAACCTACAACACAAGGACTTATGCAGCAGCTTTCATAACATTGCCTTGTTTAAGGGCTTGACTAATTTAAAATCCCCGAGAAAGTAATCGGTTTTGGCCTTTACGGGCTTCACAATAAGGTCGATAGTGATCGTAAATCGTCCTTATGTGTTAAAGTTTAGTGAAATTGAATCGTTTTATTTTGAAATCACGGTTTCGCAATTTTGAATCGCAACCGTTTATTTGTTAGTTTAATATTTTAACGATTAATTTCTGTCGGTTAGTTAGTGCGGTGTTATGCGATTAATGTTTATAACGAAATTGTTTTGGTACTGACTGACACGGTTATTTTAAAACGTTTACGTTTTACGTTTTTTTTACCGTTTTTCCGTGGTCCATGGTAACACCAGCCTCCGTGGTACTTGTTACACGTGGTACAGTGGGGTACAAATTAGTTTCGATTTGGTTGGTGGTAGGATTTGTTCATAATCCGCCTGACTAGCTACCACCATCTTATCTAAGTCTGTCGCCCTAACAATTTGTACCATTTTCCGTGGTCTGTGGTAACACCAGCCTCCGTGGTCTAGTTGTATACATTTCCAGTGGGGCACAAATTAGATTCGATTTGGTTGGTGGTAGGACTTGTTCAAAGTCCGCCTGACTAGCTACCACCATCTTATCTAAGTCTGTCGCCCTAACAATTTGTACCATTTTCCGTGGTCTGTGGTAACACCAGCCTCCGTGGTCTAGTTGTATACATTTCCAGTGGGGCACAAATTAGATTCGATTTGGTTGGTGGTAGGACTTGTTCAAAGTCCGCCTGACTAGCTACCACCATCTTATCTAAGTCTGTCGCCCTAACAATTTGTACCATTTTCCGTGGTCTGTGGTAACACCAGCCTCCGTGGTCTAGTTGTATACATTTCCAGTGGGGCACAAATTAGATTCGATTTGGTTGGTGGTAGGACTGATTCAAAGTCCGCCTGACTAGCTACCACCATCTTATCTAAGTCTGTCGCCCTAACAATTTGTACCATTTTCCGTGGTCTGTGGTAACACCAGCCTCCGTGGTCTAGTTGTATACATTTCCAGTGGGGCACAAATTAGATTCGATTTGGTTGGTGGTAGGACTTGTTCAAAGTCCGCCTGACTAGCTACCACCATCTTATCTAAGTCTGTCGCCCTAACAATTTGTACCATTTTCCGTGGTCTGTGGTAACACCAGCCTCCGTGGTCTAGTTGTATACATTTCCAGTGGGGCACAAATTAGATTCGATTTGGTTGGTGGTAGGACTTGTTCAAAGTCCGCCTGACTAGCTACCACCATCTTATCTAAGTCTGTCGCCCTAACAATTTGTACCATTTTCCGTGGTCTGTGGTAACACCAGCCTCCGTGGTCTAGTTGTATACATTTCCAGTGGGGCACAAATTAGATTCGATTTGGTTGGTGGTAGGACTTGTTCAAAGTCCGCCTGACTAGCTACCACCATCTTATCTAAGTCTGTCGCCCTAACAATTTGTACCATTTTCCGTGGTCTGTGGTAACACCAGCCTCCGTGGTCTAGTTGTATACATTTCCAGTGGGGCACAAATTAGATTCGATTTGGTTGGTGGTAGGACTTGTTCAAAGTCCGCCTGACTAGCTACCACCATCTTATTTAGGTCTGTCGCCATGACAACAGCGTTTAGCCATAGCCAGTTCTTCTGTGGTTGAAGATTCTGGGAGAACCGCTGGAACTGCGGTTTTTTAACGTTTATTTTTGTTTTCCTGACGTGTTTCGCCACCTTTTCAGCTGCCGTGGTCACGAGTGACTGGCTACTTATAAGCCTACCCTCGAAAAGTTGAAATGGTGCCGATACATCAGGGAAAACCAAAGACACCTTAAAAAAAGCCATACAATATACCTCTTAATATCGGGTAATAAACAGTGTGCCCTGAAATACGTAAAACTGTTTTTTTTTCAAAAATGAGTGCGCGAAAAACTTAAGATGTGCTAAAACTTATCTTCCTTAAAGTTTATGATTTTTTTTCTTTGCATTTTTCAATGCTATTTTTATACTTACGAAAAATTTTAAATAGAAAAATATTGGAAAAAATCAACTCGAGTCAAAATAAAATCAAGCCTCGGTAGCTCAGTAGTTAGAGCATTGGACCGGATTTCCAAACGTCGTGGCTTCGAGTCCCATCTGAGAATAATTCACTTGTGATGACACGAGTTGATGTTTAACTCAATTATTGAGGATTCCGGCTGAGGCGCGCTAACACCTTCAGCCTCAACAATATAAATTTTAGGTATGATGAAATAAAAAATCGTTACAACTTGAGTAAATAATGGAAAATCTCACAGTAACGACTAAACAGTTTTCTCATAAAAATCAAGCTAAAATAATGGCGATATTTAACCACACGCTAAGTATATCGCGATGTTTATACGTACTAATTAAATATCTTTTAATTCGTATAACATAGCGAACATTTAGTATGTTACAACTGAATATTCAATTATCGACCGTGTTCTCTACGACGCAGCGCATAAATTTGCATAATGTTACAAGTTTTAAATGGATTAGCTGTTGAAATATCACTTTATATTGAATAGTGGATACTTTATTAGCTAACAGAATACGTTAATTACTATTTATTTTATTAATACGAATAAATATAGTTTTTCGTGATATCTAACGGGCATACCTACTACTTAAGAATGACACTGCGTACTTTTAACCGACTTCAAAAAAGGAAGAGGTTCTATGTTCTTCTGTATGTTTGTTTTTAGGGTTCCGTACCTCAAAAGGAAAAACGGAACCATTATAGGACCACTTCGTTGTCCGTCCGTCCGTCTGTCAAGACCGTTTTCTCAAGAACGCGTTGAGGTATCAAACTGAAATTTATATCTAATACTCAGGTCTACTGTCCCTTGGAGCTGTGAAAAAATCAAACTTCTAAGCCAAAGCAATCAAAAGATACAGCCGTTTATGCCGCAAATTTCCGCAAAATTATAAACTCGCACGGGAATCGAAACCTACAGGGTACTTCCCGTGAACTTAGAATCTTGAAATTTGGTACGAAGTAACGTCTTATAGTACAGATAAAGGAAAAATTGCGAAAACCGTAAAATTTTTGTTATATCATATAATAAACAATATTTTTGAAAATTTTAAACGGTACCCTCGGTGCGCGAGTCCGTCTCGCACTTGGTTCACCGATTACTCTTGAAATTTTGAAATTGGTACAGTAGTTTTCAAGAAATCTTCAATATACTTGCTTGCATTACTTGCGAAAAATCCACAATGATTTTTCGTTATAAATAAATAAAAAAATAAAAAATAAAAATTATTTATTTCGGACAACATAAATCCATAATGTGTTAGTAAATAGAAAGCCTATTAACTATGTTAGTATTTAATTTCAATGAAAGATGTTATTTTTCCTATCATACATTCAATCAGCGGACAATCCCCACTGTCGACTATCTCCTTCAGGACGCTGTGGCTGCTGCCGCGCATTCTGTGCAACAGTGACGCGGTCTTTTTGCGCATAATAGTTTCAAAACTATCCACGCCGGCTATAGCAAACATCGCAGATGCGCTACAAAACCGCGGCAGCCGCAACAACGCCCTGAAGGCATTATTTTAGTGAACACGTAGGGCACTGTAGGCTTTTTTGGTGTAGTCGGTCCATAGGCTGCTCGAGTAAAAAGATGTGATATATAGTGAGATATAGAGCAAGCATTCAAACTTTTACATTTACTATTACGGATCGGCCTCTAAAATTTTAAAGCGTTATGTATTTTAAATCGAAATTATTTGTTGTTTTCGCTGTTTTCTGTTTGGCGAAAATATTACTGGCAGAGAATACTTTTATAGTAGAAAACGAAAAATATGTCGCGTAATTCCGCAAGAAAAAATGCAGATGCAGCCCAGTGACACACACCAGTCACTCGGTGCTGAGATTGGCACGGTCTAACAACTCCTGAGGATGCTCCGTGTGTGGGCGAAACACGAGTAGAGTAGTCGGTGAAGGTGCAAGGTGTGTCACTGGGCTACATCTGCATTTTTTCTTGCGGAATTACGCGACATATTTTTCGTTTTCTACTAAGATATGGATTTCCGCCAAGTAACGCCTGATTCTATCAAGTACTTTTATAATTAATCCGTGTAACTGTCTTCATAACTGTGTGGTTTGCACAAATAAGTTTAAAGTACAAGAAACATTGTACTTTAAACTCCTATTCTTTAATTTTTCTTGCCTTGGCTGGCACCGACGCTAAAATTCTTATTTTTTCCTTTTTAGTTTTTGAATTCGATTTTTTTAACGGTAGTATTTTTTTTTCTTTTTACTTTTTAGTAAGTATCTGTTATAGGTTGTTTTGTAAACTACAGAAGGTTTTTTCTACATTGGATTAGGTTTCATGTACATTATAAACAAAAGTATTGTGAAAATTACATCGTTCAAGTTAACAAAAATGATTATAAAATAAAAACTACTGGACTAAACTGATCCAAATTTTTATGGGACTAAATAACAACTATTCCGCACTGAACATGCGAACATCATTCATAAAAAAAAATAGGAATCTCGCCGTAAAAAAACATACCAACTGAATTGAGAACATCCTCCTTTTTGGAAGTCGGTTAAAAAATAGCTCAGTCCAATACCCCTAACTCCGAACTCCGCACATCGATACGCGCATTTGCAACATCCGTTGGACCAACAAAGATCGTCACGCAACTCCATCGGCGCGGCGTTCTCAGAACGCGGCTTTGATCATACGCCTCTTTATACGACAATTGGTTAAAGTGGGAAAAACTACTATTTCGAGAATTGTACGATGATTCTACGAAGCGAAGTATTGAATCAAAATTATTATTGGTCAGTATCTAGTCAAAGTGTGTTGACGGCCTAAGAATACAAGTGTCACCACTCCCTTACATGCCTGGGATGTCGTTAGAGTCGACTAAGAGGCTCGACTCATTGAACACCTGTGCGAGAGAAGGAAAACTTGAAACAAACCCTCTACCAACCCGTTTGGCCAGCGTGGTAGCAGTAGGCTAATAGCCTCCAATGAACGCCAAAATACGCGTGAGCTAGGAGAGGCCACAGGCTCATGATGATGATGATGATCTAGTCAAAGTATAAGGAGCTCGGTGGCGTAGTAGTTCACACGCTCGGCCTACGATTGTTGAGGTTAAGCAACGTTCGCAATGGTCGGTCATGGGATGGGTGACCAAAAGTTAACCATCTTGAGCTCCTCCGTGCTTCGGAAGTCACCATGGCGTAGTGGGTCATGGCCCGTTATCCTTATCCATCCATAAGGAAGACCAGTGCCCCAGCAGTGGGGACATTAAAAATGGCCGATGATGATGTGGTCATGGTCAAAGTTAGACAGAAGTTTAAAAAATTAAGCAATTAAAAATTACATAATGTAAGCTTGTCAAATTAATAAAATATTTATTTCAATGTGGTTGTTGTAATAAACTCGCTTTATAAAATGTTTACCTATATGATTACCTATATACATACATATAACCAGCCCCCTTGTTGTCAAATTTCAAAATCTATCACAATTCCTTTCAAAGGTATTATGTTAGTGATATATGGTATTGTTTCATCCCTTTCGGAACGAATGATGTTTTAAATGACACTTCATTTGACAATATCGGAAAAAACTTATTAGGCCACAAGTGAATTCTCAGATGGGATTATTGGCTGTTGCATCTTAATCGATTTCGGAAACACGATTTTATGATTTTATTATGCTTCAACAGTTTTTCTTTTCAAAAAGACCCATTAAAAATACGAAAATTCAAGATTATTCTCAAATGGGGTTAGGTACATATATATACTAATGGAAATTGGTTTAATTGGTGGACACCAATAATATTTAGCATCGTATTGTTTCATTTCTTTTTGGTCGGTTATATTTCTTGACTTCGAAGGTATTTCGTGGCTTGCAAAATGGGTGTCGCTCCCGCACGCGTCGTTTTCTTATGGCGGTACCCCCACCGAAAGTGGCGCCGCGTTGAATTTTATTTAATATCGTAATTCTAATACACAATTTTAATAAAACTAAACGTGGAATTTTTAGAGCCCATAGTCTAGTATTTTTAGACGGTATCATTACATTCCCTCGTAGTCACTGCTAGAAGTAGATAGCAAAACTGCTAAAAGTGGCCGTTTTTGACACATTTGCTATCTACTTCTACGAATGACTATGACGAGATGTAGCGATACCTTCTAAAAATATAAGACAATGGGCTCTAAAAATTCCACGTTTAGTTTTATTAAAATTGTGAATTAGAATTACGATATTAAATAAAATTCAACGCGGCGCCACTTTCGGTGGGGGTACCGCCTTATTGCTTCAGCCGTTATGCGCCTTTAGTCGAAGGAAAAGACCATTTGGTAATGAGTTCAGAAGCGCGCGAGAGCTTAAGCTTTTCCGTGCAACTTAGCTTTTCTGTTCTTTCCACTTTACTTTTCTTTAGATATCTCTCTTGGTTTTTCGCTCTATGTTCACATTCCTCATTCATGCCCGCCGATTTCTGCCCTCTTAGTCTTGACGCGATTGCATTGAGATAGAAAATTGAATTAACGTCAAATGTCAGTAATTATGACTTAGAATAAGTAATTATAGTAATTTAATTTATTGAGACGGCTAAATATGACGTTCCGCCAAGTCATTAAAAGTTTCATTCAACGACTTGGCTAGTTGTCCCTTAGCCATTTCATTGAGTGCCGGCGTTTAAATTAACGGGCTAGCTCTCCAATTGAATTGGTGATTTTACCAGTTGGCTGCGACATATATATGATATCGAGTTACAAGTTCAGGAAACAAACAGACAGTAATTACAAAATTATTACTATAGATTCTTTTGCATTATTTATACCCACAACTATTCAGACATCGAGCGGAACAAAAATTCATTTTTTTCCCCCCTTCACCAAGTGCAACTTACGCTTGCCCTATTTAATGCACTTAAATACCGGACACACTATATAAGGCTTTATTACTTCCATGAGGTTGTAGCACAGTATAAGGATATACAGTATTTTATCTTCCTGCTAAAGGTCCGTTGGTAAGTGCCAGACGCGCCTCAGTTCGGCTAGAGCTCGGCAAGAATCTCACACCCATTTGCACTAAACTTAAGAATCGCCTAAGGCTTTTCTTAACTATTTTAAAACATTAATTTTAAGAATAGTTAAAGTTTTAGGCGGGTAAATCTACGGGCGTTTTGAACGCCGTCATTGTCCTCGATGTAAAGTGTCATGCATGATAAGTGCGAAAATAATAAAGGTTATGCTGCTTAACTCGTCTGGGACCTATTTTCGTAACTGGACACGAGGACAGAATTTTATTACTCTAAAAATATGAAAATATGATGAATTTGACGACGTACTAACCCCACCTTCTGCACCAGAGGTCCCGGGTTCGATCCCCGGACAAGACAAATATTTGTGTGCATGAACATGTCTATTTGTCGTGGTCTGGATGTTTAATATGTATATTATGTATGTATAAGTATGTTTATCCGTTGTCTAGTATCCATAACACAAGTTCTTCATGATACTTAACGTGGGCTAGATAATTGGTGTGATTGTATGGAAATATTAATTTATTTATTAAGGCCTTAGTGGATATAAGAACGTCTTAAAGGTTAGTGCAAAGCAATAATATTTTATTAAGATTGAGATAGTTAATAATAGCTTTAGGCGATTCTTTAGTGCAAATGGGTGTCAGTCTCGAATGCGCCCCGCGGTGACGAACGCACGCTATGAACATTTTGTACACAGTACGTAAGTGTGTGGTAATGGCTAATCTATGTTGGCGGTCAGCCCCAACGCGTATTGCGTACCACGTTTGCCATAATAATAATTAACTTTCAACAAGAAAAAGGCTAAGACAACATACTGTGTCTATATACTGTGGTTGAAGTATGCCTCAGTGCTGGACAAATACGGGATACGGGCCTATACAATGTGGCATGACGACTTTATAACGAAATTCGTTGATTATAACGTAGTTTATGTAACTGTCACATACAGTTATTTTATCTTTACTCATAACCATTATTTTGTAGAACTCACCAATACAAATAACTTTTTGTATGAAAGGAACACTGGAAAAGTAAAAAAAATCTGTTTCAAACACTTCAGAGTGCTTAGTGTGAGTTTTCTCACTTTACTCGCTTACGTTGCAGTTTGTGAATAGAGTTAATTTTCAACCTTATTCCAATTGCTTTAAGGCTGTGACGGGGCTCTTAGTCCGGCAGCACTGCAGTCGCCGGAACGTCGGAACCGCCGCGCTCGTTTTAATATTGGAAACGAAATAAAAATATCGTTCTCAGGAGACTTGTTTTTATTTTGAAATAATGGAAATAAGGAACCCGAGTATCGGGTTCCTGATGTATATAGAAAAATAAATTTAATTTAGTAGTAGTCTCACTCTATGGTAATAATATTTTATTACCATAGAGTGAGACTACGGAGTTTCTAACCATTATAGAGGTTTCATCCATCCATAAGGCTAGAACGAAATGGCATCGTTACAATGCTATCTGTCAAAATTTTACTCTCACGCGATGGTGACGTTTGGACATTTGCAAACTCAGTGTGAGGCTCTCTGCAGAGTAAAACATGTATGAAATAGCTGTTATCTTTCGTTTTTTCGAGATCGTTTCCATACAATAATTAATAATATATAAATAACTACACTTTCTCGTCTTCGTTGTCTTATACATGTATTTTACAGGAAATTTAAAATAACATTCAGCACAGATTGGCAGTAAGTTACTAGTCAAAAATTAAAGTTGCCAATTAGAAAATAGTTTTTTTTATGAACAACGTTGATACTCTTATATTCTCTCTAATAGTATCATACTTAAGGTTAAGTATTGATAAGGCTGAAGATGGAAGCGCGCCTCTCCCGGAATCTCTAACTGCCGAAACACAACATTGCTGAAAACATAGTTGTTATGGCGTCAAACTTAGGTAAGATAGTGGTAGCTAGCCACGGACTTACAACAAGTCATACCACCAACCAAACCGAATACAATATGTACCCCCTGGGAATCGACCACTAGACCACAGAGGCGGTTTTAAACATCTGGAAACTCACTCGATTAAAAGTTAAATTCAGAATTTATAAAATAATTTAGCCGCAGAAACTTTGCCATGTGAAATAAAAAAATAACAAGATCAAACAAATTCCTGTGTCAAATTAAAAACGAAAAACAGAAACGCCGTTCACTAAATAAGGCAAAGAAGTCTAATTATTTTAATTCAATCAACTTTAGCGTATAATAATGAACCCTATTCAGCAAAAAATTAGGTCGAATGTGTATATTTGATCGATAAAACCAGGTGTTGATTGGTACAAATTCTTCAAGTTTTACCTATGGTAAATTAAATTGTAGAAATAAGTATGTTCGTTAGAAAATATTTAACATTTTTCTTCTAATTAGTTTACCTTCTTATATTTCATACTTTTATAAGAATTTAATGAAACCTCCATCGCTAGTTTGGCGCCCTTTTTGACGTTTCAGTTTAATCATAATTGTCACAGAGTAAAAAACAACAGTAGTTTTTTTCTCTATAAGACTGTTATTCTATTAACTGCTATTTATATTTTTTTTTATTTCAAACTTACAACTATCATTACAGAGCACTTACCTAAATGATGCCTCTTTAAAAGTAGGAATATCATTAGAGATAGCGTTATATATCAGGTGCCTGGCTATTTCTAATGAATTTACTATAAAATAACTAGGTAGGTACAATAAAAATAAATTAAGTCGAAAATTAACGGAATATTTACAAATAAAGCTAGGAAAATCTCTAATTACGAGTTTTAAGAATGATTATGATGTTTTTCGGATTCAGGTAAAGAAAATGTTATTCTTCCTTAACTACAACGAATAACCTTTTACGTTGATTACTGAAAAAGGTTTTCATTCGTTCATCTTTCCTTAATTAAATTTATATTTTAAGAAACTATAAATTTCGTGTATTGTTGCCTTCTTAAAAAAAATATTTGAGCTTGTTTAAAGTACTTTTTTACTGCAAATTATAAAATTAGTTTCTCTTTTGACATGCTTCTTCTTTTTGGCATCATCACAAAGGTTTTAAGTTTTCTTTGATATTTTTACAAATTCAATTTGCTTCTTACAAGACTGTAAATAATAATTTGCTTCTGAAAATATACTAGCCAACCGTGTTCGACGATTTTTGTCTTTGAAAGCATCAAAGAATCATGCTCGGAATAACAATTTCATTATTGAAAAAAATGGATTTCGTTCCTCTGAATTATGTACACTTACAACAAAAATAATAATACGGGGTTTGATGATCCAAGATTCTTCTTCGATAGAATAAAGTTTACGATAGAGCTGTCATATTTAGGATCAATTCTGAAGTTTAATAACGAAAAAAGAAAGAATTGCGCTATCAAAATGATGTAACAATTTTTTCTAAGTAATTTAATTTCCAGTTGTTTTTATTTTTATTTTGACGCATTGCGTTAATCTCCAGAACTTGAAATGACATAGAAATAAATATTAGTGAAACAATATTTAATATTATTATACTTTACGTATTTATTAGATGTAAATCTTCGTTCGCTATCAACAACACAAGTGCTAGAGATACTTCATTCGGAATCAAATCCATTTGTGTGATGTAGGCTTATAATAATTTATTTACTAGGCAAGTCTAGTCCAACACAGCAAGCTCAAATTTGGAGGTTACTTAATCGAAAAACTTAACAACAATAAAAAACATACAGTGCAGTATAAATGTATATTCAAACACAAAAGATCTGCACGAAATAAGACAGGGAGATTTTTTTATATTTTTTTTTTCCTTGAAGAGTCAGTCATATTGAAAAAGGACTTTAAAATAGATTGGCAGTAAGTTACTAGTCAAAAATTAAAGTTTAGTTTAGTTTTTTTTTTATGAACAACGTTGAGACTCTTATATTCTCTCTTATAATATCATACTTGAAGTTAAGTATTGATAAGGCTGAAGATGGAAGCGCGCCTCTACCGGAATCCCCAATTACTGAGGAACTAGCTATCTTATCTCTAACTGCCGAAAACAACAATGCTGAGAACATAGTTGTTATGGCGTCAGACTTAGGTAAGATAGTGGTAGCTAGCCAGGCGGACTTACAACAAGTCCTACCACCAACCAAACCGAATACAATATGTACCCCCTGGGAATCGACCACTAGACTACAGAGGCTGTTTTAAACATCTGGAAACTCACTCGATTAAAAGTTAAATTCAGAATTTATAAAATAATTTAGCCGCAGAAACTTTGGCATGTGAAATAAAAAAAATAACAAGATCAAACAAATTCCTGTGTCAAATTAAAAACGAAAAAAACATTTTATAAAAAAAAATCAAACCGACTTCAAAAAGTAAAAAATAAAACTTTTGGAGTCGGTGCCAGCCAGGGCATTCTACATTGCACTTCTATTAACTATATATTTTTTTGGCCTTAGCTAGCTAGCACCGACTCCAAAAGTTTTATTTTTTACTTTTTGAAGTCGGTTTGAATTTTTTTTATAAAATGTTTTTATTTCAGATTTTTTAGTTACATCATGTGCCGTTACTTACATTAAAAATCAGCCCATACACAACAATGTCATCTAGGTAACCGACTACTTGCCAAAAGGTGATTGATATTTTTCAAGATTATGAAAAAACTACTAGCCAGATCTTCGTAAAAATTATATGGGACCACACATAAACCATCTTCTTTCAGATAAAAAAAGAATTATAAAAATCTGTTCACAACTGGCGAAGTTATGGTGGAACATAACAAGCATGGTCACGCCTTTACAACTTATCCAATAAGTTATCATAGTTAGCAAAAAAACTTTTAATAATCTCACATTTTTTAATACTTTTTATATGACATGCAGCCCCAAAACAGGAGCCACGTTACCAACAGAATCGTAAACAAAATAACAAACTACCAGTAACCTATACGAATGTTTATATAAAAGTAATTTATGTGTTTATAAAGAAAGCAGTATGTTTTAGTTGGTGATTTAAATAAACATAAATTATACGTAGAATTTATGTTAAGCTTGCGGCGGCTAAGCAACTTTCGCAGTGGTCGGTCACGGGATGGGTGACCAAATTATTTCGTCTCGCTTCGGTAAGCACTATGAGCCGTTGGTCCCGGCTGCATTTGCAGTCGCTAAAACCCAATGTGACACACATTGGTACAGACCCAATGCGATGCACTTTGTGTTTGTTGTTATACTTTTATAATGATACTAGCCTTCCGCCAGAGACTTCGTTCGCGAGTAATTATCTGTTATTTTTACTAACATATTTGTTTGTTCACATTCTCACGCAAAAAAAAATTATGTTTTCTCGTTGTGAAAAGGTTTTATTCCTTTTTTCATGGGAATAGTTTATTTTTCCGTCGTAAAAAGCAGCGTATATGAGTCTCAGACTCTCCAATTATCTCGAAAAAAGTAAGGAGTAAAAATCACAAACAAACTTTTGCGCTCGTTTTCACCCCCGATGGGATAAACTTTGAAAAACGCTGAAACACGTGTACCATCAATTGTGTTGAAGAGCTAATAATACTAAGTTTCAAGTAAATTTTATCAGAATTATATTAATTCCCATGCAAACTTTTGCATTCTTTTTACCCCCAATAGGTTGAATTTTGGAAAACACTGAAAGACGTTATTTATTATTTCTGTGGTGAAGTTATATTTACAAACCTTCACACTAATTGATAGACACACGAGTGTCATACAAACTTCTACCCTCTGCTTCACCCCCTTAAGGGTTTAATTTCCAAAACTCCTTTCTTAGTTGATCCTTGTTACTAGCTACTATCCAAATTGCAAGATTCTAGCTTTAATAGTTTAAGCTGTGCAATGAGAAATCGGTGAGTGTTTTTATATGTATGTATACATAAATTTGGAATGATTTCGTTGTTTCTAATATCCGTAACCCAGTACTTAGCTACTTATCTCGAAATATATTCGGTGTATGTTAGGTTATCAAAAAAAAACCAGCCAAGTGCGAGTAGGACTCGCGCACCGAGGGTTACGTACAAACCTGTAGGTATATAAGTAAAAGTTTACCCATCACGACAATCGAGTCATAGTTATGGTATTTTTATTGCAAAATAAAATTTAAAATTTTTAAAAATATTTTTTATGTTATGATGAAACTAATAATTTACGGTTTTCGCAATTTTTTCTTTATCTGTACTATAAGACGTTAATTCGTACCAAATTTCAAGATTCTAAGTTCACGGGAAGTATCCTGTAGGTTTTGATTCCCGTGCGAGTTTCGAAAATTTGCGGAAATTTGCGGCATAAACAGCTGTATCTTTTGATTGCTTTGGCTTAGAAGTTTGATTTTCACAGCTCCAATGGACAGGTAGACCTGAGTATTAGATATAAATTTCAGATTGATACCTCCACGCGTTCCTGAGAAAATCGGTCTTGACAGATGGACGGACGGACGGACAGACAACGAAGTGATCCTATAAGGGTTCCGTTTTTTCCTCTTGAGGTACGGAACCCTAAAAACATGAAACATTTGCTGAAAAAATACCCCAATCGCGTTAGTAGTTTTCTAGAAAATATCCCAAAAGATATGAACTTAATATCAGTGTACAAAATGTTACGTATTCAGTCTTTAACGAAAAAACTTTCTTTCAAAGCCACCCAAAGGTTAAACTAACTAAAAGTTTTATCGTCGATAATTAAGGAAATTGGAATAAAATTGCATTCATTTTCAAAGCGGAAAACACACAATCTTTTACTTAATTAACTATAGCTACATTATTCACTAGCGTCCGCCCGTGGTTTTGTCCGCGTCATATTTAGTTGGTAGCGGTGTATCAAATGCTTCTCGTCTACCTGTTTTTACTTTTTCATGTCTATGCCACTGAATCATTTTTATTTTATGAGTCAGGGGAATGCATTTACGTGTACCAAAAGGTTATGCTGGACTCACCTGACGCCTCTCGGTCCTCCATTCAGCCTCAAAAGGCTCAGTAGTAGGCCGGGAGGAGGTACTACCAGCTAAACCCCTCACTTCTTGCTCTCTCACCCCGCCGTAGGGTCCTGGGGGACCGTATTGCAATCGCCCAGCCCTTTGACCTGGCAGCCGGCCCGTTTTCGGGCCCCCTCGCGGCTGAAAGATGGCCGAGCAAGTGTGGCCAATTGGCCATCTCTGCAAACGGTGTGAAGAGCCATTATAAACCTAGATTAGCCTTTGAAAAACGGCATCCTGCTGCTTTTTGATTTGTCTTAATTTCCACTATCAAATGCATAATAGTTTTTAAACCTCGATTATATTGGAATAGACAAACAGTTTTTAGAAGAACCAACAACTTTTTATATTTTGAGGTGGTTCATATTCGGGTTCGGATGCAGATGTTTACCATTGGCTTGTTTCAATCAATGGTTTATTACATGTAAGAACTAAGTTTACAGTTGTCTTATTGTTACTTGCCAAACAATGTATTTTTCTTTGGTGAAATAAATATATTATATTATTATTATTATATACAGATAAAATATTGTTTCAAAATTTGCGTGCAAATTAATAACTCCAACAAAATAAAACATTTCAAGCGACATCTCAAATAGAATATGACTTTAAGATCAGATACAAAAATAATGTGTTTACATATTTGTATAAATTTTAAATTACCGCAAAAATGTTTGTCCAAAATGGGAATCGAACCAACAGCTAGCCCAACGTTCAATAGAAATGATCATAATGACTCATCGAGCTTTTAAGTAATAAAAACGTGCTAAACTCTCCTTCGTTACTACTAACGCCATCTAGTTTGACTCTCGTGAACGAATGGATTGAGTATGCAAGAAAGCGATGTCAAACAAACGAATTTTTGGATATTATTATTACCTATAACTTATCGAAATATTTTTCTAAATAGACATTGAAAAAAACATAAAACCTGAGAACAGTTAAAAATACTTTACATTTTTTAGGTATTTTCTTTCCAAGTTCGGAAAAGATAATACCTAAATCGGTGCGTATAAACTACCAAAATGATTACAGCTGTGTTAATAAAACAAACAAGAACGAACAGTGAGTAATTATTCACAAATCCGCCCACTTCGTTAGTATTTATGTCTGTCAGTCAGTACAATAGGGTGATACTACAAATTTTTCATTCTCATTTTTTTTTCTGAACAACGGGGAGATGATTAGTCTTCATCATACCTGCAACCTGATTACCTAACGGAAACTCGGTTCAGATTCAGTTTTGTCTTGTCATTACTGTCACAATTTCATACTGTCTGAGTGGATGACAGCCACAGCAGAGACGAAACTGAAATGAACCGAGTTTCCGTTAAATCAGCCCTCCGATGTGAAGTAATTATAAAGCTGAAAAAGTGCGCCTCTCCCAGAATCCTCAACCACTGAGGACATGTATGAAATCCTATCTTTAACTGCCGGAACACAACAATGCTGAAAACATTGTTGTTATGGAATAAGACTTAAATAGATGTCGGTAGCTTGTCAGCCACGCGCATTAAAAAAAAGTAATAGGTACCACCAATCTACAATACTCTCAATGCTAATAATACTCCAGCATCATCAGACATTATATTGCCTCCACTGCTGGGATACTGGCCTTCCTTATGCATGGATGAGGAGAATGGGCCATGACCCACCACGCGGGCCCAATATCGATTGGTGGTGTAAACTACTGAAAATTCAGGCGAGACTGTTCAGAGCCGTGGGAGTTTTCTGAGGAGTACCACTGCAATCGGAACCCTGCCTCCAGATGCGAATGTCCAGGGTTGGCTCTCCAAATACGTTCGTCCACCAGAATACACTCCAGCAATGGAAAAGCTACACTCCGGCCACAAGCTGCCGTGGCAAATCTGGATATAACTCAATCGTCTGCGCTCCCAGCTTGACCGCTGCAAGCACAACCTCCAGAAGTAGGGATATGTGGAGAGTGCATGGTGCGAATGTGGAGGAGACCTTACAAACAATGGCGCGTCTCCTGAAATGGCCCCTATGCCCTACCACCTGCAGCATGAAGGACCTCATGGAGCAAGCAGACAATGCCATCCAAGTTGATGTCCACTGGGCCAAACAGTTGTCAATCATCGACATGAAGAAAAAGCCGGGACCAACTAGAAATAATACGTTTTTGGACACCAACTATTGCAAAAGTTGCGAAATTTTATTTTCTAGTTTAAGCTAATATTATTTTTCTTATAAGAAAACTGATTTATTGAGTTTTTTACTTCATCCGCTGCTTCGACGGCGACAAGAGCTCTTGAGCTAATGTTAAAATAATATTGTTAGCGAGATGCCGCTATACGCAGTGTAAAGCTCCGTCCTATAATCAATATTATCAATATCAGTATTTCGAAACAAGTTGAAGTTGACATTTTGCATTTTCCTATAGGAATTTGATCGCGGTCTGATTTTTCATAAATTAATCAGTCCGTTTAATTCATCAAATATAATAAATTGTTCACATAACTAAAAAAAAATATATTAAAAATTACTCTGTAGAATACCAGAGGTATATACTATCGGGGACATTTTCGGTTTACCAGCAGAGTTTTTTTTAAGAAGCTTTATTTGAAAAAGTAATAGATAACTGTAGAAAACGTTTCAATCACAAATAAAATTCAACCGCGTCTGTGGTATAGTGGTACTACAACCACCGGTATCAGACCCAGGGGTCCAGGGTTCAATTCCCAGCGGGGGTACATATTGTATTCGGTTTGGTTGGTGGTAGGACTTGGTGTAAGTCCGCCTGGCTAGCTACCACCATCTTATCTAAGTCTGTCACCATAACAACAATGTTTTAAGCTTTTTTGTGTTCCGGCAGTTAGAGATAAGATAGCTAGTTCCTCAGTGGCTGAAGATTCCGGGAGAGGCTCGCTTCCATCTTCAGCCTTATCAATACTTAACATCGGGTATGATGAAGGCTAAGGAGTCTCCCCGTCGGTCATAAAAAAATAGAACATTTACAGATATTTCATTTAAATAATAAATTATTTCTCAAACCTTAGTACTTTCCGAGAAAACGTTTCGCAAAAAAACGCTACCGGTCAGCCGGGAGTCTCCCCGACTGTACATCTTTGTTTTGGCGCGCACTGTTCATTGAAATAAAACAACTCTTACGGTACTCTATGTAGCATAATTGGTTAGTGCATTGGGCCGGACTCCCAAGGATGCGGGTTCGAATCCCGTCAGGGCGGCATCAGACTAGTTGCTTTTTTCTAGTATATTTTCTTGTTAAATATTTATCACATAAAAATAGCATTGTAAAATGCAAAATTAAAAAGTTATAATTAGATGGCTGTTTCATCTTAATCGATAGTCAAACATCTGTAAAGATGTTTCTTTCGAATGCGAGGATATTTCTCTCATTGATGAAGCGACGGTGGCCAACACCGTAGAACGGTGAATATACTAGAAAAATTCGACGTGTCCTAATAGGTCTCTGTAGCATAATTGGTTAGTGCATTGGGCCGGACTCCCAAGGATGCGGGTTCGAATCCCGTCAGGGCGACATGAGACTAGTTGCTTTTTTCTGGTATATTTTCTTGTTAAATATTTATCAACTCTTATGGGTATCACTAACTTTGATGACTGTCTGACTGATACCGGTGGTTGCACCACTAGACCACAGAGGCGGTTATATTACCTGGGAATGTAATTGTCATGTAATGAAAATTTTACGTGAGCCCTTAGGAACAATAGGTATATCGGATACACGAAACTCACGGACGGAATAAAATCTTTGATAGATTATACTGTAATTTAACTCTAACATAATGTATTATTTATGTTTAATGTGTACGAAACCTATTTCATTAATTTATGTTTTTTTTATTTTTTGCACTTTTCAATGCTATTTTAATACTTCTGATCATGTCCACTGCTCTAACATATAATATACACTCACCATCAAGTATCGGTAGCTCAGTGGTTAGAGTAGTGGAACGGATTTTCAAAGGTCGTGGGTTCGATTTCCATCTGAGAATTTACTTGTGGCCGAGTTGATTTTTTTTAATATTTTTCTATTTAAAAATTATCATAACTATTTCATTAATTTCAACTCTGAACAATTATTTTGTTCATCATTTACTTACCTTTTAAATGATTAATGTTTAAGTTCAAATAATAAAATCCATCAAATATTATAAGTACTAAATGTATTTTTTTTATACAATAAAAGTTGTCACGTTAATTCACAAACAAAAACCATCGCTAATCGTAAACCAAACGTAGCATAAAAGACAATTACAATAATAAATGCTTTTGAACAATATATTAAAGCAATTGTTCAAACATATGGCGTATTGCTAAAATAATAATTATTAATGAATGGATTTATTAATTCACAATCTGTACTGTATTATATATTCTCCGTACTAGTAGGTATATAGCTGTAAGAGGAAGTAAGTCTGTATGTTTGTCTGTCGCTAAACTGGCATTTTGTGACTACGACATCTGAAAATCGTTTTTTTATATATAATTTATTACAAACTAGGGGCCGCCCGCGATTTCAACCCCGTGGTTTCCGTTCCCGTTGCAATATCGGGATAAAAAGTATCTTATATTTTAATCCAGGCTATCTACTATTTGTGTGCGAAATTGCATTCAAATCCGTTCAGTAGTTTTTGCGTAAAAGAGTAACAAACAAATAAACAAACTGATATACTTTCGCATATAAAATATTAAGTAGGATGTAAATCAAATCTCTACTGCTGTCAAAATGTTTTAGTCTCAAATACTGATCTATATGATAATATAATATAATATGATAATGACCCGGGATCTATTTTTTTTATGAGCGACGAGGAAGCTTTTAGCCTTCATCATACCTGATGTTAAGTATTGATAACAGTGAAGATGGAAGCGAGCCTCTCCCGGAATTTCAATCACTAAGGAACTGGCTATCTAATCTTTAACAACAATGCTGAAAACATTGTTGTTATGGCGTCAGACTTAGAAAAGATGGTGGTAGCTAGCCAGACGGACTTACAAGTCCTACCACCCACCAAGCTGAATACAATCGAACCCGGGACCCCTGGGTCTGATACCGGTGGTTGTACCACTAGACCACAGAAGCGGTTCTCTGGGACCAGTAAACCACAGGGGCGGTTCAAACAAATAATTTTAGCATCCTACCTAATCCTTATCCTAATGAATATTATAATGGAAAATTATGTTTGTTTGTCCTTTCTTCAAGCCCTAACTAAGCACATCCCACGGTAACGAGAACCACGCATTTGAAACCACGAGCGGAAGCTAAATTTAGCTTCTTCTTCTTCTTCATTCAATACGGGCGGTTTCCGCAACTCGACGACTGTTTTGCGCCTATTTTGCGTCCGGAGGGTGTCAGGCCGGATCACTCCAGCCATCCCAGCTCAACCAGGAATGCTCCCAGTGCCTTCACGTCAGAGACGGCTTCCCGAAGACTGCCTGGTGAGCCGAGGTACTTCGCCCGGTAAGGGGCTACTCCGTCACAATCCATCAGGACGTGAGCAGCTGTCTCTTCTGCCTCCATGCAACCTCTGCATAGTGGGCTGTCAGTGACACCTAAATTTAGCATAAACGATAAAATTCAAAGCATTTAAGTAATTTTTAGGCTTTCTTTGTTTTATTATCATCGTTTAAAAATCGTAAATGTCCGCCTCACTCTTAATTATGTGAAATAAAAATTAATTAGTGACAAATATAACCCCCAAATTGTCTATTGATTGCCATATTAGAATAGTAATGTTGCATTTAGCTATACTATTAAGATTAATTAAAATATCAATAGTTAAAGTCAAAATACCGGAACGGCATGTGTTGATTGTATTTTTAATTTAAAAAAAAGAATAGTGGTTTTATATATAGTACTGAGTTTGAACAATGTTTTTACAGCTTCCTCTTGATGGGACATGGCAGATAATGTTTTATTTGGTATATAGTTTTTAAAATATACTAGAAAAAAAGCAACTTGTCTCATGTCGCTCTGACGGGATTTTTTTTCTACTATATTTTCTTGTTTAATATTTATCACTTAAAAATAGCATTGTTAAATAAAAAAATTCAAAGTTATAGTTCTTCCTTAAATTTCAAACTAGAAAAACTTTTTATAAAAAAAATCGAGACTTCAAAAAGTAAAAAATACTTTTTGAGTTGGTGCCAGCCAGCCAAGGCATTGTACATTGCATTTATATACATGTCCTTCTTTTTTTTTGAAGTCGATTAAAAAACACTTACTTATTACTTATTCTAATTACAGAATTTTTAGACACGTTGTATTTTTTTAAATTTATTCCATAGAAATAGCATTTCAATAATAGCATTGCGAATACAAAATATTAAACTATTTCTTTCTACTTTTCGTGTGAATAAATACACACATAAGAGATTAAAATGCAAACCAAGTATATGTATTAAATTTTTGTCTAGCACGGGAATTAAACTCTTGTCTTGATTGAAAGGCAGTTTTAACAGAATCTTTATTGTGTTTTTAACGAAAATTTACACATGGTTTTGTTTTCTTAAATTTACTGTTTACCACTTACGTAATTTCGTATTTACGACAGTAAAATAATTATTCTTGACAAAGAATAATTAACTTTTGGCGGGAAAATGTCAAATGTCAAGTTTAAAACAAATAAAACTTGTTTTTTTTTACATTCGGTGACGAGATGTCAAAAGGCATGTTTTTTATATTTCGTCTCTCGTATTGTAATTAGTTTTTTTGTGTGTTAATTAGTCAATTGTTAATAATTGCTAAATACGTAATTCTGAGTAAAGATGGCATCCTGTTTATTTTTCTGAAAGTGGCAAAGGCAATTGGGGTTATGCCAAGGTTTAATTATCATCAAGAAATTAGCCTAAAAAAGGTTTTGAATTTCGTCATAAATTATTTTTATTGTTGTAGGTATTACACGAAGTAGGCTGAACCGATTGAAATGATCCATATGCTTTTCGCAGCAGGATGGTAGCCAAGATGGTTCAATTTTTACTAAATATAAAAGTCGGTTCAGTTATATTCAGGAAAAAAAATCTCATGTTTTGGCGCGCACTGTTCATTGAAATAAAACAACTTTTACGGATATCAAACGCGCTATATTTCACGAACTAAGTTGTAATTGTCCGTATTTTTAGGTTTTTAGGGGTTTTTAGGAGTCATCCCGTGACCACGGTAGCTGAAAAGGTGCCGAAACGTCGGGAAAATCAAAAAACCCCTAAAAAACCAAAAAATACGGACAATTACAACTTAGTTCGTGAAATATAGCGCGTTTGATATCAGTAAAAGTTGTTTTATTTAAAAAAAAAAATCTCGTTACCATTATTAATATTGAAGTTATATACACATTTCACCCGCGTAGTTCCCGTTCCCGTGGGAATATCGGGATAAAAAGTAGCCTATGTTACTCTTCGTCCTTTCAACTAACTCTATGCCAACGCAAGTCGATTGGTTGCTTAGTTGGCGTGAAGGAAGGACAAACAAACACACTTTCGCATTTATAATATTATAAATAGGTAATATTAAGATAAATAGGATAATAATGCATCATACTCTTCTGGAATAAAACAACTTTTCCAGATATAATAAATAATAAATATAATAAATATTTCCATACAATCACACCAATTATCTAGCCCACGTTAAGTATCATGAAGAACTTGTGTTATGGATACTAGATAACGGATAAACATACTTATTATACTTATTTTTTTTGTAAATACATACATAATATACATATTAAACATCCAGACATACAAATAGACATGTTCATGCACACAAATATTTGTCTTGTCCGGGGATCGAACCCGGGACCTCTGGCGCAGAAGGTGGGGTTAGTAGCCCTGCGTCGTCGCGCGCTTTTTAGTTGGTTTTGATTTTGGAATTTAGTCCTATAAGGTTTTCATAAAAAATTTCAAAACGTGTTAACTAAAAACCGCGAACATCCGGAATTGAAATTAAGCTTATAATAATAAAATATCTACCATTTTCTTTTACTTTTTAAAACGACTTAAAGAAAAGGAGAAAGTTCTTAAGCCAACTGTAAGTATTTATTTCTTTAATGTATTATTTTATATAGTGCCTTAAGTTATCCACTGATTTTAATAATTCTTCTCTTCCTTCATAATCCTGATAAATATAATTTACGTTTTGGCAAGTAGTCGTTTACCTAGATGACATCATTGTTGTGTATGGGCTGATTTTTAGTGTAAGTAACGGCACATGATGTAACTAAAAATTATGACTATGAATAAGCTTTTTATTAAAAACCCTAGCTGGCACCTACTCCAAAAGTTTTATTTTTTACTTTTGAAGTCGGTATTTTTTTTACTGACAAGAAGAGCTACTAAATTTTTTTATTCAATAAACAGTACGCCCCAAAATAATAATAGGTGCGCGCCCTCGGCTTGGTATTTCGCATTGGTCGATCACGGGATGGGCGACCAAAAATTTACTATCTTGGGCTCCTCCGTGCTTCGGAAGACTTAAGCCGTTGGTCCCGGCTGCATTTGCAGTTGTTAAAACCCACCAATCATTATTGGGCCCGCGTGGTGGGTGGGTCATGGTCCATCTCCTTATCCATCCATAAGGAAGGCCAGTACCCCAGCAGTGGGGACATAATGGCTGATGACGAAACTTCTTTCTATTCTAATTATACTGTCTCTTCTTCTCAGTATTATTTATTTTCTTTGCATCATTATCATTTGACAGTTCCAAATGGCGCAGTACTAATCTTATGACTATCTAGGCAGATGTCCGGAGTTCGACCCTCGAGAATTTATGTGATGAACTTAATGTTCTGTATCCTAATCCTGCTGCTCCTCAGCGTTCACTCTTGACAGAGACTTGTGGTCTCTGATGATAAATTTTCTGATACCTAATACCGCCCTCGCTATGCGCCTCCATTTGTTGCGGTCTTCTGCGTTGCGACGTGTCGACGTGATATTGTGACTATGGAGGTTTTTGTTGCAGCTTTATGGAGTCCGTCCAACGCGTTGGCAATCGACCACGCGACCGCTTGTATGTTATACGTATACAGGGTGGAAATTTAAAACGGGGCAAGAAGGCAAGCAATTGACAAATATTTATGTAAGTAATGCATTTTCATCGTGATATTCGCTTGTATAACGCGCTTTTTAGAGATCATTATTTTTTTTGCAAGAAATAGTATCATAATATACGAGTATGATATACTTCTCGAAGCTCTAATCTAGGATAGCTATCTTTATGTAAAAATAATGCCAAAAATAAACCTAGCGTCGTTGATTAAAATAATGTATGTGTAGCGTTTTAGACTCTATATAAATACTGCCAAAAATATAGTATTTTGCATGAAGAACATACAGACAAAAATATCCTCATGTATTTTAGTCTTGCCCAAGCTTCATATTTTTAAGTTGTTAATTATCGGACAATTATTCGTTTGATAAATATTAAACAAGAAAATATACTAGAAAAAAGCAACTCGTCTCATGTCGCCCTGACGGGATACATAGACGAAGACGACGAAGACGAGAAAGGGAGACGGGACGGGACGACATAAGACAAGTTGATTTTTCTAGTATATTTTCTTGTTTAATATTTATCACATAAAAATAGCATTGTAAAATGCAAAATTAAAAAGTTACAATTATTTGTTTTTTTATTGTAACGCAAAGAACATTTTGCAATAAGATCTCCTCAAAATCCATCGAATCCACGACCCGTGACGCAGTAGGAAGGTTTAGCACTACTACGCCATCGGGTCCGTATTGAAAAATATATATACAGTTTTGGCCTTCATAAAATAATCAACAAACACATTTGCCTTCATTACCATTTTATTATATTATTGGAGAATATATCGCCTTAATTTTTGCTTATTTACTTACGTACATTACATTAATTTGATAGATACAATATTGATTATTGTTATTTTTTCAGTTTTCAATAGGGATTTGATAATAGGTAAGTAGGTAGGTTAGGTACCTAATAAGAGGTAAGTACCTAATCTAGTACATATGTTTAAATTGACAACCTAATACCGGCTTATCATTTAGTGTGGGTTCGAATCCATCACACTGGATTCGAACGATAAAAAATAGGAAAAATGATGAAAATATAGCACTTTATATTTTTAAACATTTTTCCTCTTATATATATATATATGGTATGAACACTATATACCTATTATATAAAAGGTATCCTTAAACTATTGTTACCATTTCTGACAAGATAAATGTATTTATCAAATCCATAAATATTGTCAATCACTGAAAGCAAAACCATTGATGTACAGAAATAACATTCAATATCATAACATACCTGAAAAATAACTTCAGCTGTTAACTCCGTACGTATCCGCCATCATACAAACATTTAACAACAAAAAACCTTCACTACACACTGTCACAAGAACAACGAAACGCGGGAAAAATTAAAAAATCGAACTGTCAAACCGCGCGCGTAACTCGGCAAGGGGTTCAAGTAATTGCAGAATTAAAAAAATATCTTATAAACGTACTGACTGAATCGTTGTACGCAAAACGCAAACACTGACTGGCGAATGGAGCATATCCCCACTACCTTGAGGCGTGGTTTCTGAACGCTCCCCGTAGGGCGGGGCGATTTTACTTATAAATATGTTGGAATACTTTCGTGGTATACGTTTTATTTTTATTTTCGGCCAATGTTTATTATATTGTATTGTCAGTTTGTTGGATTTAAATAAAAGTAGAGTTGTCATTTCGTCATTGTGAGTCTGTATTTTGTTGTAATAACGTTGTTTGTTTGACACTCCGAGGTGGTTTAGGGAGGAAAATATTAACATTAATTACTTATTTTGTTGATTTTGGGGTGGTATTGTAATATTGTTGTATAAAAAATGCGGCTTTTTAAATGATAAAAAACCCGTTGTTAATACTATATTAATTTAATTATTTAGCAATAACTAAAACCTTCCCCGTGTTTCATACTTGGGCTCTATCACGAACTAGCTTCCGCCCGCGGCTCCCGTTCCCGTGGGAATAGCGAGATAAAAGTATCCTATGTTACTCTTCGTCTTTTTAACTAACTTTATGTCAACGATCAAGTCGATTGGTTGGTTAGTTATGAAGTTATAGTTATTTAGGAAGTTAGGATTAACCGACTTCAATAAAGGACAAGGTTAAGGCGGTACCCTGACCGAAAGTGGCGCCGCGTTGAATTTTATTTAATATCGTAATTCATATTCACAATTTTAATAAAACTTTACGTGGAATTTTTAGAGCCCATAGTCTAGTATATTTAGACGGTATCATTACATTCCCTCGTAGTCACTGCTAGAAGTAGATAGCAAAACTGCTAAAAGTGGCCGTTTTTGACACATTTTCTATCTACTTCTACGAATGACTATGACGAGATGTAGCGATACCTTCTAAAAATACAAGACATTGGGCTCTAAAAATTCCACGTTTAGTTTTATTAAAATTGTGAATTAGAATTACGATATTAAATAAAATTCAACGCGGCGCCACTTTCGGTGGGGGTACCCCCTTAAGGACAAGGCACCTTTTCAGTTGACGTGACAACGGCAACTGAAAAGGTGCCGAAACGTCGTTAAACCAAAAAACCTCAAATAAACCGAAAAATTATAGTACCAAATATATATTTCAGGTAAATAAATCGCGCTAAATATTCCGCAAAAGTTTTTTTATTTCAATTGTGAGTGCGCGAAGAAACTTAAGATGTGCTTATGTGGACAGAATATGTTATCTTAGCGAATTATTTTATTATTTTTTATTTTACATAAGTACCAACATAGGTTGGTAGCAGTGGCGAGAGGTCAAAATATGGCGGAGGTAAGCAGAACCAAAAAAATCTCAAAAATTCCCTGAACTGTATGCGAATGTAATTCGCGCGATTCAAAAATACGTCTCCAGATTTGTGAAATCTCTAACCGTTCTATAGTCTTATAACAAAAAGTACGTATTTTTTCCGTACAGCGTCTTAAAGGAAATGAAACTCATAACTACCTATAACTAAGGTACTTAGAGTGGTAATACTAATATCTTACGTGTTTATATAAGTTATAGTCTTTCTGTATTTCAAGAATAGAATTTCCTGTGAGTGTTTTACATTACCATCATACTCTATATCATCACTGCTGGACATAGGCCTCTCCTAGCTCACGTCTATTGTGGCGTTCATAGGAGGCTATTAGCCTACTGCTACCACGCTGGCCAGACGGGTTGGTAGAGGGTTTGTTTCAAGTTTTCCTTCTCTCGCACAGGTGTTCAATGCGACGAGCCTCAGTCGACTCCTACGACATCCCAGGCATGTAAGGGGGTGACACTTGTATTCTTAGGCCGTCACCACACGGCAAGTGAGTGAGGCATGTGAGTGTTTTACTAAAAAATAGTTCATAATTTGGAAAATTGTTATGGCGAATTATTTATGTTGATCAAATCACATATTTTACGTGTTTCTTCTCACTACTTACCTCACAATCAGCAGTCCAACACATCAACCACTAAATCTTTCAGTCTCCTTACTCTTTTAAAATTCAAAATTGATTAATTATTCCTACTATATCATAAATGTGAAAGTTAGGATGTGTGTTACTAAATCACGAAAAAACGGCTGAATGGATTTTGATGAAATTTGGGATACAGATACTTGAAGGCTTAGAGAGAAACATAGGATACTTTTTATCCCGATATTCCCCCGGGAACGGGATCCACACGGGTGAAACTCCGAGCGGCAGCTAGTTCCCTAAATAAACTTAAAACAAGACAAGTACTCACTTGTAATTAATGATATCTTGTTCTGGAAGATAGAAACACCAAAATTAGCATTTACCCCACTTGTAAAACAGGGTGGCAAGCTTAGGGACGAAAAATCCACGGAAAGAGGGGTATTTTTTAATTAGTCTCCATTTTTTAACAGAAGACACTTAAAGGTGCCTCGTTTGAGACAACTCGAAACAGCAGTGGATTCCGTACTTTATAATTAAATACGCCTTTAATCTTAACTAATATTGTAAATGCGAAAATGCGTTTTTTGGTTTGTCCTACCTTCACTTTTTTTTATGAACAACGGTGAGACTCTTAGCCTTCATCATACCTGATGTTAAGTACTGATAAGGCTGAAGATGGATGCGAGCCTCGCCCGGAATCCTCAATCACTGAGGAACTGGCTATCTTATCCCTAACTGCCAGAACACAACAATGCTGAAAATATTGTTGTAATGGCGTCAGACTTAGATAAGATGGTGGTAGTTAGCCAGACGGACTAAGAACAAGTCCTACCACCAACCAAACCGAATACAATATGTACCCCCGCTGGGAATCGAACCCAGGACCCCTGGGTCTGATACCGGTGGTTGTACCACTAGACTACAAAGGCGGTTAAACGCTCTACCTAAGCAACCAATCGACGTGTTTTGGCATAGTTAGTTGAAAGGACGAAGACTAATATAGGATACCATTTTATCCCGATATTCCCACGGGAACGGGAACCACGCGGGTGAAATGTGTATATAACTTCAATATTAATAATGGTAACGAGATTTTTTTTCCTGAAAATTACTGAACCGACTTTGATATTTAGAAAAATTTAACCATCTTAAGAGTAACGTTTTAGAAAGAAAGAAACAAAAGAAAGAAAAGTCAATTTATTTGAAACAAATTACACAGACTGTTACAAAAGTACACACACAGAGAACATTAAGATTTGTCCCAAAACGGTCACGAATCAGCATAATGCATGGTCTTACGACCAGCGCTGGTCTTCCGTCGTGACCGGTTTTTATCCCGATATTCCCACGGGAACGGGAACCACGCGGGTGAAACCGGAAGCGGAAGGTAGTTTAATAGAGTTTAACAAAATGTTGGTAATTTAGTAGCAGTTTGTTATCATTTTATTAGTTCACGGCAAGTTTGATGAAGAAAAACTTTAGGAAGAATTAGGGTTTCTTTTCTTTGCAAAATTTATTTCAAAGTACTTAAAAACTTATATGTACGTGAATAATAATAAAAAATGTACAAAGGGATGTATGGATTACTTCTGTATTTAGCGCTTAAGCGGGTGGCGATGCATGAAAGTCAACTTTCTACTTCCAAACTCTTTTTTTTGTGTGAGGATCCCACTATAGCCACTTGTCATATTTTTGTATTTTTTTTTAAACTTTGACGGAAAATTTATGAAAAATCAAAGAAAAATTCAAATAAAACAATAGTTTAATAACAATATTTAGGAATAATTATAACTTTTTAATTTTGCATTTTACAATGCTATTTTTATGTGATAAATAATAAACAAGAAAATATACTAGAAAAAAGCAACTAGTCTCATGTCCTGTCAGGGCGATATGAGATTAGTTGCTTTTTTCTAGTATATTTTCTTGTTTATTATTTATCACATTTAGGAATAACTTTGATCGCAAAAAGACCAATAAAACAGACAATATTAAACAATATAATTTAAATATAAATTATATTGTTTAATATTGTCTGTTGTTCGCATTTTACAATAGTGGAGTAATAATGATTTTGTAAAGTCCAGTTCCGGTATGTACCTATACATAGGACTGTACCAAAACTTTTCCAAGTATACAATGGACTTGCTTTTTATCCTTTTTAACCGACTTCAAAAAAAAGGAGGTTATCTATTCGTCGCGTATATTTTTTTGTGTAGGTATGTACATCGATTACTTGAAGACGGCTGGAATAATGTATGTGAAGTCCTGAAATTCAATATAACTTTTCCATAGATTTAGTGGAGCGAAAAACTTCAAAATTTTTCAGTTTTTGACGTTTTGAACGTCAAAGAAGCTCACACTTTTTAACACACTTCACACTTTGGAGGGGATGACTGAGCGAAGACGTCATAAAACTTCCGTCAAACAACAAGCTTACTATATGAGTTTCGTAGTACGCAATAGCATGGTAAGATTGAAATAATTCTGCTCCAAGAGATGGCGGTAGGCCCTCTGATAGTAATGCTTAGTGTGAGTTTACTCACCTTACTCGTTCACGACGAAGTTTGCGAATAAAGTTTAATTCTCAACCTTATTCTTATTGCATTAAGGCTACCTGTTAACATTTTACTCTCACGCGATGATAACGTTTGGACATTTGCAAACTCACACTGGGCCCTCTGGGCATATTCGAATGCTACTAATGTAAGCGATGGTCTCCCAACATGTCACTTGCTTCTGGACAACATCTTATCATTGCCAAATGTGGCGTCGTTGACGCGTGGCCATGAGTGATGTTTATACTTACAATCAATCAATCAATAAATTTATTTATTTACTAGAAACATGGCCAAGTCGGCATGCAAATGTCAAAAATATTATTAAAAATATAAAATCAAAACAAATTATCTGCATAAAACAAAGTCATATACACAAAAACTATACATTATCACAGTCTGAAATACTCTTTATGATGTCTTTATATGTTTGCAGTAATTAAAATAATCATCAATAGAATAAAAACATTTTTCTTGTAGCCATAGCTTCACTGACCTACGGAATTTTGACATTGGGAATGATTTGAACCCATTTGGTAGTGCATTGAAAACCTTAACACACATTGCTGGACAATTTTTAATGGTAGTACAAGCTGCACCTTAGATGCTAGCCAACCCTATAATTATTCAATGAACAATGGACAATTTTATTGTATTTGCACATCGAATCATTCGGTAGAATATGCGGAAACTATGCACTTAAAATCTATACTGTACCATATTCTAGCAACTAAATGATTTATGATTTATGATTTATGTTTATATAAGGTGTTAATTTATCAAGTGCCGATCAAGCAGGGTCAGCTCAGGTCAAAGATATAGAACACAATTTTAGCAACAAAAAAAGGTTTTTTTTTTATTCAATTTTCTGATTTTGACCGCAGCCCCTGCTCGATCGGCACTTGAGAAATTAACACCTTATATACCTATGTTTGCTATTCCACTAAAAAACTGGCGTCCAAACACGACTTTAGTCCAAACGAGGCATCAAAGAAGGTGGCGAAATAAGACTTAGTACTGACTCGTAAAACAAAGACAAAACGAGATGCTGAAATGTGAGAGCACGCCGGTTTTTTTTAATTAAACTTTTTGGAAGTCACTTTGACGAGAGGGGTTGAAACTACGGTTGTGTTAGAAAAAATAGACATAGTAGTCTTAAGAAACTCATTTACATTTAGTTTTGGTAATAAATTATAGCAGTGTTTAGTTTACTTTAGATTGTACACTGACCTTCAAAAATAACTTTTAAAATTGCAATACCTATCTACTAGACTATTTTATAAAGAATTTGTAATATTGGAATATATTTATAAGTAATTTATATAAATTTTCTTTGAACCTATGGTTTTTTATCTATTTTTTTAATAAAAAAAAATATTTATTTAATAGACTTTGAAAGTTATTGCAGTAATTTTTGTAGAAAAAACGAAGGTGAATTTGATTGAAGTTTGTCTGAAGATGTAATTTTGAAATTATTTCATCTCTCATTAGATAGGTACCCAATAAATAGTATTAACTACAGTTTTGACTAACTAGAATTTAGTAACCAAATTATCAATTTTAATTTTAAAATAGCAGGTACCTCTAGCTAGTCTTTTGAATCGTTTACTGCATTGCCATAGATGGACAAAATTACCAATACCAACATCAGTTACGTTGAAAAATAAGTGCATACAAATATTCAGGTTGTTAATGAATAAATCACTACATTATTAGTTTGTTAACGAAACTAATTTACAATCGCGAGTTTGAAATCAAACTTGCTAATTAAATTTTGCTTGCCCGTTCCAGTACTACTCCTGCCATCTATTAGCATAATAGATAAACTCGACCCAAATAACTCGAATTTATCAAAAGGTTCACTACAACTAAAAATGTTATTGATCGAACTAAAATAGTTCTTATTGCTTCACAATTAGATAGATAACCAGTAAAATGCTAACTTTGCTATGTAAATAGCTTATAGATTCTTAACTCCAACGATACAAATCAATGACAATACTAAACACTTCCAAGTACCGCATTTCTCATTTATAATTATGATTTAATTATGAAACGTAATCATAGATAGTTGTTGCTAAGATCGCAGTACCGGTGTGAGTAAATAAAATCAGCAAAAAGATGTAAAAAAACATGTGCGAGCTACCGACGCTTAATAAAGATCGTATATCAGAGGCTAATCATACGTCTCGTCGAATCTAATTTAATGCACTGAAACGTTTTGCCAAGTGATTCAGATAAAATCTGCTGCGTTAATTTTCGCGATACGATCTTTGGCCGTCTAGCGACATCTAACGGGGAATAGCAAACTATTTTGTTTATGATATTGTAGCGCCATCTATTATCAAGTAGGACAACTAATACTACACAACCATGGCGCACGCAGTATGGCTTCATTCACGCTAGGAAACATACATAGGTGGCGCTAGTTTATCATTAAAATGAAAATCAACACAATCCAATTAACTATCGTGGGATTTTGTTACCAAATACTTTGAAAATGTGTTCAATAACTTTCGTAGTGAAAGTTGGTAATAATTGTTGTATGTACAGTATAATCAACAGAGTGCTTAGTGTGAGTTTTCTCACCTTACTCGCTTACGCCGCAGCTTGCGAATAGAGTTTAATTCTCAACCTTATTCCATTTGCATTATGGCTATCTGTCAAAATGTTACTCTAACGCGATGGTTACGTCTGGACATTTGCAAACTCACACTAGCCCTTTGTACCTAAACTTTAAAAAGATCAGGTACTTTCTACAGTTAGTATTGAATCTAAACCCTTCGTTGTGGCAAATCATATATGTTGTACAAATAACAATAGTAAAAGATTAATTAATCCCTAACTACTGTACTGACACATGCACACACACACACACACAGTATACACTCACAAATGTATGCACTATATATTTTTTATAATTATTGATTCAATAGAAAAGTTACCCTTAAAAACTCAATCGTTTGTTTGTAACTATGAATTTTTAGGAAGAGTGGATACTCCTGACAAGTGTTTTTAAAATACTTAAATGGAGTGTTCCAATATCTTGTGTACAATGTTGATTTGTGTACAATGTTGATTGAAGAACTGGAATAAATATATTTTTGTTTATTTATTATTTATTATTATTTATGTGGTTCGCTTCGGTATCCGTTGAAAAATACTGTCAAGTATAAAATATAATACATATAAAATATGTATAACGGGATATATATATATATATATATCCCGTCAGAGCGACATGAGACAAGTTGCTTGTTTCTAGTATCTTTCTTGTTTAATATATATCACATATAAATAGCATAGTAAAATGCAAAATTAAAAAGTTATAAATATAAAATATAGTACGAACAGCTGCAACGAAATTCATTTCAATTTACTTTTTTTAACTAAAACTAATTCCTTTTTTGCGAAACACCATTGGTACTACATTACCTAATTTTTTTATTTTTTTATTTCCCCGACGTTACAGTATCCTTTTACCTAACGTTGGGATCAAACAAACATAAAATAACAACACTTAATTTTTACATTTACAAGCTATTTTCTTATATTTCCTTTGTCTCCATAGGCCATGTCCCCATTAATGGGGTCAAAGGAAATTTAATAAAATGTTTAAAAATATTATTCATTGTATTGCGTTAAAAATCATCTTTTAAAACGTGATCTTGCACTTTGCTTATAAACAGAAATAAAAAAATAGGAATTAACTAGGAATGAAATGGGATGATATTTAAATGAAAGTACCAGGGTATCATAACCAACAAGGAGTTTATTAACAGCCGTTCCCAATAACCTATCATTAGTAACAGATAGGGTTACTATAGTTTGGTTGCTTAGTTATTTCTGTTACATTACAGGAAATAACAAAGATTGCCTAGCAACTGAACAACAGTAGGCCTATCTCTTACTGAGGGTAGATTATTGGGAATGGCCGTTAGTCTATGGGGACAACGGTAAGGAATTTTTTGACCTACCGTTATGCTATTTCGTGGTACTTATATTAATTGACGACCTGTTTGGCGCAGGGGTACTAACCCCACCTTCTGCGCCAGAGGTCCCGGGTTCGATCCCCGGACAAGACAAATATTTGTGTGCATGAACATGTCTATTTGTCTTGGTCTGGGTGTTTAATATGTATATTATGTATGTATTTACAAAAAAAAAGTATATAAGTATGTTTATCCGTTATCTAGTATCCATAACACAAGTTCTTCATGATACTTAACATGGGCTAGATAATTGGTGTGATTGTATGGAAATATTTAATTTATTTAATTAAATTTAATTTAATTCATAATTCATTTATTCTCACCATATGTAACCCATTTGAATAAAAATACATAAACATGAACTTAGGTACAGTATGCTTAGCTTAAATACAGGATCTAAAATAGTAAATGACATTATTTTAACAAATACGGTTACGGCGGGCTAACACCTGAAGTAGGAAAATCCTGTGTCTCAGGTTGTCAGCCCTCCGCCCGTAGTTAGGTACAATAAAAAGCAAGTAAGCGTTACAGCATATACGCGTTAGCATTTAACTTCTGAATCAGCATACATACATACATACATACATCATCAGCCTGTGGACATCCACTGCTGGACATAGGCCTCTCCTAGCTCACGCCTATTGTGGCGTTCATAGGAGGCTATTAGCCTACTGCTACCACGCTGGCCAGACGGGTTGGTAGAGGGTTTGTTTCAAGTTTTCCTTCTCTCGCACAGGTGTTCAATGCGTCGAGCCTCTTAGTCGACTCTTACGACATCCCAGGCATGTAAGGGAGTGGTGACACTTGTATTCTTAGGCCGTCACCACACGGCACAATCAGCATCAGCATGGGTACATGTAAATATACATTTTATACTTGACAGTATACATGACAAAATTAAAGAGCAATGCACCGGACATCCAAAGATTTAAAATATACAGAAAAAATAATAATTTTAAACTTATTCAAGAATACATGTTTAGTCCTTTTAGATATGAAAATATGTCCGCTCCAAATGACTCCGCTTTTCCATGACTATATAAAATTACATTTCTAGTTTTAAATTTTTTACAAGATTGTTTGTTTGTGCCTCCTATTCAAACAATAAATTAAATAAGACAAATGTTTCAACGTCAATGTGGTCATAATAATAATAAACGGAACACGTTGAAAGCTAATTTTTAAAAATAATATTGTTATACTTATGATAAATTTTAAATATAAATATATTGGAAAAAATTAACTCGGCCACAAGTGAATTCTCAGATGGGAATCGAACGCAATTGCATTTGAGAGCATTGGACCGGATTTCCAAAAGTAAAGAATTCACTTGTGGTCGAGTTAATTTTTTCCAATATTTTTCTATTTAAAATTTATCATAAGTATAAAAAAAGCATTGAAAAATACAAAAATTCAAAAATCATAAAATAAAATTGTTATTTGTGCTTTATACGTTTTCTATAAATCCGTTAAATGCTCTATATATCAAACGGTTTCACCCGCGTGGTTCCCGTTCCCGTGGGAATTTTTGGATCATTTATAGCCTGTTGGCGACTGGCTGAGATGCCACCTTTTTTGATACGATCAATTTATATTTTTGTAATGACGTTTTGTTTTGCTTTTACTTGTCAGTGTCTCCTTGCCTTGTGTTTTTGTATCAGTTGATTCTTGTGATTAAATTAGTTTTTAGTCATAAACTGAGTGTTTCCATCATCCTCCCATTAAAATCACATACAGTCCACTTAGCTCTCCAACATTTTGGTCCATTCTCGCCATAAAAACAAACCATTTTCAAAATTTTCATTTTGACGTAAGTTTTTCATTTCGCCTAGTAAACAGTAATTTCGTCATTTGTATTCATTCACCATGGTGGAAACACGCAGTCAAAGCAAGGCAAACGCGGACACGGCTACGGAAGTCGATCGGCCGCAGCCCGAATGTCGTGAACATTCACGGGGCGGCGACCGGCCGGCTTCGGCCATGGAAGTCGAGCGGACGCAACCCGCACACTCGCCGGGTGGCGACCGGCCGGTTTCGGCCACAGCCACGGAGGGTGCTTCGGCATTGCCAACTAGTTCGTCCACACAGCCCGTGGGCACCGACTCTTGCGACCAGGCGCAACTTAGCCTCGCAAATCGCCCAAGTGTTCGATCTATTTCGGATTTAGACACAAATGCCAAAGCACCTTCTCGTAGCGGCACTCACTCCTCGAGGTCTTCGGCGACCGTCCGCGCTCAGAAACTGGCCATCGAAGCCGACGCAATGCGGCGCCGAGTAGAGCGCGAGCGCGAGCTTGTGCGACAGCAGGCGGAGCGCGAGCGCGAGCTTGTGCGACAGCAGGCGGAGCGCGAGCGCGAGCTTGCCCGTCTCGAGGCTGAGGTGGAAGCGACGGAGCTACAAGCCAGACTAGCCGCTTTGGAAGCATCAGATAAGTCATCTAAATCCCGTTGTTCACGTTCTCATTGTGATTCAGCAAAACGCACTGCTACGTGGGTTTTCGAGCAGAACATGGCTACGGTAACTACCGCGAACATGCCTGGTGAGGCACCGACTGTGGGTAAACCCCAAGGACAACATTCACAGCCGGCCGCTCCTACCAACACGGTATCGTTCTACGTACCGAATGTCACCCCTGCAGCCCCGTCGATAGTTACACGCGCCGCCGGTAACAATTACAACAACGACGTGACACAACAATTAAATACGTCTGAATGCCCTGTCACGCAGCTTACCAAAGCTATAAACGCTTTTTCTAACAGACCAAAGAGACCCGAACTCGTCACGTTCTCGGGCGAAGTTAGTCAATGGATGGCGTTCAAGAGTAGTTACGAACGAACTAAAACTAATTTCTCTCCGTCAGATAACTTAGATCGTTTAAACAACGCTGTGCGCGGTCCGGCGTACCAGTCCGTGGCGTCTCTCCTGTGGACTTCTGGGGAACCGGACGACATCGTGAGGGCCCTGGAGCAGACGTACGCGCGCCCGGAACTTCTCGTCGCCCGCGAGGTCGCCGAGCTACGCAACAGTCCTAAGCTAAGTTCTCCCGAAGACTTAAACCGCTTAGCAAATAAATTACGCAATTTCGTGACAACGCTTAAACTGCTTAAACAGAGCGAGTATTTATCGTCACCAGAGCTCTTTCGGTGCATATTGGTAAAGTTGAGCGAGCACACGCGCGCTCGTTTCACAGACTTTGCTTCCATTTATGCATCCGATCAACCAAATTTCACAAAATTAGAAATTTTGTCACGCTTTCTTTTAGTAGAGGCTGATAAACAGTTGAAATATAACTTTGTTGCTGACAGTACGGTTAAGGCACAGAACACACCGTATCCTACTAATAAATTTCAATTGAAGAAGGAAACAATTCACACCACCGTATCTAGCAGCAAAGGGCCCGAGCGTTGTACCTATTGTAAACAAGGACCTCACAACATTAAAACCTGTAAAGTCTTTTTAGCGCTTTCAATAGACGATAGATGGCGATGGGTCCGTGAGACAAAGATATGCTACCGGTGTTTGAAGTCCAGTCCACACACTTGGAATTTTTGTCGCGCCAAACGTTGTGGAGTAGACGGATGCCCGAGACGTCACAACGCGCTCCTTCACGGCACAGTGACAGCAAACTCCAAACCTAGCGTATCTAACAGCCAATGCAACAACATTCAAACTTTGTTTGCCGAATCGACCACTGCTGTCAACGTTGACAATCTAACCAACGAATTTGAACCATCTGTCAAAATTGGAAATACGTCTGATACTTTGATTGATGCCACAGGGACTTCGCGGTCAACCGACCGTCCTCGCGGGCTGCTGAAGGTAGTCCCGATCGTACTCGAGGGTCCTGACGGCGAGTTCCACACGACGGCGTTACTCGATGAGGGCAGTACCGCGACGCTCGTTGACGGAGAGGTTGCTGCGCGCATCGGCGCGAAACCCACCTGTCAGGAGCGGCTGCGTATCGAAGGCGTCAGTGGTATGACGAAAGAAGTCGACGTAAGTTACGTAGACTTTTACATTCGAGGTCGAAACCTGTCTGACCGATATTTAGTGAAACATGCGCGGGCGATCAAACCTCTGGGGTTGCGCGCGCAACACCCAGGCAAAATTAACTTCTCAGATTACGATCATTTGGTTGACTTATGCGACGAACTTTCGTACACTGACACTAACGTCACCCCTACTGTCCTCATTGGTGCGCCCGATTGGCACCTGTCTTTGAGTCGCGAAGTGCGGTGCGGCAAGAAGAGCGATCCTGTCGCCTCAAGGACTTTGTTAGGTTGGGTAATTCACGGCGCGCTTTCCGTTTCGTCTAAGCCACTCGAATTCGTGAACCACGTATCGGACGATTTAGACATTCTCATCAAAAGTCAATACGACATCGATGCCTTAGGCATAACGAAAAGCGCCCCTCGCCCAAACGATGACGATAAACGAGCCGTAGACATCGTCGAATCGTCGGCGCGCCAACTTGATGACAGACATTTTGAGGTTGGCCTACCCTGGAAGAAAGAACTGCCGAAGACTATACCTGACAGTTACCCGCAGGCTTTGTCCCGCTTCAAGGCCCTTGAACGCCAGATGTCGAAAGATGAATCGTTTGCCACAGCCTTTCACAAATTCATAGGTGATGTTATCGCAAAAGGCTACGCTGAAGAGTGCGAACCCATCACCTATCATCAAAGAAAACCTCCAAATGGTTCCTGCATTGATACAGACACTGGCATTCGCTGGTACCTGCCTATTTTCGGCGTATTTCACCCCCAAAAGAAGAAGCTCAGAGCAGTCCACGACGCCGCAGCGATGACGAAGGGTGTCAGTTTAAACTGTTTGCTCCTACAAGGCCCGGACTTGCTTTGTTCTCTTCTGGACATCCTGTTCCGCTTCAGAGAAGGCGCCGTGGCTCTAAACGGTGACATCAAAGAGATGTTTCCTCAAATAAAAATTGCTCCAAGAGACAGAGACGCCCAACGCTTTCTCTGGCGTAACAAAGACGGCGTGCTGAAAGAGTACCGCATGTCCTCCATGATTTTCGGCGCGGTTTCAAGTCCGTTCATCGCACTCTACATTAAAAACAAAAATGCTAAAACATTCCAAGCCGAGTACCCCGCCGCCTGTAAGGCAATAATTGACGACCATTATATGGACGACTATCTAGGTAGCCACTCCAGTGTCGCCGACGCGGCGCAGCTGGCCGCCGATGTAGTCACCGTTCATAAAGGCTGTGGTTTCGAGATGCGCGCGTGGACGTCAAACGATCCGGAAGCACTTTCACTTATCCCAAAGGAACTTCGAAGCGACGCGACCTCCGACGTCTATTTACCGCCTAGTAGCGAGGTCGGCGTATTGGGTGTTAAGTGGAACCCAAGTCAGGATTCACTGGGTTTCCGCGCAGTTTCGCAGTTACCGGCCGACACGTTAACCAAGCGAAGTCTATTGTCTAACGTCATGAAGGTCTATGACCCCCTCGGCTTTTTAATGCCTGTCATCATCTGGGGCCGCATTTTGATACAGAAACTATGGAGGGCAGGGGTCGGCTGGGACTCACCGCTCCCCGATACGTACGTAAGCGAATCTGAAGACTGGTTTTCACAATTGCAGGTCGCGTCCAACATAAAAATACCTCGTTGGTATATGACTAGGACAGATTTAGTAGATACACAATTGCATGTAGTAGCCGATGGTGGCGAACAAGCCTACGCATGCGTTGCCTATTGGCGTTTTACTTACGATGACGGCTCTGTATCTACAACTCTAATCGGCAGTAAAGCACGCGTTTCACCCTTAAGACCGGTTTCGATTCCACGCATTGAGTTACAAGCTGCGCTTATAGCCTCTCGTTTCGCGCAAACAATTTTGAAAGCTCATCGAATCAAGCCCTCCGAAACCACTTTTTGGACAGACTCAACCACCGTCCTCAAGTGGATTCGGAGTGATGCTCGGGCGTTTAAACCATTCGTGGCTCACAGGTTGGGAGAGATATTGGAAACCACCAACCCGTCCAACTGGAGGTGGATCCCTACCTCTCTCAACGTCGCCGACGATGCCACAAAACCAAAAAAATTAAACCTCACACAGTCTCATCGATGGTTTACAGGTCCCCCGTTTCTGTTACAGCCGCCATACGCTTGGCCGACCGAGCGAGTTGCTGACATCGAGGAGACTCTACCAGATCTCGAGTTAAAATCGGAGCTGGTGGGGCTGCTCCTCGACGTCCCGTTCTCGAGTCCAGTACCTGACGCGACGCGTTTTAGCTCTTGGCTGCGCCTTTTGCGCGCCACTGCCCGTGTTCTCCACGGTGCGCGAATGTTCCGGTTTAAACTATCTCGGCCATTAGATCGAAATTCTAAATTATACGTCGACGGCACCACATCTCCTTCACAACTTCACGCGGCGGACATTATAACAGCTGAGAAGATGATACTCCAACGAGCTCAGAAAGATAGCTTCCCAGATGAGCTGAAAGCAGTCGAATCTTCACAGCCCGTGCCCAAAAACAGCCGAATAGCAAAACTCGCGCCGACTCTTGACCATGATGGCTTGCTGCGACTGGACTCACGGATAAAGTATGCGCCAGGAGTGAGTGAGAGAGCCATATCGCCTGCAATTCTGGACGGTCGCCATCACGTCACACGGCTTCTCATCCTTCACGAGCATGTTCACGCCGCTCATTGTTTTAACGAACTCGTCCTTAATGAGGTCAGGCAGAAGTTTTGGATACTCAAAGCAAGAGACAGCATCCGTAGCGTAGCCAAAGCCTGTCTCCAATGCAGAAGGTGGAAGGGCCAACCTGCTCAACCTAGAATTGGCAATCTACCCGAAGAGCGACTCGACCATCACAAGAGGCCGTTCACGCACGTTGGCCTAGATTATTTTGGTCCGATCACTGTCACAATATTCCGACGCCGAGAAAAACGCTACGTCGCGCTGTACACCTGCCTAGTAACGAGAGCCATCCACTTAGAACTTGTCACCTCACTTTCATCAGATGCTGCCATTATGAGCCTGAGACGTTTTATTGCTCGCCGAGGTTCGCCTTCAACAATATTTACCGATAATGGTACCAACTTTGTCGGAGCCTCCCGAGAGCTACGCTCGTTACAAGACGACGCAGTGCAAGCATACGCCACAAACCACAAAATCGAATGGCGTTTCATCCCACCGGCATCACCGTTCATGGGCGGAGCGTGGGAAAGATTGGTGAGAACCGTGAAGACAGCCCTGAGAGCCTGCCTCGCCGAAAAAGTATTAAAAGAAGATGTACTTTCCACACTACTCCTCGAGGCAGAGGCCATAATAAATTCGAGACCTCTCACATATGTGCCATCTTCACCCGACTCACCAGAAGCGATCACACCTTTCCACTTCATCCTGGGCTCCTCTTCAGTCGCACCTTGGACCAGCACGCTCACAGATGCAGACTTAGACAGAAGGTGCGACTGGCGTCGAAGCTTACGTCTGGCAGATCAGTTTTGGGCACGATGGCTGCGCGAGTACCTGCCCACGCTCCGAGCAAGAGGACCCTCCACCAACACAATAAATTTCAGTGAGGGAGACGTGGTGCTGATCGTCGACCCTACCCTTCCTCGTGGCCTATGGCCGTTAGGAAGGATAGTGTCAACCTACCCAGGGCTAGACGGAGCGGTCCGCGTGGCAGACGTCCGCACTAAAGGCGGCATACTGCGCCGACCGGCCCGTAAGCTAGTCTTAATGGAAGCTGCTTCCCAGCCAGTAGCCACCGCTGGTTGTTAGTGTTCCACTGGGGGTCCGGTATGTTGGCGACTGGCTGAGATGCCACCTTTTTTGATACGATCAATTTATATTTTTGTAATGACGTTTTGTTTTGCTTTTACTTGTCAGTGTCTCCTTGCCTTGTGTTTTTGTATCAGTTGATTCTTGTGATTAAATTAGTTTTTAGTCATAAACTGAGTGTTTCCATCATCCTCCCATTAAAATCACATACAGTCCACTTAGCTCTCCAACATAGCCTCTGTTACTACTTGGGGTCTAAGGATTCTCTATACCAAATTTCGTCAAAATCGGTCCAGTAGTTTTTGAGTTTATTCGTTACACACAAAAATACAAATCTTTCCTCTTTATAATATTAGTATAGATCACGCTCACTAAAGAAACTCTATAAGACGAAAATTACAATGACTTACACAAATTATTACATCTCAAAAAAAACAGTTAGATTGTGTTTAAAGGAAATGATGACCACTAGAATTTAACTAAACAAAACTTGGGTAATTTTCCTTTTATACAAATTCCCATGAAAAAAGCATGACTAGGTATAACAAAATTGACGTAACTTTGTTAAACATAGTTTAAGTCAATGAGTTTGCAACAATTTTGTTGAAAAAAAGTTGAAGATAAAAATATTTTTTACTACGTCGTAGACTCGTAGATAGCATGCTACGACTCGTAGCAAGGAGAAAGTTTTGAAATTTAGATATTTGGAAGTTTGCCACACAATCCCGCAGAATCTGAATCAGAATAGATTTTTTGCTTACAATGCTTACTGTGGCAGCCCGCGGATTCACTTCTACCCGGTTCCCGTTGCCAAAACCCAGGCAAATATCGACTTGCTCGTATTTAAAAAAAAAAGCAAATATGAGAATAATTTTAATGAAAAATATAAACTTACTAGAGGCCGGGCGCGGTTTCACCCGCGTGGTTCCCGTTCCCGTGGGAATTTTGGGATCAAAGCTATCCTATCTCTTAAGTTGGACCAGACTGCTCACGGTGTGCCAATTTAATTTAAAATCGGTTAAGTAGTTTAGGAGTCCATCGCGGACAAACATCGTGACAGGAGATTTATATATAATAAGATTATGCCATGTCCGTTGATAGGTTTTTACTGGTGTGAGTTTGCGAATGTGCAAACGTAAAGCGCTTTTCAGACTACGCTATAATATGATAGCATATAGCTTATAGCACAACGATATCGCTCACCATACATTTACTTAGAACACGTTGTAAAATGCAAAATCAAAAATGTAAAACATGAATAAGGTTGAAAATAAAACTTAATTCGCAAACATCGGCGTAAGTAAGGTGAGAAAACTCACACTAAGCACTGGAAAGTTAGCTATTCTATGTTTGTTTGTTTTATAGTCCGGTGTGGGAGATTCTATACAATACAACTAAGCAGGTAACTTAACACTTTAATTATTATCTAACACGGTTTCCGTACTTCATGCCTGGTGACAATGTTAATAGTTGTATTGATAGGAAATTGAACCCAGAAGCTGACGGCCTTGAGATTGTGATTGGTCATTTAGTATTAGTCGACAACTTGGATTCGAACCACAAGGTGTTATAAAAATACATAAATGACAGATTCTCAGCAGCCGAACAATTTTTTTTTATATTGTATTAAGTATTGAAATCCTAAAGAAAAAATCTTTAATAGTAAATTACTGTATTTCACTAATATTGGGTATGATATGCAAAAAGCTTTTTTGTTTGTCACACATAACGACGAACAGACTTGTATGATATTTTGCATACAGTTAGACCATAAACCATATTAAGATATGTATTACTCTTATCCCTTTATGCAATGTGATAATATATTTGCAACAAAAAATAAGCACAATTTTTTTTTGCGCAAACCGTTTTTTAAATAAACGTCGTTGCGACGTTTACAAATTAAAACGCACTTTTTATTAACACAAAGTTTTATAATACCTGCTATAAATAAAAAAGAGTTTAGTTAGTTTTATAATAAATAAAGTGGCTGTGACATACGGACGGACAGACAGACATGACGAATCTATAAGGGTTCGGTTTTTTGCCATTAGTCTACGGAACCCTAAAAATGGAAATAAGTTTAAGTACCTTAACGCTCAATAGCATGTTGTCGTGTTACACTCATTGTTGAACAAAAGTTTTATCACTTTGAACTTTAATATCATATTGATAAGGATACATTTAGTGACAACACACGGCTCAATCAGTCACACATAACTTAGTTTAAATACGTTGTTTGTATCTAAGAATAGTTAGTAACTCGATTACCGACGAATAAGATGTATCTTTTATTATTTGTGCTTGGAAGCCTGTTCGCAAATTCCGTAAGTGCAAGTTTTTTTAAAAACTTAATTAAGATATCACACAGACACACTTCATCACACGATGTATCCTTTTTAACCGACTTCAAAAAAGGAGGAGGTTCTCAATTCGACTGTTTTTTTTTTTTTTTTTTATGTATGTTCTACCATAACTTCGCCAGTTGTTAACAGATTTTTATAATTATTTTTTTTATCTGAAAGAAAATGGTTTATGTGTGGTCCCATATAATTTTTACGAAGATCTGGCTAGTAGTTTTTTCATAATCTTGAAAAATATCAATCACCTTTTGGCAAGTTGTCGTTTACCTAGATGACATTGTTGTGTATGGGCTGATTTTTTGTGTAAGTAACGGCACATGATGTAACTAAAAAATCTGAAATAAAAACATTTTATAAAAAAAATTCAAACCGACTTCAAAAAGTAAAAAATAAAACTTTTGGAGTCGGTGCTAGCTAAGGTCAAAAAAATATATAGTTAATAGAAGTGCAATGTAGAATGGCCTGGCTGGCACCGACTCCAAAAGTTTTATTTTTTACTTTTTGAAGTCGGTTTGAGTTTTTTTTATAAAATGTTTTTATTCTAACTATAATGTTTAGTACCTACATAATTTTATTTTTAGTAATTGTTTAAAACTGTTTCTGTTTTGCTTCACTTGTTTGTAAATCATTTACATCCCCCATAGGACAGGCATGGCTTAGTGTGGGGGTTAGTTAAGTATCAATTGGTATTAAGAAAATTGGAAAAAAAAACCAAATGCATTGAGGACCTCCAGTGACGCAGTGGTAGTAGTCCGCGATTGTGGAGTTAAGCAACTTTTGCAATGGTCGGTCACGAGATGGGTGTCAAAAATCTTATTATATCGAGCTCCTCCGAGCTTCCTAAGGCACCGTAACACATCAGACACACATTTTTTTTTAAATATGTAGCAAATTTAACCAATAATTCCATAATATAATATTTTATGTAATAATACACACCCTCTCCTCACACACTCACACACACTCAGTTCACACACCATGAGAGGACATGCTCTACACATAACTTTTTGGCAGATTTAAACATATATTATTATTTTACTTTTTATTTTTTAAGGTTGAAATGCTTTGTTTACATCTATATTTTTGTATCCAAAAAAGAGCGCTGCACCTGAGATACAGTGTAAACTAGTTCAGGTGCAGATGTCAATTTCTAGATCTAAGATGTACTTAACATAAGAAAATTGATCTATATTTTTTTAACCGACTTCAAAAAAAGGAGGAGGTTCTCAATTCGACGGAATCTTTTTTTTTTATGTATGTTACTCGATTACTCGTAGACTGCTGGACCGATTTGAGTAATTCTTTTTTTGTTCGAAAGGGTATACTTCACAGGTGGTCCCATTGTCATCATGTCAGGATCTGATGATGGGATCGTGGCGAAATCCAGGGAACTCTTCAAATATTATAGGCACTCCTATAGCGATTTCGGTTTTTTCTATAGTAATTTATGCATATGCTTCCGGAATGCACCATTTGGTGAAGTGGAACTGGATGAAGACCACAAATGGTCATCGGAACTACTTATTAAATACTTAGCATTTCACGGCAGCTATACGATTACTTTAATGTAGTTCATAAGCAATTTATGCTCGACTCAATGCATGTGATGAAGTGCAGCTGATGATGAAGTATCGGGAGAACTCCTCAATAGGCACAGGACCTCTTCTACCTTTAAAAATTGTGAAATAAAAACTTTCTATACAAAAATGAAAACCGACTTCAAAAAACTAAAAAGCATAAAATAAACCTTTTGGAGTCGGTGCCAGCCAAAGCAAGAAAAATAAAATAGTAGCACTGCAAAGTAGAATGCCTTTTATTTTATGCTTTTTAGTTTTTTGAAGTCGGTTTTCATTTTTTTATAAAAAGTTTTTTAAAGAAAAATGTGTCAATAAATAAATTATTATTATTTTTCTTAAGTTTCTTTTTCTCATTTTTTCTCATTTCATTTACGGGATAATGAAATTATTATTATTATTATAGGTATAGGAAGATGAGACACAATAAATATTTCATCGTTGTGAGACCGCCGCGCCGCGGGGCTTGTGATAGTCGAGACAATTAAGTCATGGTCCCGTGATTGTATTGTATTTCAACAAAGTTTTGGCCCATTTCTCTTTTATAGCCATTTTGACCTTATTTGGGATTCCATATTCTATATGGGTCCATCAACTGGACTTATGATGAAATATGATTTCAGCTTTGTGAACACAAAGATGCAGTAGCGCCCAAGATTCCTCTGAACGACGGCAACGAGATCCCAGCACTGGGGCTTGGTACTTTTCTGGGATTTGACGAGGTATTTACTTTGTTTTTATAGTAATAAGTAAATAACTTATGTTAGTTTTACAAGTACTTGTTAGTGGACAAACTTGTCAAGGGTTGTACCTACTTTTTAAGTTTCTTTTTTTTTGTATTATAAAAAATTTACTCATCTCACAAACCTGCAACTTTTGGATGTTCAGTCCAATGCTCTCTCAATCTGTAGTATTTTTCTAGTAGACATTAAAATCATTATCAAGTACTTAGGTGGTTACTTTATTTTATTTTGTGTTGTCTCCAAATTGAAATCTAATTTTATTTCATGATATTTAAGTTTTTACATTATCAATGCTATTTTTATAGGTACTTAATGATACATTTTTAATAGAAATATATTGGAAATAATCGACTTGGCCACAACTTCTCAGACAGGACAGAACAGTGGGCCGGATACCTAAGCTCGTAGGTCCTGTCTGAGACTAACTTATGGCTGAGTCGATCTTTTCCAATATTTTTATATTAAAAATGATCATCAATCTATATAAACTTTATATCTGTTGCACTAGATAACTTGTACCTATAATATACCTATGGTTGCCAAAGCTGTATTTTTCCACCTAAGTAATACCTAATTATGGTTAAAATTATGTAGTATGTACACCTTACCTTAGTATTCACAACTTTTCTTTGCAAGTTGATATGTTTTTATCAACCTATCTTCATTCCATTGTCCCAGTGTAAATCCCAGTGTGCTTACATCGTGTGTTGTTTATAAACTTTAATCAGCTTTAGTCACGTCTTGTCTTTCTAAATTTTTTGTGTTACAACAGTTGAATGTTCGCAGTTACGTGATTTGAATCAACTTACTTTTCGACACAAGGTCTTTAGTAAAATACTTACCTACCCAAGATAAAATAATATTGTAGGCACCTATAATATGAGAGAATACCAAGATATACCTACCTATATAAAAAATATAATAATTGAGGACCCCGTGGTGCAGTGTTTTACGTGGTCGCACATTTTCCTTAACCATCCGAAAGGAAGGCCAATGCCCCATCAGTGAAAAAAATATATATATATATATATATGAGTACGGGATTTAGTACCTTTACTTTTTTAACCATTTGTGTTACGGATTACCGATACCATCAGAACCAACGAAATAAATTATAAGTACGATTTATTTTCCCTTATAGAACGGACAGAGAGAAGTAGAAGAGGGTGCTGTAGAGTCGCCAGTAACTTGGGCCCTAAACGCTGGATACAGGTAATTTAAAAAATAAAAATCTTTAAGAGGAAACACAGGGGTCGTTAGAGTGCCGGTAGAGTACCTAATATTTTTTTCCTGAATATCTATGGTCTTATTAGCATGTCCCTATTATTTATTTTTTCGTAAAATAATTATAAAAATAGATATGAACGTTCAAAACCCAAATAAATGGCCAAATTTTCCACTGAGTTCAAACATCCAGAACTCAATTATAACTTTTTAATGTTGCATTTGTAAAGCTATTTTTACGTGATAAATATCAAACAAGAAAATATACTACTCTCTGAATTCGCACGTGAAGGGTTCCACCCAAGGTTGCCTGGAAGAGATTGCTATGTAGCAATAAATCCGCCTATTGTGTGTTCCTCTTTTTTGTCATTTTCTCTGTATGTGTTTGTTTTTGTATCGTGTGCAATATAATATATTAAATACACCTACCCAAAATGCCACTATAATTTTTCGTCTGCAAAAATAACTTAGTTTTTCATAGTGTTTGTATGAAAATGTGCTATAGCTCTGAAACTAATAAATACATTTCGTTCAAACCATTTTCCTTGAAAGTTTTAATAAAGATCTAGCATATATTTTTTAGATTTTTCACTTTCTTATTTTAAAAGTTAGAGGGGTGGGGGAGGACACACTAAATACCCCCACACGTATAGGTTTCAAAAATCACTTACGTTAGTGATGTACCTAACTACTTATTTCCAACTTGATTGCAGGCTTATAGACACAGCAGCGGCATACGACAATGAAGATCAGGTAGGAAAAGCGATACAAGAATCTTCTGTGCCGAGAGAAGAAATATTTATCGTGACCAAGGTTAGTTGAGTTTTTAGTAGTTGAGTATCATCAATATTAATCGCCCTGTAGTCTAGTGGTAACAACCACCGGTATCAGACCCCGGAAGTCCCGGGTTCGATTCCCAGTTTATATTGTATTCGGTTTGATTGGTGGTAGGACTTGTTGTAAGTCCGCCTGGCTAGCTTCCAGCATCTATCTAAATATAACACAATAACAACAATGTTTTCAGCATTGTTGTGTTCCGGCAGTTAGAGATAAGATAGCCAACTCCTCAGTGGTTGAGGATTCCGGGAGAGACTTTTCATAAAAAAAAAAATAAGGTAATTAATTAGAATTAAGGCTCGCTTCCATCTTCAGCTTTTAGTGAAGGTTTAGAGTCTCCCAGTCAATCATAAAAAAACTTTTTATGAAAAAAATCGACTTCAAAAAGTAAAAAATAAAACTTTTGGAGTCGGTGCCAGCCAAGGCATTCTTCGTTGCATTTCTATTACCTATATTTTTATTTTTCTTGCCTTGACTCTTAGCCTTGATCATACCTGATGTTAAGTATTGATAAGGCTGAAGATGGATGCGAACCTCTCCCGGGATCCTCAACCACACGTGAACTATGTTCCTTCAAAAAAAAAAGAATAACTGAAATCGGTTGACAACTGATGACGTTAAATTAAAACATACCTTAAAAGAAAAAAAATACAGTCGACTTGAGAACCTCCTCCTTGGTCTCGATCTCGCGGTCTTGAGAATCGATAGTCAAACATCTGTAAAGATGTTTCTTTCGAATGCGAGGGTATTTCACTCATTGATGAAACGACGGTGGCCAACACCATCGAAAAGGTGAATATACTAGAGAATTTTGACATGTTCTCATAGGTCTCTGTAGCATAATTTGTCAGTGGATTGTGCCGGATTCCCATAAATGCGGATTCGAGTCCCGTCAGGGCGACATTGTTTAAAAATCACACATAAAAATGGCATTGTAAAATTCAAAATTAAAAAGTTATAATAAAGAAATATTAGACTTTCTAGAAAATATATGCTGTTGAACCAAAGAATACTAAATATAACCTTCTACTAAGCTAGTGAAAAGTTTCTAAATTTTCATAGAATATTCACATAGAGAAACATTAAAGTATGGGGGCCTTCATCATGGCCTCATTTTTCTCAGTCTTTCCTTTTCAAATTACTCTAAAAAAAGAATCAAAAATGGGTAAAATAGGAGATGAAAGTTTGTACGATGATCTGGCAAATTATCCAAAGAATGAATAATGACGCCTATCGGAAACTATTTTTTTTTTCAATTCACTTTAATTCCCAATCTCTCGGTTCCGTTGTTCAAATATTATTTTTGTTACAGCTGGCTCCCCATTCTCAGCGTAAAGTTGTAGACGCTCTGAAGGAGTCCCTGCGACTCTTGAACACGTCCTACGTCGATCTGTACCTGATCCACAACCCTGTAGCATTCCTGGTAAATAAGGATAGATTGAGTATAGGTCCCGGCAAATACCTGGCCCATCCGCGGCAAGGATATGCAGTCTTGTATCGCCGCTCATGGGCCCAGTTATTTGCCGAGATCTTAAGTTTATTGCAAGGATGCCAGAAGTAGTGCTTTTCCTATCCTAGAGCAAGAATACTTAACCTCCCAAGCACCGATAAATAAGTTCTAGATATCTTACATGCTGGCAACTTATTTGACAGTTGCAATATATCAAATTATCTACCAGATAAGCTATCCAGAACTTATCTGTCGATCGTAAAACAGGCCCAGCCTTAAGTTTAACACCCGCCAGCAAGATTCCAACATTCCCCATTGGACTTTCTAATATAAATTTTATTTGTCAGCCCAACGGCAGTGGGTATGACATCGTGGACTACGTAGACACCTGGAAGGACATGGAGGAAGCCAAGAAGCTGGGTCTGGCCAAGTCCATAGGCATCTCCAACTTCAATGAGAGCCAGATCCTGAGGCTGCTGGAGAACTGCGTGGTGAAACCGGCTGTGCTGCAGGTCGAGGTGAGCTGGTTCTAAGATAGGTGAAAGGTGGACTTTACTCCAGAAAATGGAAACTAAGCAATACCTATCCATACTGTTAACTGCTTCAGTGTTCACCGAATTTAGCATTTGATGAACCTTTTTTTATATACAAGGAGGATTTACGCATCCCTCGGCCCCAGGTGCAGGAGCGATACGAAATGTTAGACTCACCTGGAGTACATGGCCTATACAAACATATAGGCCACGCACTCCAAAGGGTACGACCAACTAAAACTCCTAGTACTTGCCCTCTAGGCCGCCATTGGTCACGGGGGGTAGGGTTCGCAATCACCCCTAAGACCAGGTGGCCGTGGCCCGGTTACCCGGGCCCCCTCGCGGCTGGAAGATGGCCGAGCAAGTTTAGCCATCTTCCCAGACGGTGGAAACCATGCAAGGCCGGTGGCACACCCACCAACGCCAGCGTAGCATATGAAGTACCTAGTATATTGGTTGCTATTTGGTTGTCCACCGAAATTGTCAGAGCCAGCAATGCCGCCAGAATTCCACATCTATTATTATCAATCTATATCCTGTTACATCCCTGGCTGGGGCACATTCTTCTTTTGACTTTGAATTTTTATTTTTTGATGGTTTATAAATTATCTGTGCGCCAAAGTTTATTCAAATCCGTTCAGCCGTTTTTGCGTTATTGGGAAAAAAATAATCCAATCCAAACATTGACATTTAATATATAAGTAGTTTGACAATATATTCAATTCAATTCAATTCAATTATTCCATTTAACAATACAATTGCGTAGGATATACATGGATGGGTATAAAACTTAAACGTAGGTAAGTAATAATTATTAACAAGGAAATTTTATAAAAATCTTAAAAAAATCAACATGTCAAAATTCTAATATACTATAGATACTATACGCCTTCCAGGTGAACCTAAACCTAGCCCAGCAGAAGCTCCGGGACCTATGCAAGAGCCACGACATAGTGGTGATGGCGTACACTCCCTTCGGGTCTCTGTTCAGGGGCGACGGGGACGCGCCCCCGCCCCGCGCCGACCACCCCACTCTGGTGGCACTCGCAGAGAAATACAAGAAGACTACCCCTCAGATCGTGCTGAGATACCTGGTAATAATCCTGCAGTTCCATGAAAGTTGTATGATCACGCGTCGTTCGTTCTACGGGCTTCCTTGTGCCTTGTAGCACAGATTAGTAAATAGTTCCTTTGTAACAGATAAACCACTCTCTAAGAAATGTTGTTAGTTGCATTTTATAATAGTCTGGCTACTCTTTACAACTGCCCTCGAAAATATACCGTATTTTCGGGCGTAAGCTTTCTATCGCTTCACAGATCATGACCTTGAAGCAATCTCAACCCTACATTTGGATATCCGAATGTCCGCTGGCCGGTAGGTAATTAAGTACATGGAGTGAATTAGGCCTGCTTTTAGGGAGCTCAGGTAAAGCGTGACCTATCGCGTAAGTGCCGACGGCATCGCTGTCGACCTCATTTTGACAGCCAGCAGAACCGCAAAGTAGAATGCCTTGGCTGGCACCGACTCCAAAATGCTTATTTTTTGCTTTTTGATTTTTTGAAGTCGGTTTTCATTTTTCATTAAAAGTTTTATGTGTATATGTTTTATATTATTATTACCTGGTTATATATTTTACAGGTTCAGTTGCCAGTTATTCCTATTCCGAAGTCAGAAAATAAAGAAAGAATTGAGCAGAACATCGACGTCTTCGATTTTGAGCTGACTGATGAGGAAATGAACACACTGAGTAAGAAAAAATTATGTAGTCCTTGAAAATTACAGTCACAAACAGGGATTGTTGAGCCACTTGCTTATCTTCTTAACTTGTGCAGGTAACACGAATGCCGTTTTTCGTTATTCAAATGTGACTAAGGTCCCGGCTACACGCTTCGATTTACCTGAGAGCATGCCTGCACAAAGTACAAACCCGGGAGCTATTGACTGTCATTGCAACAACAATGCGACAGCAACGCGACAGCGATAAGTCACGTATCACCATAGCAACCACACGTATAATCATAGCAACCGTGCCGTTGCTATGGTGATATGTGACTTATCGCTGTCGCGTTGTTGTTGCAAATATAGGTAATAGCGTTTATCGCAGGTAAGACGGAGCGTGTAGTCGGCGAGGCGGGGATATTAGTTACCTCCCTCAAAAATTGCAATCACCGCGCAGTGATCGCGCGATCGTCGCGGAACTTCAAAATAAAAATGGTATTACGTATGTGATCGCTGGCTAATCACTCGCTGGAAGATCGTATAGCGGCGTCTCTCTATCTCGCGCTCCTACCTTGAGTGCAAGACTGAAACGCCGCGATGAATGCACATTATAGTTCATCGATTGTTCGGTAGAAACCGCACTGTAATAACAGTGCGGTTGATGCGTGGCGTAAAGGAATTATCGCGCAATTTTTGCTATCGCATTGCTGTTGCAAAGATAGGTAATAACCCTGCGGGACAATAAGCTTCGTCTCGACTGCACAAACCGGTTTGTGCAGGCATGCTCTCATGTACAATCATCAAAAACACGGCCAAAATACGAACAGTGGTAAGTGGCTAGACAATCCCGGTTTGTGACTGTACCTAGTATATATTTACTAGGTACAGTCACAAACTACATATGTAGTTTCTTTGTAGGTCAATGATATTATATCTATTTGTGTACTCGAAAAATAATTATAATGGTTCATCAGAGAATGGATTATCCCGAGTTCATCCGTGCTTCCAAAGGCACGATAAACTTATTGCCCACCAATCCACATTGGGTCCGGTGGCGACTCCCATAGGGAAGGATCTTTGACTTCATGGGATGACGTTTAATTTTTTCAAGACTTTTCTTGTTGTTGAAGGATAAATTCTACTAAAACCCAATTAAGGGGGAACATTTTATTGTTTTCTCGATCGCGCATGCAACTAAATGTATTTGGATTGAGATTTTGCATGCTTTTTGACATCACCATCCAGAAGAAATAGGCTTCTTTTCACCAGCTATTCTATTTCTTTAGGTTATATATATTATATAAATCATATCCTATTTATTTCACAGCTCGCAGGAAACACGCGCGATTTTTTTTATTATTTACACTTTTCCCTTCCAGAGGAGTTCAACAAGGACTACCGCACAGTGCTCCCTAGCTTCTGGCAGGACCATCCCTACTACCCCTTCGAAATAAAGGAAGACACCGAAGGAAATCTTTTTGAACCTAAAAACGAATGATATATAGTATCATTTGTAAAGGCGTGAAACAAAGCCTCCATTTGAATCAGCCAACTGTTCGTATCTAGCTATGAAGTCAAAAATGTTATAATTATGGCAAGAATTATGAAAGGCAGGCAGTTTCACTATCTACTGTGTGTGCTTAGTGCGAGCTTTTCTACTCACGACGGATAGTGAGCGCGTTAGGTTTTTGTATAGCGTTGGTGTAGTCCGTGGATGACGTTTAATTTTTTCAAGACTTTTCTTGTTGTTGAAGGATAAATTCTACTAAAACCCAATTAAGGGGGAACATTTTATTGTTTTCTCGATCGCGCATGCAACTAAATGTATTTGGATTGAGATTTTGCATGCTTTTTGACATCACCATCCAGAAGAAATAGGCTTCTTTTCACCAGCTATTCTATTTCTTTAGGTTATATATATTATATAAATCATATCCTATTTATTTCACAGCTCGCAGGAAACACGCGCGATTTTTTTTATTATTTACACTTTTCCCTTCCAGAGGAGTTCAACAAGGACTACCGCACAGTGCTCCCTAGCTTCTGGCAGGACCATCCCTACTACCCCTTCGAAATAAAGGAAGTCACCGAAAGAAATCTTTTTGAACCTAAAAACGAATGATATATAGTATCATTTGTAAAGGCGTGAAACAAAGCCTCCATTTGAATCAGCCAACTGTTCGTATCTAGCTATGAAGTCAAAAATGTTATAATTATGGCAAGAATTATGAAAGGCAGGCAGTTTCACTATCTACTGTGTGTGCTTAGTGCGAGCTTTTCTACTCACGACGGATAGTGAGCGCGTTAGGTTTTTGTATAGCGTTGGTGTAGTCCGTGGCGTAATCCGCTAGATGGCGGGCCGCTGATTTCATACAAAAATCGATGCGTTCACGATCGACCGTGTGGGTAGAAAAGTTGCTACGTTTATGTAGGTATAGTTTTGGTTTCATAGATATGAATGTGGCTTACAAAATTGTTGTCCAGCTTTAAAGAAATTTGACAAAGTTTATATCAATAAAAGTATATTTTTCAAATGTTACGATTTGTTTTTGTTTAAGACAGTTGGTTCTCAAAACGTTGTTATGACGACAGACTCAGTTTTATGCTATGAAGATGATAGCTAGCCAGCGAGACTGAACTAGCCCTACCACCAACCAACCCGAATACAATATGTGACCTACTGGGTTCGAACTTCTGGATCTGATACCACTCATTGCTCATTGAATACCCTGCCGAAGCAACAAATGAGCTCCAGGACCTTAGTCATCGACGAAGAGCGGATCGACAGTCTTTCAGCATTCTAAAGGCTAAACTTTGGGGAATGTGCGAAGGAATTGCATGACCTATTTCCGTCAGCACTCTTCCACCATCGGAGTACAAGACGCAGGCTTACTTACCACTCTTACATCGTAGACATTCCAACCATCCGCCACGAAGCGCATTCTCCTTCCTGGTGCGAACAGCCAGGGACAGGAATTCATGGCTTGCTCATGTATTCCTTGAATGCTATAATTTGGACCACTTCCAAAGCAGAGTGAATAGGAATGCTACAATTTGGACCACTTCCAAAGCAGAGTGAATAGGTTTAGGTACTTGATGGGCAAACATGCTATATCTTAGACCACAGCTTCATGCCAGTTGGAGGCCAAATGCTTGCCCATTTTAATTGTAAAAAAAACTAGATTAGCTTTGCATTTAGAACAGTGTTAAGCAACTTTAACAAATGTCACCAAAAGGCGCTTAGTAAATTACAAATAAATTATTTCTAAAAGAAATCAAAAAGCAGAAAGTGTATTTTATATTTATTAACAATTCAGGGGCAATAACAAAGAAATATAGCTTTTAACAGAATTTATTATTTATAACATAGGTAATATAATACAACACATTATGAATGATAAATGAAATATCTAGGTTCGAAACATAACTGTAATTTTTTTCTATATTTTTTTCAAAACCATCATGTCTAATATCCTACAAAAAGTACAAATTTCATCAGCAAAAGCTGAATATAAATAAATACGAGTTTGCGAATAATTTAAATGTGATTTTGGTGATAATAATTCTCTCACTCGAACTATTTACTTACTTATTGTTTAATAATACCACTCCATATTTGGAATTTGTATGTAATGTGTATCTTTATAAGTAGATATGATATTAAATTCGATATTCATACAAATCCCCAAGTATCTAGTCAGAGATTGCTTCTGAATTGTCATAGATCTGAGATAGATTTTGTCACTACATTTTAGTCCCAAACAGAAATATTTCAAACGCCTGACGGAAAATAATAGCAATATCAATTTCTTAATTATGATGACAGCGTCGATGATCGTCATTTGTTTAAGCTGCTATAAAAATAAGCGATTTAAAATTTATGTAAGACTGCTGCTGTCGTGTCGTGTGTAGGTAAGTACTAGCTCGATAGGTTAATGACCATATATAATAGGATTCGTTGTGGTAACCTAAACTGCTAATTGTTAACTTTAGCCTATAACGTTTTTTTTTATAAAAAAAATCAGTAATTAAGACGATTCAACCTTTTTAGACTAAAAACATAGTGTACATATTTCTACCCCAGTTCAGCGTTCAAATCTATTTGTAGACGATGTACTCTCCCTCCAGCTCGTTCTCTAACTGTGCACTGTCGCACTTGGCGTTCGCTTCGAAATCGCACTGCTGCGTCTGGGTGTTAAAGAACAGACCGTCGGAGCAGTACACAGCCTGGACCGAACCGTCTACGCAACGCCAGTAACGTTGGCAGTCACCCCTGGAATAAAGGGCTAGATTTAATATAAAAGATTTATACTTATAAAATACTAGAGGCCGGGCGCGGTTTCACCCGCGTGGTTCCCGTTCCCGTGGGAATTTTGGGATCATTTATAGCCTATGTTACTACTTGGGGTCTAAGGATTCTCTATACCAAATTTCGTCAAAATCGGTCCAGTAGTTTTTGAGTTTATTCGTTACATACAAAAATACAAACCTCCTTATAATATTAGTATAGACATACAGACGCACTGCGGGCTACCACCCGTTCTTGGTTCTTAGGAATAGTACCATAACTGTCGCACCAAACTCATCATAATAAAGCGCACAGCAAAGGAGTGAAACTCCGTCCTTGCGTCTGTATTTCCGAGTACTTCCCGACCATCTTCATAGCAAGGGCGAATAGGCATCTTCTGGGCTAGCTCGCCCCATCGCACAGTGGTTCCATTTTAAAAATAAGTGGACACAGGAGCAAAAGTTGAGGTAGCGATCTGGTTTTTTTTTCAAAAACAATCGGTTTTTTTCGGCGCAAAATATATGAAACAATTTTAGGTTTCATGTCACATCCTTAACTTGCAAGGCTGCGCGTGGCTGCCTATGATTTATTTTTTTATATGTTCACAGTAGCTTAGAGTAAAAGATACTTTAAGCCAAAACTTCACCAATTTAAATCCATGCAAGAAAAAAAATAAAACATATTTTCTCCATACAAAAATAGTAAGAATATTTTTTTCTCAAAAACAATGTGTTTTAAGCAAAAATACTAAAGAGTAAAAAGTGTTTGCATTAATGTTAGCTAACTTCGAAAAAAAAACCAGATCGCTACCTCAACTTTTGCTCCTGTGTCCAATTATTTTTAAAATGGAACCACTGTGCATCGCGGATCTTGTCTTAGCCCCCGCTTGATTGGGATCAAAAGCGAATGCATTAAAAATAAATTTAAAAAACGATCTTGCAGTGCAATCAGGCAACCTCAAGTTACAACCTTGGTCTATATGTTATGTCAGGCCCGTCCATAAGTCCTTCATCCGGCCCGCGACGACATCAATAGCTAGGAGAGCGCTAACATAATCCTTCGCTATTGGGCATTATTTCATTTGGCCCGCTAAGGTTACAAAAATACTAAACCTGGCCCTCTACAAAATTATGTTGGACACCCCTGCGTTATGTGGTCTTCTATCTAAGCTGTGATTGCACAACGCGTCGTGAACGTTTCCACGAATACCGCGATGTGGATGTGCTTAGTGCGAGTTTTTTCTACTCACGGTCGATCATGAGGGCGTTAGTTTTTTGTATGGCAATGGTGTAGTCCGTGGCGTAATCCGCTAGATTGTGGGCCGCAGATTTCATACAAAAATCGACGCGTTCACGATAGACCGTAAGTACCTAGAAAAAACTCGCACTAAGCACTTCGACTAATGCTCTCCCAGTTGAAAGATACAGGGCTATTATCAATGTAATTGCATGATATAGCCAATAAAAGTTCATCCTTAGCTTCTTTGACGTTCATAAGTGCTCGAAACAGCCTAGACTGAGTAAATGATTGAGTTTGATAAGTAATGTTATGATAAGGCAGGCCTGTCTCACTTCCTTATAAGCGGCGCAAAATCGCCGAGATATTTACCTACTATTCTGGAAAACAACCTAATTTCAACCTTTTGCGTTGCGTATAACTATGAAAGTACAATAACTGTCTGCCGTCTCGCTTCAATCTGCTAGGGCTGTTGATTGAGACTAGTCCGGTGACCGGACGCTTGCGTTTATCATACCTAAACTCGGGAGTGAAATTTCTGTACCGTAAGGTACTAATATATATTCTGTGGATAAGGTGGTGGAATCGCGCTTTCCCCAGAAACCTCAACCCTGAGGAACCGGCTATCTAAAGTCTTATTTTTTTATAAACGACGGAGAGTCTTAGCCTTCATCATACCTGATGTTAAGTATTCAGAAGGTTGAAGATGGAAGCGAATCTCTCCCGGAATCCTTAAACACTGAGGAACTGGCTATCTTATCTCTTACTGCCGGAACACAACAGTCTGAAAATATTGTTGTTATGGCGTCAGATTTAGATGGTAGTAGCTAGCTAGGCGGACTTACAAGTCTTACCACCAACCAAAAACGAACATCTACCTACACACACATACCCTATCGCGTAGAATATCTTACTTACTGCAAGATAGTTTTACCACAGAATACTTAATATGGTTTTACTTACTTGTAAGGGATTTGTCTCGCTGAGCTCTCTGCACTCCTGCAGTCCAGGATTCCGGCGAACCTGGTGTTCTCGGATTCTGATAGATCGGATTCTACGGCTGCAAGACAGAGATACAATTGTTATGACACTGTTGTCTGTTTTTGTCATCTATAGGTATCCATGAGCAGTCGCCGAAATTGCCCATCGACCATCTTACTTTTTTTTAATGAACGACGTGGCGAAACTCTTAGCCTTCATCATACCTGATATTAAGTATTGATAAGGCTGAATATGGAAGCGAGACTCTCCCGAAATCCTCAATCAGTGAGGAACTGGCTATCTTATCTCTAACTGCCGGTGCCGGAACACAATATTTGCCCTTCGATGGGAGGACCATAAGATTTGTCATTTATGAACATAGTCTCATGTTTTTACACGTTCAACTTACCATAAGACTTGGCTTCCTCAGGCTGCCAAAAGCCGAGCTCGCTGTCATCTCCAGAGCCTTCGATGTCGTCGTCCTTAGGGTCACGGAGGATGCACTTGGCGCGGTCTTCCCAGTCGCAGCCCTAGAACAATGGGACGATAAGTCAAAATAGTTAGGTACTAAGGATAGTTTTATGATTCAACAATACCTATCAGCCACCTGGTCCTAAGTGCCAAGGGACAATACTGCGTGGCGGCCTCGCTCAAGTCCTAATATGACGCTAGGCAGGGACTGGACAAACTTATAATTCGAAGCTCGAAAGTAATGTCCTAGGGATAACATTGCAATGTATCCCTAGGTTCGTAATATTTTAGGATTTATCAACATATGAGCCCCGTCATGTTGCCCACACATGATGCGGATGACGCCATATTGGGCATACAAATCAGTTCCTGCTCAAATACTTGCCCGGAAACAGTTTAATATGAATTGGAACCTCGAAAGAGTTCGGCAGTTTTAGCTCTGGCAGGTCAAAGGATTACTTGGCAAAAATATAATCATTTCGAGCTTCGAAAGAAGGCACGTTAAAAACTATAATTACGAAGAAACTATTTATTAATCTGTGACTATAGGTTCTGGGGCCCTACCGCGTAAAAAAAATTAAATGGGCTTCATTTGAAATTTTGAAGCTCATAAAATTACCTTGAATACCAATTGAACTGTCAAATGAAGCCCATGTCCACATCCATATTTTTTACGCGGTAGCCCCTGGTTTCGTTTGCATACTGAAAGACCATCCATTAAAAAGCCTGTGCCCTGTGCAGCAAAGGTGGCTAGAAATCTAACAATATCTCGTGCTCCTCCGCGCTTCGGGTCCTGGCTGTATTTTATTTGCAGTTGTTGATAACATCCACCAATCCCCACCCACGGGTGTATTTTATGAACGACGGGGAGACTCTTAGCCTTCAACATACCTGTTGTTAAGTATTGATAAGACTGAAGATGGAAGCGAGCCTCTCCCAGAATCCTCAATCACTGAGGAACTAGCTATCTTATCTCTGAAAACATTGTTGTTATGACGTCAGACTTACTTAAGATCATGGTAGCTAGCCAGGCGGACTTACAATAAATCCTACCACCAACCAAATCATGCCACAGCAATCAACCACCGACCGAGTCATGGCCAATTCTCCCTATTCATCCATAGCAAAAGTCAAGTCAGTGCCCCAACAGTGAATACATAAAAATGGCTGCTATAGTTTAGTAACAAAAGTTTGCTTACAACGAATTGCCAGGTTTGAAACATCGAAGCAGATAAAACTCTTTCAAGACTTACCTGAAGCTCGAAATCGAAGACGGTCTCCTTAGGGCACGAGAACAGCACCTCTTTGCCATTGGCACACATGAAGAATTTGCTGCAGTCAGAAAAGTGAGGGAGCAGAAGGAAAATCTGAAATCAAAAATACATGACAGGTAATGTTCTTCTTGAAGAGCTCGTGGCGCAGTGGTTCGCGCGCTCGGCCTGCGATTGTTGAGGTTAAGCAACTTTCGCAATAGTCGGTCACAGGATGGGTGACCAAAAATTTACTATCTCGAGCTCCTCCATGCTTGGGAAGGCACGTTAAGCCATTGGTCCCGGGTGCATTTGCAGTCGTTAAAACCTAACAATCCGCATTGGGCCTGCATGGTGGGTCATGGCCCCCCGTTCATCTTATCCATCCATTAGGAAGGCCAATGTGAACATTAAAAATAGCTGATGACGAATGTTCTTCTTAATTCGATAAGAGTGAAGATTTAAGTCCAAAAGAAGAGTCCAGTCCAAAACCAACCACTGAGCTACCGAGACTTCAATGGTTTAGTATTGGGCCGGACTCCCTAAGGTGCGAGTTCAAGTCCCGTCTGAACGATATTCGTAACTTGAGTCATGAGACAAGTTGATTTTTAGGGTTTCGGGCCTCAAAAGGAAAATACGGAACCGTTGTAGGATCACTTCGTTGTCCGTCCGTCCGTCCGTCTGTCAAGACCGTTTTTCTCAGGAACGCGTGGAGGAAACTGAAATTTATATCTAATACTCAGGTCTACTGCCCCTTGGAGCTGTGAAAAAATCAAACTTCTAAGCGACCGCAAATTTCCGCAAATTTCCGAAACTCGCACGGGAATCAAAACCTACAGGGTACTTCCCGTGAACTTAGAATATTGAAATTTGGTACGAAGTAACGTCTCATAGTACCTACAGATAAAGGAAAAATTGCGAAAACCGTAAATTTTTAGTTACATCATATAATAAAACGGAACCCTCGGTGCGCGACTAATATTATAAATCCAAAAGTAATTATGTCAGTATGTTTGCTTAGTTGTTTGTTACTCTTTCACGCTGAAACTACTGAACGGATTTGGACATAGATAGTAGATAAGCTGGGTTAAAACATACAATACATTTTATCCCAATATTCCTACGGGAACAGAAATCACGCGGGTGAAACCACGGGTGGCTACTAGTATAAAATAAATTGTCCAATGGTACATACCTGTCCATCTTTGTCGCACTCCTCAGTGTTAGGGTCGACGCCAGCCTTCGGCCTCTCGTCCTGCCAGTCCACGTTGGGATCTTGTGCGTCCTTGACACTAGCAGCCACTGACAACGCCACCAAAGCTGATACAACCACGAATTTAGCTGGGAAAGACAAATGAATACATAGAAACAGGTGACAGTTTGGGTTTCGAAATCTTTCGCAGCCAACATACGAAAATGGATTTCGTATGGACAAGACAAAAAGTCGTTTTATCCTGATGATAAAACGATAGAAACGGAATAGCAGTTGGGCTACTGTAAAGATTTTCACATTTATGTCGCATCCTTGACGTAAATGCTAAATCTATACTAATATTATAAAAATGAAAGATTTGTTTGTTTGTTTGTTTGCATTAAATAGGCTCCGAAACTACTGAACGGATTTTGATGAAATTTGGTACACAGATAGTGATAGCCTGATAAACCGAAATCGATATAGATGTGCCTTTAATATTTGAAGAGTTCCCTTGATTTCTCCAGGATCCCATCACCAGATTATATCTTGACGACAATAGGACCAACTTGAAAGTATACCCTTTCAAACGAAGAAAGAATTTGGATAATTATCCAAATAGGTTCATAAATGAACGAGTAGGTTCAGAGGGCCTCACACGGTCGGAAAAGGAGGTTTAGTCCTTCAATTTCTGCGTGAAAACCCGGTGTTTTATTTTTTGTAAATAAACACTTAAAGTACCTAAGTATTTAGTATTTTGGATGGATGATAAATATCTTTTTTTTTAAAGAAAACGCTTGATTGAATATAATCCAATTTCATAAACATATTAAATTGAAGGATTATTACTTTCGGCGGCAAATACTAATGTAAATTGTCATTAAGATGCATATCTTTTCGTGGAATCCATTGTTTTACCTAAACATTTAATTTGCCTTCTGCACTCAGAATTAATCCGATAAACAAAACAACGATTCTTTTATCGTAAAGCGCACTGAGTAGGTACAAAGGTTGGCAAAAGAGTTTTTTGTAAGAAATAAGTCTTTTACTGCTGCTACTACTACCACAGTCGATATATTTCTAATAATACTACTTACGAGCAATGTACAGTCAACAGCACGTACACGGCTTTACATAATTTGCACTACGAAAACGGACCGCCCGCCCCATCGTCGTCGCTACTACGCGTGACGTAAGAGCGCTCTCAAGGTCCCATAACCGTTGCCGAGCTGCTGTAGACTGTACAAATGCAAAATGAATGATCGGTTGAACGTTTTGTTTCTGCTATCTTTCATGTTACTGCAGATGACTGACATTAAGAAGTGCAGCATGAAGGTATTAATATGGTGGACAGTGCATTACATTAGTTAGATAATTTAGGAAGTATAATTTTTATTATTATTGTAGGTTCATACAAACTACAAAAGACAAGGTGACGTTTCTTCTTGCAAATAACTAAACGTAATGGCATGCCAAATTGTTATTTTGTCAACCTGACATTGACATTTCTCTCCTTTTCTCTCTCTTCTGATTCTCTCTGTGTTTTGGTGTCTGTTTTGCGCCGGTTTTATTAAACTTTTTTAGACACTTGAAAATATAAAATGGATTCGCCTAAAAAGCAATTGCTGCAACCTAAGAAGAAGAAGAATAATTCGAAAACTACATTGAAAAGCCAGCAGAGTGATGATACCAGTGCTAGTTTTAATAATGATAATTTAATTGATACTTTGGTGCCAAGTTTGTCGAAGAGAACTACACGATCACGAGCGGAGAAAAGGGGACCTACAGATGCCGGCTTGGAGACACCTGTCGTGCCTGTGAGGAAACCGTCTAAGAAACTGGTTAAGAAAAAATCTATCACAAAGACGCCCAGTGAAAGTGCCTCTGATGAAAGTGTGGAAGAACTAAATAATAGCAAAACTAGTCGGCGTGGTCGTGGAAGAGGACGGGCGAGAAGTAGAGGCAGAGGGAGACCGGGAACTGGGGGTAAGAATGCAAGAATGTGGCTGCCAACAGATCCCTTGATGAGAGCGGCGGCGCTCGCTTCATACTACAGGGAAAATCCAGATCGTACAGAAACAGCGGCGAGATGGGGGTTTGTAGAAGAAGACGTAGAGGAGGCATCTGTGAAGAAACCGGCTAAGAAAAAATCTACAACAAAGACGCTTAATGAAAAAAGTGCTGATAAAAAGAATTCCAGTCAGCGTAGTCGTGGAAGAGGACGGGGAAGAGGCAGAGGCACAGCGAGAAAGAAAGCTAATACTGTAAAAATGTGGCTGCCAATTGATCCTATGGAGAGAAAAATGGCACTCTCTGCACTTCGTGGCAAAAGTCCAGACTGGGACTGGGACTAGACTCAATGTATCAATGATAATAATTATAATTAGTTCTACCAGTAGTACTTCAGATCTGAGGAGTATTATTTTATGTCTGTGCCATCTCGTGATTCATTAATTAAACAATATTTTCTTATGAGATTGAATTATTATTTTATCTTAGTTAAACAATAATAAATAATTATGATGTCAGAATAATAGGACGGTAAATATTTTTTCACCTCACACTGAAAAGGAGGTTTTGTCAATCAGTTTAGGCATAGAAAATCGCTTTTTGCGGCCTAGCACGGCAAAGTACTTTTTTAATTTAATACATATGAATATGTCATAATGCGTTCCGAATCGCACTATTAACTTTTTTGTTACATTTTATTCTTATTTTAAACAGCTTTAAATTAATTATAATACTCCGTATTGATTTTATTATATTATTTTAGTTCATTGAATCATAAAAACAATAGCCATAAGATTAAACTATTTATTATAAAAAAAAATATTAGGCTGGGTGAGATTTTACAACGATTGGATTTCGGAATGTGACATAAATATTTATTTTTAAATTGTCTATGTGTTGTACCTCATGTCAGTGTCAACATTTACGGAATCGTTTTTAATATTATTTATAAGTAACAATATATTCCTACTTTAAATAACTTTGAATTAACTATAATACTCCCTTTTTTATTATTTTAGTTTTTTATCAAAGTCAAAGTCAAAGATTTTTATTCAAATAGACTTATAGATAAGTACTTTCGAATAGTCCAAAATTTTTTTTTCCCTACCAGCCATTCAGGAATCAGGAATCAGCCATATCATCATCAAAACAACGAGTATAAGGTATATTTAGATTAAACTTTATGTTTAAAGATTTTTTTACCGGAAGTTGACCGCGGAAACAAACATAAAATGTTCCTCGCTGTTGTGAGGTGAAAAATTGTGTGTTGCGCTCGGCAGAAAAGTTTTTATCGTCTTGTACCTTTGAAATCCTCGCATCGCTCAGGATTCTATCTTTGAACCAGTCGCTACGCTCGTGGTTCAATCCTAGAATCATTAGCTTGCTCAGCTTTCAATAGAGGTAACTCGCCGCTAAATAACCAACTTTTCAGCCTTGCATAACAAATAACTATTGTTTGTCTGTCTGTTTATTTGGGTTATTATGGGAAACAATGAAATAGTAAAGCCTAATAGTACAAAATGTGCTTAAATATAGCTATAATAACACCTAGACAGAACAAACAATGTTCATTACATAACTGCTTTTCCTCGATAATAATAGTAATTTTTTTACTGTTTTCTTTGGGTATCAAACCCCCGAGCCTGGCTCAGTGGGCATAATTAGCCGCACCACTGTGACCTCAGCTAGGAGTAATAGTATTCTGTGACTGTGACACTGGGTCTGCCAAAACCCAACGTTCTAATGTATGCTTCACACCGAAAGGATGGAGTCGGCGCGCAGCGCAGCGCATTTTATAATTGCTGAAGGAAATTGATACATCCGAGAAGTTAAAGTTATATATTTGCATGGGCGCGCGCGAGAAGTTAGCGGCCGCCCGCAGCGTTCGCGCGCGATACAAAGTGGTGTACCCCAAGGGTCCGTACTTGGGCCAGTGTTGTACATAATCTTCAGAAGGAAAGACTGAAATCGCAGAAACTCACAACTTTAAACGAACGCAGAGAAAGAGGAGACTTAATAAAAACATATAAAATTTTGCATGGACACTATGACGTCGAAAATTTGGATAATCAACTGTTCCAGTAATCACGAAACACAAAATTAAGAGGCCATCATCTAAAGTTATCGCAGGCACTATCACGAAACAATCCACACAAACATTTTCTAAGTAATAGAGTAGTGAAAGCTTGGAACAAGTTGTCAGAAGAAGTAATATTTGCACAGAATGTAAATCAGTTTAAGAATAGATTGGATAAATATTTAAAAACTAAAGTAAGAAAAAAATTTTTTTTTAAGGTCATTATCAGTTGTCTCAACTGCTTGTCTGTCAACTCATAATAATAATAAAATAATACTAGGGCGGTTACAACCCAATACTCGGGTTCGTCGATCGACGAAAAATTCCAAATTATGCGAAAATAATGACACTTTTTAATTGCAGTTTGTGATCATCACGTTTAACATTTTGTATATTTTATAGTTTTCAGAACAAATAGACTCGAGTACCTTTAATTTGATACCTTACTCGGCCGCGTACTACGCGCCAAAGTCCCTATCGAGTCGTCACAAATTTTGCGAACCTGAATTAAGTATATAGATTGCATTTTTAGCATGTGAGAGATAGCGTTAGGGAGAACCTTTGTAAGTGGTTTGAATGGCTTGAAAAATCGACAGCGATAGCAATATCGTTAGGCGGTAGACCCCAGTTCAGCTTGGCAAAGGGGTCTCTTGTCAAAATAGTTTGGGAATCCCTGATAAACCCGTTTAGGAGCATCAAAACTCAAATCGAAAGTAAGGTGTCTTTTACATCGTAGAATCACATGTCTACACATGTTTTAAAATCTTAGATGTAGCGATAGGTCTGCCGCGGACTTGGAACTCCTATCATTATAATCTAAGGATTACATACATATTATCACAGAATTAGATGACGTTTAATTATTTTAATTGATAAGTAGGTACAGGTAAATTAATATCATCATTATCGTAGTTATTACAAAACGACTGGCGACCGCGAGTTGAATGACTAAACAACTGAGACTGATACCTATCCTACCTAACTTACCTATCAATTTTTTTTGTAATTAAATAAATAAATTAATAAATAATGGCATACAAACACACCAATTATTTAGCCCACATATTTATATAATCAATCGTCAATTATTATAATTAATTATGTAGGTATTTTGTTATCCATTTTGACGGAATCCATTCCATCCATTTTTATTCCGCTTCTGGGATCTGGTGGTAATAACCACCGGAATAAGACCCAGGAGGTCACGAGTTCGATTCCCATCGTGGGTAAATATTATATTCGGTTTAGTTGAGGGTAGGACTGTTAGTCCGCCTAGCTAGCTAGCTACCACCATCCCTTATCTTTAGCTGGCGCCAAACAACAATTTTTTTTAGCATTGTTGTGTTTCGGCCGTTAGTGATAAGATAGTCTGGCTATCATAGCCGTGCTTCAGTGGTTGAGGATTTCGGGATAGGCTCACTTCCATCTTCAGCCTTATCAATTCCTAACATCAGTTATGATGAAGGCTAAGTCTCCCCGTTCGTAAAAAAATAAGATTTATGACTGAAGTCTCGGTAACTTAGTGGTTAGAGCAGTGTGCCGGATTCCCAAAGGTCGTAGGCTCGAGGCCGATCTGAGAATTCACTTGAGGCCGAGTTGATTTTTGCCAATATTTTTTCTATTTTTTATCTTAAGTATAAAAAATTAGATTTACAATCGGGGAACTTCCCGTTTGACCATCTGGGATGACTGGGATACGTTTTCTCGGAAAGTATTAAGGTTAGAGAAATAATTATTTGTGGTATAAAAGTTTTCTCTACATCTTTTACTTTTGGAAATAAAGCTTCCTGAAAAAACTCTACTTACTGGTCAACCTGGAACTTCCCTGACAAGGCAAGAACTACAAAAAAAATAAGATTTTTTATTTTTTGCATTTTTAATGCTATTTTTATACTTAGGATAAATTTTAAATGGAAAAATATTGGAAAAAATTAACTCGGCCACAAGTGAATTCTTATTAAAATATTTATTTACTTATTTCTATTTAAAATTTATCATTATTTATTTTTTGGTTATGAGGTTTTGAATTATTGGCTGTTGCATCTTAATCGATCGTTAAACACCTGAAAAGATGTTTATTTCGAATGCAAGTATATTCCTAGCATTGATGTGACAACGCTCGCGCTGGCCTACAGCGTATTAAAAATATATATATATAAAAGTATTGGAGAATTTCGAAGGTGGTTGGTTCGCAAGTCTCGGTAGCTCAGCGGATAGAGCATTGGATCGGATTTCCAAATGTCGTCGGTTCGTTTCCCATCTGGGAATTCACTTGTGGCCGAGTTAATTTTTTCCAAGATTTTTCTATTTAAAATTTATCAGAACTACAATAAATATTTAAAAGTTAAGTACCTACTTGGTTACTTTATTATCACGTCAATAAGTATTAGATTTGCGAAATCACATCACGCACTAAATGAGTGATAAAATCTAATAAAAATCTAATACCCTATAACTATGATAAGAAAAGCTGATTAATTAAACTAATGTAGTTTTAATGTATTTTAAGTGGTATTGTATGTACGAAGTAAGTATTTATTAATCTGTGGTGAAGGTCCTTTAGTTATTTATTTATTTAGACCAGCGTCACATTCATACTGTGACAGAAGCTGAGGTCGGAGACCATTTCGGCTACTATGATATTATTTGTTAAGTACTATTGTTGTATGCACAGACAAAGTTGTATGTGTAAAACTTTTTGTTAGCCGAATAAGTTTTCTCTTTCTATTTATTTATTTATTGATCAGAAACAAACGGTCATACACATACATGATCTAAATTTGCTGCACTATATATTAACCTATTAGTTTCCTTCATGAATTACAAAGTATAGAGAGCTTATCGAAAATAAAACATTTAATACTGATTTATCAGAATAAAATAACGGAATTTTTATTCAATAAGGGAAACATGGATATGATTAAAGATAAGATTATTAGTATATATGTACAAGTATTAATTCTATATTTTGTAGTCCAATTTGTGATTATCATAATAGATTATCGATAGAAAAGTTCGAAAATTCTTTTGGAAAAGGAAAGTTTGCTAGGAGATCTGATGATGGCATCAGGGAGACTGTTTAGACGCAACGCAAGGCCTGTATAGTGAAAGAGTTGGGCTTATAGCCATTAAAGATAGGAGTACCAAAAGAGAGTTAGCAGAGAGCAGTTAACGGGTAAGGTGGCAATAGTGGAGCAAAGGTATAGGTAGTGTATTCCGTTTTTCGGTCGGAGGGCACGTTAAACCGTCGGTCCCGGTTGTTGTCATCTGATAACAGTCGTTAAGCCAAGTCAGAGGCCTTATAGGCGGCTTGATAACCTCTAACACCAGCGGTGGACACTATACTCATACGATAAGAAGAAGAAGAGTGTACTTTCAAAGACAATAGCTGCGATAGAGTTATTAGTCTTTCATAGAACCACCTAATATTATTAATAATCTAGCACTTAAATACGTTCACTGCTTTCCCTTAAGATATCAACGGTAAATAAATGGTGATAGTAGCCGACTCATCTTCAGCTGCTTAGTGCAGGTATTACCAAGGTACATAAAATGTCAATAACTTAACTTATTATCCAAGCGACAGTGGGAGAGAGTTAATGAAAGAATAGAAAAAGAGCGGAGCAAGAATACCACCTTGTGGTACTGTCGGGGAACGTCCCGGTTGACCAGTAAAGATTTTTTAAAGAGCTTTATTTAAAAAAGTAATAGATATATAGAAAACGTTTATATCACAATTAAGAAAACATTAACAGGCGTTTCATTTGAATAATAAATTATTTCTTTAGCCTTAGTACTTTCCGAGAAATCGTTTCCCAAAAAACCGGGAAGTTCCCCGATTGTACCTACATACTTTCGCCGGCTGACAGAGTATTCCGATGAGACCAGGGTTGTCAGATGCCCCGCATTTTACGGGTTACCCCACAGATATCGGAAGTAAAATTTAATGCTCTGTGAGTTACCCCGTTTTTCAGATTGATAATACAGAAACCCGTAATTGAGAAAACAAAATACGGGGTAAGTAAAGCTCCCGTATTTTTAATTTTTAATTTTAATTCAATCAAGAGCTAGCTGGCGAAACCAAATGCTGACGTTTTGTCAGGCTGGCTGGCGCATAATGAGAGTTTTTGGCTTTGTGGATACCTGTTTAGCACTAAGCGGTCCCCGGGGACCGCGCTCGAATTACGCGCTACGTGATTTTAGACTCTATTGTTATTGCTTAGAGTCGAATTTATTTATGCTAAGAAAGTATGCAAAATACGAAGGGCGTTTCGATGAGTTAAAATCGCCATGTTAAAATTTTTTTGAACATGCAAATATTTTTATATCGTTTGCTTTTTAAAATAAAGAGTGTTTAAAAGCTGCTTATTTACGAGTAAACAATAAGTATAAAGGTGAAAAACATAGATATATCTTCTTAGAGCACTCCTGTTTTAATTGTCGCCCGTAAAAAAATCAAAAACCCGTTTTTTAGACGTTGGTAGCCCTTAAGTCAGGAAGAGGCGGGTGGCAACCCTAGATGAGACTAAAATGTAAGTCTTAAGTCGCAATTCCACCAGTGTGCGGAATTGTGTCGCACAGAGTTCTGCACAAATGTTCCTTTCGGTGGACTCTCTTTAGCAAACATTCTCAAGCACTGTTCGCTTACAAAAAATACTCAAAACTTTAGCAGTGGACATAGAGCCACGTAGTTGACGCACTATTTGAGTTTGTGCACGAAACATGTGCTGCACATTTGTGCGGCACTCGCTTTTGGTGGAATCCGACCTTTACATTTCATCCGAACCCATCTGAACTTTTGATGACAGGGTTCATTAGAAGGAAGGAAAATGATAACTAAATGGCGCCATGCCGACTACGACTGTGTACCAAAAAGAAGTCAATAGAAACAACAGTTTTTTTTGGTAGCCTCGTTTATTATAGGTACTTACAAGGCCCACTTGCGCCAAGCTAGTAAATTTAACCCAGAGTTAGAGCTATTTTCGTATGCTCTAACCCTGGGTTAAATGTTAACCTAGCTTAGCGCAAGTGGGCCTTAGGTAGGTAAGTACCTTTATAAAATGTGATTCTTGATCTTTTAATTTACTGTAAGTTTATTCGAACGAAGTTAAAACTTACTTATAACTTAGTTCTTCTATTATTTCTAATAAAGTTCCTACTATAGTGAGTCTCTTCGTTTAATATTATTATCATAAACTATAAGCACCGAATAAATCCGAATTAATATTTTCGAATGATAGCAGAAACAAAACGTTCATTTATTTTGGACGAATAATAGCAGAAATAAAACGTTCAAACGTTTTGTTTCTGCTATATCATTCGTCATCAATTACATTATGACCGACCGACTGAAGACGACTTACATTATGAACTGCATGCTTCAAGTACAATCATTAAATGACTAGTTTTTTAGAACTAACTACACCTAGCTCTAGCTACGTACAAGTTGTTTTTATTAAATCATTGATTATAGACTACAAAAGATTATGTGGCGCTTCTTCATAAAAATTACTAAACGTAATTTGACTTATGTTATAATGTCAACAAATGTCAACTTGACATTCATTCCCAATTTTTTGTGATTGCGTTGCGTCCTCATTCTCTTGATGTTTTTATTAATTAATTTACCGGTTTAATTCGACTTGTTTTTAACATTTTAAAAGATACAATGGATTCCTCTGACTCAGAAGACGATTGCTACGGTAACATAGCACAAAAGCTACAGTCTATGAAGAACAAATATACAGAAGATAAAATCGACACTACGAATCTTTTGAACGATTCCGCCGAAGCAGAAGTGGAAGAAATTGTAAAAAAAGCCTTAATTAATTCGAAAACTACCGCAAAAATTACATCAGAAAGCCAAAAGAGTGATGACACAAGTGCTAGTTGTAATAATGACGATTTAATTGATACTTTGGTGGGAAGCTCGTCGAAAAGAGTTACAAGATCAGTGGCGAAAAGGAGCTCTGCAGATGCCGGCTTAGAGACACCTGCGAAGAAAACGGCTAAGAAAAACTCTTCTACAGAAACGCCCAATGAAAATAACGGTGATAACAGCGTGGAAGCCCTAAATAATAGCACCAATAGCAATACTAATCAGCGTAGTCGTGGAAGAGGACGTGGTAGGAATAGAGGCAGAGGGAGAACGAGAAACAGGGGTAGAAATCTAAGAATGTGGCTGCCAAGTGATCCTACGGATAGAGCGATAATCCTCTCTTCAATTCAAGACAACTATCCAACATACAGTGTTGGAAACACAGATGAATACCCAGACCAGTCGGACAGCCAAGCCCTTTTTAGTACAAATTCGCAAAAGAAGTCTGAAGATGTTGTTATTCTCGATGATGTTGTTGACTTAGATGATAATGAAGAGCTGTCTGTCAAAGTTTATTGGCAAAGTTCAGAGTACTTCAAGTTCAAAGTAAGACGGTATCAAAAGTTAACACAGATATTCAATTACTTTGCTAAGAAAGAGGGTGTGAGTTATGACAAACTTTTCTTCACATTTAAAGACAAAATACTGAAACCAGATGATACTCCAGATTCCATTGATTACAGTATAGTAAAATTTATTGATGGTGGGATTGTAAGCCAGAGTGTATCTAAATTAGTTATGGATCAACCCGTTAAAGATACAGGAGACGGTATAAAACTCAAGTTCCAATGTCAAAACCTTAAGAAACCGTTTGAGACTACTGTTAGTTTGGATGAAAAATTATCTATAGCCATGATGAAATGTGCTGAGCACTTTGACACAACTGTAGATAAATTGAAATTTGAATTTGATGGTGATTCAATATCAGGTTATTATAATTTTTTCCTATTATTTTCAGATGTCTACTGCTGTCTTACCTTAGTCAATTTGAGCAGTTTTATTGGGGAAAAAAGTGGTTTTGAATAGCTATGTTATCATCACATTGAGTGAAATTCAAAACAAGAGCCATTATAACTTTTAGTATGACGGTATTTTAACCATGTTTGTATTTCTTATTGAGTCCCCGATAGTTATTTGTGATCCTGGCCCATGCAACTGTGGCAAATTATCAGGGACTCGACAACAAATACAAAATCCTGTTTGTCATACTAATAATCATTGCCCACGACATCTTGACAGATGATTGTTGCAGTGTCATCATTTCCAATGGTCTAATAGTGGGACAATGTCTTTGATGGCTCAGTAGTCCGATTGCAGCAGCAAAGTCTTACTTAGTCAAAAATAAAAATTAAATAGTTTTTTCTAATAATTGTTTTGGAAGAGAACACAATCATGTCTCTTATTTATTTCGAGACTAGCCTCCGCCCGCGGTTTTACCTGCGTGGTTCCCGTTCCCGTGAGAATATCGAGATAAAAAGTAGCCTATTTGTTAGCCCACTACTTGAAGTCCCTACGTACCAAATTTCATCCAAATCTGTTCAGTACTTTTTGCGTGAAAGAGTAACAAACAAACTGATGTACTGTCGCATTTATAATATTAAATTATGATTACTAATTGCTTTTTTTATTGTTACAGGCAAAAGTACACCAAGAGATTTAGATCTAGAAGGAGGAGAGTGTATAGATGTCAGAATAATTAGCTGATATTTTTTATTATATGTATCATATGTATTTTAGAATAACTTCTTTGTAATAAAGATATTTTTGTTATCAGTTATGTGTATTATTTACATAAATAGATTAAGCTACTGCTTAAAAATTACAACGGGTTGCACTCCGGGAGTGCCGGCAGAAGTGAAAACCGCTTAAACGAAACAGCAGGAGCAGGCATACATTTTCGCCGCGCGGTAGAAAGAGAGAGGGATATTATTTCCTCTCCTACGCCGCGCCGGGGCGCTCTACTCCCCCTCCGTCTTACGAATTTTCGATCAGGTCACGTGTCCTGACCTGACGCGACTTTAACATTTTTTACCCATCCCAAAAATTTTAAACTGATGTGCACAAAGCCGCTGCTCAAAAAGTTTTCACTTCAAAAAATTTAGGTACTTAAGTATATAAACTTTTAGTAAATTTATATAAACTTTTAGTATTTTGTTATATAATGTTTATAAGAATATATTGAAGCGTGCATACTATCAACTCGATAGTTACTCGACAAAAAGGTCTATATAGACTTTTCCATCAACTTAACTGTTTAGTTTTGTGGAAGAAGAAGAAGCCTATCAATTAGAAAATTAAAGTCAAGTGCATGTAGTCAACAAAACACTTGTTTGTTCCATTAAATGAATATTCAGTGTGACACATTGGTTTTCCACATGTCGAATCGAAAACAAGGATTACTGAGATTAATATTTTTATTTTCTTAGAAGCAAAACTCATAAGTATATAAGGTAGGTTAGATATCTATATTCATTATCTGTGAATAGATATCTCGGCATTATTAAACCATTAGGATTTTACGATATGTATGATATATTGATCACATTATTTGATATCAGTTTTGCATGATTTTCCCAGATTAATGGGTAATAAATTTTTTATTCGGTTTTATTGATGAAATCATGACATTGACACCTACATGTGCATTATATTTTTAGATAGCTTATTTTACTTTTATGGCTATGTATCGGCTAGCAACGGTGGCGTGACTGTACTATCCGGGGTCTGAGGCAAATTTTTAGTATCTCTTGACCAAAATTGATATTTGTAAGAAACGGTTTTTTAAGGTTCCTCATTATGAGGCACCCTGCCACCCAAATTTACGCAAAGTTACATAATGTCGCGCCATAATATGTGTATTAGATTAAAATACTGCATGTTTCAAATAAAATTAGAATATCTCTTATGGGGTTGGGGGGATTGGGAGGGAATCAAAGATGCAGCTTGACCATCCACTAAAATACATTCTATAGACCATCTTTTTGCACTGTTTTGTCCACTTTGAAATGTGCTGACAACCAGACGCACTGCGGGCTACCAACCTTTGATTGATATTCCTAAATGTCGCACAAAGAGCTACTCAACATCTTTTATATTGCGCACAGCAAAGGAGTGGGTCCTCCCTGCGTCTGTATTTCCGAGTACTTGCAACCCGATCACCTTCAAAGCAAGGGTGAATAAGCATCATCTAGGTTAGCTTGGCGCGACGGGGAATCCCGTCGTCCACTTAGGTCCCTTGTGGTGGTCGGGCGCGCCGGAAGAGGGATGCAGGGTCAGCTCATCGACCCGAAGAAAGTGGCCCAAAGCGGGCAAACGCGGGGCGGAGACCCGGTAGACTGCTACCCTTGCCCCGGTAGCCTCTCCATACGCGAGGAAGGAACACCTAGGGGTTTTAGTGGGTTCGAGTCCCACATATCCTCTGTCTCAAAAAAAAGTCAGCTCGCTCCATCGTGGAGCCTGTCTTGGCCCCTGGGCTTGATTGGGATCAAAAGCAATGCCATTCAAAGTAAAATGGATCTTTTTGCACTCTTATGTCCATTTTAATCCTTGATACAGGATACACTGTGGGAGAGTATGTGTTTTTAAACATAACTCTCAGAGACACATCTTAACCATGTCACATTCTATGGTTTTCTCTCTCCCAGACCAGCAGCGTCGGTGATTTTCGATCATTTCGATAATTTTACCGCGAATTGTTAAATTGTTGTCGTTTATTAGTTTTATAATTTATAATTTCTTTTTTATTTAACGTCACAGTACCTAGGCACAATAGGTGTATAAAGTAGAGTATGCTCCTCGAGGATAAAAGTGTCTTAACCTTAGGCAGACTTGAATCCTTCGCTTCATTCACGATTCTTACCATAATGCCTTCGCTTCGCTCGGGAATTAACTACAGAATCCTTCATTTCGCTCAGGATTCTGCTTTATCCCCTTAGTGCATAATCTACTATTATAAGCTTCCTACACTATGACAATAATAGAAAATTTAATGTGCATCGCATCACGTTTTTGCCCCTAGTGGGAATCGAACCCGTAGGTGAAATCAGGGAGGTAGGGGGTAAAAACCCGGTAGGCCAGTAGAGTTTTGAGGTAAATGTTTTTTGAAGGAGAATAAGGTTAAAGAAATAATTATTCCTCAAATGAAATACCTATTAACGTCCTTTTATTTATTGTGATAAACTTTTTCTATAAATATATTAGGTACCTACGTTTTTAAATAAAGCTCCCTAAAAAAACTTTACTCCCTATAAAAACTGGCTGTACTAGGATCTGACTAGGATCAAGAACATTTTGAGTTTACATACGACTGTAGTACTAAAGATCCATACTAACAAATACATCTCTCCAGCTATCCAAGTTTCGAAGGTTGTCTGAAAGAAATCGCTCTCAGCGATAGGACCGCGTTAGCTCATTACAACTAAGTTTTATGCGATTTATAAGTATTTCTTGTAATGTGCATCTTTTACAAATAAGTAACTACCTGTCTGCTCTTATATTTTCAACCATTTAATCATTTTTTGATGTTTGACATTGGGATTTTAACTATGAACTAGCAGTCGAGACAATGTGTATTGAAGATATGTATTAATCCGTACAATAGATTTCGTTCTACAGTCAATAACACTATACATACATAGATAAAGTCCCTCAAGGGATTCATCTGGGACCACGTTTGTTTATGACATATTACTATTTTATATATGCACTTACCTACTTAAATCACTATAGACACGATCTCTTTCGTTAATCCCAATTCACTTTTATTATTTCTGATTTAAATATTTTAAAGTATAAACAATGGTATAAAGCCAGTACCTTTCAATGACTTACTATTATCTTATATCTAAATTCTGCTTAATTTAAGAATAAATAACCTAAATAACTAGTAGGTAATTCTAAAATCATTGTAAAAAGAAAAACTTACCAAACATTTTGATTCTTATTAAAATTGAAGAAATTAACACAAAAAGCACGATAGGTCACAAGAAAAACGATCACAAACAGGCAATATTAAACAGACTAGCTGCCTTTGAATGCCTAACTAATATATGTATGCTTTGCATCTTTTATACACCTTAATACTAATTGATATGATCTTATTATCCATCGAATAACTGAAATTAAATGCAAAATCCACCTCTATATCTATGTAACATAAGAAAAATCTAAAGCTATTGCGAACTGAAGAATTATCTTTGCAAAGATAAAGAAAAGGAAGAAATATTTCTCAGAGATTATGTCTTAATCGTCCGATAACTTTTTGATAAGCACATTTGCGTACAAGTTTAAGGACTAAGCCAATACTACTCAGAAGTTTCGGAATTCGATACTGAGACTGTAGTTATTGAAAGCATCTCCTTTTTCAGAAGGTTACAGCGAGGATCTTTGTCTGCGGCTATTGTCCGCTCTTGGTACAGAATGTAAGTAGCTAGGTACCATCCAATTAAATGTTAAAAAAATATTTGTTTAAAACGTAGGTACTTATATTGAGTCTATTCTCAAACTGGGCAATATTTTATTTGATTGCCCATTTAAATTGTAAAAAAAAACCTTTAGGTGCATTTGTTCCAATCCGCAGTTGGTCCAATGTTCAAATAAATTTTCAATTCGCAGTTAGTCCAATTCGCATTTGGTCATATTCGCAGTTTTCCCAATTCGCAGTAATTAGTCAAATTCGCAGTTAGTCCAATTCGCAGCAACCGAGAATTTTACCAACCGCGAATAATGTGAATTGGACCAAATGCGCCTAAAGGGTCGATCACGGGATGGGTGATCAGACTATCTCGAACTCCTCCGCGCTTCGGAAGGCACGTTAAGCCGTTGGTCCCGGCTGCATTAGCAGTCGCTAAAATCCGCCACGCATTGGACCCACGTGGTGGGTCATTCATGGCCCATTTCCTAATCTTATCCATCCTTATGGCCAGTGCCCCAGCAATGGGGACATTAAAAATTGCTGATGACGAAATGTAGGGTACACAAGAAAACAAGGGGGTAAGAAAGTTACTTAATCTTCCATTGGAAAATAAACCTATATTAGAAATAGCTCCTTTCCTTGACCATGTACTTTAATATTAACTAAACAGACATAAAAAAAGCACGTGCAATGAATGTCAAGATTCTAATTACGATTGTGTAATTAATGCAATTTCACTGTAAAACACATCGATCGTATCTGAATACTTATCGGAAACCTTTGTATTTGATATACTTAATAGAAACAAAATCGATAAGAGAAAGAATTATGAATAGGTTGATGTCTTCTGTTGATAGGCTTAGGTAGGCCGTACATATACGCCAACCGTATAGGTACGGCCTCAAGCCTATATAATTATATTAAACCCTCTGTAAGGTGTTAATTTATCAAGTGCCGATCGAGCAGGGGCAGCTCATCCATCCATCATCAGTCTGTGCACGTCCACTGCTGGACATAAGCCTCTCCTAGCTCACGCCTATTGTGGCGTTCATAGGAGGCTATTAGCCTACTGCTACCACGCTGGCCAGACGGGTTGGTAGAGGGTTTGTTTCAAGTTTTCCTTCTCTCGCACAGGTGTTCAATGCGTCGAGCCTCTTAGTCGACTCTTACTACATCCCAGGCATGTGAGGGAGTGGTTACACTTGTATTCGCCGTCACCACACGGCACAGGCCGTTACCAGGCCGCCAGGGGTCTGCTCGTCGTCTCAGCCACATGACACCCACTGCTGGGTATAGGCCTCCCCCAAGGATCTCCACGAGGATCGGTCCTGCGCTGCCCGCATCCAGCGGCTACCCGCGACCTTCACCAGATCGTCGGTCCACCTTGTGGGGGGCCTAACCACGGAGCGTCGTCCGGTACGCGGTCGCCATTCCAGAACCTTTCCGCCCCAACGGCCATCGGTTCTTCTCGTGTGTCCCGCCCACTGTCACTTCAGCTGAGCAGTCCTTCAAGCAATGTCAGTAACTTTAGTTCTCCTGCGGATCTCATTTCTGATTCGATCACGCAGGGAAACGCCGAGCATAGCTCTCTCTCAGGGGCTGCTCAGGTAAACGATATACAACAGAATTTATAAAAAAATAAAATGGTCGTACCTACGCACAAAATGAACATTTTTTTATGTCAACGGGGAGATGCTTGGCCTTCATCATACCTGATGTTATATACCTATCGATAAAGCTGAAGATGCAAGCGCGCCTTTCTCAGAATCCTCAACCACTAAGCATCTGGCTATGCTATCCCTAACTGCCGGAACACAACAATGTTGAAAAGATTCTTGTTATGGCTTCAGACTTAGATAAGATGGTGGTAGCTAAGCTAGCCAGGCGAACTTAAAAGTCCTATCACCAATCAAACCCCATACAATATATACTTGTTAAGAATAGTGTATTACACCCCTTATTAGGCTGTATGTAATAATGTATTTGCATCAACTAAACGTCAATTGTCTACGGACGATTCTATTCTCTCTGCCCTGTGTCTCTTTTTCTTTAATGCCCGGTCTGTGAGTACGGTTGTATTGATAATTCTGAATTATCCGTTTTAATCTATTGTTATTAACAGCTGTTAACACTTTTTTGTATTATAATAAATTGTGAACAATTTGTTTCTGCAACGCCCTACTTTTATTTCCTGGACCACGCCATCATTAAAGCTTACGGACCCTCTGCTATAAATAATAGTACTTACCCCCACTGGGAATCGAATCCGGGACCTCTGGGTCTGATACTGGTGGTTGTTACTACTAAACCACGGCGGTTGAACATGAACACAATCGGAACTGAATAGCCTTCTTCTTCTTTTTATGTAGTGGCGGTGCCCTTTTGGATTTCGCCAATGTCAAGTTTTTATGTCAGTTGGTTGTCACTTTACAGCTTGACTTTTCGGCTGTGTTGCTACAGCCGTGGTCACGCAGACAGGTCACGAAGTCAGCGGAGTCTGCTCAAAGGAAATATTATAAAATTAAACAGTGTGACTAAATTATTTTGGGATGAATTCTCCCTAATGAGTGTGACTAATGAGTAACCTACTCTAAATGTCTATATTATGTAGGTATATTTAAACTACAATAGTTAAGCTCATCTGAATCAACAATCTTTCTTACCCTTCAAGATGTTTTTGACTGACAAGACAAATGGGCGCAAGAAACTATTATTGTCACGGTACCTTTATCAGCAGTAGACTGGATTGTAAAATGAATTAAGTTTTATTACACTAGAGTACTAGACTAGCTAACATAACAAACAAACATTTTATTAATAGCGTAGTAGAGTAGCTATAGGAGTCATCTTTATTACTAATGACTAAGTACCTAGGTAAGATTGTAATGTATAACTATATAGTGGTTCGGAGAGAACAGTAGACGATGGGACGGATATGCAATATTATAATCCAAATTTGAATAACTATGTACATAAAGTAATTTGCGCAAGTCCAATTTTAAATCGAATTTCACTTGCTTGAATTTTCCAAAAGGATATACCTATTTAGACTTGAGCGAAATAGTAGGGGTAAAAGATTTTATGATTACTTCGGTTCCCTTGGTACCACCTTGGTACTAGTCCTAGGAGGCCAAATCTGTACCCCTATTACGAGTTTGCTTAACATGACATTTACAGGACTCGTGAGCGTAGACTATCGGATACACTGCTCATGTCGGTAAAACAGTCGCTAAATATGAAAGAGACAGAGCTACATTTTACATTAACGTTTACTGTAACGTCGAGTTTGCCAAACTCGTAATAAGCCTACTGGTGTCGCGAAGACGGAAAGTAATGCGTAATGTAATTTCCGAAAAGGTCCAAAAATTAAATTTGATAGTTTCGCCTTATAATTTTAACCGACTTCAAAAAAAGGAGGAAGTTCTCAATTCGTCGGAATATTTTTTTATTTTGTATGTTACTCGAAGACGGCTGGACTTTTTTGAGTAATCTTTTTTTGTTCAAAAGGGTTCCATTGTCATCATGTCAGGATCTGAAGACGAAACCTGGAGAAATCCAGGGAATGCTTCAAATATTAAAGGCACTCCTATAGCGATTTCCGTGTTTTCTAATGTAACTCATGCATATGCTTCCGGAAAGCACTATTAGGTGAAGTGGAGCTGATGATGAAGACCACAAATGGTCATCGGAACTATAAATACTTAGCATTTCACGGAAGCGATACGATCACTATGTCGTTCATACGCAATTTATGCTCGACTCAATGCATGTGATGAAGTAGAGCTGATGATTAACCGAGAACTCGTCAATAAGTAACGTGATAAGTAACTCTGCACCGGGAAAAGCAGCATTTTGTAAAAGGTGATGAGCAGTTGACATAAGGTTATTAGCGTAGGCACGGGACCTCTTCTACCTTTAAAAATTGTGAAAATGAAATCCCACTTCAAAAAACTAAAAAGCAAAAAATAAGCCTTTTGGAGTCGGTGCCGCAAGAAAAGTTTTATCTTCTTTCCTTACCTAGTCTTTGTCTCAGTCACATGACATTCAGTGCTGGATATAGGCCTCCCCCCAAGGATCTCCACCACGATAGGTCTTACGCTGCCCGCATCCAGCGGCTTCCCGCGACCTAATATCTACCCTAGACGACGTTTACCTTCAGCTTGCAATTTGCTCTTGTCCGGACAGGTCGCCATTGTATCTTATAGTTCCATATTTGATAATGACGTCATCAACGATTAACTGATTAGTTTAATGCCCTCTAACGTCTAATAATCAATTTTAGTTTTAATCCACTTAGATTAGTAACAAAGAACCAACACTGTGTGCCATTGCGTCATTTCTTGGTGTGACTATTGACTAGACATGGTCATAATATAATACAGGTAATATGTAGGTACTTATTTATTTCTACCGATATGCAATAGTGCGGTAAAAAAAACCATCTACAACCATTTTAAGAGTTTTTAAGATGTTTTGAGATTTTGTTTGAAAACTCACATCCACACTACACAAGTGGCTGAAAATGTCAAAATAGTAAGACCCGCTTTACATTTGGCTGAATTTAGTGCACTAAATGAAAGACTCTGAAAATGTAAAGACATTCAGACTGTTAGACACACTAATTAGATACGGCTTATTACACTTGGCTAAATTCAGCATCTGAATTTAGTAGTTTAGTAGTACATTGCTGGTTTTGATTGCATCACTTGCTAAAAATGAGCTCAAAGAAAGCAATGTACTGCTAAACTACTGAATTCAGATGCTGAATTTAGCCAAGTGTAATAAGCCCTAGTCGATCTTAATCGTTTAGCATACTGAATTAAGCCGACTGTACTGAGTTAGCTAGCTAATTAGATCAAGTGTAAACAGCACGCACATGAATCAGCCACAGACACACTGTCTGAATTTAACCAAATTGTAAAGCACATTTTCTGTCGCCACCTTTTTGCTCAAAACACACAAGCTACAAGCTACTTAATTCAATCAAACAATTAGCTTTATTAAAGTTTGTTCACTGAAACGAGCTAGTGCTCAGAGAGAAGTTTCTCGCTTCTGATTGGCTGAATATAAGTCGCATAGGCAAACCGCTTGCTCGTGATTGGCTGAAAATAACGCGCATAGGCAAAGCGCCTTATATTTTCAGCCTATCACGAGCGACAACTTCATCTCTGTACTAACTCGTTTCCGTGAACAGACTCTAATACTAGTAGTAGTAGTGGTATTAGTATTAGGAATAAACAATAAAACTCATCGTGATTCATTAAATATTTTTAATAGATTAAACATTCGATTACGCTTACCTACAAACTAAATTAAAACTCGTTCTCTATATGAACTTACGTCTATCACTGAATTTTTTATCGATAATAATTAAACTTACTTTAAAAGGCCTATACATCGACAGATATAAACGTACAAGGTCGTAAGATAATACTTAGTGCCTTTTCACATGATATTAAGTCGCCGTGTAAACGTTATGTGAAAAGTCAAAGGCATGTAAGTCCGTATTTCTTGTATCTTTATCGCTTTGTATCATTAGACTAAAATGTTATCTAAACAGATGGACTCTTGACTTGGAAATATAGTCTAAAACAGTTATCAAGAACAGCGTAACAGTAGTCTTTAAGGTGGTGACTGACCAGGGCCCGTAGACAAAGTAACATCGTTATGTAGCGAAACGATAATTCGATTCGTTATTGTCTATATTCGCCAATTACCATACGGAAAGACCATGTGATTTAGCGCGGCCTATGCTAATCCGCCAATCCCATACGTTTAAATCTTTTCGAACTTCGTCATCCTTTTTGAATTGTTACTTTGGCTAAGGGCCCTGTACCATATTCGTCGTAACCCTTATTACCGTTATTGAAAATACATATTTAAGTCTTGTTTAGCTGTGTTGCGATCATTTTCGATCTCTTTGCCTTTGTAATGAGATCGAAAGTGACAGCTTAACGGTATAGCTTGTGCTATCGCTATAGCTATCGATTTTTCAAATCCCCTACAAGGGCTCGCTGCCTCTATCACTTGCATACTAAAAATGGATCCAATAGACGAATAGAAATATGTAGGAATTAGACAAAAACCCTATCGTTGTAGGGTTTTATGAGAGTTTGAAGTTTGATAGCTATAGCGATAGCACAAGCTATTGTAATTGTTGTATTGTATAGTGTAATTAATATAAAACCAAAATAAAATTAAGCGTCCTAGAAATACAATAGATTTACATAGTGCGTCAAAAAATAATAATTAAAACAATGTTAAAAATAAAAAAAAGATAATAAAATAATAAATCAATTGTCACCTGTTTAGTTTGTGAAATGTCTTGTGTTGTGTTATTGTTTTTTGACTATGACTTTTGTACTTTAATTTTATAAATTGTATTTTTAATTTTCATTGTAATATTTAAATTTGGTAATCTAAATTTTGGTAATCTTAATTTTGTAAATTTTACTATTTGTAATTTTGTATTGAAAATTTAATTTTGTAATTTAGATTTTATATTATATAATTTGATTTGAATTTAATGTAATGTATATTTGATCTGTACGTATTTTTTAAAATGATCCATGTTGGTCGAATAAATAAAAATATTTATTATTATTATTATTATACCGTTACGCGGTCGGGGTGCTGGTACTAAACTCAAACAAGACTTAAATATTTCAATGATTAAGGGCATCAATATTTTTATTTATTACAGTGCCGTCATAAAGTGACTATATGTATACAGCTGTACTATATGTATGTGTATTATATTAACCTTATCTATTCTTCACGTAAGAAAGGGATAAAGATGACCTAAACCTTCATAAGAATCACAAGTTGTACGCCTATAGTAATCGACTTACATAGTATATAATTACATTTACAAAAGTCAATAGCCATTTTTCGTAGACATTTTGTGACAAGTACGTAAATTAAAATATATTGAAGGCGTAGACTAACTGTTTATACCGAGGTGCTGGCCACATACAGTCAACAACGGGAACTACGGTTAATACATAATTTAACATTTCATCAAACAAATCTGCCCTCTAATTGTCTAATTTCAAAATCTATCTATCTACAAAACCTTTCAAAGGTTTTGAGATTGAGATTGTGATTGTGATTTATAGAATTGTGTAACTTAAAGTCATTCGTTCACTTCACTTCACTTCTATATTTACCCGAAACATATATTTTGGTATTAAATAGTAAATTTTAAATAGAAAAAAAAATATTGGAAAAAATTAACTCGGTCACAAGTTAATTCTCAGACGGGAATCGAACCCGCGACCTTTGGAAATCCGGTCCAATGCTCTCTCTCCAAAGTCTCGGTAGCTCAGCGGTTAGAGCATTGGACCGGATTTCCAAAGGTCGCGGGTTCAATTCCCGTCTGAGAATTCACTTGTGGCCGAGTTAATTTTTCCAATATTTTTCTATTTAAAATTTACCATTAGTATAAAAAATAGCATTGAAAAATGCAAAAATTACAAAATCATAAAATATATTTTGGTACTATATTTTTGGGATTTTTAACAACCCGTGACCACGGCATCTGAAAAGGTGCCGAAACGTCGGGAAAAAACCCAAAAATATAGTACCAAATATATGTTGCCGGTAAATATATTTCACTTAAAATCCGCAAAAGTTGTTTTAGTCCTTTTGTAAATCGAAATAGCAGCGTTTTCGTAGTGCAAGTATGAAGGCTGACGTGCTGTTGACTGTACATGAAATCACCATATTTTATACTCTCAACTGCAATTACGGTTTATGCAAAATATCAATTCTTTACAGACAATTCCGAACTCAACGGCTTACGTCTCAAGTTCAAAGTCGATTGGAGGTCAGTTTTGTAAAACCGTAGCTTCTGCTGTTGACTGTTCATGAAATCACTATATATCATAAATATTAAACAAGAAAATATACTAGAAAAAAAGCAACTAGTCTCATGTCGCACTGACGGGATGGGCGATGTTAGATGAGACTAGTTGTTTTTTTTTCTAGTATATTTTCTTGTATAATATTTATGACATAAAAATAGCATCGTAAAATGGAGCAAGATGCAATTTTCTCTGTAAGTATTAACAATTTCATTCTTTTCACACATCATAATTTTTTTACAATTTTCAAAATTCATTTAAAACTACAATTCGTAGCTGGCTAATTTATTATTGTTGTCATTTTATACAATTTAAAATAAATTACAGTTCACATAGGATAAAAAAATATATTTTAAACACAACATAAAAAAAATCATTGAAATTCATAAAACAATCGTCAACCGATCAATATGACAATAATATGTGTACTTAAAAGTTTTGTTAACAGTCTGTAGTTATACTTATGGGCTGTTTCACCACGGACTGATAAGTTCTAAATAGCGTAATTGGCAGATATTTGACTGTTGTATGAAAAATAAGTCAAATTATCTGCCAGATAATGCAAAGGGCGCTAAAGCAATATTGTTTAGTGAATTCCCTGAGAATTCATTTATCTGTTTATTTCCTATGGAATTAGCTTCTACCTACGTTTACTTGCCTTCAAACATTTTAAGTAAATTCTGTTACACTGACACTGACACATTTCTAAACTCCATAGAAAATAAACAATTACATTAATTATTAGGTAATTCTATTATCAATATTGCGTTACTTATTATAACAAAAAGATTTCGGCGATAAATTCGTAACATGATTTAGCTCGTCACGGCTAAGTGCATACATTTATTGATATCTTCGAAACACAATGTTTTCTGTAAAAATGTTTATCAATATTTGAATCTAATCGATGTCGGGTAATGAAGGTTATTATGACGCATTTACTTTTATAATGTCTGTAAAGGAATGGTCTTACTGAATTGAGAATTTGAAATCGATAATTTTCAAGTTGAGGTTTTCGACTTGAAATTCAACTCTCAAACTAAAATGTCTACAATATCATGATTTTGTAGGCATTTTAATTTGAGTCGAATGACTTCAATAGTTTGCTTTTATTTTAAAACGCTCTTAAGGCATTGTAATAGAGTTCAAACTGGTCTAACTGCCGTACATTCCAGTGTTTTTTTTTAATATTTGATAAATGCTACGATTGCTTTTATCAATTTTGCAAAATCTTTTAAAACTGACTATAGCTCACTGAATATGTAAATGAAAGATATATTACAGGCACAGACAATACAATGAAATAGAGCATACTTCAGCGTTGTGACAATGCATGAGATCAGACCCTATCAATTGGTTTACCCCGGGTTTCTATAACTTACCGACGGATTGTTTTGGCTACGGACAGTAAATTTTTGACATTTCTTCTACTATGGAAAATATGTTAAAATCTAACTGTCCAAAACAATCAGTTAGTGAATAAATATTAAACAAGAAAATATTTAAAAAAAACAACTTGTTTTATGTCGCCCTGACGGGATTCGAACCCGCATCCTTGGGAATCCGACGAAATGCACTATTATTATGCTACAGAGACCTATGAGAACATGTCGAATTTTTCTAGTATATTTAAAAAAAACAACTTGTCTCATGTCGCCCTGCGGGATTCGAACCCGCATCCTTGGGAATCCGACGAAATGCACTAACCAATTATTATGCTACAGAGACCTACGAGGACCTGTCGAATTTTTCTACTATATTTACCTGTCTACAATGTTGGCCACCGTCGTTTCATCAATGAGAGAAACATCCTCGCATTCGAAAGAAACATCTTTACAAATGTTTGACTATCGTTATGGTAAATTTTAAATAGAAAAATATTGGAAAAAATTAACTCGGCCACAAGTGAATTCTCAGACGGGAATCGAGCCCGCGACCTTTGGAAATCCGGTCCAATGCTCTAACCGCTGAGCTACCGAGACTTGTTATCGAGTGTAAAGTCTCGGTAGCTCAGCGGTTAGAGCATTGGACCGGATTTCCAAAGGTCGCGGGTTCGATTCCCGTCTGAGAATTCACTTGTGGCCGAGTTAATTTTTTCCAATATTTTTCTATTTAAAATTTACCATAAGTATAAAAATAGCATTAAAAAATGCAAAAATTACAATTTCATAAAAAAAAAAAAGTTTGACTATCGATTAAGATGAAACAGCCATCTAATTATAACTATTCTTTTTCTAGTATATTTTCTTGTTTAATATTTATCACATAAAAATAACATTGTAAAATGCAAAATTAAACAGTTATGATCCGTTAGTGAGTTCTAGAAATTTCGACACCTCAAAATTTAAACGAGTTAATCAAAGCAGACTTTTCCCCTCTTACACCACTTTTTAACGATTTCGTTTTTATATTGAATTTTATTGAACAGCGTGTTATATTTGATTGTAATGTCTGTCTAAAAGTCTAGACTTACCAGCTAAAAAACAAATAGGCGGTTATAAAAAAGTAGATAAAGATGGGTATTGAAATAAAACTTTTCAGCTGCCGTGGTCACGGGATGACTGTCATCCTGTCGTGACCACGGCAGCTGAAAAGGTGCCGAAACGTCGGGAAAATCAAAAAACCCCAAAAAACCTTAAAATACGGACAATTACAACTTAGTTCGTGAAATATAGCGCGTTTGATATCGGTAAAAGTTGTTTTATTTCAATGAACGTGCGCGCCAAAACATAAGATGTACGTAAGGTGGGTATTACTACGAAACTTGGTCTAAAGTTGAATCTGTAACCTAAGCATGGGCGGTTTTATCGATACTCGTAGCTCGATAACATGTCGGCCTCGCTCATATACAGGGTGTTAAAAGACCCATACCGAAGGCGTAATATATGGGTAGTGTACATAAAACTAGATAAGATTATGTGAAAATAATTGCTGGGAAAAGCCTTTTATTTTTCGTTTAAAAAAAATGGGTGTTATTTTTACATGCAAAAAAACGGTGCAACAACGTTTGCGTGTGTAGAGGGTACGAGTAGGCGGCCGAGATCCAGTTGCTTTGGTTGGTTTTGATATTCATTGCGGTTTTGTAACTTTAAACGATAATCTTTAAAAATAAATATTGACTTTGATCCTCAATAACTCCTTAACTATCAGGTTCCTAGATTGGGCCCCATACAAGAAAATGATTGTAACTATGGGAAGAATACATGGTTTTCGTTTACGTTATGTTCAACACCCTGTATTATCGGGGTAAGCAAGACAGCCACATGCGCCATATTATATCGAGTGATATAGCGGCTTTAATCGAGACTCGTTGCTCGCTAAGATTTGCAGAAGTGACACCTGGTTAAAAACTTAAATTGTTCGTTTTTTTCTTTTAACGAAATTTTTAAACCAAGTGCAACTTTAGACAACGTTTTGTAGTAACATCAATAAAGTCTAAATTGTCTATAGCCAATAGACGGAACGAGTTGATATCAAATGTTGCGAGGCGGATAATTTACAAATAAACATCATAAAGGCTAACCCCCGTTTCCCACTGGCAAAACATTTACAAGAAAACATGTCGTATTGTACGACATGTTTTAGGGTTAGGGTTATTTTTAAACAGTATACATTTTTTTTAACTTCGACTAAGAATCTGTAAGTAAACAACTTTATCCTAGAAACTTGGCTCGAAATATAAAAAAAATAAATTCTACTCTTCATACAAATCAGACCGATCACGCCATCAATTTAGTATGGAAAGTCAAAATAGTCGAGTCGTATTTCGATCCATTATTCTAGGAGCAAGTTGTTCACTTACCGATTCTAAGTCAGACTTAAAAAATTAGGATACTGAAATAAAACAACTTTCACGGATATCAAATGCGCTATATTTCACGAAGTAAGTTGGGAAAATCAAAAAAACCCCTAAAAACCTAAAAATATGGACAATTATAACTTAGTTCGTGAAATATAGCGCGTTTGATATCCGTAAAAGTTGTTTTATTTTAATGAAAAGTGCGCGCCAAAACATAAGATGTACGTATTTTGAATACTGATTAAAAATAGCCGTGTATTGTGCGGCCGGAGATAATGACCAATGGTTCTCGATCTGTTCTCGATAATGCATTCTCACAGTGACCGTATTATACGTTTACAACTTGTTTCTTGTAAATATTTCGATAGTGAAACCCGGAAGGTAACGGAGACGACTTACTTTTTGTCCACAATAGTTTATAGTAAATAAGGTTTCTTTTTATACGCAAAAAAAAACAAAATTTGCTTCATGAAACATGACTGAACAAAAATTCGATTGTCTTCGCAGGTTAGATTAGTGTGATTATAATAGATTCAATATCTTATTTCAAGAATTATATTTTTGGCCATATTTTTTATTCTTGTTATAATATTATATTTATACTTATGGTAAATTTTAAATAGAAAAATATTGGAAAAAATTAACACGGCCACAAGTGAATTCTCAGATGGGAATCGAACCCGCGACCTTTGGAAATACAAAGATTTCCAAGATTTCCAAAGGTCGCGGGTTCGATTCCCGTCTGAGAATTCACTTGTGGCCGAGTTCATTTTTTCCAATATTTTTCTATTTAAAATTTACCATAAGTATAAAAATAGCATTGAAAAATGCAAAAATTACAAATTCATATATTATATTTATATTTATCTATTTATATAGTAAAAGGGTAGCCTTAAAAAAGTTCATTTAAAAAATCAAGTAAATGAAAGTAAAAAAAACAGCAATATGATTTATATTATCGTGCGATATTTGGAAGCTATGCCTTGTACAACATCACTTGTGTTATTTTCACTTTTATACTATTAAGTCTGAAGAGTACCTCTAAAAATTTTCCTATCTACGTTATTATAATTATCTCAGATTATACATAATCTACGATTATTTGTATAATCTCAATTTTTATATTACGAAAACGTTTCATTCGAAAACTGGTAATTTTATTGCGTTTTATAAATAGCCATTATATCGACTTATGTTATAATTTTTGCTATTGTTTATATTTCGTATGTATATTATAATTTAGATTATTAGACTAAAAAGTTTAGTGATTAAGACTACCTATTTTTTTTTTCATTTCCGTCCCGGTCAAGGCTTTTATTATCTCACATATTATTAAAAAAAAAACAGTATCATGAGCAAAAGCAATAAGTAAAATTAAAAAAGTCAGACAGGCCATAGACAACATTTTCAAGTACAAAAAGATAAAATCTAAACTTAATTTAACTAAAGTGGACGTAAAAATAAAACTTATATCTTAATAAAACACATTATTATTACAACTAATTTTGATTTGATTTACATGCTTTTTATACTAACGGTTGCACGCGACTTCATCTATGCTGATAAGAAGAATATAGGAGGATATAGAAGTATTTTTTTATTTACTTTATTTCCAACAAATAACATATACTAGGTTCCGGCCGCAGTTTCATCCGCGTGGTTCCCGTTCCCGTGGGAATATCGGGATAAAAAGTAGCCTATGACACTCTCCGCCCTTTCAACTAATTCTACCCAAAAAATCAAGTCCATTGGTTGCTTAGTTAGAGCGTGAAGAAAGGACAAACAAACACACTTTCGCAAAAAGCAAAATTAAACGGATAGTTAAAAGCCTGTATTAAATAGTTTTTATGCCGGTTACATATTCTGTAAGCATTTTCCGAATTTCCACGCGAACGAAGTCGCGGGCGTTGACTTTTAATAAATCAAAAGCTATAGGCATATTGATATATTTTTATCATACTAATTTATGGCGGGGAATTAACGCTTTTTGAAATTAATTTCTGTGACGCATGTAACATTCTAATCCTAACTATATCTATATGTCGTAGGATTTGATAAATAGCATTTTCGCAATAATCCTAGGGATATTGCGAAACCACGGATAATTAGACAATGGTGTTGACATTGTTCAATCTTACTGAAAAAATAGGGTATTTGCAAAAAATACGGGTTGCTTTGGAAAAGCTGTAAATAAACTTTTTTTATATTCTAACTATTTGGAACAGCCCACGTATGTGCGTATAAAACTTCACTGAAAACCGACTTAAAATCTGTTAAAAGGACTGACATTGTTGATGTCTCATGTCTCTACAGAGGTTAATTAATTATTAAATAATCCTATCCTGATTTTGTTAAGCTGAGATATATTATTATAATATTTTAGCCTGACTCTTCCAATAATAAAAAACTGCGTGTTTTTTCATTATATTTAACAAAAATACATCGATGTATGATGCCTTTGTTATTTCCTTTAAAATTAATCATCGTATTCTGAGCATTAAATCAAATCAAAACTACCTTATTAAAAAAAATAGCACCTCTGTATAATGAAGCGAGATTTAAAAAATAAAACAATTTCAAATCACATAAAAACAAACAGCCATACATTCATATTATATTAATCCATTATAAAATTATGTGATTCTCATTTAAAATGTTTGTATGGCTTCATAAAAGACTGCACATCAAGTATGTAAAAAACATAATTTTATATACGTACACATATTTAAAATTACACATAACTGAAGTCCAGTCTTTGGTCTAAAAAATAAATTTTAAAATAGTAAAAAAAGCAAGCTTTTTAATCACAGATTAAAAAAATCCGCATTCGAATTTCGAATCTTAATATATCATCCTGACAAATGCAACATCCAGCTTACATAATTTTATGAGTATATTTAAAATATACATTATATTTTTATATTAGCGTAGAATATTTTAGAATACCACTGTAGATGAAAACAACTAATTTTAAATAAAAGTAAACATATTTAATTCATTTAATTAACGACAGAAATTACAGAAAATTCATTTAGATATATGAATTTTCTGTAATTTCAATATTCTAATTGCATTTTTTCTTATAAAACCTTAACCATAGAATTGAAGTGTTTTTAAATGTCAGAATCATACTTTTTACGAATTCCATTATCAGTTTGAGAAAAGTGGCTTTTTTTCACTTTAAACGTACAAATTGATATTATAAAATATTTTACATAAACAGTAAAATCTTACATAATATACACTTACAGTTGATACGCGACATTATTTAAGATGTATAAAACCAACAAAATAAACAGATTATTAAAACTTTAATTCTTACTTTTAAAGATAACTTTTGAATACTTAATATTCAATTGATATTTTAAATTAATATAAAAAATAACCTAAATAAAAAAATTAAGGCTCTTTATTCAAGATCTGTAGACTTAAGTTATAAGTTTATTTTAATTATTATAGCTTTTTACATACATTAATCTTAAAAGAGTTGGTTATATAAATCAACAATATCGTGTAACAACATTTTTACTGCCAATTTTTTATCAATAAATTAAGTATTTATAATAATATATTAATTTAGAATGTCTCCGCCTAATATAAAAATTTAAAACCGATAGCGTTATTTTCGAATTTATTAATCGTTAATAATAAATAAATATTTATTTTTTGTAATATATAATAGTTATTTAGATATACAAATTAATACAGACGGTTCTGCATACTGAAAACAATCTTTATGTAAGAAATATAATTATTTTCATACACATTTTTTGTATGAAACATATTTATTTTCTTTACATCTTAAAATAATAGAAATATTAAGATTTAAAGTCAACATAATTCGAGCGCACTTATGTATTTCTAAGTAAGAATCTTTCCACCGCGATGCAGAAACATCTGTACAATTAGCAATCTATCAAATGAATAAAAACTATACTTGTTTAGTCTGGCGGTAGGTAGCTGAACAGTTTGTATTTATCTCTGATGTACGGTCGCACGTCGTCTTTCTGAGAAAGAAAGATTTCTATAATGATTCAAAGTCTTAATACTGTTTAATCAAAGTAAGTGTTATGGACCAGGACCTCTATTTTTGAATCACTCGTCGCGCGAGAGGCGAGGCGATCGAGGAGGCAATCAGGCAATTAGCGACCTTGTTAGCGTGGACATAGCACGCTTTTCGCTTTGCTCCTCGCGCGCTTGCGTTGGGAGGCGGTACTACAGGCGAAAAGCGAAGCTATGTATATACGGGTTAGGTCGCTTTTACGCAAAAAGGAAACTCAAACGTCGCACGAAAATTAGTAGAATCCTCGAGACGAGTGAATCAAAAATAGAGCTCCAAGTGATTAATGAAGACATTATAATAATATTACCACCATAAAGAAAGACACACAAGTATGAAAAGTATCTTTAGGTTAGATTAGATTAGAACTGTGGGCCTACCATCTGTTAGAAACCATCATAGCATAAGAACGTTTTGTTTGCATTGTTTATATTGAAGTTGTCACATTTTAACACACTTCACACTTTTGAGCCGATGATTGTCCGAAGACGTCACAAGACTTCCGTGATCCGTCAAAAAACAAGCTTACTTTAAGACCTATGATAAATTTTAAATAGAAAAATATTGGAAAAAATCAACTTTTTATGCTGAGATACTGAGACTAGCTCAGTGGTTAGAGTTTTGGGCCGGATTTCCAAAGGTAGTGGGTTCGAGTCCCATCTGAGAATTCACACGTTGCCTAGTTGATTTTATCCAATATTTTTCTATTTAAAATTTATCATAAGTATAAAAATAGCATTGAAAAATGCAAAAATTAAAAAAATCCTAAACTTAGTCGTAGTACGAAACAGAATGGTAAGGTTGAAACAATACTGCGCTAAGAGATGGCGGTAGGCCCCTGACCGGCGAAGCGCCACAGATGATATATTTATTAAATTAAATAATTGAAATTATTTCAATAGTTATTATCACATTGTCCTCCTTATAATGTCCAATTAATCACTTGGTCTATAATGTATACATTGGTTATGTATATATGTGTGTGGGTGTGTGTGTGTGTGTGTGTGTGTGTGTGTGTATGTGTGCATGTGTGTGTGTGTGTATGTGTGTGTAACATATTGCGTATACATGATGATGTGTAATGTCATGGTGATGTCTCATATTATATTTGACTTACCGTAGCGAGGTTTTCTAGGAAAGGCAGTAGTTTCAGCAGCTCGTTGTCGCTTCGGTCCACGAACCAGCTGTCTATTGGAATGCCGTTTTCTAGCTGATATCCGAACGCCTGAGAAAAAAAGTTCCGTTTGTATACTTAATTGAAGCGCTCGCCGCCGCGCTTGACAGACTGATAGTAATCGATCACGTTTGTTAAGCAACGTTCGGTCCGGTCAGGTGTCGGATGGGTGACCGTAAAGCTATTAGCATTACAACCGAGCGCTTCCGTGCCGTTCCGTTGAACCGTAGTCGGTCCCGGCTGTTATCGTCTGATAACAGTCATTAAACCAAGTCAGAGGCCCTATAAGCGGCTTGATAAACTCGGACACCAGTAGGCTTAGCATGAGAGGCTTTTATCGACTCGATAACTCGATAACGTGTCACTGTCCCGCTCACATCGTAGCGGAGTAAGCAAGACAGCATGACGCGCTATATCATATCGCATGATATAGCAGTGTTCATGCTAGAGGGGCTGAGGTGGCTACAGGTCCTCATACGATAAGAGAAGAGAGAGAGTATATTTCACACAATAAGGGCCAGTATTTCAATATCGACTTATCTTGATTTGATCCAGGATTGAAGACATGTGTACGACGACTTATACGTATTTCAATAAATAATTAAGGAAAGTGACATTTCAAAGTCCATCCTAACTAGCCAAAATATAAGCGGAGGAATTTAGGGCCGGTATTTCAATATCGACTTATCTTGAATTGATCCAGGATTGAAGATATGTTCCACTTATGTGTATTTCAATAAACGATCAAATCTTCGTTGTTATTTTATTGTTTTAATATTATAACTTAAGTGACGCTTAAAGTCCATCCTAATCAACCAATATTTAAGCTAAGGAATTCAGACTTAAGTGCCGATCCGGGATTCGTTGCTATGGTAACATATTTTTGACTGGCAAAAAGATATTTTAGTTTTACATTTAGGTATTTATTATCAGTAAATAAAATGCAGTTGAAGCATAAAAAATATTATAGTGTAGAAATAATGGCAAATTACAAGAATATTATGCGAATTTTTTAAGATGATGCGTAATGTAATGTAAAAATTTCGAAATGAGAAGAAATTCTAAAGTGATACATTTTTTGGCGCTCTTTTTCATTGTGGAGCCTCCACAACGATTCTCATTGGTCGCAGAGCATACAAGCGCAGCCAATGAGCGCTCACTGTCACCAAATGACAACAAAATTCATAGACAATTATCATATTTTGTTTGTTATGTTGCAATATTGCGACGAATCCTAGATTTGCTAAGGCGAGGAATATCCGGATTGAAATACGCTATTGTCTTTCACAAGTGATACTTAGCTCAAATGTTGGACTTAACTTAAGTCATAAGATAAGGTGATATTGAAATACCGGCCCTAAGGAATTCAGACTTAAGTGCCGATTCGTTGCTATGGTAACATATTTTTGACTGGCAAAAAGATATTTTGGTTTTACATTTAGGTATTTATTATCAGTAAATAAAATGCAGTTGTAGCATAAAAAAATATTATAGTGTAGAAATAATGGCAAATTACAAGAATATTATGCGAAATTTTGAAGATGATGCGTAATGTTTCTAATTTAAAAATTTCGAAGTGAGAAGAAATTCTAAAGTGATAAATTTTTTGGCGCTCTTTTTCATTGTGGAGCCTCCACAACGATTCTCATTGGTCGCTGAGCGTACAAGCGCAGCCAATGAGCGCTCAATGTCACCAAATGACAACAAAATACATAGAAAATTATCTTATTTTGTTTGTTATGTTGCAATATTGCGACGAATCCTAGATTTGCTAAGGCAAGGAATATGCGGATATACGCTATTGTCTTTCACAAGTGATAATTAGCTCAAATGTTGGACTTAACTTAAGTCATAAGATAGGGTGACATTGAAACTAGTGGCTTAAGTGTCGACCTGGGATTAGTTGCTATGGTACTAAATTTTGACTGACAAAAACATATTTGAGTTTTACATTTAAGTATTTATTATTATTCTTTTTCAGGGTCAGTTAATAAAATACACTTACATTAGGTTATGTAAATTCATAATTAATTTAATTACCTCGCTACAAATTATTTAAACAATGAATGTTGTGGCACAACAATTCACGTGGAGAGACATTGTGCCTGCCTCTATAAAATGGACCTACTGGCACATCGATGGTGTCAAAGATAACCCGTTTAATCACTGGTAATCGAGCAAGTCAATCACTGGTTGTATATTTTCACTGCAACATTATGTACAAAAGTCAAAGTTACACATAAATTATATCCACGGGAGTCGTAGAAATATTTGGTTCATCATCATATCAGCCACACGGCACCCACTAATTCAATAATATCCTCATTGTCACTGTTAAAATTTGAGCTTCGATTAAAGTTACTGAAACAATAAGATTTTATGATAAGATACTTCTAACTTTTATTTGCTGACTAAGTGTTTAAATAGTTCCTAGTACTTATGACTTATAACTTAGACACCTTGTATAAGGTATGACAAATTTAATAAATTAAGTACCTTATTAAATTAACATTCAATTGAGATTAATTATATTTCAATTTGACATTCATTATATAATCGTCAATGGTGTAAAATGGTGAAGAAAGTTTACAGACAGCACAGTACTTACGCAGTAGGCACTATATTGTGTACGATGCTTAATGCTTTTTCATGTCTCATATTCTGAAAGTAACTCATAACTTGCCTAAAATGCGGGTTGAAAGTGATATGTGGCGGCCCTAGGGCTGTAATAAATTTGAAAAAAGAATAGGGGGTGTCATGTCAAATCGATATCTGTAATCTCTTTGGACTTTTATTTACCAAAGGTATGTAGGCAAAGGCACAGAAGCCTATACAGCTTAATTTGCTACATTATAAAATAATTTTGTAACATTTTTCTTATTAAATATTTTTTTAGAATATTCTGTTTGTTTTTACTTTCCTCATATTCAAAATGAAAAGTAGAGTGTTTACTTCGGGTGTATGGACCCATTACAGTCTCGAACTATCGGCCCCCTTACTTCGTTCCGGCGCCAAAACACTCGACTGTTATGGGTGTCATACAGCCCTTGGTAAACAATCTACATTAATAAAAGCTCAGTTGTACCGTTAATAGTAGATTAGTAACCAAGGGCTGTAAGGTATCAATTGCAGCCCGAGACATTTATAGTTATATATTAGTTCGAGGGTGCAATTGATGCTTACACCCGAGCTAACTATTCTGCTTTACATCTCGATTGTGAGGTGAGTAGAAAAAACATTATATTTGTTGAAATGCATAGTGAAATGAGAACAATCCCAAAAACAAACAATATTTAATGTAGAATCCAGTAAAGAACTTTTTAATTTTTTTTTAGATCGAAATTGAGCTTCGCCGTTCGATATTGAAAATTGATAGCAAAGCGACCTCTTTGGTCATTGGGCTGAATGCATTATGTCTATTGCTAGTATGGTGGTTAGAAATACGCGAACTTTTTGAAAGAATGAAGTGTTTTTTTTATTACTTACCGCCGTAGGGCTTTTCTAGCTACATTATCACTCTAGAGCGCTAATTAGTCACATACAAGCCCCATTTGGAGGTAATAAGAACCTACTTACCGAACATGATAGATGTAAAATTTATTATGTTGTAGAAATAATGGCAAATTAGATGGCGTAATGTAATTTAAAATTTTGAAAGTGAGAAAAAAATAAAATATGAGATCATTGTGAAACGATTCTCATTGGTCGCCGTGCGCACACGCGCAGCCAATGAGCGCTCAATGTCACCAAATGACTTCAAAATACATATAAAATTATCTTATTTTATTTGTTATGTTGCAATATTGCAATTAATGCTAGATAAGTTAGGGCAAGGAATATCCGGATTGAAATATGCCATTGTATTTCATAAGTGATACTTAGCTCAAATGAAAGACTTAAGTCATCTTCTTATCGAGTGAGGATTAATCAAGTTTATCAAGCCGCCTATAAGGCCTCTGACTTGGCTTAACGACTGCAATCACATGACAACAGCCGGGACCGACGGTTTAACGTGCCCTCCGAAGCACGGAAGCGCTCAGTTATAACCCATCCGACACCTGACCGGGCCGAACTTTGCTTAACAAACGTGATCGAATACGATCAGTCTGTCAAGCGCGGCCATGAGTTCTTCAAGTCATAAGATAAGGTGACATTGAAATACCGGCCCTAAATAGCCCTCGCGAGGATCTTTACAAGGCCGCTGGTAGTGCTGACAGAGTTTAGATTTTGGTCCTCATAAATATAAAAGTTATCTAATGTTATTCTGGATGGATAATTTGTGATGGAAAAATAAAATTATTTTTATGTATTTATTTTATTTATTCTTGAAGAGAAAAAACGACTCCTCTTTAACTTTTCTAAGATATTTTTTAAAATTGTTTAGGACAACAATCTTTGTAAAAAATCTTTTTTTAAATCTTTAACGCCCAAAATAATAACCTATCTTTAGATATGGATTGGGCTACTTGAGATAGTTGCCTAGGATATTTTTGTTAATATGACCAAAATAACGGCGGTTGCTAGGTAACGAAGCCAGTATTAGGATACTGGTTTCGTTGCCTAGCAACTATCTCAGATAGTCCTATCCATATCTACAGATAGGTTATTAATTTTGGCCGAAAGTTAGTCCCGTTAGTTAGTTAGAAGTCCCGTTAAACATATCTCGAAACAAAAATCTATTTGTACAAATTCAACCTTATCCCAACGCCATAAGACTCACCTGTGGACTGTTATCCACAATAACCGTCTTCCTTAAGTCGCGGCCCAATATCGACAGATCCTTCACGTAGTTCCCGTTCACTAATAAACAATGCTCGCGGAATAACCTGAAACAAAACGACATTGTGTTAGTCACGACAAGGGCGCGTTTATATGACACGAATTCCATCACGGCGGCCGCAGCGCGGTGGTCGCGCGATGGGTCTGCTGTTTTAGTAAATCAAACTTTATAGCAACTGCGTAAGTCAGAAAACATTCGAGCAAAATTAGCAAGATTGATTGAAAATTTATATGATTTTTTTATGCCGCGCAGTTTGGTAACTGCTAAGAATTTGTACGTTGTGGACTAAAGTGCCGTGTGGTGACGGCCTAAGAATACAAGTGTCACCACTCCCTTACATGCGTGGGATGTCGTAAAAGTCGACTAAGAGGCTCGACGCATTGAACACCTGTGCGAGAGAAGGAAAACTTGACACAAACCCTCTACCAACCCGTCTGGCCAGCGTGGTAGCAGTAGGCTAATAACCTCCTTTGAACGCGACTATAGGCTTGAGCTAGGAGAGGCCTATGTCCAGCAGTGGACGTCCACAGGCTGATGAGTGAGTGAGTGGACTAAAGTTTTAATTGCTATGAAAATAACAAGAATGCGGCCAATACCCGGCTATTGCGCGGCGGCTGTAAGAAAATTGTTGCGTCGTCTAATGTTGCGGGGCCTAACGGTAATATATCGTGCAGTAAGGGCTTTAAACCTTATGGCCTTGTCCCCGGTCCGCCATTTTGATTTTTTTTAATGGCGCCGCAAAATAATACCTGTAGAAATGGATAGGAGACGTAAAGATGAACAAAAATATCATACAACATAATGCCCTAAAGCATTGGTTCCGAACCTGGAGGTAATTACCCAAGCGGGGGTAAAACAGCTATTTTATGGGGGGTAACAAAGGTGTGATCAATAGACAGAAATAGTACATTACTGCAAAGGCCAGCAAATGAGGTATTGATGGACGAACGTGCAAATATACGTAAGTCCATCAATACCTAGTTGTGGCCAAGGCTTGTATAGTACTTTTCACAAATAATGCGCGGAAATTAAAACTACTTTTCGAAATTAGACGAACAACGAACAACAATATTTTTTCCCGCATAAAGTGTTCATTTGTTGTCTTTTTTTTCTAAAACAGCTTTCTATTCGCGAGCCAGTTCGAAATTTAATTTTCATGTCTCATATTCTGAAAGTAACTCATAACTTGCCTAAAATGCGGGTTGAAAGTGATATGTGGCGGCCCTAGGGCTGTAATAAATTTGAAAAAAGAATAGGGGGTGTCATGTCAAATCGATATCTGTAATCTCTTTGGACTTTTATTTACCAAAGGTATGTAGGCAAAGGCACAGAAGCCTATACAGCTTACTTTGCTACATTATAAAGTAATTTTGTAACATTTTTCTTATTAAATATTTTTTTAGAATATTCTGTTTGTTTTTACTTTCCTCATATTCAAAATGAAAAGTAGAGTATTTACTTCGGGTGTATGGACCCATAACAGTCTCGAACTATCGGCGCCCTCACCTCGTTCGGGCGCCAAAACACTCGACTGTTATGGGTGTCATACAGCCCTTGGTAAACAATCTACTATGGCCGCTAAAAACGACAGATATGGATTTTCATACAACTTTTGCCGGCCGCTGCTCGCATGTATTTGGCCAGTACAGCAATATCGAATTATCTCGAAGAAGGTTGTCAAAATAATGCTCATATATCTAAGCACGTTCGAGAAAAAATATTTTATGTATAAAATAACAATAGGTACGCGGCATGGCACTCTTTTGCGTTCGGACTAACAAACTGTTAAACAGTTTCTGTAACAGGCCTTTGGGGCAACATTTCTAAAAAGGTTAGGAACCACTGCCCTAGACCTAGCCGTAGTTTATTGTACAGCAAAGATTTAAATAAGTAAATAAATAAAGTGTCAGATTAGAATCAGAATCAGAATAATTTATTTGTGAAATGTAGGTTTCTTTTACAATATTGGTAGATCTTGTGTTTGTTAGTATCACTACATTTCCACCTTATACAAATAGGTGATAAGAACAAGATGACGCAAGCCATGTCACTTATATACTAATTCTACTTAAGTATAATCTGATTAATTGTTAATTAATTAAAATATCAATTTAATATTCGTAGTAATTCACAATGCCAACAAAATACCTAATACCTACAAAATAAAAATCAAATGTCAGAATAAGGTTAGTGATATCGTCGTCGTCTCAGCCACATGACACCCACTGCTGGGTATAGGCCTCCCCCAAGGATCTCCACAACGATCGATCCTGCGCTGCCCGCATCCAGCGGCTTCTCGCGACCTTCACCAGATCGTTGGTCCACCTTGTGCGGGGATCCAGCTAGTTCAGCTGACAGTCCGCATACTACGCTTGCTAGCAGTGAACAGGATCACCTCATAGAATGATCCATCAAAGGTGTCGAATATCCACTAAACTACATATCTACCTGTATTTGATCCACTTCCTATCGGATCCAGCAAGTTCAGCAATCCTAAAATGGACTGATACGTCAAACCTAGAGTAGACTGATCTATCAAACTTTGACACAAGGATATTATGTCTGTGTTTATATGTATATTTGATCTACATACTAGCGGGTTCTGTCTGTTTAAGCTTGCTTGCTAGCTAAAGTTTAACAAAACAGACACTAAAATATTTCAAATATTCAGTAAACTGTACTGTATCTTCCTGTAATTGATCCGCCTCATCCCTTAAAATGTTGTTCAGATCAGTTGGGTGTGTATAGTAATCTGGAACTCTTCTATTCATCAGTCGATCGGTCAGTCCTCGGCTAGCCAAGGCTCCAAAGTTCTCGTTTGTATGAAAATCGACGAGTTTCGTTAATTATGTGACTACCACTGTATAACTATATATTAACCTTTATTTGATTTATCTCCAGGCGGGGTCCAGAAAGTTCAGCAGCCTGTCCGCATAGACCCGCTAGGTCGCCGTGAACAGGATCACCTCATAGAATGATCCATCAAAGGTGTCGAATATTCACTAAACTGTACAGGGTCGAAAAAAATCTATGGGCCCTGGAGAGGAACTACCATAAATCCTTTAGTTAGCCTATTTTACTGAAAGGAAACCATTCCTTTATGTTTTAAAAGAAACAAAACTGCATGTTTCAAAAGAGCCTTGAATAAAAGTGCTTTATCTGTCCCATTGAGTTTATAAATTGAGTTTTCATGTGTTTCTTTTAATTTAATTTACTATGTTTGTTAGAGAGAATTAATCCTTTTGATTGACCCTATCGATTGATGGTATAAAAGTACAGAATGTTATTTTTTACAGATTTCAGCTGGATCGATCCCTGGGTGCGGGAAGCAGCAGCAGGCGTAGACGCGCTTGCTGGCTGGAATGATCCATCAAAGGGTGGCTAATTCGTCCGAGATCAAAGGTGTCGTGACTAAACTTAATTTTAATTATTCTAATGTAACGTATTTATTATTATTGAAATCAACATGACATTTTTATTATATTTTTTATTTTTTTATTTTTCTGTATTGTATTTTGACATTAGTTTGAAAAATCAAGTGTGAATTTTAGGTTTAAGGCGGTACCCCCACCGATAGTGGCGCCTTGTTGAATTTTATTTAATATCGTAATTCTAATATACAATTTTAATAAAACTAAACGTGGAATTTTTAGAGCCCATAGTCTAGTATTTTTAGACGGTATCATTACATTCCCTCGTAGTCACTGCTAGAAGTAGATAGCAAAACTGCTAAAAGTGGCCGTTTTTGACACATTTGCTATCTACTTCTACGAATGACTATGACGAGATGTAGCGATACCTTCTAAAAATACAAGACAATGGGCTCTAAAAATTCCACGTTTAGTTTTATTAAAATTGTGAATTAGAATTACGATATTAAATAAAATTCAACGCGGCGCCACTTTCGGTCAAATTTAATAAGTATTATTATTTTATTGTTATTAAGATTTTCATTTACCTAATGTTGCATGTCAAAAAGGCAGAATACGGCTGGCCAATTTTATTGAGATGTATACCTGTATTCGCAATAAAGAACATTTGATTTGATTTGATATGTACCTGTACTTGATCCACCTCCTGGCGGGGTCGAGCAGGTTGAGCAGGCGGTCGGCGTAGACGCGCTTGCTGGCCGTGAACAGGATCACCTCGTACAGGCGCGACACGCGACTATATATGTACCTGTACTTGATCCACCTCCTGGCGGGGTCGAGCAGGTTGAGCAGGCGGTCGGCGTAGACGCGCTTGCTGGCCGTGAACAGGATCACCTCGTACAGGCGCGACACGCGACTATATATGTACCTGTACTTGATCCACCTCCTGGCGGGGTCGAGCAGGTTGAGCAGGCGGTCGGCGTAGACGCGCTTGCTGGCCGTGAACAGGATCACCTCGTACAGGCGCGACACGCGACTATATATGTACCTGTACTTGATCCACCTCCTGGCGGGGTCGAGCAGGTTGAGCAGGCGGTCGGCGTAGACGCGCTTGCTGGCCGTGAACAGGATCACCTCGTACAGGCGCGACACGCGACTATATATGTACCTGTACTTGATCCACCTCCTGGCGGGGTCGAGCAGGTTGAGCAGGCGGTCGGCGTAGACGCGCTTGCTGGCCGTGAACAGGATCACCTCGTACAGGCGCGACACGCGACTATATATGTACCTGTACTTGATCCACCTCCTGGCGGGGTCGAGCAGGTTGAGCAGGCGGTCGGCGTAGACGCGCTTGCTGGCCGTGAACAGGATCACCTCGTACAGGCGCGACACGCGACTATATATGTACCTGTACTTGATCCACCTCCTGGCGGGGTCGAGCAGGTTGAGCAGGCGGTCGGCGTAGACGCGCTTGCTGGCCGTGAACAGGATCACCTCGTACAGGCGCGACACGCGACTATATATGTACCTGTACTTGATCCACCTCCTGGCGGGGTCGAGCAGGTTGAGCAGGCGGTCGGCGTAGACGCGCTTGCTGGCCGTGAACAGGATCACCTCGTACAGGCGCGACACGCGACTATATATGTACCTGTACTTGATCCACCTCCTGGCGGGGTCGAGCAGGTTGAGCAGGCGGTCGGCGTAGACGCGCTTGCTGGCCGTGAACAGGATCACCTCGTACAGGCGCGACACGCGACTATATATGTACCTGTACTTGATCCACCTCCTGGCGGGGTCGAGCAGGTTGAGCAGGCGGTCGGCGTAGACGCGCTTGCTGGCCGTGAACAGGATCACCTCGTACAGGCGCGACACGCGACTATATATGTACCTGTACTTGATCCACCTCCTGGCGGGGTCGAGCAGGTTGAGCAGGCGGTCGGCGTAGACGCGCTTGCTGGCCGTGAACAGGATCACCTCGTACAGGCGCGACACGCGACTATATATGTACCTGTACTTGATCCACCTCCTGGCGGGGTCGAGCAGGTTGAGCAGGCGGTCGGCGTAGACGCGCTTGCTGGCCGTGAACAGGATCACCTCGTACAGGCGCGACACGCGACTATATATGTACCTGTACTTGATCCACCTCCTGGCGGGGTCGAGCAGGTTGAGCAGGCGGTCGGCGTAGACGCGCTTGCTGGCCGTGAACAGGATCACCTCGTACAGGCGCGACACGCGACTATATATGTACCTGTACTTGATCCACCTCCTGGCGGGGTCGAGCAGGTTGAGCAGGCGGTCGGCGTAGACGCGCTTGCTGGCCGTGAACAGGATCACCTCGTACAGGCGCGACACGCGACTATATATGTACCTGTACTTGATCCACCTCCTGGCGGGGTCGAGCAGGTTGAGCAGGCGGTCGGCGTAGACGCGCTTGCTGGCCGTGAACAGGATCACCTCGTACAGGCGCGACACGCGACTATATATGTACCTGTACTTGATCCACCTCCTGGCGGGGTCGAGCAGGTTGAGCAGGCGGTCGGCGTAGACGCGCTTGCTGGCCGTGAACAGGATCACCTCGTACAGGCGCGACACGCGCGACAGGAACTCGGCGAAGTGCGGCCGAGTGCGGACGAATACCTACAATGGATTGGACACTTATCACACGATCTCCGTGGTAGAGTGGTGCGTACACCGGTTTCAAGGTGTTGCTTACTTGGAGGTCCCGGGTTCGAATCCCGGTAGGGGCAAATATTTGTATGATGAATACGAGCATTTGATCCTGAGTCATGGATATTTATATATATTTTCTACACTTAAATACATTATAAGTATAATTATATGTATTTTATGATTTTGTAATTTTTGCATTTTTCAATGCTATTTTTATACTTATGGTAAATTTTAAATAGAAAAATATTGAAAAAAAATATGTGGCTGAGTTAATTTTTTCCAATATTTTTCTATTTAAAATTTACAATAAGTATATAATTATATGTATTTAAATCAGTTACCCTAGTATCCCATAACACAAGCCTTATAGTGCTTACTTTGCGGCTAGGTTAATTGGTGTGAGTGTAATAAATATTTATTTAGTTTATGAAGCAGAAGCTTTGGCCAACGATAATCTATCAACTCTAATACCGTTTGACGTTTCGTATTTTTCAAGCCGACATAACTTTGAACAGGCGTAACTCACACAATTTCATAAAAAAAAATAGTAAAACTATGAAATTATAAAGATATTTTCATTTAATTCTTTAATCACTAAATTAAAATTCAAATATATCAAATAAAACCAAAATAAACAATAAACACTAAAAGTTTATATTTTCTGTACCTTGTATTGTAAGTTTTCAACTATAAAATAGAGATTTTTTTTTAATACACAGGAATCAACTAGTATATAAACTTACTGTGTAGCGACAATCTTGGAACAGCACTGGAAAGTGGAAACTCGCGTCTGGCAGCTCTTGGAGGGAACAGTGGACGAGTGTTTCATCCAAATCTAATACCTGTGACAAAGAACGAACAAGATTTAAAATTTGTATCAGAAAGCTTATTTGAAGTGTGGAATTTTAATTTGTCAGATAAAAGTTATCAGCGAGTTTATTTCATAATAAATACTAAAATAAATGACAATCACAATCTATAGAGACATGATTGGCCTTGAACAGGCCCAGTGGTCCTACGTCTATCTACGTACTATCAAGTCTTAAGGTGGTACGACTTCCATACAAACAAACATTGCACATTAATTGGTTCATCATACCTTAATAATTCATAAATACATGTGCAACTAACTCGTTTCAGTTATTTGTTTGCGCGAAATTATTACAAAAATGTACTTTCATACGTGAGCTATATAAATGCGATGGGTCACACACACATACGTAGAATTATTGAAATTATAAGATATTAGTATATTCGTGTTTTATGTATGAATGTACAATTTTTTAATTATTTCGCGCAAACAAATAACTGTGAAACGAGTTAGTTGCGCATGTATTTATGTATTATTAAGGTATGATGAACCAATAATTGTGTAATGTTTGTTTGTATAGAAGTCGTACCACCTTAAGAACGTTTTGTTTGCGGTTTGGTTTTTATTGAAGTTGTCACATTTTGACACACTTCACTTTGGAGGCGATGATTGAGCGAAGACTGTAACGATGCCATTTCGTTCTAGCCTTATGGATGGATAAAACCTCCATAATGGCTGAAAACACCGTAGTTTCACTCTATGGAAATCAAATTATATTTTTTATCTGTTCTGTCTAAATTCAAATTGTCTCCGTCCCACGAACCATGTTCAGCTCATTTTGACTTAATCTTACAAAAACTATCAAGCTGAACAGAGCTCTTGGACCAGGCGCCCCGTTGCATTGGCTCTTCGGTAGTATAGTGGTCAGTATCCCCGCCTGTCACGCGGGAGACCGGGGTTCGATTCCCCGCCGGAGAGCCAGTGTAACGGGGCTCCTGGTCCCCGGGGCGGCCGGCGCAAAAAAGATATTTAGATTTATCCATCCATAAGGCTAGAACGAAATGGCATCGTTACAAGACGTCAGAAAACTGCCGTCATAAAACAAGAGATTCGGACGAAATACTGAAACATTAACACAGCTAAGAGATGGCGGTAGGCCCCCAGAAGAAACATGTCTTGCTCTGACAACTTGTGCTAGCTTTAGGGAGTAGTTTAACCGCCTCTGTGGTCTAGTGGTAACAACCACCGGTATCAGACCCAGGGGTCCCGGGTTCGATTCCCAGCGGGGGTACAATTTGTATTCGGTTTGGTTGGTGGTAGGACTTGTTGTGAGTCCGCCTAGCTAGCTACCACCATCTTATCTAAGTCTGACGCCATAATAACAATGTTTTCAGCATTGTTGTGTTCCGGCAGTTAGAGATAAGATAGCCAGTTCCTCAGTGGTTGAGGATTCCGGGAGAGGCTCGTTTCCATCTTCAGCCTTATCTATATACTTAATCGCAAAATTTGTGACGACTCGATAGGGACTTTGGCGCGTAGTACGCGGCCGAGTAAGGTATCAAATTAAAGGTACTCGAGTCTATTTGTTCCGAAAACTATAAAATATACAAAATGTTAAACGTGATGATCACAAACTGCAATTAAAAAGTGTCATTATTTTCGCATAATTTTGAATTTTTCATCGATCGACGAACCCGAGTATCGGGTTGTAATATACTAGTCAATACTTAACATCAGGTATGATGAAGGCTAAGAGTCTCCCCGTCGTTAATAAAAAAAAATAATAATAATAAGTTGTGAATAAAATAATTACGTTAGAACTTTTTTTCACTTTTTTAAAATGGTATTATGGACTGATTAAAACATCAACTTTTTTCTTTCTTAGAATCAATCTTAGCAAATAATCAAATAAAATATAAAGAGTTTGTTTGATTGAACATTCTAATCTCTGAAGCTGTAAGACTTGATTTTTTTTTAAACAAAAAATATATATAAGATAGATAAAGGTTTATTTGCTAAGAGACACACATACATTAGTAATATAACGCAAACAGAAAAAAACAACATAGAAAAAAAAATAAAAAAAGACTAACAAAATGAAAACTTACGATTTTTTTTAACCGCCTCTGTGGTCTAGTGGTACAACCACACCGCTATCAGGTAGGTGTCCCGGGTTCGATTCCCAGCGGGGGTGCATATTGAATTCGGTTTAGTTGATGATAGGACTTGTTGTAAGTCCTCCTGGCTAGCTACCACCATCTTATCTAAGTCTGACGCCATAACAACAATGTTTTCAGCATTGTTGTGTTTCGCTACTTCTCTCAGTGGCTGAGGATTCCGGAAGAGGCTCGCTTCCATCTTTTGCCATATCAATACTTAACATCAGGTATGATGAAGGCTAAAAGTCTCCCCGTCGTCGTTCATAAAAAATAAAAATACACAAGACAAAGTAGTTAGAAAAGCTAATGCACGTATGTGCAGCAGCAATTAGGGTCCAGGCTAGGTATATGGCGTGTGGCTTTTGCCGGTCAGCAAAAATACCGATTGAGACATAGTATAAGTTTTAATAACAAAATACACACACCATGTCTATGTCTGTGTCTTTTTACAAGAACCGGTTGTTTGTAAATAATCGAGGGTATTTATAAACCGTCGAATTATTGTAAACGGACAATTTGATTTGCCATAAAATGGATGATTAATATTTATTTATATTTATATATTATATAAATCGGTTCTTTGACGACCTCCGTGGTAGAGTGGTACGTACACTGGTTTCAAGGTGACGCCTACCCTGAGGTCTTGGGTTCGAATCCCGGTAGGGGCAAATGTTTGTATGATGAATACAAGCATTTGTACCTGTGTCAAGGACGTTTATATATATTTCTACACATAAATTCCTTTATATGTATAATTATATGTTTACTGGTTATCTTATCTCGAACTGCTGGAACACAACAATGCTGAAAACATTATTGTTATGTAACTACAATATGTAATCCGGGACCCCTGGGTCTGATACCGGTGGTTGTTACCACTAGACAACAGGCGATTAGATCGATTACTTTAGTTCTCTGTCTGAATTTGTATCCATCACCCTAGTGTCTCATAACACAAGCCTTACAGGAGTTTCACCCGAGTTATTTTCGTAATAACACGTGTTGTGAGGCTACATTTTTAACTCAATCTACCGTACAATTTCTATATATTACAAAATACATTTACTTGGCATTGGCAAAATTCGCGAATTTTATCGCGAGCAAGCCTTTCATTAAGAAAGAAGAAGACAAGCCTTACAGTGCTTACTTCGGGGCTAGGTTAATTGGTGTGAGTGTGAGAAATATTTATTTATATACTTACGAGGCTAAAATCCGGACTGGTCCTGGTCTTCAGCGGCAGCGCGGGGTAGCGCGCCCTCAGCGCGCCCGTCGCGACCGTCTCCAATGGGGGAAGCTGGGGCAATATTATTAATATTATTATTATACTCAAGCGCTCATGGCCGCGCTCGACAGACTGATCGTATTCGATCACGTTTGTTAAGCAAAGTTCGGCACGGTCAGGTGTCGGATGGGTGACCGTAAAGTGGCATTATAACTGAGCGCTTCCGTGCTGGAGGGCACGTTAAACCGTCGGTCCCGGCTGTTGTCATTTGATTGCAGTCGTTAAGCCAAGTCAGAGGCCTTATAGGCGGCTTGATAATCTCTGACACCAGAGGTGGCCACTAATCCTCACTCGATAAGAAGAAGATTATTATACTTTTAATTTTTATTTTCACAAATATTTGGTATGTTAAGCTTTTGTGGAACTGTGAGTCAACACAAAGAGGCTGTAATTTTAGTTAGTTACGAATCGATTGTATTTTCGGGAATATCTAATAGTATATTAGTAGCCAAGGGCTGTAAGGCATCAATTGCAGCCTGAGATATTTATAGTTATATATTAGTTCGAGGGTGCAATTGATGCTTACACCCGAGCTAACTATTCTGCTTTACATCTCGATTGTGAGGTAAGCAGAAAAAAACCGGCATTACAAGACACTAGCGCAGACGACGGATAACGGAGGACTTTTTGTCCGCGACACGTCTTTATTGTTAACCAAATAAGATTTAACTTAAGGCTGATATACACTTTGATTAGTCAAGTGCCAAGTGTTTAGTGTTAAATATGTTGAGTGATTAGTGTTAAGTGATTAGTGATGTCCTATACTGTATATTAGGCGGTAAACAAACCTCCTTCGCCCCAAAATTTTCTAAATGCATTTCAGTAGCTATGGTTTGCATTGCAGAGCTGCGTCTCTTGCTTGTTTGTTTTTATATTCAGGACATTTTACATTATATAAACACGCATGTTGAACATACAACTCCACAAATTTGTGGGTTGCGGATTCGGACCACCTAGTAGACATTTTTTTTTATATTTTTATCAATCACAACAACAGAAGAAACGAACACGAGTCTTTGTTGATATAAACTAAACACTTAACAGTCACGTCCAGACGTGTATAGTTCGTGCTTAGAGCAAGTGAGGGGTAAAGGCGGGACGCGCGGGAGTGCTACTCGCAGAAAAAATAGAACGCGCTGTAAATACTGTACTTCGCTAAACATTATACATTTAAACATTATACATACAGGTGGCGCCACTTGCCATGTTAACAACTAGCTCCACAATAAAATCACAAAAAAATAGTAAAAGTGAAGTTTCGTGCTTGGAAAGTACATAATTGTGTAAATAAGTGACTAAATATTGTCAATTATCGTTATCTCCAAAAACACTCAGTGAACAGTGCCAAAAACAGTGAAATTCTTATTTTTTTATACTTAAGTGATAATTTGGTAAATAATAAAGTAATAAAACTATTTTTTCAAAACTTTCATAAGAAACAATATTGTCAACTAAATAAATACCAATTTACATGTAAAAGAAACAAAAAGTGCTTAGAAATTTAAATATTCAATTTACCACTCCGTTAATCAAATGTGAAATACGCAAATATAAAAGCAAATAATATGTAGTGACTTTAACAATTACCAGTGATTAAAGTTATCTGTGAAACGATAAAGTGTATTTTGGACAATAATAGTGTTTATTTCGAGTTTAAAGATTTTCATATTTACAAAGATAATTGAGTACGGTAGCGTCATCTAGCGGGAATAGCAGAAACAGTGCAAATAATGGACTTAAAGCAACAACCTATGCAGATGTTTTTTTAGTTAAAAAGCACTGTAAAAGCACACTTTTAAAGCATTATTTATTATACAAAGCACGCTTTTAAAGAATCTGTAAATGGTTCTGATCTTAACAGTAAATAAGTAATCAGATGCCGCTAGAGGGCGCAGAGATTGTGTTCGTGACTGTTTTTCATAGAAATCAACATAAATAAGTGCAACTTAATGCATTCACTTGAAACTGGCTTACATAAATTAATGTGTAGCAAAAATCAGTGATTTGCAAAAAATATGAAAATATAGTGATAATTAATGTGACCTGACACACTAGAACTGTCGTAAATAGTGATAAAAAGATAAATATAAATAAACATTCCCATATAAAAGTGAAAAAGTGTATTTTTTTTTTTTTTTTTCTTCAAAGCAGAACGGATTTTACAGAGTGACTGTGTTGATGTTGATTTAACTATTCAAGATATATTTAATGTTGCTGATACTATCCTTTTCTTCAATGCAAATGCACTCTTGAGAAACTATTGACATTTTCCGAAACGAGTGCCTTCTTATATTTATTTATTGTTTATATACACAAGAAGATGGCGACACCAGTGGCATGCCATAAATGTAAACGAAAAACGGATATAAGAAATATGGTAAAATGCGCGAAGTGTAAAAATACTTATGAGTTTGACTGTATAGGATTTCCCGAAAAGCTGTACAGAATAATGGATGGTGAAAAAAGGAAAAATTGGCATTACCCAACTTGTTCTCAAAAACAAAACAAGACACAAATAATTCCTTCAAACCCTGAACGCAGTAATGTAACTACGAGAAGAAAAAATGTGTCAAAAAATGAGAAAACTAAAGCAAACTCACCGCTGGCGACGGAAGCGCTTTCAGATATAAATAATTCACCCACTTTAACAACTTTACCAATTTTGTCAAACGATAATTTCTACCACACTAGAATAAATTCGGATCAGGATCCTGAGGAAACGAAGGATGACACATATGCACCAATCGAACGACTATCGAAAAGCGCAGAACTGACGTTCTTAAATGACGAAGACACAGAATTTGAACTACGAGAGGAAGTAAAGCTACTCAAGAATAACCTTAGCTCAACGGAAAGCGAGCTTGAGAACACTATTTTGGAAAATAATGAACTAAAAAGGTGCATTTCAAAACTGAAGAAGGAAATTCAAATGCTCAAATGTATTTGTCTAACTCCACAAAAGGCCGTGTCCAGCTCCGGGAAAAGAACTTCAATGCTTCTCACAGAGTTTGCTACACCACCAAGAAATAAACTAATAGAAAGGCCACCAAATCAAGACGAAGTACAACAATTGCAAAAAGTCATTACGGATTTAAACCAATCTTTACTTAATGCGCAGAATGAAATTTATAACTTGGAAAAGCAAATTCATAATCTTAAGCTTAAAATGAACGACTTCACACCGAATATAAATGACACCAGCTCTATTACTAATAACAATATTGTGGAGACATCTAAATCGCTCAAGCAAACAAGTAAACCCCACACCATCTATATAATAGGCGATGAACAGCTGAGTGGACTCGCTTCAGAAATAGTAAAATCAAGATTTGGAAACTGGAATGACAAATATAATGTATTCGCAACAGTACTCACTGGCGCACCAAGTTCAATTATACTTAGCTACTGTGAAAAACTAACAAACATAATTACTAGTGATGATATTATTATCCTTAGTATGGGATCTCACGATGAAGACCTGCAAGTATTACATTCAAATCTTTGTATAGTGAATAATATGTTAGCTAAGGCCACTATTTATATTGTACCCGTAATTTGTAACCAATACTTAAATGAACATAAACTGTCTAAGTCTATGGAAACATGGTTAAAACATTTTCATAATTGTAACTTTATAGACTACAATTTCCATTCTTACTATAACTGGATTCAGAAATTGTGTAATAAAATAAATGCTTGTATTGATTTTATAGAATACAAAGAACAATATTTGTCGTTTAATAATATAAGAAAACTGATAAAAAATGGAGCAAGTAATAACAAAATAAAACATATACAACTGAATGCTCCTAAAAAGGGTACAATACCTTATTATTTTCCAATAATGAGTAAACCAGAGATTATATTAGAATGTAAAACCAGCGCTAACTCACTGGAAATTGTCATAGATCAGACACAGCCAATACATAGTAATAAAGATTTTTTTCGTGCTTAATAATAAAGTGCACTTTAATGTTTTTTATCAAAACATGTGTGGTATCAGCAATAAAATAAATGAGCTAGAATTATACTTAAGTACTCTTGGCACAGAATTTCATTATTTGTGTATTAGTGAACATTTCATGAATGAAAAATTAGTGGAATTGCTCAATATGAATAATTATAAGGTTGCTACTCATAATACTAGGATAAATAAAAAGAGAGGGGGAACAGTAATACTGGTTAAGAAGGATAGGGACACTATAGATATACCGATTGAGAAAAAGCTGTATAAAAGAGATAGTTTTGAAATATGTTGCGTGAAGGATGTAGAAACTGGTGTTATTGTATGCTGCTGTTATCGCACTCCAGACGATAAAAATTTCGATGCTTTTATTGAAGGATTGGAAAAGCTTTTGGAGTATTCTTTCAACAAGAAGTGTTTAATTTGTGGTGACTTTAACGTAGACCTTAAATGTGACAGCAAAAAAACAACTGAATTTTTGAATCTTTTGACTTGTTATAATTTTAGACCGCTTGTATCTGAATATACATTTCAAAGAAATGACTCACGCTCGTGTATTGACAATGTTTTAACTAATATATCGATTGAAAATGTACTAGATTGCGAAATTGATCACAACGGAATATCAGATGGACACGCTGGATTACTGTGTAGTGTCTACGTGACATGTCAAAATAAAAAAACTAACAACATACCCAAAATGTATGTGACGAAACGGAGATTTACAAAACAGAATAGATTAATTTTTAGAAAAAACTTAATTAATTATGATGATTGGAATAACATGGGAATCAATTGCTTTATAAAAAAATTTGGCTCGACATTTCAAAACTCTATTAAAAAGGAAAGAATATCAATTAACTTGAATCGTAAATCTGAATTGCGATGGGTGACGAAAGGGATAAAAGTGTCCAGTCGAATGAAGCGGTTTCTTTGTGTAGGAAAGGCATGCGGCAATGATATTTCAATTGCTAGATATAGAAGCAAATATGTGACACTGTACAGAAGAGTTCTAAGACAAGCCAAAAAAATTACAATACAAAATACGATAGCACGCTCAAAAAATATGACAAAAAGTATATGGCAGCTAATAAACAAGCATAGAAATAAGACTGGTAAAATACCTAGTCAACTCATGATTAAAACTGATAATAAAATTTTAGTTGAACCTGTGGAAATAGCTGATACATTTGTAAAACAGTTTGAACTTAATGCCAGTAAGGTTTCAATAGATTTAGAAACTGCACGAAGCTATCTACATCAGAGTGTAAATTATGTAATGGACGAGATGGTATTTTATCCCACAACTGCAAATGAAGTTGAAAAAATTGTTCAGAGTATGGAAGCCAAAACATCCTCTAGCTATGACGAAGTGCCCATAACAATAATAAAAGACAACATTGATGTTTTAGCAGAGCCTTTGAGCAGGTTCTTTAATAAATGCATTGAAGAAGGGGTCTTCCCGGACCAATTCAAGATAGCAAAAGTTGTGCCGATATATAAAAAAGGGTCAAGGTTGGATCCTAAGAATTATAGACCAATATCCTTATTAGTAACAAAATCGAAGATATTTGAGAAACTCATTAAGGCAAGATTGGTCACCCACCTAAGTAAAAACGCAATTCTCCATCAGAATCAATTTGGCTATCGGAATAGGGTTGGCACACAGGATGCCGTTATCGCATTGCTAAATGATGTAACCGAAAAAATTAACGCAAAATTAAAGGTGGCTGCGGTTTTCCTCGATTTGAGCTCAGCATTTGATACAATAAATCACGAATTACTCCTAGAGAAGCTGCAGTTCTATGGTGTTCGAGGAAGAGCATTAAAGCTATTCCAGTCATACTTACGAAATAGAAAAATGTATGTAGAAATTAAAACTATAAATGACTGCTTGTGTGAAGTTGTATCCAGATCCAAACTAATTGATATTGAAATAGGTGTGCCACAAGGTTCCATTTTGGGACCTATACTGTTTATAGTTTTTATGAATGACTTGATAACTTACATTACAACAGCTCATAAATCGGTGAAAGTAATTCTATTTGCAGATGATACAAATGCAGTGATATCTGATAACAACTTAATAGATTTAGAAATAACAGTAAATCAAATAGTACTATCAATGAAAAATTGGTTTACTGTAAATGGTTTAATGATAAACAGCCTAAAAACTAATGTCATGTTGTTCAAAACTCACGCTAGGGATCACAGTACCTTAAATGTCAATCTCAGTGGTGAATTGGTTCAATCAGTAAAAACAACACAATTTTTAGGAGTTAAATTTGATGACCAACTAAATTGGAGGCAGGAATTGGAAGACATTGAGAGTAAGATCAGTTCAGCCTGCTACGTTCTACGAAGTCTTAGAGATGAAGCAGACATAAAGCATTTGAAACTAGTATACTATGCCTTGGTAGAATCGAGGTTCCGTTATAGTATATTCTGCTGGGGTAGGAGATATGACTACAATGTTAATAAGGCTTTCATATTACAAAAAAGAGCAATTAGGACAATGGTACGCATACCCCAACAAGAGTCTTGTCGGGAGCATTTTAGGAAACTAGGTATACTAACTGTTCCTAGTTTATATATTCTAGTTATACTTTCTCATTTCGCTAAAACTGTAACAGAATATGAGAATCCCGATGAGAAAATTATTAGGGCTGCAACGAGAAGACAAGCGTTTAAGCAGAAAATCGTTCCCACAATAGATTTGGTCAAGCATTGTCCCAAATATCAGTCAGTGAATTTATTCAATAAACTGCCAAATGAGTTAAAAAGCGCAGTGTACGAGTCAAATTTTAAAAATAAATTGAAGTCATTCTTGTTGAAGGAATGCTTCTATTCAATAAATGATTTTTTGAATAGCCAGTAGTATTTATGTGTATTGTATTGTATTTCCTTAAGTTTTATTATTATGCATTGGACTTAAAAATTAATAAACAAATCATGTTGACATTATTATAATATCGTAAGTTGACATTATTATTATATCATAAGTTGACGTAAAATTTTTAATATCGAACATCTCGAATGCGTGTATGTCCACAATATTATGTGTAAATGTGTCAATTTAATTATATAATTTTTTGTTGTTTAATTGTTAACTAATTTTTATTTATGTAACCATGAATTTCGACACAATGAACATTGTTATGAAATAAATAAATAAATAAATAAATGTCCGTCGTCTGCGCAGGCCATTAAGGTGGGTTAGATAATTGGTGTGTTTGTACGCAATAACTTTTTTTTTATCAATCTATACTAATATTATAAAGAAGAAAGATTTGATTGTTTGTTTATTTGTTTACATTGACTAGGCTCTGAAACTACTGTCACCTATAATTAATACATTAGAAACAAACATCATCGTAAGCATTTTTCTAATAACGTATATGTCGAGCAAGAGTTTCGAGCTTCCAGAAGTTATTAAGAATTCCTTCTTAGACTACTCATTGGGAAACGGGTTTGGATGAAATTTGGACCACAGATAGTAAATAGCCTGGCTATGAACATAGCATACTTTTTATCCCGATATTCCCGCGGGAACAGGAACCACGCGGGTGAAACCTCGACCGGCCGCTAGTGTTTTATAAAACTTAATAGGTAAGTTATTTAACTAATTGCAGGAGCATAAATACTTATAGTTCTAAACTGAACCAACATTTGGGAACAGGCATGGATGTTGTTATAATTTGTTAATAACTCATCAAATCATAGCTGATCACGACAACTTTTGTAAAAATCTGGGAAAAAGAATGTGTAAACAGCGCCATCTAGCAACGTCTCGTATTAATTAACTCTAATAAATCGGTTCACTATAACAGCAAATGATTGCACTAGCAGTTTGCCATTTTCGTAAAATCTGATATGTAAAATGTGTGTAATATTGTAAATAAAGTTTTTTATAATCTAAACTAGGCACATTAATTGTTTCATAAACAAGTACAGGTCAAAGGCAAAAAGTTAGATGTGGGGGTTCCAAATCGATTGGTTGTGTGACATTATAGTAAAATGTGTGTAAATAAAGTGTTTATGAAACATTACCTGTTTTATAAACAAGTAGGGGTCAAAGGCAGTTTATGAAACATTACCTGTTTTATAAACAAGTAGGGGTCAAAGGCATCCACCCAGGATGAGATCTGCTCGCAGTCCACTCGGTTGCTGCACGACGATATCACGTCTGCTGCCTCCTCCTACAACAAGAAAATACTTGCTGAATTACTTACTTAACTAATGCTGTGGTCAAGACCGATATACTCTTGATTTGTATGACCTGTATGTACGTCACAACTTGCAGTACAGTAACCTTGTAATGCGAGAAATGTTATAATGTAAGTCCTTCCTTGCGAGTTGAATTTTTTTTACCATAAAATGTAATATTATAATTTGTATTTTCTTTTTGTGATGGAAATTGACCTTACTGTTAAGGTCACTTTTCAATTTGACGACTCTGTCAACAAAACAGGGAGAAAAAAACAGCCCTTGACGAGTTTCTTGCCGGTTCTTCTCGTTACGCGGTCTCCCGCCGTAGGGTTTGTCAACCGATGGCGTAGCTTCTTTGACGTTCATAAGTGCTTGTAACAGCCTAGACTGAATAAATTATATTGATAATTTTATTTTTTTTTAAGATAAAACTTCTTATGGTAAATTTTAAATAGAAAAATATTGGAAAAAATTAACTCGGCCACAAGTGAATTCTCAGGCTGGAATCGAACCAGCGACCTTTGGAAATCCGGTCCAATGCTCAATGGAGAGCATTGGACCTGGATTTAAAATTTACCATAAGTATAAAAATAGCATTGAAAAGTGCATAAATTACAAAATCATAAAATATAAAACTTCTTTAGGGCGTTGTGCACATTAGAGTTTAAAATTTTTGAGATGGGTAAAAAATGTGAAAGTCGCTTCAGGATACAAGACCTGTAGGCTTATTACGAGTTTGGCAAACTCGACGTTACAGTAAACGTTAATGTAAAATGTAGCTCTGTCTCTTTCATATTTAGCGACTGTTTTACCGACATGAGCAGTGTATCCGATAGTCTACGCTCACGAGTCCTGTAAATGTTATGATAAGCAAACTCGTAATACGGGCCCTGATCGAAAATTCGTAAGACGGAGGGAGAGTAGACCGCCGGCGCGGCGTAGGAGAGGAAGTAATATCCCCCTCTCTTTCTACCGCGCGGCGAAAATGTATGCCTGCTCCTGCTGTTTCGTTTAAGCGGTTTTCACTTCTGCCGGCACTCCCGGAGTGCAACCCATTGTTTTTTTCTTAACTATTTCACGCAACAACTACTGACGGATTTAGATAAAATTTTACAGTGCAAAACTAATACATAAGAATAACATATAGAGGCTAAAATTTATCCCGATATTTACACGGGAACGGGCACCACGTGGATGAAACCGCAAGCGGCCGCTAGTTTTATTATATTCCGATTTTTCGATTACATTAAACTAAATTTACTGCAATATTATAAGACTTTGGGGTTTGGGGCTGAATCCCTAAGCACAGGTTATTTCTAATAACCTATTAGGGTCAGCTTTGAACAATCTAAAAATGACTCTTTTTCACCAAAACTGTAACATACCCATTTTAGACATACTCCTTAATCTAAATATAATAAGCTACCTTTATGTTAAAAACGTTGTATATTCTTAGCATGAAAACAAAATAAAGCAATAAAAAAATATATATTGTGATTTTCCCTAACTTGGCCTTCTAAGTATTACCAGAACTTGAAAAGTTTAAAAGTACCAGAACTAGAAAACTCATGGTTCTTTTGGTCGTTTATAAAACGTTTATTTAAAAAAAATGTTGCTAAACCCTGTATTCAACTTGTGACATTGACAGTTCTTTGTTTACATTTTTTCCGTCTCATTATCTCCCCGAGTACATTGACGCCTTGAAGAAGCAGAGTCTGTAGAAAGAAAATTATTACTCAGCCGAAAAACTGGATACTGGCGAAATCCAAAAGGGCACCGCCATTATATAAAAAGAAGAAGAAGAATGTAAAAAACACTTTTATGGATTAAAACCAGCTTTTTGTAAACACTTGATTTTCAACTGTGTTTCGACACGTTTCCGGCATTTGAATAACTAATAGATGTTTATACTCAAAAATAAAACAATGCAAGCAACATCGAAATGAATAAAAAATATTTACTTGGTGGTATTTTCATCAAGTGAAAATGTCTAAAATATTTGATTTGTGTTCTTGTATTATTTTTATTTTATTTTATTTATTTTATATCATTCGGTGAATCAACAGCTTAACATACTTATATAGTACACACTGTGGAAACATGCAAGCCAATAACAGATTCACACATATAGCAACAAGATACAGTGAAAAAATGAGCTATGATTAGTATTAACTATAGGAAAATATTAAATTATGTTAGCGCAATATGCAAAATGACTATGATGACTGTTAAACAACAAAAAAATTATTCATTTAAAAAGAAATGGCTGCTTATTAAAGTCCTTGGCCTATAAAATAGGAAGTCTGACTGGGAAAAATTCGAACAAGAAATGAAAGAATGGAAACCCGGTAACAATAGGCTAACCCGATACTCGGGTTCGTCGATCGACGAAAAATTCCAAATTATGCGAAAATCTTTAATTGCAGTTTGTGATCATCACGTTTAACATTTTGTATATTTTATAGTTTTCGGAACAAATAGACTCGAGTACCTTTAATTTGATACCTTACTCGGCCGCGTACTACGCGCCAAAGTCCCTATGGAGTCGTCACAAATTTTGCGAACCTGAATTAAGTATATAGATTTGTAAAGGGTCGTATCAAGAGTTAAATTAAAAATGAGTGGACTGTATAACAAATGTATGTAAGAAAATAAATATAAGATTTAGCCCGACAATAAGAGAAGCGTACGCGCGTAGGTCACACAGCGGTCGTGACGTGGGACGCTGTGTGGTTGCTCGGCGACCGTCGCGCCGCGCCGTCTGCCGTCGGAACCCTTCCTCCTGCCCTCATGCCCCGGGTTCGCCCGGGCTGGTGTTGTCATCATAGCATGACCAGATTAGTAACACAACAGAAATAGAAAAGGAAGCAGACAGACTGGAAAAAGCCCTCACCAAAGCTTATCTTTCGGTTTTTTTCCGTTGAAAAAAGTCAAATCAGGGAAGGGACAACCCTGGTGGAACAAGGAACACAACAAATTAAGGAAAAGAACTAGAAAGGCACTCAGAATTGTCCTAGAAAAGGACGACGACGAGAGCTGGAACAAGTACAGAGGAGAGCGAAATAACTTCAAGTACAGTAGCCGAAGAGAAAGCAGAAAGGGATGGGGAGGATTTTGCGAAGGCATCTCTGGACAACCTGAGTCGGCCAGGCTAATGAGGATGCTAGCAAAAGACAACACATGCAAACTAGGAAGTCTTACAAAAGACGACACTATCATAGTGGACCCAAAGGAAATACTCACAGAAATGATGGACACACTTCCCAGACTGTACAGAGCACACAGAGGAGGAGATGAAAACTCTGTCGGCAGAACACCTTCCAGTCAGTGAGGCAGAGGCCAACAAAGTTATCACAGAAGACAGACTAGAGTGGAGTATTACCTACTTTCAACCCTATAAGGCAGTGGGACCAGACGGCATCTTTCCAAAAATGCTACAAGCTGGTAGAAATTGCCTGGGTACCCGGACATGAAGGTAACAGTGGCAATGTGTTCCAACTAGGGAGACTGATCACCCGACCGGCCCTGCTGGCGTCCCCTCGCCAAAAAAAAAAAGTCTTTGGCAACGTCCTAGCAGTTCAGACACTATTGTAAATACATTGACTTAAATCATACGTAATAGGTAAGTACTACAAGTTTTTACTGCAGCTGTGAAAATGCTTTATTCATGTAAAGATAAAAAGTGGGTTTGAGTCCTGTCTGAGTTAGAGATGATAAAATACATACCTCAATATCTGAATGTGGTTGCTCATCATGACACGTAAGGGAAGCGTCATCAGCTGACAGATCTGCTGCATTCTGGAATTTAAGAAAAAAGTTAAACATCTTGAATGGTTGTGGATCCCTATAATCTATGAGATGGCATAAAACAGCCAAAAGGATATCTTTTAAACTCAGAAGGACTTCCGCAAATGTTAATGTAGAAAGAATCTCAATAGTTTCTCTGTTTTTGAAAAATGATAATATGTAATACTGATTGTGAGAAAAATAATAATATTTTTACACTGTATTTTTTTCATAGAAATAGCCTAAATTGGGCTTAATCCTTGAAGTTTTGTCTTTCTCTGGACGTATCTACCGCTATATCGAAATCCAATACAAATCATTGAATTTGCTGTGCTACAGTTTTGATGTTCTAAATATAAAAATGGGTCAAAACTATTTAGCTATTTCTCTTACATAGCATGCATATACTTTAGATATTATGACATAATAATCCAAGGTTCAATCTTAAAATAACAACAATAATAATAATGGTTTAGAAATAATGCAGTGATGTTAATTGTTTTTAGTAATATATATTTTTTTTTTGTTGCATCCCTAGATGTAAATCCAATATGCATGTTCAAAATTGTTAACTGTCTGTGTTTAGTTGTGTGAATCTGTAATTGGTTTAATGTTGCTAGTTTAAATGTTATCCATATTTTGTTAACTGTTGATTCGCCTGTAAAAATAAAATAAAATAAAATAATTTTCTTACCCATCCAGCAGCTTCTGCCGCCAAGCTCTGGCTAATCTCAGCCAAGAAGCCCGAGCTAGGGCTCCTAGCCGAGAGCGCCTCCAAGCTCTCTATGGCGGTGCCCTGCGTGTCGCATGTCGACGATATCTCGCACTCCGAGTCGCGCACGTAGTTGTCCTGCTCTAGCATCGCTACAAAGTCCGGCTAGAATGAGACGGGCATATGTCGGTCACTTATTTCTTCTTAAATTGGTACTAACCGCCTCTGTGGTCTAGTGGTACAACCACCGGTATCAGACCCAGGGGTCCTGGGTTCGATTCCCAGCGGGGTACATATTGTATTCGGTTTGGTTGGTGGTAGGACTTGTTGTAAGTCCACCTGGCTAGCTACCACCATCTTATCTAAGTCTGACGCCATAACAACAATGTTTTCAGCATTGTTGTGTTCCGGCAGTTAGAGATAAGATAGCCAGCTCCTCAGTGATTGAGGATTCCGGGAGAGGCTCGCTTCCATCTTCAGCCTTATAAATACTTAACATCAGGTATGATGAAGGCTAAGAGTCTCACCATCGTACATAAAAAAAAATGAGTTAACAAGAAGAATAAAAAGTGTCAAGTACAATTTAGCTAGTCATTAGCAAAGTATCCTATTTTGAGACATTTTGGACAGTTCATTAAAACTAATTCAATTTATAAGAGCTAGAAATGCTTAGTAATAGTATTCTTTGGTGAACACTCCACCATTTTATCATGTTTGCTGGCAGTGAACAAGACACAATAGAATTTTTATTGTTGTAACTTATAATAGTCTGCTAGCCAGAACTGGGGTTGTAGAATGAAGAAAAGAAGTATAAGTTGAGAAAAGAACTTAACTATGAAAGCTGTTATAAAGCCTTTTTTATAACAATTTTTTTATAAATGATCCTTTTACTGAAAAACATTTGAACAAAAATATTGTATCATTATGAATTTTTATACTTATCATAAATTTTAAATAGAAAAATAGTGGAAAAAATCAACTCAAACCCAACCATAAGTGAATTTCTATCCCATCTGTGAATTCACTTGTGGCAGAGTTGTGTTTTCCTTTCTTTTTCCCAAATGTAATTTTGGGAAATACAGTAAGTATAAAAAATGTAGCTTATAAAAAATTTACTCACCTGCACGTATTTCTCTCCGTTGGTAAGAAAGTCTGTACAGGTGTCCAGATCATCCGTAGTTGACGTTGGTTGGTACATCTCCAAGTCATTACTAGACTTCCGTCTTTTTATCAGACGTTTCTCAACCGAATTAGTTCTCAATGTTTTTTTTATTTCTTCTTTCTCAGTAGTCATTACCCTTGCTGCTTTATCGGCTAAGAAGTTCACTTCATCCTCTGTTTGCAGATTATCATTTATGAGTCTTGCGCATTCTGCTATAGCAATGAAATCATTTAGACAATCATTAGGAAGACACAGCTCCGAGGACTCTACGTGAGCATCTGAATCCGACTCATCAGATTTCGGTGTTGGGAAATCTACAAATGTTGTTGTATGAGCTTCGTACATAGTAATGTCGCTATCTTCAGTCCAATTGCCGTTTTCAGGCACAACTGCAGCTTTAGCTTTGCCTTTCTTTTTAGGACTTTCATTGGTAGAACTAACTTTGGTCAGTTTTGGTGATGGGATTCCCATTTGACGCACCTTTCGGATCGGTGAACTGTTCAATGATGCAGATTTATCTGGTTTATCCATCCTCCTTGTTTTTCTTGGAGAATTTATTGCGGTTGACACTTCAGTTTTCCTAAGCTCACGGTTAAGAGAGCTGTGTCGTTGAACACTTTTAGTACCACGCACTTCTTTAGTCTTGGAAGTTGTAGTGATTTTGTCATTTTGACTGGTTTTGAGATTTTTGAATGTGGTCGAGGAGGTGACCAAGTCTTTAGTCGTACTACGGACAACAGTCTGGAAGATTGGTTTCTTTTCTTTGTGCTTGGTTTTCGATTTGTGCGTAGTATCAACGGGCTTCTCCATGCTTCTAGCTGGTATAGTTCTTACTGGCCTGGTTTTTAAATTTTGTGACCTTGTCACACAAAACTGTTTAGGGCTAGCCGATATGCCATTATTAGTTTCTTGCTTCACAATTTTTGTCCAAACTGAGGTCGGCTTTGACAGAGGTTTGATTGGTTTCTTTTTGAATTTTGTGACCTGTGAACTTCTGTTGCCTGAGAGCGGTCGCTCCCTTTTCCTACTTCTTAACCGCATCGCAAGTCCAGAAGAAAACTTAACCTGCAGCAAATAGATTAGGTCATTAAAATCCAATTACAGTGGAATTGAGTGGATTAACATTTTTTTTCGCTAAGGCGATAAAACAAGAAATTGGGTAACACAATGTTATCTAATAAGAAAGTAATAGGCAAGTGTGAAATAATTATAACTTACATGAACTCAATCTACAAATTGGAAAGTTTATATCCTTTGCACACATAAGTTGTTAAAATGTCTATAATACAATATTTAAAGAAATATCACATAACAATTGCCGGTAAACAGAGCGCGAGGCCGAAATGTTTTTGTTTCAGTAATAAAACATTTGTGAGTTTATTTCGGTAACAGGCCCAAGCCACACTTCGCGCCTTTTTCTTTTGCGACTTCTATTAACATTTCGAACGCAAAACACTGTTAAACTATAATTAACACACTCTTATGTTTTGAAATTAACCGTTTATCTTATTTATAAGCACTTTTTAGGCAAAATATCTGGAAATATAACGTCGCGAAAATAAAAGAGCGGCACAGCACTAACATTGATGTATACGACGTGAAATATATGTTATTTTCACAAAAATACCCAATAATATACGTCCATCGTTTGATTAAACCTTAATTTTCACAGAAACGTTTGATTTACCGGGTTTATCTAAGGTAATTTCACGAAATTCTCAATGAAGAAACACAAAGCTAAACAAATGTCAAAATGGCGGCGTTTCATTTAGTGATGTGTATTTTTTTCTTCAGATGGCGCTGCGCATGTCGAAGCGTTTCGCTGGCTTGCTATGCGCATGCGTTTAGAAAGTGCAAAAGTCGATAAAATATTTTTTGGGAATTCACTTCTTTTTACTTTGCTACTCAAACATACTTACATTATGTAATTTGCTAAAACTAACTTTAAAACCAAGTACTGTAATTATACACCGAATGCAATCAATGACAAATTAAGTAATACCCCCGAAAAGGATATAATTCAAATACCCCCGAATTAATTATCCGTCGGGGGCTGCCATTAAATAGTAGGTACTATTTTTGCAGTTTTAAAGTAATGTGAATAATTGGACATATTTTATTGCTATACTTATTGATATTTATGTTGAAATTTAAAGTAGTAATGGCAGCCCCCGACAGATAATAGGGGGGTTTTTAAATTATTTTATCCTTTTTCAATTACGTTTTAACCGTCGTTAGTATATTCAATATTTCTAATTTTGCTTTTTATTTCAAACTTTTTACAGCGCATAGGTATTATAATTAAATTGTAATACATAAAACCCATTACTGAAAACTGCATCAAAATCGGACTATTAGTTTTGTTAACAAATTTTTACTGCAGCGCCCCCTGGTGAGTTGTTACCATAGAACCTATCTAAGAACATGAACCGATCAAACTCGAACCCATCACTGAAAACCGCATCACCATCGGACTAGAAGTTTTGAAGATAAATGGTAACATAGGTTTGCACAAACAAACAAATAAACAAACAACCTCTCACGTGATGCAAAGAAGTAACGCATCTCATCCCAGTCTGCCGAATTGTATCGCCACACCCTTCTGATACCAGTAGGGCCCTGATCGGGTGGGGAGTAGATGGATACAGATTTCACCACACAGTAATCGGATGACCCCAAAGGGGCCGATACCGATATAGAATGTCTGTCTGGATCAAGTGTATCAGTAGCATAAGGTCCAGTCAATTTGGAGTATGTGTGCTATATCTGGCACCCACGTAGCGCAGTTAACAAGCCGAGAGAGTTCGTGCGTAAAAGCTAGTCTACGCGCCTCTCTCTCAGCATGGTCGGTCTTCTGATATAGGAACAACCGTTCCTTATGATAGCCATTAAAGTCCCCCAGAATGACTAACTGGGCCGAGGGATACCGAGCCAGAGCTAGATCAGCCGACTGACTTAGATGGTCAATGAACCAGGTTGTCTCTTGGTATCCGCTGTGCGAGCAGTAGAGAGGAAGCTCCACTCCGGTGTCCACCAGAACCCACAGTACTGAATATTTGGAACCCTCACAGGTCTTGAGACGCTTAAAACAAATCTCATTGCAGACGTACACACTGACTCCGGCATTGGGGATGAACCGATGCTCTACTTTGTACCCGGGGTAGCTGAGGTACGCTACGTCAGCTGGACAGTTGAACTCTATCTCGGTGAGGAACAGTAGTTGTGATTTCAGACTCAAGATGTTCATGGACCGGAATGAAATTTGAGAATGCAATCCTCTGATATTTATGAGGTTCACTTTGAGTGGGATGTGAACCCCTCTATACTTCAAATACTTTTATCCTAATTTTTTTTTTTTCAAGTGTATCAACAATAGCAAAAAAGCATCCGAAGTTACCCCAACATACCATATATTACAATGTTAGATAAGGATACCGGACGCGTATATATTTTTAAATACACAGCACTTGCGTTTTTGTGTTATGTTCCCAATTCAGAGTTATGGTCTTCCGTTTCTTGCTTGCAGTGTCGTTTCCTCGTTGCTTCTATAGTACAATCCCCATCCATGAAGCTAAAATCCCTCATTCATTTTATTACATTTTGAAGTGGCAGTAGCAGTAGCCAGCCAGTGCCGAAGCCGTAATAAAAACAAAAAAAACGACTGTCTTGTCAGTCTGTCAGTCAAATGTCAAAATGATATTGTGTCATATTGTGGCAGCCGTTTTGTTTGACTTTCGTTTCGTACTTATTTATTGAAAATAAATTTGATTTCATTTGTCTATAACAACAATCTGACTAGCGACTTGATCAATTTGTTTGTCACTTCAATTAAAGAATGTCTAGTGTTTCGGTTACTTCTTCAAAACGTGAGGTAGGTAAAAGGACGTTAAGTTTTTCACCTTTACTACTTTCAAAACTTTGTTTCTATTACAACATTGAAGTATTATTGTACTGACGTACTAATATAGCTCAATGTATTACAAGCGTTACTTTTTTATTTAAATTACTACCAATGATTACAAGGTTCTTAAATGCTTTGGTGGGGGGGAATAGGGGGACACTTCCCTCCATCCCCGTCACACCCATTCCCCTAAATTCAGACAACTAATGTAAATATGAGCCCATTACAAACAGCAGTTTCGGGACAGTCTTTAATAATTTTGTACTTCTTTTTGCAGAAAATAACATCTGATTTGATGCAGGAGATAGAGTCAATAAAAGCCGTTAACAGCAGTCTCAATATATATTTAGAGCATCTACAACACTTTAAAAAGAATCTCGTTGCCATGAACAATAATTTTCAGCAGCTGAGCAAAGTGAATAGTGAGTGGGTTAATACATTGAATATGAAGCCGTAATTTAGGTCTCTCACTAAGAACTTAGGATAAGAATACCTTAAAAGAAGTGTGTGATACACTTATTGAATAAAATACCTGAATTGTTACATTTATCTATTATTTTTTCCAAATGTCTAAAAGCCTATTTTCCAAATATCTGCCATCTACATGGCAATTAAAACCTATTGTACTCTTGGACAGTGATTAATAGTCTGCATCCCAAAAACCTCGTCTCTCCAATCCGCCTCTGTGGTCTAGTGGAAACAACCACCGGCATCAGACACATATTGTTTTTGGTTTAGTTGGTGGTAGGACTTGTTGTAAGTCCACCTGGCTAGCTTCCACAATCTTATCTAAGTCTGATGCCATAACAACAATGTTATCAGCATTGTTGTGTTCCAGCAGTAAGAGATAAGATAGCCAGTTCCTCAACATTGTCAACGGGAGACTTACTTTCATCATACCTGAGGTCAAGTATTGATAAGGCTGAAGATGAAAGCGAGCCTCTCCCAGAATTCTCAATCGCTGAGGAACTGGCTGTCTGGATTTCAGCGGTTTTTTTAATGAACAATGAGTCAGAAAAAAACGCTGAAATCCATTTTATTGAACCGCACCTTTTCCCAGAGGTCATTAAGTTTGAATCCTACTGTACATTCTTAACTGTCTCATTAGTAACTTTAATAGCAAATAATTGTCTTTTCAAAAAGGTTTTTTTTTATCGAAGATGTGCCCTTAGAGAAATTGTTATAAGAAAAAATAAATACTGCCTTCATAAAGTAAAAATTAAGCCTTTTGGAGTCAGCGCCAAAGTGTTGATGGTGCAATCTATATTGCACTTCTACATTTTATTTTCTAAGTACTGAGGGTGATATAAAAAATCAATTTCTTTATGAATTATAATAACACCATAATTTATTTAAAAGCTTAACTATTCTGCCTATTCATTCTACATAGATGTAATATTCCTTCACGATGATTCATAGACATCTGTAGCATTTTCCAAACCGGTTGACCTCAATGATTTCTCTGAAAATTATAGAAAAATTTCATAAATATAACAATCAACAAGTTAGTTTTAACAGTGGTGTAGATAACCAAATTTGTAGCTACTCTAAGCCCTTGTTGTGGCCACTATAATTTAATTTTTATTTAATATATTGTTAAGGTTCAAAATGGACACTATCTTTGACCCTCTAGGTCAAAGATAAAAAGAAAAAAGATAAGTTCGCTGCGTAAATGTGTCTTGTGTAAGATGGGATACAAGCAATCGTCATCAGTCGTAATTTTTTAATGTCCCGACTGCCGGGGCACTGGCCTTCCTTATGGATGGATAAGGAGAACGGGCCATGACTCACCACGCGGGCCCAATGCGGATTGGTGGGTTTTAACGACTGCAAATGCAGCCGGGACCAACGGCTTAACGTGCCTTCCGAAGCACGGAGGAGCTCGAGATAGTAAATATTTGGTCAGCCGTCCCGTGATCTACCATTGCGAAAGTTGCTTAACCTCAATAATCGCAGGCCGAGCGCGCGAACCACTGCGGCGCGGGCTCCTCATACAAGCAATCAATCAGTGTGAAATCTGGGGTAGTTGTCACAACAGGGACAGTTGTCTTAAACCGTGGGCGCAACTGGGACAGTGGCTACAACCCTAAGTGGCCACAGACGGGACAGCGGCCACAGCCGAAGCAGTGGCCACAACCCGGATACGACCAGGAGGGCTATCGCGTAAAAAATCAGGGTATGGATATGGGCTTCATTTGACAGTTGAAGCTCATAAAATTACCATATAGGTCATTTAACTGTCAAATGAAGCCCATGTCCATATCCATATTTTTTACGCGATACGCCCCCAGGGCAGTAGCCCTAATCGCGACAAACTCGCACCCCGACCGCCTAACGGTATTGCTTGTACTATCGCTATAGCTATCGATTTTTCAAGCCCCCTACAAGGGCTTTCGCTGACGCTATCACTTTCATACCAAAAATGCAATAGTGAATCCAATAGGTGAATAGAAATATTGATTGACTAATGAAATACCCTATCGTTGAAGGGTTTTAAAAAGTTTGAAGTTTGATAGCTATAAAAAACATTATCTGGACAATATTGAATAAGTATTACTTTGTAATAAAATATAAATATTAATATTGTACTTAATATAAGTCATTGTAATTGTTAAGTATCAATGTAAAATATTTTGATGTTAGTGAACTCTTCACTCGCAGACAGAAATGGTTTTGCGAGGAAAATGTATGTATTAGACATAAGTGTTTTTTTATAAAATAAATAAATAATAAAAAATAAAAATAGCGTTAGCACAAGCAATACCATTAGGCGGCGTGCTGGCCACTACACAACCGGCACCCCTACCGGTAGCTATTAAACTTAAAACTCGTAAAACCCTTCAACGATAGCATTTTTGTCCAATTCCTACATATTTCCTTTCATCTATTGGTTTCACTATTGCATTTTAGTATGAAAGTTATAGTGTTAGCGAGAGCCCTTGTAGAGGGTTTGAAAAATCGATAGCTTTAGCGATAGCAATACGTTAGGCGGTAGGGCAGTGGCTACAACTGGGACAAAGCCAAAAAAAAGCTGGGAAAAATCTAACCGCCTTTGTGGTCTAGTGGTAACAACCACCGGTATCAGACCCAGGGGTCCCGGGTTCGATTCCCAGCGGGGGTACATATTGTATTCGGTTTGGTTGGTGGTAGGACTTGTTGCAAGTCCGTCTGGCTAGCTACCACCATCTTATCTAAGCCTGACGCCATAACAACATTGTATTCAGCATTGTTGTGTTCCGGCAGTTAGAGATAAAATAGCCAGTTCCTCAGTGATGAGGATTCCGGGAGAGGCTCGCTTCCATCTTCGGCCTTCTCAATACCTAACATCAGTTCTAACTCTTTAATTTTGCATTTTACAATGCTATTTTTATGTGATAAATATTAAACAAGAAAATATACTAGAAAAAAGCAACTAGTTTCATGTCGCCCTGACGGGATGACGGGGACGGGACCTAACATCAGGTATGATGAAGGCTAAGAGTGTACCCGTTGTTCATAAAAAAAAAATGCGACCGCAAAGGTGTTTTGTCCTAGTTTGTGGTATAACTTGTAAGTTACCGATCATGTAGATGGAATATTGCAGAGTGTCACAGGGCAGCCCGTAGACCAAGCCGTCGAGGTGGTCCTGGAGTCCTGAGGTGGAGTGGCCATAACTGAGACGGTGGCAGACGGGATAGAGGCTACAGACAGGATAGTGGCTTCAACCGGGACTAGGCCACAACTGGGACAGTGGCCACAGACAGACGGGAGCGTGGCCACAGGCGGGACAGTACAGTAGTTACAAAACAGACGGTACAGAGGCCATAACCAGGCGAGTGGGCACAGACAGGACAGTGGCTACAACTGGGACAGTGGTCATAACCGGACCATAGCCACAACCGATACAGTGGCCACTACCAGGGCAGTTGCCATATTCGGGACAGTGCATGGCCACAACTGGGAGTGTGACCACAAACAGGACAGTGGCCATAACTAACTGGGACAGTGGCCACAACTGACACAGTGGCCACAAGGGAGTTTACCCTAGTTTATAGTATAGTTACCGATCATGCAGATGGAGTATTGTGGAGTGTCACAGGGCAGCCCGTAGACCAAGCCGTTGAGGTGGTCCTGGCGATCCAGGTTCAGGCACGGGTTGTCCATGGAGAAGTCTTCGTCGAGCCATGGCGGCATCTAGCGGGAACAATAAAGCGAACTATAAGCTTGATTTTCTTTAGTCAAAATACGGTTCAGGGACGCACAAAGTAATGACAGAATATCAAAATTAAAACGTTGTTGGTTGTGATAGCATTGTTATATGTAGGTATCTATTGATGAAAATGTAAATTTTTGTTCTGTTGTTTTTCTCTTTACGAGGTTCTCACATTTAAATAGTTATTGTATAAGATCTAGCTAGATACTGTTATTTGTTTTTCCTGAGATATTTCTTTTTTTTTCTCTTTTCATAATATTTTATTGTTAGCTATGGAATGTCAAAAACGGCCACTTTTAGCAGTTTTGCTATCTACTTCTAGCAGTGACTACGAGGGAATGTAATGATACCGTCTAAAAATACTAGGCTATGGGCTCTAAAAATTCCACATTTAGTTTTATTAAAATTGTGAATTAGATCTACGATATTAAATAAAATTCAACGCGGCGCCACTTTCGGTCAGGGTACCGCCTTAAAGCCTGACGTACCGTACTACTACATAGCATCAACTTTCTCCCAGAATGAAACAGCAAGAGGTTACAATTTTATTTTTAAAAAAATTGCTAGTGACCACCCGCGTTTTCAGCAGCGTGGTTCCCGTTCCCTGAGAATATCGCGATCAAATGTATCCTTTTAATCCAGCCTAGCTAGCATGAGCGGCTTTTATCGACTCGATAACTCGATAACGTGTCGCTGTCCCGCTCACATCGCAGCGGAGAAAGCAAGACAGCATGATGCGCTATATCATAACGCGTGATATAGCGGTGTTCATGTTAGAGGGGCTGGCCATTTACTTATGTGTGCCAATCACCCAAATCTGTTCAGTTGTTTTGTGTGATTCAGTTACATGCAAAATTGCAAACATTTCAACTTTAACATTTTTAATTTTAGTAAATAGGAAAGTATTTAATAGGATTAAGCTTACATATAAGGAAATGGATGGGTCACGTTGATTCATAGGGTTGTAGATTCGCTTTCCATTGCTAGGGTTGTACCAGGCGTAGGTGATGGTATCTGTTACGTCTTTGGTCATGTTCAGGCGGCCTGAGATCCAGATATGACGTATAGCTGAAACAGGTAAAAAAAAAACTTAGTGAATAAACTGCCCACTGACACACATTACATGTCAAATGAAACTGATAATTAACTAATTTCCTTTGCAGAATCAAGATTGTAAGTAAGTATTTCTTGTTCCACTCACTGAAGTTCTATTAAGAATGAAAAGGACTAATACAAGTAAGACTTTACTTATTCTCGCCCATAGTTATTAACAGCTGCTTCAACACGTCATTGTTGTTCACACTCACTAAGGTTCCTTTCTCCTACTGGTAGTTGAAGAATCAAGCTTTTCTTCCCTGTTCCACACGGTCATATTCTATTGTAAATGGGAAGGACAGGCACACTTACGTTCATCCTTATTCTCGCCCATAATCAACAGTAGCTGCTAGATAACCATTGATCTTCTGACAGTTGTCGAAGGCGTGTTACCAGTACAGCAGCTGACGAACCAGCACGTAGTAGTAGATGTCGTCGCTGTCCAACTGACTCGTGTTCTTTTATAAATGTGGAAAAGAGATATAATATACTCTATCCCGCTCTTATTTTGGCGTTTGGTCAAGAGCAGCTGCTTCAACAGATCATTGTTGTCCACACTTACCAAGGTTCCTTTCTCCTTCTGGCAGTTGTAGAATCAAGATTGTCTTCCCAGTCCCACTCACATAAGGCCTATAAAGAATGAGATGGATAGGCATACTCACGGTCTATCTTATTATCGCCTAGTATAGAGTTACTAGGAGTAGCTAATAGCTAAATCTTAAGTGTCAACGTGCTATCCATCCCTGCTATAGTTCCAGTAATCTTAAGTTACTCACGTTCCTCCTAACTCTCTCCCATAGTCAATAGTAGCTGCATCACCACATCATTCTTATCCACGCTTCTTAAGAGTTCCGTTAATCTTCAGCTCATTGCTGTATCAGTATTACTTCATGTTCTATCTTGAATGAAAAGGACAGATATACTCACGTTCCTCCTTATTTTCTCCCATAGTCAACAGTAGCTGCATCAGCACATCATTGTTGTCTACGCTTGCTAGAGAACCATTCATCTTCAGACAATTGTCGAAGGCGTGTTGCCAGTACAGCAGCTGGCGAACTAACACGTAGTAGTAGAGGTCGTCGTTGGGAGTCATGGTGGAGGACGCTAGGGTCTGGACACCTGGAAGTAGACAATATTAACTAAGAAATACTACTCCCTAGGTCTGTTCCAAACAAGTCCAACGATATTATCCTACCATTATCTATTAGAAACCATCATATCATAAGAACGTTTTGTTTGCGTTTTGTTTTTATTGGTCACATTTTGACACACTTCACACTTTGGAGGCCATGATTGAGCGATGACGTCATAAAACTTCCGTCACAAAACAAGCTTACTTTAAGAGATTCGTAGTACGAAATAGTATGGTAAGATTGAAACAATTCTGCGCTTAGAGATGGCGGATAGGTCCCTGGACTGGATTGCTCTCTGAAATTGGAACTTCTTACTACGGTACGTATTATTAATCAGCCAGTTTAACCTCCCATCCTCTACGGCCGAGGAGCCAGCAGATGAGTCTTGGACTGATTGCTTACTGAAAATGGAACTTCTGACTACGGATTACTGAACTGGAATAATGAGAACACGGGGGCTAATTGTCTAATTGTAAAATATGTCGCAATCCCTTTCTATTTGTCATTTGAAAGGTATTTACTAGTTTCGCGCCTCAACTATTTGACATGTGATAGGGATTGTGATCGGGACGCGTTTTGTTTAAACGTGTTGTCAAAGTTATTGAATGAACGAAATAGAACTGTCTAAGCAAAGTGACATATCTTTCAAATATATGGACAAATGTCAAATGAAGTGTCATATTAATATCATTCAAAACATCATTCGTTCCAAAAGCAATTGCGGCTACAAGTTAGACAATTCCATAAATCGCTATCGCAAACGCAAAACCTTTAAATTAGCCAATTAGGATAAGCCCGCATAGCGAATTATCGTTGCACGGTTTTTTTCCGGGCGGTTCAAAATCCGCGTACTGAATCGAACCAACACGCACGGCGAATAAAATTCCTCACGATTTTTGTCACTTTCCAGCAGTTCTCAGCCGAGACGCACGTAATGAACAACAGAAAAATATTGATTTCCGTTTTATTCGGCGTGTCAAAATTTGCCACCAATACTGGGTTCACCTTTTTTGCGGCGTTAAGACCTATGGAAAGGTTTTTCCATATCAAAGGCCTAAATAAAAAAGCCTTGCAAAAATCCGCGCGGATTTTTTACCGCAGTGCGGTCAGAGACATATACCTCCATAGAACACAAAATATTCGCGGAATTTAAATTCACGGGGGATTCTGCAGCAAAACACAGATTGGGTTGCGGAATTAATGCCGCGCGGTTTTTTCCGCAAGTGCGTGCAACGTCATATAATTTCTTAATGTCACATACATTTGCGGTTAAAACCTTGCGAATTAAATTCGCGATGCGGGCTAAGCCAACAGTTAAAAATTTACACGTCTCCTCTGACCTTGGTAGCATATGAACTGCATTTTGCGCTCGCATCGCGCCTCCATGAACACAGGGGGGTGCGCTGCGTGGCGGTCCAATTGTAAGCACCCACTCTGCTTCACGGAGCTTCTGTCTCTGCCAAATGAGAAACATAAATCAAATATAAAATAAAATCCAAAAACAACCAGGGCCACTAGAACCACTAGGGCGAAGACCGGTAGGCCGTCCCCGATATCGATGGTGTGATGTGGTAGAAGCGGATCTTCGTGAGCTTCCAGCTAGCGACTGGCAACAAACCGAAGAAGACCGGCCCCCTAACTGTCTTATTTCAAAATCTATCACAATCCTATATATTTTAAAGGTATTGGGATTGTGATAGTGATTTATGGAATTGTGTAACTTATAGTTATTTTAGAGTGTCACTTTGCTTAGACAGTTAAATTTCGTTCATTCAATACCTTTCAGAACGCGTCCCGATCACAATCCCTATCAAATGTCAAATAGTGACAGTTTGAAGTATGTAAATATCTTTCAAGTGACGAATTGAAAGGGATTGCGATAGATTTTAAAATTAGACAATTAGCCCTTGGACAAGTGGCGTTCTCTCGTATCGGAGGCCAAGACACTGGGTCGCTGAGCCAACGTATAGTACATACATAGCTCCCATACAGAACCTTTATTTTTTTTTATTAAGCATTGATCTTTCACACATGTGTTTCCTGAGTAATGCTAAGCATTTGCTTAGGAGGCATAAAGAAACATGCGGCTTTGGGCATGCGGGGTTGGGGGTACAAAGATGGCCGACAGCCGTAATTTAAAAAAAAATCTATGCGTCCTAGGGTGACTACTAGGGCAAGTTTGGTATCATTTTCGTATAAAACGAAGACATATTCATTGCTGATATTAATTATTATCATTTTCATAGTAATTTTACAAGAAAAACGTAAAAAGGCGAAAATCTCTGCCGGCGAAATACAAAAGTTCTAAAGCTTAGAACTTTTGTATATTGACATATAATAGCATACAAAAAATACTATAATAAAGAACTTTTCATGCAGATTCTAAAAATATATATACTTTTAATAATCTCCTTCTACAAGAAGATGGTAAAAAAAATTTACAACCGCAGCGCGGGTAGCTGAACTCGCGCTTTCATAATTCACCCAAAAATCTTAGTGCAATCGAGCTGTGCATCCTCACAGTCTACTTCGCATCACTAAGACCAACTCTTTGGGATGCTGTACTACAGTTCTCACAGTTTTCCCTTCCCTCGGAATTTCAGACTTCGATAAAATGATGCGACCATGCAGCTTACTATGGCCCTACGGATTTCTGGGGGAGCTATTCTGGCAAGTGGATTCATCTCGGTAAATCAATAATAACATCATTCAGAAATACAGCTGAGCTTTGGAAATTGTTAGAGTGCCTTGCAAATCCCTGATACCAAATGTAACTCATATTCACACACACAGTTCCCATGGTTGGTACAGGTTCCTATTCGACTGCCTCTTTAAGCAAGTACAGTAAAAAAACATTTTATAAAAAAAAATCAAACCGACTTCAAAAAGTAAAAAATAAAACTTTTGGAGTCGGTGCCAGCCAAAGCATTCTACATTGCACTTCTATTAACTATATTTTTTTGGCCTTTGCTAACTAGCACCGACTCCAAAAGTTTTATTTTTTACTTTTTGAAGTCGGTTTGATTTTTATTTATAAAATGTTTTTATTTCAGATTTTTTTGTTACATTATGTGCCGTTACTTACACAAAAAATCAGCCCATACACAACAATGATGTCATCTAGGTATACGAATACTTGCCAAAAGGTGATTGATATTTTTCAGGATTATGAAAAAACTACTAGCCAGATCTTCGTGAAAATTATATGGGACCACACATAAACCATTTTCTTCCAGATAAAAAAAGAATTTTAAAAATCTGTTAACAACTGGCGAAGTTATGGTGGAACATACATAAAAAAAAATAAAAAAATACAGTCGACTTGATAACCTCCTCCTTTTTTTGAAGTCGGTTAAAACACACTAAAACCTCTTTACTATTTGAAGGATCTTCAAACGTGTGTAGTTTCTGAAGTAAAATCTTCTTTATCGGCGTTGTGCGCATCAGTTTTAAATTTTTGGGATGGGTAAAAAATGTTAAAGTCGTGTCAGGACACGTGACCTGATCGAAAATTCGTGAAACAGAGGGAGAGTAAAGCGCAGGCGCGGTGTAGTAGAGGAAGTAATATCCCCCTCTCTTGATACCGCGCGGCGAAAATGTATGCCTTCTCCTGCTGTTTCGTTTAAGCGGTTTTTACTTCTGCCGGCACTCCCAGAGTGCGACCCGTTGTTTTTTTTCTGATACGGCATTCAGCTGAAATTCGACTCATACAATGAATTATTCTACTAAACAATATCTTTCCAATGAAAAACAACTCAAAGTGTTACAACACTTGGGACATTTCGCCCATTCTCCTTTAAAGGTCAACTTCCAAACTGCCTGTACTACTTAGTAGTAAGTATCCAAAAACAACGCAAGGGCTATCCAAATATATTTCCGATAAGCTACGCCGTAGCCGTTCTACGAGCCATGTAGGTACATAGTTTAATTTTATTGAACAACGTGGAAACACTTAGTCTTCATCATACTTGATGATGATACATGATAAGGCTGAAGGTGGAAGCGCGCCTTTCCTGGAAGCATATTCGTAAACACTTGCCTCGTTAGCACCAGGACTTAATTTTTTTTTGGGTTAAATAAATTTTCTTAGTCCATGTTTTATTTCCAGGCGGAAGTTGCATCATGTTTTTTTAGAAGAAAAGCATTACATTAGGTGCATTGGATTTAGAGTTGGTTCAGTAAGGATTATGGGTGGACTTCCGTTAGGTTACGCCTGTTGCTAAAAAGAAATATTACTTTAATGAACCATTATTAGTAAAGTAGGTAAATCACCTCATTGGAGGCCAGGCTTCGTTCAGCACTTCTCCGATACTCGGTTGGTGAAAGATGCTCACTCCAGTGTCCACCCAAGACCACTTTCCAAGGACACCTTTCGCTCCGATCCATGCGTTCTCGATACCTAAACGAATAAAATACTTTTCGGTAAATGTTGAAGCTGTCAGACTTACAGAATGTGGGTCTACTAAATTGGGTCATAGTGTCACTTGACTTGTATGAGTAACCAACCAAACAGCGCTTAAAGTTACCGCGTCAGGATAGTAAGTTTTGGTTTAATCTTTGATCATTGACTTTTTTATGAACGACGGGGAGGCTCTTAGCCTTCATCATATCGATAAGGCTGAAGATGGAAGCGAGCCTCTCCCGGAATCCTCAATCACTGAGAAACTGGCTATCTTATCTCTAACTGCCGAAACACAACACAATGTTGAAAACATTGTTGTTATGGCGTCAGAGTGGCTGGGAATCGAACCCGGGACCTCAGGGTCTTTTACCGGTGGTGGTTACCACTAGACCACAGAGGCGATTAAAACTTTGATAATCGTTTTACTGTGTAGTTCAAGTGTTTTACTGCCGTTTTTGTCGTCGTAAGTTCGATTACCGCGAAAACAATAATTTCAATTGATGAATACTATTATTCGTGTCCAGGAGATTTTTTAGCAGGTTCAATAATCTATCCCTAACAAGAGATAAGCCTATCTAGGTTACTTTACTAAGCAACCGCTGCTATTTTGGATTATTTTGGGCTGAATAACAGAAATATCTAGGCAACAAAGCTCTAGTAAGCCGATCTCTTACTGTGGATAGGTTATTGAAACCGACCGTAAGTCGCTCACCTAGCATTATTGTCGCTCAAAAAGATTTTAGTCGATCGGTTAATTACTACCCTCCATTATCTAGTAGGTACCCCAAGCACAGTCAGCATCATATATATAAAGACACAGCTTACGAGCTCATATAATTAGGAACATCCAAAGTGATCAAATGTATCGGTACAACCAGTGTTCTTAAAAATGAGAACTCTATAGAGCGTTCTATGACGTCATCAATTTGAATACTTGAGTTGTAACGATATTTTTGATCACTTTGGATGTTACTGAATATTTGAGCACATTAACTGAGTCTATATAATATGATGCTGACTGTACAAGCTCTGCTTAGATTGGTTCTAGATGGTGTTGTGTGCACATTTCCTAATATAAATATTTATATATTTAATCAAACTTACTGGGTCTTGTTTTCAACATCGTCATCCCCAACTTCTTCAAACATCTCATGGTTGCAATATTAGCGAGGCTATAAGAAATACAATAAAAATGTGTTATTTTTTTTTAATTTTGCATTTTACATTGCTATTTTTATGTGATAAATATTAAACAAGAATATTAGACGACATGAGACTAGTTGCTTTTTTCTAGTATATTTTCTTGTTTAATATTTATCACAAAATGTGTAAATGACAATAATTCTACATTAACCTAAAACATAAAAAAAAGGCGCCAGTCTACCAATCACTTTTGTCAACGATCGGTCCGGCCAGAGTGCTTGTGCGTTTTTTTTCTACACACTTTCGATAGCGAACGTGTAGATATTTTTTTATGAAATTGGACTACACCGTAGACTACACCGACGTCGCCATATGGACTACACCGTCGTCATACAAAAACGCGCTCACTATCGGCCGTGAGTGGAAAAAAAACTCGCACTAAGCACACTTTTTTTTTTTTTTTTTTTATGAACGACGGCTAGACTCTTAGCCTTCATCATACCTGATGTTAAGTATTGATAAGGCTGAAAGATGGAAGCGAGCCTCTCCGAGAATCCTCAGCCACTGAGGAACTGGCTATCTTATCTCGAACTGCCGGAACACAACAATGCTGAAAACATTGTTGTTATGGCGTCAGGCTTAGATAAGATGGTGGTAGCTAGCCAGGCGGACTTAGAACAAGTCCTACCACCAACCAAACCGAATAAAATATGTACCCCCGCTGGGAATCGAACCCGGGACCCCTGGGTCTTATACCGGTGGTTGTACCACTAGACCACAGGCGGTTATTAATTGATATAAAACAACTTTTTGTACGAATATTTCAACGTTAGCTTAATGTGTTAAGCTAACGTTGAAATATTCGTACAAAAAGTACTTTACTTTTTGATTTGGGGTTCTCGATGTATCGACGCTTTTCGAGAAGCCATAAATGGTCGCGGGTGACTTCTAAATCTGTAAAAGTTTTTATTTTAATCCAGCATTGGTGAAATCGAAGGCTATAGAATTGTGTTCCATTGCGTGACCTTCAAACTTGAGTAACTGATTATGTAAGGTAAAAGAAAAGTTTGTTTTCAACTTGCTCTCATTGGACGAGAAGGATCAAAACATTTAAACGTGATTTTAGGTTTCTTGCATGTTATTTTACTAGCTGGAGACGGTCGAGAGTTCTCGTACCTTCTTCTTATCGTATCAACAGTAGATGCCTAAATTATGTTTCGCCAGCAGGCAGTAGCGTGTTATTTCATATGAGGGCCTTCAACCATCGCGTAAGAGTTAAATTTTGACAGCTGATAGCCTTATTACACTGAGATTAAAGTTGAGAATAAACTCTATTCGACGAAAAAAATTAGACTAAAGCCCCATATATTCAATATATTCATTCATATATTCTATTTCATATAAATCTAAAAGTTATTTTATTTATGCAAGTCAAAATATTTTATAACCACAAAGCCATAAACCCGCCGTCCATCGGTCGGTCGCGGTTTTTTTATGACGCCGTCTGGTCGCGTGGGGGTCTTTTGAAATTTTGACCCATGAATGTAGATTCATATGTCATAGTATTAATATTAAACAAGAAAATATACTAGAAAAAGCAACTTGTCTCTCATGTCGCCCTGACGGGATTCGAACCCGATTCCTTGGCAATCCGGCCCGTTGCACTAACAAATTATGCTACAGAAACCTATGAGGACACGTCGAATTTTTCCAGTATATTCACCTTTCTACGGTGTTGGCCACCGTCGTTTCATCAATGAGAGTAATAAACTCGCATTCAAAATATTTTTTTTTACAAATGTTTGACTATCGATTAAGATGAAACAGCCATCTAATTATAACTGTTTAATTTTGCATTTTACAATGCGATTTTGCGAAAAAAGCAACTTGTCTCATGTCGCCCTGACGGGCTTCGAACCCGCATCCTTGGGAATCTAGTCCAATAATAATAAATAATATTATTATGTTTTCAGGGATAATTTAAGTCTCAAAGAAAAACAAAAGCTTTATTAAATACCTCATAATGAGTCAAAAAGTTAACAAACGAAAAATATAGAAAAATTTCCTACCATATCATAAAATCATAAAATTTTATTTAAAAAAATAGATTTTCTGAATCTAATAAAAATAGAGTTTTTTTCTAATGAAAACTGACACTGAGTATTTTTGTGAACTTTCATTATGGCAACAATTTCACATATTAAAAATCAATGTCACGTTGTGACTATTTTACTTGAATTTTTATTGCCATAATCAGTTTTTTTTTATATCCAAGCTTTTTCGGTGTTAGCTTTCATTAGCCAGTTTCTCCCAAAATTGAGGTCCTTCTTTAAACTAAATCAAATAGTAAATATTTTATTCTATCAATGAGCAATATGCACATAATTTTCTTGTCATTTGACACTGGTTTTGGGGTTTCAGTAAAATTGTCCGTGGCAAATGTGAGGCAATCACTCACTTTGGGTGGCTGTGTCATCTTAGCGAGTTAGTTTAAGTGTCTTAAGTGACAAACCTCATTTTGTTGAGCACGCAGTAAGCGGCAGCCTGGTGCCAGTCCTTCTGTCCATCGTAGATGTGGTACAGGCCAGTTCGACATCTTACCACCTTCATTTCATTCACTATCACCTCTGGCTGCACATCTGGTAAATATTGTGATGATTAAAGATCTTATTCATCATTGTCAGACCCAAATTTCCCAAAAACCCCCTCATTGCACTAGGATTCACCGACGAGGATCCACCGGCGGATCTATGGCTATTTATTTTCTTCTTAAATACACCGGTGGATAATATTGCGTAAAACCTAATTGTTTATTTCATCGATGCCTATTTCGTAATCTTTGTATTTGTGGTTGTTAACATACACAGAACAATGTACAAAATTGTATGGACACCGTCCCCGGCCTGTAGCACTTTGAAAACTGTCTTAATCGAAGGGCTAAAACCCCCTCATAATTTTATTGTATGACAGCAAAACTCAAATGTCTATCCGAAAAAATCAATATCGACATGAAGACAACAGAACCAGAACAATTACTTCGCTGTTAGATAAATTTATTTACATTTTACATTACCTTACCATTTATTTTATTTTCACTTATAATAAAATAATTGGTAAGGTTATGCTATTTTTTTTTCTAAAATTCGTCCATGTATTAATGCCGCCTCGCTGATGTTCCGCTGAGCTTCCCGAATGGATATGGGCCATCAACTGTGCCCCAAAAAATTTTCTTTATTTGTTAGATTTTGCACATATATGTATGTATATATATATATACACATATACGATATACTGGTATACTGTATATGTATGCATATATACGAGTAACTTAACGACTATCATGAAAACTTTAGCTATGTATCTAAAGTTTCATTTATACTTCAGATAATTATATGAAGGATACTTTAACTAATTCTTACCTAATACACTTGTACTATTAAGTATTCTGTGCTAATACCCTCATCCTACCTAATATACTATGTAAACTTACATAGGGTCCACGCGGATCAAGTCGCGGACGGCGGCTAGTTCTAAAATGATCGTAGGACACGTTGTAAGAAGTCACCTTTATGTTTATATGTGAGTAACATTTTTACATGTGAGTAACGTTACATATGAATGCCATGTGAGGTATAGTACAATTAATTTGAAATCAACCCCTACCTCGATATAGGTCTGTTATATCCCGTCCGTTTCCAAAGCAAGGGTGAATAAGCACCTTTTGGGTTAGTTTGATCCACCGTTGATCCTGTCTTACACCCATATTCTAAGTCGTTCCTCCAAAACTTACTCGTCCTCGACTTGAAAAACCTCATTGAAAACCTCTTCGAAATACTCCTCGAAATCGATATTCTAAGTCATAACTCCGTAAGGACCTGGAGAAGCCAAAGAGTACGTAGCCACTCCGTGTTAGGCCTAGCGCACACTACCATTTTTACCCACGACGATGTTGAGTGGAGTGTAAAAAGTTTTGGAGGAACGACTTAGAATATGGGGGTTAGTCCCCGGGCTAGACTAGGATCAAGAGCGAACCCATTCATAATGAAAGAAAAACAGAAACCAGGGATGAACACCATAAGTGCTACTTGAGCCGCCGAAATAAGTAAATTAATAATTGGAGTTCTTTCTCACCTCGTTCACAGACAAATGGCCTTTCCAGCAGACATTGCAGGTCGACGAACACAGGCCGGTCGTGGAACACTCTCTCGAGAGCAACGCAGTCAGCTCCTCCTTCTGGCACCGGCACGTGTGTACGGTTGAGCCACTGAGAAATAAAGGATATAAATTTTAACTGCTCAAAAGCTGGACTGGGAGCGAAAGACAATCAAAGAATGAGCCAGCTGCTGGCATTCCAGCCTCCTTCTCAATCTAAAGTACCAAGCAGTATCAGCGCCTCCATCTGGTACCGGCGTGTGTGCGATTCAGCACGTTCAAACAAATACACTTACCTATACAGTGGTGTTCACATAATTAGCGACACTAGCTGCATACAATCGAGGTAACTTTGGAGCCTTGGGTCTCTGCCAAGGATTGACCGAGCTGTGATCTGACAATGGCCATCTAGGGAGTGAATGGAGGAGATCCAGATTGATATACATACCTAACTGATCTGTCTATTGATAGGCTTTTAACCTACTATTTGTACTAAAAAGCTAAGCAGCTGGCATATTCTATGTGCTTCATTCACCCCCAGTGCAGCATAGGAGGCTCCAGTCCAGCGTGGGAGGTCCTATTCCAGCATGGGAGAATTAAAAGTATTTGGGGTCGCCCCCCTGGGGGGCTGTAACTAGTTCCTAAAAACTTGTCAGTTTTCTTAATAGCTATCATTGTGTCTTCTTTTAGATGTATCTGTATGTAAATAAAAGCGACACATTGATAGCTTTTTAGGATACCTCCTCTGCTTACTTACTTAATCTTCTATGCGTATTCGGCCACCGTCAGTAGCCTTGTACAAGTCTACTTAATAAAGTTATTAATACCATACCATAGGATAATGCCTTCTCCCGTCTCCATCGCCCTCACTACCACCCAGCACGTCCGTAGCCGTCCTCCTCAGTTCCACGCCGTGACTCCATCTGTACCCAGCAGGGTCATCAGCTGACGCTCTCCGTGCGCCGATCCAGACAGACTCTATTACTATACAAAAAAGGTTGATAATGAAAATGAAATTGATTTATTCAATTTAGGTGCACTCACTTATGAACATCAAAGAACGCCGTCGGCTCTCAAAATCTTGTAACGAGAAGAATTGGAAACTCGTCGAGGTTTGTCTTTATCCCGTGTTTTATTTCATAACACCTAAAAAAATTCCTCGCTGTTGTGAGGTGAAAATTGTTTCGCTCGGCAACAAAGTTTCTTCTCCTCGTACCTTTGAAACCCTCGCCACGCTCAAGATTCAATCTTTGAACCACTCGCTACATTATTGGTTCATTCCTAGAATCCTGCATTTGCTCAGGTTTCACAATTCACACTTTCCAGCGTTGTAACGCGTATGTACTGCTAATCGTAAACAATTTTCATCTAGCAAAGAACTTCAATTGTATTTAGCGACAATGGAGACGTAAAGCATGTTCCAGACTCAATCACGGCTTCCACAGGAGTGACCTTGGTGGAAGCTTTATTTCCATTCGCGGATTGTGTTGCGACTAGACGGTTGTAATCTGTGCCACAAGCTTTCCAACAGCAGCGGTTGGGTTGGGAACGTGCGCCCTTCCACCAAGGGCGTTGAAGGTCAATCAAATTAAGTATTCCATCTAGAATTAGATGGATCGAAATCTCCGTGAAGAGGCGTGATTACAACCGTCTCGAACATGTTTATGAGAAATAAGGGTAGAGTGCGGGTAGGGTAGAGAGCGCTTCCGCACTACGTCCGTTCCGAATCCGTGAAAATACGGTCCGTCATAGCTGTAGAACTATTTGTATGGTAGCTTATACGCACAACCTCTGCGGGGCTATGACTATGACCTATCTTTGCAACAGCAACGCGACAGCAGATTGCGCGATAATAGCTTTACGTCACGTCACGTATCAACAGCGTGGAATCTACCAACCGAACAAACGATGAACTACAATGTTCATTCATTTAATTCCTAGTAATACCATTTTTATTTTGACGTTCCGCAGCGATCGCGCGATATCTGCGCGAAAGTTGCTAATTTTTAGGTAATAGTTTTCTGATGATGACTCATCATGTTATTAAGAAAATTGTGTTGTGAAATCAATAAAAATTGTGCATAGTTCTACGTGGTGGTGGAAGTAAGTGGAAGCCAAGATCCTAACTTATCCTTTCACTGATAGTGTTAAAATAGGAAGATCTATTTTTTTTTACGGATCGGACGTAATGTGTAAGCGCTCTGAAATAGTACGTACAGAATTGAGATTCCGAAAGAGCTTCAGCCAAGAACTCTGATTTGTCCTTCGAGTCGAGTACGGCCAATGTGCCATTGTGATGGCCTCTGTAAAGTAAAAGGTCGCTGAGTTATTGTATTCTGGCACAGAACTTGCACAATTACATCATAGAAAGTTTATGTCACCAATAACAAAAAATATATTATATCTTGGGGCACACGCGCACGCCTTTCTTACAGATGCATCTAGCTGCTGTTTGAACCGCCTTTGTGGTCTAGTGGTAACAACCACCGGTATCAGACCCAGGGGTCCCGGGTTCGAGTTCCAGCGGGAGTACATATTGTATTCGGTTTGGTTGGTGGTAGAACTTGTTGTAAGTCGGTCTGGCTAGCTACCACCATCTCATCTAAGCCTGACGCCAACATTGTATTCAGCATTGTTGTTTTCCGGCAGTTAGAGATTAGATAGCCAGTTCCTCAGTGATGAGGATTCCGGGAGAGGCTCGCTTCCATCTTCGGCCTTATCAATACTTAACATCAGGTAGGTATAATAAAGGCTATGAGTGTCACCGTTGTAGATAAAAAAATTATAATAAGCGTAGGATGCCTCGAAAGACTAGGACACCGTCTGTCCTCCTCTTACATACACGGTTTCAGGTGCCAATTCTTCCATTCCGATTTATTTGACTACTTTTATTACTCTCATAATACTCAATACTCAATACTCAATTATTTATTGCATTCCATAATGTACACGAAAGATGGTGAAAATAAATAAAAGATCATCATGGACCCTGACGGGCACGCAATAGGGTTTAGAAGAGAGGAGGCGCTAATTAACATTAGATAGCAAAGTTTTATATCCAAAAAATAAAAAAATATAATAATTAGAAAAAAAAAACAATTATGACACAAAGTATTTTTTGATGACAGATTTTTAAATACCTTTTTTTATTTAATAGTGTCGTTGAAGTATTCATGTAAACTGTAATAGCATTTATTTATAAGAAATTTTTTTAATTGGTTTATAAACAAAGAATGTTTACTTTCATTAATTATTAAAGATGGTAATTGATTATATATTTTAATGGACGCATGCAATGTACTATTAGATGTTAATTTTAGTCTGGAACCGGGTAACATTAATTTATTTTGGTATCGCGACGGATATTTAGACGGATTATCTTGTCGCTTTTTTATAAAATCCGCTATGCTTACGTACAAATTTGCAAACCTCTAAGATATATAGACAAGGTAGAGGCAGTATTGAATATTTTTTAAAGTATGGTTTGCAGCTCTCCGTTTGTTCTATGTTGGCTATGATGCGGATTAATTTCTTTTGCATGGTGAGTAGCACAGCCGCGTCCGTGCTGTTGCCCCACAGCACCACTCCGTAACTTAGCCAAGCATGCGCGTAGGCGTAATAAGTAACTATTGCCGTTTCTATATCGGTAGTCTTTTTTACTTCGCGCAGTGCATAGGAAAAGCTTGATAGTTTAGATTTAATTTTTTGTACGTGGGCTTTCCAGTTAATGTGCCTATCTATAATTATGCCTAATAATGAGAACTCTTCTACACATTCTAGTTTTGTACCTTTATAATTATAATTTATATTTAATGCTGCTTTTTGAGGGGGAACTTAAATTAGAAAATACAAGGAAATTAATTAGGTGTACCTATACCTACACTAGTATTAGAAACAAGAGGTACCTACTTGTAAGTAGTTAAGTACTTAGTTAAGTTAAGATTGATATAATAGTAAACAGTTAGTGGGCCTAAATAAATAAATAAGGAAGGCTTGTGCCCAGCATTGAGGATGAATAAAATGTAACTGATGTCGTAAGAGTCGACTAAGAAGCTCAACGCATTGAACGCCTGTGCGAGGGTAAGATAACTTGAAAGAAACCCTCTACCAACCTGTCTGGCCAGAGCTTGGCAGCATTAAGCTAATAACGTTTACGTACGCAACAGAAAATAAATGGCCCTCAGTTCCAGGCCGCTCTACTATTCCTGGCCATGGTGGCAGTCATGGTAACGGTAGAGTAGGGGGGGAACGGGGGTGCAAAGAATCCCCGAGTTACGGCAGGGCACCACAAAAAATTTCTGAGGGTTCCCTGCATTCAGGTGAAGTGACGACCCGAGGAACTGGATGCAAAGAGCTGAGGACCAAGCTCTGTGGCGTGAGCTAAGAGAGATCTTTGTCGAGAGGTCTATGTCCTCACCAGGCGCGCCCAATGGTTTGTTAAGATTGTGTTAAGGATTGCAAATGCAGCTGGGACCAACGTGCCTTCCGAAACACGGAGGATCATTCTAGATTAAAAAATCCGACCATTTCAAAAGTTGCTTAACTACCCAGTCGCAGTCGCAATCACCACAGAGTTCCTCAACAAATGTTACGCAAAAATATTTAGGTTTATGAAGCCCCTCAAAAAGGCTTAATTGAGCTGTTGATTGTTAGCGGGCTTTTCGGATTGCCCCACAATTACACTGGGGTACAATTGACTTAGCTTACGAGTAGGTTTCACTGAAAATTTCAAAATCATCTTTAAACATTATTTATACCATAAGAAAGAAATTGTGTAAGGAGCTGTTAAGCATTTAGTACTGAAAGAACATGACAATGTAAATAAAAAATCTTGGAAAGAGACTTTTCTTTGCAAGTATGAGGACATTCCCTTGAATGGGTCTTGAACAGTCCGGGGTGTGTCGCTAAGGGGGTGCACCGAAAACACACTAAAACTTTTATAGAAAATGCGATAACGGTACCGCGACACAATTCTAACATAACTTATGTAATCAAACATTCACCTCTTCTCCCCAGGGAAGCATTGTGGGTCCAATTTTGTTCGTGATATATATTAACGATATAACGAAAGCGACTAATCACAAATTTGTCTTATTCATAGATGATATTTTCAATAGATGATGATATAAATTCAATATGTGACCATGAAATAGTTATTAATACTACTATAATTTAATTTACTATCGACAAAAATATTAAATGGCTTGAAAATAATAATCTACAAATTAATTCACAAAAATCCAATTTTTTTATACAATTTAATAAATCTAAACATATAAAATACAATTTCAAATTAAACATTAACAAAATTAAAGAAGTTTCACATGCCAAATTCTTAGGTGTTAAAATCAGAAATTGTATTGGCATTTACATATCGAAAACTTACGCAATCCAATAAATCAATCAACGCTCTCTATAACATTAGATATATTACGAATAGACAAACTGCCATTACTACCTATCGCGCATGCGTAGAGTCAACACTACGTTATGGATTAATAATATGGGGCAATGGTGTTGACAAAAATAAAGCATTTATAGCACAAAAAATAAGGACGCCTGACGAGTCTTGTAAGCCATTATTTAAAAGCCTTGGTTTACTACCACTACTTTCAATGTATATCCTTGAAACCAGTATTTTCGTACGTAAGAATTTAGAATTGTTTAAAATAGCATCCAAAAGGAATCCAAATAAGTTAATTTTAAAAGATTATCCAACATCAGATTAGAACCTATAATACAAATTGTCTCGCAATGTGTGTATTATGTAATATATAATAAGATTCCGACAGAAATAAAGGAACTGCCGTTTAATATATTTAAAAGTTATTGCATATGTGGCTAAATCAAAATAACTTTTATGACTTGAAAAGCAGCTATAGAAACTTAAGAATTAAGTTGACCTCTGATTTTGTTTCTTGAATTCTAATCTAATTTAAATTCTACTATTATCTTGTTTTGATTTACATGCTAGTTATGAAATGGCAAAACATGTGTACATCAAACTTTTGTAACATCATTTTGAACCAAGTTTTATGGAAATAAATGATTATGACTTATGAATTCTTCTTCTTTCTTTCTTTCTAATTCCTGCATTATTCCTATTCCTATTCCCTATTTGCTACACCCTAACCGTTTTGTCTATTGACTGTACTATTGCTGCCCCTCTGCCGCCTATCTCTATAGATATAGTATTTAGATTAGATTAGATTGGGTTTCTGTTATTTCCCTACATAAATCTAAGTCTGACGCCAAAACAACAATGTTTTCAGCATTGTTGTGTTCCGGCAGTTAGAGATAAGATAGCCAGTTCCTCATCAGTGGCTGAGGATTCCGGGAGAGGCTCGCTTCCATCTTCAGCATTATCAATACTTAGCATCAGGTACGATGAAGGCTACGAGTCTCCCCGTCGTCGCTCATAAAAAATATCTTAGTCTATTTTATTTACCATTGCATTTAAATAGCATGAAAGTGGTAGGTGGTAACGCTCCCCGTGTACACCTTCGAAACATTTTCAAGAAAACATATTGTAAACGTATAATGCGGCCACTGAGAGAATGCACTATTTGACAGCTCCTATCGAGTGCCGTTGGTCATCCTCTCGGCGGCCGCGTTATATTATACAACATGTTTTGTTGTAAATGTTTTGGCAGTGGAAACGGGTTGTTAGCAAGATCTCTTGTAGGCGGTACAAATGTCATAAACGATATATGATGACACAAATATATGATAGCGATAGAAGTCGAGTTAGGCGGTAGGAGAGACCGGTCGCGCGATGAAAGCTAAATGTTTGTTTGCTATGATCGCACCATCGCAAGAGCGATGGCCAAGTCGATCTCGGTGGTGGAGTGGTACGTACACTGATTTCAAGGTGTCGCCTACTCTGAGGTCCTGGGTTCGAATCCCGGTAGGGGCAAATGTTTGTATGATGAATACGAGCATTTATACCTGAGTCATGGACGTTTATATATATTTTCTACACATAAATACTTATATATGTATAACTTTATATATTTATATCCGTCACCCTAGTATCCCATAAATACAGTGCTTACTTTGGGCTAGGTTAATTGGTGTGAGTGTAAGAAGTATCTATTTATTATTATTTTTTTTCTTACATTTCTTTTTCTCAGCATACGCTGGTATTTTATGTCATTTACGGGACAATGCCAAGTATATGGATTTTATTATTTTTATTATTATAATTAGGCCTCATACTTACCGACACAAGATCTTCGCGTTCTCCCAGTTTACAGGTAAATTGTGGACCACATACTCTTTGTCGTTGTAAATGTATGATTCCCATTTGTTTGTCGAAGTTTTTGGTACTGAAAATAAATGTAGGTAAGATAAATTTATAGTTATTTTGTAATATTTTAAGTTTCATCTAGTCAATGAAATCTTGATCTCAGATTTTTTTTTACTCTCTTACAAATGTGTAAACTTATTGTAATACCAGTATATTGCATACTAGCTTCCGCCCGCGGTTTCAACCCATTGTTCCCGTTCCCGTGGGATTATCAGGATAAAAAGTAGCCTATGCTAATCTCCCTCCTTTTAACTAACTTTATGCCGAAAATCAAGTTGATGAGTTGCTTAGTTAGGGCGTGAAGGCAGGACAAACAAACACACTTTCGTATTTATAATACTAGTTATTGGTAGGTGGTAGGACTTGTTGTAAGTCCGCCTGGCTAGCTACCACCATCTTATCTAAGTCTGACGCCATAACAACAATGCTTTCAGCATTGTTGTGTCCCGGTAGTTAGAGATAAGCCAGATCCTCAGTGATTGAGGATTCCGGGAGATGCTCGCTTCCATCTTCAGCCTTATCAATACTTAACATCAGGTATGATGAAGGCTAAGAGACTACCCGCCCGTCATAAAAAAAAACAAAAAAGTTACATTTTTCTGGGATTTAAAACAAGATGAGGAAGACTTTTGTCTCCAACTAATTGGACGGGACTCGATCTCGGAACTTTTTAATCACAATTCTATGTTAATCTTGGTGAATCAAATATATGTTTCCATTCCAGTGTGCTTAGTGCGAGTTTTTTTCTACTCACGGTCGATAGTGAGCGCGTTAGGTTTTTGTATGGCGTTGGTGTAGTCCGTGGCGTAATCCGCCAGATGGCGGGCTTCGAATTTCATACTACAATCGACGCGTTCACGATCGACCGTGAGTAGAAAAAACTCGCACTAAGCACTCATGTAATAATATTTAGTATTGTGTGGCTTAGGTGTTTTTTTTTTTAATTATGATAAAAACGAATGTCTCTACCTACTGGTAATGCTAGTGCTAGTACTCGAACCGTAGAATCTTCAGAGAACTACATATAGGAGTTGGAATCTAATGGTGCATCCACACTACAGTTACATTTTGTTGCTATGTTACCATGTTGCACAATGTTACTCCACAAAAGGAACTGCGGTGTGGATGCACCCTAATAGTTTCACTTCAAGAATCCTAATTATTATACTTAATAACTATTATAAATGCGAAAGTGTGTTTGTTTGTCATTTCTTGACGCCATAACTCAGCAGCCAATCGACTTGTTTTTAACACCCGACGCAGCGCAAAGATGTAATTTTCCGTGGAAATTGTGAAATATTTTGTCGGTTTTTGGTATTATATTGTACATTTATACTTTAGGAATACGTTTCAGTTTAGTTCTCCTAAATCCATAGGATATTTTTTAAATTACATCCTAAATAACTTAAATAATTTCGAGTTCAAATGGTTTTTGACTTCTCCTGAACATTTAGCAAAACTGAGATACGTCTGTCTGCAGTGTCAGCGACGAAAGTTTGAAGCCTATGTCTATCTGTCTGTTTGTCTGTCTGTCTGTACGTATATTCGTAGAGCCTAAACGAATCATGCGATTTCAATGCGGTTTTTTTTAATTGAAAGCTAAATTAATCAGGATGGTTTTTAGCCACGTTTGATGAAAATCCATCCGGCCATTTATGGAGATGGTCAACTGCCTGCCGAAACGGTAAAAGATACAAAGGTGGCGCTTTGACTAAAATAATGTACACCCTAATCAAATTTAAGTACAGCAAAAAAAAACAAAATAGCAGCAAAAAATTTTTTTTCTTTCTGTACATAAATATTCGTATGCAAATGCAACACGAATTAAGCGATTGCAATGCGGTTTTTTTTTATTTTGTGTGTAATTTAAAAAGGATGAAATAAAAATAAAATTTTAACATTTTAAAAACCCCCTGACACAAAAAAAAAGCATAAAAAATAGCGATAAAAAGCAGCCCATGTTACTCTCCGTCCTTTCAACTAACTCTATGCAAAAAAAATAACATTTTAAAAACCCTCCGACACAAAAAGAAACTTCAAAAAAATAAAATTTCTCTCTCGGTCGGGGGACCCCCAACGTATAATATACCCTTTTAGTACTTCTCTTTTTGTGGTCCCCCGAGAGTAACATAGGCTGCTTTTTATCGCGATATTCCCACGGGAACCACGCGATTGAAACCGCGGGGTAAAGCAAGTAAAAAAAATACAAACCTCTAAACTGCTCATGATAACTGGCATCGCACACTCGAAACAAAAGAAAAAGCAAAACCAAAATGCCCATCTTCGCACGTCTTATCTCCGCAAAGAAATCTAGTCAACTGACTCAAGTCAAAAGTCCTCCTTTTTGTATAATACGCCATCAATGTATAAATAATAAGGGTCATCCCATGCAATGGAGTATTATGATAACAATGATGTAACGTGTTATCATTCCGGTATTACCTTTGTAATGAGTAAGCGTACTGGTACTTTATACCTAACCTACCTACTCCTACTGAGCTACGGGGTCATGTAAGTGTTTCTATCATCTATTTAATGTAAATGTTTGACTATCTATAATTTGCGCCTTTTTTGTGACATATTTATAAATTTCAAACGAAATTGACTTGTTCTACTGTTCTCTGAATGAATTCACAAAGACAGCTTTGTTTGTAATATGTTATCGTTGTGGTGTATAATGTCATTAATTAATTTATATTATAATTTATATAGCTTAATTGCATTAGGTTTCTACCTGTAAAAATAGATTTAAGTGTATGGAAATGAAATGAATGAATAAATATTTATATTTCTTTTCTTCTTTTTATTTTTGTTATTGTACATGACTTGCATCCATATTTTGACATCCATAATGTAATTATTCCCAATTTGACACGTTAAGAATGTATATAGTCACCTTTTAAATTAATGTGTAATTTTTTAATTTAATTATAATTTGCATGCCACCTTGTTGGCTGAATGAGAAGCGCCTTATTATAGAATAACACCTGTAATGTACCTCAGTCGAATGCAAATAAAAGTATTCTATTCTATTGATTTGAACTAATAGTACATTACTGCAGCTGCCAGCAAAAGAGGCATTGATGGAAGAACGTGTAAACATATACACATATGGAAGTCCATCAATGCCTAGTTGTGGCCAAGGCTTGTATAGTACTTTTCTCAAATAATGCGCGTAAATTAAAACTACTCTTCGAAATCAGACGAACAACGAACTACAATATTTTTTCACGCGTTAAAATGTTCATTTGTTGTTGTTTTTATTTAGAAACAGCTTACAAGCCAGTTCGAAATTTAAATAAAATCTTTGATAAGTAACCTCTTTCGTTGCCATATTTCGGAGTGAAAGATTGTTCCACTTTTAAATAACACGACAGATTTAGTTTACTATGCAATTTATTTGGCCGCTAAACACGGCAGATATGGATTTTCATACAACTTTTGCCGGCCGCTGCTCGCATGTATGTGGCCAGTACCGCAATATCGATTTATCTCGAAGAAAGTTGTCAAAATAATGATCATATTTCCAAACATGTTTGAGAAAAGTCACATTACTGCTTTAGTCAAAATGAATGTATAACTATTTCACTTTAGGCATTGGACAAAATTATATTTAACAATCAATAATTAATAAAACAACTTTTTGTATGGAAGCAACCCTGAAATCGCGAAAAAAATCAGCTTGTGTGTTCATCATTGCAATGTTTCATTGAAAATTTTAATAGAACTTAGCTAAAATGTATGAAATAGCGGTTTTTTTTTTGTTACTTCCATACAGAAAGTAGTTCGTAATCATGAGTTCTACAAATGGTTTTCAGGTTTTGGGTAAACATAAAATCCATCATCAGCCTGTGGACGTCCACTGCTGGACATAGGCCTCTCCTAGCTCACGCCTATTGTGGCGTTCATAGGAGGCTATTAGCCTACTGCTGCCACGCTGGCCAGACGGATTGGTAGAGGGTTTGTTTCAAGTTTTCCTTCTCTCGCACAGGTGTTCAATGCGTCGAGCCTCTTAGTCGACTCTGACGACATCCCAGGCATGTAAGGGAGTGGTGACACTTGTATTCTTAGGCCGCACCACACGGCGGAAACATAAAACAAGTTGTATAATAATAACAATAATAAGTATAATCGTAAAGTAAGAAACACCCTAACTTAATATTAAAAATGCGAAAGTGTGATAATTTTTAATCAAGTAAATATACTAGAAAAAAGCAACTTGTCTCATGTCGCCCTGACGGGACTCGAACCCGCATCCTTGGGAATCCGGCCCAATGCACTGACCAATTATGCTACAGAGACCTACGAGAACACGTTGAAATTCTCTAGTATATTCACCTTTTTCTACGGTGTTGGCCACCGTCGTTTCACCAATGAGAGAAATATCCTCGCATTCGAAAGAAACATCTTTACAGATGATTGACTATCGATTAAGATGAAACTGCCATCTACTTATAACTTTTTAATTTTGCATTTTACAATGCTATTTTGTTTTGTGTGTTTGTTTATTGATCCTTCCTTCACGCCCGAAATATGCAACCAATGATTTGATTTTTGGCATAGAGTTAGTTGAAAAGACAGAGAGTCACACGTCGTCATCAGCCATTCCCCACTGCTGGGACACTGGCCTTCCTGGCCAGGTGTGTTTTAACGACTGCAAACGCAGCCGGGACCAACGGCGTAACGTGCCTTCTGAAGCACGGAGGAGCTCGAGATAGTAAATTTTTGGTCACCCATCCCGTGACAGACCATTGCAAAAGTTGCTTAACCTCAACAATCCCAAGCCGAGCGTGCGAACCACTGCGCCACGGGCTCCTCAAGAGAGTCACATAGGATACTTTTATCCTATTATTACCATGGGAACGGGAACTAGTTATATCACAAATTATTAAATAGTTACTTCGGTAATATAATCTATACTATATAATCTATACTCATATTATAAAGCTGAAGAGTTTGTTTGTTTGAACGCGCTAATCTCAGGAACTACTGGACCGATTTAGAAAATTCTTAGACCATTAGAAAGCTACATTTCTCCCGAGTGACATAGGCTATATTTTATCCCGATATTCCCACGGAAACGGGCACCATGCGGGTAAAACCGCGAGGATCCGCTAGTCATATTATAAAGCTGAAGAGTTTTTTTGTTTAAACGCGCTAATCTCAGGAACTACTGGACCGAGTTAGAAAATTCTTAGACCATTAGAAAGCTACATTTCTCCCGAGTGACATAAGCTATATTTTATCCCGATATTCCCATGGGAACGGGCACCACGCGGGTAAAACCGCGGGGATCCGCTAGTCATATTAAAAAGCTGAAGAGTTTTTTTGTTTAAACGCGCTAATCTCAGGAACTACTGGACCGAGTTAGAAAATTCTTAGACCATTAGAAAGCTACATTTCTCCCGAGTGACATAAGCTATATTTTATCCCGATATTCCCATGGGAACGGGCACCACGCGGGTAAAACCGCGGGGATCCGCTAGTAATATTATAAAGCTGAAGAGTTTGTTTGTTTGAACGCGCTAATCTCAGGAACTACTGGACCGATTAAAAAAATTCTTAGTCCATTAGAAAGCTACATTTCTCCCGAGTGACATAGGCTATATTTTATCCCGATATTCCCACGGGAACGGGCACCACGCGGGTAAAACCGCGAGGATCCGCTAGTATATTATAAATGCGAAGTTTGTGACGATGTTTGGAATGTTTGTTACTCGCAAAAAACTATTGAACCCACAGATAGAAGATAGTCTGGATTAAAATATGGGCTTCTTCTTATCCCGATATTCCCACGGGAACCTGAACCACGGGTGCAACGCGCCGGCGGTTGCTACTATGCCTATTATAAATAACTAGTTCTAATTTAAACTACTGTGCATATTTTAATGAATTTTGCGCACGAAAAGATTTTGTATCAATATTCATTAATCTCGTGACTGATTCGTAGTTAGCGAATTCGTGTTATGAATTTATTATTTGATAGATTAACGTTTTGTAGTTACATGTTCTGCAAGTTAATTGCGAGTTTTTTCTACTCACGGTCGATGGTGATAGTGAGCGTGTCAGGTATTTGTATGGCGTTGGTGTAGTTCGTGGCGTAATCCGCTAGATGGCGGGCATCTAACTTCATACAAAAATCGAAGCGTTCACGATCGACTGTAACTATGTAGAAAAGACTCGCACTAAGCACTGCATTATCAGCAATTTTTTCTTGTTTAACCCGTGATCCTACCCGTTTGTTCGCCTGGTGGGACAAGGGGGTTAATTGTCTAATTTAAAAATCTGTTGCAATCCCTTTCAATTCGTCATTCAAAAGATATTTACATACTTCAGGCCGTCACTATTTGACATTTGAAAGGGATTGTGATCGGGACGCGTTTTGAAAGATATTGAATGAATGAAATTGAACAGTCTAAGCAAAGTGACAGACGAAAATATCTTTCAAATAATGGTGTTAAATTCACTGTAGCGCAGTGGAACTACGGGAAAAAAATTACCGCTGCACCCACCAGGGGGACAATCCGGTGGAGGATTGCCCCCTTTTTTTGCATTTATAATAATCTCGCGGACAAGTAAAGCGGACCACTGCGTTATTTTCATACACACATGCTTACTTTTGATAGATCGATAGATAAAATATTTATTCAGAAACCACTACAACACATAACAACCAAAATACATTTTTGAGGCATTACTTAGGTACAAAAGAGAGCAAACAAATCTTAAAACTCAGCCATTCAGCTTAAAAGTAATATACCGGAGTGTGCAGCAGCAGCAGTCTGAAAAGGAACTCAGCTCAGTGTTGATGGTTCCAAGGAACCAGACACTGATTTTCGGCTGCGTCCCTGTCATCGTTTGGTCGCAAGCAAAGCAACAACACAATGCAAAAAAGTGTACTTAAATACATAAACATACACACATAATTGTAAAACCAAGAATTTTTTTACAGTCTTAGTATTCAAAAAGCATCGTATATAGTCGAATACTCGACTTACCATTAAAGACCCAACAGTTCAAAAAAACATTCAGTTTTTTGTAAAACAATAAGACAAATTCACTAACTCCGCTTTTATACAACAAAATTAAACATTCATTTCACTGAATGCTTAGTAAATCTGAAATTTTGTTGTTTTAATTGCTAATTGCTTAGTTGAGCATTTACCTCGCCATCGACACACAAATCTTTCCGAAAATACATATTTGTGAAGTGAAAACTTCTTGAGCGGCGTTGTGCACATCAGAGTTTTAAATTTTTGGGATAGGTAAAAAATGTTAAAGTCGCGTCAGGACACGTGACCCTGATCGAAAATTCGTAAGACTATTTACCGTTGACGTTTTCAAGTTACATAAAGTCTCACACGTGAAAGATCTACGTAAATAATATAAAGATCTCTCATTACTGCCAACTTTCAAATTGATGCCAGGTCAATTTTAATGGATTTACCTGCCAAATCAAGTTGGTCTCCGTTTTCATCAACTTTTTATGAAGGTGTGGTCAAGATATAGTAGATTTCGATCGTTATTTTCGTTTAAGCGGTTTTTTACTTCTGCCGGGACTCCCAGAGTGCAACCCGTTTTATTTTCTTTATTCATTAGACCACGAAGTGAGCACGTTTGTATTAAAAGTACCCATTGGCTTGCTATATTTGTCCGCGAGTGTATTAGTAAGATTTCAAAAGAGCGCGCGAACCACTGCACTGTGGCACTCAGCTCCTTATATTATGTTTATGTAAACGATCTTATTCTTTGAAGTTAGGCAAGGCCCGAGTTCCCGTAAGTTGTGCGTTCATTTAAGTTCGCAGTTACGGGTTAATTACAAAAATCAGAAGCTGCGGGTACGATGCGCCCTGCATAACACGACTTGTATAGAGTCGATGTAGTGAGTATTTAATATTAATTTAATAACATGTTTAAACAAGGTTAATTTCCACAGATATATTTTGAAGTGAAAAAATTTTAGCGGCGTTGTGCAGATCAGAGTTTTAAGATTTTGGGATGGGTAAAAAATGTTAAAGTCGCGTCAGGACACGTGACCTGACCGAAAATTCGTAAGAGTAGAGTAAGACAGTAGAGCGCCGGCACGGCGTAGAAGAAGAAGTAATATCCCCCTCTCTTTCTACCGCGCGGCGAAAATGTATGTCTGCCCCTGCTGTTTCGTTTAAGCGGTTTTCACTTCTTCCAGCACTCCTGGAGTGCAACCCGTTGTTTTTATGCTTGAAAACAAGCCTGCAACCGTTTGCAGTCCGATTTTCCAATTCAGCACTCGAGAAGAAGACTTGTCAGTTTGTCAAAAGTTTCAGCTTATTAAAAAAAATTTGCCTTGAAATAAACATGCAGACAATGTTATCACTATATGCAGTATGTATTAGCGCTTACACAATATTGAACACCGAGTTATAGTAATATGTTGCAAGTATAATTGTTTGTCACTACAGAGTTTTCTCACCTTACACGCTTACGCCGAAGTTTGCGAATAGAGTTTAATTCTCAACCTTATTCCAATTGCTGATGCAATAGGAACCCTGCACCCACTCAACGATCACCATCCTGTGCCCCAACGGCTGAAAAGCCGGAAAAACTTTGCACGTTGCGTGGCCCCTCTTCAAGACGGAAACCGGTCTAAGGAGAGATGCAGGCTGTGGCAGGAGAGGGCTGACCTCCCAAAACCTTACGTCCCGCCGGCCGTCTGTGAGTCCTGCGCCTGGACTTGAATTACCATGGTGGACTTGGAAATAGACTCCGACGATGGTCGGTCGAAGCAAAGACAACATGGTCAGGTGGGGGACGGCTCCTGAAGTTACTTGCGTTTTGTTTTTATTGAAGTTGTCACATTTTTAACCGACTTCAAAAAAAGGAGGAGGTTCTCAAGTCGACTGTATTTTTTTTTTTATGTTTTTTTTTATGTATGTTCCACCATAACTTCGCCAGTTGTTAACAGATTTTTAAAATTCTTTTTTTATCTGGAAGAAAATGGTTTATGTGTGGTCCCATATAATTTTTACGAAGATCTGGCTAGTAGTTTTTTCATAATCCTGAAAAATATCAATCACCTTTTGGCAAGTAGTCGTATACCTAGATGACATCATTGTTGTGTATGGGCTGATTTTTAGTGTAAGTAACGGCACATAATGTAACAAAAAAATCTGAAATAAAAACATTTTATAAAAAAAAAACAAACCGACTTCAAAAAGTAAAAAATAAAACTTTTGGAGTCGGTGCTAGTTAGCTAAGGCCAAAAAAAATATAGTTAATAGAAGTGCAATGTAGAATGCTTTGGCTGGCACCGACTCCAAAAGTTTTATTTTTTACTTTTTGAAGTCGGTTTGTTTTTTTTTTATAAAATGTTTTTTGACATACCAACTTAGCACTTTGGAAGCGATGATCGAGCGAAGACGTCACAAAGCTTCCGTCTTAATAACAGATGAAAAGAAAAATTAATTAAATAAAGAGTGAAAGAAATATATGTATGTCTACATATAGTAAGTATATTGTAAACAGCTGAGTGTAGTTTTTAGAATAATTATTAAGGCCTGCAGACGAGGGACTTTTGTCCGCCGACATAACCTTAAAGTCGCTGCGAATTGAACGAAAACTAAGGATATCCTGCCCATGAAGCTATCTAGCGATTCCTGATTCCTCGCGAGACCTTCACGATGGAATGACTGTCGATATACGTTGTATTCGCGGCGAAAGTTACCACATTTAGGTTATGTCGGCGGACAAAAATCCCTCGTTTGCGCTGGCCTTTAAGTATGTAAAAAAGTCTCGGTCTCGTCATAATCCATACTTTTAAGCCATTTACTTATTTTCAATTTGCAATTATAATGAGTCAAGCAGTGAATTGATAAGGCTGAATTTAATTAAAATATTGTTATTGTTTGCCTGTGCAATGTCAAGGAGCGAATGAAGTGTAGAGAAACACGTGTAGAATATGTTTTTTTTTTGTATTTTTCAATGCTATTTTTATACTTGATAAATTTTAAATAGAAAAAAATCAACTCGACCTACCTACGACCTTTGAGACTTTCTCGGTAGCTCAGTGGTTAGAGCATTGGACCGGATTTCCAGAGGTCGTGGGTTCGAGTCAAATCTGAGAATTCGCTTGTGGCCGAGTTGCTTTTTCCAATATTTTTCTATTTAAAATTTATCATACGTGTAGATTAGTTGGTGAAGGTGCACGGTGTCTAGCTTTATAAGTATCTATGTATTTTTTTACATTAACTTATCATTTGGGCATGAGCATAATTTGCGGAACAAACGGGCTATGATCATGCATATTTTGTGAATTTCTTGATTTTATTACGGATTACTAAATTACCCATAAGCGTCAATTCACACCGAGACGCGACGCGACGACACTTGAAGAGGCCAATGATTTCGCGATGCGCCGCGCGACGCCGCGAGACGCATCACAACGTCGCGAGGCGCATCGTAAAATCGTAGCAGAACGACGACGCCTCGCTGCGCAGCGAGACGCCGCGAGGCGCAGCGCGACGTGTCTACTCGTAAACAAGTAGTACAACCAATACAACAAATAGTGGACAAGTCGCCACAGCGGCCTCAGGCTGCACCTCGCGGCGTCGCGCTGCGTCGCGCAGCATCGCGAGACGCCGCGCGTACCGGCGATGTTCCGCTGCGTCGCGATACGTCGCGCTACGCCGCGATACGTCGCGCTACGCCGCGATACGTCGCGCTACGCCGCGAGGCATCTCGAGGCGCAGTGCTGCGTGGTGCAACGTATTCTGAATTCTTACAATGAAATTTGTATCTTTTCGTGGAGTAAATAAGATATATTTTGTGTCGCTCTATTAAAATGTGCGCGCAGCGTCGCGTCGCGTCGCGTCTCGGTGTGAACTGACCCTAAGAGTCACTTGCATCTAATGAGTATTTTATAACAGTCTTGATAAAAACTAATAACTATTTCTACAAAAGAACGTCTAAATATTAATATAACAAGTCGATAAATTATTGCCGAAGTTGCAGTCGATAGTAGTAATATAACTTAATAAATATCGTAAAGGATTTTTTTCATCATAAAAGATTTTCAACGATACTAACCAATAAGGCTTAAGGACAAACTTTTTTTTTCACTCTTCGACTCCACCCACCGGCCTGTGCTTACTTGTGGCTCCTCCCACCTGTGGTGTTCCAAGTTTGAAACACGCGTGCTATATTTAAAAGCGAGCGCGGGAGCACACGGTCATTCCTTTTTCGGACGTGGTGCGAGGCAGACGAATCCGGATTCACAGGTTAGTGGTTTTATTTTAATTAAATTGAAAATGATGTTTAGCTAATACTACTAAGTAACTGTACACATATGTGATAATTTTTTAATAAAAAAATGATCTAATATCTTAGACAGGACTCAAACCTGCGACCTTTAAGTAACCGGCCTACTGCTCTAACCACTGAGCTACCGAGCCTTAAAGTAGTCAGAGCAGTGAGCCGGATACCTAAAGGTCGCAGGTTCAAGTCCTATCGGAGAATAACTTGTCGCCGAGTTGATATTTTCAAATATTTTTCTATAAAAAAATATCATAAGTAGAATAACAATATTTTTGCAATCATAATGCTAATTCATGACTTAAACTTAAATAAAAATGACTATTATTGTAGTCTCTAAATTGCTCAGATACCAGATTTTTATTATAAATTTATAAATAACAATCTCTACCATTCCAAATATATTGGAGTGTCTACAAAATGTTGGGTTCCTTATTAATTCGCTTAAAAACACAACATGGCATTATAACATTTTAATTTTGCATTTTACAATGCTACTTTTAAGAGTATGTGAAAATTGTTGTGCGAGTCGGACTCGCGCACCGAGGGTTCCGTAAAATATTTTTTATTATATTATGTAACAAAAAATTTACGGTTTTCGCAATTTTTCCTTTATCTGTACTGTAAGACGTTACTTCGTACCAAATTTCAAGATACTAAGTTCACGGGAAGTACCCTGTAGGTTTTGATTCCCGTGCGAGTTTCGAAAATTTGCGGCATAAACGGCTGTATCTTTTGATTGCTTTGGCTTAGCAGTTTGATTTTTTCACAGCTCCAAGAGACAGTAGAATTGAGTATTAGATATAAATTTCAGTGTGATACCTCCACGCGTTCCTGAGAAAAACGGTCTTGACAGACGGACGGACGGACGGACAACGAAGTGATCCTTTAAGGGTTCCGTTTTTTCCTTTTGAGGTACGGAACCCTAAAAAGCAACCTGTCCCGTCACAGCGACATAAGACAAGTTGCTTTTTTCTAGTATATTTTCTTATTTATCAATTTTGGCAACTAGGCATATTTTTTATATTTTTATCTAAGTTATATACAAATCATAATTTATAAGTATTTTCAATATTGGTTTGACATAACTGATAATGCCAAGTTTTAATATAACTACTGTAAGCATAACAAATTGTTATGCATACTTTTATAAAGCATGATTTTATACTTGCGGTAACTACTTAATTAAGCTGATATTATGTGTATAGTGGTACTCATCTAAAAAAAACAAGAAACTCGTCTACGCCTATCTTTTACATAGGTACATGCATATCAGATTGAAACATCCTTTTTGAAGTCGGTTGAAACTAATATTGAAAACCTGCACAACATCTTATTTTTTTTTTTAAACGGTTTAGTCCTACTATTTTCTTACTAAAATTATAAATCCGACAGTTTGTAAGGTTGTTAATAGGAGGTTTGGAAGTTTGTTACTCTTTTACTTAAAAATAAATTTGTACACAAATAGAAGGTAGCCTAGATTAAAACATAGGCTACTTTTTATCTCGATGTTCCTACGGGCACGGGAACCACGCGAGTGAAACCGCGGACGTCCGCTAGTCAGGTATAAAGAACACTCCAACGGTCTTATAGCAAGTTACTCCTGGAGTCGTACTTTTGAATCATTCGAATCATTACCACCGCGTTATATTATTAATATCGCGTAATATTTTTTAAGTGACATAATAAATTACGCTAAGTATAATTAAAGTTCCATCTTTGTAAATAACTAGAGGCCGGGCGCGGTTTCACCCGCGTGGTTCCCGTTCCCGTGGGAATTTTGGGAACATTTATAGCCTATGTTACTACTTGGGGTCTAAGGATTCTCTATACCAAATTTCGTCAAAATCGGTCCAGTAGTTTTTAAGTTTATTCGTTACATACAAAAATACAAATCTTTCCTCTTTATAATATTATATTAGTATAGATTACAAATTATTATTAAGTATATCACACAAGGAAGAAAAAAGCGAGTTAGCCCTAAATTTCGTGGTTATTTTATTTTCAGACAACATAAGTACTGGTGTTTTGACATTTTTAATTTCTTTGTATTGACCATTTATATTTAAACAATTTGGTGTTATAACCATTCGAAAGGGCAATGGCTAGTTTTGGCGACTTTTCGAAAATGCCTGCACACCGTTCAGACCTCATCAAATGGATACAGTATTTATTACGAACAATAGTTGCTGAGACAGCACATTTCTAAACCGTATCCGTTCGGAGGTAAATGCACTTATCCGTCACTATTATTTTCTAGATTATGGTTAAAAACTAGGGCGGTTACAACCCGATACTCGGGTTCGTCGATCGGCGAAAATTTCCAAATTATGCAAAAATAATGACACTTTTTAATTGCAGTTTGTGATCATCACGTTTAACATTTTGTATATTTTATAGTTTTCGGAACAAATAGACTCGAGTACCTTTAATTTGATACCTTACTCGGCCGCGTACTACGCGCCAAAGTCCCTATCGAGTCGTCACAAATTTTGCGAACCTGAATTAAGTATATAGATAACTCATTTTTTGTCATTTTATGTGGCTTATAGGAATGGCCGATCATTTTTACATTACATTATATGATAAAAATGTATAAAAATAAAATTATAATGATAATTATCGTTTACTATTCGGGGTGAGACGGCGGCATTTCGCTACCGTCTTTGAACCTAATTAGGTGATTATATAATATATGGTTAATACTATTTAAAATAGTATTATTATCTAATACATTGTATAAATAATAATATTTCATTGGTTGATAAAATCTAAAAAAAAAGTTAATATATAAAATAATAGTCATACCTGTTCATCACTATCTTAATAATATATATAAATCTCCTATCAAGGTGTTTGTCCGCGATGGACTCCTAAACTACTTAACCGATTTTAAATTAAATTGGCACACCGTGAGCAGTCTGGTCCAACTTAAGAGATAGGATAGCTATGATCCCTAAATTCCCACGGGAACGGGAACCACGCGGGTGAAACCGCGCCCGGCCTCTAGTTATTTTATATATTTAAGCTGAAAATAACTATTTTTTATATTTTTTAATGGCATTTGCATTTATCTCAGATTGGATTCGGTTTAGAAATATGCTGTCTCAATAACTATTGTTCGTACATATATACTCCACCGATTGAACAAGGTTTGGATGGTGTGCAGGGATTTTTGAAAAGGCGCCAACCCTCCATACATTTGTGGCATGGTCCTTTTGACTTTAGACATTTTGAGCTTAGATTTAATACATTTAATGACTAATTATCGCTTCCGTGAAATACTAAGTATTAAATAGTTCCGATGACCATTTGTGGTCTTCATTATCAGTTCCACTTCACCAAATGGTGCTTTCCGGAAGCATATGCATAAGTTACTATAGAAAACACTGAAATGCTATAGGCGTGCCTATAATATTCCTTCGAATTGAGAACCTCCTCCTTTTTTGAAGTTAGAAAAGGACATCGCTACCTGCGATGTATAAGCGCATCCCTTGCTATTGTACTCAAGACATCACTGCTTGAGTCACGTTCTGTATTACGGGCCTCTCGGTAGCTCAGTGGTTAGATCAATGGGCCGGATTCCCAAAGGTCGTGGGTTCGAGTCTCATCTGAGAATCCACATGTGGCCGAGTTGCGGTTTTCCAATATTTTTCTATTTAAAATTTATCATAAGGTCCCTCGGACTTACGTAGTCGCTATAACGCTTCATTTACTAAAACAGCAGACCCATCGCGCGGCCGCTGCGCGAATGGAATTCGTGTCATATAAACGCGCCCTAAGAGCTAGCGCTCGTTATTTATTCAACTTTATGTTCTTAGTAATAAGGTCGTGTCGCGGACAAAAAGTCCTTCAATGTCCGTCGTCTGCGCAAGCCATAAGATTAACGATAGTTTGGTTGGATTCAAACATACGATACTTTTTATAGAGATCAAAATGTTCTCTAAGGATTTTCCGAATTTCCACACAGACAAAGCCACGGATGGAAGCTACTCCTAACCCTAATCCTAACTAATATTATAAATGCGAAAGTGTGTTTGTTTGTCCTTCCTTGACGTCCTAACTAAGGAACCAATCGACTTTATTTTAAGCATATAGTTAGTTGAAAGGACGGAGGAGTAACATAGGTTACTTTTATCCCGATATTCCCACGGGAACGGGAACCACGCGGGTGAAACCAGGGGTGGAAGCTAGTAGTTAATATTTTTCACAAATTAAATACCATTCGCCGTTCGTATTAGTTATACATACACATTTTGAAGTGAAAACTTCCGGCGTCAGGATACGTGACCCTGATCGAAAATTCGTAAGACCATTTACCGTTGACCTATTTCAAATTACATAAAGTCTAACACTGGAAAGATCTACGTATATTAGTTAATAACAACCATTATATAAAGATCTCTCATTACTACCAACTTTCGTATTGATGCCAGGTCAATTTTAATGGATTTACCTGCCAAATCAAGTTGGTCTCCGTTTTCATCAACTTTTTATGAAGTTGTGGTCAAGATATAGTGGATTTTGATCGTTATTTTCGTTTAAGCGGTTTTCACTTCTTCCGGCACTCCCAGAGTGCAACCCGTTGTTTTTTTTTTTCATTCGATACGTAACTTTGAATTTTCTAAGGCTTGATGGAGTTGTTTCGAGAAAAACAAGTTTATCGCTCAATGCTGTTGCGAAAATGTTAATTTAAACTTATGGGAAATAATAATAAGGTATTTCTCGTTTTGGAGTTAGACATTTTTTTTTTTAATTAGTAGGTTCTTTTATGAACGACGGGATACGCTTAGCTTTCATCAATATAAGACTAAACCATGCTAAGACTGGAGTTGGAAGATTTTGATATGGCATGGCCCATTTTTCTTATCTACACTATTAATCTATACTAATATTATAAAGCTGAAGAGTTTGTTTGTTTGAACGCGCTAATCTCAGAAACTACTGGACTGATTCAGAAAATTCTTAGACCATTAGAAAGCTACATTTCTTCCGAGTGACATAGGCTATATTTAATCCCGATGTTCCCACGGGAACGGGCACCACGCGGGTAAAACCGCGAGGATCCGCTAGTATTAATTAAAAAGGGAAAATATATAAGTACATCTTAAGTTTTGGCGCGCACTGTTCATTGAATTTCCGGATATTAAACGCGCTATAGTGCGCTATAAAAACTTAAGATGTACGTATGTGAACCAGTACGGACTGAAACCGCAAACATATAGCGCGTCTAATATCCGGAAAAGTTGTTTTATTTCTGAGAAAAGATTTGATTGTGTTTTTGTTTGCAACGCATAGACTCAAAAACTACTGAACGGACTTGGATGAAATTTGGAACACAAATAGTAGATAGCCTGTTTATGAGCATAGGATACTTTTTATCCCGATATTCCCACGGGAACGGGAACCAAGCGGGTGAAACCGCGGGCGGCCGCTAGTACATCAATAAGGAAGTGCAGCAGTGGGGCCAATAAAAATAGCTGATAACGAAGATTTGATTTATTTATTTATTAAAAACAGTGTACTTACTGGCTTACAGTTTGCCCTAAACGCCAGCAAGTTAGGATAAGTACATTATTATTCGTAGAATTATAGTAACAATCCAAAATAAATTAAAATTGCAGATTATATATAAAAAAATTACAATGATAAATAGGTAAAAAATTTACACAATACTATTTGTCAAAGGGGCATCTTGAGAACTATGTCAAAAAATAATAATATTAAAGAATACAACAAAGAAACATAAGAATCCAGATGTCAAAATCGTCTATGAACTATATTAAGTACCATCGCAGCATGTCAAAAAAAATGGAATAAAGAAGAATTGATGACCTCCGTGGTAGAGTGGTAGGTTATGTGAGACATGAATCCACTAAAACTCCCTGGGTGTTCCAACCACGCGTGCGGGCAGAGACATCGGGGCAAGGGTAGCAGTATGCGAGTCGCCGCCCCGCGTTTGCCCCCTTGGGCCGTCCTCTCCGCGTCGATGGAGTGACCCTGACTACTATTATCGGTACGAGGGTCCAAACTGGAGGACGGGATTCCCTCACTGGAGAGGCGCATGGAGCGACGACAGTATGTTTTTTTTTGGGGACTCCAGATTCTTGGCTGTCTCCACTCACCGGTTGCTGAGCGACAGGATGCGTCTTGCGAGATGCCGACCTCACTCGGACATCTCACCTCCGGGTGATCCATACCAGGGGGGTTAAAAAGGACGCAACCGTAATATTGCTAGTGAATTCACTGACAATTCATTTATTTGTTTATCTCATAAGTAATTTGCATTTAGTTTGTTTTCTTGCTAGAAGATAAACAAATAATTGAATTGTCAGTGAATTCTCTAGCAATATTGCGTTTGCGTCCTTTTTAACCCCCCAGATCTACCAATCCAATATTGCCAACATTTGCAAGTTTGGCAAGCACAGATTATATTATGCGGCCAACCGTAGGCTTTTCGAGAAGTCCGGAAAGGTTTCTTCAAAACTTTTAGGCATAAAAACTAAACGATGTCGAAATTTTTTTTGCGGGGTAACTGTTTTATGGAGTTAAGTAGGTCGACGTAATAAACTTGTTTTTCTTAGAATCGAGCGTTACCTGGCGGAAAGTAGATAACTAACTTTTGATGCAATAACCTTCTGTTTTTAATAGTCGGTTAAAAAGATCTAGCTTACTTACGCAAGAAAAACACGCAAGATGACTTAACAACCCCTTTACTTAGAAACCAGGTAAGCTTAGAATAGTTTTTCCGCGTACAGTTTCTAAATGCTTTAAAGGAAGATGCAGCCTATATCTAATATATAAAATTCTCGTGTCACAGTTTTCGTTCCCATACTCCTCCGTAACGGCTTGACCGATTCTCATGAAATTTTGTGAGCGTATTGACTAGGTCTGAGAATCGGCTACTATCTATTTTTTATCCCGAAATTCCACGGGAGCAAGCCCCGGGGCACAGCTAGTAATCTATACCGGACCCTTGGACTTACGTGCAAGCTGCGGCCAGAGCTGCACGGACTTACGGACGGGCGTAGGCCGCCGGAGTTGCACTTGGCGGCGTAGGAGTTGTGTATCAAATCACGGTTGCTTATGGAATCCAATCAAATCATAACATTTATTTGAGACTAGCGGTCGCTCGCGGTTTCGACCCCGTGGTTCCCGTTCCCGTGGGAATATTGGAATAAAAAGTCTCCTATGTTCATGTCCAGGCTATCTACTATCTGTGTACCAAATTTCATCCAAATACGTTAAGTAGTTTTTGGGTTTATTCGTTGCATACAAACAAACAATAAAATCTTTCCTCTTTATAATATTAGTAAAGATAGACAGTAGACAGAACTTATATCTTGTAATGCGAGAAATGTTGTAATATATTATAGACAAGTCTTTCTTTACCAGTTGAAAATTGTTTAAGGTTACAATAACCATAAAATTTAGTATTTTCTTTTTGTGATGGAAATTGACCTTACTGATATGTTAAGGTCACTTTTCAATTTGACGACTGACGACTCTGTATGAAATAAAACAGGGAAAATAACAGCCCTTGACGAGTTTCTTGCCGATTCTGTTCGTTACTCGTTACTCGTCTCCCGCCGTAGGGTTTGTGAACCTTAGACGTTCATAATTACTTGTAACTGCCTAGACTAGATAAATTATATTGAATTTGAATTTGAATTAAGTATATAACAAAAATACACAAATATCTTACAACAAAATGTTCCACATGGCTGCACCAATAGGGACGTAATTTAATTTTGAAGTTTGATTTGTTTTCAGTTTCAAGAGATTTTTAACGTGAATATATAGTTTTAATTTCAACTCGATACCTTGACGCGTTCCCGAGTTTTTCCCGAAATTCAGTTTCCGAAACTAAAGACTATATTTTTATGATTTAATTGTACATAAGAAAAAAACAATAACAAACGTTTTCAAAAGTTATTCTAAAAAAGTTTTCTTTTTTAAATACTTCACTTAACCCAAAAGGGTAAAATAAAAGGTAAAAGGTAAAAATTCTTCCAATGTACTGGCATGACCCTGTCTACACTCCATTCCAATTAATTAGATCCAAAGCCTTACACGTAAGTGATAAAATTTAATGGCCTCTTGCGCACAGATTAAGTTTCCAAATTCGTATCAGTTTAAACACTCTTACGATTGTTAAATTAAGATGTACCTACATGCAATTAAGTGACAATTAAATGTTGAGTTGATGGGCCCGATGGTGGAGTGATAATGATCCTGCCTGCTGAACCAGGGGTCGTAGATTCGAATAATAAGTGTATAAGCTAACTTAGATGTTGTGTAAAAAATTACTCAAAAATATTATTTAGTCTCGATAGAGTTCACCAACTGTCAGCAACGCATTTAGAGCTAAACATTTTTAAAGTGACATTCCGTTTCAGTCATCAGTCAAGTTAAAAGTGACAGAGCGATGTTTTAAATAAATTTAGCGCTAAACGCAATGATCTATATACTTAATTCAGGTTCGCAAAATTTGTGACGACTCGATAGGGACTTTGGCGCGTAGTACGCGGCCGAGTAAGGTATCAAATTAAAGGTACTCGAGTCTATTTGTTCCGAAAACTATAAAATATACAAAATGTTAAACGTGATGATCACAAACTGCAATTAAAGATTTTCGCATAATTTGGAATTTTTCGTCGATCGACGAACCCCAGTATCGGGTCGTAACCGCCCTAGTATTTTATAATAGATATGTTACGTGCATATTAATTTGCGTTGAAATCTGTGACAACACTGCACAGTGCACACATACACGGACGGATTTGGATAAAATTTGGTACACAGATAGTAGATAGCCTATCTATGAATATAGAATACTTTTTATCCCGATATTCCTACGGGAACAGGAACCACGCGGGTGAAACTCCGAGCGACCGCTAGTTTATTAATAAACGGATAGTTTACTGGCCCTGTATTTAACTTATTTATATAAAAGTAGTAATGGTAAAAATGCTGTTGCTGTCTAAAATAAGTTTCTTAAACATGTAGATTTTAGTCGATTTTACTCGAATAACTAAAAAAATTTATGCTTATTGAACGATATACAGAGGGCCTATAGTGAGAGTTTGCAAATGTCAAACGTTACCATCGCGTGAGAGTAAAATTTTGACAGATAGCCTTAATGCAATAAGAATAAGGTTGAGAATTAAACTCAATTCGCAAACTGCGGCGTAAACGAGTAAGGTGAGAAAACTCACCCTAAGCACAAAGTAGGACAAAAGACACGAAAAAGCACGAAAATGAAAGAGAGCAAACTTGAATCGGAGCCTTGCATTTGTTTGTTTGTTTGCAATGAATAAACTCAAAAACTATAAATCATAAATCATAACATTTATTTGACACAGGCAGTGGACATAGACATAACATTATGACAAAAAATACACAAAAATCTTATAGCCAAATGTTCCACATGGCTGCATCAAAAGGGGTCTAGTTCAGCATGTGTCAGTGTTGAAGCTGACGCTGGTTTTCAACTAGACCCCCTTTTTTATTGACACATCGATGTCAATACGTAGGCATCGAAAAAATTAAAACAAAATAAAACTAACATTAAAACTAACATTTAAAAAATAACAAGCACGCGTCTCCTATATGAAATTTATTCGTTTGTATAAATGTTATTATAGTAGCTGTAGGTATTTTTGGTGTGCAACAATAGTGTGTGACTGATGTGATGAGTGTGAGTGACTGAATGATGTGATAAGAATAACAAAAAAATTATCATGACAAATATAAATAACTAATACTAATACTTTAAAAAATAATATAAATATATATAACAATAATAGAATTAATAAATAATATTAATAACTACTGGACGGATTTAGATGAAATTTGGTACACAGATAGTAGATAGCCTGGTTAAGAACATAGGGTACTTTTTATCCCGATATTCCCACGAGAACGGGAACTACGCGGGTGAAACCGCGAGCGGCCGCTAGTATTAAATAAAGTGGTAACAAAAAATGAGTACTTTTCGAGGTATTTTTTATCGTATAGAAACTTAAAAAAATATTATGATTAAGTACTGATTTTTGACCGCTATGATCTTAATTTAATATAAAATCAAGCAATTGATGTACATCTTAATCATAGAAGTAGTGAGGTTCTCTAGAAGTGTAAGAAAAAACAACGGGTTGCACTCCGGGAGTGCCGGCAGAAGTGAAAACCGCTTAAACGAAACAGCAGGAGCAGGCATACATTTTCGCCGCGCGGTAACATAACAAGAGAGGGGGATATTACTTCCTGTCCTACGCCGCGCCTGCGCTCTACTCTCCCTCCGTCTTACGAATTTTCGATCAGGGTCCGTATTCACTATGACCACTTACCTATTCCTTGCTCAAACCACGCGAATGTCGTATTTGATTTCGACATTTTCAAAATTCGTTTTCTCTATGACACCTACAAATTTTAAAGTTATTTTACTTGTTTAATAATTATACAACTTGTGACTTTCATGTACTTGTACATTAACTTTATAATTTAGGAGTATCATGGAGAAAACGAATTTTGAAAATGTCAAAACCAAGTACGACATTGGCGTGGTTTGAGCAAGGAATCGCTAAGTGGTCATAGTGAATAAGGGCCCAGGTCACGTGTCCTGACGCGACTTAACATTTTTATCCATCCCAAAAATTTTAAAGTCTGATGTGCACAACGCCGCTAAAGAAGTTTTCACTTCAAATAGTCCGCAATTTCATAGGTAAAAAAAGACCATTATTAAAATACACCTGATAACAGATACGTTTTCGAGCATATAGTGTCTATACATTATCCTACATTTCTAAAACTTCATTGTGCTTTTGTCGCAGATATTTCATCACCGTAAAAGGGTTAAATCTCTCTGTTCTTACCATTGTAAAAAGTCACTTTACAAAGGTAACAATATCAAAAGACTTTTAGGTTTCTTTTCATGAATTCATCGGTTTATTTACGCAACAGAAAAAAATCTTTTCAATGGGTTTATTATAGAAATGTCAAAGAAAACAATTAGTAAGTAAGTTACATTGTAATTACAGTACAAAGTAGCCTTAGAAAAAGTTGAAATTGGATTTTTATTGACATTTTGAATGTAAATTATTAAATGTTTTGCAACATTACAAATACAACACTGACAATTTTATTTTAAATTTATTATTAATTATCAGACAACATAGGTCCATTGTTAGTAAAACTTAAAAGTTATTGTAAGTATATTTACAAATTTCTATGGTAAATTTAAAATAAATGTTATTTAATATATCGTCCCAATCTATATGTATCACGCGATACTATGTTTCTACTATACACATACACCTATTTATAATGTTTTTCTACAACAAAAAAACTCAATAGATATCAAACGGGCTATATTTCCACGAACTAAGTTTTAATTGTCCGTATTTTTAGGTTTTTTACGGGTTTTTTGATTTTCCCGACGTTTCGGCACCTTTACAGCTGCCGTGGTCACGGGATGACTGGCTACTTATAAGTCTACAGTAAAAGTTAATTTACTAAAAGTTAATTTATTTTCGTTCGGATACGGTTAGACATTTACTATGGCACAAATTATTATTAATTTGATATTTTGATTTAATTGTTATTTTAATTCTTTATTATTAAGAAAAGAGAAAACTAAATACTCTACTTCACAAATTTGTGCCAAAACGTCGGGAAAATCAAAAAACTCCTAAAAAACCAAAAAATACGGACAATTACAACTTAGTTCGTGGAAATATAGCGCGTTTGATATCAGTAAAAGTTGTTTTATTTCAATGAACAGTGCGCGCCAAAACATAAGACGTACGTAAACTCAATAGATTTATTTACATCTGCTACGACGTAGCAGAAGATGCCCACAGACGAAGAGCTACGACGTAGCAGATAGTTGGTAATATGCTACAAGTCAGCTACGAAAATCTAAAGTTTTGTTCGGAGTCAGTCAATGTTCAGTGTTGAGGAGGTTCAGTATTTTTCGTTTGTTCCCAACGTGTCACACCAAATCATGTCTCACTGTTACTGGTTGGGAGAACAATGTATAAAAATATTCCCAACAAGTCACACCCGAAGGTCGAATAATAGGCGTTAGGGAAAAAATCAAAACGACAATGTTTTCAGCATTGTTGTGATCCTACAGTTAGAGTTAAGACAGCCAGTTCCTCAGTGGTTGAGGTTCCGGGAGAAGCTCGCGTCCATCTTCAGCCTTATCAATACTTAACATCAGTTATGATGAAGGCTAAGAGTCTCCCCGTCGTGAATTAAAAAAAAAATTCTCAACCTACCTAACCATATCAGCAATGAGTTCACGATTTCTTAAATTCCTTGTCCAGAGTGTAACAGGTTGAAAAGATTTTTTCCCTAACACCTAAATACCCTACCTTTAGGTGTGACTTGTTGGGAAATATTTTTATAAATTGTTCTCCCAACGACAACACTGCGACTGTGATACAGGATTTGGTGAGTCTCGTTGGGAACTAACGGTATTTTTTTATTTGTGCATTGTTTTTATTCTATTGACGATTATTTTAATTACTGCAAACATATAAAGACAAGATAAAGAGTATTTCGGACTGTGATAATGTATAGTTTTTGTGTATATGACTTTGTTTTATGTAGATTATTTGATTTATTTTATATTTTTAATTATATTCTTGACATTTGCATGCCGATTTGGCGAGACATGTATTTTGCCATGTTTCTAGTAAATAAATAAATTGATTGATTGATTGATTGAGTATTTCGTGTATGTATACAGAGTTGTAGCGATGTCGTTGCAAGCTACTCCACGTATTCTATATTTTTATGCTATGTATTTTATAGCCTCCTTCGTGGCTTATGAACCTATTTGTCAATTTTTTATTTATATTTCTGAAAAATAATAATTTGAATGACATATCGTTGTCATAGAATATTTTATCCATACGTACATCTTATGTTTTGGCGCGCACAAAACATTTGTATCACAACAAAATAGAACATTAATAGTTATTCTTGGACGAATATTTCATTTCAGTAATAAACTATTTCTTTAACCTTTGTAATTTCCTATAAAACATTCCCCAATAAAATTCTACTGGTCAATCAGGAAGTTCCCCGATTGCACCTACTCATTGTTATAAAACTATAGGATAAAGAAATAGGATGTCTTCATACTTCAGTTTCAGAATCACGATCTTATGATTTTGCTTCGACAATTTTTCTTTCCAAAAAGACCCCTAAAAATACTTGGAAAATTCAAGATTATTATCAAATTGGGTTATATATACAATTTGAAATTGGTTTAATTAGTGGACAACAATAATATTTAGTACCGTGTAGTTTTATTAGCAGTTTTATTTATCTTTCTTCGCTATACTTAGTTATTTACTACGAAGCGATATCGCGATTTTTTCGCCTAATCTGCAAAATAGGTTTATAAAGATGTGCTTAAATCTTTCTCGTAAGCCTAATGTGGATTATGTGTTTTCCAAACAACGGAGGAGCTTGATACGAAAAAAAATTGGTCACCCATCCCATGACAGACCATTACGAAAGTTGCTTAACCTCCTCAATCGTAAGCTTTTTTATGAACAACGGGGAGATTCTTAACCATCATCATACCTGTTAGTTGATTATCTAACTCTGTTGCTAACAGAATTTAATTTAAATTGATTGAAAGTACAGTTACATTGCTGCTTTAGTAAGATAGTTGTCATATTGATTTTTACTAAAGCAGCAGCAATGTAACTGCACTTTCAATCAAACGTTGATACAAACAAGTTACATAATCCAGAGGAATGTTAAGTATTGATAAGGCTGAAGATGGAAGCGAGCCTCTCTCGGAATCCTCAACCACTGAGGAACTGGCTATCTTATCTCTAACTGCCGGAACACAACAATGCTAAAAACATTGTTGTTATGGCGTCAGATTCAGATAAGATGGTGGTAGCTAGCCAGACGGACTTACAACAAGTCCTACCACCAACCAAACCGAATACAACGTCGTCGTCTTTCACCAACCAGCTCCAAATCTATTCCAAACAGTAATTAAGCCACAGTCAAAGGCATTTTCTTCCAATTACACCAAAATCCTTAACCTAACTTGATAGCCAATTTTATGCACGGGAATTAAACCACCTACAGCTCCGGTGTGGCCAACTCAAAGACGCGAATTTCGTACACGTCGGATATTATTTTCACGGCTGGCAACACCTAACGAGATAACGCTCAGAGAAAATTACGGCGTCACACAGACTTTTAGTTGGTATAATTACTTTTAAATCTTGTCAAGTTTTGATGTTTTAAACTAGTAACTTGGATGGAGTTATGACTGTTTATAGCTTCGTTTAAATGAGCCGCCATATTAAAAGGTCGTTAGATATGGAAAGAGGACCATCAAATAGTTGAGGATTCCGGGAGAGGCGCGCTTCCACCTTCAGCCTATTATTATTAGTTACTTTACATCACGCATGATGAAGGCTAAGCTAAAACATTATCTCATAGAACGGTGTTACTGGGTGTTACTATGATTTGAGAGAGTTTTTCGACAGTAAAAATTAAGACAAGGGACTAAGTATTATACTGAAAACCAAACATTGATGTGATATAAAATGAATAAGTACTATATAATATTTAATACATACATATTTTTTTATTATTTATTGATTATTAGGTGAAATTTTCTTTTTTTTTTTATTTATATTTTTTGACATTTTAAAAAGATTGACATATTTAAATGAGTATTACGATATACTAGTACACACGTACAATCCGATACTCGGGTTCGTCGATCGACGAAAAATTGCAAATTATGCGAAAATCTTTAATTGCAGTTTGTGATCATCACGTTTAACATGTTGTATATTTTATAGTTTTCGGAACAAATAGACTCGAGTACCTTTAATTTGATACCTTACTCGGCCGCGTACTACGCGCCAAAGTCCCTATCGAGTCGTCACAAATTTTGCGAACCTGAATTAAGTATATAGATACTCGTAGGTAACTGTAAAATTTTATTTTTTAATTTAAATTATGCATAATTTTAAACAATAATTGCACTATTTTAATAGTTTAAATGAATATTTAGTTGTTGATCATACAAATTTTTGTCTGTTACACAAAAACCTATCTTTCACCGAGAGTAACGAAGGCAACTCTTTCCCCACGACACTACTAAGCCGCACTACTGGTAGTATCCTGGGGACTTTTTTTCCCCTTCTGCACTACTGGCTCAGTAGTGTATTTTCCTTTTATATTAAATATATGTGAAAATTGTAAATTTGTGTTTGGCAACAACATGTTCCATTGTAAATGTTGTTGTTTCTGTTAAAGCTGATAAGTTTCTTGCGGCCGTTCTTCTTATCAGTTAAAAGATGTCCTGAATGGCTGGTAGGGAAAAAAATTTTGGACTATTCGAAAGTACTTATCTATAAGTCTGTTTGAATAAAAATCTTTGACTTTGACTCTGAGTGTCGTAGGTTAATAACAAATGCGTACGTATGCGTTCCCCACAACACTACTAATAATTTTTTCGTGAGAACATGTAAATAAATTATTAAATCTCTATTTAGATCGGTTGCTACCTTTTGTCCCCATATTCCCACGGGAACGAGAACCACGCGGGGGAAACCGCGGGCGGAAGCTAGTTTCTTAATACTAAAAACCACCAAACTGTTATGGCTTTGATTTTGCTTTTCATATTGAATGGGTGCACCAAATGATACCTATTGTTCTACAAAAATCAGACGTTGTGATAGTGTTGTGCCATAGCAAATGAACTTGTCGATTTCGACTACGGTGTTAGGGTTAGTAATGTTTAAAAGTAACCACCACACCAGGTGCAAAGTCAAAAACTGCCAACTTGCAACCATAAAAATCGCCTCGTTTGCAATATTCGAGTGTAAGGTCATCAGCAAGTTCGCTTTGCAAAACTCTCTTACACACTGCTTCGAATCCGTGGAATAATATCGGCCCGAAGTAGCTGTTATAGAATTTATTTGTATGAGAGAGAAGAGAGGTTGGGTCATCCGATATCTCTCCGTAAACTCCCACAAAAAGTACTTCCTACATTGGCAGTTCTCAAATGCGCACTGCATCCGATCTAATCCAAGTTTCACATTTGTCAAACGTCGGGTTAATTTTGACAGTTTTCTAAAGCCTGATGTTTTCTTCACAAACATTTGGAAATGTCACTGTCACTGACTTCAGCGGGCCTAGTGTGAGTTTGCAAATGTCCAAACGTGACCATCGCGTGAGAGTAAAATTTTGACAGATAGCCTTAATGCAATGAGAATACGGTTGAGAATTAAGCTCTATTCGCAAACTTCGGCATAAGCGTATAAGGTGAGAAAACTCACACTAACCACTCAGAATAAGCAAAGACATAGCAAAGAATTCGACTCCGAATCCGTTCTCAAGGCTAACTTTTGTCTGTACATAACTCGATGTGTGCGTTTATCGATACTCCCCCCTAACTATACCACCTGTAGAGTTTGCCGGTAATTCTCGCGGTTTGCCGGCGCCCGGGTAAATTGTGAAACCGGGGGCGAGCACACTCATTTTGTGCAGTTTATTGTCTGAATGGGAATAACGGGTTGTGTCTACCTACCTTTATTGATCACGAAAACGTTTTGTGCGGGAAAAGGCTGGCATTTTTGTAATGAACGGTTCCTGTAACAAACTCACTTTTGAAAAAGTTGAAGCTACGTTTACAAGTATTTCTGACTCAAAAGGTATTTAAAAATACACACAAAATATGAATTATAAAAAACACTTTAATGTATTATTGTAACGCTATCAATAATCTATTATGATTAAATTTTAGAAATTGTTTACAGATGACGAATTTAAAATAATGTTGATTTTATGTAATTTATCTAAGTACTACAAAAAAAACAACTCGTCTCCTTTCTTAACCTTAAGAAATTGGTAAAAAATAGGACAACCAATTCTATAATAAACTAGTGGCCGCATGCGGTTTCACCTGCGTGGTTTCAGAATGCTTAGTGTGAGTTTTCTCACCTTACTCGCTTACGCCGCAGTTTGCGAATAGAGTTTAATTCTCAACCTTATTCTCATTGCATAAGGATATCTGTCAAAATTTTACTCTCACGCGATGGTAACGTTTGGAAATTTGCAAACTCACCCTCTGTTCCCGTGGGAATATCGGAATAAAAACTATACTAAATTCTAACCCAGACAATTTACTATCTGTGTGCAAAATTTTAAACTAAATCCGTTCAGTAGTTTTTGAGTTTATTCGTTACGAAAATACTTACATAAAATACAAATGTTTCCTCTTTATAATTTAAGTAACAACAATGATGTTTTAAAATAGACTTGTTGTGAGCCCGCCTGGCTAGCTACTACCATCTTATCTAAGTCTGACGCCACAGCAGCAATGTTTTCAGTATTGTTGCGTGCCGGCAGTTAGAGATAAGGTTTATTTTGTAATTTTTGCATTTTTAATACTTATGGTAAATTTAAAATAGAAAAATATTGGAAAAAATTTACTCGGCCACAAGTGAATTCTCAGACGGGAGTCGAACCCGCGATTCATTCACTTGTATTCACAGAATTCACTTGTGGCAGAGTTAATTTTGTCCAATATTTTTCTATTTAAAATTTAGCCAGTTCTCCTCAGTGATTGAGGATTCCGGGAGAGGCTCGCTTCCGTCTTCAGCCTTATCAATAATAAACATCAGGTATGATGAAGGGTAAGAAAATTGTTCATAAAAAAAAGAAAAATAATATAATAATATCATTGTTACTTAAACATTGACCCTAAGAAAGACGCTATATGGGGTTCGATTCAATTTGCTATCTCTTTCAGTTCCGTGCTTTTTTGTGTCTCTTGTTTGTCTTACTTGTCCTCTTCTTCTTTTTTAATGAATGGCGTAATTCGCGATAAAATATATTTTGTATTTTATAGAAATTGTACGGTAGACCGAGCCAAAAAGTCATAGACGCACCCCGACACAACGTGACTCGATATAAAAATAACCTTTTACAAATAAGATCCAAATTAGCATTGCATTGTTCGGGTACCTACCCGATGTCCATAAAAATCTTTAATAAGTTGCCAGAGTATCTGAAGGCCGAAACGGATATCGGTGTGTTCCTTCGCTCCTTGAAAAAGCTGCTTGTAGGAAAAGCTTACTATTCCATTAATGAATACTTTGAGGAAAAAAGTTTCTAAATGTCTGCCCCTCTCCTGTTCGTTGCAGTGCCTTTCGAGGTGCATGCGATACATTGGTGCTTGCATGTTTTGTTTAGTCACTAAGTCGCATGTAACGCAATTTGTAATAAATAAATAAATAAATAATAAATAAATAAAAATGGAGCCCCACAACACGCATCACTATGAAAGAACTCGGGTGAAACTCCGTCTTACTTGTCAAATGTCAATGTGTGCAGCATGCGTCACAGATTTTAACGCAAATCACTATGTAATTACTTTTACAGAAACGTGTCAAAAACATTTTTGACGATTCAAAGATCGACTCGACGACTTGTCTAGCTTAGGGGTACGTAGCCTTCTAAGTTTGATCCCGGACAAGACAAATATTTGTGTGTATGAACATGTCTATTTGTCTTGTTCTGGGTGTTTAATTTGTATGTTATGTATGTGTTTACAAAAAAATTGTATTAATAAATTTTGTTTCTGTAGGTATTCATAACACAAGTTCTTATGAAACTTATCTTGGGTTGTATTTGGTGTGGTTGTATGAAATTTATTATTGATTTGACGACCTCCGTGGTAGGGTGGTACGTACACCGGTTTCAAGGTGTCGCCTACTCTGAGGTCCCGGGTTCGAATCCCGGTAGGGGCAAATGTTTTTATGATAAATACGAGCAATTTGTACCTGAGTCATGGACGTTTATATGTATTTCTACACATAAATACTTATATATGTATAATTATAATATGTATTTATATCCGTTACCCTAGTATCCCATAACACAAGCCTTACAGTGCTTATATTGGGGCTAGGTTAATTGGTGTGAGTGTAAGAAATATTTATTGATTTATTATTTTATATTCATTTATCGTACATACGAAACATCATTGATTAATAATAAATATGCAAACACTGCCCACAACTGAATATGACCAGCGAAAATTCAATCTCTTCTCAGTCGTGCGTTGCAAATAGTATTCCAGGATATTTCCGAAGTTCTATTTCCATGCTTTTACAGTTGAATTCTGAGGAAACGTTTGAAAATGAACACGATATTTCTGTTGGAAACCTAGACGTTACATAATTTGAAGTTAAAAATACACGTAGAAAAACTTTTTACAATTTACAGTACAACTGGTTTATCAGAGTGCTAAGTGCGAGTTTTGTCTACTAACGGTCGATTGTGAACGCGTCGATTGTTGTATGAAATCAGCGGCCCGCCATCTAGCGGATTACGCCACGGACTACACCAACGCCTTACAAAAACTTAACGCGCTCACGATCGACCGTGAGTAGGAAAAACTCACACTAAGTCATATGGAACCTATTTAGATAGGAATCTACATAATATAACAATCATAAGGTCTATTTTTAATAAAAAAAAAGTTTTGGTTAAAAAAAATCGAAAGTAATATAATGTACAAAATCACAATAGATGCACTGGTGTAAAAATTAAACAGAGTTATATTCGCATTTTTTATATTAAGTCCACATTTTACTATCATTCGTATGATAAATTGATAAGGACAATGCCACAAATGTAACGAGGGTTGGCGCGTTTTCAAAAATCCCTGCACACCATTCAAACCTTATTCAATCGATAGTCTATATGTACGAACAATAGTTATTGAGACAGCATATTTCTAAACCGTATCCATTCTGAGATAAATGCACCTGTTCATCACTATTATTTTTTAGATCAGGCCCGTTCAACATACGGTCCCCGGGCCACAATGTGGCCCTCATAAGTCCTTCATCCGGCCCGCGACGACATCAATAGCTCAGAGGGTGCTTACTTAAACCTTCGCTATTGGCATTTCTTTTGGCCAGCTTCGGTTACAAAAATACTAAACCTCCACAAAATTATGTTGGACAGCCCTGTGCTAGATCAAAGTTAGAATTAACTCAATTTTTGCGATTTTATTTGCCCTTTAAATTGAAACGAAGTTTAAGCAACGTGGCGGACTTTCACTAGTAAGTAATTTATAAAGGTCAATTTATTTAAATACCATCTCGTATTGTGTAAAGCATTGATAAAGAATCGTTAGGTACATTTAATGCTGTGGAAAATATATTTTTCTTTCTGCTGACAATGAAAATGGAAATCAAGAGATCGGAGGTCTATTAATCATTCTATTTATGACATTCTTTTTTCTACTACGGGAAACCATTCAGAAAGAGCCTTCATCATATCAGGGGTGACAGGGTGTTTACGACCATCTCTTAGCGCTATTATGCTATTTCGCACCACGACACGACCAGTGCACTGACATTCTCCTGTACAATCGGGGAACTCCCCGGTGGACCACTAGAGTTTTTTTGGACATAGTGTTCTCGGAAAATCTCGAAATAGTTGTCTTTAGAATTATACAAATAAAGTTTTACATTAAATACAAGTATACAAGGGGTGTTCATTAAGTAGTGAGAATGACTAAGACGCAGTTATCTGTTAATAAATGTTATTTTATTTTTCAATAAAGTCACCTTTTAGGAGGAACACTTAGCATATACTTATTTATTGTAAACTTAAAATTCCTTTATGAAAAAAAACTTCGTCCTGACTGCTTAAAAAACGTGTACAGCAGCGATCACTGCGTCATCATCATCAAGTTCTGACCTCTGAGTGAGGTGCTCCTTCAATCGGGGAAACAGATAAAAATCACTAGGAGCGAGGTCCGGTCAATACGGCGGGTGCGCCATCAACTCAAACCCAGCATCTTTAATGGCGACCATCGCAACTTTGGGCTTGTGCGCGGGGGCGTTATCCTGGTGATACAAAAGACTTTTACGAGTTTTCCACGGAACGAAGGAAACAAATGACATAAAAAACCAAAGAAAATCGAAAACTTTTTCTTTTTAATATCATTAATAAATTAGCTATGCCTGCCAGTATTTCTTTTTTTCCACACCAAAGAGTATAGGTGTCATTCTCATTAGTTAATGAACACCCCTCGTATCATAAATAAGTATTTCGATAACGTTTTTTTTCTTGGGGATCTTTGATAATCCGAATGTTCAGTAGCGTATGTTCAGTATGTTTATAGCGACCTATTTAAGTCCGCCGTTACAACGTATCATCGAGTATAGATATGTTTTTACTTTATGGAGGGTCATGGTGCTAATTTGACATGATGGATTCCAAAAGATGGCAGAAGGCCTGATGTTAACTAATGATAAAGCTGCAGGTGGAATTGTGCTTCTTAGATAAGATAGTGGTAGCTAGCCAGATGGACGGTCCTACCACCAACTAAACCGAATACAATATGTATTACACCCACTGGGAATCGTACTCCGGGACTTGTAGTTCTGATACCGGTGGTTGTTACCACTAGACCGCAGAGGCGGTCTAAACTCGGCTCACAAGTTTTTCTCAGACGGGTCTTGACTTGAACCTGCAACCCTTGAGTATCCTGCCTACTGCTCTCCCAATTTTCTAGTACTTCCCTACTTTGTCTTTTTTCTACGGCCGTAGGTCAGAGTTACACATTAATATTAGACATTTTATTCCGTTATCGTCATCAGCCATTTCTAATGTCCCCACAGCTGGGGCACTGGCCTTCCTTACGGATGGATAAGGAGAATGAGCCATAACCTACCACGCAGGCCCAATGAGGATTGGTGAGTTTTAGCGACTGCAAATGCAGCCGAGACCAACGGCTTAACGTGCCTTCTGAAGCAAGGCGAAGCTCGAGAATGTAAATTTGGTCACCCATCCCATGACCGACCATTGCGATAGTTGCTTAACATCAACAATCGCAGGCCGAGCGCGTTAACCACAGCGCCACGGGCTCTTCTCGCGTCTCTCGGATATTTCAAATACAATAAAATTACATTTATGGTTTAACCTGTCATAAAGAAAATCCTATCTATTTATTTTGCAATATTATCTCGTCAGTTGGATTAGGTAATCACCACTTTATTGGGAAAAAATAACTTCATAAATAACAATTTCGCCCCCATATTGCTTTATATTGGAGGGCGTAAATCAAAGTAATAATATTTAATAACAATATTAACTCCTTTTACGCACTTAAATTACTGATTCAACTGTTTTGGTATAGTTAGTTACAAAAAAAAGAAAATGGAAAATGTGATGCTTTAAAAACAAAACAATAATTACTTAAAAAGGAGAGTTTCAATTTAGTTAAAATATAGACAAACTCTGAAATAACATTAATAAAATTGTGCTTACACTTTTTAAAACCACAATATTGTTTAAAAATGTAAATCAATATTAATATAAATAATAAACAATTCATGAAAACTTAAAGGAAATCGGGTATTCGGGCGGTCCAAGATGCTTCTCAAGACGATATTATATTTATTTTTATGATTTTGTAATTTTTACATTTTTCAATGCTATTTTTATACTTATGGTAAATTTTAAATAGAAAAATATTGGAAAAAATTAACTCGGCCACAAGTCTCGGTAGCTCAGCGGTTAGAGCATTGGACCGGATTTCCAAAGGTCGCGGGTTCGATTCCCGTCTGAGAATTCACTTGTGGCCGAGTTAATTTTTCCAATATTTTTCTATTTAAAACTTACCATACGATATTATATTTGAAGATATGAAATAATAGTAATAAAAGATATGCTATTAAACAGTTTTAATGGTCCAAGGTCTTGCTTCACAACTTTTTTTAAAACCAACGATGTATGAAAATCTCCTGACTATTATTTTTCGATTGAGAAAATATATTTTAAGAAACGTTTAGATATATTCAGATTTTGTAGACATTGTACAGTCAACAACACGTCAGTCTACACTTTGAACTTATAAACGCCCTTATGTTACTTATATTAGCGGCGTTTTTCGTAGTGCAAACGTTAAGACTGTCGTGCTATTGACTGTACCTATATTCTCTTTACAAGTTGCTTGTTTACGGTCTAAAAGCGTGCTTATGCTCAAAATGGCGAACGGTTAGGACAATGTTAGCTCAGCTCTTAGACAAAATTAGCTGTAACGGTGATTAATTTGCAAATTAGCTTAGATAGAAGCTAACTAAACTATACGGTCTGAAATAGCGTTTATTGAATGTTCGTTTTCGATACCAGCTACTGGCTAAAAATATTTTTACTTTTTATAGTCCTTCTTGAGAAAATAGGAATTTTAATGATATTAATTAGCAATACTAATACCATTATAAAAACTTTAGAGTACGTTTCAACGTATATTTTTTGTTAGGTTGGTACCCCTGTCGATTTCTGTCAAAAACTAGGTTAATTTAGGATAAGAATTCAATGCAGACTTTTTAAGTTTTCGATTCTGTTTTAAAATCATGCTCGAAACATTAGAAAGTGGTGAAAGTAAAACGGTTTTGAAATGATGTTTCTAACACGTACGCGCCTTCTTGACATACAGGGGTGCCAACCTAACAAAAAGGGAATATGGGATGAAACGCACTATATAACACTATGAGATAAGTCAAAGTCAAAACAGACATAAGTCATGGACCATTACATACATGTCAACTCATACAATCGAGGAACTTCAGTAGAGTTTTGTTTGGGAAACGTGTTTTCTAAAAGTAATATCATGATTTTGTTATTTTTTTCAATGCTATTTTTATACTTACGATAAATTTTAAATAGAAAAATATTGGAAATAACAATTCGGCCACAAGTTAATTCCCAGATAGGTCTCGAACCCACGACCTTTGGAAATCGAGCATTGGACCAGATTTCCAAAGATCGTGGGTTTGAATCAAACCTGAGATAACGTTTACGTTTATTTAAAATATTTCTTATGCATAATAAGCTTTGAGCAATAATTTATTAAGCACATCTTAAGTTTCTTCGCGCCTCATCATTTTGACAACCCGTTACCGCTGCAGCTGAAAAGGTGCAAGGTCTTGCTTCACAACTTTTTTTAAAACCAACGATGTATGAAAATCTCCTGACTATTCTTTTTCGATTGAGAAAATATATTTTAAGAAACGTTTAGGTATATTCAGATTATGTAGACATTGTACAGTCAACAACTCGTCTGTCTACCCTTTGAACTTATAAACGCCCTTATGTTACTTATAATAGCGGCGTTTTTCGCAGTGCAAAGGTGCCGTCGGGAAACCAAAAAACCCGAAAAAAACAAAAAACACCAAAAATATATAGTTAAATATACAAGGTGGAAAATCAAGTAAGACGGATCAGTAAGGGCAGATGTTAAACCGGTCGTAACTACATGAAAACTTTCTTAAGTAACCATTCTTAATTATTAAGAAAATTTTAACAGTTTTCACAGATTTAAAAAAAAATACAGTCGTATCCGCTTCACCTACGAGTCCTTTGTTTACCTTTTTTGTAAAAAGTGTTGTGTGTGTTGTATTCGAGTACCTTTGTTTAATGAACTTATTTTCCTAGCGAATAAGTGGAAATAAATTTTCGCGATTTCTAACTTTTCTAGTACTCATACCGCATTAGGTATATTAAGTGTTTTAATCCTCATAAGAAACAGGATAGATAGACATATTTTTTTTTAAACAGATTTTTTTTCTTTGAAATAAAACAACTTTTACGGATATCAAACGCGCTATATTTCCACGAACTAAGTTGTAATTGTCCGTATTTTTAGGTTTTTTAGGCCACGTCCACGTAGGTGACCACGGCAGCTGTAAAGGTGCCGAAACGTCGGGAAAATCAAAAAACCCCTAAAAAACCTAAAAATACGGACAATTACAACTTAGTTCGTGGAAATATAGCGCGTTTGATATCCGTAAAAGTTGTTTTATTTCAATGAACAGTGCGCGCCAAAACATAAGATGTACGTATGATTTTTTTTCTGCTGACTGTATGTTTTTTTCAAAATCAATTAACGCAATTCAAAATTTCTCAAAAATTTAAGGATGGTTTCCTAAGAAAGTTTTCATGTAGCTACAACGGTTTAGGTACCTGCTATTCGTGCCCTGTTTTAAATTTCAACTCTGTATTATTGTAAGAATTATTAATTATTCAAATGAAATACCTATGTTCTTATGATAAATTTTAAATAGAAAAATATTGGAAAAAATAACTCGGTGACAAGTGAATTCTCAGATGGGAATCGAACCCACGACCTTTGAAAATATATATTTTTTCCAGTATTTTTTCTAATATTTATCTATTTAAAATTTATCATAAGTATAAAAATAGCATTGAAAAATGCAAATATTCAAAAATCATAAAAAATTCTGTTACAATTTGTGATATAAACTTTTTCTTATAAATTTTTGATCCAACGCTCCTTAAAAAAGCTCTACCGGTCTACCGGAGTTAGGGGAGTTAAAAATAAAATCCCCGTCCTACATTTAATTTTCCCGTGATGTTGTCATAGATTATTCTATTATCGATTCTACAATAAACTTTATCGGCCTTGCAGATAACAGAATAATCCGCCAATTAGTTTTTAATGGTTTAATCAAATCCTTTTACTACGCATGTGACGTTATTACGAACAAATCAGGATCAATTTATTTATAAAACTGATTGTACAAAATATATTGAGGCACTTGTATAAAGATAGATGAAAACGGCTATCATGCACGGGCTTCCAAAATGTATTACTTACGGTACAACATTGCCATTTCTCATAAAGACATTAATATTTCAGTATCTAACTAAGTTGGAAATATTCAATTCAATTCAATCAGTTTATTGCACTCCATAAGTATACAAGGTCTTAAAAATAGATGAGAACATTATGGGTCCGGATTGGACATGACAAATATAAGTATAAGTATAAGTAGAGGGCACTATACTCATTTTTGTTACAAAATAAAATTATTTATTATAAAAAACATATTGGAATGTTGACATAATGTAAAGCTTTATTTGTATATCTATACTAATATTATAAAGAGGAAAGTTTTATTGTTTGTTTACATTAAATAGGGTCCGAAACTACTAAACCGATTTGGATGAAATTTGGTACACAGATAGTAGATCATATTGGATATTTTTTATCACGATTTTCCCATGTTTTTTTTTAAGTTAGTGTATATGTTATATCTTTGTAATTGGCATCAAAAAAAATCTGCGATCACTCAATGTATTTTAAACAAAATAGGTAAGTACCTACCTGTTTTCGTAGAGGGATTATTGTAGCAAATTTTGACCGATATTTTTTAAAGATACGTTTCAAAAGCTAGAATAGTATAGTGCCTAGTTAGTAAATAACTTTACTACGATACCATTCTATTATTAAGTTATTTTTGACCTCAGAGCTCAGAGTATGCGGAGGTCGTGAAAATAATATTGATTACTTTTATTTCTGCGGTAAAATTTTGTTTCATTTTTCCATGACGCGGCAATATAAAATAATATGTTGGGCACCAGTTTTTTCATTCACCGGTTTCATTTACTATGATCGCCCGGCTTCAAAATGTTCACATTTGTCCTCAGTCACAATGCGCTTCATCCTGCCGACCATCTTGTTCGCGTCCGCCATTTTGTCGTGCATGGCACTGGCGCAGTACCCGCGCCTCGAACCGCGCCCGCGCCGCCCGGAGCAGCGGTTGAACACGGCCGAGCAAGTCTCTAACTACTTGAAGGAACTTCAGGATTACTACTCCGTGCATGGGAGAGGGAGGTGAGTGTTCATGTATAGGTATTAATGTTTAACCGACTTCAAAAAAAGATTCCGTCGAATTGAGTCGACGAAATGATTTTTCGAACCTCCAAATATTTAAACTTTTGCATTTATGATAATAGTAGGATAATAAGATGTCCCCAATGCAATTGTCTCTGTGCAGTCTGTAGTTTCTTTAAGTTACTTCAGATTTAATAATTTTACTTACTAGAAAAATTGCATGTTTTGTTTAGTCACTAAGTCGCATGTAACGCAATGTGTAATAAAAAAATAAATAAATAAATCTTTTGGTTACACGTTGGGCGCCAAAAGCAAACAACATCGACATAAACCCTTGGCGAACTATCAAGTACGGTTTATATAATAAAACGATCTTATAGTTCAAAGGAAGCTCCACAGATGGCGTTAAACCATACTTTTCTTTTCCACAGGTACGGCAAGAGGCAAATGCACATAGCTGATGAATCCGTTATCTTCAGAGAGACACCATTCACAGATCATACTATAAACGAAGAAGCTCTGTTCAAAAACCTTGGTTATAAGTAAATTTGGAAATGTTATCGTAGAACTTAGTAACGAAAATAGCCATAATTTTCATTTTACTACTTATAAGTACTTTCGAAGCTCAAGTGTTTTATATATTTTGTTATGGATGTTGTTATGCAGTAATGCGTTATTCCATCGAGTACTGTCTTCTTAAATTTTGTAGCGTTAAAATATTTTTGATTTGGTAAAGAAAATTCAAACTATATTATAGGTCTTTAACTATGAAATTGCCGATTTGTATGAAGATTTTCAAAGAAAGTTCGTTTTCCATACTAACTTTAGTTATAGTTAATTTTTGTTATAGTTACTATACTACCGCAAGTGCTATTGCCACATTTTTTAATGTACAATCATTGTTTGAAGACTAAGCAATCTAATACTATATGTTTACTACTTTTTACTCTACGTTATTTAATATAATAATTTATTAATTATATTAAATAAAGTAGTAAATTTTGCTAACACAAAAAGGAGAACCTTTCGAGGTTTATTTTATCGTATAAGAAACGAAAATAATAACCATGACATTAATTATTCTTGATCATTATGATCTTAATTTAATATAAAATCAAGCAATAGATGTACCTTTTAATCACAGAAGTAGTGAGGTTCTTTAGAAGTGTAAGAAAAAAATCGGCAATTTCATACTTTAACCCATTAATAAATAAATATTTTGATCAGCAAAATATCAATTTGGTCAGCAACTCTCTTTGGCTTTACCTAGTACTTGCTGACCAAATATGTTTTCTTGCTGAACAATCAATTATTGGTTAGGTTAGGTTAGTGTTTTTTTGCTGATCGATTAAATAATACCCTTATTTATAATTTTTCGATTTTATTTTAAGCTACTTGTTTCACTTAGTTTCGCACTGCTACTATTGTGATTTGAAACATATTCTCGTTAAAATAATGCTGTCATTGCACAACACTTTTACTGCAAAGTGTTTACTCCAAAGTTAGCATTTTTTTTGTCGGTGCAACTTAGAAGGACTGACCTACTTTCAAGAAAGTTTTTAAAGTTTCTTAGCTTATTTTCACTAAAAAAGTACATTCTATCGACTTCGAACTCTTACAAGTTGCCTAGACGAATCCCGATTTTTGTACATTGTAAATTCGAATAATTTAAAAGAATAATCCTATTTCGAATGCTGTAATCTGTAACTTTCTTTTAAATGTCCGACTTACGTATGTATTGTTTCTTTTATATTCTCAGTTTATTACTATGTTTCAATACACACACGTCATGTTGTCTTTGAACTGCTCGATGAATATTTACTCAAAGGATTCCACCTTCTTTTTTTGATGATTCACACGTTTTGTTTCGTGATGATGATTCACACGTTTTGTTTGACAGTGGGCAGCAACTTGGATGGCGTTGTCTGCTACCTTCATTAGGTCTTTCATACTGCAGATTGTAGGGCATAAGAAGGTGGCCATTGTCTAGATTCCATTGAAAATATTACTAGCGGCCGCTCGCGGTTTCACCCGCGTGGTTCCCGTTTCCGTGGGAGACTATTAAATTCCAACAAACAATCAAATCTTTCCTCCTTATAATATTAGTATAGACTAGTATAGATAACCTCCTTTCTTTTAAGTCGTTTAAAAATGACACGTTATGGCATAAACACATCCAACCCTATCGTATATTATAAGAATTTTAGCCAATGACCTATCCGTCTTACGATTCTAGTCAATTATTGAATGCTTTTATGCGGAAAATAGTTTTTAGGCTGGGTATGAACTATTTAGGTATAAAGTTCTGTGCAACTACGCTTACCAGGTAATACATGGATGTTATGGAATAATAATTAAAGTTAGAATAAAGGTGACTTATCGGAGTTGTTGTTTTATTTAACTACTTTTATTTATGTACAGTGGAACTTCCGGGTTGACCAGTAAAGCTTTTTTAGGAAGCTTTATTTAAAAAGTTAAAGACATATAGAAAACATTTATATCACAAATAATAGAACATTAAGAGTAAATTATTTCTTTAACTTTAGTACTCTACTGGTCTCTACTGGTCAACCGGGAAGTACCCCGATTGTACATACCTCCAGTAACGCAAGCTTTTCCATACCAGCACCCCGACCGCCTAGCTTGTCCTACCGCAATAGCTATCGATATTTCCAACCCCCTACAAGGTCTCCTGCTGAAGGTATTACTTTCATACTAAAAATGCAATAGTGAATCCAATAGATGAATAGAAATATGTAGGAATTAGACAAAAACCCTATTGTTGAAGAGTTTTATAAGAGTTTGAAGTTTAATAGCCATAGATGTTATCAGAAATAGCATAATCAGCATACTGTTGTCGTTATTATTAAGAAAAGCCTATTATACATTGACAGAATTCTTGATTGACAAATTTTGATTATGTGCTTTTTTGTTGACATCATTAATTTATTGACATAAATCTTCTATATTTGTAATTTTAAAATAATGATTGTTTAATAGTGTTTAGTGTTGATATTTCTAACTTATTTACTGACATCTGTTCTGTTTTAATATATAAATGTAGTTTTTCATTTTCAAATACTTACAACTATACATTTTCATATAGCATTAAAATAAATTAGCAAGTAAATTTGTACGCCCATCGATGGCGGAACATAGTGATACATGATTATCTATTTTCACACCAGCTGTATTTCTCATACCTATGTTTACAAATAAATGATTTGTATTTGTATAGCGATAGCACATGATATACCGTTAGACAATCGGGCTGCAGGGTGGTAAGGTGACTGACCCGTAACATTTAGTCGTAACGTTCGAAGCGAGCGTGTTTTACTTGCAACGAGCTCGGCTCGCTGTACTGACATGAAATATTCGTCGTTACGTAACGTTACCCCCCCTTTCCACTGGCAAAACATTAACAAGAAAACATGTTGTTAAATATAGTGCGGCCGCTGAGAGGATGACCAATTGTTCTCGATAAGAGCTTTAAATAATGCCTTCTCTCAGTGGCCGCATTATACGTTTACAACATGGTTTTCTTGTAAACGTTTCGCTCGTGGAAACGGGGGAAAGAAAGGAAAGGAAGTCAATTCAGCATCAAAAATAGGGTCGGGCCCAAAGAGATTTTTGATTTTCAATTGACCGCTAGAAATTATTTTTGACAAAATTGAACAATCACTCGAGAACCTTTTTTTTAAGTCGGTTAAAAATGGTTGATGATAAGGCGAAAAAGATTAATATAAATGTTATCATGAACCAAAATCTAGGGCGACAGCTAGTTTACAAGGTTTACTATAATAGGAAATCTTTAGTGACATTAACGGACTACACATTATCAATATTGTCAATATATTGATGTTTGTGGAGCGCACATCCACAAAAGATCTAAACACTGATCACTAGGTACCTACTTAATACCTTGGTCAATTAAAAACCTTACGATATTGAAGTAAGATAGCTAGGTGTAATTAATGACTCTAATAGCAGGATCATTAGAACTATATTCCCTTGAAAGGTTGACATTATTACTTTTTAAGGGTGTTTACATACAAAACTACTTTTTGATACCGTGAATTTTATGTGGGTTAGCATTTGAACCATATAGCCACAGCGTAAGAACTAACAGTGGGTCAACGCCTTTGATGTCTCGCGCAATGCCGCTATTATCTGGACATTCGTCATTGGCGCAGGGTTGTCACATTTCTTTATTTTTTTACGTAGTCGCTTATATCCCACATATACGTACTACCTTATTGGTAGTATTACGTGTATGTAGTATATTAGGAATATAAAGTAACAAGAAATATAAGTACACAGACATTATTCGTTTTATTATTAACAAAAATACAAAAAAAAATACAAAGTAGTGAAATCAGTAAAACTTATAATACACACATATTGAGCTCGTTTCTTATATTTAGATTTTAGTTCAAATGGATATTTTTTTAATGAGTTAAAAGCAAAATTAAATTAGTATACGTACATCTTATGTTTTGGCGCGCACTGTTCATTGAAATAAAACAACTTTTACGGATATCAAACGCGCTATATTTCCACGAACTAAGTTGTAATTGTCCGTAATTTTTAGGTTTTTTAGGGGTTTTTTGATTTTCCCTTGGGAACTTGGGAAAATCAAAAAACCCCTAAAAAACCTTTTATTTAAATTAGTATTCATAAAAAACCATGAAATAGTGAGACGTAATCAGCACCCCCGAAAACCATGAATTCGACACCCATATTGACTTTATTTAAAATGTCGAGTCCGCCATCTTGGATCCTTAAATAGATGTTATATTCGTAATCGGCACCCCCGAAAACCTTGAATTCGACACCCATATTGACTTTATTTAAAATGTCGAGTCCGCCATCTTGGATCCTTAAATAGATGTTATATTCGTAATCGGCACCCCCGAAAACCTTGAATTCGACACCCATATTGACTTTATTTAAAATGTCGAGTCCGCCATCTTGGATCCTTAAATAGATGTTATATTTGTAATCAGCACCCCCGAAAACCATGAATTCGTCACCCGTATTGACTTTATTTAAAATGTCGTGTCCGCCATCTTGGATCCTTTAATACGATAAAATTTATATTTCAAAAGTCAAAGTGAAAAAGTATGAAAAAAATCGTTTATGCATAATAAATTATTATACTTATTATATAAGTATCAAAATCATTTTTAAAAATATTAATGCTTATTCATGTTATTTAAAATGTCGTCGCAAACCTCCGCCATTTTGTTTATACCAAAATTAAATATTACATTACAAACATTCTAACAAAATAAAATATTATTACACTTTACTTTTATCGGTGTGCGGAAACTGATGAAATTCTTATTTACACGAGATGATGACATGCGTCTCTCACAGCACGTAGTATGGACCATTATAAATAAAATATTTTAATAAAATGCTTCACTAAAATGTGGCACTCCTGACCGGCGTGTCCCAATCGAGTGTATGGCAGATTGGGCTCGCTACCGCCCCTCCCTCGCCCCGCGAACCCCGCACGATTGCTCTGTCTAGACGTGTCCGTTGGCTGACTGTAGGGAAGGGAAATATATAGACTGTGATATAGCTATGCAAATAAGAATTAAATGAAACTAGATACAACCGTCCGGGCGTTAAACGTCCATTAGACAGACGGTCATGCAACCGTGCCGACCGTGGTAGAGTGGTATTATATATTCTGAGGTCCTGGGTTCGAATCCCTGTAAGGGCAAATGGTTGTATGATGAATACCAGCATTTGTACCTGAGGCATGGACGTTTATTTATATTTTTACACATAGATACTTATATATGTATAATAATATGTATTTATATGCGTTAGCCTAGCATCCCATAACACAAGCCTTACAGTGCTTATTTTGGGGCTAGGTTAATTGGTGAGTGTAAGAAATATTTATTTAATTACATGTGTTATTAAAAACATCTAAATAAATAGTTTAAGTCAACAAAACAGTTTTAATATCTAGTACAACATTTTGATATTCCTTTACTACGGGTGCTATGGGCTTGCTACATTGCAGCTGCTACGTCGTACCAAATTTAGTTCTTGAAAATATTTAAAAATTACATCTTATTTTTTTAATCTATGGTAGCTGTCTATTGTTATTAAAAAACTAAATTGATCCTTATGAATAACACTATCGATCGGTATCCATAAAAGTACAGATGATATTTTTTCAATTAAGGCCGGGTATAGCCCATTTAGCAAGTAAAAAAAAAATTTGGATGCAGTATTACTTGTTTTTGAAAATAAAGGAATGTTTCCTATCACCATAATTTGCTATCATCAGTATTAAGGGTACTTCTCCGACGACCGTCATTTTTCCACCCTGTATAATTATTTATGTAGAAATATATATAAACGTCCATGACTCAGGTACAAATGCTCGTATTCATCATACAAACATTTTGCCAAACCGGGATTCGAACGCGGGACCTCAGAGTAGGCAACACTTTGAAACCGGTGTACGTACCACTCTACCACGGAGGTGGTCTAACATGGTTTTATATTGGGTGTTATGGAGATTTTTTTATAGACATCCCAACGTTTCGACCTTTCCAAGGGCCGTGGTCCTGGGATAGTTTGTTTTAATTTAAAACGCGATGAAATTTAAGATTTCGTTAGAAGTTAAAAAATTGCCTGCTTACAACCTGCCTAACACTCAACCACCTCTTTAACAAAACTCTACCTTACTCCTAATTCAATAAGGTTCATTTCATAACCCTCCAAATCGACGTAAGAAAATAGTACAATCGAACTTAAACGGATTATAAACAGAATGCGCGCGCATCTATGAAGTACATCGCTGAAATGGCGATGGGTTCTTTATAAGGTCCAATGACGTACGATTGAACAGTGATATCGGATAATAATACCGTGTATAAAAGTTGTTCTAAAAGTTCGGGTTTAGACATTAACTTGGTAGTTTAACAAATATTAATTATGGTGTAAACTGGTTAAGAGTTCTGCCCCCCAAGGTACAACCATTCGGCAACTATACTTCAGTCATTTTACGGAAAATGTTTGCAACTAAACCCCCTATATTTAACCTCAAAAGTCCTTTTTTATTACATGTTTTAAATATATGTGCACCTCATTAATAGCTTAACTATTTACGTAGTCTAAGTTAGATATATAGGATTACTTAGTAACTGTTTTTTAGACACTACATTGTTTGCAGAAGGTTGTTACTAAACGCAATTGAACATCAGTTGGTACACGTTGGTACCAACGTGATTATGTGTTACCAAGTACACTTGATTTTAAGTTTTAGTTTAGTTTTATCAAAATAAAGAAACAAAATAGCATATTTTTCGGAGTCCTCGATTTTTTCTCCTCTACATTTGGAATACATGTACAGTCGGGGAACTTCCCGGTTGACCAGTAGAGTCTTTTTAAGTGGGCTTTATTTAAAAAACATTTTATAAAGTAAAAAATAAAAATTTGGAGTCGGTGCCAGCCAAGGCATTCTACATTGCACTCTATTAACTATATTTTTTTTGGCCCTAGCTAGCTAGCACCGACTCCAAAAGTTTTATTTTTTACTTTTTGAAATCGGTTTGTTTTTTTTCTATAAAATGTTTTTATTTCAGATTTTTTTAGTTACATCATGTGCCGTTACTTACCCTAAAAATCAGCCCGTACACAACAATGATGTCATCTAGATAAACGACTACTTGCCAAAACGTGATTGATATTTTTCAGGATTATGAAAAAACTACTAGCCAGATCTTCGTAAAAATTATATGGGACCACACATAAACCATTTTCTTTCAGATAAAAAAAGAATTATAAAAATCTGTTAACATACATGGAAAACATACATAAAAAAAAATATTGTCGACTTGAGAACCTTCTCCTTTTTTGTAGTCGGTTAAAAAAATTATAGATAAATAGAAAATGTTTATATCATGAACATTGAAAAATAACCGGTATTTCATTCGAATAATAAATTATTTCTTTAACCTTAGTACTTTCTGAGATTTTTTTTCCAAAAAAACTATTGGTCCCCCATTGTACCTCAAGATAAAAACATGGCCAAAGTTGTATGGAGTATTAGAGACCTTTTTTATTGCATTTGTGCAATAATTTTACGAAAATGCACAAATTTTTCTTGCCTTACAAACATTCTTTCCATTGGATGGCTAGAGTATAGAATGAATTCCAATTCTGTGCTTTGTTTTTGGCTTTGTCTATTCTGAAGTGAGTGATAGTGGCACCCTCGGGATAGTTTCGAAATGATTGTGATGTGACTATGGGGGCTAGTTTACTAACATAACATGTCAACTGTGGCACTTGAATCAGTCTAAAATTATAGTAGTTTAAGATATATATTTCTATGAAATTAACTGAAGTGTAAGTTACGCAATAGTGTTTAAATCTGGTAACAGGAACTTTTTAAGAAGCAAAAGAGGCTCTAATAAGGTAGAGATTTTTTGAATCTCATTAAAATACTACAATCCAACTTCAACTGTACAATTATTATTAAAAGTAATGTTATAATTGCAGCTATACTAAATGACGGATACGAAAATACTTGCGGAGCCGTGAAACTTTCGCAAGTATTGAGTGCCGACCAAAAAGAACCCAATTTCAGTGTTATGTCCTCGGTAAGCAAGGCCAATTTTTTTACAAGAAAAATCTATATTTTACCCTAGAACTACCACAGAAACCCATATTTTTACTAACTTTTCTATTCCCACTATATTTTTGACTACTTTATTGATGAAAATTGTATAAAACTTTGTAAATTTTGATAAGAAATTACGTACCATATCAGTGATATCAGAGAACAATGTTACAGTGATATTTGCATCACAACATTGGCTTAAAGGTGAGATTATTATTATTAATTAATTATAATTAAATAAACAATTGTTTTAAATAATTTATTTTTTATATTCAATTCAATACATTTAATTTGCAATTAATATGCGAACAATGGTGTTTAAAATAAAATCATGGAAAACTTAACTAAAACAAAACAATGTCGTCTTACGTACATTATTTTATGATTACTAAAAATCTCAAAACTATTTCTAGAACTATCATTACGAATAAGTTTTTGGAACTAAATCGCAAAAAAACAGCTGTTTCATACAGAGTTCAAATATAAATATAAATAATTGTGTGTGAAACAGTGTCTAAAAAGGCCACTAAAGAAATATTGCTAAGTGGATTCCCTTACAATTAATCTATTTGTTTATTTCCTATGGAATTAGCTTTTAGTAAGTTTTCTTGCCTTCAAAAAATTCAAAGCAAATTCTGCTACACTGAAACAGAAAATAAAGAATTAAATGAATTGTTAGACAATTCAATTCACTTAGCAATATTGCATTTGCGCCCTTTTTAACCGACTTCAAAAAGGAGGAGGTTCTCAATTCGGTGGGTATATTTTGTTTTACGTACACCAATTACGCCGAGATTTCTGAACCGATTTCCGTGATTTTTTTTTTTGTTCGATGCGGAATAGTTGCCAATTGGTCCCATAAAAATTTGATTTAGTTTGACCCAGTACTTTTTATGTTATGAGCATTTTTTATAGTCCAAGCTTTCTTGAAATGAATCTTCTTGATACGATTACTTTAATATGGTTCATAAGCAATTTATGCTCGACTCAATGCATGTGATGAAGTGGAGCTGATGATGAAGTACCCGGAGAACTCCTCAATAAGTAACGTCACTTCACCGGGAAAAGCAGCATTTAGCATTTTGTAAAAGGTGATGAGCAGTTGACATAAGGTTATTAGCATAGGCACGGGACCTCTTCTACCTTTAAAAACTGTGAAATAATTTTTTTTTTGCATGCAAGCATGAAAAATAAAAAAAGCAGGACCGCAAAGTAGAATGCCTTGGTTGGCACCGACTTCAAAAGGTTTATTTTTTTCTTTTTAGTTTTTTGAAGTCGGTTTTCATTTTTTTTTATAAAATGTTTTAAGACCCTCGACTCTTTTTTACACCGGAAGCAAAGAAATTTAATTATACTGTTTGCAATTACACGCACACTATAATTTTTCGGTTTATTTGATGTTTTTTGGTTTCCCGACGTTTCGGCACCTTTTCAATTGCCGTGGTAACGGGTTGACTAGCTACTTATAAGTCTACCTTCACAAACGTGATTTATTATTGCGTTCGGAAACGGTTAGATAATCACTAATTAAAAGTTAATAATTTTTACTATGGCAACAAATAGTACTTCGTACTTACTAAATTTTTCAAAGAAATCATAAAAATCTTTACCGAGTACAGTAAATAAAGCTATTCGACCAACTCGTACACAATAATAATAAAAAAAAGTTTATTGAAGCTCTAAAAAACCTGAAATTAATTTAAAGTTGTTTTGTTGTTATTTTTAATTACCAAAAAACATTTCTTTGACAACTTTCATTACTAAATTAAAGCTCTCAAGTCGCCGTGATTAAATTAGACGTACACACAAAAGACATGAAAATGCTGGTCAAAGTTGTACGGAAACTTTGCTAAAAACACAAAAGGCTTGAAATTCTTTACTAGTTAAGTATTTAGACAGGAAATAATTTGGTACACGTGTAACGGAGCTTAAGAGATTCTTAAGACGCTGTACGGAAAAAAAAAACTTTTAGTCCACTCATCGTATAGCCCAAAATAGGGTGTAGAGTTCGTGAGCACGGTTTTAAATATATTTGCGAAAAACTCAACATTTTTTTTTTGTAAATACATGTGTACATAATACATAAAATTCGTATTTTCCCAGAATGGCCCCCGGCAAGTTTGGGCTCTTCAAGGCCCGCAGCAGGGACCAGGAGCAGCCTTCCACTGAGAACCTGCTCCACTCCAGCCACAGCAACGATCTTGGTAAGGCCAAGGCGTCACGACCGCACATTTATTATCAGATAACAAGTAAGGCTTCAGAAGTACTTCCGTAGGAGGACGGCTACTTACTGTAAATCCTGAACAGAGCCAAAAGTTACATTCTCCACAACAGCTCGAGATGGTACAGCCACGTCTAATGACATAGAAACACTAAGCAACCTTGTCGCATTACAATATTGAATGACTTATGTGAACATAGAGAGCTTTGTTTCAATGCGATAAGGTTGTAAAATGTATATATGTCATTGCTCGTCGTGTCGTGAGTGACTGCACATAATGATGACCGAAAAAAAGGTTCATATACAAATACAGGGTGGCCCAAACAGTGATACATTTTTTTTTAATTTCCGATGTACGAGTCATCGTACATTTAGTAGCCGCTAATACAATGTGCAGCGTATAGTGAATAAGCGACCTACTTTGTTTACGCTCATTATTTAATTATCATAATTTTTAGTACTCAAATTTTAGTAGTAGTTACTCCGTGGTATCGATTGGCAACATCCTCTCTAGTGATTTATTGACATTCCCTTGCATCATCATCCCTGTACTACCTGACATCATCTGGCATTCTACTGAGTGAGCATACCAGCTCAAGCACCTGACATCTAGTTCTACCCGGAAATACCCCATGTTTCCACGATTTTTTATTGTTTTCGAGCTAGGATTTAATTTTGTTACTTTTAAGAATTTTGGACTTGACCGACTTAAAAATTTTCGTTCGAAAATTACGATCCTTTTAAAGGTTCCGAACCTCTAAAAAAAAGGAACCCTTTTAGGATCACTTTGTAGTCCGTCTGTCCGTCCGTCCGACCGTCCGTCCGTCTGTCCTCGTTTATCTCAAGAACGAAAGTGGAGGTATTGAGTTGAAATTAAAATTAAAAAATTCAGGTCTGTCCGTTGAAGGGGTAAAAAAACTAAACGTAAAAAAAGATAGGACCGTTTATGTAGCAAAAAAACGTAGATTTCGACACCCTGAAGGGAATCAAAATTCATAGGATACTTTTCGTTGACCTATAACTATGAAATTTGGCAAGTAGTGTCGTCTTTTACTACAAGTACAGGAAAAAATCTGAAAACTAGACATTTGTAATTAAATCATGAAAAATTTAGTCTTAAGTTTTGGAAACTGAATTTCGGGAAACTTCGGAAAAAACTGCGGACTCAATTCCTAAACTATTTATAATATTATGTACCTAGGTAGCAGTAGCGAGGGGTCAAAATATGGCGAAGGTAAGTCCAAAAGACCCAAAAATTCTCTCAACTGTATGGCGGATCAGCGGGATAGGATTTCTAAAAGGGAAGCCGATGGCAATCGGTATGTATGGACCTTACGCCAGTGTTAGGTTACAAATTTGTGCGGAACCCTCGGTGGTTGTCCGATTTTTTTTTTCTTTTCCAGATTAGACTTGTACTTTCACAAATAAAATACCCAGCATCCTGCTATTAATGTAGTTACAAAAATATTGACCGAAAGTAAAAAGTTAAGGTCAAAGTGAGTCATAGTTAACTTTTCAACTTTAAATGAAAAGAATAAAAAAAAGGTCCATGACTAGTAAGTAATTTTTAAAACTTCGCAAGACCCTAAGCGTTAAAAATAATAAAAAAATGAGTCAATATTTTTGTAACTTTCATTAATGGCAGGATGCTGGGTATTTTATGTTTGAAAGTACAAGTCATTAGGTCTATGCTACAAAATATAAATTAAAAAAAGAAGCGTAATTTCGGGAAAAAAAAATTAAGTCGGTGAAGTCGAAAATTCTTAAACGTTACAAAACAAAATCAGAGCTCAAACACTACTAAAAGTCGCGGAACATACATCAGAAATTTAAAAAAAAACAACGGGTTGCACTCGGCACTCCCGGAGTGCAACCCGTTGTTTTTTTTGAGGAATCAGAAGTGAAAACCGCTTAAACGAAACAGCAGGACCAGGCATACATTTTCGCCACGCGGTAGAAAGAGGGGTGATAATACTTCCTATCCTACGCCGCGCCAGCTGTCTACTCTCCTTCCGTCTTACGAAATTTCGAGTAGGTCCTGATGCGACTTTAACATTCTTTACCCATCCCAAAAAATTAAAACTCTGATGTGCACAACGCTGCTAAAGAAGTTTTCAACTTCAATAAATGTTTGTGTCACCGTTTGGGCCACCCTGTATCTTCAGTACAAGTGCTACTAGCACAAAAAAGACATACTTTATGAGAATTATGGACGGTGCCGGCCCGTGTCTGCCCGGCTAGATGCGAATAAACACATACTAATAATAAAAAAAGGAAACATTTGATTATTTGTTTGTTTGTTTGCATTGAATAGGCTCAGATAGTGGATAGCCTGGTTATGAACATAGAATACATTTGATCTCGATATTCCCACGGGAACGGGAACTACGCGGGTGACACCGCGAGCTGCCGCTAGTCCGCGTCCGGTATAAAAGAATATTATTTTTGTCTGCCACATTTCTGTCTGTAGATGTAAATTAACCCAAATGCGTGACGTAATGTCGTTTTCAGACCGTTTCTTGTAAAGTTTCAGGATTTTCACAATTATTTGCGTTGCTCAACTGAATGCTCAGTGTGAGTTTTCTTACCTAACTCGCTTTCGCCGAAGTTTGCGAATAGAGTTTAATTCTCAAACTTATTACCATTGCATTAAGGCTATCTGTAATTATTTTTTAGTTATGGCTCTTTCTTTTTTTTTATAAATATTCCACCAACGTCACGTAGTGGTATTTTTTTTTTTTTTTTATGAACGACGTTGAGACTCTTACCCCCATATTCTAAGTCGTTCCTCCAAAACTTTTTACACTCCACTCAACCTCGTCGTGGGTAAAAATGGTAGTGTGCGCTAGGCCTAACACGGAGTGGCTACGTACTCTTTGGCTCCTCCAGGTCCTTACGGAGTTATGACTTAGAATACCGATTTCGAGGAGTATTTCGAAGAGGTTTTCAATGAGGTTTCGTTAAGTCGAGGACGAGTAAGTTTGGAGGAACGACTTAGAATATGGGTGGTTAGCCTTCATCATACCTGATGTTAAGTATTGAAAAGGCTGAAGATGGAAGCGAGCCTCTCCCGGAATCCTTAGTCACTGAGGAATTGGCTGTCTTATCTCAAACTGCCGGAACACAAAAATGCTGAAAACATTGTTGTTATGGCGTCAGGCTTAGATAAGATGGTGGTAGCTAGCCAGGCGGACTTACAACAAGTCTGGACATATTTGCAAACTCGCGCTAAGCCCTCTGATAACGCTCCGTAACTTTGTTGTGACAGCTGTTAGCTGCGTTTCTTTTTTTGCTATAACGAAAATTTGAATTTCAATTTTGAGACACCATTTATAGATTTTAAACTAACTAATTTGAAAAAAAAGCATTATGATTAAAAAAGGTAAAGCAAGTTACGAATTTAAAAACGCGTTTTGTAAATTTATTTTACATTTAAAACATAACGAAAAGTATTCATGTTTTTTATAGTCTTTTGCGTTTTGTAATCCGTCAAAGTTGTTTAACTAAATGAATAGTGCGCGCAAAAATATTGGAATGCAATTGCAAAATTTTGATAAGACTCTTATGGCTAAGTGATTCGTATGTTACAGGGGTGACTTCCAGTTCTCCAATACCGTCGACGAGCTACGGGAAAACGGAGGAACTGTCCCCAGAAGACTTCACAGCACTGCAGATAGACAGTGACGATGAAGATGTAAGTATTTGATAGAAGCAGATGTTATCTGGCGGAAATCCATATTGTATATTTATACTAATATTTTAAAGAGGAAAGATTTGATTGTCTGTTTGTTTGTTTGCATTGAATAGGCTAAACTACTTAATGGATTTGGATGAAATTTGGTACACAGTTAGTAGATAGTCTGGTTAATGAACATTGGTTACTTTTTATCCCGATATTCGCACGGGAACGGGAACCGGCCGCTAGAAATAAATATTACCTATTTTGAAATCTACATTATTCCTGAGTGACGGGGTAACTGTATTCAATTACTAGCGGCCACTCGCGGTTTCGCCCGCGTAGTTCCCTTTCCCGTGGGAATATTGGGATAAAAATATCCTATGTACATAACCAGGCTATCTACTATCTGTGTACCAAATTTCATCCATATCCGTTCAGTAGTTTCGGAGCCTTTTCAATGAAAACAAACAATCAAATCTTTCCTCTTTATAATATTAGTATTGATATGCCTACCCCTGTAGCTTTGAGTATTTCTTGATTGCGATTGAGATCACACAATAATCGCCAATCATAATAAATATTTTCATTGATAAATATACGTTTTTAAAAAGTACGCCTTCTTGATCTAAAAAAATTATGTTAGCCACCCGATAGAGAAACAGTGATAGTTTAAAATACTAGTTTTCTGGGTCTGTGTTTTTTTTTTGTTTGAGATTTGGGCCATCTCATTTATATTTTATCCTATTCTAAATAAACATGTTTGACGCCCAGCGAAATTGGCACTTAGTGTCGACTTTTCGGCAACTAAGTATGCAGGAATTTTCAAATATGTGAGACGCCGAGAGATTTAATAATTATGATTAATTGTATTCGCAGCTACCTTCAGAGAAGTTTACACCAGTTCGGCGCGTCAGCGACAGTAGCATACCTGAAGAGGCTCAGGTGAATTATCTTCAAGTTCACATATTACATATGTTTGTTTAACACATTCACTGCGTTGGTGCAAAACCTGAACTTACAGCCAGTGCGATACGAAAAAATACTGTGCGTACGTAACTTGCCTGATTTGCGTTACGACCAATATTTTGACGTACCAGGACCTGACTTGCAGGGTCCACACAGTGGTTCAAACAATTTCCTTTGCGTTACGAACATTATAGAAAAATCACCCCCGCACAGAGCGTAAAACAAGGACAAAATAGTGGTCGTAACACAGTGAATGTGTCCCTGTACTGGCAAGCAGACATATTATATCTTATATCATAATTATTCTATGGTGTCTCGTTATAGCCATAACTATATGTTTTTGTTTGATAAATAATACACAAAAAAAATCAACTAAGTAGTCTGCTCAGACGGGATTCCTACTCCCCGAATTCATCCACAGCTGTACGTGTTAAATCGCCAGAGTTTCTATTTGGTCTTAGTTTTTAAATACCACTGGCAACTGGACATGCGTTTTAAGGTGGACTTTCCTTTATGGATTCACTATAGATCCGTATTGAATATACTCATCCGCTATTGTTGTCTTATCTAACTGAATGTCTATCCTATTGTGATGAGCACTTTTTAAGGTAGACTTTCGATCCGAGCCATTCGATCGAGATAAGCCGCTGCGTCACTGACGCTCGGATCAAGTGTCCACCTTAAGTCATCTATGCCATTCTTAGAAAATAAAACAACGGGTGGCACTCTGGGAATGCCGACAGAAGTGAAAACCGCTTAAAAGAATAACGATCAAAATCCACTACTTGATTTGGCAGGTAAATCCATTAAAACTGGGTCTGCATCAATATGAAAGTTGGTAGTAATGAGAGATCTTTATATAATGTTTGTTATTAACTAATATACGTAGATCTTTCAAGTGTGAGACTTTATGTAATTTGAAATAGGTCAACGGTAAATGATCTTACTAATTTTCGATCAGGGTCACGTGTCCTGACGCGACTTTAACATTTTTTACCCATCCCAACAATTTAAAACTCTGATGTACACAACGCCGCTAAAGAAGTTTTCACTTCAAAAGTAACCTTTAAATGAATTTTATTGCCCCTTAACATTATTTCATAATGAGCCAGTTAAATACCTTATACATTTAAGCATGCAACAATTCTATATTCGTTACAGAAATTGCGTCTTCTTTGAACTAAAGAGTTTCATAGTTATTGAGTTACTAACTGTGGTTATTTTTTCAAATTGTATTAGAAATTGATTGGTCCTAGGGCAAAATAATAGACTAAGTTTTGACATTTTTATAATTAAAGTTTGTAAGTACTGGTAGGTGGCGAAATAAGGTCACGAAAGGAAGTTCTAGTGTAAACACTCATAAAATAAAACACGCATAAAGTCTAACATGCAAAAGGCCAAGCACGCATAGAGTCTGTTACGTCGGTTTATGATCAAACTCGTTTAAATTCAAAGCACACGGCACGAATGAATGTAGTTGAGTTGAATAGGGTTAAATAATAATAATATCACACCACAATTATCATACCTATATCAAAATCAGGCAACAATGTGTAATATAACAATTCATACAAATAAAAAAACTATTCATAAGTAGGTACTGTGGAGATCGTATATGTCTCCGCACTACAAGGAGGCCGCTACAGCGCCGTTGCTGGCTGGTTTGGTTTATATAAAAATTAAAAAATCGGCCAAGTGCGAGTCGAACTCGCACATGAAGGGTTTCGTCTCTCACCCAAGGTTGCCTGGAAGAAACTGCTACGTAGCTGTAAGGCCTCCTATTGTGTGTTCCTCTTTTTTGTAATTTTCTCTGTATGTGTTTCTTTTTGTATCGTGTGCAATAAAGTTTCTATTATTATTATTGCCAAAATGCCACTATATTTTTTTGTCTGCAAAAATAACTTTGTTTTTCATAGTGTTTGTATGAATGACAAAATATATTTGCGGTTTTGGAAAATGTGCTATAGCTCTGAAACTACTAAATATATTTCGTTCATACCAATTTTCATTGAAAGTTTTTATAAAGATCTACATAATATTTTTTTTTTTTTTGATTTTTCACTTTCTTATTTTAAAAGTTAGAGAGCACACATTTTTGAAATCGGTTTGAAAGTTATACACACAAGTGTATAACTTTCAAACCGTTGACTTTGAGAAAAAACTGTTCTAGAAGCCTCAATGTAATTTTTAAAGATCTATCTAATAATATGCCACACGTATAGGTTTGATGAAAAAAAAAAACAGTAACAGTTCTATGTATGGAGAGCCCCCCTTAATTCATATTTTTTTTCATTTTTGTGTAAAAACCGTAAAGCGGTTTCAACTACTGACCAAGTTTCAACTATGTAACCTTCATAGTTTTTGAATAAAGTGGCTGTGACATCTTACCACTTTGGAAGTGTACATCTTTCAAACGGTTGACTTTGAGAAAAAATTGTTTTAGAAACCTCAATGCAATTTTTAAAGACCTATCTATAGATATCCCACAAGTATAGGTTTCATGAAAAAAAAAAATTCAATGTCAGTTCCATGTATGGGGATGGGTATGTCCCTTAATTCATATATTTTTTTATTTTTTTATTTTTGTGTAAAAATCGTAAAGCGGTTTACAGAATACATCTACCTACCAAGTTTCAACTGTGTAATCCTCATAGTTTTGGAATTAAAAGGGTGTGACATACATGGGTTTGGCCGAATCTATAAGGGTTTCGTTTTTTGCCATAAGGCTACGAAACCCTAAAAAGGGAGGCCCGTCGTGCGTAGACATGGACGGTCGCCTTGTCAATTAAAATATAAAATATCATAAAATATTGTAAAAAATACTAATATAATTACTGAATATACAAACAGTATCGAATTAAACATAGTTTTACTTCAATAGAGCACGCCCCCGTAGATCGTATATGTCTCCGCACTACAAGGAGTAGTACGCTATACCGGTGTAGGGCCATATAGACATATACGATCGACATATACGATCTCCACAGTACCGTGTGTTCGCACCGTAAAACATTTAAAAGAAATCATGTTGTAAACGTATATTTCGACTACTGAGATAACGCATTGTTTTAAAAGTCCTACCGTGTCTCTTTGCAAATCTTCTTGGGGGGCTGTTAACATTACAAATTAAACTATACTATTAACATATTTTTTGGTAAATGTATTTGTCTGCGAACGCACGGTTAAAATAACGTTTCGTTCCTCCCAGGTGAACTACCACCCGTTAAGGAACCAAGCGTCCGTAGACGCTACGTCCACGTCGACCCTGCAAGACGAAGACTTCGACCACGTCCAGTACTACGAAGACCTGGAGAAAACGCTGGCGGAAGACTGCGATGGCGCGTCTACTTCCTGCGATGCTAACTCTTTACAGGTAAGTAATTTTTTATAACATAAAACCAAACTTTTTTTGGTCACAAACAAGGTGCTCAAGGTCAAACACACAAACGGTTTAAACACGGATAAGGTTACACACGCTTATGATCATGCACTGAAGAAACAACGTTACTTTGTAATTATTTATGCCAGCTCATAGTAAAATCCACAGAACACATAAAAAGAGGTATACAAGTAATAAGTCTGGCGAAAGACTGCGATGACGTGTCTACTTCTTGTGTTGCTAACTCTTTACAGGTAAGACTTTTGTAACCAAACTTTTAGGTTCCGTAAAAGGTTAAACACGCCAAAGGCTAAACACGCCAAAGGCTAAACACGCAAAAGGTTAAACACGCCAAAGGCTAAACACGCCAAAAGCTAAACACGCAAAAGGTTAAACACGCAAAAGGTTAAACACGCAAAAAGTTAAATATGCAAAAGGTCAAAAACGCAAAAGGTCAATAACGCAAAAAGTATGATCATGAACTGAAAGTTTAAAATAACTTTACTTGGAAATTACTCTAATAGTTGATAAAGTTAGTAAATTCTCAAGTGTATTTACATATTATTCGTTTCAGTTCGACGAAACCTCATTGGCGGCAAGCGAAGATCTGTCAGTATACTGCGGCACGTTGAAGAAGGGCAAGAAGAATAAATCTAAAGAAGACAAGCAGCTGAGAGACTTCGACATGTGGCAGGCCAGCAACATCGAGGTTATGGAGGTGAGTGAGCTAAACAATAATTATAATGGTAGAAAGGGGTTTGCACCTTTTGGCCTCGTCCCTGGTCCGCCATTTTGAAAAATAATTAAGATAAAAACTTATATATCCATATTAACAAATCGCATTTTGTATCGCTTTCGCTGCTCTCTGTTTCCCTGAAGGTTAACTGGTACTGGTAGAGAATACTTTAAGTATTAAGTCCGCCTTATGTACCTAACTTTGTGATAATTTTACCTTATTAAAGATTTTACTACATTAATGAAATTAAAAAATTACCTGTGTGCTTAGTGCGAGTATTTTCTACTCACAGTCGATAGTGAGCGTGTTAGGTTTTTGTATGACGTTGGTGTAGACCGTGGCGTAATCCGCTAGATGGCAGACCGCTGATTTCATACAATAATCGACGTTCACAATCGACCGTCAATAGAAAAAAACTCAGACAACATTATTTTGTTCTCCAACAGAACTTACTAAGCCGAAGCGGCACTCTAGACGAGCAAATAAAATGGGAAGCAATCGCCACAGCTCGAGGCCTATGCACTTTGACTGACAGTTGCACATGCGGCGATTGCTCCCGGGCGAAGTACCTCGCTGGGGTCACCGACGGCGACGGAGGCCTGGGGGCTGCGCCCTTGTTTGGTGCCATCGTCGGTTGCAGCGTGCAGTGAATACGGAAAAAGTTTGAATATGAGCAGTTTGTTTCAATAAAAGGCTACTTTAAAGTGATTGTCAACTTGAGTAAAAAGTTCTTAAGTGAGTTATTTTAAACAACTCATACAAAAGTTTGAATATGAGCAGTTTGTCAAAAAGTAATGAGTGAAGAGTTCGAAAGTGAGTTGTTTAAAATAACTATGAGACTCACTAACAGTTGCACGTGCAGCGACTGAACTAGGGCGAAGTACCTCGCAAGAGTCACAAATGGTGATGGAGGCCTAGAGGCTGCGCCCCTGTTTAGTGTCATCAGTGTCGGTTGCAGCGTGCAGGGAATACTGAAATAGTTTGATAAAATGCTACTTTAAAATGTTTGAATATAATGTTCGAAAGTATAGAAGATAGAAAAATATTGGAAAAATCAACTCGGCACAAGTGAATTCTCAGATGCGACTTCATTTGTGGTCGAGTTGATTTTTTCCAATATTTTTCTATTTACAATTTATTATAAGCAGCAAAATCACATTGAAAAATGCAAAAAAAATATAAATGATTTTAAACATCTCATACAAAAAAGATTGGATATGAGCATCGAGTAATTTGTTAAAATGCTACTTTGAATAGTTTGAATAAAGAGTTCGAAGCCCTTGTTCAGCGAGATCAGTGTTAATTGCTGCAGTGTGCAGTGAATACGGCCGAAGTTTGTATAATTATGAGCAATTGAGCAGTCATTTGTAGGCTACTTTGAAAAAGAAAGTAGCAACTTGAATAACTAGTTCTTAAAGTTCAGTTGAGCCAAGCTAGATTAACACATTTAACTCAGAGTTAATGCTACTCTTGCATGCATCGAACTCTAAGTTAAATGTTAACTTAGCTTGGCGCAAAAGGGCCTAAGTGAGTTATTTTAAACATCATATACACAAAAGTTTGAATATGAGCAGTTTGTTAATGAGCAAATAGTTCGAAAGTGAGTGGTTTAAAATAGACTGACGAGTGTCAAGAAGGGTTCTTATTTTAAACAGCTCGTACATAAAGTTTGAATGAAAAAGTTATTAATTTATTTTTTTATTCCACGGAATAAGTTTTTTTAAACTCTGTTATACAAAGCATAAATTATAGTATCTGTATTTCCGCACAGAATCGTTCAAAACTGTCTACAAATTCACAGCCGTCATGTAACGCTTCAGTTTTTACACTGTTTGGTAAACTTAATGAAGAGAGAATTCTATTTAAGCTGGTATATAAATATTGTGTGTAAAGTGATGTAGAGGAACGAAAATGTAAAAAAAGGGTTTTATAGTCCGAGTAAACTTTTGTGGATATGGGTGAAACAGAACAAAAGAAACAAGAAAAATGGTTAGATGGAGCATGTTACTATTACTACTACGAAAAACTTTGGAATAAGTGTCGACATCGTCACGTCAACAAATGTATATTGAGCAGTGTTCCTACCGGACGTAATTACCGACGTATTTTTTTTATACAGGGTGGAAAAAATCTATAGGCCCTGGAGGGGAACTATCTTAAATCCTTTAGTTTGCCCATTTTACTGAAAGGAAACATTCCTTTATTGAAGTGAAAACTTCTTTAGCGGCGTTGTGCACATCAGAGTTTTAAATTTTTGAGATTGGTAATAAAATTAAAGTCGCGTCAGGACACGTGTCCTGATCGAAAATTCGTAAGATATATTTAGAATATGGTTGTCAGACTAAGCACTCTGTTCTTTGTAAATGGAAATGGAACAAACTTTCTCTATACTTACATGGTTTGACGTGTGACGATTCGAATATATTTTAGATGATTTTCCGAAAGTTACCTATTCTTGATATCCCCACTGAATGAAATATCACTTAGAAAACAGGCACGCTGCCATGACAATATAAAAAAACAAATAAAAAGATCCAAAAAAGTGATGATGACGTGGGCATTTTCCTTTGCTCAGTGTAGCACGAATAAATTTCGAGTAAGTATCGAGGAAGTAAAGTAAAAAATTTGAGATATTTAGCAGCGTTCCTACCGGACGTAAACGGAACTACATTTTCCTATACATTTTGTGACGCTACGTGCTCGATACTTACTCGAAACTATTTTGATAATTTTTAGTGCTAACAGTGTCTGCTAGAACTTGCTACTTCTAACCTTTTATTTTTTGTGATAGGTTGGTTTTTGTATTCTACGGCTTGGTTAGAAAGGAATGAGTGCAAATAAGACATAGGTACTTTTAAGATTAGCCCAATATTATTCTAAGCTCGTATGCCTAGACTGAATTTCATTAATTGTATCACATTAACAAATCTATCATTTGATAGAATCAGGCGTTACTTGGCGGAAATCCATATCGTAGTAGAACACGAAAAATATGTCGCGTAATTCCGCAAGAAAAAATGCAGATGCAGCCCAGTGACACACCTTGCACCTTCACCGACTCTCACAATCTCAGCACCGAGAGCTCTCTCGGTGCTGGTATTGCACGGTCTAACAACTCCTGAGGATGCTCCGTGTGTGGGCGAAACACGTGTAGAGTAGTCGGTGAAGGTGCAAGGTGTGTCACTGGGCTGCATCTGCATTTTTTCTTGCGGAATTACGCGACATATTTTTCGTGTTCTACTAACAAATCTATCTACATCGAAAAAGTTTCCAGTCGACCAATTTGTATATTACGGTCACACTACCGTACGCCTACCGCCCATCTACCGCAGTAATTGTGGCATTATATTACCGAATTTATTCCGCGGCAAGTGGTGTAGGAACACTGCAGTTTTCCGACATATGCCGCGGTACCTACATTCCTTTGATATATATGCGAAAGGCGAAAGGGGGGTAAGAGACCGCCACCGGAGCTATTGCCTAGTCATTTGCCATATTGATTGTCTTGTAAAATTATGACCATAAATCGTGGTCACACCTAGGTGTTGTTTAAATTATGGACATAATTATTGGCATATCACGGTAGTGTGGCCGCAACATTATAGATCGACCACTTAAGGCGGTACCCTGACCGAAAGTGGCGCCGCGTTGAATTTTATTTAATATCGTAATTGTAATTCACAATTTTAATAAAACTTTACGTGGAATTTTTAGAGCCCATAGTCTAGTATTTTTAGACGGTATCATTACATTCCCTCGTAGTCACTGCTAGAAGTAGATAGCAAAACTGCTAAAAGTGGCCGTTTTTGACACATTTGCTATCTACTTCTACGAATGACTATGACGAGATGTAGCGATACCTTCTAAAAATACAAGACAATGGGCTCTAAAAATTCCATGTAAAGTTTTATTAAAATTGTGAATTAGAATTACGATATTAAATAAAATTCAACGCTTTCGGTGGGGGTACCGCCTTAACTGGCGGATCGCATGCACGGTAAGAAGTGTGTTTTTCACATCCCTTATTTTCACTTGTTCACCCACTCACACTCACTCATTCACACACGCACACAAACACAACACACATACACACAAGCTCGCACGCACTTACGCAAGTACAGCAATTCGCTCTAGTATTTTTTATCTATAGTATTAATTCTCTTATTTCACGTTCATGGTACCTCCCAAACGGGTTTTAACCAAAATTTTTAAGCAAGAAGGCCCTGGTGACCTGTGGCACAGGTTCTTTTTGATACCTATATCAGGCACCAGTCTTTCACAATGCAGGTCTGATAATATTGTAACCATCCCATCTAGTTAAGAGTACTTAAGTACCTATTGTGGAGTTTTTTTTTTCTACGAATTTATCTTGAGTTTTATCTCGGAACTTGTAACCACGAGCGTGTTGATGCCAGCCACCACCTTCTTCTTACCGCACGTGCGATCCGCCAGTTAAGTGGTCGATCTATAGACGATATTCGCGTGCGCTCGACTTGGACAGTCGAAGGCTTACAACGTCATCCATTGATAGCCGTTCAAGTTATTTTGCGTGGCAAGTGGACTACTGGGAACTTACACGATTGTACAAACACTCAAAGTGTCCTTTATTTTGGAAGCCAAGGCAACATTTATCAGCGTGCGTAGTGTAAGTTTCTCTCTAACGACGTAAACGCAATTTTATATGAACTTGACAGCCCGCCATCTAGCGGAGTACGCCGCGAACTTAAACAACGTTATTCAAAAACCTTACGCTGCCAATCGACCGCGAGAAGAAAAATCTCGCACTAAGCACTCTGTATATCGTTCAATAAGCATTTATATTTCTTTAGTTTTCGAGTAAAATCGAGTAAAATCTATTTGTTTAAGAAACTTATTTTCGACAGCAACAGAATTTTGAACCTTTACTACTTTTATATAAGACTAGCGGCAGCTCGCGGTTTCACCCGCGTGGTTCCCATTCCCGTGGGAATATCGGGATGAAAAGTATCCTAATTTCATATCCACTGTTCTGTAGCTTCGGAGCTTATTTAATGCAAACAAACAAACAAACAAACAAATATTTCCTCTTTATAATATTAGTATAGACAATAATAACATTTTAGACAGCGGAGAACATTTTAGATGTTACTAACCAATGCCAAATGTGGCGTCGTTAAGGTGTTGGTATGAGAGTGATGTATGTATTTGTCAACGTAATTTTGCAAGAATCGTTTTTTTTTAAACAATCGAGAGTACTTATAAACCGTCGAATTATTGTAAACGGACAATTGTATTTGCAATAAAACGGATGATTTTTCGATGATTTATTAATAATCAGTATCTCTTCGTTATGTTGTACGTATGCGTGATGAAAAGCATGATTTACACCGAGTTGTTTAAAATTAAATACGTAACAACGTAAACAACTTGTACTCGAGAGTGTTTTAGTGGTAAATACCAATTTCTATCAGTTTGTTTAACATATGAAGTGAAAACTCATTGAAAATTAGTGAAACGGGCGAATAAATAAATGACCAACCAGTGCTATTTAACACGGTACCAATCCATGGGCCAATCAGAGTGCTTAGTGTGAGTTTTCTTACCTTACACCGAAGTTGGCGAATAAAGTTTAATTCTCAACCTTATCAACTGACAAAATTTAACTCTTACGCGATGTTAACGATTAAACATTTTCAAACTCACACTAGGCCCTTAGATGACCGCGTACAATAACACGTATATACGGTAACAACGGGTAATTGTACATCGTGCCGTGATGGGTGATGGATGCATTTGATACAGGTTCATTCACAATTAATCACCGCTGATCTCGTTTGTTTTTAATCTGACCGTTGGACAATGTTTATTTATAAATAAACGAAGAGTTATCTGTTTCCTAGCAAATCTTAAGGCCTGGGCCCTTATTCACTATGACCACTTAGCGAATCCTTGTTCAAACCACACCAATGTACTTGGTTTCGACATTTTCAAATTTCGTTATCTCTATGACACTTACAAATGATATAGTTATTGTACTTGTACTTTATATCATTTGTGAGCATCATTTACATTTATTGAGATTGGCGTGGTTTGAACAAGGAATTGCTAAGTGGTCATAGTGAGCACAGGTCCAGTTTACAATAATTCGGCAGTTTTTAAATAATCTCGATTATTTACAAACAATCGGTTCTTGCATGTCAAGCTGCTCCTTTGAGTCCCTGCCAACCCCTTAAGGGATTGATATACAGGGTGGAAAGTCGAGTTGGGCCGTGAAGGGCGGCATCATAACCGTTGTAGCTAACTGAAAAAGTTCTTAGGAAACCATCCCTAATTTTTTGAGATATTTTGAACTGCAAGATAGCAGATTTTTGAGATGTGGCATATCAACTTTCCACTCTGTAAATGTATAGGTACTAACTATCACAGTCTATGATAACCTCTTGTAATTTTATTACTATTTATTAATATGGCATTACAGCTTATGGTATTGTAAAAGGGCTTGTAAAATATAAGTGTGGGTCTCTCAGAGGGACTAAAAAGGGCGCTAACGCAAAATTGCTATGTGAATTCCTTAGCAATTCATTTAACTGTATTTTTCTATGGAGTTTAGAGCTGTGTCAGTGTAGCACAATTTGCTTTTAATTTTTGTAAGGCAAGAAAACTTATTAAAAACAAATTCCATAGGAAATAAACAAATAAATCAATTGTCAGAAAATTCACTTAGCAATATTTGCTTTAACGCCCTCAGATATTAATGTAATTACGATGTTTGGATGTTTATAAATTAAGAAATGTAAAACGACTGAAAGAGCCTTGTACTTTCGAAAAAGGAAAGAATTTGCGTTTTGTTTTGACGCAAATATTTTTTTCTTAAATGTTTCTTTTTTTATTTAGGCCTAGCACGAAAAACTTTCGAGAAAGTATCGAAAAAGTGTCGTCAACAAATGTATGACTTATTGAGCAATGTTCCTACCGGAAGTAAAGGGATAGATCCCTATACATTTTTTGACGTGATGATACGAATACTTTCTCGATAATATTTCGAAAGTTATTCGAGCTTACCCCACAGATATCTATCGTTAGGAAGACGAATCTAAAGTTTTTAGTGTTAGTGATAAGAATTTATGTTGTGACGTAACTATTTTTACTTAAGAGTTGCTTATTTAGGTTACAAATGCTTAACTTTTAGTCACTTAAGTGATGATAAATATTTAACAAGAAAATATACACTTAAGTGATGTTTTCACACTTGTTCCTATTAATATCTCATTCTAAATCTGTAGCTGCTGTAACGGAATATTTTTCTTTAGAATTTAGGTTATATCATTTTTAACTTGGACGATTTCGTCCAAGATTTTTAATAACGATCTTATTCATTAAGTTAGGTTAAACATTTGTTTCGAATAGTATTCTTGTGTGTTAGTTGATTACGAAATGCACCTTTTTGTATCTACTTAATTTAGACATGTCAAGATACTTAGGTAACTCTTTATTTGCACTAAATCCGCAAATGTAATAAATGCCATTTATACTATTAGCTAGTCTTTAAAAAATACAAACATGATTTATGTCATCAAAAAACACTTAAAAATTTTAAAAATTATTGCATTAAAATATCAATATAATAGTCAACAAAGCAACTACATACAGGGTAATTTTTTAAACACTCCAAATTTTTTAGTTCGATTTTTAATCGGTAGGTGAACAACTTGCTCCTAAAAACATGGGTCGAAATTACGAGAACAATTTTTGTACTTCACTTAATAAATCGATGGCACGATCAATCAGTCTAATTTGTATGAAGAGTGAAATATGTTTTGTTATAGTTCGAACTACGTTTCTAGTCTTCAGAAAGTTGTTCACTTACAGATTCTGAGTCAAACTAAAAAATTTTGATAGTGTTTTTAAAATTAACCTGTATACCTAATAACATTGTAACCTTAGACCACATCCTGTTTGTTAAGCACGACGGTGGGCAAACGCCTGCCAAGTTATTATTTAAAAAAAAAGTCAATGTCACAAATACATTTTATTGTTTGCTTCTTTTTTAATAATAACGTGATAAAGAAAAAAGACAAACATATTGTTTACTTCCTTACGAACCATTTTCGTATGATTATACTTTTTATTAATTTTAAAGAATCATTGAATTATTTATTTCTAATGACGGCCTCTAATGATTCTGATAAAGACTGATAATCAATTTATCTATAATAGGCGTAGATACGTATTTAAAAATTCAATTACCTACCTAAACCCAAAAATATTATATATCCATACATAAATCACAAATACGAAATTATCTGTCTGTTACCTATTCACGCCTAAACCATGAACCAATTTTGATACATTTTGGCATAAATTAGACTTTGACAAAACACTAGTTTTCATATGTAGGTAAGTATTTTTATGAATTTAGTTTTTTCTGACTAAATTCTTCAGATTTATATCTAATTATAATATTTTCTTTTGTGAAATCTGTAATTTCTACTTTGTATACCTACCTACTCAAAATCATTTAAATACGAAGATTCGTCAATTGTATACCTGTCTCATTTTTTTTTAATGTACAGGCACGATCATCGCTTCTCTAACTAATTGCTTAGTGAGAGTTTTTTCTACTCACGGTCGATCGGGAACGCGTCGATTTTTGTATGAAATCAGCGGCACGCCATCTAGCGGATTACGCCACGGACTACACCAACGCCATACAAAAACATAACGCGCTCACCATCGACCGTGAGTAGGAAAAACTCGGACTAAGCACACATATGCTGTACTAGATTTTTTGTTGCTGTCTTGACTGCACAATATAATAAATTAATGAAAAGATCATGTTTTTGTATACATTTTTATGTAGACAAATGTAGGTATGAGCAAGTACCAAAGTGTCAATGAATGTTTATAATATTAAGGTTTGTACAAGGAAAGGATATTTTTACATGATATATACTTGTAATGTGGTTTACCTATCCCAGTAGCAAGTAAGACACTAATTCACTACTATTTTGTACTGTAAAATTGGGAATACAACTTCACTTTTCATGTGTTTGTATATAATAAAAATAAGCCTTTGTATACATATGTATATACTTACTCAAACTATAATGGGTAGCAGTAGTTCCCATTTCCCCATATGTACACTCACTGTATACATGTTGTATACATTATTATGCGTACAATGTTTGCGTAAACATGATTCGTTTTCAAAATGGTTAACCAATTTTATACTGTTGCTTGTAGTTAACGATTTGGGTAAAAATATAAATTTTAACGTGTCTACAACATCTTATTTAAATAAATAACATGTTTATTTGATTTCAAGCAAAGGTGTAAGTTGGTCATTAATACTGCGTACTATTTCTTTTAACGACATTTTTATCAAACAGGTATGTATACAAAAAACTGTTGTAAAAAGCGGATTCCCCCTAAAATACTTGTATATCTATTATTATGTATACAGTTTATGATTACACACCTATTTTGTAGACAGGTAGCTATCTGTTATCTGATAGGTCGTGATGTTTCAAACATTGTATACACTGATTATTCTTAGAGTAAAATTCGTTTTGATAGAATTTGACAAAAAGGTAAATAAAACTTCAATACTTATTAACATTTTTTCTCGGTAGCGCAGTTGTTCTGTAACTTTCACAGGATATGTGACCAAAAATTTATTATCCTCCGTGTTTCGGAACATCGGAAGGCACGATGCCGTTGATCAAATAATAAAATAGTTGCATAAATGACTATTATGCCATTAAAAGTTAAATTAAGTAACTATAGGCACCTTTTCGGCAAATTCTTTTGAAACATATCATAATAATTAGTTATAAACGAAAATATCTTTTTAGATATAATAGTTTCATATTATGTGTTTTATACTAATATAACGAAGTAACTTAATAAATACACATAAACTACTGCTGGCGAAAATAAAAACTTCCATTTTTAATAATTAATACAAGTGTGAGCTTCTCCTACTCACGGTCTCGTATGAAATTGGCGGCACGCCATCTAGTGGAATACGCCTGGACTACGCCAACGCCGTACAAAAACCTACCGCGTTCACGATCGTGAGTAGAAAAAACTTGCACTAAGCACTCTGTAACTCAGTACGAGTTGATATTTACTTTCAACGTTATGGAAAACTGTCCGAAGCACTGGCTCATGTCCGTAAAGCAGTCCAAGGATAAATATGAAAGAGACTAAGAGAAATACATTTCTAATGGACAAAATGTTCAATAAGTATTAATGATTTCTATGATGACAATTTTTCTACTTTCGATTGACATGACTTAATAATTTTCTATGGTCATTTATAAACATTAATAATTTTCTATTAATATTATTTACCATCAATTGACGTTAATAAATTTCTATTGACATTACCTAATTTAATTTAAATTGACATTACTTAATTTAAATTTAAATTTAATTTAACAAATGTTATTATTCTGACATTTTATAATTTGAATTATTTAATTCTATGCCACGTTAAATTTTATAAGTGACATGTTAAATAAGCAATTATTAATTAAAATAAAGTAGCTTACACTTTTAAAATTGACAAAAAATTGTACACTGAAATATGAGTAGAATATGAAGAAACATCAATTTGTACCATATTCTGACAAATAAATAATTTTTGATTATGAAAGCGATAGTTATCGATAACGAATATAGTTTAGCGTTATTAATATGGGTTTTATTTAAGTACTACTGAGTGTTAATGTAAACGTAATTTTGTACATGATTGGCGGCCCGCCATCTACCGGAATACCTTATGTACTATTAGTAAACGCCATGCAAAAGCAAATAAAAAGAACTCGCACTACACTCGGAGTGCTTAGTGTGAGTTTTATCATCTTACTCGTTTACGCCGCAGTTTGCGAATTGAGTTTAATTCTCAACCATAAAACAATGGTAATGTTAGTGTGAGTTTCAAACGCTACCATCGCGTGAGAGTACAATTTTGACAGATAGCCTTAATGCTATGGAAATAAGGTTGAGAATTATACTCTATTCGCAAACTTCGGCGTAAGAGAGTTAGGTGAGGAAACTCACGCTAAGCACTCAGATATTGATTGTAAACAAAGCAATTAAATATATAGAGAGAGAGAAATAGAATATACTTCGAATGCGATCCAAAGTTCCAAACGCCGAACTAATAAAATAATATGATCAATAGTTTTGGAGCATTATTGACATGACTATGTAGGTACCTTTAGTAACAGTCGTACGGAAAAAAACGCCCTTTAATTAAGTAAGATAATTAAATTACTTTATCAGTTTTTTCCGCAGCTGCTGTTAAGACTGCAAAACTATTATTAATACTTTTAATTAACGTTCTAAACTGATGCCAATGTTAAGCAGTAATTTGTATTGTGTCTCGATGTTACGTAGCTGAAATATTCACTCGCATAAAATTGTTTACCTATGTTGTAATAAATTATTGTGCCATACAGACAACGAATGGTTTTATTTACCTATCCAGACCTATTTATTTAATTAGTCTATCACCCAAGCCCAAGGGAGCCTGGAAAAGATTGCTAGTAGTGTCCGCCTATTGTACAATATTAAATGTTTGCTTAACTTTTATCTGTATCATTTATTCTTGTCGTGTAGAATAAAGTTCAATATAGTTATTAATATTTAATGTAATTTAATAATAAAAAATAAAAAAAACTTCCGAACGATGCCGATGTGATGGTAAGTGAAACGAAATGCATGTCCTTCTAATCTGTGGCGCACTGCCATGTTCGTTTCATTCTATGCATTTATTTTTTCGGACACTAAAAACAGTAATTATTTCTAATACATTTTATTAGTTATTTATTTTTTGTTCCTATTAAAACGTCCAGAAAAAATACTGCAACCTAAATCACAAAGAAATCTTTATTTTACTTCATTTTTGTAACATTTACGTTCCATTCCACGTAAATGAAAATTATACAAGCATCTCGATTTTGACAACTAATTCTAGTTGTCAATCAAACACCGTTGTCAAAACACCGCGCTGTTTTTACTAAAATTCCTTTATTCTAATTAAAGTATTGTTAAAAAACCGTTCAGTAAAGTGGTGCAAGTTCAAAATGAGTGGGCCGAACGGTATGTTGTACGGTGGTGATGAAATAGGAGCGCTAGTTTTCGACCCTGGACATCATTCATTGCGGGTTGGTTATGCTCAAGAGGATACTCCGAAAGCTGATATCCCCGCTGTGGTTGGAGTAGGACCTGCTACGCACATCCCTGATGCAGAAGAGAAGGTTCCAGATGGGAATATCACACAAAGCGGTACGTTGTTATTCGTTGCTATGGCATAATTTCATATCTCTTTGTTGCCCTGTCATTGACGCTTTTTAATTGTTATTTTTTGAAAAATATGATGAGTTTCTCGCGGACAATGTTATTGGCAAAAGCAAGATGTCATAAATGATTGATAGGCAGAGAAAAATAATATTATGTATAAAAACTTAAGGTATTTTCATTTAAATTTGCCGTTATATGCTTTTAACTCTAAAAGCTTGGTTTAATCAATAACTTGTTATTAAAGTTAATTCAAACAACTGTTATACTGTGGACCTTCCTGATTTCTAAAGCTATAAAGCTTCGTGTTTATAGATAACTTCCGTGGTAGAGTAGAGTGTACACCGGTTTCAAGGTGTTGCCTACTCTGAGGCCTTGGGTTCGAATCCCGGTAGGGGCAAATGTTTGTATGATTAATATGAGCATTTGTACCTGATTCATGGACATTAATATATATTTCTACACATAAATACTTTTATTCTATAATTATATGTATTTATTTACATCTTACTTTGGGGCTAGGATAATTGGTGTGAGTGTAAGAAATATTTATTATTATAGAACCACACATACCACTATCAAAGGCTTGTCAATCCTTTTTCATTCTGAGTGGTGATTGATACGGCCTTTCTGTAAATTAATAATAATAATACCATTTACTTTTCTTTTCAATAATAGCCTTATGTCTATACAACCAGCCACTACACTTCAGCCATCTTAGGGAAAGAATGTTTGTATACCAACCCATACTTAACCTCAAAAGTACTTTTTAATTTTGCATTTTACAATGCTTGACGGGACATACATGATGGGATTCGAGTTTGAATCCCAATAGGCCGACATGAGACAAGTTTGTTTTTCTAGTATATTTTCTTGTTTAATACTTTTTATTACATGTTTTAGAAATATGTGCATTTAATTATTAGATTACTTATATTGTTCAAGTTTGTTATATGGCATTAGATGTCTGAAATATAAAGTATTTGTGGAATAATTACAAAAACTGTTCAGTTTGTTTAGAAACATTCTTTCCGTAAGAGAGTATAGGCTAGAAGGTTGTACTATATAAGAATATTTGTTTCCTATGTATGTAATAACAAAAAATATTTATAATAATAATAATAAAATATTTTTTTGCAAGAATATGGTTACAATATTGATCTTAAATTAGTTATTTCCAACATATTCTATCGTCAAACGATGTGCAAATCATTTACAATTATATTACTTGTTTTGTGACTGAAACATTCGATATATCTAATATGAGTTAGAAATCGCTACTTATGTATTAACCATATTTAATTATAAAAACTCAAATTTAATATTAAAGTAAATTTAAAATATTAATATATGCCAAAAAAAAAAAAATTACATGTCTTTATCATTCAAATAGTCAGATATGTTATAATACAATTTGGTCAATAGAAAATGAAATAATTTGTGCTTAAATTTATAAAATGTCAAGGTTTTAAATTCATCCGGTAGTTCATTAAACAGTCGAATTGCCATGCAATGTATATTCCTGGAATATAATTTTAGTGTTTGCTTTGGTACACACAGATTTTTATTTTTTCTTCCTCTGTCTGTACTGTTGTTTTTTAACTCAAACAATTGGTTGTATTTTTTAACAAAAATTAACACTTCAAAAATTTACAAACATGGAAGAGGCAATATATTTAATTGTTTAAATAATGGCTTACAGCTGTCCAAATAACGTACGACGAGACATAACCGTGATATGCCATTAATGCTGTTTCTTTAGAAGTTACATTTGTAAGTCTGTTGAGAACATAAACATATTTTACATTCTAATTTTGTCACTAGTACGTCAATATGAGATTTCCATGTACACATGTTGTCTATTATTAAACCTAAAAATTTTTTATCCTTTACTTCTTCAATTTTTTCATTTTCGCATTTGATATTAATATTGTTAACAGTCTTCGTATTAGTTTTGAAATTAATGAATTTTGTTTTTTGTGTGTTAACGTTTAAATTATTGTTTTTGAGCCAAGTCAGGATTTTATTTATGTTTTCATTCGCAATAGACTCTATTTCATTTTTGTTTTTACTTTTAACTATAAGTGTTGTATCATCTGCGAACAATATGCATTTTTGGTCTGTTACATTTGGCATATCATTAATGTAAAGTAAGAACAATAGAGGCCCTAAGACACTGCCTTGAGGTACCCCACAATGGTTGCATATATTATAATTTGAATGGTATCTTTTCCTTGTGTTACCTGTTAATCTACAGATTTGAACACATTGTTGCCTACTAGCTAAATAGCTTTTTATCCATGACAAGGCTGTTCCTCTTATGCCGTATTTTTCTAACTTATCTAATAGAAGATTATGAGGTACAAAATCAAACGCCTTGCTCATGTCTAGGAATATTGCTAAGGTTTCCATTCTACTATCCAGATTTTGTGTCACTTCCTTGAGTAAGTGGAAGCATGCGAGGGTAGTTGAGCAATTTTTCCTAAACCCAAACTGTTCACTTTTCAAGAGGCTTTGTGATGTTATAAATGCATATATTTTATCGTACATAACTCTTTCAAATATTTTTGTTTATTGTTTATACACAACAATTAGATTTCTTCTTTTTTTGAAGCCAGTTAAATAGAAATTTTAACACATTTTCTAGTACACAAGCATAACACAAATACATAAATATATTTTTGAGCTAGAAAATTGTTGTTATTGTTAAAAAAAAAAACTCCTACCAGGTACAAAAGCGGGCAGCGAGCTCCGCCATTACATAGACGTGACAGAGCTACATGTGCCCCGGCCCGGCATGGAGGTGCAAACGTACATGAAGGACGGTCAGGTCGACAACTGGGACCTGTTCGAGAAGATGCTTGACTACTGCTATGCTAAGGTTATTTGGGGTTTTTTATAATTATTAGTATACATAGACTTGACAGAGCTCCACCTGCCTCGACCCGCATGGACGTGCAAACGTACATGAAGGACAGACAGGTTTACAACTGGGACTTGTTTGAGAAGATGCTCGACTACTGTTACGATTTGGGTTTTTTCCTGTCCATACTTCTGTAAACATAGTTATGCCTAGTCTTCGTCTTCTCAGCCACATAACACCCACTGCTGGGTATAGGCTTCCCCCAAAAGGGGGGGTTTGCCATAATCGCCACGCTTGGCAGGCGGGTTGGCGATTGCAGTATGGCCAAGTTGTAGGAGACGCTGCTGCCCGTCTCCTGAAGGCTGAGTCCCTTAGTCGCCTTTTACGACACCCACGGGATGAAAGGGGGAAGTGCTATTCTAAGCCGACACTACACAGCTGCCTAGTAGTAATGTGTTAATTTTTTTTTCTTATGTACACAATTGTGCAGTAGCCCTTGAACTTCTTCTTTTTTTCGAATCCATAGTAGATAAAGTTTCGCCAGTAGTGTGCTATGCTACATTAATTGTGCATTCGGGCTGACCTCACTTCATTACTATATATAAATAAATTATCCAATCTTTCAGGTTATCCGCTCACCCTCTGAACACCACCCAGCATTATTCACCGAAGCGGTCTGGACGACCCGCCCCGCTCGCGAGAAGTTAGCCGAGTTACTGTTCGAGAAGTACCAAGCGCCGGCGTTCTTCCTCGTCAAGAACGCGGTCTTAGCAGCGTTCGCTAACGGAAAGTCTACTGCGTTGGTAGTGGACGCGGGGGCTAGTCAGACTTCTGCTGTACCTGTTATTGATGGGTAAGTAAAATGACATACTTAGTGAGAGAGAAAAAGAGAGATTATTTTATCCACACTATATGCACATACAATAAAGAAATGTCAGCGTTCTTCCTCGGCAAGAACGCGGCCTTAGCAATCCTCAGAGACTATGGAGACAAGACTTCTGCTGTAGCTGTTATTAATGCTTTAGTAATGAGAAAGTGGACTACTGTTTAAAACATACCGAGTGTCAAGGTTCTTCCTTTTCAAGAAGATCAAGGACGCTTTCTTAGCTATCTACGGCGTGTAAGACTTCCGCTGAGATTGTTATTGGTGCGTGAGTAATGAAATAGTGGACTACTATTCGAGATGTACCAAACGCCGGCGTTCTTCGTCGTCAAGAACGCGGTCTTAGCAGCGTTCGCTAACGGAAAGTCTACTGCGTTGGTAGTGGATGCTGAAGCTAGTCAGACTTCTGCCGTGCCTGTTATTGACGCGGGAGTATTCAGTTTGGGTCCTGCTGTTCTAGAAATATCAAGTTTCAGTGTTCTTCCTCGTCAAGAACGCGGTCTTTAGCAATATACGGCGAGTAAGACTTCTGCTGTGCAAGTTATTAATGGGTCAGTAATGAGATAGTGGACTACTGTTTAAGATATACCAAGAGTCAGCGTTCTTTCTAATGTCAAGAATGCGATCTTAGCAATATACTGTGTTGGTAGTAGACGCAGGGACTGGCGAGTCTATCTTCTGCTGTGTTCTTCGATTGTTATGAGTTAGTAAAAAAGTTGACCTCTTGAAAAGTCTTTTAATGAATCGATTAAATTAGTGACTTCTGTAACAAACGCCGATAATGAATAACACTTATGATATAATGTTTTGCTACGAATTTAAAACATAGTTCGTATTATAATTATATTTGTGTGTTACGTCTTTTATACTTATTACGTTTTAGGTAAATGAAGAAGTGTTCTTTAAAAAAAAACGCATAAATATCTATACGTTTTCCATCCATGCGTTAACTAGCGCAGCAGTTCGTTCCCCCGTGGGAGGGGACCACCTCGCCGCGCAAGCTAAGGCCATGCTAAGACAATACAGTATACAGCGCTATTAGTTCTGGTTTTCACGCAAAACGTGATATTCGCAAGATAATATCGCGAAAAGTTGTCACTAGGTCACTTTCTCATAGAGTCTCTCTCGCAAAATGTCACTTTCACTGATTTGTTTTTCCAGAATATTCTTTGCACATTATAGTGACACGTTATCGAGAAATCGTTAATTTTTGCTTGCTTGCTAACTCTTATGGCTGGTATACACTTTGATTAGTGATTAGTGCATGTTTAGTGTTAAGTGTTTAGCAAAAAACACGTTAAGTGTATAGTGTTTAGCGAAGTACAGTATTTACAGCGCGTTCTATTTTTTCTGCGAGTAGCACCTCCCGCGCGTCCCGCCTTCACCCCTCACTTGCTCTAAACACGAACTAAACACGTCTGGACGTGACTGTTAAGTGTTTAGTTTATATCAACAAAGTCTCGTGTTCGTTTCTCCTGTTGTTGAGATTGATAAAAATATTTAAAAAAATGTCTACTAGGTGGTTCGAATCCGTAACCCACAAATTTGTGGAGTTGTATGTTTAACATGCGTGTTTATATAATGTAAAATGTCCTGAATATAAAAACAAACATTTATTACTAATCAAAGTATACAGGCAAAATGTCGTCTTAATTTTATTTTAAATGAACTAAACACCGCCTACTAAACAGTATAGGACATCACTAATCACTTAACACTAATCACACTACACACTTAACACTAAACACTTGGCACTTGACTAATCAAAGTGTATACCAGCCATTATTCTGATTGGTTCATAGAAAATTTACTAATGAGAGAATAGATTGACATTTGAAACGTCATGTCGTCAACCAATAAGAGAAGATGTTGTTTTGGATGATCCGACCAGCCAATCAGTGTTCTTATTTCATCTTAACATAATAACCAGCGATTCTTATCGCAATCTTACTAAGGCAACCCGTTTATTCGTAAAAACCCTATCTTATATTTTGTACGTATACAAACGTTTATACGTACTTCTTATGTTTTGGCGCGCACTGTTCATTGAAATAAAACAACTTTAACGGATTTTTTGCAGCTGCCGTGGATGACTCACTCAGTCATCCCGTGACCACGGCAGCTGAAAAGGTGCCGAAACGTCGGGAAAATCAAAAAACCCCTAAAAAACCTAAAAATAAAGACAATTACAACATAGTTCGTGAAATATAGCGCGTTTGATATCCGTAAAAGTTGTTTTATTTCAACCCTATCTTATTTCAGTAGGATGGAGAAATGACAACACCATTGTCTAATTTTCCGTGTTTTCGCAATATCCCTAGAATTTTCGCAAAAAAACGATTTATCAAGTTATCCTGCGACATATATAAGTATCTCGATTGTTATAGGTATGCGTTAACTAGCGCAGCTGTTCGTTCCCCCGTGGGAGGTGACCACCTCGCCGCGCAAGCTAAGGCACTGCTAACCTCATTGCATATACAGATGCTGCCCATATATAGCATACAGGTGAGACGTTCAGATATGATTTAATTAATAACTGCTTGTGAGTATTGAACATGAAAATGATTTATGATGAATTTTAAATAGAAAAATGTTGGAAATAAATCAACTCGGCTACAAGTGAATTCTCAGACGGGACTCGATCTCGCACAAGTCTCGGTAGCTCAGTGGTTAGAGCAGTGGGTCGGATTCACAAAGGTCGCGGTTTCGAGTCCTGTCTGAGAATGCACTTGTGGCCGAGTTGATTTTTTCAATATTTTTCTATTTAAAATTCATCATAAGTATAAAAATAGCATTGAAAAATGCAAAAATTAAAAAATCATAAAAAATAGAAAATGACTTATTCAATTTAAGCTGACATAAGCACTTATGAACGTAAAAGAAGCTACGCAATCCTGCGACCTGGATAAGAGGCGGGAGATCTTGTCCTCTCACCCTTTTGGCGCATAAGCCCAAATGAGCGGTGGACAATAGATCGCCATTTCTCTCTGTCCATATTATTACGAAAGTACAAAGTACAGAAACACAAATATATTTGTATTGTTGTACTTTTCACATTATTACAAAAGTACAAAGTACAAAAATACAAATATAATTATTTCTGTACTTTGTACTTTTGTAATAATGTGGACAGGGATTTTCTCTTCTTGCTTTTTTTTAAGAAACAGTCCACTATATAGTGTTGCCTGAGGTGGACGGAAAACATTCCCCGCGTTCGCCTGTGAAAGAGGGAATATATACATTACGACACAAAAGAGTAGAAAACGGATTATTGAGGAACCAATAACCAATTTAAATGTGAGGCAACATGACGACTGTCACGATGGTAGTGCTGCTGTCTAACCTTTAGCGTCTTCATAATAAATAGTTATTTTCGTATTAACAAGTGGAAAAAATGAAATAATTTCTAGATTGTTGCCAGTTATTGACTAGTGGCGTCACCAATTATTTTCTACTCTTTTGTGTCGCACTGCATCTGTAAGTTTTGTTGCTTTGTTTTTGTTTCAAAGCAACGAACTTGCCTTAATGTTTACTCCAGGTTTATTATTGTAAGAGCCTGTTTCACAATGTATAAGTAAGTTCTCATTAGCTGTTACTTGAGAGATAGTCCATATAAAACTGTCAATTAACTTGGAAAGTATCTCCTAATCGGACATTGTGAAACAGGCACTAAATGTTTCAACATGTCCAGAGTAAAGAAGTTATTCGAGAAAGAGAACGCGCCCGGTACACTCTGAAGACGCTCCCTGCTGGCTTGACTCACTCCTGGCAACAATACATGCTGAAACGACAGTACGAAGACTTCTGCCACTGTGCTGCTCAGGTGAATATACATACGGGGTGTTAAAAGACCCATAACGAAAAGGAAAACCACGTATTCTCCCCATTACTATCATTTTCTTGTACGGGGCCAAATCTGGGAACCTGATATTTAAGGAGTGATTGAGAATCATAGTCAATATTAATTTTAATTGGTTATCGTTTAAAGTTATAAAACCGCAATTAATGTCAAAACCAATCAAAGAAACAAACAAACAATCAAATCTTTCCTCTTTATAATATTAGTATAGAAGTATAGATTACTAGCGTCCGCTCGCGGATTCACCCGCGTGGTTCCCGTTCCCTTAGGAATATCGGGATAAAATGTAGCCTATGTTACTCGGGGATAGTAGAGCTTCCCAACGGTGAAATAACTTTTCAAATCGGTCCAGTAGTTTCTGAGCCTATTCAAAACAAACATACAAACAAACAATCAAATCTTTCCTCTTTATAATATTAGTATAGATATAGACTAGCAACATTGTTACTGTTGTTACAATTGGCAACACTTTATTGACTCAATGGTTTTCCATGTAGGTATCAGAGAGTGCATATGACGAGCGCACAGCTGCGGCAGTGCCCGGTATGCACTACGAGTTCCCGGGCGGCTACCACCAGGACTTCGGCCCCGAGCGATTCAAGCTGACGGAATGCCTGTTCGAACAGACTTTGGGGGCTCCGCATTTGGGTAAGTAGATTTTATGCCTACATACTGTAAGTGGATATTATATACACTGTCAAAGTCTAAGTCAAAGACTTTTATTCAAATAGACTTATAGATAAGTACTTTCGAATAGTCCAACAAATTTTTTTTTCTACCAGCCATTCAGGACTTCTAATAAGAAGAACGGCCGCAAGAAATTTATCAGCCTTAACAGAAACAACAACATTTACAATGGAACATGTTGTTGCCAAACATAAATCTACAATCTTGAAATATATTTAATAAAAGAGGAAAATTTTCTGTAAATGGATAGCTATTATATATGCTACTGTGTAACTAATACATTGCGTCTGCCGTTTGGACACCTTACTTGTGCAAATCAAAGAGTTCCTTACGTCAATGCTATTAAAGTCGGGATAACAGCCTCTGTATTTTTTTGTGTATGTCGTAGGATGATCAGATATATAGAATTTTCGCGAAAATCCTAGGGATATTGCGTAAACATAGATAATTACGAGGGCTGGTTGATAAGTTTCCGAAACGACAAAGTTTTTTTTAGACATTTTTTTAATAATCCATTTATAATAAATTTATTTCTCAACCTAGTATCCCTTCTACATCAATGCATTTAGCCCAGCGCAAATTTATAATACCTCAAAAGTTGAGCCAATCAGCGTTAAGAATATCCAATTTTACTAACGCAACCAGTGTTTTCGCAAAAACCCTACCTTTATTCAGTAAGATTGGGAAATGTCCTCACCTTTGTCTAATTATCCGTGTTATCGCAATGTCCCTAGGATTTTCGCGAAAATTCGTATTATCTAATTATCCTACGACATACGTATAATTAGACAATGATGTTGACATTTCTCAATCTTACTGAAAAAAGTAAGGTTTTTGAAAAGACACGCGTTGCATTCGTAACATTGGATATTCTTAACTCGGATTGGTTTATTTTTTGCTTGCTTGATAACTCTTATTCTGATTGTTTCTTTGTTTTACCCTGTAGCTCTGAGATATTATACCATAGAGATATACAGGGTAAATAATGACAATGGCTATTTTATTTTTTGTTGAACATCTTAGATAAAATACAAAAATATTAAATTATATTTTTCATATAATCACAGAAAATTGTAACGTAACATTTGTAACGTCAAGTCCCTAGTATGTTCATCCGTTAAGGTGATTCGTCACGGTCAGCTAGGCAGTGCCGCGCCAACAGATGGCGTTAATGTCCTGATAGAGCGTATTTATTTATTTTTACAACGAAATAGTTCAAATTTTTAGGATGTAAAGAAATTACCGGTAAAAGCGTAATATTTGTAATGCACCTAACATTACTTATATGGTATTTTAAGTATTAAAGTCACTTTATTTGTGCATCGAAGTGGCGCGCGAATGATTCGCACACACATACATAGATTTTGCTGTCAACTGAAGCGTTAGTAAATTTCGGCGACTATTCAAAAGTACAATTTGACTATGCGCGTAAGCGTCTCAATTTGATAACGTAAGATACCGGCTTCAAATCTCTGAGCGCTCTACTTTTTTTAACTTTTAATTTGTTTTATTTTTGTAAATTTATGCAAAGGAGATCATTCAGGGTCCACACATTTTTGGGCCCATTCAGAAAGTGCCGGCCAAGAAAAAAAAAATCTAATCTTTGAACTTGTATACCTTGACTTAGAGTAATCTTACAACTTTTATGCTCCAAATGACCAGTTCTTTACGTAAATTTTTTGTTTCTTTGTTGGGCGATACTTTTAGAGACGGGCCCAAAAAAAAATTATCTCCTTTTATGAAATTATTTTAGTTGTGAAATATATTTTGTCATTTTGCGCGAGTTCAAAATTAAAATCAGGTGTTTACTATTGCACAGTTTTTTATTTATTTTTTGTAAAACTAAAAGACAAACATTTATGATAGAAAGACAATTATTGATATAATGGTATTTCAATGAAGTAAGTATAATGCTACCACAATGAAATATCTAAACAGTTTTGATTATTTTGGACTCTTCGAAGTACCACCTCCGGCAAAACTGAATTTTTATAAAATGATACCAATTTGTGTAACATGTTCGAAATAAAATTTTCGTCACGCTCGATTTCCAGTACAGTAATATCATGAGCTGGAGAAATATAGCCCACAAAGCATATATATTCATTTTGGAAACCCGTAGTTGCCCCTGGATCTGTAACAAGAATAGATAGGTGTGAAAATGTATCCAATGAAGCACACTGTTCGTTTACTGCATGTAACAACAGCATGTAATTGGTACTAACCTGATAGTAATAGTTGTGTTTTTTATTGATTTGTAAACTCCCATTGCTATCAATTTAGAGCGGGAAGTTTTTTCTATCTTTGGCAGCAGAATTCATATCTTGATTGTTGCGAGCCAATGAGGGGAAACATTTGATTGCCAAAAGAGATTTTTCTTCTTCAATAACTCCTGAAATTCATTGATTGCAATAAATAATAATGTTTTCATAAGTAATTTGGACAGAACAACTATGATTTGTAATCAATTACTGCCACATACCATCTGGACTAGCACCTAAAAATCCGAACTCTTTGTTAATAAAGAGCCCTGCTGGTCGCACATTTTTATAAAATTTTTCAGAGAACAATGTCCTTGCCACCGACTCGTTGCATTGACCATATGACATATCTTTGATAAGAACATGGTTTTTATATAAAATTGTTTTTACTTGGTTGTGGCAGGGTGTTGTCGATTTTCGTTTACATATCTGTAACAGAGGCAAAATTGAGCATGCAACATTGCGGTATATCACAAAAATGGGGTATACCTAATTGAATCAACCCTTTGAAAGACTTTACCATTCCAAACTGACTTGCAGTTAGCCTCTGTGTGTATTATACACATTATTTTCGTGTTGTCCTTTGGTTAGGTGTTCAATGTCTTGAATTTCCTGATCAGTTTTTTGAAACTCTCTTAGTTTTAAAGAGACATGCTTTTTTCAGGTCTGTTTCTACAATTGGCTCATTTGCCTCTTGTGCCTTTGGACCATAATTCCGGTCAGGTTTACATTTGGGGACGAAAATCCGTGTACGTGTGTAGTTTTATCGTCTTTCTTGAGATTTTCCTCTTTGAGCAATATATTTTTTTACTGTTTGCCCTGGGCTTTGTGCTGTGTGGTTTTTCCATACACTTGCATGCAAGTTTTCACCAGTATTCTTGAACCAGAATATTGGTGATTTTTATAGTCTTTTCGCGAAGTACTTGGCTCCATATTTATTGTCTGTTCACTAACACGAACGGATAACCTCTAAATTATAATATTTCTAATATTGCAATTGTAATTACTATTATAATCATATAAAAATGTATCGAACGAAAGAAAAACACTTGTATAATGTGACGCCTCATGTAATGTCATAACGTCAAGACATGAACCATTGCAAACCGAGATCTAGAATGCAAGAAACACAAGTTCTCAAAAATAGGGTAAAATACTCTGTAGGAAATAAAATCATAATATTATTTAAGTATCGGACTTATTTAAAAAACATCTCTGTATTCGTTGACAGTGCATAAATAGCTATGTTTAGTATAATTTGATAGATGGATAAATTAGTTACATTATGAAAAAAAAATTTTTTTAATAACTAAAATAAAAATCTACTCTTTTTGGATGGTTTTTCTTTAATCTTAAATCTTTTCTACAGCAAAATAAATAAATATAATACCAAACTAAAATATCTTAAGGTTTTGTATTTCGTCATCTTTCGCGATATTTTACATGCTCATATTGCTCATTGGAGATAGTTCTCCTACAAAAAAATCTATAACTTAATCTATAACTTTATAACGCTAGACATGGTGCTAAGTTGTAATATAAATAATTTGAATGGAATAAAATAATGGGAAGAGCGGCAACAGTGCGAGCTGGCAACGCAGCCACGCACACGCCAACTAAACTCTTAACTTTAGCGTACGATACTGTCGGTGTGCACTCACACATTAACAAAATTGAACAAAATTTTCGACTGATTTATGCGATTATTATACTGTTTTTATCTGGTAAATATAATTTACCGCAAATAAACATCATAATAAATACCAAAGGATATCATTTAAGTTTATGATTATGCTTCATTCGCCCGTGAATGGAAAAATACTTTACTATGGAAAACGAACCACCTTAACGAATATTCACACAAGTTCTTAACATAACAGGTGCCGTCGGTATCGCATTCGACTTCAACTTGACAGCCGACGGCGTTTTCGTTTTCGTGAGATTCCTTTTCAATAGTCAGTTAATACTCGACTCGGTGTGTGACCGAGACAGAGCTATATCATCAGCGCTCGAGTGTGAAGAGTTGCGTCTATATTCGACGCGTCGACAATGTCGACGACACTTACGCGGTAGGGCCACAGATTGGGTTAGAAAATTAGTGTGATTGAAATAAAACAACTTTTACGGATATCAAACGCGCTATATTTCCACGAACTAAGTTGTAATTGTCCGTATTTTTAGGTTTTTTTTAGGGGTTTTTTGATTTTCCCGACGTTTTGGCACCTTTACAGCTGCCGTTGTCACGGGATGACTGATGAATTAGTGTGATTGTATGAAATGACCTGACTTTCCATTAGCATAAGGAACATTTTTCTATGCACAAGTATCAAAACGGCTATCAAATCAGGCAGCTACAATAGTTTAAGTCTTTTCAAAATTTATATCGATTGCTCCCAGTTCGCGCAGCCGCGTCAGCTTGCGATACTGACGCTCGTCCGGCACTATGGAGCTCCGTGGTGGCGTGCGGGAGTGTCGCCAACAGTTTATAGCTCTTTAATGAAACTCACTTTAGTCTAGAAATCAAGAATCACACAACTATGTAGACTCTAGATAGTTGTGTGATTTTTTATTTTTTGTAATTTATTTAGTTATATTCTCCCATAAAACAACTTTTACGGATTTAAGTGCACTATTACTACTACTACTCGTTACGTTCCCTAAAATATGGTTTAGCGAAGCGATGGCTGGTTCATGCGTCATGCTCGTGAACGGGTGCCGCCAGCGGAAATGGTCTAGCTCAGTCTGCTTATCTTAATGCTGTGCTTAAAGCCTAAATATTTGTATCTAAAATAAATTGATACTGACCTGTTTGTACCTCACAACTTGCAGTATAGTAATCTTGTAATGCGAGAAATGTTGTAATGTATGATAGACAAGTCTTTCTTTGCCAGTTAAAAATTGTTTACGGTTACAATAACCATAAAATGTAATATTGTAATAAGTATTTTCCTATTGTGATGGAAATTGACCTTACTGATATGTTAAGGTCACTTTTTAATTTGACGACTCTGTATGAAATAAAACAGGGAGAAAAAAAACAGCCCTTGACGAGTTTCTTGCCGGTTCTTCTCGTTACGCGGTCTCCCGCCGTACGGTTTGTGAACCGATGGCGTAGCTTCTTTGACGTTCATAAGTGCTTGTAACAGCCTAGACTGAATAAATGATATTGACTTTGACTTTTGACTTTGACTATATATTTCACCGTCAACACATAAAACACACATTGATTTTGGTGTTATTTTAAGGTTATTGTACTTTCTGGCGTTTTGAATGCCTTTCCAAGAGTCGTGTAACTGTTGTTATCTCACTTGATTATTTCCATCCCAGTTTGCGCAGCCGCGTCAGCTTGCGATGCTGACGCTCGTCCGGCGCTGTGGGGCTCCGTGGTGGCGTGCGGGGGAGTCGCCAACACTTCGGGCTGGCTCGATCGACTCACTAAGGAGTTGGCCGCCAGGGCGCCATCTTCACATAGGTAAATATTAATCATAAGGGCCAGTTTCACCGCCACAGACCTATATCGAGATAGACGAAAAGAGCGCTTCAAACTGTATGAGAACTGTTTCGTACCTAAGATGACGTCAAGAGCGAGATTTAGTGATGTGGAAATGTTATTGACGAGCTCTTGCAAGAAAGCACTACACAATTAACCATTTTCGTTTCTGAGTGACGCGCGTTTTCATGGCAATGGTCTGACTTAGGTCGGAAAACTTTGATTGTGGATCAAACTTTTGACACGCAAGGCAGGTACACTTTTAACGTCTATGATGTAGGTTATGTATGTTCACCACCTACTAATAAGTTCTAGAGAGCTTATTTACTATTTCTATAATTATTATTATGCAATTGTCGCAGATATATAAAATATATCAAATTATATACGCAATAAGCTATCCAGAACTTATCAGTGGGTAGGAAAACCGACACTAAAGATTTATTAATTCCATAGTTTTTACAGTTTTCATTTATTACTTTTGTTAGTATAAGTATTGCAACCATCTTGACCAACGCGCGGCGAAACATAATAATAATAATAATAATAAATTAATCTTTATTTCTCATCACAAACTCTTAGTTTACTAATCTCAGGTACTAATCTTAGCTAAGTTTGTGTGAGACTGATGCCTGAAATAGGTAAAAAATACCCGTAAGCACAGGTCATCAGGCCAGGCTCCCACCATCTCGGACATTTGAGGCAATCGAGATCATAAGATGTGATGGTATGACTAGTAGACTTAAAATTATAATTATCACTATGAACATTTTAGATTTTAGTGTTATAGATACATATATATATATATATATATATATATATATATATATATATATTGTGTGTGTGTGAGTGTGTGTGTGTGTGTGTATATATGTATGTGTGTGTGTGTGTGTGGGTACGATGTGAGTTTATGTAAATTATATATTACTGTATGGTACTGAATTTCTGGTGCGTGCTTAATTATTTGTGTTATTTATACAATGGGTTTTATTTTACGGGCACAAGAAGATTTTCTGTGTCAGAGTAGGTCTGCTGCTGTAACCATTGAGAAATTTTCTTTTTGCAAGAATGTCTTGGGAGGTGATAGACTGAGAGACGTGAGTTAATGTTATTATAAAGAAAGCTGCCGAGAAAGCAATAAAAACGTTGGACGAATTGTGTATTACATAAGATGCGCAGTGACTGGTTTTTGTAGTTACTGCGCATCTTCTGTCTCGCCGTGCGAGTGTCAAGTTATTTGACGGCACTTATACAGTGGTGATGACATAATTGACAATACTAGCCGATTTTCATACAATCGAGGTAACTTTGGAGCCTTGGTTCTCTGCCAAGGATTGACCGAGCTGTGATCTGATAATGGCCATACAGGCAGTGAATGGAGGAGATCCAGATTGCTATACATACCCAACTGATCTGATCAACATTCGCAAAGATGTAAGGATCGGAGTTTTCAGTTTTAGAATTTCCAAAAATGTTTATGCTATTTTCACGTTTTTTTTAACTTATCCATACATCTCTCATAATTTTGTTCTGATCAGATGGGTGTGTATAGCAATCTGCATGTCCTCTATTCACTCCCTGGATGGCCATTATCAGATCATACTTCGATCAATCCTTGGGAGAGACCCAAGGCTCCAAAGTTACCCCAATTGTATGAAAATCGACTAGTGTCGTTAATTATGTGGCCACCATTGTATGTGATATGTTAATATATGGGTTACTAATCAATTTAGTATTTATTTTAAGTAATATGTATTTCTTTAAGTATGTATCCCTTCTGGGCAAAAGCCTCCTCCATTTTATTTCATTCATTTATGTCTTGTGCTACTTACATCCACTGTTTTTCTTCCGCACAGGTAGGATAAGTAAGATCATTTTTATTTTATTTTATAATTTGAGACATTATACAGTTATAATGTCCCAAATTATAAAAAGCTTTTAGCACTAAACACATATAACAATTTGAAACCGAGACCCATAATAGTAAAAAATGTGCTACAAGCCATGGTATCCCAGATAAATTTTCCTATTTTTTTTATGATTTTTTGAATTTTTCAATGCCATTTTTATACTTATGATAAATTTTAAATAGAAATATACTGGAAATATCAACTCGGCCACAAGTGAATTCTCAGATGGGACTCGAACCCACGACCTGTGAAGAACCGTGACCGAGTTGATTTTCCAATATTTTTCTATTTAAAAATTATTACAATTTATTGTTAGTGTTGACAAAAATATGGTCTAAAATACAGCTAATAAATACTAGCTACTGTCACCTTTCTCAGAGTTTTTGTGTGGCTTCACAACAAGATTATGATTCCTTATGATTAGTCAAAATTATATTTTTAAACATAGGTTGAAGAGTCATGCTGCACCCGCAGCCAATGAAAGAAGATTCGCTGCTTGGATAGGTAAGAAATTGTATACCTTTTTCACATTACTCCATAATTATCAAATAACCACGCGGCGTAAACATAGAAACGCTATTCCTATGTAGGATGCAAGATAAGATCAAAATTGTTCAATAGTCTACCTATCTATTGTTGCAGTCTGAAAATTATTTATCCCTAATAAATAAGTTTTAAAATAGTGGAATAAATAAGTTTCATCAAGAACTTGTGTTATGGATACTAGATAACGGATAAACATACTTATATATATTTTTTTAATACATACATAATATACATATTATCACCCAGACCAAGACAAATAGACATGTTCATGCACACAAATATTTGTCTTGTCCGGGGATCGAACCCGGGACCTCTGGCGAAGAAGGCGGGCTTAGTATAGTTAGTAAGTTATTCTCAGACGTGACAAGTATTGAGTTTGTAGCATTGAAAATGCAAAAAGTCTCAAGCTCAATTGAAAGCAAAATGTCTATACAATATCATACATGAATGAGGTTCGAGCCGTTTACAACTTGAAAATCTAAATTCAGAACCAACTTTTGAACATACTGCACAAAGTGGGGTAAATTTTTTCAAGTGTACAATTTATCTTCTTTAAGTAAATCCCTTCTTCCAGGTGGTTCGATCCTCGCGTCCATCGGCTCGTTTCAGCAGATGTGGATATCTTCGCAGGAGTATGACGAGGGCGGCAAGGGGCAGCTCGAGAGGAAATGTCCTTAGGAATAGGCTTAAATTATGATGTAGTGGTGTAAAGACTAGAGGAAAGTAAATAAATAATTGCATACAAACATATCAATTATCTAGCCCACCAAGTTAAGTTTCATGAAGAACTTTTGTTATGGATACTATATAACGGATAAACATACTTATATACTTTTTTTGTAAATACATACTTAACCCAGATGTTACTGACTTAATATATTGCTTTTGAATTTAATGATTTTAGTATGCGGTTTAATAAATATTAAATGACGTAGGAAAAAAAATGCAAAAATATTTTCCTTGTGGAAATACGGAAAATTTGTGTTGTTTTTAAGCAACAACAACATTTCTCGCATTACAAGATTACTGTGCTGCAAGTTGTGAGGAACATACAGGACAGTATCATTTTATTTTAGAAAAAAATATTTGATTCAAGCACAACACAACATTAAGATAAGCAGACGGAAGTAGACCCATTTCCGCTGGCGGCACCCGTTCACGAGCATGACGCATGAACCAGCCATCGCTTCGCATAGTCTTTATATCACTACATCGCTTAAGGATAATTATGTAAGTTTACCTACCAAGTAACAGTTACTATGGAATGTCATTTAAATGTCCTACTTAAATAAAATTGTATAAAACCATGTGATTTGTACAAACTATCTGAATGTGAGCGTGTATGCATATGACATGAATAAATTATTTTAAGAGGTGCATTTGTTTTATTTTTCATAAATAATTTTTTACTGCACCTTACGGACGTAAAAGAAAACAGCTCTTTAGGAACTAAACTATTTATTTACAGATTACATTACAATGATCAGTACTCCACTCCACGTTTCCATAGAGTAAATAAAAAATATTTTAATCTTAATAGTAGATTATGCACTAAGGGGATAAAGCAGTGTCATGTCAGTGGCAGCATATTGAATCCTGAGCGAAATGAAGGATTCTGAATGTTCATTCCCGATCGAAGCGAGGGAATTATAGTAAGAATCCTGAATGGAGCGGAAGATTCAAGTCTGCCCAAGGCCAAGACACTTTTATCCCCAAGGAGCACTTTATACACCTACTGTGCCTACTGTGACGTTAAATAAAAAATAAATTATAAAACTAATGAGTGACAACAATTTAATAATTCGCGGAAAAATACATCGAAATGATCGAAAAATCACCGATTTTTTCTTTAGATATTTAATTCCGTAGGCAATACAATGATAATTTTCATTATATTTGTGACCAAGAGTTAAAAATACACATATTCACAATTTGATGATTTGCCATGTTTTACTGATAAGTAAGATAAAAGACATGAAAAAGCACGGAAATGCTAGAGATAGCTATTACATTATATTTGAACGAGTGCACATAATTATAGTATCACATAATTCCAATTTCAAATGTTTTCTTGGTGCTAGGGTCCATACATACAGCCGTGTTTATATTTTGCATAGGAGAGTAGAGTCTCTTTCAAGTGTCAATTTTATAGTTAAAAACTCCTTGGACCAGGAAGTTATGCCTTGAACTGTCTTGTTTTTTTTTTTCGAAACTATTTTTGATAGAAATTATTGTTGACATTTTGGTGTTTCAAATTTAAATGTTATAATTACCCAAGGGAAGTTCCATACAACATTAGCTCCCTCCGGCCATTCATGGCTTACTTTCAAGTTGAATGTGCTACAGATGCAAGTGGTGTATAAAATAAATTAAAAATAATACATTTCATCCCATATTTTAACTTAAAAATAATATTATGTATACTTTACAGAATGTAACAAGATTTGCAACATAGAAACACTAAGCAACTTTCTCACATTACAATATTGAATGACTTTTGTGGACAGAGTGCTTTTTTTTATGATTTTATTTTTTGCATTTTTCAATGCTATTTTTATACTTATGGTAAATTTTAAATAGAAAAATATTGGAAAAAATTAACTCGGCCACAAGTGAACTCTGACGGGAAACGAACCCGCGACCTTTGGAAATCCGGTCCAATGCTCTAACCGCTGAGCTACCGAGACTTCCCGTCTGAGAATTCACTTGTGGCCGAGTTAATTTTTTCCAATATTTTTCTATTTAAAATTTACCATAAGAGAGTGCTTTGTTTCCTTGTGCGTCAATACGATAAGGTTGTAAAGTGTATACATGTGTACACTCGGCAGCAATGATCACATTACATTGTGTACCTTCGATTCAACATGGCATTCTGGGTTTAAACCAATTTTTGTTGTGATGTTTTTTAATATTTATTTAAAAACTTAACTTATGGCCTGCGCAGACGACGGACATTGAAGGACTTTTTGTCCGCGACACGACCTTATTACTAAGAACATAAAGTTGAAAAAATAAAGAGGACTATCGCGTACTTTTCGCGGATATACGCGGTCTAAGTTGAATCTTATTTGGTTAACAATAAAGACGGGTCGCGGACAAAAAGTCCTCCGTTATCCGTCGTCTGCGCTAGCTCTAAATCTTCGTAAAGTACAGTCAACAGCAATGACTGATACGTACATCTTATGTTTTGGCGCGCACTGTTCATTGAAATAAAACAACTTTTACGGATATCAAACGCGCTATATTTCCACGAACTAAGTTGTAATTGTCCGTAATTTTTAGGTTTTTTAGGGGTTTTTTGATTTTCCCGACGTTTCGGCACCTTTACAGCTGCCGTGGTCACGGGATGACTGGCTACTTATAAGTCTACCCTCGAAAAGTTAATTTATTTTCGTTCGGATACGGTTAGACATTTACTATGGCACAAATTATTATTGATTTGATATTTTGATTTAATTGTTATTTTAATTCTTTATTATTAAGAAAAGAGAAAACTAAAGACTCTACTGGCAGTTCACAAATTGGGAGGACCTTCGAAGAAAGAAAACTGCCAAGAAAACTTCGAAAGCGGGCCGACCTCCATCTTTATAAAAAAAATATTAAAAATTAGGATATGTTGTCTCCACCTTTACTTTTTTATATTTATTTATCTACAAAAAGAGCTAACCGTATCTTTGGGTCTTGCAGTGCGTGATTTGGGTTGAGACTTTAATTTATGGATAATAGGGTCCCAAGCTGGTGGAATCTTCCACCCATCATCTCTATTGAAGTTTGGGTATTTGGTAATTTCAATAGCCTCACGCAGCATTCTGGGGACAAATTTTTGTTCCCTGGCGAGGATCTGTGGCTTATCAAACCTGATGTAGTGGGTGGGTCCCTCAAAAGCATGTTCACACACTGCAGACTTGTTATCGCGCCTATTTTTCACGTCAGCTACATGTTCTCTAACGCGGGTCCCTATGCTTCTCTTTGTCTGCCCGATGTAGGAGAGCCCACAGTCACAATCCAGTTTGTAGACACCTGCGACTTGAAAGGGTATGTTGCACTTGACTGGTGGTAGGAATTGGTTGATCTTCTTGGGCGGCTTGAAGTAAGTATTAATAGAAGCACGCTTTAGAATTCTCCCAATCTTGTCTGTGACACCTTTCACAAATGGTAAAATGGCAGGTTGACGTTCTACTGTGACTGGTTTGGCGCGGTTTCTGTGACGTCTGCGTGGTACTTGCAACTTGTTGTTTCTCAGTACTTGCTCGACATGTCGAAGCTCCGCAGTCAGGTGTTGCTCGTCACAGATGCCGCGTGCTCTCTGAAACAAAGATTTCCCTACGGTAGCTAACTGTGAAGGATGATGGTGTGAATCACCATTTAGATATCTGTCTGTATGTGTTGCTTTCCGATACACTGTGTGGCTCAAAGTTTGATCAGGATTCCTAATAACAAGTACATCTAGGAAGGCTAGTTTATTGTTTGCCTCTAACTCCATAGTGAATTGGATGTTTGGATGAATAGAGTTAAGATGGATAAGGAAAGCAGAAACACTATCTCTAGGTAGTACAGTGAAAGTGTCATCTACGTACCGTTTGTAGAACCGGGGATACACTGGTGCTGAAGCCAGCGCCTTCTCCTCGAAATCCTCCATAAATATGTCGGCGACTATGGGGGATACAGGAGAACCCATTGCTACTCCATCAACTTGTACATAGAATTCATCATTCCACATGAGATAGCCTGATGTTAGGCAGTGTTCAAGTAGGTCTGCATATTCCACAGGCATATTGTTGTTTTCAAGTCTCTTCCTAGTAATATTGATGCAGTCCTGTACTGGTAGACATGTGAATAAGGACTGTACATCAAAGCTGACCATGATTTCATCATCGGCAAGATTTAGGTGTTGTATCGCACTGATGAAGTGGTAAGAATCCTTCACAAATGCTGTTGTGGTGCCTCTTAGTGGTGAGAGGGTTGTCGCTACGTGTCGAGCCAATTTGTAAGTTGGTGAGTCAATTTGGCTGACTATAGGACGCAGTGGAGCATCAGGTTTGTGTATCTTCGGCAATCCATACAGTTTTGGCGGCTTTGGGCAAGAAGGAATAAGTAAATTGACGTCAAGATTCAACGATTCTGAATGTTCCTTGATGAGGTCACTAGTCTTTTTAAGGATCTTGGTGGTCTGATCGTTTTTGACGTGTTTGTATGTTTTCTCATCTGATAATAAGAGTTGTATTTTCTCGTTGTAATCTGACGTGTCCATTACAACCGTTGCGTTACCTTTATCTGCACGGAGAATAGTCAATTCTGTCTTAGTTCGCAGGTTCTTCAATGCGAGATATTCGTCACGAGGGAGGTTTGCTTTCGGTAGGTGGCTATGCCGTAAGACGGATGAAATGTCCTGACGTATAGCTTCGCTATCCTCCTTTTTCATATTGTTTTTTACTAAGCAGTCCTCAACGTTGCAGATAATATCCTCAAACGGTATCCTCTTCGGTGCCACCGCAAAGTTTAAACCTTTATTTAAAACTTTTAAAGTAGGTTCGTCCAAAGTTTGTTTTGATAGATTGACAACTGCACGGGTTTCATTTGATCTTTGGTCTGTGGTTTTTTCTTTGGCTGTGTTCCGTTTCGCGTTTTGTTTATAGTATAATTTCTGATATTTTGAAATTTGTCTACGCTTGCATTTATCAAATTCGGATGTTTCCCGTTTTTTAGTTATTTGAATGCAATTCTCAAAGTCCTCCGTGTTGAGTTGTATTTTTAATTCTTCGGACAAACCATCTATCTCATTACTAATGACTTGTAAATCGGAATGATATTCTCTGATTAGACTTATAAGTAGCTTTTTGCTTGCCTGTTGTAAGATCTTGGCGCTCCCTCGTATGTCATTTTTTGGAGAAATACGGACACAGCACGGGATGAGATCTTGATCACGACATTTCTTCAAGAAGACAACGGATTGTTTTCTTCTTGCGCGCTTGGTTACTAGATCTTCCAACTGACGAATTTTGTTTGCGGTTTCCAGTCCGTACTGGTTCACATACGTACATCTTATGTTTTGGCGCGCACTGTTCATTGAAATAAAACAACTTTTACGGATATCAAACGCGCTATATTTCCACGAACTAAGTTGTAATTGTCCGTAATTTTTAGGTTTTTTAGGGGTTTTTTGATTTTCCCGACGTTTCGGCACCTTTACAGCTGCCGTGGTCACGGGATGACTGGCTACTTATAAGTCTACCCTCGAAAAGTTAATTTATTTTCGTTCGGATACGGTTAGACATTTACTATGGCACAAATTATTATTGATTTGATATTTTGATTTAATTGTTATTTTAATTCTTTATTATTAAGAAAAGAGAAAACTAAAGACTCTACTGGCAGTTCACAAATTGGGAGGACCTTCGAAGAAAGAAAACTGCCAAGAAAACTTCGAAAGCGGGCCGACCTCCATCTTTATAAAAAAATATTAAAAATTAGGATATGTTGTCTCCACCTTTACTTTTTTATATTTATTTATCTACAAAAAGAGCTAACCGTATCTTTGGGTCTTGCAGTGCGTGATTTGGGTTGAGACTTTAATTTATGGATAATAGGGTCCCAAGCTGGTGGAATCTTCCACCCATCATCTCTATTGAAGTTTGGGTATTTGGTAATTTCAATAGCCTCACGCAGCATTCTGGGGACAAATTTTTGTTCCCTGGCGAGGATCTGTGGCTTATCAAACCTGATGTAGTGGGTGGGTCCCTCAAAAGCATGTTGACTTGAATGACTGATTATAAAAAATGACAAATTTCTTTACGTCTTAAAGTTCAGTCGGTTTTTTTTCCAGTTTTCTAAAGCTACCTGGTCACATAATCTGCCCCCTAATTGTCTAATTTCAAAATCTATCACAATCCCTTTCAAAGGTATTGTGATTGTGATAGTGAGTTATGGAATTGTGTAACTCATAATCGCAATCCCTTTCGGAACGAATGATGTTTTAAATGACACTTCTCCATACATTTGAATAATATTTTCGTGTTGCACTTTACTTAGACAGTTCGATTTCGTTCATTCAATACCTTTCAAAGCGCGTCCCGATCACAATACCTTTCAAATGCCAAATAGCCTGAAGAAGTATGTAAATATCTATCAAATAACGAATTGAAAAGGATCGCGATAGATTAAATTAGACAATTAGCCCCCTGCTTTTGACCTTAAAATCTTTTGACACACAAAATATTTTTTTTTATGATTTTTGTTTTTTCAATGCTATTTTTATACTTATGATAAATTTTAAATAGAAAAATATTGGAAAAAATTGTGACCAAGTAATTTTTTAAAATAATTTTCTATTTAAAATGTATCATAAGTGTAAATCATTTTTCTAGAAGACATCGGATATTAGTTATTTAACCAGAATAAATACATTTTATGGAATGCTATTCAATTACACTAAACAGATTCTGTAATTGTAAAATACTGATCGTATTCGATCACGTTTGTTAAGCAACGTTCGGCCCGGTCAGGTGTCGGATGGGTGACCGTAAAGTGGCATTATAGCTGAGCGCTTCCGTGCTTCGGAGGGCACGTTAAACAGTCGGTCCCGGCTGTTGTCATTTGATTACAGTCGTTAAGCCAAGTCAGAGGCCTTATAGGCGGCTTGATAAACTCTGACCAGAGGTGGCCACTAATCCTCACTCGCTAAAAAGAAAAATTGTAAAATACTTGTGATTTACAACATATTTAACAGTTACGTATACATTTCCTATTACACTGTACTAAATCATAATTTATATCACTTTTTAGGGTTTCGTAGCCTAAAGGCAAAAAACGAAACCCTTATAGAATCGGCCAAACCGATGTATGCCACACCCTTTTTATTATGAAATTATCAAGACTCAATTCATTTTCAAACTTTAGATTTTAACAACTTTTAATTCCCTAAAATCACTTTTCGTAGTGAAAACTAAAAGAAAACCTGCATAGTCTTTTGTTAATATTTCACATTTTTCACGAATCACAGCACAATAGGTTTTCAGGTTTTAACAAGTCACCGAACTCATTGATGAGTTTATCAGGATTCTGAAACAAAAAATTAAACTATTAGAAAAATATTCTAGATCTAGGCTAAGTGTGGCTGGCTAAAATCGGACATAGAATAAGAAAAAACATTTTATAAAAAAAATTCAAACCGACTTCAAAAAGTAAAAAATAAAACTTTTGGAGTCGGTGCCAGCCAGTGCAATGTAGCCATACTACATTGCACTTCTATTAACTATATATTTTTTTGGCCTTAGCTAGCTAGCACCGACTGCAAAAGTTTTATTTTTTACTTTTTGAAGTCGGTTTAAATTTTTTGTATAAAATGTTTTTATTTCAGATTTTTTTGTTACATCATGTGCCGTTACTTACACTAAAAATCAGCCCATACACAACAATGTCATCTAGGTAAACGACAACTTGCCAAAAGGTGATTGATATTTTTCAAGATTATGAAAAAACTACTAGCCAGATCTTCGTAAAAATTATATGGGACCACACATACACCATTTTCTTTCAGATAAAAAAAGAATTATCAAAATCTGTTAACAACTGGCGAAGTTATGGTAGAACATACATAAAAAAAATAAAAACAGTCGAATTGAGAACCTCATCCTTTTTTGAAGTCGGTTCAAAAATTAAAGAACTTTGTCGGACAGATGTACTTGACTATAAGTAGAAAATAAGACTTAAGTTGCAGAATGGAATGAGTATTGTATGATTTTTAGCAAGGTATTTATACAGAAATCTGGCAAAAATAACTTCCTTTTTAATCAATGGGGAACATATACGAGGGGAGGCCAAAAAGTCCGCGGAATGGGAGGGATGGAAGAGGTAGGTTCATTTGTCCAGCTAGGTATTGATTGAGCACCTCATCACGAGCATATATTCCAAATTTGAACGTAATCGGGTCATTAATCTATACTAATATTATAAAGCTGAAGAGTTTGTTTGTTTGAACGCGCTAATCTCAGGAACTACTGGACCGATTTAGAAAATTCTTAGACCATTAGAAAGCTACATTTCTCCCGAGTGAGATAGGCTATATTTTATCCCGATATTCCCACGGGAATGGGCACCACGCGGGTAAAACCGCGAGGATCCGCTAGTTTAGTGCTATTTTAGCACCAAACTAGCGGCCGGGCCCTACCGTATCTTGCCGTACCGTTACCGTATCTTGTCTATTAGACAAGATAGTTGTAGATAGTTTAGATTCTAAACTATCTAGATAATCTAGAACTATCTTGTCAGAAATATCAATAGTAAAATTGGCACTCACTCTCTTTCATTTAATGTGACAGATAGAATAGATGCCCGATTTACTCGGGTCAAGTATTCAAGTACAGTGACGCCTGGACTTGCATGGCAGCTTGCATGGCAAGTTGACTCGACACTATCCGATCGTTTAGACCACTGTTCTTACCAACTTAACATAACATATGATGAAGGCTAAGAGTCTCCACATTGTTCATAAAAAGTTGCACTCTGGGAGTGCCGGCAGAAGTGAAAACCGCTTAAACGAAAATAACGATCAAAATCCACTATATTTTGACCACAGCTTCATAAAAAGTTGATGAAAACGGAGACCAACTTGATTTGGCAGGTAAATGAATTAAAACTGACTTGGCATCAATACGAAAATTGGTAGTAATGAGAGATCTTTATATAATGGTTGTTATTAACTAATACGTACGTAGATCTTTCCAGTGTGAGACTTTATGTAATTTGAAATAGGTCAACGGTAAATGGTCTTACGATTTTTCGATCAGGGTCACGTGTCCTGACGCGATTTTAACATTTTTTACCCATCCCAAAAATGTAAAACTGATGTGCACAACGCCGCTAAAGAAGCTTTCACATCAAAAATAAAACTTCGCTAAAGACTTGACCCGTGTAAAAGGGTTTTTTTTATTTTTTTTATTTGATCAGTGAAATATAATTATGTATATGTATTTGTGTATATAATTATGATCGACCGACCTTCAAACCGCAGTAGCTCCATGCTCCTTCTCTATGTGCGTTTTAAAAGCGGGCCTCGACGCGGACTCGAACCCGCACGCGCCGCACACCAATACATCCGCCGCTTGCACCTCCTCCGTGTTCAAATATACCTCTGGACAAGAGAAATAGGGTATGTTTACCGATTTCACTGCTCCATACAATACAATTTGCTTACAATAACCACAAGTCCCTTACTTTTTCGTTTCTGTTAAGTAAAATAGCATTCACACTATAATAAATAAATATAATTCCGTAAAAAGTTATTTTGTGTACTTATGATAAATAATAAATAGAAAATATTGGAAAAAATCAACTCGGCCACAAGTGAATTCTCATTCACGAGAACGCGAACCACGCGGGGTACAACCGTGGGCGGCAGCTGGTATTGAAATATTGCGTGGGCGGCAGCTGGTATTGAAATATTGCGTGGGCGGCAGCTGGTATTGAAATATTGCGTGGGCGGCAGCTGGTATTGAAATATTGCGTGGGCGGCAGCTGGTATTGAAATATTGCGTGGGCGGCAGCTGGTATTGAAATATTGCGTGGGCGGCAGCTGGTATTGAAATATTGCGTGGGCGGCAGCTGGTATTGAAATATTGCGTGGGCGGCAGCTGGTATTGAAATATTGCGTGGGCGGCAGCTGGTATTGAAATATTGCGTGGGCGGCAGCTGGTATTGAAATATTTGAAATATGTATTTCTTACCCACTCCCACCATTAGCCTAGCCCCCAAAATAAGCACGATAAAGCTTGTCCTATGGAATACTAGCCGCCGCTCGCGGTTTTACCTGCGTGATTCCTGTTCCCGCGAAAATATGTAGATAAAAAGTATTCTATGTTTTAATCCAGGCTATCTACTACTGCCCCCTTACTCTTGACGCGATCGCATTGAGATCGAGTTTGAGTTAATGTCAAACGTCAGTAATTATGACTTACAATAAGTAATTAAACTAAAAATTAATACATGAAATTAGTAAATAAAGTAATTTTGTACTCTAGTTATCGATTTTAGCGGCAATTGAAAACTAATCAACGTCGAAAATCAGTAATAATTATTTATTATCTCGATCTCAACGCGATCCCGTCAAGAGTAACCCCCCTGGTGTGTGGCAAATTTCATCCAAATCGGTTTAGTAGTTTTTGTGTGAAAGAGTAATAAACAGACTGACATATTTGCACAATTATAATATTATATTAGTAGGAAGTAGGATTTATATTTTAAATTAAATTCAAGTCAAAACAAACAAACAATATTAAAAATAAATACAGTTTTACTTACTATTTGATGTCTCATTGACTAGATGTACTTCTTGCACGTGTTTCATTAACTGAAAGAAAGTTTCACAAACTTAATAACTCGTTTTTTAAGAATTTTTAATTTTTTCAATGCTATTTTTATACTTATGATAAATTACATCACATTAGTCAAAGTCAAAGTCAAAGATTTTTATTCAAATAGACTTATAGATAAGTACTTTCGAGTAGTCCAAAATTTTTTTTCCCTACCAGCCATTCAGGACATCTTTTAACCGATAAGAAGAACGGCCGCAAGAAACTTATCAGCTTTAACAGAAACAACAACATTTACAATGGAACATGTTGTTGCCAAGCACAAATTTACAATTTTGAAATATATTTAATATAAGAGGAAAATTTTCCAATATTCAATTATTAGAATATTTTCCTTTTATCTAATTTATAATAGTTATGTTTTATGTTAGTATCACATCCATGCATTTTGGTCTTTTAAATAATCATCTACCTTGTAATAACCTTTGCTTAAGAGTGACTTTTTAACATATATTTTAAATTTATGCAAAGGCAGCTCTATCAATTGTTGAGGAACTTTATTAAAAAAAGCTATACCTTTCCCCAAAAACGAGCGTCTACATTTTTCAAGTCGAAATTTTGGAACGGCAAGCTTATTCTTATTTCTAGTATTAAAATTATGGACATCGCTATGCTTAATAAATAAATCAAGATGTTTCCTTACATATACTATATTATCATAGATGTATTGTCCCGCCAAAGTTAGTATATTAATCTCTTTAAACAAATCCTTAAGAGAATCTCTCCGTCGAAGGTTGTAAATGGCGCGCACAGCTCTTTTTTGAAGTATAAAAACATTTTCTATATTAGCTGCTGAGCCCCACAACAACAGGCCATAGGACATTACACTATGAAAATAGCTAAAGTAAACTAGTCTTGCCGTTTCAATATCAGTTAAGAGCCTTATTTTCTTTATTGCGAAAGCCGCAGAACTAAGTCTACTCGACAAGGCTTCAATATGTGGATCCCATTGCAGCTTTGAATCCAATGTAATGCCAAGAAATTTTGTACTCTCAACTAACTCTACTACATTCCCATTCAAATTGATATGCATATCGACCTGCACTACGTTAGGTAATGAGAATCTAACAAACTTGGTTTTAGAAGGGTTAAGAGACATATTATTACTGTTGAACCAGTGTGCGACTTGAGAGAGAGCACTATTTACTTCGTCAGAACAATTGTTTCCTCTATCAATTTTAAAAATTAAAGATGTATCATCTGCAAATAGTACTGTCTCACATAAATTACTCGTGTAATGAGGGAGATCGTTAATATAAATTAAAAACAGCAAAGGGCCCAATATTGAACCTTGTGGCACGCCCATAATAATGGGGGCTCCAGTAGAAGCAGTATTATTGACAATTACTTTTTGATTTCTATTGTGCAAGTATGACTGCAAAAGGCTAACAGATTTCTTAGAGACACCATAATGTTCTAGCTTATTTAAAAGTGTAACGTGATCAACGCAATCGAAGGCTTTAGACAGGTCACAGAATATACCAATTACGTCTTGCTTGCCCTCCCAAGCCTCAAAAATATGTTTGAGGAGTGCAATGCCAGCATCAGTAGTATTTTTACCTTTAGAAAAGCCGAACTGATTGTTATGAAGGATTCGATTTATTGTTAAATAGTCTAATAATTGAGAGTATATAACTTTTTCAAACATTTTACTAAGTGCCGGTAGTACTGAAATCGGCCTAAAATTTGTAGGGTCACTTTTGTCACCCGATTTAAAAAGAGGAATAAGCTTACTACATTTCATTAAATCGGGAAAAGTACCTTCATCTATGCATTGATTAAAAATGAAAGCTAAATATGGAGCTATTGTATCAATAATTGATTTAATAATGTTGGTTGACATGCCCCATAAATCTTCAGTCTTTTTAATATTTATAGACTTGAAAGCTTTTAAAATGTCTTCACTATTAATATGTTTAAAATTGAATACTTTATTACACTTATCAACACAAGACTCTAAGAGGGCAGCAGCAACGTTTGGACAGGAATTCAACTTACTGGTAGTTTCTAAGGGTACCCGAGAGAAGAAATCTTCAAAAACACGGGCAACCTCAACGTCAGATTCAATTAATTTATCACCAACTTTAAGACAGAAGGATTTTACATTATTTTTAGTTTTCCCAGTTGATTGGTTAATAATATTCCAAGTAGCCTTTATTTTATTAGTTACATACAACTCGGCCACAAGTGAATTCTCAGATGGGACTCGAACCCACGACCTTTGGAAATCCGGTTCAATGCTCTAATCACTGAGTAAGCTCAGTGGTTAGACCATCCGACCGGAATACTAAAGGTCGTGAGTTCGAGTCCATCTGAGAATTCACTTGTGGCCCAGTTAATAACTCATGTTACGGATGTCAGAACCAAATTATCATAAAACAGTTACAAAACTAATATTATAAAGCCACCATTATTACGAAAAAAGCAACAAAATGTATATCGTGGGAATCTACTCCAAAAATCGCCCTTGACGAGTTTCTTGCCGGTTCTTCTCGTTACGCGGTCTCCCGCCGTAGGGTTTGTGAACCGATGGCGTAGCTTCTTTGACGTTCACAAGTGCTTGTAACAGCCTAGACTGAATAAATTATATTGAATTTTTCAATCAGTGATGCAATTGCAAATATCCGAAACAACATTCTTATTTTTTTTATTTTTTTGTTATTATTTATTTTGTAATGTGTTTTTGTGCCAATCTTGTTTTTTTTTATCGTTTATGTCATCATTGTTGTTTATGTACATTGTATTATAGTGCTAATAAAATAATTATGTATAGAGCTAGGAGAGGCCTATATCCAGCAGTGAACGTCCACAGGCTAACGATGGTAGGTATTTGACCACCATCGTGCATATAAAGAGAAAACACACACAAACCGACCTGCATATGCGTGTGTCCTTTATAAGGGCACCTTGCACACTGCAGCGACCCCCTCCACTTGCCCCCCCCGCCGGCCGGCCCGCCCCCGGACAAACCTATCGGTTTGCTATTTGTATTAGTATGCTCGGATAACTGCAATAATAAATAAAAATAAATAATTTTCAACCAAACACACCATGAGGTGTTAATTTGTCAAGTGCCGATCGAGCAGGGGCTATCAGGGGGGTTACACTTGACGGAATCGCGTTGAGATCGAGATTGAATGTCAATAATTATTACTGATTTACGACGTTGATTCGACTTTAATTGCCGCTTAAATCGATTACTAGCGTACAAAATTGCTTCATTTACTAATAATTTCAAGTATTAATTTTTAGTTTAATTACTTATTTTAAGGGCTTTTTGATTTTCCCGACGTTTCGGCACCTTTACAGCTGCCGTGGTCACGGAATGACTTATTTTAAGTTATTATTACTGACGTTTGACATTAATTCAATCTCGATTTCAATGCGATCGCGTCCAGAGTAAGGGGGCAGGTCAACGATATAGAACAAAAAAATTGAATTTGTTTAACTTTCATTTTGTAAGCATTAGATACCTATTGAATATTCAGCATAAGCAAAACCAAACGTAAAACAATTACTTTTTAAGGTGGTACGACTTCTATACAAACAAACATTACACAATTATTGGTTCATCATACCTTAATAATACATAAATACATGCGCAACTAACTCGTTTTAGTTATTTGTTTGCGCGAAATAATTAAAAAATTGTACATTCATACATAAAACACGAGTAAATTAATATCTTTTAATTTCAATAATTCTACGTATGTGTGTGTGACCCATCGCATTTATATAGCTCATGTATGAAAGTATATTTTTTTAATAAATTCGCGCAAACAAATAACTGAAACGAGTTAGTTGCACATGTATTTATGAATTATTAATGTATGATGAACCAATTAATGTGCAATGTTTGTTTGTATGGAAGTCGTACCACCTTAAGTAAGTAACCTAAAAAAAAAACAAAAATATTTATTTGCCAAAATTGTGTTCTGTATCCTTGACCTGAGTAGGCCTAGCACGAATAACATTCGAGATAGTATCGAGGAAGTAAAGTAAAAAAATGTATGACGTATTGAGCAGCGTACATACCGGAGATAAACGGAACTACATTTTCCTATAAATTTTTTGACATTACGTGTTCGATACTTTCTCGATACTATTTCGATAGTTTTTCGTGCTTGCCCTACTGAGTAGCCCCTGCTCGATCGGCACTTGATAACTTTATATAGCCCAAAGTAAGTTTCACAAGAACTTGTGTTATCTATATACTTAATTCAGGTTCGCATAATTTGTGACGACTCGATAGGGACTTTGGCGCGTAGTACGCGGCCGAGTAAGGTATCAAATTAAAGGTACTCGAGTCTATTTGTTCCGAAAACTATAAAATATACAAAATGTTAAACGTGATGATCACAAACTGCAATTAAAGATTTTCGCATAATTTGGAATTTTTCGTCGATCGACGAACCCGAGTATCGGGTTGTAACCGCCCTAGTGAATACTAGATAACGGTAAAACATATGTTTAAACTTTTTTTGTAAAGACATGTCGAACCCGGGACCCGCTGTGTAGAAGCCAGACAAGTCTTCATAATAAATGAACATCAGTCAACATTATATCTTACTAAAATTATAACTACTAAAACGCAAAAACTACTGAACAAATTTGGATGAAATTGCAAACAGATACAAGATAGCCCGGATTAAAACATAGGCTACATTTTATCCCGATATTCCCACGGGAACGGGAACCACGCGGCCGCTAACTATTTATGAAAACCTATATAAATATTAAACAAGAAAATACACTAGAAAAAAGCAACTAGTCTCATGTCGCCCTGACGGGATTCGAACCCGCATCTTTGGGAATCATTGCATGGGCCGGATTCCCAAGGATGCGGGTTCGAATCCCGTCAGGGCGACATGAGACTAGTTGCTTTTTTCTAGTATATTTTCTTGTTTAATATTTATCACATAAAAATAGCATTGTAAAATGCAAAATTAAAAAGTTATAACCTATATAAAGAAAAGTATTGGCCCTTACCCTGTGGGCTCTCATGTCCTTGATGGCATTGCACTTGTAGCTGCAAGCCTTGCACGAGTAGAGGAACAGTTTGAATCCCGGCGATGACAACAACTCGTGTGGAGGCGGTAAATCCGATTTACGTTTGCGACCGCGGCGACTTGCGGGTAGTATTAGTGCTCTAGAAATAATAATAATAATTATATCTATTCGAGTATTTATGACTAGAAATATATATAAGGCGCATTGCACATGGAGCAACTATTGCAGCAACTGGCAACTAGCTGTTTACATATATTTCAATAGGCTATTTGACAATGCGAAAAATAAAGTGTCAATTACTGTTATCAGTATAAATTATGAGTTTAAAAATGGTTTTTTATTAACGTAAGTTGAAAATAATTATAAATTTATTTATAAATCCATACTTAAATAAAAATGAATTTTTTAAACGTTTTATCACGTGACACAAAACGCTCCTGATTCGTCGAGTTTATAATGACGTCACCTGCTTGTAAAGCTCGTTTGACTACGTATGTGGATGATATGCAGAATACAGGCAAGTGACGTCACGGAACCCATTGCAGCGCCATATTGTCAAAGTAGCGTTTTGGCACGCTATTAAAATATTGAATTTTTAATTTGATATTTTTCAGCAAATATGTACCAGAATTAAAAAAAAACAACTTTTACTGGGTTCCTTAAACTCTACTACAAAACCTGTCAAATAGCCTATTGAACCGCGCACACATAAGCCATTCGAGTTTCGAGTTCCGGTAATCGTCAACAGTTTTCAGTTGCTGTAATCGATGACTAAGTTAGTACCTAATTGCCGCAACTAGCAACTGTTAAATATTATACCGGTTTTTAAAGTTGCCGGTTTCCTCCACCGTCAATCGCAACGCGTCGGGCGATCCCTCTCCCTGTGCTCTCTCTCTCTTTTATGTTAATAAATTGGGATCGATCTAGAAAAAAGGTATGAATCCAAAACCGACGATTGCTGCGAATAATTTGTCTTTGTTGGCGCCGTCGACGACGACGACGTAATAAAATGAGAGCAAGTGCTGCTTCTTCGATATCCATCGTCACACTGAACGCTGATAGCATAGATTTAGCAACTCGGCTATGAAAGTTGCTTACAGATTGCCATAAAATTACGGCAACCGTAAACGTTATAGCAACTATCTACTTTTTACAAGAAACTTTTAAAATTTCCTCCTTTGATAGTTTCCTCAACTGAAGTTGCTCCATGTGCAAAGCGCCTAAACGTCCATCGACGAATGTTTAGTTCCTATGTAATGGCTGGTATACACTTTGATTAGTCAAGTGCCAAGTGTTTAGTGTTAAGTGTGTTAAGTGATTAGTGTTAAGTGATTAGTGATGTCCTATACTGTTTAGTAGGCGGTGTTTAGTTCATTTAAAAAAAAAAATAGACGACATTTTGCCTGTATACTTTGATTAGTAATAAATGTTTGTTTTTATATTCAGGACATTTTACATTATATAAACACGCATGTTGAACATACAACTCCACAAATTTGTGGGTTACGGATTCGAACCACCTAGTAGACATTTTTTTTAATATTTTTATCAATCACAACAACAGGAGAAACGAACACGAGACTTTGTTGATATAAACTAAACACTTAACAGTCACGTCCAGACGTGTTTAGTTCGTGTTTAGAGCAAGTGAGGGGTGAAGGCGGGACGCGCGGGAGTGCTACTCGCAGAAAAAATAGAACGCGCTGTAAATACTGTACTTCGCTAAGCACTATACACTTAACACTAATCAGAAACTGTCCGAACGTGTTTTTTGCTAAACACTTAACATGTCACTCGCACTTATCACTAATCAAAGTGTATACCAGCCATAACTGTGGATATAGTTCAGTTGTCTAGGGTTAAAAATGGCTGATGACGACAATTTGTCTTGCATTGTACTACGAATACCAGGGGAGTAAATTCTGCAGGTCTTTAATATATTTTTTCACGAGTAACATTGGCCTATTATAACTAAGTTCCATTCCATTCCGCCATTACCAATTTTCATTCAAGTAAATAGTTTTTGTGAATTTTAATAGAAAAATCATCATCAACGACGACAAATAATTCAGAAATAATATGTTTGTTTTTTAGAATAACTTGTTATTGTGTTGTGTTGTTTTTAACCGACTTCAAAAAAGGAGGAGATTATTATTTATAGAGTGTATTATACTCACTTTGCTTTCTGTAGCGCTTTTGCTCTTTCAAGTATTTCTACCGGCGATAATTTTAGGGTCTGTAACAGAATTTTCATAATTTAATATATAATTCAACCTTTCAGGCCCCGCGGGGTTAATTGGCAATTTTAATTGGTTCTTTGGCAGCAAAAATTGCACGTTAATTGCTTTACGTCACGTATCACCATAGCAACCGCACGTATCACCATAGCAACCGTTCGCTTCACCATAGCAACCGCACATACCACCATAGCAACCGCACGTATCACCATAGCAACCGCACGTATCACCATAGCAACCGCACGTATCACCATAGCAACCGCACGTATCACCATAGCAACCGCACGTATCATTATAGCAACCGTGCGCAGTTTTTTGGTGATACGTGACGTAAAGCAATTATCGCGCATTTTTGGCTGTCGCATTGCTGTTGCAAAGGTAGGTAATAACCACGCCGGATTATGAGACAATAGATATTCAATTGTTCGGCTCTCTAATTGTCTAACATCAAAATCTATCAGAATCCCTTTCAAAGGTATTATGATTGTGATAGTGATTTATGGAATTGTGTAACATATAGTCGCAATCCCTTTCGGAACGAATGATGTTTTAAATGACACTTTATTTGAAATTTCTCCATCCATACAATTGAAAGATATTTTCGTGTGTCAATTTGCTTAGACAGTTCAATTTCGTTAATTCAAAACGCGTCCTGAAAGTATGTGAGTTTGTTTGTTTGTTACTCTTTCACGCAACTACTGGACTGATTTAGATTAAATTTGGCACACGTACAGAAGATAGCCTGGATTAAAATATAGGCTACTTTTTACCCCATTAACAATAATTGCTTTGCCGGTTCACATGACTCTCAGCCGGTACCGTTCCAGTGCTCTTTTTTGCGTTAATTTGATGTATCCTATTGTCGTGTTTGTCTATACTATATAATATTATAAAGAGGAAAGATTTGTATTTTTGTATGTAACGAATAAACTCAAAAACTACTGGACCGATTTTGACGAAATTCGGTATAGAGAATCCTTAGACCGCAAGTAGTAACACAGGCTATAAATGATCCCAAAATTCCCACGGGAACGGGAACCAACCGGTTGAAACCGCGGGCGGCTGCGAAAGCAAGCCTGTTTCTCTGTTACCTTTTTACATGCATATACTTTATCTTATACAATTTTAGTAAGTTAGAGATTATTATAATCCTAACTAATATTATAAATGCGAAAGTGTGATTGTTTGTCCTTCCTTCACGCCATAACTAAGCAACTAACCGACTTGATTTTTGGCATAGAGTTAGTTGAAAGAACGGAGAGTAACACAGACTATTTTTTATCCCGATATTTGTACGGGACGGGAAGTGAGTTTATAAAAAAGACGAGGTCAAGGCGAGTTCTTTGGCAAGTTTCTTGCCGGTTTGAGAACCGATAGCGTAGCTTCTTTAACATTCACAATTGCTTGTGACAGCCTAGACTGAATAAATGATATTAAATTTCGTATATTGGTAGTATTTGGTTGGTGGTAGAACTTTTTGTAAGCCCGCCTGGCTAGCTACCACCATCTTATCTAAGTCTGACGCCATAACAACTATGTTTTCAGCATTATTGCGTTCCGGCAGTTAGAGATAAGATAGTCAGCTCCTCAGTGATTGAGGATTCCGGGAGAGGCTCGCTTCCACCTTCAGCCTTATCAATACTTAACATCAGAAAACGAATATTAGGAAAATCTAAAAATACATACCCGATTAGTAGTCGTAACACTTTGTTCCCTAACCGTTTTCAGCGTCTCCACTGTGGTAGGCTTGGTAGCAGCTTCAGTTCTCGGTTGAGCTTCAGGAAAAGCGGACTGAAGCAGCATTATTGGTCCTTGTTCTCCTTGCATTACCATGTACTCTTGGCCTTCGGAATCTGTGTTTATGCAATAAAAGCAACAATTAAATAAGGTCAAGGATGCCATTGTATTTTATTAAATTTTACCTTAAATACAGGGAGCTGATTTTCTTATTTTAATATCTATCGCAATCATTTTCAATTTGTCATTTGAAAGGTATTTAATAGTTTCGCGCCACAACTATTTGACATGTGATAGTGATTGTGATCGGGACGCGTTTTGAAAGGTATTGATGAACGAAATAGAACTGTCTAACCAAAGTGACACACGTATATATCTTTCAAATATATGGAGAAGTGTCATCTTAATATCATTCAAAACCGGACCGGAATTCCAAAGGTCGTGGGTTCGTGTCCCATCTGAGAATTCACTTGTGGCTCAGTTGTTTTTTTTCCAATATTTTTCTATTTAAAATTTATCATAAGGTAAGTTATAGATTTTTAGGGTTATATACATAAAGTCAGTTACCTTCATTGGTCTCATTATCGCTACCGGCCAGAACACATGTGACCGTACTATTATCACCTTCCCCAGAAACATCACCACTAGTAACAATTGTGAACGTTTCCGTACCATCATCACATCTGTAACAAGATTTATCACATCTGACTGACACAGTCAATAGCTGTCCTCACTGTGCCCTTTCATTATGGGTAGTATTTAACCGATTGGCTAAAAATCTTTTTAAGCGGCAAAAATACTAATTGAGCTACTTAGCCGATAATCTAACCTAACGTAAACCTAGTTTTTGGTAACCCAACCTAGAACTTTAGTAGCTCAATTTAGTAATTTTTTGTTGATCGGTTTATTATAACCATTTCTTGTCATATAATTGACATTTGGTTGATTTTAGTGTACTATATGAATTAGGCGCATGACAGCTGAGAAAAACTTAAATAACCTAACTAAAAACCAATTTTTTAAGAGGTAATCAATCAGTCAATCACTGTAGCGCTTATAAATTAGATAATAGAAGAAGTGCAGTGATAGAAGTGTGCTGCAGGTGCCAAAACTGCAAAACTGTTTCCAAAAGTGCAAAAAAAATATTCTGCCATGCGCCTAATTGTCTTGGTTGTGTAGTAGGCACTTATTACTTTATTGATTTATAATAATGTAAGTAAGTGAACGGTATGCAGACACTGTTGTCTTGTGACACTTCTATTCTGGCTACCTAGTGAAATAAACATCATGCGATTCTAATTAGTGTTTTAATTAGTATTCTCAGTTACAATAGTTTTTCAACTTAAAAAAAAAAAAAACAACATACAATCACACCAATTATCTAGCCCACGTTAAGTATCATGAAGAACTTGTGTTATGGATACTAGACAACGGATAAACATACTTATATATTTTTTTGTTGTAAATACATACATAATATACAAATTAAACATCCAGACCAAGACAAATAGACATGTTCATGCACACAAATATTTGTCTTGTCCGGGGATCGAACCCGGGACCTCTGGCGCAGAAGGAGGGGTTAGTACCCCTGCGCCAAACAGGTCGTCTAACTTTCGTCGTTCAGCGTTCAGTTCAGTTCCACAAACGCGACGTCAATGGAGTCATTTGAGCTGACAGCTAACATACTCTTTCATCTGTCATATCAAAGCGCATGCATCAAGGGCATGCCTAACTGACGCATGCTCTTGATGAACAAAATAACACAATGTAGACATAGCTATGTCTTTGAAAGATGAATAGAAAACGAAAAATATCTAGCTTACAGTGCTTGTATTGCACGGTCTTACAACTCCCGAGGATGCTCCGTGCGTGGAGAAACCCGTGTAGAGTATTCGGCGAAAGTGCAAGGTGTGTCACTGTTTAAAATTTGCGGTATTAAGCTAGATATTTTTCGTTTTCTACAATAAGCGCTATAAGTCATTCTTGATGCAAACAAACATTTTATTTATCTAAGGGCCAGTTTCACCACCAAGTGATAGGTTCTGGATAGATTACTTGGAAGATAATTTGACTTAATTTTAATTTTGTTTAGAACTGTCAAACAATCACCAACAACCAAGTTCTGGATAGCCATATAAGCTATCTAAAACTTATCTACATGCTTATTTATTTTTTTATAAATCCTATTACTATTTCGGACTCACTTCACTAATTGCAAGTTCAGCAGATCCAACTGCATCATAGATTTGTCACTAGCGTTAAGCAGCTGTACGTATTTGGTCTCTCCGTCAACTTCCAATTCAGACAGTGAGTTTACTACTTCTCCATCTAGCATCTGAAAAAGTTCATTGATATATATGAATTGTCCATAAAGTTATATTTTTTGTTGTATACTAGCATGAAATATTTAATACTAGAGTGGTTGAATGCAGTTTCTCTCACGCTGTTATCGTTTCTGTGGGGATATCAGGATAACAGATATTCCATGTTTTAATCCAGGCTATAAAGAATTATTATTATGTTACTATTTGACACAAAAACTACTGAATGGATTGTATGAAATTTGGCAAACATGTAGTAGATACCCTTGATAACATAGAATACTTTTTATCCTATTCCCACAGAAACGAGAAGCATGGGGTAATGCTGTGGGCGGCACTATTAGGTAAAACAACTTTTACGGATATCAAATGCGCTATATTTCACGAACTAAGTTGTAATTATCGAGATGTCATCCCGTGACCACGGCAGCTGAAAAGGTGCCGAAACAATGGAAAAATAACAAATCTAAAAATACGGACAATTACACCTTAGTTCAGGACATAAAGCACTTTTGATATCCGTAAAAGTTGTGTTATTTCAATGAACAGTGTGCGCCTAAACTTAAGTTGTACGTAACTGTTAGGTAATAAATCGGTAACTTACCACATCTTTATCAAAGGGCCTCACTTCAACTATTTGTAGTTCACCTGAAAGAAGATAAGAAAATAATAGATATTTATAACTAACAACAGTAAACTGTACTTTAGTCACACGATTTTGGTAGTTTTGGAGGGTGGGGTAGGGGAGGGAGGTCTTGCGAACTCCCAAAAATCCCTCAGACTGAGCAAATACATAGTTTTCGCGATATTCAAGATCGAAGTTTGAGGTTAAAACTGTAAAGACAGTTTTAACCTCAACTTATAATGTGCACTTCTAACACCCATATTCTAAGTCGTTCCTCCAAAACTTACTTGTCCTCGACTTAACGAAACCTCATTGAAAACCTCTTCGAAATACTCCTGGAATTCGGTATTCTAAGTCATAACTCCGTAAGGACCTGGAGGACCCAAAAAGTACTTAGCCACTCCATGTTAGGCCTAGCGCACACACCATTTTTACCCACGACAAGGTTGAGTGGAGTGTAAAAAGTTTTGAAGGAACGACTTAGAATATGGGGGTAAAAGTACACATTATAATTGAGGCAGAGGGGGCAGGGATTCGCCCATCCCCCCCAGAAAGTATTTTTATTTCACGTGACAGGGCTCTGTCAGCTATAGGGGTACAAAAAAAAAGTACTTTAAAATTCACAGCAATCTACTAAACAAAAAATTGCCAAATTCTAACTATTGGGTCTCTTAAGTACAGTTTAACATAACAACAATAAAATCCGTTTTTTAACATAACATTACGATTATTCTTTGTAACTGTTCATTTAGTTAGTTTAATTGCATCTAAATTGCCAAAGCTCCAAGATCCAAGCCCCCTAAAGTGAACACTGCTTTATCACTCAATATTATATGACGCATTATACAATCTTGCTTACTACGCTTAGATGCGAGGGGACAGTGATAGGGATAGGACAGCTACAAGCGTTGAAAAATGCACATGGAAGTGCTACAAGTAGTTTTGTGGTGGAGACTGGAACAGCCGCCCCACATTTATACAATCCTGGCTTTATGCAGTCAGAAACCAGGGGGGTTTTAGTGCGTATGCCTGCTAAACGACTGCACTGCATACATTTTCTCCTCGAAAAAAAAAGGTCTATATGTAGTTTAGTCAACTTGAACATTAGAAAGGATGTAATGTAATATTACCAATTAACAGTAACTCACCATCTTTATACTCCGTGATTAGCTGACTTTCTGATTCAGACACATCTTCGTTATCCGCCATGGTAGCCAAACACTACAAGAAAAAAAACTTTTTGCATCAACAATAGTTAAATCTTTAAACTTTTGAAATGTATAAGTAAATTAGGTACCCAATTACAATAATCTGAATTTTGAAGGTATGCGATATGATTAATTTTATAGCATTTACTGTGTGCGTAAGATACACTATTTGATGGAAGAACAATTTGAAAATTATTAAAAACTAGCTTTTTAGTTTGATTTTGATATGTAGGCAAAACCCACTTGATTTCACAAGGTTATAATGACGTGTGTATCGGCATAAAATTAATTGAACACACATAAAAACAATCATTTTCATTCTGATTTTCTGTTGTATGGAATAGAACGAGAAAGTTTATAAACCAAGAAATGTCAACAGCGAATAATAAATTTTTCTTGCAACACTCACCAATAGCTACTGTTTCTATTTTAGAACAGAATTTATTTTATGATTATTGCAACAATACGCACTTTTAATTTGTTGGCAACAATAACAAATGTTGGTGAAAAAGTTCAATACTATTATAAAGAGAAAAATAAGGAGATAATTAAAGAATTTCACACGTTTCACAAATAGAAAATACAATTCGCCATTTCGTAAAATACGATTTTTCCACAGAATGGTGAATAGTAATCGGGAAAATGTTACCATTGAAAAAAAATATTTTCTACTAAAATGTAGATAGAGCTGTTTAAATGCACTATTAAAATTTAATACTTCGCTCTAAAAAACTGTAAAAAAGAAATTATTTAATAATAATCATATTTAACAACTTTACGCAAAGTATGACGTCACGCCCACTTCCGTTTTTATCTTTTTCGCACGCGTACATAACGGTAAACGTCAGACCATTCCAAAAATCGATATTGTACCTACACAAAGACTTATGTGTAGGTATGTATGTAATGTAGAGTCAGAAAATGTTGATGTATCTCGAATCGGCTGGATATATGCTGACGTTGCGACAACATGACGTAGCAATAGCGGCGTACCTATCTCTTTCACTCTTGTTATCTGTCCATTTGAGACTATACAAATCAGAATTCATCAGTTCAGATAACATAATGAAATGACACCACGACATGAAAAAAATATGATAAATAGAAAACTGATTTATTTCGTTAATTCTGCAAAAAAAGTTTCGGAAAAGTCTTTTAAATGTAGAGCAGAAATTGCTGAAGTCGGCTTACTACATCGCGGTAACAGAGTTTTCGAGTGCCGTTGTATAAATACGGATTGTTGGGCGGTTTCTCTCGGGGAGTCCGTAGCTACTACGTGGGCCGGTGCTGGCGAGGATCCGGTCTAACTCCTCGCCATCAGATATGTTGAAGCGTTAAGCAATCATATATGGTAAAATATGTCAAATACGTCAAGAAAATGATAAAGAGAGACTCGTCTCATCCACACGGTAGTAGCTGATTTGACTTCCTTTTTGCTTATTGAAACTCAGTAATTTAAATACATTTTAATAGTACTAGTTACAATACATATTATTAAAAAAAGATACTTGTTATAAAAACATGATCATATTATTTTGCTCTACATTTTTACAAAGGAGAATCTATTTATAAATGACAACCCCTTTACGCGATGAAATTCTATTTATAAAAAATTAAAATAAATCTTGAGGTACCTACTTATTCTTATTTTAATAATATTTATTGAATCAAAACACGAGAATACTAATTGACTCCTCTACATCATAACTATGTCATATCATCATAATTATAACAAAATTAAGAGGCAGGATAGTCACCAGTCAATTACATAGGAGTATCTACTTATTATTAAGAATTGAAGTTAGTCCGTCATTAAAAATACATTAACTAAGTACTCGTAAAAACTTTATATTCTTAGGTAAATATTTAACTAACTTACAGTATCAGCTTGCTTTTGAATAAGGCGTAATTTTAGTTGATGCAGTTAGTTAACCTTTTATCTTAGTTAACCTATTATCGCAAAGATGTCCGTCTCCAAAACCTAGTGACATGTAGGTCACTAGGTTTTGGTTTTGGCTTTATAGCCACTCATTTGATCCTCAAACAAGGATAAATGTGTCTTAGAAATAGCAAAAATTAGCTAATGACCAATCATTATATCTTTGTACTACTAAAATTGTATTTTAAAATGGTTTGGAAGCTTTGTTAAATCTAATAAGAACATTGTTACTCCAGTAAGCAACTGCAGCTACATAATTAAAGATGGCACTTTTGGTTTGTTTAGGCTGAAACAAAGTATACTAGATATTGGATAGCTATAATATTGGATAGGTAATGTATCAAAGAAATGTTGAATAAGATGAAGTAAGTACGTTATTAAAAAAGAGATAACATAGTTAAAATATTTTAGTAGAGTTACCTAATTACTTGAATATTTTGCAGAATTCAATAACTTTTCGCTCTCATACCAAAACGGTAATTAGTTACCGGTATATATTAACTGAATTTAAATATAAAAGCAGTAAGTAAATAAAATAATAAAAAAGGTGGTAATTAGATAAAAAAAACAAAAAGGAAGTCGAAGTCGCTACATAGGTGTGTGTGAGAAGAACTCTCGTATTCATTTTACAGAATGATTGACATTTTTATTACCGTTTTATATTAAACCCATACATGACGACATAAAGACGACATATTCAGATGGCGGAGGCTTAAGCCGGCCCCCCGCCACGACCGGTTACCCTTGTAGCATAGGACTCCCCGTCTACTTTATTGGAGCATTTGTATTTATGCAACTCAAAATGAAAACTTTATAACCGCGATCTAGACCAGCGATTCTCATTGGTTGTTCACGTGACGTAGAGTTACGTGCAGCGTAGTTACTGTATCCAATAAAGTTTGATGATAGTAGCGGTGTTATGCAGAATAAGACGATCATTTAACATTCATTTGTTGGTAAATAATGCAATGCTTCTCTAATCTAAGTAGCCTTGTATATTTATTTATTTGTATTAAATTTTTAACATAATTTACCCAAGAGTCTTCAAAATAAATAACAAATTAGGTTAAGCTTTCCAAGAGTAACTCATTTTTTCTATTGTGCATACCTATACTCTTCTAAAATATTAGCATCTACCAAACTGTCTCTATTCTACCAAAAAAACTTGTATACTCGAATCGAACTTGTCACTATATTACATTGGTTCATCCTGCTTCAAATCGTCCTACTACTAGTGAATCACAGCCACCTGGAATCTACGTCACGCACGCCCGACATGCGCTCTACGTAGAGTCAATGAACAAGATTGCAGGTTATTGATCTCAGTGCTGGGAATACATGGTATTATTTTACTACCATCGATTGAACAAACACTTTTTCAAAACGGGTAAGGTTTTGAACTTAGCAGTTTGAAAAATAATAGAGTCGATATAAATAAAGTAATTACACAAAAAGTATGGAAAACATAGTTTTTACAGATCTGTAGGTCAGTCAAATTATTATTTTTGGTTGAAATTTAAAAAACCGAATAATAATATAAGACTGAAATAATGGCAAATTTTGTGCCAAATTTCTTATTCTTCATATTGCTGAAAGCAATTTAGGAATTTGCTTAAACTCCTTCCAGCAATAAGAAATGGGTCGAATATTCTATTTTTAAGTATTCAACTGGTGCATCTTCAACACTTCACAAACACATACAAATGCCCTACAGAAGTTCCGTATCAAACTTGAACTTTTTCCATCAGCTATTAAGGTTCATTTAAGATCAGCTTGCGTTCCAACTTCCAATCCACTAGTGCATCGTATTGTATCGTCCGTCACAGATAGCAGGAATCACACAAGCATAACGTCAAGGTCTACTTAGCATCAATAAAGGTGACGTCTTCCATTAATATAAATATTTTATCATTATTTTATCGATAGGGCACGGTTTTTTCGCACATATACCGCAAATGGCGGACTTAATGCCCTTAGGTATTCTCTACTAGTCAACGGTAAAGGATGTAAAGGAGATATCAGGGGGGTTAAAAAGCAAGGATTTTGCAATTCTCGTTAGATTCATATTACAATTCAGATTCAGAATCGTAAAATGGCACTTTTCTCGCAATTCACAATAGGAATTGAATTTGATTCATATTTTGCAATTCATTCATGTGACAGTTTTGTATGGAAAAGCGTAAAATGCTCCACAAAATAGGAATTGCTCAAGCGTCAACTAACAGAATTACAAAAAGATACTAAGGAGCAACTTCTTACAATTCATTTTGTACATGTTGTGTGTTTTTTCCATAAAATTTATTTATATAACAAAGTTACCACTTTACGAACACTTTTTGAAGAATGCCTGTGCTAAGGAGCGCTTAATATATCGTAGACAAAGTGTGGCAATGTGAAGAATCGAATTATTCTTCGAAGTACCAGACACCGAGTTTGTCGGCTTCTTTCGTCTCATTGACGCCAATAAAGACCTACTGCCTCCAAGCTTGGACGAATTCCTCCAAGGTAAGTAACTAAATAGGTGCATAATACTAACATTTTACTACTACTACTGACTTACCTTATAGTGGTTACATTCTCCGACTTATTATCTACCTCTAAGTGCTTTTCTAAGTAGATTATTTTATAGATATTTATCACTCCTTGAATGCTTAAAGTAAGTAGTACAAGAATAGGTACCAAATACCTCTCTACATCGAACCCACATTTTGAGTAGGTAAGTACTTAAAATTTAAATACTTAGGGCATCAACTTTACAAGTTTTATCATTAAAAATAAGTAGATATCTTCTAATGTTACACACAAAAGTTATAATTATTTATATTGTAAATAATTGTAGGCTTAGATACCTTCTATGTATTAAACCTTTAAAAGCTAAAGATTGGTTTTTGTTTTTCAGATATTATTGCACAGACCCACATTTGTAATGATGAGGATGCTTTCGTAGCCACTAACACCCCAAAAGGAGCAGCCTGAAATGAATATGCACATATGGAATACTATTATTATTTACCACTACAGCGAGGAGGGATGACCATCTAGCTGCTCGTTAGAAGATTAACATTTTTTTAGTAAATAAAAAAAATGGGTTTCTACTACTGTTTTATTTTCAATCAAATATAATAGTTAAGTAGGTACATTTATTTATTACAAATAAGAACCCAACAATTATGTCTATCATGCATAAGAAGAGATTTTACAGCTATGTATTTTGTTTATAAACTCTATGTACATAAGTACCTAACAATTACACAGAAATTACTATTTGATCAATTCTAAGGAATAACAAAATCAATGCCAGAGTTTTAAATATTATATTAATTATTACAAGTACTTATTTATTTAAACTTATCAAATTAATTACTACCTCATTTATTAAGTAATTCATTTAATTATTAATAATATTTAACTTTTAAAGTAACATTCTTTTTTAAATAACAATAATGAGCCACGAATAACTACGAGTTCTACAATAATCAAGAAATCTAAAAAGCTAATCTAATTAAAAATAATCAAGAAATAATTGTTGAAAAAACTTAATTTAATAATTTTTATGCTTATAGCAAATACTAAAGACACTGTTAGTTAATATTGATATGTATTAAAGGATAACTTATTAATTATAATATAACATAACAAAACAATACTTATATGAAATGATAAAATTTTTGAGAATATAACATTGCTTTCTTGCCCTAGAAAAAAATATAATGAAAAACATTTTTCATAAAATAGCAATCAAACAGATGTCCCATGGTTCGGCCAACTATTCGCCTAAGATTTGATAACACTAATAGGCCCGAACACAGTCCTCTCCGGCTCAACTTGAGACAGTATCGCCTTTGCGCCTCATCTATCAGAGTCGGCAGCAAGCGAGCTGAAACAAAATACATTTATTTAAACTAAGCTTAAATTTCAATGACTGCTTCTGAAGGATCTCCGATAGCATGTAAATACATTTTGATATAGTAATATAGTCATGTGAAATACCAATATTAATAGACTTCCTGTTGTTTACAGCATGTAAGCAACTACAATTGAAAACTCAAAATTCAGATGCTAGTTCTACTAGCGGCTCTTAAGATTTATAACTAATAGAGTATAGTTTTCAACGGATCATGAAATTAATAAGTTTACAATAATTAATCTGTTGTTTGTACATAATTATATTAAATTAGACAAAATGATACCAAATGTATGTTGTACTTGTACTATTAAGTATTCTGTGGTTAAACCAAGCATACTATGATTATATGTATTAATGACAAAATTACATACCTATATCAGTAAAATTGTATTTTGCATTCAAAAATAATTATGTTACCTACCTATATTGCATTTAAAAGATACAAAAGAAAAGAATATCAAGTTTTGTCATATTATGAATAATAGGAGTAATGAACTGAGAAATCACTTTCGAGATTGGAGTAAATATTTGCAAAAAATCAATACCTAACAGAAAACCTAGGTATATTTACCATGCCAATATTATAGAATGAGTACTTACAATGGGCCATTCCTAATCTGTATGTGCCAAAACCCTCAGTGTTTAAATAGATAGGTTAGTCAATTCTTCCCGGCACTTTACCTCGAGGTTTATTTCTGTAGTTTCTTATACTATCCTTGTAACTCCAATAGAATATCTCCTTAAACTCCAAAAAATGGACTAGGGCCATGTTATTTCTGCAAAACATAAGAATTGTATTATAGCGGTAGGCCGGTACCTACGAACTTGTAGCACAAGCACAACAAATATTTATTCATACACAACTTGCGGCGTACAATGTTAGCACTTTCTTTGACCGAAGTAGTTCGTTTTAACGTACAATCTAAGGTACATAACAAGGTTTACTTACTTGTTTAGAAACTTCTACGATACATCAAAGTAGACAGTCGTTTCCATGAAAGAATGTCCCAAAAAACAATATCTGAAATGTGCTGAAGTAGGTATACAAGAAACCAAGATTCATCAAATAAGTGATTCCAAACTGAGCTTTAAACTTGAAGTTTTTATAAAAGTTTACTTAAAAACAAAATAATTTAATATTTTGACTTGACTGATCGACGTCAATTTGACGTTTGGCGTGTCACGTGATATTTAGCTAGTTGCCATTTTATGATAAAATTGTGACTATTTCACATTCATTGTTTGTACTTTTAATTAAACTTTTCTGTGTTTGTTGGTTAGTTTCGTTAATAAATATTACTTAGTAAGTTGAAGTAACAGTTTTCATCTTTTTTAATAATAAAAATTGAATAAAAATGAAAACCGGTTATTTGCTATCAAGTACGGTTTCCTATTATTTTTAGGTGGCAACATTACCACCAAAATAGATTCTGCTAACGAATTGAATTGAAGCAATATTGCAAAAAAAAAGTACTATTTTACGAAAATTAGAGGAATTGTTTAGGATCTGCAAGAAATTCTGCTAATGAATTACTTTTAGCAATATCACGCGTTACATCCTTTTTAGCCCCCCAGATATCTTAGTGGGTTCTATTCGCACCGGACATACATTCATGAATGCAATAAACATTGTTTTTATTTCGTATTTGGGTGTAGTTATCTCATATATTATATGTTCTAGTTTAGTTTGGTTATTGGTTTTTCATAAGGTGCTACAGATATTTTTTGTTTGATTCTAATATCCCTGACTTAAGTGATCAAGATACTTATTTCTGAATCAGATTAAATCTTGATATATTTGAGTATTTTCTACAAATTATAAATGTAGCATGCAATGCGATTGCCAGCCAGACATGCCACTACCTTTGTTTTAGGGTGGCCCTAGACGGCCCATAGCCGTTTTAGGTGCCTATATTATCCCTTGCGAAAAATATAAATGTCATTATTGTTCTAAGGTACCGGTTTCCACTGAAGAATTTGGCGTTGGAGAAACTTACTCTAATAACCATGCAATTATTACATCGGTAAAATACGATCATAGTGGTATGAAAACTACGAAACATGAAAGAAAGATTTAGATCCTGGTCTATCTTCCATAACTAGCGTAATATTGAGGGGTACCTCAATTTGTTTTTTTTAAACTAATTGAAGTCCTATTACTGTTGACCTTTGTAATCAGAGGTGAAGGGTATGTAGGTATTATTCAATCATAATACCTTATACTAAGCAATACGACCGAATTATTTTATTACAAGACAACGTTGAAGGAATATAATAAGAACCGGTACACTCTTCGCCATTATGCTCAAACTGGTTAGTGCTTTACCTTAACTGAGTTCATTGAAGAAATCTGATTCCACCCCTCTCACTGGTTTGTATCTTGCTCGTAGTACAGACTAATCTAGACACAGAGCTAAGAACGACTTGCTCAGTGTGGTCGTGTACTTGCTTGCATATGATTGCATTTGCCAATATTTAGGCTTTGAAAGTTCTTTAGCACTTCAGACCAGTCAACACTGATGAATTGTATAAATAATTACATACTATCCATGCAGATTCCTATCCACATTAGTTGTACACTTTCAGGAGTATAACGCCAGGCCCCTGGTATTTGGATAAGGCTTTAACCTTGGTTAGGCAGTTTAAGGTGAGCTCTCTCATAATAAGGAATAGGCAAAACACCAAACTACAAAAAGATTTGCTGGAGCTATAGAGTATCTTGGGTATGAAATTGGGAGTACAACACCAGGAATAAATGGAGTACCTTTCAAATTGATGCGAAACCAAATATCGAGCTTTATTCTTAATTAAATGAGAGCTCTTGTTTCATAATAAAAGCTTACACCAAATTCTATTGAAAGTGAAAGGCAAACTGGCTCTGTCCGACATATTAACCTATATTCCTGTATCTCGCTTACAAAGTTTACTCCATCGCTTGATACAAATGCGGTGTTTCAAGATGCACAGCCAGGGAGTCCGACATCCACGCGGTAAAGCGGTACTGTGCAGCCGCCACACTACGTTGCACCGCACACCCAAATTTAGACCTTCACACGTCGTTATAAGAACTTCAACATTTGCCATTCTGTCGACTAGAAGAAATTGCTAGACTGTATTTGGATACCCACGACACTGTAGAATGACGAATGCTTGAACTTGACATTGACTGCATACAGAACCGACGTGGGCGATTTGACTCCTTTTTTTGTTTTTTTTTGAGGATTAATTGAAAACGTCGTAAAATTTTCTATAAGTAACAACAAATTTCTTCCGTCCTCAGACTGGCCGGGAAAGGGATGGAAGTATTTTTTATTTATTACAAGTTAACTTTTAGTATAAATTATCTTAAAAAAGCACTAGTTATCAAATCACATCCTCGCAGTTATTTTTTAATATTTGTGCTGTGCGTTACTATATTTGAATAGGTAAGCGTACTAATATTTTAATATCACGAACACAGTTCAAAAATAATAAAAAAACAAGGGGTCTAATTAAAACAAATAAAATGTATGTACTATGTAACTTCGATATTTATATACTTATTACGTAGTATAATAATGTGTACTTAACGAAGTTGGTGGTAAAAAAGATGACAGGGTACCTATATAGAGTTCACAGTAAGGTAATATATGATTAAATAATATTATACACATTTAAGTATCATTTTGATTCGCTAATTAACTGAACAAATTTCAAAAGCGACATCTGTCGATAGGGCGTATGTTTGTTTAGTAAGTTAATGTAGAGTAAAGTGTAGGGTCTCTAGACTGGTTCGAGAAGCCTGTAAAAGCACAAAAGCAAGCTAGTTGCTTGTATAAAATTAAACAAAAATTGACACAAATATAAATTGGACAAAACACATAGCACACGTTAAATCAAAATTGGCAAAATTCAGCTACGCTTTATTTTAAATAAAAGTCAGCACAAATACAGATACTGCAATATCCGCCTACTACGCCTACGCCTACGCTTGGCTGCGGTACGGTGTGCTGCTGTGGGGTAATAGTGTGGACGCTGAACAATTATGTATCAGAAATTCAGAATCAGAAAGCAAAAAAGATGTATCAGAATAATTGCCCAAATAGACAACACTGACAGCTGTAAACCTTATTTTATTAAGTATAGAATACTCACCTTACCCTCCATATATATCTGCGACATTTGTATATTTGTTTTTAAAAATAATAATAAATTTCAAAAAAAATGTGATATCCACTCTATTAACACCAGACACAAAAACAAGCTTTACTTACCTCAGTCTAGAATAAAAATGTTGAGCTGCAGTCCATATTATATGGCTATCAAAATATTTAATAAATTACCACCAAAAATAAAAAATAATAAAACCCTAAAAGCTTTTCAAAGCCAACTAAAAGACTATTTAATTGAAAAATGTGAATATTCTATTAACGATTATTAAATTAAGTGACTACTCTTTATTTCCTCTTTTAATTAAATATTAGTATGACGATCAATCCAAATTGTAAACATCCAATCCAAATTGTAAACTTCTATCGTTGTTTATTTTTTATTATTTTCTGTTTTATTCTTTGTAACTTAATAAAATAGGCAGCCCTCTCATAAATTGCTGTGTCCGTAAAGGGCGACTAAGTTTTTAAGTTCCTTCTAGATTATAACACCTGTACACACTTAGTTTGCAATAAAAAATTGTATTTGTATTTGTAGGAAATCTTGCCACAGCAATGTGTTTTATGAATTAAAAGTAGGCTAGGCACTTAACGTCAATATCAATTATTTAATGCGGTTATACAAAAGTCAAGCAAATAAAAAATGTATCATACCATAATAGCTAGTAATAAAAACTAGTATGTAGAGCATTAGTTGAAATACAGCAGGGTCTGTTGTTTCAGTCTTTTCCTCCAAAGGGTAGTTTTTTGAGGAAATGACAACCCTTTTCAGAATGTATTGCGCAAGTCAAAACAATGTCAAGTTTCATTGACAATGTTGACTTGACAGTAATAGTGAAAGTAATAGTCAATCAACGAACTAACAAAATATTATAATTATAAATAATTAGTTTAAAGATCAGATAAAACACCCACTCCAAATATATCATCAGCTCCAAAGGTATAATATAGATTTTTTATAATTTGTTTCAACATATTTCTTTTTACTTAATTAGGTACCTACCTATTTATTGCATAATTAGTAATGCAGTAGGTCCGTAAGTTTCCCTTCTTTGTGAAAACTGCTGGTTCTTTTTAATTATATTCTTTATTTCGCTCATATTTCCAATTTTCACAATAAATTAATTCAGTCTAATATCATATTTTTTCGAATCCTATCCTATCTTTCATCTATTAGGGTTCAATATTGCTCGACATCCAACACCGTCACATTGAAATTGCAAAAATAAAGCCAGACATTCACGGTCACATTAAATTTTTATTTATAGGAATTTTTATATTTATTTTCAAGACGACATATTTAAAATAGGTACCATACTGGTTAGATAATGTGCCTATTTTCTACACGTAGAAATAATCTTAGCTATTATTTTTTTATTTAGGCTACTTATATTTTAGATTCGAGTTATAAGTAAGTACTTATTTTACTAGTACTAAAAAGAACTACGAGGTACACTTAATAGTTTACAGGACATTTAGTTAGGACAACAGTTGATCAACGTGAACATCATTGTAATGTTTACGTTTTGTCAGTTGTACTAAAACTACATTAGTTATTTGTTATGCAAGGCAAGTAAGTTGTATTTTACCGGCAAGTTACCTCTATTGAAACCTGAACAAGCGAAGGATCCTAGTATTGAACCACGATTACGATGTTCTATTTTTGGTGATATAAAAGTTTTCTATACTTAAACCTATAACTTTTAAAAATAACACTCCCTAATAAGACTCTACTGGTCAACCAGGAAGTTCCCCGATTGTACCTACACAATGAGTACTTCAACAACAAATAGTATTGAGGTTTCGTTTAGATCAAAATAACGTTGTTTATCGTTCTTTTTTTAGATTGGTTGAGATGACTACGGCGGGTACTGGTGCTGTCTTTTTCCTGGGCACTAGAGCGCATTACCAAGTAAGACCTTAGGCGCTTTTAGAGTCGCGCTGACCGCACGCTGACCATCATCGGCGCGGACAGCCGAAATGTATGAAGCTATCAGCGTGGACGGTAGTCAATCGGGAGCTCTATTTTTGATTCCTCGTCTCGAGGTTTCCTTCTACTGATTGTCGTGCGACATTTGAGTTTACGTATTTACGTAAGAGCGACCTTGCATGTGTCAGTATACGTCACGGTAAATGTTAATAGGGTGAAAATTATTAATAATAACCGCTAATTATTAATACTGACAATGTGATTAAAACTATCAAATTTATCACTTTTCTAAAGGTACCTCTAGGTTGTTAGGTTAGAAGTGTTAGAACTGTCACCAAAGGACGCCTTTCTTTAAAAAGTACTTAAGTATGATACCAAGCTCCTCCTGCTTCTATTGACTATGTTAAAAAGCTGTAAATATAATATATATTTGTGAGCGACTTCATCTAACATTAATTATTCATTAAAAGTAAGGTGTAAGTAATTATTAATAATGTGCGGTAAAAAATAAATCATCAAACACTTTTACCTTTAATCATGACAAATGTTATAAATTTTTAAAAACTAGTGGCCGCTCACGGTTTCACCCGCGTGGTTCCGTGGTGGAAAAAAGTATCCCATGTTCATTACCAGGCTATCTACTATCTGTGTACCAAATTTCATCCAAATTCGTTACAAACAAACAATCAAATCTTTACTCTGTATAATTATTAGTATAGATTGAAAATTATTGACATTATCGTAACATTCGTAACATATCATACATAGCTATTCCCAATCCCAACGCGAGCGCACGAGTGACCGAAGAAGTCGACACTTACAAGGTTCGTCGACGGGACAATTTTCGGGTATTTTGTTTTCTTTTATTTAATTCACAGCTCTAAAATGCATTCAACTTTGACACAGGTCTTACAACAACCTGAGTCTAGGTCGTTCGACATCGAGAACGGCAACGCGTCCACAGAGACGATATACCAGAACCCTTCAGTCCAGGAGTTGTGGCCGGCAGACCAGAGAGCTGACGATAGAAACTGGAACTGCTACGATAACAGTGAAGTTAACCGTGAGTACAAACATTTTCTAGAAAATTAAAGCTTGAAATCGTCGCTGCAAGCAGTGCTGTGATAGGTATAATGTGAACTTTTAATTTTCACCAACTGATTAATAACGTACCGATTAACGTTAACATCATTTAAAATGCATTTCAATAGTTTGTTTAAAGTTTAACGGCATAGATGATCGAAATCGTCATAATCGGAGGATCGGAATGATGTGTTAAGCCACGATTATCTAACCGATAGATAGTTGATGAAATTGGGGGTCTTTATTATAAAACGCAAAGAGGACGTCCGCCCGCGGGTAGGGTCGGGTACCGCGTTGGGTAGGGAGTCTGATTCTTTGAGCTGCCCGACAAGCCCGACAACGAACATGAAGCGGGTGCGTTTTTTGTATTCATTTGTTGTTGTCCATAATGTAAAAGCTAAAGGAATTAGACCCGCCAGCGCCGGAGTTATGCTGCGTACACGCCGGGCCAACGAACGCCAGTCAAGGGGGTTCTATATTTATAATATGAACTGGAACGCTACTTGGCTTTAGAATGATCTTTGAAGACCACGAACGAACGTGCAGCGGGCAACACCTGATGCCGTTCTTTGGCCTTCGTTTGCCCAGTAACACTTATTTACATCTAGAATTACATCTACATCACAGTACACAGCATTAGGAAAATCCTTAACATTTATGACAATAGCTATAATTTTTTTTTTTTGCTAGTTTCTGATGAAAAGGATAAACCACACGTCGGCAACGCAGTAAAACGACGCAGCAAACGTAGGCAAAGCGAAGCTACCCTGTGCGAGAGAGACAACGAAATGCGACCGGCCTTGTTGAACAGTCTTGGAGACAGGTGAGTGGTATAACTAGATCCACAGCCCCCCTAGCATGAACACCGCTATATCACACGCTATGTAGCGCAGGATGCTGTCTTGTTTACACCGCTAAGATGTGAGCGGGACAGTGGCAAATTATAGTTTTATCGAGTCTATAAAAGCCGCTCATACTGGTCAACATGGGATTCGGTGTTGAGTTTGGACACGCCCCGCTCATCCACGCTATCTTAGGCCCGTATTATAGAACGTGACTTAAGCAGAAAGTAACTCAAGCACTTGAGAACAGTTAGAAAGGGGTGTCGCTACATGTGATGAATAAGCGCGTCCCTTTCTAACTGTTCTTAAGTATAGATCTGCTTAAGTCACGTTCTGGAATACGGGCCTTAGAAACATTTGTACTTAGTAGCTGTAAGTTTTGCCTCTTCACCTCTGTGGTCTGGTCTAGTGGCAACACTACCGGTATCATGTCCAAGGTGGAAGCGCACTTCAACCGGAATCCTCAACCAAAGAGCTAACTGTTTAATCTCGTAACTGCAATTACATTTAGAATCACAACAACAAAGCTAGCCAGGCGGACTCGGAACCTACCACCAAGCAAACCAAATAATATGTAGGGGAGGTGTGCCCAAAGCGGGCACCTTAAGGGAAAGTTGGAAAAAATATTGCTTATAACTTATTTAAGTTTATTATTTTTTCCCAAAAGATTAATGAATTTATCGCTCTTGAATATAGCATGGTCCGATTTATCAAAAATTTAACAATATAATATTTATAATCAATTTACGAAACCTCTACGATTGCCCGCTTTGCCCGAGGGGGGGGCCTAAAGCGGGCACTCGTTTAGGGCAAAACGGGCATGGGTTGAGGTAAAGCGGGCATGGGAAAATTTTATCCATAAATCACAATAATTAGAAAATGTAATACCCATATTCTGCCTTCAATAAAAGTGGAATAAAGGAAACAAAAAAAATTATCAAGTTTTATCATTAAATCAATAATACTTATCACAATTTGAAAAATGAAATGAAACATTCTAGGTAAATATCTTTCTAGTAAACAAACTTATATTATAAAGGAACTTCGTTTTTATACGTCTTCTAACAAATATAACAAGAATAAACTATAGCTCCGAGAATATTCGGTTATTCATTTTGACGCAAAATAACCATTAAACATTTTTTCTTTCTTTCTTTCTAATCAGTTTTTCTAATTTCTTAATACGTTTTTGGTTATATTTAATCAGACTTCTTAATCTTCTTTACGTGTGTACTACAGCTAGGAACAGCAATGTTGGCTGTGGACGGATTTATATTTTCCATAACGGAAGTAACAGGGATTATTGACTGATTGACGGCGAAGGAGTTGTCCTATCAGCTTCTTCGTCAAGTGGCAAAAATGCTTCAACGGGTTGTGCGGGTTCGGTCGGATTTAATGGATTTTCTATAACAAAAGCTGGCAAAAAATCAGATACATCAAAAATAAATCGATTTGTTGGAAGCAGACCAGTGGTCTTGAATCCGTTTATAGCATTGTTTGCTGTTGCTGCTTTCACGTAAGCGTCTGCAAACAACTTGGCTACGTCATTTTGATTAGTCAAGTCAAAGTCAAGTCAATATCATTTATTCAGCCTAGGCTGTTACAAGCACTTATGAACGTCAAAGAAGCTACGCCATCGTTTCACAAACCCTACGTCGGGAGAACTTCGGAAGAACCGGCAAGAAACTCGTCAAGGGCTGTTTTTTTTTCTCCCTGTTTTATTTCATACAGAGTCTTCAAATTGAAATATGATTAATTATTCGTCCAGCATGTGCTTTTTAGAAAACGAACACAGCCTGCTCTAAATAAATTTTAGGTGGCCCATACACGCAGTAATCTAAGGGCTGCATACGATGTGTGGTATGTGGAGCCAAAGACACAAAGATTACATGGGTTTCTGACGCATATTCATTTCAGCATAATTATAAGTTCCAAGAACTTTTGTTTTGACAATCCGTAAAACAAATTGTCCATATGAAAAACATACTCCAAAAGCTCAGTTTCCTGATGCTTTTCTGTGGATCAGGATCAGGACATATCTTCTAAGTTTTACTTCATACGACCCTGATTTCAGATGCCTTTGCAGCGTCGTTCTTGGGATCCCATATGTAGTTGATACCTTTTTAACAGTTTCCTAATTCTTGAACATCTCGCAATGCTTGACGCATGGTTGAGGAGGTCCTTACCATCCAAAAAAAACAGAAGAAGCTTTAGCAATTTGTATTTAAATGAAATGGGTGGGCAAAGCGGGCACGTGCCCGCTTTACCCTGCCCGCTTTGCCTTTTTCGCCACTCGAAATATGCAAACAAATTCTAACCACAAAATGTTAAGACACGTGGTTTTTTGTGCAACCGGATTATAGCCAAATAACCACTTAATAACTAAAACGTATTGATAATTGCATTGTAAACACCAAAAATAAGAGGACATCTGAGACTTACCTTAAAATATTTTTGGAAAACCCACTAAAAACTATTTTTTAACGCAGCTCGTAATGGCGTCGTCACTGGTGAACTGAACGAATGACGCGAGGTGTGCGGGACGCGGGGACTACGGTCAAGTGATAGCAGCGCACGGTTTTTTTAAAATGTCATTATTAAAGAGAGTGCCCTCTTTAGGCTCGGTGCCCGCTTTAGGCACATCTCCCCTAGGTGAGGTTACGGTACCCCAATGGGATAGGTTCGAATCCCAGTTCCAGATTGGTTGAGGTTTCCACTAGAAGTGTGATTCCACCTTCAGCCTTATCATTACTTAACATGCCTTATAGTTGCCATATAAGTATAAGTACTTGCTTGCTTGATAAACTAATCTAATCCGTATACCTACGATAAGAGAAGAGAGAGAGGTTACTTAACATAATCAAGTATGATTCAGTCAGAGGCTAAGTAAGGACACAGATTAGTAAATAGTTACTTTTAAATCTGAAATCTGAATGACTGAATTGAATTGAATTGACGAAGCGCGATGAGTCAAGTGTTATTTAGTTTTTGCAGGATTATATCACTTCTTTATCAATTCCGGTTTTTTTTTATAAAAAAAATAACAAAGCTTACATTAAATTTTAAAGTAATTCGTATCGTCGTCATTGCCATCAGCCATAGTTTTTAATTTCCCCACTGATGGGACACTGTGGCCTTCCTTATGGATGGATAAGGAGAATGGCCCACCACGCGGGCCCAATGCGGATTGGTGAGTTTTAACGACTGCAAATGCAGCCGTGACCAACGGCTTAACGTGCCTTCTGAGGCACGGAGGAGCTCGAGATAGTAAATTTTTGGTCACCTATCCCGTGACCGACCGTTGCAAAAGTTGCTTAACCTCAACAATTGCAGGCCGAACGCGTCACTGCGCCACAAGCTCCTCAATTTAAAAAGATGATAAAATTTATATTGCACCACCACGGGCACCGAGCGTGTGGTAGGTATTCATTTAATTACGTTACGCTACCTACTCATTAACTTTAATGAGAATAATAAATAATACTCGTATTATTAATTAGCTAAGTAGGTAGGGTAGTATTAGGTCGTAGGCCGATTGTTGATATGGTGGGTTTAGGTAGGCAAATCAAGAAATGCCGGCGTATCAATTGCAAAACAAGTTTTCGCAATTTTACAGATAGCAATTTAATTTTCGCAATTTATTGTTTAACAAATAATTTCATGGCAATGTTTCATTTTACCAAGTATTGTGTAGTCAAATATGATTAGGTATAACATGTTCTTCCCAAAATATTGCATATATATAATATCATTTACTTTATTTTATTCAGTGGGTAGATATAACTTTTTACGGTGTATCAATAATTTGCACTGGCAAAAAGAATCACTAATAATTATATACAAATACATTACGGCGCTTCGCCGGCCGCTGCCGCGACCCCATATCGTCGGCGGGTTGTGAAAACCTCGCTCGTATGTGAATAACTCCAAATTTACAGAAGATGAAAAAAACCGTGTCGTGAAAATGTTTGTAGGAAGCCAAGTAAAACATTCGGTGGGTTTTATATTATGTTCCCAAAATAACAAGGATTGGTTGATGGCCGCGCGAAAAAAAACAGCCACCTTTATACAAAATTTGGCATTGTCTTTTCCGACTTACGAGGTTTTCACAGCCCGCCGACGATATAGGGTTTTCCCAATTTTCACAATGCGATCTCGCATGACATACCCACTAGCGGCCGCCCGCGGTTTCACCCGCGTGGTTCCTGTTCCCGTGGGAATATCGGGATATAGCATATGTGTTAGTCCACTACATGACTGAACGGATATGGTTGAAATTCGCTACATATACCAAATTTCAACCATATCCGTTCAGTAGTTTTTGCGTGAAAGAGCAACAAACAAACTGATAGACTATACACATTAATAATATTAGTAGGATCCGCTTTAACTGCACACATAATATTATTGCTATATATTCTCATGTTCCCACCAGTTCCACGCCGAAATTGAAGCCGTTCCACCGCAAGTTGCCCCTGCTGGCGTTTCTCTCGTCGCTGGCGCGCCGCAAGCGCCGCATGGACTCGGACCAGATCCATTACTTGCAGCACCTGGAGAGCGCGCTCAACACCTGCACTTATAGGGAATCCTGCCGCTGTCTCGACTGTCAGGTGTGCTTTATTTCTTGTATTCTTCGTTATCCTTACTGACGGTTACCTATATAAAAATATGAGGTTTCGCACGTTCCTATACTGTGTTGAATAAAAAACCGGAGTATGATATTAAGGTAGAAGACCCGATTGTGGACTCTCTAAGTCCCGGTTGTGGCCACTTTTAATATCTATTCTTTGTCTTTAAAGTTAAAAGTGCCCACAACCGGGTCAGTGGTCATCACAATCTAGCTTTTACACTAGTGCATTTCTCAGTTTTTGCGTAATCTCATCCAAAACGGCCATTTAGGTGTTTTGTTATGGTGATCCAGCATGAAAAAACCTTATTATTAGACCTTTGTCCCGCCGCAAGTTGCCCCTGCTTGCGGTCCTCTCGTTACTGGCGCGCCGCATGGACTCTGACCAGATTCAGCACTTATAGGGAATCCTGCCGCTGCCTCGACTGTCAGGTGAGATTAGTTCTTATCTTAGCACACAAGAAAGATATCACTTGTATCCTTAGTAGTAGACCTGTACTATTAAGTATTCTGTGGTAGTAGTAGTAGTAGTAGTAATAGTAATAGTTTCCATTAAAAAAACGAAGAATAATTAAGGTAGAAAACCGGATACAGATAGTACCCTCAACCGGGTCAGTGGCCAGAATTTGGTCAGTCAGTGGCCACAGACGCTGCTTTTGTCTGGTGTCTTCTAATTTTTTGCGAAAATCCACGCAAAAAAGCCAAAGTGCTCCATTTGAAGTGGACCGATAGAAGACTAAAACAATAAAAACGTGTGGTTTATCCTGGTGATTCAACAGAAAAAAAACTTGTTACTATTGGTTCTGAGGTTTGTAGACCTCGCTTGCAAAGTTAGGGTGTATGTAGGTATATGCTATATTTTTTATGCAAATTTTAATACCTACAAGAAAGTCCAATTTTAAATCGGATTCCATGTGCTTGAATTTTCCTAAAGGCTTACAAATTAGGGGAAGTTTTAGTGATTAATCCCGTTCCTTTGGTCCTAGAGTCCTAGGAGCACAGATTAGTAAATTGTTACTTCGGCAGTACGCCTGGAGGACTCCCGGTGGTAAAAACCTCCTGACGATCTGCTAAATGATTCTTGGTAAGTATTATTAGCAAATAAAAAAAAATAAAAGAGTTTCAAGTATTTCATTAATATATTTTGCGTAAACATTTGACTGCAACTTTATAAAATCACAAATAATATTAAAATATGAAAACGATACACAAATCCGCAACAAAATCAAATAGAAACTGTGTCAAGTGTTTATAACATTGTTAGCATTTACTTATATAACTTTAATATGTCAACCATTATAACTAATTAAAAACACAATTTATATTTATTATTACAACTTTAATTATGAGATATTTCACCGTGAATGGGAGGCTTTATTTACATAAGTAATGCCAAAAGCCAAACACTAGAAAAAAGAAAAATGGTTTGGCGTCGATACATAATCGCCGATTATTTTGTTGGATTGGAAGCAAATAAGACACAATTTATGAAAGCCGTTAATAATAGTTAGGTATCAAAGGCGAAAATTACGATCTAAGTCTTGAAAAGTTTAAGGCATATGATTTCAGTGAATCTTTTATAGTCATCCATGCAATAGAATAGTTCTAAGTTGCTATGCAAAGCGTCTGTATGTGAGTGGCCTGCTTTACTAAACTATCCCACCACAGACACAATTCAATGTATGTATGCTCATAATTATGAATTACTAATAATTTTTTTGAAAGACCTAATTTACAAGTTTAAAAATACATTGGAAGCACTTAATATTTTTCAAATCAGAACACAATCTTTCCTTTTAAAGTTAAAAGCTTAAAAATATGTATTGGATTTCAAATGTCTACATTTTTATAAATAAAAAATAAAATATCTAACTAAAATCATATTTACTGAATGAGATAAGGAAAACTATTAGTAACTTTTGCAATAAAACTAAATTATGTAATGGTCTATATAGTATGAATAAGAAATATCTAAGTATGTCAATTTTAATTTGTTTTATTAGGTAAATAACCAGTCAGATTAACTATTAAAGCCATTGCATAACCTTATTGCTAATACGTACAGCCAGCACCCGCACATTGAGCCAATAGTCGCGGTGACAAAACGCGATCACAAGCTGCTGACGAGATTTTTCATACATTTTGTATAGTGTCGGCGCAAACCGGGTGCTTGAGTGGCCGCGTTCGAGCCACAAGCTGCGGCAGTCGCTCGCGCGCGCTACTTGTGGCTCACCTCGCGTGCACACGCGGCCACAGTCGACGGTTTCTTCTCTTGCGACTTGTGGCCGTCCGTCAGCCGCAAGTGGCGGCGATTAGTAGCCTCGTTTTGTAGCTTGACCGAGCTGCTAGTGGTCGCGTTTAGTGGACGCGACTAGTGGCTCAAAGTGCGATAGCAGCACCTTAATTTACATTTAGATAATCAGCACCTTAATTTCGACATTTAAAACATTAACAAGGTAAACCATGCAGTCAACTTAAACATTAAAATGTAAAAAACTAGAAAGTAGTCACAAATAAGTAGCCTTAGGAGCTCTAAAATACCACTTGAATTCATAAATGAGTCATAATTAATTCACTGAATGATGTCAATATTTAAAACTGACTCATCTAAAAACATTTTCAAAGCCCCGAAAACATAATTAAATAATAGATGTAAATTGTATATAGAAGTTAGGCACTAAAGATAAAATATTATTCGACAAATTTGTCTATGTCATATTCTACATGAGTCGAATCGGTTTCCTCTACCGGTGGTTTGCTCTTTTTCCGGTCTTCCAGTCGCATACATTTCAGGCAAACCTGCCCTTTCCTTAACCAACACCCTCGGTGGTACATAGAGTTGCATTTATCACACAATATTGCTCCACTGTCAAATGGGTAAAGTATTTCATTGTTTCCGCAGACTTCACACAGGTAACCCTTTCCAGAGCACAAGGCACAACTTGTTATATGCTTACGGCACACTTCTGTCAACTCAGTTAATTGTGACTCCAGGGAACCGTCATTTATAGCTTCCAGATGACCCATACTATATTTATTGTTGACGTCACCCAATTGAACAAATAATGGTGATAATAAATGTGTGCCTTCCGGGCAAGCACAGAGATACCGTCTCATCCATTCTAAATCCCTTCTCATTTTGTGCACCCATTCTAGTTCAGCAATGAATGTGAATAGCCTTGGATTGATACTTTCAATGTCAATATACGGTCGACTCCAAGATAGGGTAAGCATCTGGAAAGCAATACGAGAAATGTATCTTTTTTCCCAATCCCAGTTGTGGACGACTCTAGCTGGAATCGAACACATATCATTCCAATGGCATGTGCTGCAGAAATATAGGCCAGTATAGTCGCATAATCGTGGTTCATTCCATGAATCTTTGAATGTCAAAGATGTATGGCATTCTGCACACTTGTAATCCTGGCCAGCAAGACCTTTTTCCGGACATATACTCATCTCAAATTGTCCTTTATCTGTCATAACAACATGAGCGCACATCCGACATACCTGATCGACACACTTATAATGACATACATAGTTGCAGTCGTTACATTTGTAAGAGCTTTGCACGATACTCCATATAACACCACTGCAATGGTCACAATACTGTTTGCGATTGTTTGTATTTGTTTGCTGCTCGAAGTGGTGACCTTTTATGGACACTCGAGGCTCCAATTGCCCGTCGCTCTCCTTGACATCTTCCAATCGCAATCTCAACTCTACCAAGTACCTTACAAGCCATTTTCGCTCTTCAGAACACTGCGGAGTGTTTAACACCAGTTCCTTACACTGTTTCACGGCCTTTTCTAGCTCTTCTCGCGTCGCAGTACTGTGGATCTTCAACTTTTTGTTCGATATAGACTTTGGTATGTAGTTTGAGTCGCAACTATCGTCGGCAGAAACACAACCTGATGTAGATGAAGATGCGGAAGAAGTCGAGGCCACGTCGACACTCCGCGGGCTGCAGCAGATCAAGCTATTTGTGTATTTTGGCGAGTCATTAGCTAACGCTGCAGCCATGATAAACAAAGGATGTCCACTAATTTTGCGTACAATTTACACTACACGGTTCACCACATTGATTGGAGCGTTTGGTTAACGACACTTTGGTACTCGACGCGGTCCGTATCGTCACTGATTATGTATCATTACCGAGCGTTAATTTTCATTGTTTTGGTAGATAAAAGAATTTATAACTATAAAATTATGTTGTCATTTTGGCAGATGAAATGTTTATTTGTCTGCCAGTTAAGTTGGCAACATTGATTGCTCCAATCCAATTGGCAAGTCCGTTCTGTTTTACTTCAAAATATTTTAATATGTTAAAGAATTTTTGTTAATAACTGTGTAATTTTTTATATTTCTGTATTTTTCTTGAAAAAAAAAAAAGAATTTGATGCTTTTAGTAAAATCATACAAGAAATAAAACATGTATGCGAGAATAAGGAACGTTTTCGCCCAGACAGAACGACGCAGGCGTACCAACTTAACGATCTTTTGCACGCAAGGACGCAAGTGGCAAAGACTATTTTTGTACAGAAGGTCAAACCAGCTAACTTAAAAAGTGGGGATAAATTATTTATTTAACACTTTCCTCAAATAATATTTGTGATTGTCCCTTATTATTTAACAAACCGTACTTATTTTCAGTTAATTAATGACGTTGATATGTTCAATTAATTGGCGTAACTAACTCATTTTATTATATTTTAAATCAGTTACTACCTATGTAGGTATCTATTTTGATATAACGAATAATACTTTTAACTTTTCCTGATGTAGGTAGCAGATTAAAGCGCTGCTGGTAAAAGTTACAGTTGCACCTACAACTTACTAGAGAAAATAAATAATTTCTGCATCCGGCACATTATGTGTTTTTGTTGCTAACAATGCTTCAGTAACAGTTACAAAAAACATCAATACTGATATTTAGCACCTAAACTTTGTTGTGAAGTACCCATCTAACCCGGCATAACATTAAATAAATATTTCTTACACTCACACCAATTTACCAAGCACCAAAGTAAGACTCAGGTACAAATGCTCGTATTCATCATACAAACATTTGCCCCTACCGGCATTCGAACCCAGGACCTGAGAGTAGGCGACACCTTGAAACCGGTGTACGTACCTCTACCACGGAGGTCGTCAAGATTTGTTTATTGAGTCTATTTCATATTCTTTACCAACGAGCACTTTGTTTCCGTTTGCCCGTCTTCGTACGCGTGTGCGCGTATTTATATTCTAATTAGATTATAACTGGTTATGTACTTTACCCATAGATAAAGCCTGTCACGCCACTACAAGGCTGGTACTGTCGTCGGAAGTAGGTGAAATTTTTAGTACCATGTCACAGTAATGATGGCATTCACATAGGTACTGCAGTTCTTATCGATGCTAACTTAGGAGTTGGTAAGACAAAGTACTAAAGTGTTCAAAACTTATAGGGCATAGTGTATTTGTGATTCATAATGTTGTGAATTAGATCAATGTGTCTGCGGTAGCTGATGCGATTACGTCATATCAACTCGTGTATGATGTTTTGTTTAGTTGTTAAAATAAACAAAGTAGTATAGTATTTAGATAGTATTCGTTATAATAAACTAGGATTTTCTCAGGATATTTTTAAAATAAGTTAGGATCATCATCGTTCATTGTTCTCACAACTCCTTCAAAGTTCGTCACAGCGGTCCTGCGCTGACTACTATCAGTTAGTGCTAAGTTGTTGAACCTACTCAAGGCGTAAAACGACATATGACTGAAATTATTTAGTAAGAGGACGTTAAAAATAAGAATATTGCGCATCTCCTGTGATTTTGTTATTCCTAGGATTTCGCGTAATCCATTGATATCTTAATTTCCCTGCGACATACAAATAAAAACCTACATTATAACACAGAACACAAAATATGTTAATTACATCAATGTTTGTCCCAGGTGCGGATCGAACTCCTGGCTCAGTGGAAATGATAAGTACCACTACCCCACAATTATTTTTCTCATTTCAGAGTCGTTACTTCGACTGCGACGAGAGTGAAGAGTACAGTTCCGATGAGAGCGAGAGCCCGACGAGGTATATTACACCAGTGCCACCTACACACGACTATGTGGATGACGAAGATGATGAGGTGGGTTAGGAAAATTTTCCTTATTACCTTCCTTTATTTATCAATATTTGCTCTTTCTCACATAGCGGACGACGCTCTGTGGTTAGGCCTCCGACAAGATGGACCGGCGATCTGGTGAAGTCGCGGGAGCGGCACCGCACACCGATCGTCGTAGAGATCTTAAGGAAGGCCTATATTACCCAGCATTGGCTGTCGTGCGGCTGATATGATGATGATTTGCTCTACGCTGGGTGGCGCAGTGGTTCGTGCGCTTGGCTTTCTATTTTTGTCAGGAGATGGGTGACCAAAAATTTATTTTTGGTCTGGTCTCGTTGCTCGAGCCCTTCCGTGCTTCGGAAAGAAAGAAAGACAACTTTTATTCGGCTTACAAACAGTTTTACACATAGAAAAAATAGTAACAAATAATATCATAGTAGCCGAAATGGTCTCCGACCTCAGCTTCTGTCACATATTATTGTGACGCTGATTTTCAGGCGGAGCCAGAGAGTAGATAGAGGCACAGCCGAACAATGAACATTAAGCTCAAATGAGAACAATACGCAACTGTCTCCGGCTTAGCCTGAAAGAAAGAAAGAAAGAAACAAACAATGTATTAAGTGTCACAAGAAAAACACATACTTTAATAAATTACATGACATATAAAATTATAGTGACACTTAAAAGGTTATCCACTCAGCATGTGTTGGATGTCGCAGACAGTCCAACGCTGGTCTTCCGTGGCTACCTATATCGATGAGAGAGTACTTCCGGCTACACCATATTATTAAAAAACAAATAATAAGTAATAGATAAATTAGCTACTTAAATAAATTATTTCACAAGTATAAATTAACACCAATATAATACAAATAAAAATAAGTCGAAAATATTATCGAGCACTGAGACTCTTTGTGCTAGAAAGCTGTAATTTGTCATGGATACCAGGGGCCGTGCTGCGCAAGTGGCGTCGGCGTCGAAATCGGCTTCATTTGACAGATGGATGTGACACATTGCTGCTTCTTTTTGACACAATTGAAAACTTACCAAAGAATAAGAGCAATATGTCACATCCATCTGTCAAATGAAGTCGATTTCGATGCCGACGCCACTTGCGCAGTACGGGTCCTGATATTAGTTCTGTCGACATCGACATATTGGTAGAATATAATCTGAAAATAATATTATGGGAAGTAAGGTAAGGGAGTGGAAGGGAGAAACAGGGAGGTAAGGTAAGATTTTGGTTACTTACGATAGGGAGGGCCAAAAGTCCGCGGAATGGGAGGGATGGAGGAGGAAAGTTCTTTTGTTTAGGTAGGTATTGATTGAGCACCTTTTGATTTTTCAAATTTCAAATTTGAACGTAATCGGGTTTTTAATATTTTAGTATTTTAACGTGCAAGCAAGTCGGTATGGAAGACAAAATCGAACTAAGTTTTTTTTGTCTGCCTTTGGAACTGTGGCGAGATAAAGAATGAAGTTACAGTAAGAAAAAAAAAACATGAGAAAAGATTTGCTCTTTTGGCATGAAAATGCACCTGCCCATAAGTGTCACGTTGCAATGGCGTTTATTCACCGATGAGGCTTCGAATTACTTTATCAACCTTTTTATAGTCCAGCCTAGGTCCCAAGCAACAATCTTAAATTTACTGCAATAAAAAAAAGGAACATGGAAAAAAAATACGGCGACTTAAAGATCTGTAATTTCTACTCAAATTACGAAAATTTTTTTCGAATCAGGAATCAATTTATATAACCAATTTCAGAAATGTATTTGGGGTAGTAAAGAAATATATTTACTTGAAGGAAATAAATATTTGGTCTTAACTTCAACCGACTTCCCACTCATCCGCGGACTTTTGGACCTCCCCTCGTACCTCCCTGGCACGTATCAGTTTTGACTTTAATGATGAGTTGAATTCAATTCCAGGTATTCGTAGACACAGTACCAGGAGACAACACTTCCACAGACATGTTGATCGAAGGGAAGGAACCGGTCAAAATGTCCGTCTCATCTGACGAGGTGGAGTTAGACGAAGACGGCGATATGCAACTTGAGGTGGCAGCTGGAACACCTGTACTACTCAACTACTTATTGACTCATCCTATTACTTGCGCTATACAATAATCGTACCATTACAAATATGCCGGGATTCTTCTTTAGATATGTGCCTTTTGATTAAAGTTTGATTATCGCTGAATACCACGTACCTACCAATAATATGTAGGTACATACCTAAACACTATACCACTTTATCACATTGAAACACACGGAAACAAAGCTGACACAACAGTCATGTAATATTGAAATTAAACAACTTTTACAGATATCAAACGCGCTATATTTCACGAACTAAGTTGTAATTGTCCGTAGGTTTTTTTTTGTTTTTTTAGGGCTTTTTTGATTTTCCCGACGTTTCGGCACCTTTTAAGCTGCCAGTAGCCAGTCAGCCTCGTGACCACGGTCTACCCTCGAAAAGTTAATTTATTTTTTCGTTCGGATAGGGTAGACAGTTCTGAAAAGGTGTCGTTTGATATCCGTAAAAGTTGTTTTATTTCAATGAACAGTGCGCGCCAAATCATAAGATCTTGTAATATTGTAACGTGACAAGGTTGCATAGTGTAGTATAGCTAAAAAAACTCCTCCAATCGACTTTGAACTTTAAGACGCAAGCCGTTGACTTCGGAAAGATATCCTTCTTCCTACTAATATTATAAATGCGAAAGTATGTCAGTTTGTTTATTTGTTAGTTACTCTTTCACGCAAAAAACTATTCAACCGATTTGGTATATAGATAGAAGATAGCCTGGATTAAAACATAGGCTACTTTTTATCCCGATATTCTCACGGGAATGGAACCACGCGGGTGAAACCGCGGGCGGAAGCTAGTTTTGTATAAGCCATTAGTTGCCATTGACTGTACCTACACTCGTTTATTATTTGCAATCTTTGAAAGCAAAATAGAAAGTACGATTCGTTTATTACACATCATAACATGCAAATTTTGCGTGCATTCCATTTGCTTACACAGGTATACTTACAATAATTATTGCAAATCTCGCTAATTTCTCGTCGGTATTAACTATGTAATTAATAAAAGTTACGATAGTTACGAAAACAAAGTGTCAAGATTTAACGAAATATGAAAAGAATGATGTAGGTAACTTTAATAGGTAGGTATTAAATGTAATTAGGTTAATAATTTTGACTAAGCCATCCTTTGTGTGTTCCTATACTCTTTGGTAAAAAAATAGATTTCGTTATTATGAAGTTAAGTAGATATTATAAATTATAATTCAAGGGTTTCCATTGACTGGACTATTTGCGATATTATCTCAGCATGAACGAAACCATATTAGTTATATAAGTCTAAACTTTTTCCTTAAAATTTGTCCAATTTGTTCCTGTCCTCAACATCTGGAAAAAAAATCTCAGTAGTCCCGAGCTGGGACTACTGGGAAATTGGTTCGCATTGGGTCCGCGCACGACCGATGATGGTGGTATAAGGATTTTACGTATACCGTCTTATATAAATGCTTGTGCAGCTACAAACACGTTATCATTGCCATATTAACGTAAGTGGTGTTATGCACCTCTGTTGAAATCGAGCTTTTGTGACCCCAAGTGTAATCTTAATTACCTACCTAATTTAATTTTACATATAACAGCAACAGCTGACTGTAGTTGTTATTAAATTTTGATTTTTAAGCTAAGATTTTTTTTTATTGAATTATAAATAATTGGCTGTTGTATCTTAATCGATTGTTAAACATTTTAAAGATGTTTCTTTCTAAGGCAAGGATATTTCTCGCATTGAGGCTGTTGAAGTAACAACGCTGGCCTACAGCGTATTAAAAATATAAAAGTATTGGAGATTTTCGACGGTGGTCCGCAAATCTCGGTAGCTCAGTGGTTGGAAACTGTCCCAACGACTTTTGGAAATCCGGCCCACTGGCACTGGCCAGTGGGCCGGATTTCCAAAAGTCGTGGGTTCGATTCGAGTCCCATTCGAGAATTCACTTGTGACCGAGTTGATTTTTTCCAATATTTTTCTATTTAAAAATTATTATAACTAAGAATTGTTTTTAAGCCTGAAATGTAAGTTGATTGAGAATTTATTGTCAGTATTATGTTTATAATTTTCAGTATTATTAGCTCAATGAACCGCGTGTTCGCTTGATTATAATGGCAAATAGTATAAGTAGTATTATTGTATAAAAAATGCATGTTACACCTATTATTAATTTAATAATTAGCTACTCATACTAATTGTGACTTTTTAAACATATAGCGTAGGGTACTAAACTACAAAATATTTCATTTTATTAATTCAACTTAAAAAGCAGGTTAGTGTTCATTATGGATCTCATTTTAGTCAGACTTAAGATTCTAATTAAGAATATAACAAGCTAGATAAAATATAGAATTAAGATGCAATCAAGGAATGCATATACCTAACCTGTAATTTGGTCAACAGTGGTTATAGCATGCGCATAGGTATAAAATTAGGAAAAGATTTCAAGAAAGATTTTTTTAGATTTTTCAGAAATTTTAAGTCTATTGCCTGTACCGATAAATAAAAAAAATATATATCTCTCAGTGCTTGGTAGAGCACAGCTAGACTCGTGTAGAGCAGTCAGTAAAGGAAAGAGGCGCTTCACCGGTTTGCATCTAGATTTATAATCGGATTTTTAATGAAATTTAACGGGTTCTAAAGTCATTTTGTAAAAATAATGCTGCCATAAAGTGTATATAGTATAATATTGAGTTTGCGTACGTGGATGGAATCAATAATTACTGAACTAGAACTGGATCCGAACAAACCATTACGAAAAGCATTTTAAAGCAGGATTATTTTTACAAAGTGACATTGACACTTGTCAAATTACTGAATTAAAATCCGACTATAGTTATATGCGGGTGTGCGAATTACTTGCATAGTTTCCATAGTTAAAAATAAACATTTAGTTTTGTTTTATCAAAACTCATGCTAGGGTCGTGCATTGTGTTCTAACACATAACCCATGTTTGATAGGCATATCATTGCACAGCATGTAATGTTACACATATTTTTAAGAATATAAGATCGCCTTTGCTACCCGTCGATTAGGTATATGTTTAAAGTTATGTAAGTAAGTATGTATTATATTTTTAAGTATGTATTTAAAAAAATACCATGTACCGATGGTTTAACCTCTGCTTAGTTTGGCGCTAGAGGGCGTTGTGTTACTTATGTGCCCCAAAATATATTTTCTTCCAATTTTAATGGCGAAATAAGTTGACCTTATGACATGATTTTGAATTAAAAAACAGTAACAACATTTTATATTTTGTAGGCAAACTGAAAGAAATAGACGACAGGGTTATACTTACATACTTAGTTATGTTTATGAAAAGAACATTACAATGTAAAATAATTAGCTATTGTACTGACTAAGCGTTATTTTAAAATAGTGGTCGGCCACTTTCATGTTTAGTTAGTTAAGTAAAGGATGCTTCCTTAGCTTAAAACACACTTTGTTAAAACCCCTTTGTGGAAAAATATATTAATTAATAATGTTTAATTTATTTACAAAATCTAGTTAGCTTATAACAATAGCGTATAAGTTTTTTACGAATCTTTTATTGTATATTTCTACTCTTACTTAACTAATGTTTTAGCATTTTGCAAAAGCGTTTGTTTTTCTATTAGTATTAATTCGAATAAATAAAACAGATATGCTCAGAAATTAAATTTCAATTTATTTTGTTGAAATTACATAATTTTTCCATATTAACCAACCAGCGTTTTAGGCATTTCGAATCCTTTTAAACTCAACGTTACAAAGTTACAACTCAAATAACTACTCTTTAAATAAACTATTCATTTCAATTCAAAAGAAATCATTTAACTTGACTGTACTTAAATCTTAGTCATTTTGCGTAATTTTGAACTCATTCGAGCAGCGGAGAGCGTTTAAATAATGCGATACCCAGCTGTCCTGAAGCCTTCGGTGACAACTGGGTTTTGTTTGTAAAATATCTCAATACTAGACGTGATATTTTTTGAAAATAAACATTTTGACGAAATTACAAGACATTAACAGAGGCAGTCTCTGTAAATGTAACAGCCTGACGGGGATGACGGTAAGAAAAACGATCGATTAAAGTATAAATCACAGACAATACCTACCATCATATCTGTGTTGATAACCTAGTTGTGAGTGGAAATGAAAAATAGAGCATTCTTCAATGAAGTTCAAAATGAAAACCAAATCGCTGAAAGTTGTTGGGTGTGGTAAAGGTCGGCCAATTTTGATCGACTCCTTTAAAGGCAAAATTGACTTTCGTTTAAGTAAACTAATGGAATGTGGGGTTACTTATGCCGTTTTACTACCTAATCTTGGCTATTGGATGACTCTGCTGATGCGTGGTCTATTTGGTGGTATTGACTGAAATATACTAAAACCTGCATACAAAAACTTACCTTACTTTGAAGGTTAAGTAAAATCAAAAAGTTTCTGATAAAAGTATAGAACATTGCAAATATATCTTGATCACAAGTTCCTAATTAATATCAAATTGTAAGACCCTTTTGGTTAATGAGCTAGTAAAGTCAATATATTTTTGCAAATATCTGTACTTAACAATAATTGAATTGAGAAACAATAGGAACTTCCTATCGAAATGCCATGTTTACAATAATAAAATTATAAAGTATTTACAATGTAATGGTTCCTGGTCACTTTTCATTACCTAAGAGATTTAGAGACATGAAGCAATCTAAAATATATAAAGAAAGAGACAATACAAAAATTTACAAAAGATTTATATCATAGTATTCTCAAATAATTATGACCAAGGTTACCAATTATACTAAACTCCTTATATCAACCTCGCCTCTAAAGCGAGCGTTCCTTACAAAATCTACGAATTTCATTTAATATATAACGCTAGGTATATGTAAAACTATACGTTAACTCTAAGAAATAGAATCGCAGCTCCATTGCATCTTAATATAATTTAGTACCAAGATTTAAGTAAGCTAATGGCTAAGTTATATTATATCAGGTTTTTCTGAGCCGAGACACAATAACATTACTAATAATTAATAAAAAAAAATCCTAGCTTCGTTACCATCAACTGTAGGTAGAGCAATATTGAAATAATGTGGTAAAAACCAGCCCCCTAAGAGCTAGCGCAGACGACGGATCACGGAGGACTTTTTGTCCGCGACACGTCTTTATTGTTAACCAAATAAGATTCAACTTAGACCGCGTATATCCATGAAAAGTACGCGATAGTCCTCGTTATTTATTCAACTTTATGTTCTTAGTAATAAGATCGTGTCGCGGACAAAAAGTCCTTCAATGTCCGTCGTCTGCGCAGGCCATAATTGTCTAACTTCAAAATCTATTAAAATCCCTTTCAAAGGTTTTGTGCTTGTGGTGATTTATGGAATTGTGTAACTTATAGTTGCAATCCCTTTCGGAATTAATGATGCTTTAAATGATACTTCATTTGACACTTCCATATATTTGAAAGATATCTTTTATGTGTCACTTTGCTTAGACAGTTTAATTTCGTTCATTGAATACCATTCAAAACGCGTCCCGATCACAATCACTATCGAAAGTTAAATGAAGGCCTAAAGTATGTGCATATCGTGACGAATTGAAAGGGATTGCGATAGATTTTAAAATTAGACGATCAGCCCCCTGCATGCGTAGCATGAGCACCTCGACAAAGCTCTCTCGACACTTTTCTCGCGCGAGCGTATTGTCTGTCCCGCTCACACCGTACTGATATGAGCGGGACAGACATCGCGAGATAAGCGTCGACAGCGAGTCGCGGTGCGCATGCTACGCCTACTGGTATCCAATTGCAAAAATCGCTTTCAATGTTGCTTACATATTGATCTAAAAAGCTAATGGTAAGTAAGTCTGGGAAGTTTTCGGAACTTATTATAATTTGAACTTGACGCTCAACATGCTAAGAATCAAACTCAAAGGTCAGAGATAATGTGATTTATCTTAACTTAGCTGTCAAAACACAATTCATTTTGATAGACAATTATCTATTATCGTCATTCTTTGAATAGCAGAGGCAGAGCTTTAGACAACATCTAGCTAGATATTCAAAATAAAAATTAAATTAACAGAAATAGCGACACAAGGCAATGCACGTGTACCTACATCCATCCAGTCAAAAAGAAAATAGTCCATCTTTAGAGAAAGAAAAGATCTAACAGAAGACCGTGATTTTACATCCAAAGATCTTACATAATCTAACATTCCTCTCCTCATAATCAACATTGGTTTAACACGAATTGTACAAAAATTGTCGAGACTGCATTTTGAAATTATGAACTAAATTTCATACAGCTCATTCTACACAAAACTTATCTATATTCCATTTTCAATTCTTTTATCATATAAATATAGTTGCCTTTTGTTAACAATACGAAGTGAATATACAAAATCAAATTATATGTATTGTGCATTACAATATTATACAGGTACTGACTATCCCAATTATATGGGACATTAAAAAACTTGTTGAAAGACTGTTTTTATTTACAATAGAAGCTCTTAGCAAATTGTTTAACATTTCGTCTTCCGAATTTCAACTTAATTAGGAACACATTACAGTTTGGTATTAAAGAATACATTTAAAAAATAAATCTTTTACTAGCATCAGCTTTTTACCGACCAGGGGCCCTACCGCGTAAAAAATCTGGGTATGGATATGGGCTTCAATTGACAGTTGAAGCTCATAAAATTACCATATATGGTCATTTAACTGTCAAATGAAGCCCATGTCCATATCCATATTTTTTACGCGATAGCCCCCCAGGGGCCCAATTCTGCTAATGATTAGTCACGATCGTATTCCAATGGTGTTTCAATGGCAGGCCCGTTTTACACATTTCTTGTTACAACAATGTAACTAAACACTACTATTGAAACAAATTTTTGCAGAATTGGCCCCTGGACCTCTATGTTTGAATCACTCGTCGCGCGAGTGGCGAGACGAACGAGGAGGCGATCAGGCGATTAGCGACCTTGCATGCTTGGCCATAGCACGCTTTTCGCTTTGCCCTTCGCGCGCTCGCGTTGGGAGGCGGTACTACAGGCGAAAAGAGAAGCTATGCATATACAGGCAAGGTCGCTTTTACGGAATACGGAAACTCAAACGTCGCACGAAAATCAGTAGAATCCTCGAGACGAGTGAATCAAAAATAGAGGTCCTGAGTAGTAAATCTGTTAGTTTTTAAACATATAATATTCATTCCTAATGTGTAAAAACAACTATTTGGCGCTGACATTATAAAGGCAGTCTTTCAGCAAATTTTTGAACCGTGTCCAACTTAGGCTAACTACGACTAGTATTAGTCTAGAGTTATATGAAAAACCAATTTATCTACTTATATTACGCGTTCTCCAACGGATACTTTATTATATCCAGACGCCATACCATCAGCAGTCATCGCAATACTGAAGCGATGTTGATTAAAGGACGGAGCTCTTAAATCAGCGGATAGCTCCATCGCGCTTACAATTTTACTTTGACATTGCTCAACAGGCCAGGAGCACAATTCTGCTAATGCTTAGTCACAATGATATTCCAGTGGTGTTTCAATGGTAGTGCTGTTTTTCACAGTTCTTGTTACAAGAGTGTAAATAAACACTACTATTGAAACACCACTGAGAGACCATTATGACAAAAGTTTAGTAGAATTGACCCCCAGGCTCAGTAGTCTTTATCCGATTACGTTCACCTCGGGTGTCAATTGGTAATTCATCTAAAATTATCCCAAGTGCTACCAAGCCAGGCCTTTATTTTCAAACAATAACTTTTATTTACGACTTGTGTTTCCCATTTTAAATGCAATTTTACACAAATTATTAATAAAAGCTACAAGAATGGTCCAAAATGGGAATTCCCACTTGTCACACGGGACAAACTGGGAATGAACGATTTTCGTTAAATTAATGAGATTTCTTTACATAACTTTAAATCCGAGATAAACAGTCGAAAAAAAGCTTGTGATTTTGAGTCTTATGATCAAAATATAGTAATGTTCCAGTGACAAATATTTTGGTATTATATGACATTGTTTAAATATTTTTTTATTATTAAAATAAATATGAAATGAAATATAACTTGTGTCATATTACCGGAAGTATTTATTTTTCTTTGATTAAATATGCAACAACGCTTCCATTATATAGAGCTTTGTCACATTGAATATAAGGTTCAAAATAGTTTATCCTAACGGTTTTTTTTTCAGTTTTGTTATGCGTGGTCGGAACTAATATGGAGTTGTCTTGTCTATTAATTAACGAGGCACGTATGTATTGTATTTTATTTTTTGTCTAAGAATAATTTCCTTCTTTTTAAAAGTTGGTCAAAATTATATGTTCCAACGCCAAACTATAAAACATATCGTGCTATACTTATTTATTTTCTTTGAGAAGAATATCTGTTTCTCCTTGGAGAAATAATTTGGTGGAACTAAGGAAATATAAATAGTACAGACAACAGCACGTGAGGCATTACATTTGCAATACAAAAACCGCCTCTATTACAAGAGTCATAAGGGTGATCTCAAGGTCAGACTGACCTACAGTCGCGTGTACAGTCTCGAGCGGTAATAAGTTAACACGATACATTACCACATTGAAACTCGCGGAAACAAAAGCTCTGTCCACCAGACATAAAAAAAAAAAAAAATTATGAACAACGCACGGGGGACTTACACCCATATTCTAAGTCGTTCCTCCAAAACTTACTCGTCCTCGACTTAACGAGACCTCATTGAAAACCTCTTCGAAATCGGTATTTTAAGTCATAACTCCGTAAGGACCTGGAGGAGCCAAAGAGTACGTAGCCACTCCGTATTAGGCCTAGCGCACACTACCATTTTTACCCACGACGAGGTTGAGTGGAGTGTAAAAGTTTTGGAGGAACGACTTAGAATATGGGGGTTAGTCTTCATCATACCCGATGTTAAGTATTGATAAGGCTGAAGATGGAAGAGAGCCTATCACGGAATCCAAAATCGCTAAGGAACTGGCTATCTTATCTCTACCGCCGGAACAAAACAATGCTGAAAACATTGTTGTTATGGCGACAGACTTAGATAAGATGGTGGTAGCTAGCCAGGCGGAGTTACAAGTCCTACCACCAACCAAGCCGAATACATTATGTACCACTGCTAGGAATCGAACCTGAGACCTCTGGTTCTAATACCGGTGGTTGTTACCACTAGACCACAGAGGCGGGTAAAAATTTTAATGTGACAAGATTGTATTGTGTTGACATATTTTTGCTCGTTATCGTGACTTTACATAAAATAAAATCATTAATTACATCAAAGAGATGGTAATTTATTTTTTTATAAAAGTTATTGAAATTCTTAGTCCATATCTACTTCAGTTATCTGGCGGTAGGTAAGTTTATTATAAATAAAAAAATATATTTGTAATAATTAAATGAATATTTATATTTGCTAATCAGAATTATGTCATGTGGCGGAGGTACGGGTTTTAAATTGAGCAAATAATATGGATTCAATAATATTTTATATACAGCATTTACAACACAATTTAGCTAATAACAAAATATTAGTTTGAATGTATATAATATAGGAATAATAATCATTAAAGCCATTTGAATTTGTGGAACAGAGTGTTTAGTGCGAGTGAGAGTTTTTTCTACGGTCGATCGTGAACGCTTCGATTTTTGTATGAAATCAGCGGCCCGCCATCTAGCGGATTACGCCACGGACTACACCAACGCTATACAAAAACCTATCGCGCTCACTTTCGGCCGTGAGTAAACAAAACTCGCACTAAGCACACTGATAGTTAATCCATAACTGTATATAAAACATCATTAAATATTTATAAATAAACTACTTATATAACTAAATACACTATTTCGGGGGGCAGGCTAAACAATTCGTTTTGTAATTTCTTGTAATTTTATTGTTACAATTACAACTACTTACAATTTATTATTAATATTCAAAATTCCAGACATTTTTTACATTACTCTTGCGAATTCATACAAGCTGGAATAGTTACTTTAAATTAAAATTTAGTTACAATTCAGTTTAATCATAAAATAAAACTGAAATATAAGTTTTGTTGTATTACAAAATTTTGTCTAATTATTTATTAAAATGTCTATGGCAAATTATAAAAAACCTACTTTCTTATAACTTTTTAATTTTGCATTTTACAATGCTATTTTTATGTGATAATTTTTAATCAAGTAAATATACTAGAAAAAAGCAACTTGTCTCAAGTCAGGGCGACATGAGACAAGTTGCTTTTTTCTAGTATATTTACTTGATTAAAAATTATAACCTACTTTCTACTAATATTATATATTAATATGACAGTTTGAATATTTGGAAGCTTGTTACCTAATCACGCAAAAACAGCTGAACGGATTTGTATGAAATTTGGTACACAGATAAGTAGGATAGTCTGGACCTCTGTTTTTGAATCACTCGTCGCGAGTGGCGAGGCGAACTACGTCGTTCATGCGATTAGCGACCTTGCAATCGTATACATAGCACGCTTTTCGCTTTGCCCCTCGCGCGCTCGCGTTGGGAGGCGGTACTACAGGCGAAAAGAGAAGCTATGTATATACGTGCAAGGTCGCTTTTACGGAATACGGAAACTCAAACGTCGCACGAAAATCAGTAGAATCCATAAGACGAGTGAATCAAAATAGAGCTCCTGGATTAAAACAAATATATTTTGGGAATGCGAGTGAAACCGCGGGCGGCCAATTGTAAATAATAAAGATTCTTTTATTTTTCATAATTTTCCATAGACAAATAACAAAAATGGCGACTCGACTGACCAAATATATACAGTACATAGACGTTGTATATACATTGGCAACGACATGATTTTATAATAAAGCTCTTAATAATATTAAGAACTGAACTTGCGACATAATTCTGTCACTATCTTACGACTCGCTTGTCGTTAATAATTTTTTTAGATTGAATGTGAACTAAAAATAAAACTAACTATTCGATAAATTGAGTCTTGTTTAAAGAATTTTCTTGTTTTTAAGTAAATAATTCTAATGGAGACATGTGTATTTTATTATAGTAATCTAAAGGAAGATACATATTTAAGTATAGTTCAGGTCTCTTTGTCACTATTATTGTTTAGTTGGTTTTGACGCAGAACGTCATATTCGCAAAAAAAGTAACTTTCGCAAATAGTCACTTTCACATTCCCAAAAAGTTACTTTTGCAAATAGTCACTTTCGGAAAAAGTCATTTTGAAATAAGGTCACTTTCGCGGAATGTCATTCAGGTTTTTATACAGGAAAATAAATTCTGAATAACATTCTGCGAAAGTGACCGAAGTTTTCGCGATGACATTTTGCGAATATCACGTTCTGCGTTAAAATAGTTTAGTGGTTTTAGGGTGAGGTTTAGTTCACAGTCAAACCTAAAAATGACATTCACATACAAAATGTTACAAAAACCGGAACGACTTATATCGACAAGGCGATTCTAACGGACATAATCACTAATATTTTAACTATGAACCACCATACATTTAGCCCTTACTCCTAGGCTACAAACAAAACATCTTACACACTTAAAATTTACTCATAATCATCATATAATAATTCAGTTAAATAATTAATTTGCACCTTTCGAAGAAACTTTTTTCCTCACAGGTAATTTTAACCAATCACAGTGTTCTAACCATTGACAATATCACTAACTGTTGTAGTCTTTGTCACATCTATCATCGTGGTCCCAGTATTTGTGGTTCCTTGGTACATCTGACACATGTCTTTTAGGCGGAGTCTTTCCAGATGTTGAGTTCAGGTTCGCTTCTCCATTATCACCGCTGTTACGTCTATTCATTCTGTTACCGGGTCTAGATTCTCTAGAGTTCCTGGAAGTGGAACGGAAGCGTTCACCATCTTTTTTATCTTCCTCATCTTCTAAGTTGTCTTTGGACCGCTGCCTCGTCCAATTCCTTTGTCTATTCCTGTTAGGGTCTTCTTTCAAATCGCTCTTTTCTCTACGCCAGTTTTCTACTGGTTTTCTTGTACTTGGGGCGTTTTTCTGTATTTCGTTGTTGACTCTTTCCGGTTGTCTTTCTGCCGGAGGAAATTGAAACGTATCTCCTTGCTGGTTAAAGTTTGTATTCGTTTGGTACTGGTTTTGTATGTAAGCACCATCTCCTTGCTGGAGGTAATTCGCCATGTTTTCTTGATAATTGAACCGAGGGTTCGGTGGTGGATAGTCAGGAACTGTTACTGGATAACTCGGTATGTTTGGTGGTAGAACTGCTGGGTTAAAGACTGGTTCTTCTTCTTTCTCTTCATCTTGCTGTCTCCACGAGTTTAAGTCATATCGCTTACTCAAACTAGTTTTAGCCGAAGCTGACCAAGTTTCAAAGCTATCTTGGGTTAACGCTTGCTCCTGTCTTAATAACCCAGCTCCAGCCCCAAGAATAGGTCTCAACTTAGGTTTAGTATCGACTTCATCATTCAAACTTATTTGAGAGATATTCTGACTGACTTTATCTTGAATCGAATCGCTGCTAACGTCCGATCTAAACTCCTCTTTTTCAGGGCTTTTCTTCCAGGAACCGTAACTGACTTCACTGTAATTTTCATCTGTAGATAGTTCTAAATGGGAAGCGTAGAACTGTTGTAGAGTGTTTGGTAGCGGTAAGAATTTGTTGAGGCACAGATCTGAGGAGAGGAGAAGCCAGATTATACTGACCGGTGGGGGAGAGAGAAGTCTGAGTCGGATAGAGATGGAGAGATCGTCTAGTTCTTGAGCGGTGTGCTGGGATAGGAGTTCTCTGCCGTTTTGCATTAACTGAAAGAATAAAATAGAATAATTTATTACCGAAAAGGTTACTTACAGTGGCGGTCACAAAATTAACGAAACTAATCAATTTTCATACAATCGAGGTAACTTTGGAGACTTGGTTCTCTGCCAAGGATTGACCGAGCTGATCTGATAATGCTCATCCAGGAAGTAAATGAAGGATATCCAGATTGCTATACACACACACCCCCAACTGATCTGATCTGTATTCTAAACGATGTAAGCATCAGTTATCAGTTTCAGGAGTTTCATAAATTTTTAAGCTATTTTCGCGTTTTTTTTACCCATACATTTCTTAGAATCTTGATCAGATCAGTTGGGTATGTATAGCAATCTGAAGCTCTGGAATCTGGAGCTTCTGTTAAAGCTAATCTTGCGGCCGTTCGTCTTATCAGTTAAAAGATGTCCTGAATGGCTGTAGGAAAAAAAAATTGGACGATTCGAAAGCACTTATCTATAAGTCTATTTGAACAAAAATCTTTGACTTTGGATCTCCTTCTTTCACTTATCATGGCCATTATCGGTTTAAAGCTCGGTCCATTCTTGGCAGAGAACCAAGGTTTCAAATCTACCTCGATTCTAAGGTTTGTATTTTAATATTGTTTACTAGAAATTTTTAGGCATACATTTATATAAAGACAATAATTAAATGAATATTGACCTGTGTTGCCAGACTCCTGTGTGCCCGGATGTCGTCGGACGCGAGTAACGCTCTCATATACTGTAACAACGGCGCCGCCAATATGTGTACTTTGTTTCCGTTGCACAGTCGCGCTTCTATAATAAAATGTTAATATTTTAATGATCAGTAATAAATAAATATATAATAATAAACCTTTATTCAGACTTTTTGTAGTTTTACATTAATTGCTTAAATTTGATTATTATGTTATTGATAGTCCGTAAGTCTGCCGACAAAGGCCTCCTCCATTTAACGCCACGATACCCTGTCCATAGCCTCTCTGGTCCAGGTTGAACCGGCTACCGTCTTTATCTCGTCAACCCACCTTTTATGTGGCCTCCCGCGCTTTCTCTTAGCGTTTCTTGGCCAGTGGCCAGTACATTAATGCTTTGTTCCACTTGTCTTTACCCCTCACCGTATGTCCTGTCCATCTCCATTTTTGAGTCTTAACAGTGTGGGTTATATTTTTAGTTTTTATTATGTTCTTAATATTTTTTAATAATTAGAAAATATTAAGAAAATAAATAAATAGTTGCATACAATCACACAAATTATCCAGCCCACGTTAAGTTTCATGAAGAATATGGTAAATTTTTAAATAGAAAAATATTGGAAAAAATTAACTCGGCCACAAGTGAATTCTCAGACGGGAATCGAACCCGCGACCTTTGGAAATCCGGTCCAATGCTGTTCAAGGATTATTTTTCTATTTAAAAATTTACCATAAGTATAAAAATAGCATTGAAAAATGCAAAAATTACAAAATCATAAATTTCATGAAGAACTTGTGTTAACCGATAAAACATTTTTTTTTAATACATAATACAATAATATTATAAAGAGGAAAGATTTGTATTTTTGTATGTAACGAATAAACTCAAAAACTACTGGACCGATTTTGACGAAATTTGGTATAGAGAATCCTTAGACCCCAAGTAGTAACATAGGCTATAAATGATCCCAAAACTCCCACGGAAACGGGAACCACGCGGGTGAAACCGCGCCCGGCCTTTAGTACATAATATACATATTAAACACCTAGCCCCCCTAGCATGAACACCGCTATATCACGGGATATGATATAGCGCATCATGCTGTCTTGCTTACTCCGCTAAGCTGTGAGCGGGACAGCGGCTCGTTATCGAGTTATCAAGTCGATAAAAGCCGCTCATGCTAGGCCTACAGACCAAGATAAATAGATATGTCCATGCACACAAATATTTGTCTTGTCCGGGTATCGAACCCGGGACCTCTGGCGCAGAAGGTGGCTAGTACCCCTACGCTAAATAGGTCGTCGAAGTCAGTATGAAATAATAATAACTTTATTGTACACCAGCGGTCGCTCGCGGATTCACCCGCGTGGTTCCCGTTCCCGTGGGAATCTTGGGATAAAAAGTATCCTTTGTTCATAACCAGGCCATCTACTATCTGTGTATCAAATTTCATCCAAATCCGTTCAGTAGTTTCGGAGCCTATACAATGCAAACAAACAATCAATCAAATCTTTCCTCTTTATAATATTAGTATAGATATCAGCACATAGAGATGTTTAATATGTATATTATGTATGTATTTACAAAAAAAAAAGTATATTAGTATGTTTATCCGTTATCTAGTATCCATAACACAAGTTCTTCATGAAACTTAACATGGGCTAGATAATTGGTGTGATTGTATGGAAATATTTAAAATTTTAATTTAAATAGAGGAAAAGAGACAGTAGAAAGAAACAATAATGTGGCCTTAATGGTAAGTAGCAATCTCTTTCAGGCAAATAAATATATTTTTATAATTTTTCTAAAACAAGTCTATCGGATGATCTTGCTTGTTGATAAAATACAGAAAATAAGTTAAGATTTTCAATAAAACAAGATAGAAGATCTACCTACAAGTTGAAAATAGGTTAAATTTTAGAACGACATTTAAATTGTTTTTGGCCTTAAAAGGCAATCATTTGTATGATCTTGCTTTATGAAATAGTTTTTTTAGGAATAATTTCCATTTTTGATAGAAGATAATTTATATTTATATGTGTTACCTGCAAAATAGTCCCCCATGAGATTTGCTGCATTAATCAGGAACTGTGGATTAGACCTCTCCAACACATCCAATTCTGAAACAAAGATACATAAAGTTACAATAAATAACACTTCATAATTATTCATCGAAAGAACATTGCCACGAATATGTTTCTCTTTTTTTTTTTCCCGTTTATCTTTTTTTTTTTTGAAAATAATAAATAATTGCTTACAAACACACCAATTATTTAGCCCACGTTAAGTATCATGAAGAACTTGTGTTATGGATACTAGATAACGGATTAACATACTTATATACTTTTTTTTTGTAAATACATACATAATATACATATTAAACACCCAGACCAAGACAAATAGACATGCACACACAAATATTTGTCTTGTCCGGGGATCGAACCCGGGACCTCTGGCGCAGAAGGTGGGGTTAGTACCCCTGCGCCAAACAGGTCGTAAATAATGAGTTTTTTTCACAGAAACCAAGAAAACATAATTAAGTTAAAGACTAGTGTCATTTAAATCTGATAAATCAGTATCATTATTATAATATTTGAATAAAAAAACTAGTTTTCCAGCCTTTTCAATTCCCAGTCAGTTTCTTAATTTACTTTGAACGATTCCAACGATGGAAAACACTCTTTCCTTTTTGCTTGACATTCACACACGTCAGGCAAAAGGGAAATCCCCGCGCTGTGTCCGCGCAATCACTTGAGGTCACCTTCCTATTTGCGCAGAAATATAGTTTTTAATAATAAAATGAAAAAAAAACAAAAACTCGTGCTTAATTCGACTTTTTCAAAAAATACACTCTGAAAGGACTTTGTACGAAAGTGATTTTCTACGATTTTTTTCAGTATCATTAGACGAAAACTGCCGATGAAAACATTCTCTCATTCCATACTGGACCGTAGCAGTGACATTATATTATGTAAGTCTAATTGCTAAAAAGACTTTTTAAAAGTTTTTGAGACTGCGTAATTTTTTTTTTATGATTTTTGAATTTTTGCATTTTTCAATGCTATTTTTATACCTATGATAAATTTTAATATTTATATCTGGTCCAATGCTTTAACCACTGAGCTACCGAGACTTACTAAACAGGACCGGATTTCCAACGGTCATGGGTTCGAGTCCCATCTGAGAATCCACTTGTGGCCGAGTAAATTTTTTCCAATATTAAAATTTATCATAGATTTTTTTTGTCTTTTTGAATTTATGAATTAAACAGTTTGATGCTAGAATGACTTCACCCTAATGACTCACTTGAGAAAGTCCCTTGCATGACGACGTTCAGCAGAGTCCCCCTCAACAGCTGCTGCCGCTGCTGCCTGGTGAAGGAAGCCCCTACGGCGGCCAGCTTGCGGGCCGTCGTCGAGTTTTGGAGGGCTGCTGCTCTTAAGGTAGCGAAGGCTTGTCTGTGGAACAAATAATATCAATATTTTATGATTATGATAAATTTTAAATAGAAAAACATTGGAAAAAAATCAACCCGGCCAAGTGAATTATCAGATTGGACTCGAACCCACGACCTTTGGACATCCGCTAACCACTGAGCTACCGAGAAGTCTCGGTCTCTCAATATTTTTCTATTTAAAATTTATCATTACATTAGATTCGTTAACAAGTTGCACAAACAAAGCACAATATGGAAAGGTTGGTCCTGCCTGACTTTGGGAAGAGTATTGGACCGAACAAAACAGACATCAGCTCGTCTTCTATACCGAGCTCCCCCCGTGCTTCCGAGGATACGCTAAGCTGTCAATCGAGTCAAGATTTCCACGAAAACACATTTTTGAAGTGAAAACTTCTTTAGCGGCGTTGTGCACATCAGAGTTAAATTTTTTTGAGATTGGTAAAAAATGTTAATGTCGCGTCAGGACACGTGTCCCTGACCGAAAATTCGTAAGACCATTTACCGTTGACCTATTTCAAATTACAAATAAAGTCTCACACTTGAAAGATCTACGTATATTATTTAATAACAACCATTATATAAAGATCTCTCATTACTACCAACTTTCATATTGATGCCAGCCTAGCTAGCATGAGCGGCTTTTATCGACTCGATAACTCGATAACGTGTCGCTGTCCCGCTCACATCGCAGCGGAGTAAGCAAGACAGCATGATGCGCTATATTATATCGCGTGATATAGCGGTGTTCATGCTAGAGGGGCTTGTCAGTTTTAATGGATTTACCTGCCAAATCAAGTTGGTCTCCGTTTTCATCAACTTTATGAAGTTGTGGCCAAGATATAGTGGATTTTGATCGTTATTTTCGTTTAAGCGGTTTCCACTTCTGCCGGCACTCACAGAGTGCAACCCCTTGTTTTTTAAAACCCCGACGCAAAAAGAGAGGTCTTATAAGTTTGACGTGTGTGTGTGTGTATCTGTCCGTCTGTCTGTCTGGGGCGACATAGCTCCTAAACTACTAGACCGATTTTGATGCGGTTTTTTTTATTTGAAACCTGGTATGTTCGAGATGGTTCTTAGCTATAAATTATGATGATCCGTTCAGCCGTATGAAGAACATTAACTCATTTCCTACTTTAATTTTAATTACCTAAATGAACGTAAATGAATGAAAAAGGTTTATTAATTTTCACATGATGGGCCTGGTACATCTTGCTTGTCTATTAAAGAGATGATGATGATCATAGTATGATAACTATGTGTACTTACTGCAATCTCGGTTCATCCGTGCACATAGTTGTGACCGTGGACTCAAAATGTCTCAGTTTGCGATTAAACTGAATACCGTCTTCGCCCAGCGAAAACTGTTCTAGCTGTAACAAAAAACAAACACAATATTGAACCGACTTAAAAAAAGGAGGGAGCGGTCTATTTCCGCAATAGGCTATTTGACAATGCGAAAAATAAAGTGTCAATTACTGTTATCAGTATAAATTATGAGTTTAAAAACGGTTTTTTATTAACGTAAGTTGAAAATAATTATAAATTTATTTAAAAATCCGTAAATAAAAATGCATTTTTTAAACGTTTTGTCACGTGACACAAAACGCTCCTGATTCGTCGAGTTTATAATGACGTCACCTGCTTGTAAACCTCGTTTGACTACGTATGTGGATGATATGCAGAATACAGGCAAGTGACGTCACCGAACCCATTGCAGCGCCATATTGTCAAAGTAGCGTTTTGGCGCGCTATTTAAATATTGAATTTTTAATTTGATATTTTTCAGCAAATATGTACCAGAATTTAAAAAAACAACTTTTACTGGGTTCCTTAAACTCCACTACATAATATAAAATGGATTTTCAAAACCAGTCAAATAGCCTATTGTGTAATATTAGTTTTGACAAGAAAGAAACAGACTTTGTAAGTGCCTATGCACACTGCGTTTTTACCGCCCTGTCGACACGCGTTTGAAACAATAAAAACACGCCGTCGACGTCGACGCGCGTCATATTGCTTAGTTGGTTGGTGGCAGGACTTGTTGTAAGTCCGCCTGGCTAGCTACAACCATCTTATCTAAGTCTGACGCCATAACAACAATGTTTTCAGCATTGTAGTGTTCCGGCAGTTAGAGATAAGATAACCAGGGGGCTAATTGTCAAATTTAAAAACTCCTAAATGAAACAGGAAACATAAAACGCCTAAAGAGATGGCAAATCCTGGACCTAGATCAAAGAAGTTGATCCTACAATATTACAGTGCCAGCCAATGAGATGGCATTTACAATCTGACTACTTTGGAACCTATCTGATTATGGCTGGGAAGCCGATTGCAGATCTAAAGTGAACACAAAAAAAAATCCCTTTCAATTATAAGTATGTTAATATCGTCATTGAAAGATGACGAATAGCCGTCACTATTTGACATTTGACAGGGATTGTGATAGGGACGCGTATTAAAAGGTATTGAATGAACGAAATTGAACTGTCTAAGCAAAGTGACATACGAAAATATCTTTCAAATGTTTGGAGAAGTGAATGAAGTGTTATAAAACATCATTCGTTCCGAAAGGGGACTATATGTTACACAATTTCATAAATCACTAGCACAATCACAATACCTTTGAAAGGGATAGTGATATATTTTAAAATTAGACAATTAGGGGACAGTTCCTTAGTGATCGAGGATTCCGGGATAGGCTTGCTTCCATCTTCAGCCTTATCAATACTTAACATCAGGTATATTGAAGGCTAAGAGTCTCATCGTCATTCATAAAAAAAAATTTGTTAAAATCACAGAAAAAACGTCGTGTGCATCGGCACTAAGACACACTTTTAACAAACACGTAATTTTAAAATGTTTTGTCTACTAAAACAAATCAAATTGTTATTGCTTTTATTTAATTTATTTGTAAATTTCTTGGAAATCTTCGTAATATAAAAAATGCTACTAATAAATCAAACTACCTACCAATTTTAGTTCAATAACAAAAATTAATTTATTTGCAAACAAACACAGCAATAAAATAATACAATGACCTGTATATTATCAGCTGTTAAAAGATTATAAATCTGTCATACGAGTAATAAAAATAACGGGTAAGTAAATGCAAATAACTTTTGACTATTTTTATTAACGTAAAGATATATTAAAATGTGTTTATTAGTATTCGTATACCCCACTAGCTTCATAAAAGCTTATTATAAATTAGAACAGGACTAAACGGGAAGAATGTTAATAAACAAACCGTCCATACTAAAGCCGGGTATTCGTTACGCAACATTTGTTTACAAACACTGTTAATAAACAGTGTTTCTCGATGTTTCATCATCTCGATAAAGAGTTTATAAACTAAAGTGAAGAAACATTGTTCCTGTAAACATGTTGCCGTGTTCCCCACCTTGAGTGAAGAGCAAGACGAAACATCTAGTTTATAAACAAAAGTTGACGTATGTTGCGCGAGTTTATAAACACGGAAGTTGTATCAGAGCATCACTACTTCCTCGGGCACGGCATCTTAGCAACAACTGACAAGTGTGGACTGCCAAGTTTCAGAAACAGTGTTTACGGTAAACTTGTTTCTAAACATGATGAACAAATTCATAAACAGTTTAGCAACAAATGTTTCCTAATGAATCCGGCGTTACCCTCACATCAAAGTATTTTTATAAATACGTTCACGCCATTCATAGCTAACTTATCGTCGATGAAGTGACAATACCTCCTAACTAACATTTTTTTAAGAAATCTTCCCTCCTACTGACTATATTTTTTTGAATGTGACAGACAAAAAATTAAAGTTTGTGTAAGCTAATGCTTCTTCTATCGTATTTTTCTCTTTAAATAGGTATTAAAATACTGTGGAAATAGGTCCTATACGCACAGAAAATATTTACATGACCATAATATTCATTCATAAAAAATGGTAGTTAGGAGGTATCGTCACTTACGGTCAGTTTCAATAACTTATCTACAGTAAGAGATAGGCTTACTAGAGCTTTGTTGCTTAAATATTTTTGTTATTCAGCCCAAAATAACCCGAAATAACAGCGGTTGCTAAGTAACGTAACTAAGACAGGCCTATCTCTTGTTAGGGATAAATTATTGAAACCGGCCGTTAATCGACGTTATGTTGTCTAACCCCCGTCCTATTACGACCGGATTGTTTCGGCAATGGACAGTTAAATTTTGACATTTATTCTATGGAAAATATGTCAATATATAACTGTCCGCAGCCAAAACAATGTTTAGTTAGTTATAGAAACCCGGGGTAATTTTGCTATGGCATAAGAATTGTGGAACAATAGTTACACTAAAGTTTTGATTATTATTCTTTTCGCAAGATAACTGACCTATATCTAAGTATTTTTTTGTCCATACATCATCCCTCCGTTTGTACAATATGGATTCGATTTCTTGCAATTCCATACAAGCTTCAAACCAACTACAGAAATACAGGATATTTCATTTAAAAGACGTATAGCATCAAAATGGGTCTTTACAATTTCTTCATGTTGTCATGTCCCTGCGTACAAAGTTACTAGTGCAAAAAAACTTACCAGCACCAATAAAGGTCTGTACTGCTCGTCTATGGTCAGCAAATCCTTCAAAGAAGACTCGTCATCAGCTGTCGCTTGGTACATCTCCTTGCTCAAATCCTCCTTTTCAGAATCCACCTCCTTCAACTTATCAGCTTTCACTTCACGTGGTTCTGAAATAGAATCGGTCATTTTATCTATAACAACGTCTTCGGAGGACATTTTGACACGTCCGCACCGCACGGCGACCGCAGGTGTACTAAGCAAAAAGGGTTTCTTACTTTGCACCTGCCATTGTTTTGTTTCTTTTTTGCAAGAAATGTGGCATTGGCCGTTTGCGAGGGTGCGGTGTAAAGAAAAAAAAGGTATTGTTATGTAATTGAATTGTAAGGGGCACCTACGCGCTCAAGGGCTTTCAATATGCCGTTTTAGCGAACACAAACTCGATATTTTAGCTCTGTTTTCTTTTATGAACGACGGGGAGACTCTTAGCCTTCATCATACCTGATGTTAAGTATATTAAGGCTGAAGATGGAAACGAGCCTCTCCCGGAACCCTCAATCTCTAAGGACTGACTATTTTTTCTCTGGCAAGTTACTACATATTTTTTAGATCTCAGTGACTGCAGTTCTCACTGGAGATGCAAAGTCCTTTATGCCCGTCTTTACCATCAATCCCTAACTCTATTTATTTATTTAGAAACTCAACAGCTTTTTATAACTATTTAATTTTGCATTTTACAATGCTATTTTTATAATATTAAACAAGAAAATATACTAGAAAAAAAGCAACTAGTCTCATGTCGCCCTGACGGGATTCGAACCCGAATCCTTGAGAGTCCGGCCCAATGCACTAACCAATTATACTACAGAGACCTATGAGGACAAGTCGAATCTTTCTAGTATATTCGGTGTTGGCCACCGTCGCTTCATCAATTAGAGAAATATCCTCGAATTCGAAAGAAACATCTTTACAGATGTTTGACTATCGATTAAGATGAAACAGCCATCTAATTATAACTTTTTAATTTTGCATTTTACAATGCTATTTTTATATGATACATATTAAACAAGAAAATATACTAGAAAAAAGCAACTAGTCTCATGTCGCCCTGACATGCGACTGCCCTGCGGGTTCGAATCCCGTCAGGGCGACATGAGAATAGTTGCTTTTTTATAGTATATTTTCTTGTTTAATATTTATCAACAGCTTTTTTTAACAAAATCAATTAATCAAACTTATAATTATTAGACTCTTAAGCCAATTACAGAGTTTCGTGGCATTTTTTAAAGGCTATACAGAATAAAATAAAGAAAACTAATAGTAAAAATCTAAGTTATCTAAATAGTGTCAAATTGCAAATGTATTAAATTTTTTCTTTAATTTGACATGCATGCTTATAGAATTTATGATCATGATAACTTGATCATAAACCTATCTAAAATTAATTACCTTACTTTAAAGAATCCTCTTCAAGATTCAAGAAGACTCCTATCATTCATTTCTTTTTCACCATCATCGAAGAGACACCTTAGGTCAGAGGATCACTTAAAGTCAGGGGGCCGTTTGTTCATCCAACTAAATGACAGGTGACAGTTATTTGTTTATTTATTTTTTTATTTGTTGTAAGTACACTTACAGATTAAAGTCATTACAAAACTTATGATCTATGCTAAATATATGAGACATGACTTTAATCCAATATTAGCGTACACAGCATGCACAATTATTTTAAACTTATGCGAACCAAAATAATAATAATAAAATTATAAAACCTTTTTTTTTACATTACATCGAAGCAGGATTTCGTTATTTTAAGCTCTTGTTACATATAATAATAATACTGGTGAAACCTTCCGCACTTAGGTCCGGTTGCTCGTAGCTCGGTTACGTTAAATTTAGGGTTAAAATATGGTTAAAGTAAAATTAACCGGCGGGAATTTTTTAAAGTGTTGTTGAAGCAGCGGTTACTTTAACGAGCAGTCAAATTACAGATTTAACGGCAGTCAAAATAACCGACAAGGTGGGGGGTGGTTTAAAATTTTGACATTAGTAGAATTTGTAGTTATCGCTTAACTACCGTTTTTAGGTTATTTATTTAAAATACACTTTTAACCCTTGTTTAATTACACCGCCGCGTAAAATATTTTTGGGCCACTGAATGCGAAGATAACCGACGTATTCTTTTTTTACCGAAGTTGACTTCGGTAAAAAAAGAAATAAGAATTTTGAAATTGACAACAGTTAAATTTTAACTTTAATTTTACTATAATATACGAGCAACCGAACCTTACAAGGGTAGTAATCGCGAGTAAATATAATTCGATGACGTCATCACTATTCGCCTCTCTCGATGACGTCGACAACGCGCGAAGGGCGTCACGCTGACGTCACGAGCGTAGCATTTATGATTCTTGATGACGTTTCACAACATGCTAATTTTAGCGTTCCTTGCGAAATCTTCGTTCTTGTTGAATAAGTTAGATGGAAGGTTATGTATGTCATATGGTAATGATAAATAGGATATCATTAACTTCATAATAGTTGTAAATAATAGTATTCCACTTTTGAGGTCTGTCGGATCGCTATATCTTTTCTCAAAAATGTACTAATGTCACAAAATAAAAGTTCAAAAGGAGGAGCTCCGTGACACAGTGATTAGCACGCCACCATGCTGCCTGCGGTTGTTGCGGTCAATGGTCGGTTACGGGATGGGTGACCAAAAATGTATTATCTCGAGCTCCTCCGTGATTTGAAAGGATTTTTTTTGTCTCGGTTGAAAGATCACTAACCTGTAGCTCTAGGCGAGAGCTCAGCCTCAAAGTCAGCTGGGTCGTCTCGTTATAGTATAACCCAGTATTGGCAACAAACAATATTCTAATGAAATTTATATTGCAACTATATTTCTGCAAACTTTTACCAATATAAATATTTTTCTCTAGTTGAAGAGGACGTCACTGATTTGTAAAACTCAGGTTGAAGGGTTTCGCCCTTAATATCAACGGACGCCATTTAAACCACCTTTGTTTCAAACTCAAAGATTTTTATTCAAATAGACTTATAGATAAGTACTTTCGAATAGTCCAACAATGTTTTTCCCTACCAGCCATCCAGGACATCTTTTAACTGATAAGAAGAACGACCGCAAGAAACTTATCAGCTTTAACAGAAACAACAACATTTACAATGGAACATGTTGTTGCCAAACACAAATCTTCGCAGACGACATTGTCTTGTTCGAAAAAGACCCCAAAAAACTAAGAACTATGCTCAAGGATCTAGCTAAAGAATGTCTAAAGGTAGGTTTAGAAATGAACCGGAGCAAAACGAAGTTGATGATAAATCAAAAACAGGTCGATATTGAGGTGGATGAGACTCCTCTTGAACATGTGACCGAATATGTTTACCTAGGGCAAATAATAGTAATCACTGATCAGATGACAAATGAAGTAACCAAGAGGATGTAAGATATATGATGTTGGATGAATGTGGATGGAAAAAATACTGGTCGTTAAAAGAAATAATGAAGAATAAAGAACTGAGCATACATTTAAGAGTTTGTAACGTTTCACCAACAACCGATTGCCAACAGAATTATTCGCCAGCAAACGTTTCGCCAACAGAATGTTTAACCAACGAACGTTTCGTCAACAGAATGTTTAACCAATTAATGCTTCGCCAAAAGACCGTTTGACCAGAGAACGTTTCGCCAACAGAACGGTTAACCAATGAATGTTTCTTCAACAGAAAATTTGACCCATTAATGTTTAACCAAAGTTATCTTTTAAGAAGCGTACTTGACCATTTTTTTGACATTTCACTAGAGACTCCTTATCTACCATGTAGGGTGTCGAAAATAACCTTATTTTTTGGCTCCGACGCAACATTACTGAGATATTTACATTATTGAGTTTTTTCTTACAAATTAGGTTTAATTCTACAGTAAAGTAGGAGAAGGTACTTAAACTAAACCTAAGATACTTATAACAAAAAAACTTGTGATTAAGTAATAAGCTAAATTGTTTTTTCTAAAAAGTTGAGGTTATCGAAAATACTCATGATAAATTTTAAATATATATTTAAAATTTATCATAAGTATAAAAATAGCATTGAAAATGCAAATACTCAAAATTAATAAATCATCGAAAATAATCAATTAATATATTATTTTGTTATATTTTCTTTAAAGGGATTCATTAATTTAGGTAATTGTTAGTTTCTAAAAATGTTATGACTATCGAAATAAATCAATGAATACATTATTTTGAAAAAATAATTTTTTGACAAAAACAAACATTATGGATACATTTACTTGATTGATATTTTTTTTTGTCTAAAGTGATTTTACTTTTTATTGTAGATCGATAGGAATAATCACGCTATAGATAATGTAGGTCATTTTTGGGACATTACTTTGGCAAATAGGTAATTGGTTAAACATTCTGTTGGCGAAACGTTCGTTAGTTAAACATTCCGTTGGTGAAACGTTCGCTGGTTAAACATTCCGTTGGCGAAACGTTCGCTGGCGAATAATTCTGTTAGCAAACAGTTCATGGGTCAATCGTTTGTTGGTGAACCTACAAAATCTACATTTAAAAAGAAAAGTTTCTAAATATGCATCCTACCACGCCTGTCATACGGCTGCGGGACCTGGTCCTTAGAGCCAAATTACGGGACAGGGTTCGAAATGATGACATAAGGTTTAAAAACTAAAGTTATTGACTTACTCACAAGAATCGACCAATTGAAATGGAGATGGACAGGGCACCTAATAAGATCAAAAATAGAGAATTGGAGTAAGCAGGTGACATTTTGGTATCCCAGAGATGGAAGTAGAAAGCAAAGACAGCAAATTAGATGGGAGGACGAGATTCACCAAACCCTGGGACCATTCTGGACAAAGGTAGCCTTGGACAGAGAGATGGAGGAGGTCTTTGCCAAAAGGCACAGAGAAATTAGAGATATAAAAAAAATGAGTTATATAAAAACATTTTATAAAAAAAAATCAAACCAACTTCAAAAAGTAAAAAATAAAACTTTTGGAGTCGGTGCCAGTCAGGGCATTCTACATTGCACTTCTATTAACTATATATTTTTTTGGCCTTAGCTAGCTAGCACCGACTCCAAAAGTTTTATTTTTTACTTTTTGAAGTCGGTTTGATTTTTTTTCTAAAATGTTTTTATTTCAGATTTTTTAGTTACATCATGTGCCGTTACTTACACTAAAAAAACCGACTTCAAAAACTAAAAAGCAAAAAATAAGCCTTTTGGAGTCGGTGCCAGCCAAGGCAAGAAAAATAAAAGAATAGGAGCTTAAAGTAGAATGTCTTGGCTGCCACCGACTCCAAAAGGCTTATTTTTTGCTTTTTAGTTTTTGAAGTCGGTTTTTTTTAACGCAGTTTTTTTTTTTACTTTTTAGTGTCTGTAATAGGCTGTTTTGAAAGCTACAGCAGGGATTTTCTAGATTAGATAAGGTTTCATGTACATTATAAACAAAATTATCGTAAATACTACATCGTCCAAGTCAACAATGAAATGAAATATATAAAAATGCTCATAACATAAAAAGTACTGGGTCAAACGAAACCAAATTTTTATGGGACCAATTGGCAACTATTCTGCGTCGAACAAAAAAAGAATCATGGAAATCGGTTGAGAAATCTCGGCGTAATCGGTGTACATACATAAAAAAAAAAAAAAAAAAAAAAATTATACCAACCGAATTGAGAACCTCCTCCTTTTTTGAAGTCGGTTAAAAATCAGCCCATACACAACAATGTCATCTAGGTAAACTACTACTTGCCAAAAGGTGATTGATATTTTTCAAGATTATGAAAAAACTACTAGCCAGATCTTCGTAAAAATTATATGGGACCAAATTGACAATGTACCCGATCGAACAAAAAAACAACTATTAAAATCGGATCACCAACACCGGAGTAATCGGAATACATACATCAGACAAAAAAAAAAAAAAAAAAAAATACGCGTTGAATTGAGTACCTCCCTCCTTTTTTGTTGAAGTCGGTAATAATTGTAAAAACTTATCTCAGATTCTGTCAATAAAGGCTATTTCTAACCCCCGACGCAGCGCAAAGAGGGGTGTTTTAAGTTTGAAGCCTATGTCTGTCTGTCTGTACGTATATTCGTAGAGCCTACACGAATCAAGCGATTTTAATGCGGTTTTTTTTTATTGAAAGCTAAATTAATCGAGATCGCTCTTAGCCACGTTTGATGAAAATCCATCTGGCCATTTATGGAGATGGTCAACTGCCCGCCGAAATGGCAAAAGATACAAAGGTAGTGCTTTGACTAAAATAATGTACACCCTGGGCAAATTTAGGTGCAGCAAAAAAAACAAAATGGCGGCAATTTTTTTTTTCTTTCTGTACATACCTAAGTATTCGTAGTGCCTAAACGAATTAAGCGATTTCAATGCGGTTTTTTTTTAATTTAGTGTGTAATTTAAAAAGGATGAAATAAAAATAAAATTTTTTAATTTTTATTCTAGGCGGTGACAGTTCGGCTAGAGTCCTAGCAAGATTCCAAGCTGGCTGGATTGCCTCGTTACGTTTGTCTAGGAGCTCTGTGCCGAGACATAGTTGCCATGGCAAACATTAAAGTCATTAAATAAACTTCAAACGATAGTCGGCCAAAGTAAGGACAAGGAAAACCAATTTGAAGTGCAGGTGTGGTGCTTTTCCTCAAACTCTTACGTATTTGTTGAGGACGCTGGAGGACCTGATTAAAGCAACTGATGCTGCAGTCCTAGTATTTCTTTTATGGGCTGATACAATATTTTGTATGTTGAAGAGGCTGTCACTAACCTGTAGTAGCTCTAGGCGACAATTCAGCTAGTGTCCTAACGGCTTCTAAGTCAGCTGGGTCGTCTCCCGGCCTCGGGTCTCGCAGATGGTGCCGCCCCGTGTACCCACGACCGCGGCCCGGCGTGGACATTGTATTCACCTTGAAAGATATTTCATTTCATTCATAATGATATAACAGAAAATCACAAACATTGATCTTTATTATAACTACACTCAGTGGCATATCTAACCGGCCACCCCGTTATTTTCATAGAAACATGTGCACTTTGCAGCTCTATAAGTAAAAATGACAATATATTTCTGCAAAGATCTGTACGCTAATGTTTAGGTAAAGCGTTAGACTGTTCAATTAGCATTTAAAATGTAGCCCTATAAAAAGCAGCAATGCACTTTCACCACATACCAAAATTACCAAACTCGGGTGTCTTTGTATGGGCTGTGAAGTATAAATTGATAATGACTTTGGCTGCCCTGCCCCCTTACTCTTGACGCGATCACATAGAGATCGAGATTGAATTAATGTCTAACAGCAGTAATTATGACCTAAAATAAGTCGTTGTCATCAGCTATTTTAATGTCCCCACTGCTGGGGCACTGGCCATCCTTATGGATGGGTAAGGATACTTGTAATCTAGTAATTGATTTTCTAGTAAGAGGGCTGATAGCACAGTAGGTATTGAGTCAGATATTTTAACAAGTAAATCACATATTTTGTAGAATCGCTAACTATACATAGGATGTTGTAGGGATGTTAGTTAGATGTTCTACTATGACGTAAACTAATGTTCGAAAGGATGTGCAGAAAAATGTATAACACATGTGTCACCGATAATTGCTTCATTGCCACTGATTTACAAATTAGTTTGTTCATGTAATTTGCAGCATTAGCGTAAAATAAATGTAATTGCGTAATAATATGTATTGTAGGAGCTCGCTCCTACATATTTAATTATTAAGTTTTTGCTATTACAAGCACTTGTTAATTTCATAGAAGTTACGTTTCATTGTTGTCGTATGTTGGATCAATTATTTCTCTGCAAACAAAATATTTAATGAAATGTACCTTAATGAGGGCTAGATAATTGGTGTGTTTGTATGCTATTATTTATTTATTTAATGTGTGTTCTTCTGTGTCTATTGTTACATCTTATATTTATTAATAATACTTTTCTTGGTTTTAATATCCACAATATAATAAATGCTTAAACTCCTTATCTTTGAGTAACATCAATGTGTAAGATATTGCCTGATCTTGGTGTCTGATAAAAAGATGCCAAATTACTTTTTTCTTCTTCTTTTTATGTAGTGGTGGTGCCCATTTGGATTTCGCCAATGTCAAGTTTTGAGCTTAGTACTATAAGCCTCACTATTATTCCAATGATCAAAATAATTCTAGATATCTAAAGGAAATATTTTAAATTTTCAGTAGAAATCAGTTAAAAATCTATATTCATAGGCCACCTGCACTTCTAATCTAAACCTATTGGTGATTATAATAAATTCTATAAATAAATATATTTTGTAGATAACACATTGAGTGCATCTCTTGAGCCACCTGTTTGAAATTTACAACACTTGAGGCACACAATTAATGCATGTAGATTCTAGGCGCGAAATAAATGTTTTTTTGGTAAACATGCATGTTAATTTACTCTAGTTGCCCTTGAAAATAGTTTCTTAGCAATCGTAGAGCACTACAATTATTATAAAAGACGAATATTTACACAAACAGATAGTGCGAACAAAACAATAATCCAACAGGAAAAACCCATTGACATTTTGAATACTATACGACGACCATCTGATAGTTGCAAATAACCAAGGAAACACACTAAAAAACACATTAGAAGATTAAACTACTCTATTTCCAGTCATAATTTGTATAAATTATGCCTTTTTATAGCAAAAAATTGCTTTGTTCCACCGGTTAAAGGAAAGATGACAAATTTTAAAGCTGCCAAATATTACATTATTTGTTCAAGTTGCAGTGATTAAACTCTATACAAACGTAAAATATATTCCAATAATGATGTTACGATACTAAACTTACCAAAAGAACTGCTAAAATAGATCCGTGAGTTATTTATTTCCTAGTTGTTTAGTTGCGTAGCGGTTGTCAAACGTTTCAGTGCCATATTGGCGAATAGTGCTTCCGAAAATAATGCGCTCACCATAGACATTTACGATTCAGAATCGGTTTTTGCGCGAAGAAATATATGTTGATCAAGGTCTTTCTTTTTATACTAAATTCTTTTTAGGTACTGTGGAGGAGATCGTATATGTTTCCACACTACAAGCAGGGCCCGCAAGCAGCAGGGCGCGTAAAATATACGGATATGGCATGGGCTTCATTTGACAGTTAAATTACCATGGCATGGTAATTTTATGAGCTTCTTCTAGTGTCAAATGAAGTCCATATCCATATCCATATTTTTAACGCGATAATAAGGCAGTTTTGCTTTTATAAAACTAAGTAAAGGGAGACCCGTCGTGCGTAGACGTGGACGGTCACCTTGTCAGATAAAATATTTATAAAATAGTATCAAGATAAATAAAGATCGTTTTCGTAAAAGTAACGCTCAAGCGTAACATACGGACAGTTATACCATATCTCAACTACAGACCGTTCACCGTAAGATGTCCCCTGTCCTGTCATTTACATTACAATACAACCTTCCTAGTCCTATATCAGGGGGGCTACCGCGTAACTTTATGGATATGAACATCATACGTTTTGCGGAACTTTAAGTCAATATTGTAAAAAAAATTGCCGCTATCAGATCCCCGATTAGTGACGTCAGGTTTAACAATAGCTAGATAGCAACGTTCAACAAAACAAAGAAGCAAAAATCTATCAAAATAAGGAATTTAAATGACAGATGAAGCCCATATCCATATCCATATTTTTTAGCCGGTAGCCCCCCTGTACTGTATATTTCTTTTAAATATCTGCGGTGGGTACGTAGTGCGACATAAAAGAGTAGAAAGCGGTTTTTCATGAACTAACAAACTTCACTATATGGAATGGAAGCACAATTTCCGGTTGTCAAGTTGGTAGTACCAGGGCTTGAAACCGGTTTGAAAAAAAACGAAGGGTGACTTTCTGAAGTACGCTAGCGATTGATTAGTAGAATTATTCTACTGGCCATATTGCCATCTCTTTAACTTAATTCAAAATAAAACTAAATATGAATTCATTAGGTCCCGTAAATCCCGTGTAAAAATATATAGATATAGACATGGGCTTCATTTGACAGTTAAATGACCATATATGGTAATTTTATGAGCTTCAACTGTCAAATGAAGCCCATATCCATACCCAGATTTTTCACGCGATACCCCTGTACTTCATATCTCGCTCGGCTCGCTTTTCAGCTGCGAGTATTCAGTCACAGTCCTGTCAGTATATTACATACATGAAATGGATGGACTTGGTGTAATAAGTAAAGTGGAAAACCGATCAATGCACTCTTTGAGACCATAGAGAAATTTACGGTTTTTCCTGATGTCAATCACTGGCGGAAAACCGATCGAAAAATTAAAAATGACATTTCAGCATCGGGGGGTGAAATATGAAGAGGAGGGTTTACGTTTTCATTTCTTCAGCTCGCGAGTGTCTATTGGGAATTTGTGATTTTTACAGAACTGTGAAGACAGATTTTACCCTAAGCAATGCAACGAGCGAAAGTTTAAGTGCCGAAAATTAGCCGTAGGAAGTTACCAATTGTTAACCAGTGTTATCCTTCGTCGCACTTAAGTTTTATCGTCACTGCGGTTGTTTCTGCTGCTGTTTTTATAATATTAATAATATTGAGTACAACAGTTACACTTTCAAACAAAGCGTTAGAAAAAAGCGAAGCTAATTATCTATTGAAATTAAAATAATTACCGATTCTTAATCAGGGTCTCCCTAATTAAATTAAACCAAAAAGGTCACAGTCAAATTAATAAAAAAAGAAAAATTAAAAAAGAAAATTACTGTTGGAGTAAATATGTCAGAAGGACAAGGAGAACCAAATCAGATCAAAAAAGATACTGTTGTGTCAGCTAATGTGCCCAGTGATAGCCCTGTAACTGACCCTGGACATGCAAGAGGTGGCCCGACTGAGGGGACGGCGGGCAAGTTCGAAGGCCAACGCGCGAAGTCCAGTGCTTTGAAGAAATCTGCTCGATACAGGAGTAGATCACTATCTGCTTCGTCGGCGGATTCCTATAGTTCCACATCCTATACAGGTGAGTTAAAAAAATATATATTTTATTTTTTAGATTACAGGTTAGGCTCTGTTGGTCCCAAGGTCTAGACTAGAAGTATTGTTTATAAAATACTGCAAGAACATTATAATAAAAAAACATTACTGAGGACAAATATTAGATTCATTTGAATATTAGTTTAGTTCAAATATTAGGTATCCAATCACTTTGGAAAGGTTTTTTATATCCTGAAATTTAATACACTATTATTTTTATTATCAAATAACCATGATTATTGAAGAATCAGCATTTATTAAGTTGTATTGTACTGAATCCAGTAGGCATATAGACTAGTGTGTGAGGTAGTACCTCCATGTAAACTGAAAAGCTGGCTTGCCCAAACAAATATAAAACAAATTCGTTACATTATATAATTCTCCTAACATTTAATTTCCTAGTTCACTTTTTTTTTATGAACAATGGGGAGACTCTTAGCCTTTATCATTCCAAATGTTAAGTATTGATAAGGCTGAAGATGGAAGCGAGCCTCTCCCGGAATCCTCAATCACTAAGGAACTGGCTATTTTATCTCTAACTGCCGGAACACAACAATGCTGAAAACTTTGTTGTTATGGTGTCAGACTTAGATAAGATAGACTTAGATAGGTGGTAGCTAGCCAGACGGACTTAGAACAAGTCCTTCCACCAATCAAACTGAATACAATATGTACCCCCACTGGGAATCGAACCCGGGACCCCTGGGTCTGATACCGGTAGTAGTGGTTGCACTAGACCACAGAGGCAGTTAAAAATAGGCTAATAGGTCACCGGTGTCCAGAGAACAATAGATTATCCATGTGTCTTATAACTCGGGGCCTGAGAGGTTAATGGTCTCTATGGTGTGGTGATACACCCCAGTATCAGATCCAGCCAGAGGTGTCAGGTTCTATTTCCAGAGAAGAAAAATTTCAATTTTGTTTCATTGGTGGTAGGACTTCTTCTAAGTCTCCTTGGCTAGCTACCAACATCTTTTCCATATCAGCAATGTTTTCAGTATGTTGTGTCCTGGCAGTTAAGATAGAAAAGTCTATTTTTATTAAATGACTAACTACCGCTTGCGATTTCCGCGTGGTTCCCGTTCCCATGGGAACATCGAGATAAAAAGTAGTCTATGTTACTTGCTGTTCTTTCAACTAACTCCATGCCAAAAATCAAGTTGATTGGTTGCTTAGTCAAGGCGTCAAGGAAGTACAAACAAACACACTTTTTATAATATTAGTTAGGAGTTAGGATTCATAATAGTCGTAGTAGACAAAGTTCACTTTGTTAGACGGAGGAGCTCGATGACGCAGTGGTCGCGCGCACTGCCTGCGAAAGTGGCGGTTAAGCGACTTTCGCAGTGGTCGGTTACAGGATGGGTGACCAAAATTCTCGCGTGCTTCGTAAGCTACGTTGGTCCTGTTTTACCTAAGTCTGACGCCATAACAACGATGATTTCAGCATTGTTGTGTTCCGGCAGTTAGAGACAAGATAGCCAGTTCCTCAGTGGTTAAGGATTCCGGTAGAGGCTTACTTCCATCTTCAGCCTTATCAATACTTAAATCAGGTATGATAAAGGCTAAGAGTCTCCACATCTTGAATTAAAAAAAATCGGCTGGGAGTGTATAGGCACGTCAAGAGGAGTTCACCTGACTATGTTGGTAATTGGGCACTGCATCTTTCACTCCTTGGTAAAAAATCAAGAGGTATACCCAAGATAAGATGGAAAGATGTAGTGTCAAAAGAGCGCTCATGGCCGCGCATGACAGACTGATCGTATTCGATCATGTTTGTTCAGCAAGGTTAGGCTTTTTGATGCGTGCCCTGACCTGACGCAACTTTAAATTTTTTTTACCTATCCCAAAAAGAAGAAGTTTTCACTTTGAAACAACAAAATGCGCTTTTATAATTTTCTGTTGGCTATATGGCTTTATAAAAAGTAACTTACTTGAAAATACGAAGGTATCCACTATCGCATTGTTGATAAAGAAGGGATGTCTCTTGGGATTGAGACCCATGCGAAAAATCTCGTTAATGCTGCGAAATGCGTAGGTACTTTGCATAGAAAGGTCTAAAATTATTTAGGGGCTAGGGCTCGTCGATTAGGAAATGCGAATATTGAAGAACGCAGTAAGTTAAAAACTCGGGTAAGTGACATTTCGCCCAAACTTAAGTCAAGTACATGTATCCTAATATTTAGTCTTTATGTATTTATTTAGTTCCTTTTGTAACAAAATTTACCATTTTTAGGGTTCCGTACCTCAAAAGGAAAAAACGAAACCCTTATAGGATCACTTCGTTGTCCGTCAGTCCGTCCGTCTGTCTGTCAAGACCGTTTTTCCCAGGAACGCGTGGAGGTACCAAACTGAAATTTGTATCTAATACTCAGGGGGCTAATTGTCTAATTTTAAATCTATCGCAATCCCTTTCAATTCGTAATTAGAAAGTTATTCAGGCCGTCACTATTTGACATTTGAAAGGGATTGTGATCGGGACGCGTTTTAAAAGGTATGGAATAAACGAAATTGAACTGTCTAAGCAATATGACAGACGAATATATCACAATCACAATACCTCTGGAAGGGATTGTGATAGATTTTAAATTAGACAATTTGGGGGCTGGTTTACTGTCCCTTGGAGCTGTGAAAAAATTATATTTCTAAGCCAAAGCAATCAAAAGATACAGCCGTTTATGCCGCAAATTTTTGAAAATCGCACGGGAATCAAAACCTACAGGGTACTTCCCGTGAACTTAGAATCTTGTTTGGTACGAAGTCACGTCTTATAATACAGATAAAGGAAAATTGCGAAAACCGTAAATTTTTTGTTACATAACATCATATAATAAAAAATATTTTTGATAATTTTAAACGAAACCCTCGGTGCGCGAGTCCGACTCGCACTTGGCTGGTATTCTTTTTGTTATAGTAAAAAGCACTATACCTGCTTAATCCACTTGTTACTAAGCGTTTGATATAGGATCATCATAAAAATAAAATTTTGTAAATTATGTGGGTACTTCTCTGTCAGAAGTGTCGCTAGACCAAATATTTTTTTATTTATTTGTTCTGTTGCGTAAATGCGTTTATTAGCAAATTTATTAAAAAACACAGGAATTGTCCGAAAAAAGGTATAACCGTAACAACTGGGTTAAAACTAAACGTTTTTTAGTTTAGGTAGGGTTAAGGTTCGTTTGGTGCCGTGTGGTGACGGCCTAAGAATACAAGTGTCACCACTCCCTTACATGCCTGGGATGTCGTAAGAGTGGACTAAGAGGCTCCACGCATTGAACATCAGTGCGAGAGATGGAAAACTTGAAACAAACCCTCTACCAACCCGTCTGGCCAGCGTGGTAGCAGTAGGCTAATAGCCTCCAATGAACGCCACAATAGGCGTGAGCTAGGAGAGGCCATGTCCAGCAGTGGATGTCCACAGGCTGATGATGTGAAGGTTCGTTTAGATATGTCGCAGCCAACTGGTTAAATCAGCCGTTCAATTGGAGGGCTAGTCCATTAATTAAACGCCGGCATTCAATGAAATGGCTAAGGGACAACTAGCCAAGTCATTAAATGAAACAGGCCAGCGTGGTAGCAGTAGGCTAATAGCCTCCAATGAACGCCACAATAGGCGTGAGCTAGGAGAGGCCATGTCCAGCAGTGGATGTCTACAGGCTGATGATGTGAAGGTTTGTTTAGATATGTCGCAGCCAACTGGTTAAATCAGCCGTTCAATTGGAGGGCTAGTCCATTAATTAAACGCCGGCATTCAATGAAATGGCTAAGGGACAACTAGCCAAGTCATTAAATGAAACAATTAACGACTTGGCTGAACGTCATATTTAGCCGTCTTATTAAATGAGATGTCAATATAGGCTCAAACTATTCGTTAATACTGGTAGCAGGCGGAGAAATATCAGGCATATTTTTATCACACATTTTTTTATATCAATATTAATATTAATAAAACACTGTAAATTGTGTTCAAACGAAGACAAATACATAAAATTGCCAGCTGATGCGAGCTAACTGACGCCATATTGTTTTGAGACTACCAGCGCCCCAGGTGGCAAAAAAATAAACTAAATTTGAATCACTTGGCTGAATTAACGTCAGCCATCTTCAAAGGCCTAACTTACAATAAGGCAACTAATTGAACGTTAACTGATGCTAGTTCAATCAACGATCGGCCTAGGCATTCTACTCAATGCCAGCGTTTAATTAACAGACTAGCCTTCCAATCAAATGGCTGATTTAACCAGATGGCTGCGACAGATAATGACCAGCCATAATAACTAAATATTGAGACGACTTTCGAGAGCTATTCAAATGAATTCAAACTCATGATAAATTTTAAATAGATTATTATTGCAAAAATCAACTCGGCTGGTAAGTCTCGGTAGCTCGGTAGCAGTGGGCCGGATGACGAAAGTGCTCGATTCCCATCTGAGAATTCACTTGTGGCCGAGTTGATTATTTCCAATATTTTCTATATAAAATTTATATTTTTATTATAGCATTGAAAAATGAAAATAATAAAAAATCATAAAATAATTCAAACTCCTAAAACTGTCTTATTATGTAGCCAAATTGAAATCCGCTGCACGCATTAGAATATTCATCGTCATCATCTCAGCCATATGAAACCCACTGCTGGGTTTAGGCCTACCCCAAGGATATCCACGACGATCCGTCCTGCGCTGCCCGCATCTAGAGGCTTCCGCTACCTTCACCATTGAAAGAAATTTTAAATTTTGTTTATTTATGTTGCGGGCCAATCGTTGAATTGGGCCGATCGAGATTTGCCTGGGCTGTGCACATCACGATACATAAGCATTTCTTGATTACCCAGTAAAACGATTGGCCGATGACATTTCTATCTTTTTCGTCGCTACTACTCGCGCATTAATTCTTCGTAGCAGGATCAAGGAAAATTTCTTGTGACGGGGCATACAATCTCGTCATAATCCTGGCAGTCCCTTTTGGCTTTTTTCGGCATTATATTTCTAAATTCAAAAATTACTAGGAGATCGTCTTTTGACTTCAGTCAAGAGAGTCTATGGCAGGATTGAAAAATGTGAACACTATTTTGGTTTTCTGTAAAAATAAACTATCTTTAAAGTGTATTCAAATATTTTATTACAAATTAAAGTGTTAACAAGTGCTCTCCGCGTGCTGACCGTCGCACTGGCGCCCAACGTGTAAAATTAACCGTACCTACACACTACCATCATTATTTCCTGAATCCATCCTTTCCTATGTGATCCTGTGCTCCTGTGCTCCTTCCGTTCCAATCTAAGTTCTCGCCTTTCATAATTTCGTCGTCATCATCATCGTTCCTGCCGTTTCATCAAGATTCATCAAGAACCAACCGTCATCCCGTCAACGTCAACCGTTTCGGCAACCCACCGATTCCATGCTCCTCCTTCTCCAAGATCCTGATCCAAGTCCCCACTACCGGTTAATCAATTAATAAATAATATTTTACTAAAGGTAGAATCTTCAAAATTCAAATATATTGCCCGGCACAATTACATTATTGCCTGTTTCCACCCCAAACCTTTCGGCCTAGTTAGCATTTAGCATATTTGTGTTGTACTTTATTTTACACCCTCATTCCCATAAACCCATTTACTTACCTTTTTGCTAGGGCTTATAGTACAATCCCAGCACTTTAGGACAATTAGTTTTATTTTATTTACAAATAGGTAATTTGCAATCATTTATTTATTAATGACATTGTTGTCATAAACAAATCAAAATTATCTTAGCAACCATAAAGTTGACTAACAGTCGTTCCCAATAACTTACCCATACTAACAGATAGGGCTACTATAGTTTTGTTGCTTAGTTATTTCTGTTAAATGATGGCAAATAACAAATATTGCCTAGCAACTCAACCACAGTAGGCTTACCTCTTACTGCGGATAGGTTATTGGGAATGGCAGTAAGTCAATACTCTATAGATTACCTTTAATCTAGATTGGTAAGTACAAAGAGTAAAAATATACTCTTTACAGACTATGTACATAATAATTTTCTCTACTATACGTAGGCAAGTTTTAAACAAACACAGAATAGAAAATTCAACTATGGATCCCACTCTATTTCCTAGTAGTCGGTCGTGAACTTGTTCCTTGCGGCTCTCTTTATAAACATACAGACATGTCAGATGAGCTTATATTTGCTCCTAGAGGTGAGTTCGCTGACAGCTTAGGATTCTTATCCCCAGTTTTTCACGAGATTCAAAAAGCGCCTTTGGCAATCACACCTTTCTCACTCTAGTGCTTACAATAAACACCATCAAAATAAAGAATATAATGTTGGTGATACTGTTTGGAAGCACTACACATTAAGTTGTGCAGATAAATATCATTCGGCCAAACTTTCTCCAAAATTTATAAAATGTATTGTCACTCAAAAACATTCACCTTTAGTTTATGATCTCTCCGATATCTCTGGCAAGCCTTTAGGCTAATGGCATGTGAGAGATATCAAACCCACGAAGTAACATCAAGAATCGTTTTTCGCATATTATCTCCATGTGTAGGTGTATATAGTATTCTTAGGTTTTAATTCCTCACCTCACACGCCTTCGTTGCCACCTCATTCACCCATTCGAATCCATCAATGAAGAATAATTTATTTTTAATTGGTTTAATATCACCGAGCGGTAACCAACTCGTAAAAAAAGCCTTTATCTTCATTTTATTTAGTCTTTTGGCTAATTCTGTCCTGTAAAGGCAGACTACATACCTACTAAATTTGCTTTCCAATCGGTTGGAATTATTTGTACGTAGTTTTATCATCAAATGATGTTCCTTGGGACTATGTTTCAAACTTTAGGAATTTGGTTAGGTGTTCCGCGTAGTACAAGTTCAGCGGAACACCGGTGTGCAAGGTTTCTTGTCGCTATGGGTGACAGATTCTGATGTATGATTGCGTGAAGTATGAACGAGAACTAACCTCATCCATTGTACATATTTCTCAACCACATCATTTTCCATTACCTAGTCCCATATTTTTTATTATTAACGACTGGGAGACTCTTAGCCTTCATCATACCTGATGGTAAGTATTGATAAGGCTGAAGATGGAATCGATCCTCTCCCGGAATCCTCAACCACTGAGGAACTGGCTATCTTATCTCTAACTGCCGGAACACAACAATGCTGAAAACATTGTTATTATGGCGTCAGACTTAGATAAGATGGTGGTAGCTAGCGGACTCACAACAAGTCCTACCACCAACCAAACCGAATACAAATTGTACCCCCGTTGGGAATCGAACCCGGGACCCCTGGATCTGATACCGGTGGTTGTTACCACTAGACCACAGAGGCGGTTAAAATTACGGCGGTTTACTATTTAATTTACTCTTTACCTAAAGAAAAAACACTTCTGGTTTTTTCTTGCAGGGCGAACGGGGTATTGTGACGAGGCACACAACCTCGTCATAACCTGGCAGTCCCTTTTGGCTTTTTTCTTTCGGCATTCTATTTCTAAATTCAAAAATTACTAGGAGATCGTCTTTTGACTTCTGTCAAGAGAGTCTATGCCAGGATTGAAAAATGTGAACACTATTTTGGTTTTCTGTAAAAATAATCTATCTTTAAAGTGTTTTCATATATTTTATTACAAATTAAAGTGTTAACAAGTGCTCTTCGCGTGCTGACCGTCGCAGTCTTAATAAGATAAGGCATAAGTAGGTATTCTAAAATACACGTACATGTCTTTCACGCCATATATTCCTTGTGCGGGTGGCAGAATATCAAAGTACAGCTTACCGAAATATGTATAAATCACAGAGGTATATCGAGATAGACGAAAAGAGCGCTTCAAACTGAATGGGAACCTAGCGTGTCGACTTTTTCGTACCTACGATGACGTCACGAGCGAGATTTAGTGAGGTCTAAATGTTATTGACGAGCTCTTGCAAAAAAGCACTTCTGATTGACGCGTATTTTCGTGGCAATGGTCTCAATGCAAACAAACAAACAATCAAACCTTTCCTCTTTATAATATTAGTGTAGATAATTTCTCTTCATCATGAAGTGTCATGTTTATACATATTTTCAAACCAGGGGGCCAATTGTCTAATTTTAAAATCTATCCAATCCCATTCAAATCGTCATTTGAAAGATACTTCAGGCCGTCACCATTTGATAGGGATTGTGATCGGGACGCGTTTTGAAAGGTATTAAATGAACGGAATTGAACTGTCTAAGTGACAGACGAAAATATCTTTCAAATGTATAGGAGAAGTGTCAAATGAAGTGTCATTTAAAACATCATTTGTTCTATAAATGACTATCACAATCACAATATCTTTGAAAGGGATTGTGACAGATTTTGAAATTAGACAATTAGGGGGCAGAATATCAAAGCATTCAATGGACTAACAATTAATGAAGAGCTTATCTTGAAGACTATGTTTTTGCTTGACCAATTCTTGTTATTACGGCGGCGTGGCTAACCCTCAGCACACATGCTCATAATTTTAATATAACCCCTATTTTGCGTTCACAAACCACATATTACAACATGTAGTATGTTATATCACTATAATATAAAGCCAAGGTCTCACGCGTATCCGATGAGATTTTTACGACATACATTTGCCCTTTTACCCTCGCAGCCAGCAATACGAGTATTTCGTTTCACGCAATACATATGGAATTCGGGATTTTATGGCCTTCAGCATGGTGCGAGTTAAATGTAGGTACCAGTTTTTTAAGTTACATTGTACGGTCTAGGTGAAATGCTACTATTTCTCAGTATTAAGGAATGAAATCTTTCACTATTTGTGGATATCACACGTCATCATCACTCATCAGCGTTATTTAGTCTAATTTCGGTCGTGGGCCTTCTCCAGACTCCTCTATGTATACAGGATATTTTTTGAATACTATCCAAATTTTTAAGTTTGACACAGAATCAGTGACATTGGCCGGCTTGACAGACTGCCCAACTAGCAAAGTGCTCTTGAGAAAAGCGGGCTATAAGGCAAGAAGTCTTTAAAAAGTCACAGATTAATTTTGGTAAATGTATACCGGCTTAATTTTGCGTTGCTTAGTGCTTAATAAATGCCAAGAGCAATCATCTACAAAACTCAGTGTCAGAAGCGCATCAGAGATTAAAAAATATGACATTCTCAGAACCAGTCCTAGGGTAGCATTCTGTAAGATCTTAGCTTTACGATAAGTTTTCTAGTCTGAAAAATGTATTGTCCAAGACTAACACAACTCTACAAAATGCGTCGTTAGGATTTGTACAAGACTCGTAGTCTTGCGAACGCCATTACTGGACACGCTGTGCTAGAAATCTTGTGTAAGCAAGTACACTGACTCTGAGAAAAGTCATAGCATTTAATTGATACTTTTTTGCTCTCAAAAATGATAAGAAATCTTGAATCGGTTCTGTGTTTTGTGTTTTAAAAACTTGGGTACTAAACAAGGTTGAGTCGAGGTTAAAGAATTTTTCTGATTTCTGTGATCTAACCGATAATGGATTTGAAAAAATGGACACAAATAAAGCAAAGTGGTGGGTTCAGGAGAAAATTTATTGCTAAATATCAAAAATTGCAAAAAACTAGTATAAACATAATACACCAAGAAAAGTGCGATACTGACTATGAAGATAGTGGTTCTGTACATTTTGTTGAAAACAGAGTTGCTGTTACTGAAACTGATTGTAGACAAGAAAGCAATTCATTTTCAGATTCTGGTGACCTTCAAATAAAAACTTTTTTAGAAGATGTTAGCGATGAAGGCAAGGACAAAAACTGGTGTGAAACTGAGAACAAAAATGATGAATTGAAAACATACGGCAGTGGGCTCTTAAATGTAATATTCCTCTAGCACATATGCATGATTTATTTACTATATTACATAAAAGATTACCTTATGTTGTTTGTATGTATATAAATATCGATGGACTACCAATTTATAATAGTTCACGACATCAGCTGTAGCCAATTTTATGCAACATATTTGAGCTATCAAATATATCTCCCATAGTAATTGGTATATATGAAGGACAATCAAAACCGTCCGATTTAAATGATAATTTGGGTCCAACAATATCAGAATTGAAGGAACTAGAGACTGGACTCAATATAACAACAAAACAAGAAAATCATGTAAAGTTGACGTTAAAGTAAGAGCATTCTTATGTGATTCACCGGCCAGAGCTTTAATCAAAGGTAAGTGACAGTAAAGGCTCGTTCAATAATTAGTTATCTAAAAATCCACTGGAATTTATACATCTTTCCATATTTGGGATTCGCACGGGTGTATATCATACATATAAAACTTCCTCTTGAATCACTATGTCTATTAAAAAAAACCACATCAAAATCCGTTGCGTAGTTTTAAAGATATAAGCATATATAGGGACAGACAGACAGACAACGGTAAGCGACTTTTTAATATGTAGGTAGTGATAGTGATTACAAACATCGATGAAATTACCAACTCATATATCAAAGGCCTAAATTATCACTACTTACACAAACCTGTAACTCCACCATAGCGACGAACAATATTTTATCTCGTTAACAAGTTCTTTGTTTTAGGGGTTGCAAACTTTAACAGCAAGGATGGGTGCTTAAAATGTACAATTCGAGGCGAATATTCACACGTAACTCATACTGTGACATTCCCAGGAATCAATCACCCAAAAAGGACAGATAATGACTTTCGCCTGAAGAAATATGGGCATCATCATAAGGTTGATTCGCCACTTCTTCAACTATCCATTGACATGATAGAAGACATTCCAGTGTCAGATTATTTACACCTCATTGGCCTAGGTATTATGAAGCGTTTACTAATTGGTTGGAGAGATGGCAACTTTGTAAAACTCAAAACTAAGTGGAGTGCACGCGATATTAATAAAGTTTCTAGCTTTTTATCTAACTGTCAGTTGCAAAAAGAAATCCATCGGTCTGTTAGAAAAATCGAAGTATTAGCACACTGGAAAGCTTCGGAGTACAGATCGTTTCTTTTTTACTTAAGTTTTATTATACTTAAACACGTTTCGAGCCCAGAAGCATATAACAATTTTTTGAGCTTCTTTTGTGCTATTACAATTTGTTCTAGTGCCAAATATACACACTTTTTGCGGCTTGCTGAATGTTTGCTCATGTTTTTTATAGAGAAATATAAATCATTTTATGGAGCTGAATATATAACAAGCAATGTTCATAATTTGAGTCATCTTGTTGATGAGGTTCGAAAGTTTGGTAATTTACAAACATACACATATCCAGTCGAAAACAAACTTTACACTATAAAGAATTTACTAAGACAGGGAAATAAACCTTTGCAACAGGTAGCACGAAGACTCCTAGAAAGAAGTTGCATAGAAAGAGAAGATCTACCCAATCAACAGTCTTCAGTGTATCCTTACTTGATAAAAAATAAGACCACGACTATTCTGCATTTAGAATCTTTTATATTGTCGCTAGAAAAGCGAAACAAATGATTTTTAAATAAAGACTGTCAAATCTTAGGGTTAAACTTGATTTCAACAGATCAGACCACTGGTGAAATATTATTGAAAGCTGTGCAGGTGAAAAATGTTTGTGACGTTTTTGAAACGCCCATAAAATCATATTTACTTAAAAAAATTAAATGTTCTACCAGTGATTTAGACAATTTTGAAACCGAAAGTAAACATAAAATAATTGATATACAATGTAAAATGGTGTGTATTGAATATCAAATGGATATGTATTTCGTACCCTTGTTACATACCTTTTAATAAATTATGTGAAGAAAACTTAATAATGTTTTCTTGGATTTTGGATTATAAATAAAATAATAATTGTATATTTTTGGTTTTTTATTTCACTATTATAAAATATAAAATCATTATTAGTCTTATTTAAGAACAATAATCAGAATTTAAGATATAATTTGCACTCAGTCGTAAAAAAGTAATTGGCAATCAGTCTTAGATGAGTGAGAACAACAATCATAACATAATTCAACAATCTTAAATTTTACTCAGTCAGTCTCGACGACAGTAATAATCGTAATACTAAACATAAAGACCTAAAGACCTAAACACGATCACAGAATTCGCATTCGTCGGATGGATAATGATCATAGATTGCTTGGTTATTACAATTTTCGCACCAAAAACAGTTAAAACTTAATAAATAAATAATTTCATAATCCAAAACGATAATATGCTGCGGTTTTGTAGAAACTGCCGAATATTGACATTGAAAACATTTTGTACGTAAAATAAAATGAGTTATTTTCCATGGCCACTTCTTTGACTTTTTTAATAAACAGAAATCTTCTTTGGTCAGAAATGCATCTACATCTAAGTATTCTAAGATCACCATTTTCAGGAAGTTCCTAGAAACTGAAACGATAAAATAAAAGGCTTAATACCTAGTAAAAACATACACACAAACTGTCAATTAGTTAGTTCGGTACTTCGATCATATGTTCGGTATTAAATAAATATAATAAGGAGGCTTTATTCCCTGCATGAATATGAAAAATAAATAATCTAAGGTTAGGATGTGTAAATCATGGACGGGTTTTTTATCTTAAATTATCTGTACAGCGGAACCCCAATGGTATCGAACTATGACAATCTGAATCGGAGCATAAGTCTTATGAAAGCAAAATCTCAGACATCACATCTTGTAATAGCTTCAGATTAATCTCCGCACTAAAATTATTTAATTAATAAGACTTTAAATTGGAAAATACAAGGGGGCATTAAAAATTCACCACATATACACATATAAATCCACGAAAAACTTACCTTCGCACTTAAAATTGGTCACACACGAACAACAAAACACTTCGTCTTCGATGGCCGCTTCTTTTAATATAAAATAAACAATAATATTTATTATTTCGCCAACGCATTACACCACACTTCGCTTTATTTTACAAATGGCCACAAGTCTCATAATAATTCTAGTTTAGCAGAATACAAGATCCTTAGCACCATGTTTTGCGTTTTGGAGATTAAATTGAGAGCAGTTTAGCATATTCCATGACGTATACAATGCTAAATTAAGACCAGTAGTCCTGAATTTTGTGCCCAAACGCGGTATTGTAGTACTCTACGTGGCTTTTCTAAGAATTCTTCATTATGCGTTAAGCTTTTTCGAAAACGCATTGGTGACTTTTTCAGAACCAAAATTTGCTAGTTGGGTGATCTTATTCGATCACATTTGTTAAGCAAAATTCGGCCCGGTCAGGTGTCGGATGGGTGACCGTAAAGTGGCATTATAACTAGCGCTTCCGTGCTTCGGAGGGCGCGTTAAATCGTCGGTCCCGGCTGTTGTCATTTGATAACAGTCGTTAAGCCAAGTCAGAGGCCTTATAGGCGGGTTGATAAACTCTGACACCAGAGGTGGCTACTAATCCTCACTCGATTGTTAGATTGTCGAATTATTATTGTAGTTACAATAATAATTCTATTCTATCCAGAGTATCAATCTATCGGTGTCTGCAGATACTACATTCGGTATTTTTGGAAACAGCAAAGGAAATTGGCGTATAGTCATTTTTTTTTTTTTTTTTTTATTCTTTATGAAGAAACCGGGGTTTTTGTCTTTCAGACATGCCAACCCCATCGTAACCTTATCCTATTCTGCTCAAATGAGAGGCAGCTATTGTAAAACCGTAACTAAGCGACAAAGTCCTTTAGCAATAGTTGAGGTTGGTTCCGACAAAATACCTTGAATTAGCCCAACATCGAGGGTATTTAGCTTGAACTCATTTATAAATAGTTGCCTCTCATCATTGTTTTTGACACACTCCATCAGCAAATGTTGCACGTCCTCAACTTTTTGGCACGTTGAACATTTATCAGTTTGCACTTTTTTCATTAGGAATGCAAATTTTGCTGACGGATAGTGTCCAGCGCGGAGTCTTAATGCTAATTTAATATAGTTTCTGCTTACATTGCAGTCATCAAACCAAGGGCCACGAGGAAGCTTACTTTGGATAGTTTTGTACCATATGCCTTTGTCTTTGGAAATGTAGTTTTCATAATGATCTTGCCAAATAAGAATACATTTATTTTTGAATTTTGATAAAAAATCTGAATAGTCTGGTACAAAGTCATATTCATACCCTTCAGTTGATGCTAACTTTGCTATACGGTCAGCTTCGTCATTGCCCATTAACCCGATATGTGCTGGAACCCATTGCAACTTCACAGAAACGTCATTTTTATTAAAGATGATAAGCTTTCCGAGTATTTCGTTGGCTATCGATGTGCTTCTGCTACCAGAGGCGCATCGAGCCAAATATTGCAGAGAGCTTTTGCTGTCTGTAAATATGACAAATTTATTCAGATTATGGTTTAATGCATAAGACAACGCTTCAGATATCGCAATGAGCTCAAGTGTCATTATACATGTAACGGAATTAATCTTATAACTTGCTCTATTATTATAAACCTGATCATATATCCCAATCCCCAAGCCCCCATTGTTCTTCGAGCCATCAGTGTAAATCTTATGCCAACCATTGTACTTATCATGTAATTCTAAAATTAAATTATTGAGGAGAGAATTAGGTTCATATGATTTCTTAGAAAGTTGTATGGATTCAAGGTCTGTAACAATAATAGACCTTATATCAATAAACGATAACCATACCTCATGTGTAAACGTTAGGCTGATATCTGAGGAAGAACAATTTATATCACTAACATCACTGAAAGTTTTAGCCAGAAGGGGCTTTTTCTTTTTCTCCCAATAACAGGTTTCGCTTAGTTCGGATATTTCAGACAGGAGGTCAGTGGTTACATTGTTACACCAGGATAGAGCTTTCAGACTATATTTATAGGCAAGATATTTTCTTCTTATGAAAAGTGGGGCTATATGCAAATCACTCTCCATGACATGAATGGGAGTGCTTTTAACGTATCCTCCTATGATTCTCAGTGCTTGGTTTTGCAACCTATCCAATTTAGAAACATGGCACTCTGAGCTGCAATCATAAACAAAGCATCCGTAGTCAAGTCGGCTTCTTATTAATGAGATATACAGCCTTCGAAGGTGTTTTGTATGAACTCCCCACGAGCTACCTGATAGCATTTTTAACAAATTCAAAATTTTGGAACATTTTAAAACTATTTCATTAATATGTTTACCCCAAAGTAAACCTCTATCTAGCCACATACCAAGATATTTAACATTTTCGACTAAAGTTAAGGGTTGATCATTTATTTTTAATGTTGGTAAAATTCTACGTCGTCCCCTACTGAAGACACAATAATTTGACTTGGAGGGAGATAGAGACAGTCCTAATTTATCTAGAAGCTTGCTCACATTATTTAAATCTGTTTGCATATAATTTTCGCTGTTTTTAATGTCTCTATCCCTGATAAACAAGACAAAGTCATCTGCATATTGAGATATCATTACATTCTGAATTTTTTTGCAAATCTCATGGGTTATTAAATTAAATATTAATGGCGAAAGAGGGTCACCCTGCGCTAAACCTTTGTGAGTACATCTTGCGTAAGTTGCCCCATCAGCGCCCAAATCAATCTTTAAATGTCTTTGACTGAGAAATGACCATAGATAGACACAAAATTTAGAACCAATTGAGAGATTATCAAGGATTTCCATTGCTACTTCAATAGAAACGTTATTATAGGCATTTTCTATATCTAAAAAAACCCCAACGGTTGCAACATTTTTTGATAATCCTATTTGAATATAGGTAATTAATCTCGCAAGTGAATCCAAAGCAGATTGAGATTTTCTAAATCCAACCATCTGCGGAGAAAGAAGTTTATTATTCTCTACGTACCACTCCAACCGCTTGAGTATCATTAAGTGGAAAGTTTTACACAAACAAGATAGCAAAGAGATGGGTCTCAATTTTGGGTCAATGTTTGAGTTACTGTTTGCTTTAGGTATCGCAATGATTTTAATATTTCTCCATTGATATGGGACGACTCCAGACTTAAATATGTTATTAAATGTTTTTAACAGAAATTGTTTTGCTATATCGGGCATATGATAAATCATGGAGTATGAAATGTCGTCTTCACCCGGTGCTGTATCCTTGGTTTTGAGACAACTATTAAGTTCTGATAACTGGAAGTCTACTTCTAAATATTCGTTCTTAGATTTGAATGAAGGTGTAGCATTTAATGCGTAGTCAGGTGCCAAAGAACTAATTAAGTCTTTTTGTTTTTCAATTGATGGGAAAGACTTTGTTTGCCTGTAACCTTTCATCCATCTTGTTTTTCGCCACATTTCAGAAGCCGACATGTTCCCATCCATTGAATCACAAAACTTCTGCCAGTTACATGATTTTGCATCTCTAATAATAGTTTGAGCATTTCGTGTTTTTTCCTCTAATTTACTCAGATTATTAGGGATAGGGTTACGGCGGAACTCTGACAATGCCAAACGGCGCTGCGCTACAGCTTTAGATAATTCAGGTGTCCAGTAATCTTTAGGAGTGAATTTACAATTAGGTTTTCGACATATCTTATAATAGGGTATATGCTTATCAGCTGCTTTCAATAATTGGTCACTAAAAAAATCATACATTTCTTGGGTGCTTTCTCCGCAGTCATTTGAACTTTCAAAAAGATCAGAAAGAGTTTGACGGTACTCCGGCCAATTTACATTTTTGAAATTGCGTTTTTTAATATTGTGAAAGACATTGGGTATTCTAATACGCATTTTTATAATTAAGTGATCACTTCCGAGATTTTCATTAGTCACCGACCAGTCAACTTTTACCGCAATATCAGAAGAAGCAAATGAAATGTCAGGCGCAGTTTTCTGTAAGTTTCCGTTAACTAATTTAACCCGTGTGGCCTCGCCACTATTAAGAGAAATATGGCCATTTTCAAGACATGAATTCATAATTTGTACTCCCCTTGTGTCTGTTTTGGTGGACCAATTTGTGTGATGTCCATTGAAATCACCAGCAATTAATGTTTTCTTCGAGGCAAATGAGAATATTTCGTCCCAGTCTGATGCAACTGTCTGTACGGAGGACGGACAGTAAATGGATGCAACATACTCCAGGTCCCCGCAGTTAATAAGTTTAATGCAAATAACCTCAATACCTCTATTAGATACATTAACGGGAACTACATGGGCTTGAATAGTATGATGAACTAACAAGGCCACACCCCCATAAGAGTCATGTCTATCTGATCTATAAACATTGTAACCACTCACACCAAAACTCATGTCGGATTCTGAATCCAGCCATGTTTCGCTTAAAATACAAATATGAATGTGTTCCCTATGCATTAAATCTGAAAAGTCAGTAAGTTTAGGCTTTAGGCTTTGTGAATTCCACTGAAATATATTGATATTAAAATTTTTATTTGTATTAGCCATTAAAAAAAGATACTAGTTTTTCGAACAACTCTTTTTCCCAAAACTTAGCAAATATTAACTGTTTTAACTCTTCGCCTATCAATCTTATTACTAATAAACATTTTTCACTAAAATTATATTGTGCCATAAGTATCTGTTTAAGTTTAAACCAAAACTTTGCAAAGTCAAACCTATATGATAGTCCTTTATCACGTTGGTGCGTTTCCTCATGTTGTTCATATTCCTTTTCTTTTGTTTCTCGTTGCGCTTGGGGTGGAGAACTCTTCTTTTTTTGAGGTTTCTTATTAGATCTTCTTTTTCTTTGCTGCTCTGTTGTGATTTCGTCTTCTGTTGTCTGAACTTCTTCTGTCTGTTCCTGAACTACTGGGTCTTCATGTATCAAAGCTCTGGCAACTACGCTGCTATATGTCACTTCATTGTTGGTTGATACAGGAAGCGAGGTGTTGTAATTATCATCATTTGTAATATCATTTGAATAAAACTGCTGTTTGTCTTTTCTCTCGTTAAGCAGCTGTAAAGCTTTCTTATATGTAACTTGTTCTCTACTCATAATAATCCTTATTTCTTTTTCTTTCAAGAAGAAAGGACATTTTTTTTTATCAAGTACAAAATGGTCGCCTTTACAATTCAGACACTTTACAACGTTTGTTTCACAATTTTCATGATTACCTCCGCATTTCGGACATAGTATTTTCCTTGAAGGGCAGTATTTCATAATGTGACCAAACTCCCAGCATCCAGAACACTGAGTAACTGGAAATACATAGGGTTCAATTGTAAAGCGGCAACCATAAACATATACATATCCAGGGAGCTCTTTGTTATTAAAAGATATTCTGATTGATTCACTGTTAATCCATTCTCCATCAAAGTTTAATCGTTTTAGTCTTCTTACAGAAATAATTTCCATGTCCGACTCTATAATTTTCATAAGCTCTTCTTCCTTTAACTCCAAGTCTACTCCCTTCATTACTCCATAGGAATTTGCCAATTCATAGGTCATTTGGCATCTAAAACCTCTTTCTTTTAAATTCTCACATTCGACTAACTTGCTAGCCTCTTCCTTGGTACTGAATTGGATGAGAACCTTATATGAACTTTTGTATTTTATTTTCGTAATGTTATTTATATTTTCCATTCTCAATAATTTGGCCATTGCTATTGGTTTCGGTAAACATTCTAAGGAGGTAACACTTACCTCGTAGTTTTTGGAGCCTTCCATTTCTGTATTTGTCTTCATAGATTTTTGGCTATTCTTCTCAATATCATCCGATTCACTTCTAATCAGTCGTTTAGGTTTTCTTCTAATTACTGTAGTAAATCCATCTTCCTCACTGTGTTCGTCTTCCCTTGTCTTTCTTTTGTCAACGATTTTCCCCTCTTGATTTTGTAAACCACTTAGTTCTTTTTCGCAATTTCTAATAAAATCCGAGTCATCCATATCTTCTTCACTCATTTTTGCTCACACTGTAGTAGTACGCGGGTATCCGTAGAAAAAACTTAGTTGTATCGCTACGTGGACGCGTGCACACAGCGCGGCGGACCGCAGCGAACTGGCGTATAGTCATAAACTTAGCTTTTACTGGTTAAAGAATAAAGAGAGAATTGAACCATTGGCGTGGCCATATATGGCGTGGGAGAAAGACGTAAAGGAGGGACCAGGGACAACACACTACAAAGTCTACAAACCTGGTGTACTCCGTGGAAGTGGTGGCGAATAAGATCAGCCAGAGCAAGTATCAGCTAGAGCTTCTGGAATCGATTGAAAACCGTGCCAGGAAACTCATTGGAAACTCAGCATTGGCCACGGCGGAACTTCAGAGCCTCAGTCACCGTCGCAAAGTTGCATGTCTATCTGTCTTTTATAGGATACACTTTGGAGAGTGTGCGAGAGAACTGCACGACCGTGTTCCTCCAGCACCTTTCCACCATCGGGGTACCAGACGCAGGTTAGTTTACTACCCGTACGTCATTGACATTCCAACGGTCCGTACCAAGCGCTTCGCTGACACATTTCTTTTGCGAACCGCTAAAGAATGGAATGCGCTGCCTGCTCATGTGTTCCCCGATTCCTACAACCTTGGCCTCTTCAAGGCGAGAGTGAATAAGTATTTCCTGGGCAAGCATGCAATACCTTAGACCACATCCTGTTTATTAAGCACGATGGTGGTCAAATGCCTGCACAGTTATTATACAAAAAATATAAAATGGTTTTTCGTCGTTTTTAGGGTTCCGTACCCAAAGGGTACGAAAAACGAGACCCTATTACTAAGACTCTACTTTCCGTCTGTCTGTCTGTCACCAGGCTGTATCTCATGAACCGTGATATCACTGTCTAGCTAGACAGTTGAAATTTTCGCTCGCACTTGGCTGGTTTTTTTCCTTTCGTCCAAGAGGTGATTTGTCGTGATACGGATTTCCGACATTATAACAGACCTTAAAATTTGTTTTCCTTTTGAGAGTAAACATATTTTTTAAACAAGTAAATATACTAGAAAATAGCAACTTGTTTCATCATCTCATGTCGCCCTGACGGGACTCGAACCCGCATCCTTGGGAATCCGGCCCAATGCACTGACCAGTTATGCTACAGAGACCTACGAGAACACGTTGAAATTCTCTAGTATACCTACTTACCTTTTCTACGGTGTTGGCCACCGTCGTTTCATCAATGAGTAAACATTCTTGTTATTCGAAGATATTTCTTTTTCACCTAAATTGTGTATGAATAAGCAACTTCTCTGTTCCAAGGACAAGAAATGAGTGCTTACTTAGTTGTTTATACCAAGGTAATGCGACGCAAATACAATTCAGTTGCTCGGCGATTATCATAATATGTATTCATCTAATATTTTTCTTGTAGGGGTAAATAAGACCATCCATAAGGCTGATTACGCTATTTAGTTTATTGAGTATTCTAGGGCGAAGAATTTGAACACTTCCCTAATTTTTAACCGACTTCAAAAAAAGGAGGAGGTTGTCAAGTCGACTGTATTTTTTATTTTTTTTATTTTTTTTATGTATGTTCCACCATAACTTCGCCAGTTGTTAACAGATTTTTAAAATTCTTTTTTTATCTGGAAGAAAATGGTTTATGTGTGGTCCCATATATTTTTTACGAAGATCTGGCTAGTAGTTTTTTCATAATCCTGAAAAATATCAATCCCTTTTGCCAAGTAGTCGTATACCTAGATGACATCATTGTTGTGTATGGGCTGATTTTTTGTGTAAGTAACGGCACATAATGTAACAAAAAAATCTGAAATAAAAACATTTTATAAAAAAAAACAAACCAACTTCAAAAAGTAAAAAATAAAACTTTTGGAGTCGGTGCTAGTTAGATAAGGCCAAAAAATATATAGTTAATAGAAGTGCAATGTAGAATGCTTTGGCTGGCACCGACTCCATAAGTTTTATTTTTTACTTTTTGAAGTCGGTTTGTTTTTTTTATAAAATGTTTTTTGTAAATTTATAGTAGGTACATAGAATAAAAAGAAACAACTTTTACAGTTATCAGTGCATAGGGTTGCCAACTTTTCCAGCTGCCATAACCGGACAACAAATTTAATCTGGTCATACTTGGCCAAAATAAAAAAAAAAACACGTTAAGTATTAATGAAAGAGTTTTATTAAGAAACCAACTAACTACCTACGCCGCCGTCGCCGGCGAATTAGCAACGTCGCGTTCAATATTTATCTGACCGGACAAATTGCATCCGGTCGGAAGTTAGCGACCTGGAAGCTAGCATCGGGGTGCAGCACCCCGACCGCCTAACGGTACAGTTTGTGCTATAGCACAAACTGTACCGTTAGCTATTGCTATAGCTATCGATTTTTCAAACCCCCTACAAGGGCTCTCGCTGACGCTATCACTTTCATACTAAAATTGCAAAAGTGAATCCAATAGATGAATAGAAATATGGAGGAATTAGACAAAAACCCTATCGTTTAAGGGTTTTATGAAACTTTGAAGTTTGATAGCTATAGCATGACAAGCTATACCGTTAGGCGGTCGGGGTGCTGGTTCCAACAATTCTTTCTAAAACCCAACAGTCCGGTCGAAAACCGGACGGTTGGGAACCCTGACCATAAGGCTGATTACGCTATTTACCTTATTGAGTATTCTAGAGCGAAGAATTTGGGGCACTTTCCTAATTTTGTAAATTCATAGTAGGTATTATACATATCGTCAGTGGAAAGGCAAAATTACTGAAACGCCAAAACACCATTTCGAGAAAAAGCCATTTAAAGTTTTTTTTCATAACAATATATTTTAATAAACTAACTTGATTTAGGCAAGTTTTTTCTTCTTTTATTTTTAATAGTATGATGGCTCAGGTTTTGAATGAAAGTTTAGGAAATAATTGGCGGTTCAGTAAAAGCAGCCTCATTTCAGAGCAAGGCATTTGCAAACTCACATTGCAATCTAGCATGACTGACAGTCAAGAAGACATCGTTTTTTTATGCTTTTAGATTTTTTGTATTATTCAATGCTATTTTTGTACTATGTACTTAAATTTTAAATAGAAAAATATTGGGAAAAATCAACTCGGTCATAAGTGAAGCCTCAGATGGGACTCGAACCCATGACCTTTGGAAATCCGGTCCAATGCTCTAACCACTGAGCTACCGAGACTTAAACTTAAGTCATTAGTTTTCTTCTAATATTGCATTAAATTTCGCATTGCAGTTGCTCTCTGTGATTATATGATTGTTTGTATGCGAACGTTGGTCATGCACCAAGCACCAATCAATTTTATGCGGACTGCAGGAAGTTGGTTAAGTGTGGACAAGGACTTTTATTATTAACTAGCGACCGCTCGCGGTTTTACCCGCGTGGTTCCTGTTCCCGTGGGAGTATCGTGATAAAAAGTATCCTATGTTCATAACCAGGCTATCTTATCTGTACCAAATTTCATTCAAATCCGGTCAGTAGTTTTGAAGCCTTTTGAATGCAAACAAACAAACAATCAAATCTTTAAATTTTTTATCGCTCGTTGCCACACCTGCTCCTCAGCACGCGCCTTCGCGGCTCTAAATTACACTCCTAGGGGTAGGGCATACAAGACTACGGGCAGTCGGGGTCAACTGAGTCGGTTTTGAATATTGTTCGTTTTGTTACTAATTGGTTATCTACACAAAGTTAGCTAAAAATAAACCTTATAAGACGTGTTTTATTATGTCAAATATAGATTATGTCGAATGATATTAATAGTTTCTGATAATTATAGCATTTGTTAATATGGCATCTCATTTTATGGCAAATGACAGTTATTGCTAGTAAATGATTATATCATGCGTTATTAGTACAAATGAGAATAATGCAAACGAATATTATGAACGAGGATCATTATGGCAAATTAAATTATTGCAAGGAATATTATGAAAAACAAGACAATACCTAAATTGACATCTAAAAATATTGAAATGTTCACAAACGGGTGGCATTATAGCAATTCAGAAAACAGTTTATTGGAAATAAGAGATCATAGGCTTTTTATCATGACTTTACAAACCTTTGTCGACATAGCCAATGAAAAAGCACTGAACCGACTTTCAACTATTGAAAATCTGATGAAATTCGGACTCGTAGTCACGAACTGAAACCTTATCATCTCTTTCATGGCTTTGCCGAAGTTATCTTATTACTGCCAAGCTATTATAGCACATATTGACTAGCGTGCGAGTCCCTTACGTAAATAGTCCGTCGACCCTCGAAACAGTATCACCAAAGTGTTCTGTCAATAAGGCCCAATTTTCCAAGTCCATGATCTTCGTCAAAAGTTCAGTAACCATTGAAGGATATAATTTTATTGTTTGTCATAACAATATTCTTATTTGATACACACACATTTCGAAGTTGCGGTAAAACCGTTCTTAAAACATACGCAATAAGGACAAAAAAGGACAAAAAAAAAACTGATGTTTCTATACTAATATTATAAAGAGGAAAGATTTGTATTTTTGTATGTAACGAATAAACTCAAAAACTACTGGACCGATTTTGACGAAATTTGGTATAGAGAATCCTTAGACCCCCAAGTAGTTACATAGGCTATAAATGATCCCAAAATTCCCACGGGAACGGGAACCACGCGGGTGAAACCGCGCCCGGCCTCTAGTATTTTATAAGGTGGTGGTCAGATAATTAGAAACACTAGTCGGTTTTCATACAAACGAGGTATTTTTGGAGCCTTGGTTCTCTGCCAAGGATTGACCGAAGCTGTGATCGGATAATGGTCATCCAGGGAGTGAATGGAGTAGATCCAGATTGCTATACACACCCGGTTGATCTGATCAACATTCAAAAAGATGTAGGAATCAGTGTTTTCAGTTTCGGGACTTCCATACATTTTTATGACGTTTTCGCTGGTTTTTTTAACATATCCATACATTTCTTAGAATGTTGATCACTTCAGTCGGGTGTGTATAGCAATCTGGATCTCCTCCATTCACTCCCTGGATGACTATTATCAGATCACAGTTCGGTCAATCCTTGGCAGAGAACCAAGGCTCCAAAGTTACCTCGTTTGTATGAAAATCGACTAGTGTTTCTAATTATCTGACATAATACAAAATTTAAATAACAGGAATACACCAATCTTATATCCAAATACAACTATGTTCAACTGTTAATCTATTGTTAAAATGTGTTCTCGTTGTGTGTGTATGATAATAAAATGTTTTCTTTCTTTCTTTCAATCCGCAGTGACGGCAAACGTCAGTGTCACTCAATTTCATGTGGAATTGGTGCCTGTTTGCTTTTTTTATGTGATAAATATTAAACAGGAAAATATACTACAAAAAAAGAACCTGTCTCATGTCGTCCTGACGGGATTCGAACCCGCATCCTTGGGAATCCGGCCCAATGCACTAACCAATTATGCTACAGAGACCTACGAGGACTTGTCGAATTTTTCTAGTATGTATATTGATTTTTCTACGACATGAGACTGGTTGTTAATACATTTCTGAAATTGCTCATATAAATTGGTTACTAATTCGAATAAAAATATTTGTAATTTGAGTAGAAATTACAGACTTCACCTCTAAGTCGCCGTATATTTTTTTACATGCACCTTTTTTTTCATTGCACTAAATTTTAATTCGTTCCTTAGTACCAGGTCTGGAATATAAAAAGGTTGATGAAGTTTTTCGAAGCTTCATCGGTGAATAAACGCCGTTGCAACGTGGCTCTTGTGCGCAGGTGCATTATCATGCCAAAAGACCAAACCTTTCTCCTTATTTTTCTTTTATGGCTCCCTTCAATTGTAGCTTTAAATGAAGCTTAGTATTGTTCGGTTCTATTAACACCGCATTCTACACAGTCGATGAGTAAAATACACGAAAAAATCCAACTTCAACTTCAATCCATATTTTCCAACTCGGCCCTCGTGGACGGTGGAATGCCACTGTATCGACTACTTCTTTGACTAGGATTACGGTGGTGAACATAGCTTTCATATTCAGTATTATTTCGGACTTTAACTTCATTCATTATCTTACTACAGAGCTCCAAAAGGCGACAAAAAAATCTTGGTTTGTTTTTGTCTTCCCTACCGACTTGCTTGCCCGTTAAATAACTAAAATATTAATGATCCGATTACATTAAAATTTGGAATATATATACTCGTGATGAGGTGCTCAATCAATACCTAGCTGGACAAATGAAACTAGCTCTTCCATCCCTCCCGTTCCGCGGACTTTTAGTCCTCCCCTCGTATGTTTGCTCTGCTGAGCTTTAGATGATCAGCAGTTTGCTTTTGCGAGTAGTCTTTGATAAGGGATTTGGCGTATCTCTGGTTGATTTAACCAGCATTTTTTGCCTCGCCAAATAGGTTGCCCTTGAGAAGTTGCATGGCCTGGTTCTTTGAGATACCACAGAATGGCTTTGGACCTAGCTGTTGAACCTGAGCTCCAGCCCTTGCAAGTTCATCAACTTTTTCATTGCCAATGATTCCTGAGTGCCCTGGTATGGTGCCATTATTATTCCGCTCGTTTAGCTTATCGATGCAGTCCTTCACCAATTTCGAATTTGTGACTTTCGAATTAATGTCGTTGAGGGCTGCCTGGCGGTCTAAGAAGATAAGAATAGTTTGATTTATGTATCGAGACGACGATGGTCGGGTGTGGTGGCTCAGAAAACTTCGTAAGCCTGATCTATGGCCCGTATAAATAAACCGCTCTTAACATTGACAGCTATCTTGGATGCTGTTCTAATTAATAGATCGTACTAAACAGTGCGTTTAAGGTAGTGGTATCTACTGAGAGTCTGAAGAGTCGCTCATATTAATAAATAAAACTCTGCACTTGAGATCGTTCTGAGAAGCTGATTGAGAGTGTGTTCCTCAAGTGTTGCCATAGGTTTCCAAGCTGGAAGTTGTTGTTCCCATCCTATGCTGGACTGGGAGTGAAAAAGAACGTGCCAGCCAGCTGCCAGTGCAGTTTCCAGTGCAGATAGTAAAGTCCTGTCAATGGACAGGGGCACGGACCTTTAACGACATAGACGAAAAGAGCGCTTCAAACTGTATGAGATACGATATCTACGAAGACGTTACGAGCGAAATTTATGTGATGGGAAATGTTATTGACGAGTTCTTGCAAGAAAGCACTGCACAATTAACCATTTCCGTTTCTGAGTGACGTGTGTTTTCACGGCAATGCTGTCAAGCAGACTGATTTAGGTCGGAAAACTGACCTTGAATCAAACTTTTGACACGCAAGGTAGGTACACTTTTACCGTCTATCTCGATATAGGTCTGTGGGCTGATTAATAAGTTTCCGAAACGTAAAAAAAAAATCTTTAATAATCCATTTAAAATACATTTCTTTCTCAACGTAGTTTCCTTCCACTTCGATGCATTCAGTCCAGCGCTTCTCCAATGTTGTTACACCTGCATGCGTAGCATGAGCACCTCGACAAAGCTTTTTCGACACTTCTCGCGCGAGCGTATTGTCTGTCCCGCTCACCTCGCACTGATAAGCGTCGACAACGAGTCACGGTGCGCATGCTACGCTGGCAGCATGTGTGGCATCAGCACCTGGACAAAGCTATATCGACACTTTTCTCGCGCGAGCGTATTGTCTGTCCCGCTTACACCGTACTGATATGAGCGAGACAGACATCGCAAGATAAGTCGACAGGGAGTCGCGGTGCGCATGCTACGCCTGCAGTTTGACAAAATGTTTTCCCCAGCCCCTCAACATACTAATCTACAGCAACAATGACTTCATCATTTCTTCAGTTTTGGGAATAAGTGGAAGTTGTATGGGACTAGATCTGGGGAATAGGGTGGATGCAGTAGCAATTCGAACCGCAGTTCATTTAGGAGCGACTGCAACCATAGACGAGTGTACATGCGCGTTCTTTCCATTGTTAAGAAAATTCACGACACAGGAAGGTCCTGTCATATAAATTCCATAAGTTCGACCACGTCCAAATTTGGCGTTCTATATTCGAAAAGATGCTTATTTTTTTTTAAGTTCGTCGAACAGTGTGGCTTTTACTGGACAAAGAGGATAAAGTCAAAATGTAGGATAGGAGCTAAACTCAATCGTTCCATAAACTACGATAGTTTCTGCGGCAAGATATTACCCATAGTTATTTTTTTTTATACACTAAAGAGATTAACACATTTATACATTGGCAATTTAATTACCTATTAACACATTTAAACCTTGACAATTTAGTAAAAAGTTGCGGTAGGTTTTCCATTTAACCACACCAGAGCGGTTTGATGATTAATTCAGGATTGAGGAGCTCAGCGGCGCAGTATATAAGTAGTTAGTGCGTGCGGCCCTCGAATGTGGCAATCAAGCAACTTTTCCAGTGGTCGGTTATGGGATGGGTGACCAAAACTCCAGCCCCCCTTATCAAACAGTCGGAAACGTTCCTCACAACGGAATTTATGAAAATGCCACTGTCACTCACTTCAGAATAGACAAGACAAAGCACACAATTCGAATCCGATTCCGTTGTCGAACGGTTGTGAATCAGCCAGTGGTGGAGACTGCAACAACGGCCCCACATTTATACAATCCTGGCGATATGCAGCCAAAACCGGGGGGGTCCACCAGCGATAGGGTATGCATAAGGCACATTTTCCCCTTCGATATAAAAAAAGGGCACAGGAGCCAGTAGCAGTAATCATGATTTTCAAACTACTACTTTTTACACGCTGTTTTGATTATGGCAACATTTCCTAAACATCTATCGGAATGCGCTAATTTCGGAGACCAAATATTTGGATTCATGTGCCCTAAAAAGTATAATTACGTTTTACGAAAAAAAAAAAAAAAAGAAAAAAGTTAACGTGGCTTTTAGTGTTGTAATTGGTAAATAATATTATACAATAAAGGTTTTCAGCTACAATTATCAACAGATAATTTACTTACATTCCAAACGTTTTATTAACGTACCTACCGTTGAAAATTTTAAGCTGTATCAACAAAGACGTTTAAATTTACCAATTGCATTCGATTTTCTTACTTAAAGCGTTAACGATAAGAACTCAATTTGCAGTTAATTGTTTTAACGAAACACCATTCCAAACTTGTGCTTGTGAGCACGTCAAATCTTGAACCGTGTGACTTGGTCACAGTTTTAAAAGTTAGTTACGCGGGACGAACGTATTATAAATTCAAATTTTGATTTGAAAAGAAAATGTGCTAACCTCTTTTTTAAATTCGGGCAATGAAATGACCTAGTGTTGTGACAGTGTGCAATTATCTATCGATTTTTACCGGTTCGCGGAATCGAGCTTTCCTCGAATTTCATTCAGTGTTTGACTTGTGTTTGTGCATTTCTTTATTTATATGCTTACATAATCGTTATTTATCGCAGTCTCCTTAAGTAAAATTGATTGGTTATTTTGATTTCGTAATAAAAGCGATGTGATTGCATTTCAATGTTTAACGGTTCTCTTATTTTACTGAATGATTTTGTAAAATTTAAGCTTTTTAATGCAATTTAAGTTTGTTGTTTTCATCAAAAGCTCTAGACCGTTGCAGCTGACGTGTACAATATTGCATACTTAATTTTACTACTGCAGTGGGCAGTTGAGAGAAAATTGCACGAGATTATAATATAATACGAACGACCGCCCGTTGTTTCACCGGCGTGATTCCCGTTCCCTTGAGAATTTCGTGTTAAAAAGTATCCTTCCTATGTTCGAATCCAGGCTATCTACTATCTGTGGTCCGAATTTCATGCAAATCCGTTCAGTAGTTTGCGTGAGAGTTACAAACATCCATCCATATAACCTTACAAACTTTCGCATTTTTAATATTAGCAGGAAGTAAGATAATACTCACAGATGCAAAGCCTCAATTATACCAGGTCTATAAACTACAACTTTATTTATTCACTGGTAACTACCATATTTTCTTACACTTTTTATTTCTTTGTCATAATAAGTACTTATGATTTTTACGTAGTTATTATAAATCTAGAGTAGTAAAGTCATAGTTATCAATTAATTAATCAATTGCGGTTAAATTTAAATCATGTAGTGCCTATTTTGGTGAATTCAGACATTAATTGCAACCATAGCACTTTTTTATCAGTTGTTTATTATTTGATGCCCTTTTATGCTATTTGGCACCATAGCTCATCTTAAATTTCCGCGCTGTTAATCATGTTTCAATATTTAAGTTATTTTATTTTATCTTCGGCAATTTATTTACGAAATCACTTTATGTCGTCTAAGTCAATGAAACGTTTATAGTAGCTCAGATAAATTCAATATGTTTATTGGTTCGTTCGTATTAACTTATTTGACCTACTTAAACTGAACTCGTTTTAAACGTTAGACTTAGCCGTATGAGGTAAAGACTTACCAAGCTTATACTTAAGGTCATTTTATAAAAAATAAACTAACGTCTACTCGTGCGCTAGGTTTTCTAAATCCCCAAGCAAATCATTATTGACCAACATTCATCCCTTAAAAATATTAGGTGACAGATGGTTGCCTTATGTCCTTTACTTTCCTACTTTACCATAATCTAACCGGTACGTAATTATAAGAATTACGTTAACATCGATTCATTTATTATATTAGAATAGATTATATCGAGGAAAACTTGCTATGGGATTTCGTAAGCTAATCGTCTTCATTTGACAGTTCATATTGTATGTCATTAGTGTCAATCATACAAATTGCAGCCGATCGAATACGATAGGAGTTTCACCCGAGTTCTTTTCGTAATAACACGTGTTGTAAGGCTCCATTTTTAACTCAATCTACCGTACAATTTCTTTAGATTACAAAATATATTTACTTGACATTGGCAAAATTCGCGAATTTTATCGCGAGCACGCCATTAATTAAGAAAGAAGAAGAAGAATACGATATGAACTGTCAAATTAATACGATTGACCTTACGCAATCGCACCCCTGTCCTCCACTAGGTAAGATGATAAGGAAAAACTATTAAGAAAAAGGGTTTGTTTGTGGTGGGTGTGGCAAGATACAATCTTAATAGAAACATATTTATGCAAGTGTGGCGTTTTTCAAGCAAAACAAAACAGAACGTAACAAATTTCTAAATGACAAATAAACAACGTCAGAAGGCCCGAAGTTTAAGAAGCGTCACGTGTAGCGGGAAACCTTTTTTAGGAAAAAAACCGGTAAGAATTTCGACACGGGCTGTTTTTTGACATGACTTGCCTATTCAGTCTGATATTGATTTGTAGACAACAACCGTGGGAGGTCAATTTGTATTTTTAGTTGGCCTTTGGCGTCCCAAAGTTTAATTTAATGTGGAAAGTGTTTTTTACTACTCCCATATTGAGCAAGCAGATTTTCTTTGGAGAACATCTCTGGAGTATACATACCTTAAATAGATGATCACAGATTAGGCACAACCCGTCTTGTCAGTTAGGTTAGTGGTTTTGGAAGAATAGCGCCATTCATTCATTCAATCATCATCTTGTTGTCCATAATATTATTCTATTTGGGGTCGCAATAGAAACCCTTCTCGCTGTCACCTGTCACCTGTCATCGCATCGCTCCTTTCTCATCTAATCAGACCGAAGATATCCTTTTTACTCTTCACGAATTATTGCCTTAAATTTTGAATCGTCAGTTGTTTTTCCAGTGCAAACCCAACATTAATCTTATTAGCGTATCATTGACAGTATTGTATTTGATACACTGTGTACAGTGTACACATCAAATACAAATAACTACTACAGCTATATATTTAGTGATGAATTCGACAAGTGACAAATTGGTATTTTCCAAGCAATTGTGATTGATGTTGAATTACGTAATTAGAGCCCTGTTGTGTTAATTAACTTGTATTGAAACAAGGGCAAGCCTGAAGCTCTTGGGTTTGCTAGTCTTCGTTTCTTAAGGTCGTCAACCGTAAGCTCAGCTTTATAGAAAAAACTTAAAAAAAAGACTTCAAAATGTAAAAAGATCGGTGCGGCCCAAAATCTGCGGCTACGCCCCCTAATTGTCTAAATTAAAATCTATCACAATCCCTTTCAGAGGTATTGTGATTGTGATATTTTCGTCTGTCATATTGCTTAAACAGTTCAATTTTGTTTATTCCATACCTTTTAAAACGCGTCCCGATCACAATCCCTTTCAAATGTCAAATAGTGACGGCCTGAACAACTTTCAAATTACGAATTGAAAGGGATTGCGATAGATTTAAAATTATACATTGACAAATAGCCCCCAGATTTGTTAACGTGATTGTGATTTGTAGAAATGATAAGCTGAGTTTTTCAGGCAACCCAAGCGTAACAAGACGTCGTCGTGGCTATTTGTAATTTTAAATGTTAGGTAATTGCTTAAAATTACCCGACAACGAATAATTTTTACTATATAAGACGCCATAACAACAATGTTTTCAGTATTGTTGTTCGGCACCTTTTCAGCTGCCGTGGTCACGGGATGACTGACTGTCATATCCGTAAAAGTTGTTTTATTTCAATGAACAGCGCGCGCCAAAACATAAGATATACGTATAGAAAAATATCGGTCAAGATTTACTAACGAATCCCTCTAAGAAAACGGGTACTTTGTATCAAAATGATATAGGTGATCACAAACTTTTTTGATGTGTGTATATTATACCTACCTTGGAGCTAAGAATAAATACTAAAATTACCTACTCACTCCACAGATCTTATTGAGTCAATATCAATTTCAATGAAGGTAACCTCGCGATCGCAGTGATCGCTGGAAGTCCGTGGATTCGAATGAACGTAGTCCGTATCTGTAGGTACGTATTAATAGCTGACCTACAAATGTCAGGACTGTATGCACCGGCCCGTATCAATGGATTGTGTGAATTGTGACTAGGTTGGAGGTATAAAACCTTTGCAGTATTTTACCGGTTTTAGGTTGTTGTAAAAGATTGAACTCCCTCGGGATAAAAAACCTCTGTGTTAACAGAGTTTTGGCGCCAATTTAGTATTGAACTCGGTCTAGACATAAAACTTTTGCGGTACTTATCGGGTTTTGGTTTTGTCGTGTGTATTTTAGCCTGTCTGCTCTAAATACGGTTGCGTTTGAAAGACCTCTGCCGTAACCGGTTTTTGGCGCCAATTAATTCTGTTAAATTGATTCGCGAGACGCAATCGCAGTGATCGAAAGTGGAAGTCTATGGGTTCCAATGACCGTAGCTACGTATTAATAGCTGACTTACAATAAATGTCATAGGACTGTATGCACCGACCCGTATCAGTGGATTGTGTGACTGAATAGGTTGGAGATATAAACCTTTGCGGTATTTAACCGGTTTTTGGTGCAAATTTTGTATCGATCTCCCTCAACATATAAAACCTCTCCTCTGTGGTAACAGGTTTATGGCGCCAATATAGTCTATTGATTGAACTATCTCGAGATTTATATGTAGAACCTTTGCGGTAGTCGGATTGCGGTTTTGTGGCCTGAAATTAGTGTGTTTATCGTATAGGGTTTGGTTGGGTATAAGACTTTTGAGGTATTCGGTTGTTGGCGCCAATTAATCTTACTGATCCTACTCATATTATAAATGCGAAAGTATGTCAGTTTGTTTATATGTTTGTTTGTGACAGTTTCACGCCAAAACAATTGAACGGATTTGGATGAAATAGCAGGGTCGAGTCCTGTCTGAGAATAACTTGTGGCTGAGTCGATCTTTTCCAATATTTTTTCTATTAAATATTTATCCTAAGCTAATCGGTCGGTTAATCAGTTGGTGAAGTCGACCGCATCTACTTTTACACTTATTAACCACGGTCAAGGCCGCTATTAACGACCTAATCTTCAATTAATTTTCTGCGTATGGCGTTGAGAAAGTACCTTTTAATTCAATTTTAGTTTCAATATCCAACTTGAAGTTACAGAAGGTATAGATTTCATAAAGATTTTAGAGATTTTTATTACTAATTCCAGTGATAGGTATACTTACAACTAAATTTGGCCAAGCTGAGATTTTCAGTTACTTAATAAAAGCTCGCTTTAATTCCTGTACATTCATCAAAATCCTTATACATTCTACCGTCTGATATCTCCATTTATTTCACCTTAGTATAAGCACTATATTCCTAAATGTCGCACTAAGCGCTACTCAACATTCTTTATATTCCCTGCGTCTGTATTTCCGAGTACTTATAACTCGTCCATCATCAAAGCAAGGGTAACCTTCTGGGTTGGCTCGCTCCATCATGGATCCTGTCCTAGCCCTTAGGCCCTTGGGATCATCAGCAAACTCATTATAAGTAAAAAAATCATCGTTTTCTATGATTATACCTTGATAATGTTTTTATGTTATAAATGTTGTTCGTTAATTTTGTTATTGAATATTTAGGCAAGTTTCTTGTGTCAAATTTTCTAGTCAGTTACCTATAAAATTATTTGAAGAACTTACTTTTACTTTGATTTATGCCTAATGTCCTTGGGGTTGACCTAGTATTTTCCGACGCTCTTTATAAAACGAGGAAATGATTTTTTAGTGATCAGTTGAAGATTCGCCTCATTTAAAAATACCCACGGAAATGTTATAAAAACTTAATTGGATATTTTTTTGCGTATTACGTGTGAATTGAGGTATTTACTAAACTAGCGACTGCTCGCGGTTACACCTGTGTGTTTCCCGTTCCCGGGGAAATATCGGGATAAAAAGTATCCTATGTTCATAACCAGGCTATCTGCTATCTGTGTACCAAATTTCATTCAAATCCGTTCAGTAGTTTTTGAGTTTATTCGCTTCAAACAATCAAATCTTTCCTCTTTATGATATTATTGTATAGATGATTAGTAATAGGTAGTTAGTTGACGGTGCAGCACGTATGCATTGAAAACCATTTTGAATTCGGGCCTAAGTTGGCAATGATTGAATCTAAAATCAGTGAAATGCAGACCGGTGAACTTGATATTTTTAGGTGCCATCTTACAATATTTTGATTGCTATTTTTCTCTTCCATTATCAAGTGGTATTTGTGTAACAAATACTGTTGGACAGTTGAAAGAAACTCTAAATTAGTGCAGTGAATACTTCGATCATCAATTATCCAAGAGTGAATATTGCCAAAGTTAATGTCTGGGATTTTGAAGAAAACAATGACAAACGACAAGCTACTAAAGAAACGCCATTCTGTCATATCTGGAAGAAGCGACTGTAAGTATAGAAATAACTATTTAGTAGGCGATGGACTGGCTAGGGCATAGGAAACAGAACCGGTACCTAGGGGTGACCGAACCGGGAGTACCGGTACTTCCGGTACTGAGGTACTGATCTACGACGATTGCACTAGCCCTTCAACCTGTCATTATTGTTTCCGCACATCTAAGAGCCTTTGCATACCGCGTTTTTTTCGGCGCGCGTTTGTATCGATACAAACGCGATATGTGCGCGCGTCAAACGCAGCCGGTAGACCTATGCACAGCTGTATAAATTTAAACACGCGTTAAGCGAGTCACACATTACGCAGATACGATAATATTTTATCTGCGTATAAAAACTTATTTATCTGAAAGCATCACACACTAGACAGATACGATAATATACGAGATGATACATTCACTCGAAATCCTTCAGACTGAGTAGACTTGTTTTTTTGGTAAGGATTGTTTATACAGAGTGTTTAAAAATGAGTTCGCGTTTTACGGTCTCGATTTATTAGCCAGTTCGTCAGAAGATGATTCTGATTTTGAATTTGATGCACGTCTTGCTTCATTTTCTAAAACGCGAAGAATTTGGATAGAACGCCATATAAAGCGTAAAAAGGACCGAGGCGAATTTAATATCTTCCAGGATGTCTCAGATAACAAATTTGAAAGCTATTTCCGAATCCCAAGAGCAACTTTTATGGCGATTCACGATTTGATTAAAGAAAATATTAAAAAACAATACTAAAATGCAAAAATGTATTTCTACCGAAGAACGACTTGCTGTTTGCTTACTTTACCATAACAACAACATAAATAGAATGATTAAAATTCAAATACTTATTCACCTAGGAGATTCAAGCCGACCTCTATTTCTATTAAAACCTCACAATACAAAAAAATATACGCTTTAAATATAATAATATTATTTAAGGTAAAATGAAACTATCTGTACAAGAACTTAATCTCAACAAAAGTACAACAACTAAAACTGTTGCCTTAATTAAATGAGAACACTCAGACAAGCTCCACCCACCAACTCTTAACCTTTACAGTTTAACCTTCCACCATCAGCCTACTCACTAAAATAACCGTAAAGAATACAATTATAAATCTTTACGTATCAAAAATATATAAAAAAAATAGTCTTACTTCTAACCGTTGAGGAGTTGTACCTTTTATCACCAGTTCATCATCATGAGATGGTCTTTGTTGTGAATTCAATTTTGTTTGCTTTGAAAATATAAGTTGAATGGGCAAGTTTGGACACGTGCTTATAGTCTAGTATTGTAGTATAGCAAATATTGATGCTCAAAAGTTGAGACTTGGCTACAAGAGCTCATGAAAGGTATTGTTCCGTACAAAAGAAAAAACAAAAAAAATCTAACCTAAATATTGATTTTTAAGAAAAACCTTGAGATGATTGGTCACTAGGATCAAGTGATCTATCGATAAATATATAAAAGATGTACGAATTGAAGAAAAAGTCCCAAACCCTCAATTAGCACTTTAGACCCACTGTGAGCTTGACCGGGTGGTTCCCTCCCCTCTGGCCTCTGTCTCACCGCAAACAGTCCCTACCCCTGCGCATCACCCTGTATTTACATGCAGATAAAATCTGTTTAACTGCAGATGTTATCTGCCGGTATATTTGTATACGCAGATAATTATCTGACCATCTGTTGATATATGTCGGTGCCGACAGATACTGTACGATAAAATATAAATTATCTGCGCTGTGTGTGGTAGTTCATATGAAATGTATAGAGAGCGATATTGACAGATATGCGCTCAGATACAGATATCTTATCGTATCTGCGTAGTGTGTGACTCGCTTTAGAATCGATACTGACGCGCGTGTGTAGCGATACAAACGCGATGCTAACGCGCGTGTGTATCGCCACAGAATACTAAATAGTACAAGGTATCGCTACAGACGCGTATGTGGTAAATAACCCATTTACGAGCCAGAGAAGGTTCTGTGGACATTACAAAACAACGTTTCAAAAACTAATCAGACATGGAAAAAAATCGCAAATTGTTATGGAATGACGTATTTATCATTTCAAAGACTTTTTGCGATTCTTAAACCGGATTTAACTCGACGATAGCAACGCGCGACATCGGCGCGTCTGTATCGATACACACGCGCGTCGGCATCACGTTTCTATCGATTCAAACACGCGGCACCGGTGCGTCAAGATCTTGAGATCTCTCTCTCGTGAGACGCCGCTATACGAACCATCAGCGAGCGATTAGCCAGCAATCACATACGTAGTACCATTTTTATTTTGATATTGCAAATTTTTAGGTAAGTAATGTTTTGAATGGGCTAATGTTTTGACGGCACATCACACTTTGTATGTTGACACTGTACTATAAGGGCTCATCGCGTTTGCGACTGTAGATGTTTGCTGACAACTAGAGTTGCCAGGGGATCAAACTCACGACCACAGAACTAGACTTTTAACTCAAATAGATGGACCAACAGTAGGTAGACCTAGAAAGCCAAGTCTAAGATAGAGTTTGAGTCCCAGCCCAGCGTCTGTAAAGAAAGGCATTGTTTACAACTTCTTAATTTTATACAAGAAAATATTATTAATAAATAATTGTCTCATGTCGCCCTGATGGGATTCGAACCCGCATCCTTGGGAATGCATTGGGCCGGAGTCCCAAGGATGCGGGTTCGAATCCCGTCAGGACGACATGGGACAAGTTGCTTATTTCTAACATATTTTGGCATTGTTTTTTTCGTACTTAGGTATAATATTTATCTTGAACAGTTAGTTACTGATTATTTTCATAATGCAATGTTGTGTGCTGGTACTAAATCAAACGGCCTCGAAATGCAAATATGCATGACTGTGATATTGGTTAGCTACTTATTACACGTACATGAGAACGCGAGACGAATGGAGAAAGAGTTTTTAGTTGATGAGATATTTGTATTTTTAATACTTACAAACTTATTATTATCACTAGGGTATAGATAGGGGAAGAATTACTAATAATCAATCTTAGAAGTTGTATTACTTGACTCGGAGTTAGTCAGAGCATTCTTCTACAACATTAATGTGCCTTATTTATTTAGGTACACATAATAGAGTGACAGCAAATACATAAAAACCAATAAAGAATTATGGCTTTATGTGTTTGCTGTCACTCTATTTTTTATTATACAAGGCTGCAGCTCCACAAGTTTGTGTATGTCGTAGGAGGATTTGATAAATAGAATTTTCGCAAAAATCCTAGTGATATTGCAAAAACACTGATAATTAGATAATGGTGTTGACATTTCTCAATCTTACTGAAAAAAGATAGGGTTTTTGCAAAAATACTGGTTGCTTTAGTAATATTCTTTACTCTGATTGGTTTAATTTTTTTTCCTCGCTAACTCTTATTCTGATTGGTTCATAGAAAGTTTACTACACGTGAGAGAATAGATTGACATTTGAAACGTCAAGTCGTCAACCAATCAGAGAACATGTTGTTTTGGACGGTCCGACCAGCCAATCAGTGTTCTTATTTCATAATAGCCAGGGATTCTTTTCGTAATCTTACTAAGGCCATCCAGTATTTTCGCAAAAATCCTATCTTTTTTCAGTAGTATTGAAAAATGGCAACACCAGTGTCCAATTATCCGTGTTTTCGCAATATCCCTAGGATTTTCGCAAAAAATCGATTTATCTAATTATTCTACGACATGTGTCGTACACAGCATGACAAGCCTTTAACAATGAAATTCGCACTCTAAAATATATAATTGAAAATAAAATACTAACATACTAAAAAAAAAGATTGACAGTAATAAAAAAAAACAAAAAGCGGATCATAATAAAAAATTTGAAACAGATATAAATTTATAATAAAACTACACTCGCGGGCAAATAAAGCGGGTCACTGCGTTATTTTCATACAAACATGCTCACTTTACAGTCTCATTATTCAAAAAGTATCAACAGTTGTGGAAAAATGTATGTCGAATGCTCGACTTACGAATGAAAGTCCCAAAAATACAAGAAAGTTCGATTCCCGTCTGAGAATTCACTTGTGGCCGAGTTAATTTTTTCCAATATTTTTCTATTTAAAATTTACCATAAGTATAAAAATAGCATTGAAAAATGCAAAAATTACAAAATCATAAATTATTGGCAGTTGCATCTTAATCGATCGTTAAACACCTGAAAAGATGTTTCTTTCGAATGCAAGGATATTCCTAGCATTGATGTGACATCGCTGGCCTGCAGCTTGTGATGTGCCGTTCCCGGGAATATTGGAAACATTGGGAATATTCCCAGAAGCGTTCCCGGCAATATTCCCAAAAGCGGAAATTTAGGGGAAAATTGCTTGTGTTGTATTACAGTATTTTTTTTGTTGTATGCTAACCATTCTATTGGCAATATTACAAGGCTTAATGAATATGCCAAAGGTTAATTATCTCTTATGGCGAAAATTTCCAATATTCCTGGGAATATTCCCAGTAAATTTCCAATGTTTACGGGAATATTTCCAATACCCATATAGTTAATTATAGTAAACCTCTAAGCCAATTCTATACATTGAAAAGAATTTATATAAAAAAATACCTCCCACCAGGGGTCTTCTTAAACGAAACAGATACCAAAAATATAGTTTTTGAATTTTTTGTCTGTCTGTCTGTCTGTCTGTTGTCCGCGTTTCACGCAAAAACTACCGAACAGATTTTAATGAAACTTTTTTTGTTATACAGCTATTGGTCGTCGCCAACATATAGGCTATAATTTATTTTGAAGATCGCAATATCTGATGTAGAACCATAGCAGTCCAGTCAAACTATGAGATATATACAAATACGGTCTTAAGGAAAATTGTTAAGCGTGATGAGCATTTTCTATTGACGTACAAAGTTTGAAGATCTGGTACACCTGATGTGGAACTCTAGCAGCCAAGTTAAACTATATGAGATACAAACATAGTCAAAGTCAAAGTCAAAGTCAAAGATTTTTATTCAAATAGACTTATAGATAAGTGCTTTCGAATCGTCCAATTTTTTTTTTCCTACCAGCCATTCAGGACATCTTTTAACTGATAAGAAGAACGGCCGCAAGAAACTTATCAGCTTTAACAAAAGCAACAACATTTACAAAGGAACATGTCGTTGCCAAACACAAATCTACAATCTTGAAACATATTTAATATAAGAGGAAAATTTTCTTATACTCAGTTATTAGAATATTTTCCTTTTATACAATTACAATAGTCATGTTTTATGTTAGTATCACTTCCATGCATTTTTGTCTTTCAAATAATCTTCTACCTTGTAATAACCTTTGCTTAAGAGCGTTTTTTTAACATGTATTTTAAATTTATGCAAAGGCAGCTCAATCACTTGTTGTGGAACTTTATTAAAAAAGGCTATGCCTTTCCCCAAAAACGAGCGACTGCATTTTTCAAGTCGAAATCTTGGAAGGGCAAGCTTATTCTTGTTTCTAGTATTAAAATTATGAACATCGCTATGCTTAATAAATAAATCGTGATGTTTCCTTACATATACTATATTATCATAAATGTATTGTCCCGCCAAAGTTAGTATATTAATCTCTTTAAACAATTCTTTAAGAGAATCTCTCTGTCGAAGGTTGTAAATGGCGCGCACAGCTCTTTTTTGAAGTATAAAAACATAGCGTCTTAAGAAAAGTTTTTTAACGTAATGAACATTTTCTATTGACGGAAAAATGTCGAAGGTCTGGTACACCTGATGTGGAACCCTAGCAGCCCAGCTAAACTATAAGAGATACAAATATAGTATCTTAAGAGACATTGTTCAGCGTAATATGTATTTTCTTTTGACATACAATCTATACTAATATTATAAATGTGAAAGTGTGTTTGTTTGTATGTCCGTCTTTCACGTGAAAACGGAGTAGCGGATTGACGTGTTTTGTAGTATGTGGGTAGTTTACGAGCTAGTGAGTGACATAGGCTAATTTTAATCCCTCAAAAAAATATCACTTTCCCTCGGGCGAAACTTTTTAGCATAATATAAATATAAATATATAAATTTATAGCATAATAATAACAAGGAATATTAGAATTACGATTATTATTTTAAGCATAATTGCTGTATGCAGGCAGGCGTGCAGCATGCAAGCAGGCATGCAAGCAGGCATGCAGCATGCAAGCAAACAACAGCATGCAAGCAGGCATGCAGCATGCATGATTTCTGTCACGGCTCCGGCGCTGCGGGGCTCTGGCGGTCCCACGCGAGCTTATCGTCGCAGATGGTTTTCAGTCACCACCTGCTCCTCAGATCGCGGGCTGCCTCGCCCCTCCGCGCCTACGCGGGCTTAAATTACACTCTAGGGGTAGGGCATACAAGACTGCGTGGAGTCGGTTTTTAGGCGATTCGTTTCTGTCACTGACTATTATGCAAATAAATTAAAAAAGCGTTTTTTTTAATAAATAAAAACAATATTTTCTGGCGCTTCGCCGGTCGCTGCCGCTTTGGTCACAGTTCTAACCTAACCTAACCTGAAACGTCTGTTACAGTTTGTTGCTGCAGACCCCCGTCCCCCCTTCTCTGTTTTTTTCCAAAATTTTTGAGAGAAAAACAAATATATGTCCGTCGGATTCCTCCTTAGTATCTCCGGAGGTGTCAAAGGGGGGTCGAAAATTTTGTTAGATTTTAGCTACGACGCACCGTTTTCGAGATATTCGCATTTTTATAAAATTCATTCTTGAAAATTTTACAAGTCCCTGATCTATACAAAATCTGTTGAATTTTTTTTAAGTCCTGCACCCCCTTTGCGACACCCTAACCCAAAAGTATAATAGAAATTATTATGTATAATTTTTTTACCATAAATAATTTTAGGACTACCTATAATATGCCAAATAAAATTAGGTTTTTCTATAGTTATGGCAAATAAAATTATGCTAAGGGATTTTAGGACTGCGTTATATTAGGCCAAATGAAATTTGGGATTTCATTTATTATGCTTCATAATAATATACCTTTAGACAGTTATGCTACTTAAAATTTATGCGAAGGAAAAAATATGTGACATTAATGTTATGCTATTTGATGATTATGCCAATTGATGTATGACAAACGACTTTAGGACAATCGACATTATGCGAAAAGTTCCGCCCCCGCCGAAAATCACTATTCCACGCGGACGAAGTCGCGGGCAAAGCTAGTAGTTATTTTTATATTTGTATACAATTTTACAAAATGAACATATATCATTTGTTTGTTCGTTAACAGTTTGTAGAAAGTAATCAAAAATTTTACTTTTTGGTCTCATTATGACTAACACAGCTAGCACAGCACACTCGACAATCAAAGCGACACTGGGGTAAACGTGTTTTTTTTGTTTTAAACTAGAGGAAAGGGGAGGGGGCGGCGCGGCGGGACCCTCCCCTCGCGGCTCAAGCAAGCGCATGCACATACTTGTTGTTGCGTAACCGTGGAATTAAGAAGAAAATATAAATAGCACAGAATTTTTACCATACTTGAAAATATATTATTTTGGAAACTTTGGGAAAGTTTCCGGGAATATTGGGAATATTCCCGTAAGTTTACAACGAGTAAATTACTTGGAAATGGGAATATTCCCAGCGACACATCGCTACCTGCAGCGTATTAAAAATATAAAAGTATTGGAGAATTTCGACGGTGGTTCAGCGGTTAGAGCATTGGACCGGATTTCCAAAGGTCGCGGGTTCGATTCCCGTCTGAGAATTCACTTGTGGCCGAGTTAATCTTTTCCAATATTTTTCTATTTAAAGTTTACCATAAAATATTGTTAATTTTACTTCTAGTCCCTTGTAGTAGAAAGACATGTTCCTTAAGACTACTATTTTATTGGTCATTATGGCGATATATAGGCTCGTGACGTTACAAGGAGCCCGTGGCGCAGTGGTTCGCGCGTTCGGCCTGCGTTTGTTGAAGTTAAGCAACTTTCGCAATGGTCGGTCACTGTATGGGTGACCAAAAATTTACTATCTCCAGCTCCTTCGTGCTTAGAAGGCACGTTAAACCGTTGGTCCCGGCTGCATTTGCAGTCTTTAAAACCCACCAATCCGCACTAAGCCCACGTGGTGGGTCATGGCCCATTCTCCTTATCCATCCTAGTGCCCCAGCAGTGGGGACATTACGCTCCTGTCTCTGATTTTATTAATAAAATAAATAGCCAAATACCCCTCCAAACAGCTCTTAATATAGCCGCCCTAGATTTACATAAACGACATTGTTTTATTACCAAGTCCGAACTGTTTACACAACTAACTGGATCTATTTCGGATACGAGGTCGGAACAATAAAACTTTGTACAGTCATGAGCAAAGACATGTATACACTATACAACCTTATCGCATTGACATTGACACACACGGAAGCTGAGCTCTCTCTGTCCACAAATGTCATTCAATTGTGTAATGTGACACGGTTGCTAAGTGTTTCTATGCACATGACTGTACTATAAAACTTTGTACAGAAGTACGCACATCGAGCTAAACAAACCCATTCGCTCTAAGAGTTTCCCGGTCGACCAGTAGAGTTCTTTTTGGAGAACGTTTTTTCGAACAGGGTGCTAATTGTCTAATTTTAAAATCTATCGCAATCCCTTTCAATTCGTCATTTGAAAGATATTTACATACTTCAGACCGTCACTATTTGACATTTGATAGGGATTGTGATCGGGACGCGTTTTGAAAGGTATTGCATGAACGAAATTGAACTGTCTAAGCAAACTGACACTGGAAAATATCTATCAAATGTATGGAGAAGAGTCAAATGAAGTGTCATTTAAAACGTCATTCGTTCCGAAAGGGATTGCGACTATAAGTTACACAATTCCATAAATCACTATCACAATCATAATACCTTTCAAAGGTATTGTGATAGATTTTAAAATTAGACAATTAGGGGGCAGGTCTCTCAGGTACTCGTATGGAGTTCAAACTTTCATGACAGGTTGTGTCATTGTGTTTAATTGTCATGTAATTAATTGGGTAGCAAAGTTATTCCTTTTAGACATCTAATATCGACATCGCGAGGATGTTTGAAATCCGAAATCCTTTTGTCTTCCATGTCTCGAGCGCGCGAGGCAATACACATGCGTCCCCTGAGCGCATATTCAGCGAGCCGAATGTCGCTCGCGCGCGTCAACGTTCAAATTGTCTTGCAAGACTAAGACGTCTCCATACCGCTCCGCAATGTCGATATACGTCATAATAAACAGCTTTCTCTCTCTTGATCCAGGGTCATCATCAGACGAAGATGAAGGAGTGCAACCCCACGAAAAGGCGATCGCTGCAGGCCAGGCCAATCCCCCCTACTGCGTCAGGAATATAGAGCAGCACGCTTTCGGCAGGAGAGAGATAGAAATTGCTGAACAGGAGATGCCAGGAATCATGGCGTTGAGGGCCAGAGCGAAGGAGGATAAACCTCTGAAAGATGCAAAGGTATTTGACCAACCATTTCTTTTTAGCTTTTCTACAAAGGAGTGCAACTTCACGAGAAGGCGATCGCTACAGGCCAGGCCAACACACCTTACTGTGTTAGGAATATAGAGCAGATGCCTTCCGCAGGTGAAAGATAGAGGTAGCGGAACGGGAGATGCCAGGGATCATGTTTGGAATGCTTCTGTCATATGTGTATAACACAATAGGGGAAGCCAACTTACTCTTCAAACCGCTTCCTCTAACTAACCTCTTTGTGGTCTTTTGTGATTACCTGATATTCCAATGACAGGAGGTGAGAATCGAAACACTCTTTGCCGTTAAAACGTTTCGTCGAAATTATTAGATAGATCTCATTCGGTTCGGTTAATTTAGAACTTTGAAAGGTTAAGTGACATAGATGGAGTGAGAAAGGTTCGGTTTAATTAGAACTTATGGAAAGATTATTATCATCTAGCTTTGTTTTGCTCACTGTTCTAACCTTACCTAGCCAAAGGAGCCAGAGTAATTTCGGCAAAACTATCGGTTTTCTGATTTGGCGATTTTCCCCTTGCCTGCACGGCGACGGCACCGGCGAAGAAAAATGTATGCACGGCAAGAGGAAAGACGTTCAATGACAGACGTTGTGTATCAGTAACATGTCCACAGATCGTAGGGTGCACACACATAAACGCACAGACAGCGGTCCTGATAGAAACGCTGGCGGCGCTCGGCGCGACTGTCCGCTGGGCTGCTTGCAACATTTACAGCACACAGAACGAGGTTGCAGCTGCTTTGGCGCATGCTGGTGAGAATCCCCTTTTTAATGCACCGGCTACACGCTCTGTTTTGCCTGAGAGCGAATCGATTTGTGCTGGTAAGAGGAGCGTGGAGCTGGCAAGACTCTTGAAAGCGCGGCTTGTTTATTCGTTGACAAATTGTTATGCTAAAGATTGGATTGCGCAAACCGCGCTTCAGTCCGGCAAAATTGTTTTCACCTCACACGCTCTGAAAAGGAGGTTTTGTCAATCAGTTTAGGCGTAGAAAATCGCTTTTTGCGGCCTAGCGCGGCAAAGTACTTTTTTAATTTAATACCTAAATATATGTCATAATGCGTTCCGAATCGCAATTGACTCTTTTGTTATATTTGATTATTATTTTAAATAGCTTTAAATTAATTATAATTCTCCGTTTTGGTTTTATTATATTATTTTAGTTCATTGAATCATAAAAACAATAACAGGTTAAGGAGTTCTTTCTTTATAACCCATGAGACCTACCCTTAGAAGGTCATGATTGTATTTTTCATTTTTTTTTTATTTTTTTTATTTCTTTTTATTTAGTTTTCTCGCATTACATCAACTTCGCTTAAGCTGTATAAATTATATTTATTTTATGTATTTTTATTACGTTTTTTCTGTTGTGTTTATTACCCATATTGTGTATGTTTCTCTTTTTTTTTTATTATTATTTTTATTGTAGTTCAATAATCTACTTCCTTTTTCATTTTAATTTCTTTTTATTTATTTATTTTTTGCGCACAATCTGCCCTATTTAAATCATCGACCAGTCTCAACAAAAAAAGGGTTGTCTGGAAGAGATCGCTGCTAAGCGATAAGGCCGCCCCTTTGTACAACTTATCGTATTATTGTTTCCATGTATGTTTCTGTTCTGTGTGTGCAAATAAAGTGTTATGTAATCTAATCTAATAACAATAAGATTAAACTATTTGTTATAAGAATTTTATGTTAGGCTGGGTGAGATTTCACAACTTATAATTGGATTTCGGACTGTGACATAAATCTATATTTTTAAATTGTCTTTGTCTTGTACCTCATGTCAGTGTCAACATTTACGGAATCATTTTTATTCTTATTAATAAGTAACAATATATTCCTACTTTAAATAACTTTGAATTAACTATAATACTCCCTTTTTTTATTATTTTAGTTTTTTATATCATTAAAACAACGAGAATAAGGTATATAAGATTAAACTTTTTGTTTAAAGAATGTTTTACCGGAAGTTGACAACCTTAAAATGTTCCTCGCTGTTGTGAGGTGAAAAATTGTGTGTTGCGCTCGGCAGAAAAGTTTTTAGTGTCTTGTAACCTTTGAAATCCTCGCTTCGCTCAGGATTCAATCTTTGAACCACTCGCTACGCTCGCTAATAGAGGTAACTCGCCGCTAAATAACCAACTTTCTAGCCTTGCATAACAAATAACTATTTTGATGTTACGTAGACGTCGTCTTAGCCACATGACACCCACTGCTGGGTGTAAGAAATTGTTCGAAGGAGGTTTTAACTCAATTCATAGAGAGCTCTTTAAAAACACTTGACGTTTGCGCAGTCCAGTTTGCACGAGCTTAATCTTTTGCTCCGTAAAGCGCTTTTCAGACTTCGCTATAATATAGCTTATAGCTCATAGCACACCGATATCGCTCACCATACATTATCTAAGAACACGTTCACACTTAGCTATAATATATATTATTCGCTTACTGTACGCTATCTAAGTAAATGTATAGTGAGCGATATCGTTGTGCTATGAGCTATAAGCTATTATATTATAGCGTAGTCTGAAAAGCGCTTTATGCCTGTGTATTCGCAACGCAAGGCGGAGCGTGTGCTGGTACATAAGGGCCTTTTTTCGCTTCAAGTGGTCAATGGAAGACAACCGCTGACCTATCTGTTATATAAAAAAAAAAAATTTCTGGTCTTCAAGGTTTTGCGATATTCGCGTGGCGTGGCGAAAGCGAAGAAGCGTTCTGGTGGTGCATAGACCAGTGCTGCGCGCCCACCACCTCGTGGCAACCTAACATGATCTTGGACGATGGAGGCGACGCCACGCATCTCATGCTGAAGAAACATGCCGCTGCCTTCAAACATATAAAAGGTACTTAGAAAAATCTTTTCGTCCTTTTACCCTCTTCCATTCTTTTGATGGTACTTAGACTAGTCTTCTGTGTACCTAAGAAATCATCTAGATACTGGAAATGGTGAGGTGAGCGACGCGATACATCTCGTTTAAAAGAAATATGCTGTCTTCAAGCAAATTAAAGGTATATTCTATTGAACTAGGGAGTCGTTTTCCTCTTTTTTTCTGATGGTGCATAGTAGACCAATGCTGTGCTCCCACCTTCGTCATCAGCCATTTTCAATGTCCACTGCTGGCGCACTGGACTTCCTCATGGAAGGATAAGGTGAAGGGGCCATTGTCCACCACGCGGCCTCAATGCGGATTGGTTGGTTTTAACGACTGCAAATGCAGCCGGGACCAACGGCTTAACGTGCGTTCTGAACCACGTCGGAATTGGAGATTTTAAATTATTGGTCACCCATCCTGTGATCGACCATTGTGAAAGTTACTTAATCTCAACAATCGCTAGCCGAGCGCGTGATACACTGCGCCACCGAGCTCCTCAATCTCTTGGCAATCAAACATGAACTTGGACGATGGAGGCGACGCTACGCATCTCATGTTGAAGAAACATGCTGTTGCCTTCAAACATATTATTAAAGGTACCTTTTTGATCTACAACAGGAAAACGTTCTTCATACCAATAGCCCTAGGATGTGATGAGATGATTAATTTCGGCCGTTAATAACTAATCATCTACGTCTTGGAGAGCGGCTGCCTTTTACATCACCCTTTATCACCTATCTTTTTAACCGCCTCTGTGGTCTAGTGGTACGACCACCGGTATCAGACCCAGTGGTCCCGGGTTCGATTCCCAGTGGGGGTACATATTGTATTCGGTTTGGTTGGTGGTAGGACTTGTTGTAAGCCCGCCTGGCTAGCGACTACCATCTTATCTAATCCTGCCGCCTAACAACAATTTTTTCAGCATTGTTGTGTTTCGGTAGTTCGAGATAAGATAGCCAGTTCCTCAGTGGCTGAGGTGTAGGGACGGTGCTAGGGAGATGTAATCAAACCACGAGATCGGTGCAAAGACTGGCTATATTCAATAAAGCATGATTATATATATTGGTTATAAGTTCTTAATACTATAGCTTATACTACATCCTTACAGAGGATTCCGGGAGAGGCTCGCTTCCATCTTCAGCCTTATCAATACTTAACATCAGGTGTGATGAAGGCTAAGAGTTTTCCCGTCAATCATAAAAAAAAATATCTCTTTCAGGTATAGTAGAAGAGAGCGTGACGGGCGTTCACAGGCTCTACCAGCTCAGTAAAGCGAACAAGTTGTGCGTGCCGGCGATGAATGTCAACGATTCCGTCACGAAAACCAAGTTCGACAACTTGTATTCTTGTCGGTGAGTTCAACATTTATATCTGAGATTGTTTAATATACGAGGGCTGAATGATAAGTTTCCGAAACGACAAAGAAAATGTGTAATAATCCATTTAAAATCAATTTATTTCTCAACCTAGTATCCTTCAACCTCAATGCGTTTAGTCCAGCACTTCTCCAATGCCGTTACACCAGTTTGATAAAATGTTTTCTCCAACCCCTCAACATACTCATCTACGGCAACAATGACTTCATCATTTGTTGAACATCTCTGGCCACCTTACCCTTTCTTCAAGTTTGGGAATAAGTGGAAGTCGCATGGGGCGATCTGGGGAATTTGAACCGCAATTCATTCAGGAGTTTGGCGACTGCAACCGTAGACGAGTGTACAGGCGCGTTCTTTCCATTGTTAAGAAAATTCACGACGTCAAGTTCAAGGTCCTGTCATACAAATTCCGTAAGTTCGATTAAATCCAAATTTGGCGTTTTATTTTCGAAAAGATGCCAGAATATAATGTAATATTTTTCTATGCGTATCTTTTTTTTAAGTTCGTCGTTTCAGATTCTTATCAATCAACCCTCGTATTAAGTTATTTGACGAACTCCGTGGTGGAGTGGTACTTGGAGTCCCTACATACCAAATGTCATCCAAATCCCTTCGGTAGTTTTGGCGTAAAAGAGAAACAAACAAACTGACATACTTTTACTATTGATGTTGTGTTAATGATTCTGCCTACCCCTTTGAGGATATGTATGTAGTTTATGTATGATACCGGCCTTCAGATGTTTGAGTTTCGTTCTCCCTCAGCATCACCTGTATTTCTAGCTAGATTAATTTTCTTTTCGCAGGGAAAGTATAATAGACGCGTTGAAAAGGAGCACGGATCTAATGTTTGGCGGAAAACAATCTGTTGTGTGCGGGTACGGGGAAGTCGGTAAAGGGTGTTGTCAAGCACTCAAGGCACTAGGATGTGTGGTAAGTCAATGATATACAGGGTGTTATAAGACCCATACCGAAGCCGTGATATATGCGTAGTGAACATCAAACTAAATAAGATTATGTAAAAATAATTGCTGGTAAATGACTCAAAAAATTATGAAAGCGCTCATGGCCGCGCTTGACGGACTGGTCGTATTCGATCACGTTTGTTAAGCAAAGTTGGCCCGGTCAGGTGTCGGGTGGGTGACCGTAAAGTGCCATTATAACTGAGCGCTTCCGTGCTTCGGAGGGCACGTTAAACCGTCGGTCCCGGCTGTTGTCATTTGATTACAGTCGTCAAGCCAAGTCAGAGGCCTTATAGGCGGCTTGATAAACTCTGACACCAGAGGTGGCAACTAATCCTCAATCGATAAGAAGAAGAAGAATGACTTTTATTAAGTAAAAAAAATGGGTGTTATTATTGTTATACACCCAATGGAACGTGTGCAACGTTTGCGTGTGTATATGTTGTAGGAGGATTTGATAAATAGAATTTTAGCAAAAATCCTAGTTATATTGCAAAAACACGGATAATTAGAGTATGGTGTTGACATTTCTTAATCTTATTGATAAAAGATAGGGTTTTTGCAAAAATACTGATTGCTTTAGTAACATCGGATATTCTTTACTCTGATTGGCACAATTTTCGGTTGCTTGCTAACTCTTATTCTGATTGGTTCATAGAAAGTTTACTACACGTGAGAGAATAGATTGACATTTGAAACGTCAAGTCGTCAACCAATCAGAGAAGATGTTGTTTTGGACGGTCCGACCAGCCAATTTATTTCATAATAGCCAGGTATTCTTTTCGTTATCTTACTAAGGCAACCAGTTTTTTCGCAAACATTGAGAATTGAGGATTGAGAAATAACAACACCATTGTCTAATTATACGTGTTTTCGCAATATCCCTAGGATTTTCGCAAAAAATCGATTTATCTTATTATTCTACGACATATATAGAGTACGAATAGTTGACCGGGCCCCCATATCATTGAGTGGTTTTGATATTCATTGCGGGTTTGTTATTTTAAACGATAATCTTTAGAAAAGTTATTTATTTATTTATTTATTTAATGTTTGGAAGACCAACACCGAGTAGACAGAGTTGATTTTTGACATAAAAACAGTAAGGCAATAATAGGTCTTCACGTATATAATACATATTTTAAATGGTAAAGTGTGGACAATAAGATGCTCTTGGAAAACTTAATCTAAAACTATTACAAACTAAGACAGTGCCTATAATGTGATTAGTTAAAGTTACTTAAATTGACATTTACTTAAAGAATTCCTCACATAATAAACGCCTCGTTATGACTTCATTCCTCAATAACTCCTTAACTAACAGTTTCCGAGGTTTGGCTCTATACACGAAAATGATAGTAACGATGGAGAGAATACGTGGTTTTCGTTTTCGTTATGCGTCTTTTAACACCCTGTATTAAGGTCCAAGTAAATCGGCTAATTAACCGGCTAGATAATCGGCGGCAAGCAGTGGGAAGGGGCCAAGACCAACCGGCCTACCGCCATCTTTTAGAAACCGTCATGTCGTAAGAACGTTTTGTTTTCCTTTTGTTTCAATACTGTTTAAATTGCAAACTTGACTTTATTTGACGTCGTAGTAGGTTTGATTGATAAAAATCTTGTTTGAGCGAATGATTGAGCGATGACGCCACAAAACTTCCGACAAGCTTGTTTTAAGAGGTTCGCGGTATGATATGACATATAACAACATTGCGCCGATACAAACTGACATTAAACAATATTGCGTTAAGAGATGGCGGTAGGCCCCCAAGGCACTGGGTTGTGAGTTGTGAGGTAAGTATAAATATACTAGGGTTTCTCTTCAGAATGATTTAACAAAGTTTTGAGAACCAACCGAAAGTAGCCCGCGGGGATATTATCAAAAAAAATCTCTGCGGAACGTCAAAATAAAAATGGTATTACTTATGTGATTGCTGGCTAATCGCTCGCTGATGGTTCGTACAGTACTCATTCTCTCGCGCTCCTACCTGGGTGCGAGATTAACACCCATATTCTAAGTCGTTCCTCCAAAACGTACTCGTCCTCGACTTAACGAAACCTCATTGAAAACCTCTTCGAAATACTCCTCGAAATCGGTATTCTAAGTCATAACTCCGTAAGGACCTGGAGGAGCCAAAGAGTACGTAGCCACTCCGTGTTAGGCCTAGCGCACACTACCATTTTTACCCACGACGAGGTTGAGTGGAGTGTAAAAAGTTTTGGAGGAACGACTTAGAATATGGGGGTTAACGCCGCGTGTTGCTGTCGCTAGCGACTAAAACAATTTGGTAGCAATAACAAGACCTAAATGAATGTACATTGTAGTTCATCGTTTGTTCGGTAGAGGCCGCACTGTCAATACGTGACGTAAAGCAATTATCGCGCGATTTCTGCTGTTGCGTTGCTGTTGCAAAGATAGGTGATAGCCCCGCTGAATCTTCGGAAATGGCTTACGCCCGAAATAAATAACCTATCAGTAGATATCGATTGAGCTATCTGAGATAGTTGCCTAGGATATCTTTGTTATTATGACCAAAATAACGAAGCAACCTTCGTTATTTTGGTCATAATAACAAAGATATGCAACGAAGCCAGTTTCCTAATAAACTATCTGAGATAGCCCTATCCATATCCACAGATAGGTTATTAATTTCGGCCGTTAGAGAGTAGCCCCTAAGGTCTATTCTCTTGTATCTTTTAGAGAGACGCTGAGCATAGGCTTTTCTGCTAGCTTTTCTATTCTTAGCTGCCTTTGCTAAGGGTTTTATCACCGACAGATAAGTTCTAGATAGATTATCTGGCAGATAATATGATAGTTGTTATATGAGCAACTAGCGGCCGCTCGCGGTTTCATCGCGTGGTCTCCCGTGGGAATTAAAGGGATAAAAGTATCCTATGTTCATAACCAGGCTATCTACTATCTGTGTACCAAATTTCATCCACATCCGTTCAGTAGTTTTTGAGTTTAATCGTTTTTTTTTGTTTTTTTTTATGAAGTACGGGGGAGACTCTTAGCCTTCATCATACCTGATGTTAAGAAGCGATAAGGCTGAAGATGGAAGCGAGCCTCTCCCGGAATCCCCAATCACTGAGCAACTGGCTATCTTATCTTTAACTGCCGTAACACAACAATGCTGAAAACATTGTTGTTATGGCGTCAAACTTAGATAAGATAGTGCTAGGTGGTAGCTAGCCAGGCGGACTTACAACAAGTCCTACCATCAACCAAACCGAATACAATATGAACCCCTGTGTCTGATACCGGTGGTTGTACCACTAGACCACAGAAGCGGTCAAAACGGCGGTTGTTCGTTGCAAACAAACAAACAATCAAATATTTCCTCTTTATAATATTACTAAAGATATCTCAAATTTCGTTAGATATGCTATCCAAAACTTATCTGATGGTACCAAAATCGGCCTCTAAAGAAAAAGAAGAAGTATAAATTCTATAAGAGCACGGATCTAATAGTTTTAATCACATTGACCAAATCACGTGGTCAGTATTAATAATTACCGGTTATTATTAATAATTTTCACACTATTAACATTTACCGTTACATATCCATTGTTCACTCACTTCAAATTCGAATACGATTCTGAACTGATTATTTTGTTTCAGGTGTATGTAACAGAAATAGATCCAATATGTGCTTTACAAGCTGCCATGGACGGCTTTAGGGTTCTTAAGATAAATGAGGTAAGGGTTATTTTTTTCAGTATCTAAGTAGGTAGTGAGTATAATTATCACATACCTATATCGAGATAGACGGTAGAAGTGTACACTTTTCTCGCGCGAGCGTATTGCCTGTCCCGCTCACACCGTACTGATACGAGCGGGACAGACATCGCGAGATAAGCGTCGACAGCGAGTCGCGGTGCGCATGCTACGCTGGCTGGATAGATACTATCTAGATAGACCCAAACAACATACCTTAAATGCAGGTGTATCGGAATAATTCCGATTTCAGCGTTAATTAGGGTTCCGTACCTCAAAAGGACAAAACGGAACCCTTATAATATCACTTCGTTGTCCGTACATCCGGCCGTCCGTCTGTCAAGACCGTTTTTCTCAGGAACGCGTGGAGGTATCAAACTGAAATTTATATCTAATACCTACTCAGGTCTACTGTCCTTTGGAGCTGTGAAAAAATCAAACTTCTAAGCCAAAGCAATCAAAAGATACAGCCGTTTATGCCGCAAATTTCCGAAAATTTTCGAAACTCGCACGGGAATCAAAGAAATTTGGTACAAAGTAACGTCTTATAGTACAGATAAAGGAAAAATTGCGAGAACCGTAATTTTTTAGTTACATTATATAATAAAAAATATTTTACGGAACCTTCGGTGCGCAAGTCCGACTCGCACTTTGCCGGTTTTTTTATGTACGATATGAGTGGTCTATAATTGGTTTAAGTACCATTTTCTTTGATTAAGAAAAGCTCAAGCTCTGCCTGCAATGGATTGATGGCGTGTGGGTATAGGTCGATTAACTGAAGCTGATACGTTCAACACATATACACGTAGTGTCTGTGAATAAGCGTGCGGCGTTACGTTGCACTGCATGCTCATCAAGAATAGTCTATCTGTCTCTCTCGCGCGCGCTCAAACTAACGAGTATGAAGGAGACAGTTATTGTTTTGCTTTTGCTACTATTGAGTGAACTTTTTTGTATTTGTCTATTCGTTTTTTTAAATTGCATTAACACCCATATTCTAAGTCGTTCCTCCAAAACTTACTCGTCCTCGACTTAACGAATTCTCATTGAAAACCTCTTCGAAATACTCCTCGAAATCGGTATTCTAAGTCATAACTCCGTAAGGACCTGGAGGAGCCAAAGAGTACGTAGCCACTCCGTGTTAGGCCTAGCGCACACACATTTTTACTCACGACGAGGTTGAGTGGAGTGTAAAAAGTTTTGGAGGAACGACTTAGAATATGGGGGTAAGTATATCGTAAGTACTGATAAGGCGCCAGCTTTCGTTAACAGGGCTGTATGTATGTAACTTTTAATGTAATTCCCAGGTGATCAGACAAGTAGACATAGTCATCACAGCGACGGGTAACAAAGGCGTAGTCACCCGCGAACATATGGAGAGAATGAAGAACGGCTGCGTTGTATGTAATATGGGACATAGCAACACTGAAGTTGATGTACATGCTTTACGGACGCCGGATTTGTTGTGGGAACGAGTAAGAAGTCAGGTGAGTCGTACATAGAGATTACTTGTGAATATGACATTTCTAGCGTGATGACTACAAAACCGTTGTTGACTGTGTGACTATTCATGATAATGTGATGGACAAAATATATTTAAATTAGGCGTAGGTGCAGTGTAATAGGCTCTTTGACAGGTTTTGAAAATCCATTTTATACTATTTAGTGGAGTTTAAGGAACCCAGTAAAAGCTGTTTTTTATATTCATATTTGCTGAAAAATATCAAATTAAAAATTCAATATTTAAATAGCGCGCCAAAACGCTACTTTGACAATATGGCGCTGCAATAGGTTCGGTGACGTCACTTGCCTGTATTCTGCATATCATCCACATACGTAGGCAAACGAGGTTTACAAGCAGGGCCCTTATTCTCTATGACCACTTTGCGATTCCTTGCTTCAAAACCACGCCAATATCGTACATGGTTACGACATTTTCAAAATTCGTATTCTCTATGACACTTAAATGAAACCGTGTGATATGAACGTGACTTGCGCGTGGTTTAAACTGTCAAAAATTCCACGTTTTAGAAACGCGTGGAATCAACGTGGAATCTGCAAGGAATCGTTGTGACTGTGAAGAAATTTATTGTTTTTGTGCTAAAAACTATTTAAATAAATCTATAACGTACCTAAGGCCAAAGACCTTCTAAACACCATCTCTTTCTTTAAGTATTTCAGTGAAATTTAATGTCAGCTATTTATATTATAATCTACTATTACTAAGATTTTGTAAATTTTGTTTCGAATTAAACCACATGTAACTATAAAACTATTTTATTATGAACTTTTATGTAAGTATTTTGCACGCAACTACCGAAGACCATTCTTGATCTACACTTATACTTGTGAATCACATTTTTAAACAAATTGATTTCAATGAAGTAAGATGTTTTAGTTTTACATCGCTTTTAAATCTGGAACAAATGCAAAAGACATATGTTAGGGGTTATGTAAGTAAATTAGATATTATAAGGCAAGTAACTTGTAACATTTTTGGGAGTAACAAACGATTAGGTACTTACAATAACAAATCGCTTCAAATAAAATACCGCCAAGTACATCAAAATTCTTCAAACAAAATATACTCGTAGGTACAATATTAATGTTTTGAAGTGTATGTATATATTTCCATTGAAATACTAAGTATTATTATTTCTTTCTTGTAATAAACATATAATAAACAGACAAAATTGAATCAATTAATTTTAATTGTAAAAATCGATAACAAGAAATAAAAAAGTAAAAAGGAACGTTCAAAAACGTTCGAACGTTTTGGTTTTGCTGCGTGTTTGTTTGAATTATTGTGTAATATTTTTTCTTTGTTATTGCTAAAATTGCATTGTTATTATATAAACGATTAAATATTAATATAAACGTAATAAATCACGGTTAATTGTTAGTGAAATTAAATTTTGCAAGTAATAAATTTAAAATCTTAAAAGTTTTAAGTTTAGTTTTCGAACGCACTCGTGACTTCATAACGTACCAAAGACAATTTGTCTTGGAGGTGTCTTGGAGCGCGGTGGGACTTACAGAATAGAGTTGATCAGATTCCTTACCGTGACAAGATACGATATTGACGGGGTTTATGCGTGGTAAGGTTTAAGTGTGGAATCTAAGTGGTCATAGTGAATAAGGACCCAGGTGACGTCATTATAAACTCGACGAATCAGAAGCGTTTTGTGTCACGTGACAAAACGTTTAAAAAATGCATTTTTATTTACGGATTTTTAAATAAATTTATTATTATTTTCAACTTACGTTAATAAAAAACCATTTTTAAACTCATAATTTATACTGATAACAGTAATTGGCACTTTATTTTTCGCATTGTCAAATAGCCTATTGCTGATTATATGACTTGTTGACGTGCAACTGTTTTCTACCGTGTGGATAAGTTGTAGTCATTATTGACTGTTAGGACATCAAGAAGGTTTCATAAGATATTAGATTCGTGACTATGCAATAGATCAGACTTTCTGAAGTTGTCTTGGGGTTCGCCATTAGACGGTAGTGGAAACGCGGCAAGATTTGCGTAATGGCGGCGCACGTGTGGGAACTTCAACAGAGGGACGTGGGGCGATATGTTTGAGTAGTAGTTGAGTAGTATAATAGATATTAGTGACTACGCAATATGGGACATAGTAACACTGATGTAGACGTGACTGATTTACGGACGCCAGATTTGTTGTGAGACCGAGTGACTATTTGTTATTATTCTTGACTATAAGTGATTATTCTTGACTATTGGTGACTACTCATAACTATCGGTGAGTACCCTTAACAATTTGTGATTATCGGTGACTTAGTGACCACATAATCTGGCCCAACGGCAAACGCATAGTTCTCCTATCCTAACTGAAGATTGGCTAGCCAACCTGTGTTGCTCATTGCTGCCGTCGTATTGACTGTGACTAGTAGTTATTGACTGTAAACGATTAGTTGTGACTATGTGTGTCTGTAAGTGACTACTAGTGATTATACCTGACTACCTGTGGCTATCAGTGACTTCACGTGATTATCCGTGACTTTTATTGACTACCGGTGGTGTCTATTTATGACTACCAATTCTTAAAGCTACTAATCTTTTGGTGGACCACATAATCTGGCCCCATGGTAAGCGCATCGTTCTCCTAGCTAAAGGCCGGCTGGCCAACCTGTGCTGCTCTTCATTGCCATCGTTTGTGGTGTCTTATTGACTATTTATATGATTATTATTGTTTACTATCATTGACTAATTGACTACCTTTGTTTAGAGCTATCGTTAATACATAGGTGGACCACATAATCTGGCTCAATCTGGTGAATATCAGTGTATTTTATAGTGTCTATTAGTGACCACCGGTGACTATCAGTGACTATCAGTAACTACCGGTGATTACCGATGGAAATCAGTGGCTATTAGTGACTACCTTTGGCCACAGCTGTAAGTACTATAATTATTTGGTAGGTGGACCACATAATCTGGCCCAACGGCAAGCGCATCGTTCTCTTAGCCGAAGGCCGGCTGGCCAACCTGTGCTGCTCTTCATTGCCATCGTTTGTGGTGTCTTATTGACTATTTATATGATTATTGTTTACTATCATTGACTAATTGGCTACCTTTGTTTAGAGCTATCGTTAATACATAGGTGGACCACATAATCTGGCTCAATCTGGTGACTATCAGTGTATTTTATAGTGTCTATTAGTGACCCACCGGTGACTATCGATGACTATCAGTAACTACCGGTGATTACCGATGGAAATCAGTGGCTATTAGTGACTACTTTTAGCCAAAGCTGTAAGTACTATAATTATTTGGTAGGTGGACCACATAATCTGGCCCAACGGCAAGCGCATCGTTATTGACTATTTATATGATTATTGTTTACTATCATTGACTAATTGACTACCTTTGTTTAGAGCTATCGTTAATACATAGGTGGACCACATATTCTGGCTCAATCTGGTGACTATCAGTGTATTTTATAGTGTCTATTAGTGACCACCGGTGACTATCGGTGACTATCAGTAACTACCGGTGATTACCGATGGAAATCAGTGGCTATTAGTGACTACCTTTGCCACAGCTGTAAGTACTATAATTATTTGGTAGGTGGACCACATAATCTGGCCCAACGGCAAGCGCATCGTTCTCTTAGCCGAAGGCCGGCTGGCCAACCTGTGCTGCTCTTCATTGCCATCGTTTGTGGTGTCTTATTGACTATTTATATGATTATTATTGTTTACTATCATTGACTAATTGACTACCTTTGTTTAGAGCGATCGTTAATACATAGGTGGACCACATAATCTGGCTCAATCTGGTGACTATCAGTGTATTTTATAGCGTCTATTAGTGACCACCGGTGACTATCGATGACTATCAGTAACTACCGGTGATTACTGATGGGAATCAGTGGCTTTTAGTGACTACCTTTGCCACATCTGTAAGTACTATAATTATTTGGTAGGTGGACCACATAATCTGGCCCAACGGCAAGCGCATCGTTCTCTTAGCCGAAGGCCGGCTGGCCAACCTGTGCTGCTCTTCATTGCCATCGTTTGTGGTGTCTTATTGACTATTTATATGATTATTATTGTTTACTATCATTGACTAATTGACTACATTTGTTTAGAGCGATCGTTAATACATAGGTGGACCACATAATCTGGCTCAATCTGGTGACTATCAGTGTATTTTATAGCGTCTATTAGTGACCACCGGTGACTATCGATGACTATCAGTAACTACCGGTGATTACTGATGGGAATCAGTGGCTTTTAGTGACTACCTTTGCCACATCTGTAAGTACTATAATTATTTGGTAGGTGGACCACATAATCTGGCCCAACGGCAAGCGCATCGTTCTCTTAGCCGAAGGCCGGCTGGCCAACCTGTGCTGCTCTTCATTGCCATCGTTTGTGGTGTCTTATTGACTATTTATATGATTATTATTGTTTACTATCATTGACTAATTGACTACCTTTGTTTAGAGCGATCGTTAATACATAGGTGGACCACATAATCTGGCTCAATCTGGTGACTATCAGTGTATTTTATAGCGTCTATTAGTGACCACCGGTGACTATCGATGACTATCAGTAACTACCGGTGATTACTGATGGGAATCAGTGGCTTTTAGTGACTACCTTTGCCACATCTGTAAGTACTATAATTATTTGGTAGGTGGACCACATAATCTGGCCCAACGGCAAGCGCATCGTTCTCTTAGCCGAAGGCCGGCTGGCCAACCTGTGCTGCTCTTCATTGCCATCGTTTGTGGTGTCGGTGACGGCTGCAACGCAGGCTCTAGCGCTCATTGAGCTGTATAATGCGCCGCAACATCGATATAAGGTTAGTTATCACTTATCAAATTTAGTTATTTAAATAAAAACAAGTAAAAAATGCAATTTCATAAAAGATGTTATTCAGGCTCCTTAATGTTTGGGCCTTTTCAAAAAGATATGTTATTTGAATAAATAATTACCTCATTGTGTAATAAAAAAAGCTTCAGATCAAGTTTCTTTACACTTTCTAACCATACCTATAAATTTTTTGATGGCTATTTTCAGTAAAATTACTAAAAAGAATGATCTCCATTAATACAAATTAAAATAAGATTATGCACCTTTACCATAAGACAGTATCATTGATGGTACTGTCGTAATTTCTTTTTGCCGTCGTGGGTCCCTTATATATATATATATATATATATATATATTTATATGACTTTTGCCGAGGAACTTTCTGTACTTGTACTATTTAGTATTCTGTGCTTTGGGGTTAGGTTAATTGGTGTGAGTGTCCATCCATCATCAGCCTGTGGACGTCCACTGCTGGACATAGGCCTCTCCTAGCTCACGCCTATTGTGGCGTTCATAGGAGGCTATTAGCCTACCGCTACCACGCTGGCCAGACGGGTTGGTAGAGGGTTTGTTTCAAGTTTTCCTTCTCTCGCACAGGTATTCAATGCGTCGAGCCTCTTAGTCGACTCTTACGACATCCCAGACATGTAAGGGAGTGGTGACACTTGTATTCTTAGGCCGTCACCACACGGCACGGTGTAAGTGTAAGAAATATTTATTTATTATTATTATTTACATCCGCAGGCTGACGTATACCTATTACCAAAGAAAATGGACGAATACGTAGCGAGCCTCCACTTGCCTACGTTCGACGCTCATCTAACGGAGCTGACGGATGAACAAGCTAAGTATTTGGGACTCAACAAGGTGGGCCCATTCAAACCGAACTACTATAGGTACTAGCGCTAGCCGAAAACGGAATATTGGAGGTAAAGACGATTTATTTATTTCGTAACAGATTTGAGAAGTGTCTAAATTCGAAAAGAGGTTTTTTTTGTTAAAGAATAGTAACTGTTCATAATACGTGCATGCAATAACGTAAAGTCAGTTATTTTCGTAAAGTCAGTCGGGAAATGCGAATAGTCAGTCAGTTGAAGTGAGTCAGTCAGCCAGGTTACTGAGTCCTAAAGTGTCAATAGTTAAGCTTGTCAGTCAGTCAGTCACTTATGTGAGTCAATTAGCTATGTCAGTTGTCAGACAGCTTACCGAGTCAGTCTAGTAAGTTTGTTACTTACTCAGTCGGTCACAATAGTAGTCAGTTAGCTAATTTAATAGTAACACGCTCATCTAACGGAGCTGACGGATGAACAAGCCGAGTGTTTGGGACTCAACAAGGTGGGCCCATTCAAACCGAACTACTATAGGTACTAGCGCTGGCCGTAAACGGAATTATGGAGGTAAAGACGATTTATTTATTTCGAACTAGGGGCCGCTCGCAGATTCACCCGCGTGGTTCCCGTTCCCGTGGGATTATCGGGATAAAAGTGTCCAATGTTCATAACTAGGCTGTCTACTATCTGTACCAAATTTTATCCAAATCCGTTCAGTAGTTTCGGAGCCTATTTAATCCAAAAAACAAACAATCAAATCTTTCCTCTTTATAATATAAGTATAGATATAGTTTGCGAGGTGTCTAAATCTGACAGCTGTTAAGACAGTTTTTTTATAGTAACTATTCATAGAATAACTTACAATTGATTATTTCACATTAGAAGAACACATAATGCAACTACCTAGTCAATTCAAACTGTGTTCAAATAGTTTTAGAGCAAGTGTTCTCATCTTTTTAATACCAAACTGTTAGAAGTAAGGCGAATGACAATAAATGTTATAAAGACAATAATGCATTTTGTAGAAAAAAAATGCATTTCATACCTAAAATCTTGAGGACTATCTTTTGCTGTCTAAGTGTGAGAAAACAAAGACAAGTGGATTCTCATAACTACCAACAACACCAAACTTTATTAACTTTACTTGAACGGATAAAATGTAAACAAAATAGGTAAGTGTCAAGAAAAAAGGCTTTAAAATATTATGACACACTGTTGCCAACAACTATGTAAAGTTTGTACTATAAAACAAACCTTTAAAAAAAACATCAAGTGATGCTCAATCTTAAGCCGTGACATCGCTTTTCCTTTCCCCAATTTATTATGGAATTTACGGAGCCGAGCGGCGCGCGCGGACGCCTATGCAAATATGGAACTTAACTTCTTCACGGACGTTTCAATTTCCTTCAGCAAATGTAAAATGCGCTACACTGCGCGCCGACTCCGTCCGTTCGGTGTGTAACATACATTACAGTTTATAAGAATAGACTTCCTTATCCATACTTCGACTAAAAATTAAAATTAAATTTGTTAATAATAATTGGGACTGCAATTTTTGTCTTTGCCCTTTCTTTTGACACTTGTTCTACACTACTTGAACACAGTAGCAGTTATTAATCTTATCATAGACAATACAAAAGCTTCTCTTGTAAAATTGTAGACAAATAATCCAATGTTACCATTAATCGAAATAAATAAATCGTTGATATTCGACAAATAGTTTTGTAGATATTCTTAGTCGCTTGTGATTTGAAGGAAATGTAAAAAAGTTGGTTTTTGTTCATTTATTTTTGTATTATTTATTTATATTTATTTTTATGTGACAAAATTGTCTGACAGGTAAGAATTGTATAGGTCGGTTAATTAAAGCTGGCACGTTCAACACATTTACACGTAGTGTCTGTGAATAACGTGACGTTGCACTTCATGCTCATCAAGAATAGTCTCTCTGTCTATCTCGCGCGCGGGCAAACTTACGAGTATGAAGGAGACAGTCATTGGTTTGCTTTTGCTACTAATGAAGGAATTTTTGTATTTGTCTATTCGTTTTGCATTAGTGTGAGTAATGATAACGCGCCAACTTTCGTTAACCAACCTGTATGGAGTTGAAAGAAGTTAATTAGAGATACTCAATACTCAATTATTTATTGCATTCCATAATGTACACAAAAGATGGTGAACATAAATAAAAGATCATCATGGACCCTGACGGGCACGCAATAGGGTTTAGAAGAGAGGAGGCGCTAATTAACATTAGATAGCAAAGTTTCAAAGATCTCAAATAAGGGCTAGATCACACACATGTGGTGCGTCAAAATAACCTTTACTTGTTCCTTTTTTCTTTTAGTTTAAAACTATATTTAGCAACAATGATGTAATGTCTTCGAAAAGGTTTCTGTCAAATGAAGTGAAATATATAGGTCCCTCTAATTATCTTCTGTCAACGCATATATCAAATAATGAATTCTGACCATGAAGGTATAGGTATTGGTGGAGCTAACACTCCAAATACCTACTTGAAGCAAAATTTTATGTAGCGTTATCTCACTCTCTAAAAAATTCTCTCTCTTTCTAATTGTGGTGATGGTGGTGGGGTGGTGGAAGTATTGGATCCAAAGATGGTAACTTATCCTTTCACTGTTAGTGTTAAAATTAACAAAATTAATTAGAAAGTGACAGAATTCTCTAGAGAGTGAGATGACGCTACATAGAATTTTGGCTTCAAGTAGGTATTTTGAGAGTTAGCTCCACCTAACTATACTATATCTATAACTTCATGATTCTGACTTACGAGTCTATAGTGTTTTCAAACTTTGAAAATGTGAACCACTCTACTATTCATTAAAGATAATAATGTAAACCAAAAAGTAAATGTGCAATATTTTTCAAACTGTTTTTATCTAAGTTTTTATTGATATTATTTATTTAAATCTCAGTCTAAAGTAGGCCTAATTATTGTTCACCAATTTGTGTTTGGTTTAATACCAATATTTATAATAATTTGTTGTAAATGTTTGATTGTAAAAGTGTGATGTAATTTTAATAATAATTTTAATTTACAATGCATTCAGATCTGTTAATAATCAGTATTATGTTTGTAAATGTTTTATGTGTATATGATGAAGAAGCTACTAGAGGCAAGATACTTTTTTAATGTGGCAATTTTTTTGACAGATAAAAAATGCTTAATGGACTTTATGCCGTAGATACGTATTTCGATATATTCGATTCAATGATTATGTTGTATGTCTATTATATATCGAAAGGGTCTACTGTCAAAATTAAAATAGTAATACATTCCAGCCAATTAATAAATTTTAATATCTAGTCTCGAATGATCTGAACGTCAGAGTATAGCTCATATAACTAGATCCTTTACTATGAAGCTATAATTTATGACGTGATGTAAAATGAATATGTAGTCTAGACTTATTCTACAAATTGAGTATTTTTATTATTATTTAGAAGCTGCACGCTTTCGGTTTAATGATGACTGAAAAATAACTAAGTGACAATGTTATACAGATGCAATCGAAAAAAATGACGGTGTCATGGGCAATAATATGTTATTTAACCGCCTCTGCGGTCTAGTGGTACAACCACCGGTATCAGACCCAGGGGTCCCAGGTTCGATTCCCAGCGGGGCTACATATTGTATTCGGTTTGGTTGGTAGTAGGACTTGTTGTAAGTACGCCTGGCTAGCTACCACCATCTTATCTTAGTCTGACGCCATAACAACAATGTTTTCAGCATTGCTGTGTTCCGGCAGTCAGAGATAAGATAGCCAGTTCCTCAATTCCGGGAGAGGCTCGCTTCCATCTTCAGCCTTATCAATACTTAACAGCTGTATGATGTAGGCTAAGAGTCTCCCCGTCGTTCATATAATAAAAAAAAGTTAACGATATACAACCACAGCGTAACTAAGGATCTACCAGTAGGACAACGCCCTAGAAACCTCGCGCAATGCCGCTTTTAACAAGACTTCTTAGTATTTGACAGGACATTGTCATTGTCCCCAACGAGCGTTATGGCAGTTGGGGCTCGCTAGCACCCCCTCTCGCCCCGCGAACCTCGCACAATTGCTCTGTTGAAACGTGTCCGTCGGACGACTGTATGGAGGAGAATGCAGACTTATATCGAGATAGACGATAAAAGTGTACCTACCATGGTTGACAAAAGTTTGATCCACGGTCAGTTTTCCGACCTAAGTCAGTCCGCTTGAGACCATTGCCGTGAAAACACGCTTCACTTTGTTAATTGTGCAGTGCTTTCTTGCAAGAGCTCGTCTAACATTTCGACATCGGCTAAGCTGGACAGCATTCGTTGTATGTCTTGTAGCGACTCTGCCATCAGGACTAGATAGTCAGCAAACCGTAGGTGTGAGATGTACTCGCCGTTGAAAGTTATCCAAGGTATTTGTGAGATAGTTTCGGGAATAATACATCCCCCCCCGCGCTTCACTCCCCTACGTAGTGGGATAGGTATAGTCTGCTGGTTTTGTAGTTGGACACTCATAAATGCGGCGACATACAGACATCTCATCACCTCGATATATCGCTAGCCAATTTGGTATCGCTGCAGAGACTAAATAGCCCAGGTTTCTACTGAGTCAAAAGGCTTCTCATAGTCCACAAAGGCGACACTGAAGATGACCCTCGAAAACAATTGATATACGTGGCTCAGAAGTGAGATTGGGCGGTAGTTCTTAAGAAAAGTCTTGCCACCCTTATTAAAGAACAGAATCACCACACTTCTGCTCCACGCTTCTGGAGTTTATCACATTACAGTTTTTTATTTAATGTCTTTTGTGGTCACGGTACTGTACAGTGCAGTCTTGTTTAGTGTTTACATATTATTGTTCGTGACTGTACGTTGGCATCATAATTATAATTAGTGTGACGTCATAAACAATAGAAATAAAGAAAAACTATCAGTGGCCTTACCGCGTCGAATATGGGCGTGACTCTTCACACGCGAGCGCTGATGCTATTGCGCTGTCTCGTTCGCACACAGAGTCGAGTATTAACTGTCTATGGAAAAGGAATCTTATTATAAGGACGATAACGTTGAAGTATCGTTGTACGAAAAAGCCGTCAGCTGTCAAAGTGAAGTTGACAGCGATGCCGACGGCACTTACGCGGTAGGCCCACTGGTAGGGAGTTAGATCCGAAAATAATAGTACCTAGTCCCAACTACGCTCCGATTCACGTAAATTATTAAAAATGAAGTAGCTAGTTCTTTCATCACCTCAGTCAGAGAATTATGTAGCTTATATTTATACTATAGTCAAGTGCTGGGTCAAATAAATAGACACCTTCATCCTTTATATTAAGGCTTGTTTTCCTCTGCAGGGCGGTTTTTCGATTAGGCTATCACTGAATTTGAACGATTCTGGTTCAAGTGAATAAAGGCGCTTACTGTAATAATATTCAAGTACAAATAGTACATAAACTTGTAGATACGTTTTAGTCTATTACACATATCAGCCATCTTAGCATGAACACCGCTATATCACGCGATATGACATGGCTCATCATGCTGTCTTGCTTACCCCGCTAAGATGTGCACGGGACAGTGACACGTTATCAAGCCACGAGTGTCGATAAAGGCTGTTCATGATAGGGCTACATGAGGAGACTATTGTTTTATTTTTCGTGTGAAAATGCACTAGTTTATTTATTGTTAGCGAGCTTACAAAATAATACCTGTATAGATAATACAAAAGAATATTCAAGACGTTAGCAGATTTAAGGGACTGTTCTTGTTCTAGAGTTTCGGTTATCCGAATCTGTTTTACCTGATTTGGATATCCGCATTCGGAAAAGCAATGTAATCGCGCCTTAAAGCTATTGGATATATTGCAATGATATTGGTGTAAATCATACACATCTTTAGCAGCTTAGCTACGCGTGATTGGAGTCGCAGCCTAAACGATATTCTGTTCTAGTGTATCCGCTATTAGTACCATTAGTATGAGTTTGCCAAACTATATTCGTTACCGAAGGCTGTCGCTTTGTCTTCTCTCTCCCTAGAGTTATGTACCGGCTACACGCTCCGTCATGACGCCTCATGACCGCGAAAAAGACGGAACACCGAAAGACCGGCCACACGTGCAGGTAAGCACGCACAGTCCGACTGCGCAGTCCTCAGTATTTTAAGAGAGATCTATGAATTTAATTGAGTTAAAACCTCCTTCAAATAACCTGTTACATCGCTCATTTTCATGCATTTACTACGTATGCCATCGGAAACAATGTTGACGGACAGAACGACCGGCCTCACGTGCGGGCAATACAGTGCAGTCCAAGTTTGCGCAGTCCAAATCTTTAGCGTTTCCAAGCCGCGCTTTCGGAACTGCACGGGTTACCGTCATGCCTGCGCAAACCGGTTTGTGCGGGCATGCTTTTAGATAAGACGTTGCGAGTAGCCGGGACATTAGACTGCTGTACCGACATGAGTAGTACATCCGATAGTTTTCGATAACGTTGACATTTAACGTCAACTCGTACTTGGGGTTCTGCGGGTAATTAAATGTCAAGTTTCAATAGAAAATTCCCTTAAATTATGCCATTGTTTTGGATCCTTCTATTTAATTAGCCTTGTTAAGTCATGTAAACTAAACAGTGTTGCTGTCAGTTTCAATCTTATTACAAAGGTAAAAAGATCGAAAGTGACAGCAACACTGGTTAACTTAAACATGACTTTAACGTTTAAAGAATAAGTTTGAATATGTTTAAGCAGCTTTAAGAAAGTTACCAAGAGTATGTTAGTCAGTATTTATTTCAAGCCTTGATAGGCTTTTTGTTGTATGATTTGTGTATGCGTGTGTATGGGAGATTCACATCATACATACAAGGAAGGCATATTATTAGTTCATCATCAGCTTATGGACGTTCATTGCTGGACATAGGCCTCTCCTAGCTCACGCCTATTGTGGCGTTCATAGGAGGCTATTAGCCTACTGCTACCACGCTGGCCAGACGGGTTGGCAGAGGGTTTGTTTCATGTTTTCCTTCTCTCGCATAGGTGTTCAATGCGTCGAGCCTCTTAGTCGTCTCTTACGACATCATCACCAGGCATGTAAGAATGGTGACACTTGTATTCTTAGGCCGTCACCACACGGCACCGGTATTATTACTTATCTTAAAATGTTTTTGTTGACACAGTCTTAACAGACTTTGCTCTGCCTACAGACGGCCGAAATGACGCACTCACACAGCGCGCGCGCATTTACGCGCCGCTACACGCGCTCGCAACTGATCGGCGTGGTTATTACCTATCCTTGCAACAGCAGCAGCTTGTGCCGTGTGGTGACGGCCTAAGAATACAAGTGTCACCACTCCCTTACATGCCTGGGATGTCGTAAGAGTCGACTAAGAGGCTCGACGCATTGAACACCTGTGCGAGAGAAGGAAAACTTGAAACAAACCCTCTACCAACCCGTCTGGCCAGCGTGGAAGCAGTAGGCTAATAGCCTCCTATGAACGCCACAATGGGCGTGAGCTAGGAGAGGCTTATGTCCAGCAGTGGACGTGCACAGGCTGATTATGGCAACAGCAATGCGACAACAAAAATTGTGCGATAATTGCTTAACGTCACGTATCACCTAGCAACCGCACTGTTATTACAGTGCGGTCTCTACCAAACGATGGACTACAATGGCATTCATTTAGTTCCTGTTACTGCTACCAAATTGGTTTTGGTGCCACCGCTAGCAAAGCGGTGTCTTACTCACGCACTCTAAGTAGGAGTGATAGTATAGTAATATAAGTATAGTGAGAAACGCCGCTATACGAACCATCAGTGAGCGATGAGCTACCGATCATGTACCATTTTTATTTTGACGTACCGCATCGGTCGCGCTATATCTGCGCGATTATTGCAAATTTTTAGGTGATAGCCCGCGCGCGCCCGCGTTTGTGTGCGTGTGTGTGTGTGAAGAGGGCAAAAGGGCTGATTTAAGAGAAAAAATCCTGCAAAATTATAAAGGTTATTTTCGATTAACTTATTTAATAGATATTTATGTAGGTTTGTTTTCTATTTTAAAAGCATTGAATTACTTAATATGCACAATTTTGTTAAGTAAAATTAATTTTTATACACAGATATTAGAACTCATTATCCTGTAACTTTTAACACCTGTTTCCTGAAGATATAATAATGCTTTTTTAATGTAATTCCTTATTAGTATGGTGTGAATTATCTAAAAAGCCTAAAGCAGCTGGATGTATAGTAGTGTAAAAATAAGGATATTGTTGCCATGTTTCAAAATAAAATGGTTAGAAAAAACAATGTTTTTTTATTTTATTTGTGATTTTTTTGACTGAAATTCTTCAATATTACGTTGACAAGGAAATTTTATCTATTCGACAATTTATAGCATTCATTAGGGTAAACGACCCAATTATTAATACAAAAAACTATGAGGTCGGAACTGTGCTATACCTGCATCTTTTACGGATAAATTATAATGTTAGTATGAAAGTTATTACCAAATATAATAAGATAAAACTAAGGGGATTTTTTTATTTGGGATCGCTTTTTTTATCTTTGTTATAATGACGTGTTTGACTTGTACTCGTATGTATTAAAATACCTATAGGTGTCTATAATAAAGCAATTAATTTATTGCAAATCATTGCTCTGATTTATTCTAGAATTGTTTCCATAGCATTTTATATTTGATAAGAATCTTCAATTGATGATAATCTTCTTGAAATTGATATAAAATTCGAAAATCTTATCAAAATCTCAAATCTATGCAAGTGCGAAGGAGCTAATTTAATATTAAATAGTGGAAACATTATATTTTTAACGTTATCTTTGCAAATCCGGTAGCGGTGTACAGGGCGCCAGGATTTCGGTATTTTTTGATTGTTTTTTTTTTCAGAAGGTTAAGTTTTTATAAGCTTATTTAAGGGCAGTGACACACTATCACTCTTCATTTAAATGGTGTAATGTTACACTTGGTTTAAAAATCTTTAACTTTACACCACGTTTATAAGTAACCCCATAGGATTTTTTAGATAGTGACACAGTCAGTTCTAAGACTTTATAATCGTATAAGGGCAGTGACATAATAAAGACAACACTAAGGGCCGGTTACACCGGTTTCGACACCACTGGGGGACACTGGGATTTTTTTATAAAACAGCTTCCATTCGTCACCAGTGGTAGCCATTGGGATTTTGCTATGAAAAAAAACGCAATTGGCCCTACTGATTTAATTAATAAAATTTCTATTTAAGTAATTGAATTGTGTGTATCTGCATATATAATGATGACTTAGATCGTTAATACAAATTCTATTCTTATAAGTTCATAAATTCTTGGTGTACCTCAGGGAAGCGTGCGTTTACGTCAAATGTAATAAATCATACATGTACGTACATCTTATGTTTTGGCGCGCACTGTTCATTGAAATAAAACAACTTTTACGGATATCAAACGCGCTATATTTCACGAACTAAGTTGTAATTGTCCGTATTTTTAGGTTTCGGCACCTTTTTAGCTACCGTGGTCAGTCATCCCGTGACCACGGTAGCTGAAAAGGTGCCGAAACGTCGGGAAAATCAAAAAACCCCTAAAAAACCTAAAAATACGGACAATTACAACTTAGTTCGTGAAATATAGCGCGTTTGATATCCGTAAAAGTTGTTTTATTTCAACCATACATGATGCTACAATTTTTGTTTCAGATGACAACAAAAGTAAAACCAATTTTGAAAATTAGATTAATAAGGCATTAAAGATATACCTAGTTGATTGGCTTAAAACACTTAAACAAAATTTATGCAATTTCGCAACTAAAGTTCCGAATCGTATAAACTAAAAATCCATGAATCAAATACCGAAATAAAAGAAGTCAATGAAAGAAATTTCTTGGTGTTTCAATTGATGCTAATTTAAATTGGAAATCTCACATTAATAACATAAATAAAAGGATTTCAAGCTATTTTTATGCACTGTCTATACTAGCAGAAAATTGGTCAATTGAAGTAGTTAGGGACTGTTTATTTTGGTAATATTCTTACTTATGGAATTATATTTTGGGGGCAACTAGGCAAATTCAGACGTTACATTCTTGCTTAAAAAAAATGTATCCGCATTATTTATAATATGTACAGTGATGAGACTTTATGAGACATTAAAAAAAAAATTACTTACTCTTACTAATATTTACATTTTGGAAATATGTTTTTTGTTATCAAGAATAATATGGAATACTTTAACTGTCTGAAGTCTTCGCGAAACCGACAAGCGTTAAAATAAAAATAATTTAAATTTTCCACTTATAAATAATAATGTGTATTACAATAGTGCTTTTATATATGGCGCTAAAGTATTTATTCAATTTATTATTCTGATATTAAAGCAATAGATGACAGGTATTTTTAGGGGCTCATTTCAAAAAGAAAAGTGTCGAGGCAAAATCCTTACATCGTGTTTCTGGTTATATCTTATTACCAGATTTGTAACATCTCTAACAATCCTATACTTTTCTTTCCGTATAGTATCGTCTTAAAGGCCCATGAAGGTACCTATGTGACATTGCCCAACATAATGTAATATTTATTACCCATGACTGATGATATAAAGAAGCGTGGGTGTCAGTACCAAGGTGAAGATAATTTATTGTTTATTAATCTAAATAAAATCTACAGATAATAAAGATAATCAGTTCTGATAAAAATGGAATTTTAATTTTATTACAAGACAGGATGGGAGGGGCAGCTGCCGAAAATAATACTTATGTTCGTCAAGATCATAATCAACTTTCAGAAGTACCTACTTCAGGATATTGTACTTTGCCTAAGTGGACTGAGTCATATTTTTGTAAATTATGTAGATGGCCGCACGCGGGTTAACCCGCATGATTTCCGTTTACGTGGGCATATCGATATAAAATGAAGGTATCAAAGTCAAAGTCAAAGATTTTTATTCAAATAGACTTATAGATAAGTTGTGATAAATATTAAACAAGAAAATATACTAGAAAAAAAACATTTTATAAAAAAAAACTACATTGCACTTCTATTCACTATATATTTTTTTGGCCTTAGCTAGCTAGCACCGACTCCAAAAGTTTTATTTTTTACTTTTTGAAGTCGGTTTGAATTTTTTTTATAAAATGTTTTTAATTCAGATTTTTTAGTTACATCATGTGCCGTTAATTACACTTAAAATCAGCCCATACACAACAATGTCATCTAGGTAAACGACTACTTGCCAAAAGGTGATTGATATTTTTCAAGATTATGAAAAAACTACTAGCCAGATCTTCGTAAAAATGATATGGGACCACACATAAACCATTTTCTTTCAGATAAAAAAAGAATTATAAAAATCTGTTAGCAACTGGCGAAGTTATGGTGGAACATACATAAAAAAAAAAAAAAAAACAGTCGACTTGAGAACCTCCTCCTTTTTTTTGAAGTCGGTTAAAAAGCAACTAGTCTCATGTCGTTAATATTTATCACATAAAAATAGCATTGTAAAATGCAAAATTAAAAAGTTATAATTAGATGGCTGTTTCATCTTAATCGATAGTCAAACATCTGTAAAGATGTTTTCATGTCTCATATTCTGAAAGTAACTCATAACGTGCCTAAAATGCGGGTTGAAAGTGATATGTGGCGGCCCTAGGGCTGTAATAAATTTGTATAAAGAATAGGGGGTGTCATGTCAAATCGATATCTGTAATCTCTTTGGACTTTTATTTACCAAAGGTATGTAGGCAAAGGCACAGAAGCCTATACAGCTTATTTTGCTACATTATAAAATAATTAAAATCGTAGAAACCTTACAAAAATTTTTTTAGAATATTCTGTTTGTTTTTACTTTCCTCATATTCAAAATGAAAAGTAGAGTGTTTACTTCGGGTGTATGGACCCATAACAGTCTCGAACTATCGGCGCCCTCACTTTGTTCGGGCGCCAAAACACTCGACTGCTATGGGTGTCATACAGCCCTTGGTAAACAATCTACTATTCTTTCGAATGCAAGGATATTTCTCTCATTGATGAAGCGACGGTGGCCAACACCGTAGAACGGTGAATATACTAGAAAAAATCGACGTGTCCTCATAGGTCTCTGTAGCATAATTGGTTAGTGCATTGGGCCGGACTCCCAAGGATGCGGGTTCGAATCCCCTCAGGGCGACATGAGACTAGTTGCTTTTTTCTACTATATTTTCTTGTTTAATATTTATCACATAAAAATAGCATTTAAAATGCAAAATTAAAAAGTTATAATTATAGATAAGTTCTTTCGAATAGACTACATTTTTTTTCCCTACCAGCCATTCAGGACATCTTTTAACTGATACGAAGAACGGCCGCAAGAAACTTATCAGTCTTAACAGAAACAAGAACATTTACAATGGAACATGTTGCCTGTATCCTATGTTTAAATCTAGGCTAGAAAATATCAGTGCGAAATTGTCCAAATCCGTTCAGCATTATTAGCTAATATAAGTTGAAGTGGCAACGGGCAGGCCACATAGCTCGCAGAACTGACAACCGTTGCGTAAGAAAAGTTCTCGTCTTGAGTGGACGAGACGCAGCGTAAGAAGGCCCACCAATTAGTGGACCGGTGACCTGGTGAAGGTTGCGGGGAGCCGATGGTAGGCCACATCCGCTCTTTGTGGCGCTCCAAGGAGGAGGCCTTTGTTCAGCAGTGAACTACTAATGGTTCATGATGACTAGCTACCATCGATTATTGACAACTAGGGGGCTAATTGACTAATTTTAAAATTTATCTTTCAATTCGTCATTTGAAAGATATTCACATACTTCAGGCCGTCACTATTTGATAGAGATTGTGATCGGGACGCGTTTTGAAAGGTATTGAATGAACGAAATTGAACTGTCTAAGCAAAGTGACAGACGAAAATATCTTTTAAATGTATGGAGAAGTGTCAAATGAATTGTCATTTAAAACATTATTCGTTCCGAAAAGGATTGCGACTATAAGTTACACAATTCCATATATCACTATCACAATCACACTATCTTTGAAAGGGATTGTTATAGATTTTGAAATTAGACAATTAGGGGGCAGCTTGTGCGAGTGTGGTATGGAAGATGAGGACAGGGATCACGCCCTGTGGCGATGCCCTCTGTATGCAGAAGCGCGTGAAAGAATGATGGATGGGATTGAGCGGACGGCGCAAGGACCAGGGCCCTTACCGGGCAAGTGTCGTTGGCATCAACATCGACTTCATTCATCCACACACTCACACACACACTCACCCACACACACACACACACACACACACACACACACACACATGCAAAAATACACACCCAAACTTGCATGCCCTTTATATAACTATTAAACTAATATTATTAGATATAAAACCCATCTATGGTAATAATGTGTTCTGGAGGTGGGCGCTAGTGACTGCGACACAGTTTATAACTAATGCGGTCACTACCGATCACTACCTGCTCTTATCTCATAAGTCTCCTGTAAGCAATAAAAAAATTCGTTTCAATTTCGTTTCATTTGACAGATGGATATGACATATTGCTCTTAGTCATGCATCCATCTGTCAAATGAAGCCGATTTCGACGCCGACGCTACTTGCGCGGTACGGCACCAGTTTGGCACCAAGACCTCGTCTCGTCGGAGGCGAACTACGCGAGGCTGAGAGAGTTTGCGCACACATGGCACGGCTTAAGGAAGCGCTGGGGCGAGCACTGGACACCATGCCCCAGAATGGGGAGAATTGGTAAGGGACATAAGGAACAGAGAAAAGACTTGTAGAGAGTCTAACATTGCGCGCGGAGCAATGCCGCGTGTATCTCTCGCGATTTGGCCATTATAACCACACGGTTGGTACGAGTATGGCCGCATGGGCGGTGGTGGGTTATGTCCGATCGTACTAATTAATCACTGTACTTATCAACTTCGCTAAAGACTTGACCCGTGTAAACCTGGCAGTCCTATTTATATATTTATATATTACCAAGTTTATAATATAGAAGTAGCACACTCACATCACTACGTGCAAGAAAGACTAAACATCGAACAATATCAGCGACAAGTGCAAGCTCAGGCAAGTAGGTGGGCATTATGACGGGTTTAAAAGGGTTTAGAGGTACTTGAACCGATAACCGTATGGGCGGCAAGGTTTTGGAATGGCGACGACCGCACAACGGACGACGGTATCCCCCGACAAGGTGGACCAGGTGAAGGTCGCGGGAAGAGGCTGGATGAGGGCCGCGCAGGAGCGATCGTCATGGAGATTCTTGTAGGCCTTAACCCAGCAATGGATGTCATGTGGCTGAGATGATGATGATGAAAGGAACTCAACAGAGTAAAGATACCTATAAGAATTTGTCTAAGAAATTTAGTAGGTACTTGAATAAATAATATCCGATTATCAATATAGGTATGTAATCAATTATTGTACTGCACTCATTACTGATTGTAATCTATTTTATAAGGAGATCAATCAAATTGATTACGAATGATGTAAGTCTGATAAATTACTGCATCTGATTTTTTTACACAAGGTTAGCAAACAATAAAGTGCCTTGATAAATGGTCAGTGACATCCGAGCATAAGGAACTTTGTTCCTAAACCCCTGTGTACTATAATGTCTCAATAAAGGTTGCCAGACCCAAAAATTGAAAAGCCGGACTCAAATTCATATTTAGCCGGACATTTTGCCCCAAAAGCCTGACACATTGTTTTTGTTTTGTACGAAGCTTTATTCGTGTCTGCGTGACTGAACGCGACAGGGTTGACTGAAAGCCTAACAATAGCCGGACAGACCGGACTAGTATTCATTTGGCCTGACACGACTGTAAAGAGCCGGACACCCTGGCAACCTTAGTCTCTATGTGTTGGCGCTCTATATTGATCCAGCAGTTGTCGCCAGTGCCACTGGCAGGCAGGAGTAGAACGACTGCCTGCTTTTCTTGCTAGGCGCTGTCACTGGCGCCAGCTACTGTATCAATGTTATCCGACTTCAAACTTTTTGTTATCAAAACTTTCTGACGACGAGCGCTGTTCAACTCTAGTGTTGCATTTTCTATTCATTTGAAATTACTTACTGTAGGCTTGTCCATCCTATACAGTAGGTATTTCAATGGGAGTGATCATAGTAGGTATAATAACGGGGAGATTTTTTATGAACCTTCCTCATACCTGACCTGATGTTAAGTAATGATAAGGCTGGGTAAGGAAGCGCGCCTGTCCCGGAATCCTCAGCCCCTAAAGAACCAGCTATCTCATCTCTAAATTGTCGGTACACAACAATGCTGAAAACATTCTTGTTATGGCGTCAGACTTAAATGGTATAGTTAGCCAGGCGTAGTTACAACAAGTCCTACCACCAACCAAACCGAATAGGTACAATGTGGTTAATTCGTCCAAGGGTACAATATGTACTACTGGGAATTGAAACCAGATCTCTGGGTCCGATACTGGTAGTGTTACCATTACACAGAGGCGGTAAAATTGCATTACTTACCTAAGTGATTCAATGCTTTATTGCTTTCAAACCACATACCTATATCGAGAAAGACGGTAAAAGTGTACCTACCTTGCGTATCAAGTATGATCCACGGTCAAAGTTTTCCAACCTAAGTCAGTCCGCTTGAGACCAGTGCCAAAACAGGCGTCACTCAGGAACAAAAATGGTTAATTGTGCAGTGCTCTCTTGAAGAGCTCATCAATAACATTTCCACATCACTAAATCTCGCTCATGACGTCATCGTAGGTACGAAAAATTCGACACGCTAGGTTCTCATACAGTTTGAAGCTCTCTTTTCGTCTATCTCGATATAGATCTGTGTTTCAAACTATTAAAAGTTGACTACTTACCAGGGGGGCTATCGCGTAAAAAATATGGATATGGACATGGGCTTCATTTGACAGTTAAATGACCATATATGGTAATTTTATAAGCTTCAACTGTCAAATGAAGCCCATATCCATACCCAGATTTTTTACGCGATAGCCCTGCTGAATAGGAAGCGGATCGGGAGTTTAGCGGGTCTAGGTATTTGTATATCCTTGAGCTGACTGGTGAAGATCTTGGGAAGCAGCTGAAAACGGGCAGCGCAGGACCTCCATCCAGCCTTAGGATTCGGTGGAAAGGCGGGAGGCGGGTGTTCCCCCCGTTCTCTCATCATTAGGAATGAGAATGGATAGTGCAGGATAGAAGTGGGATAGATGCCTTCCAGGCCTTCATTGAACTTACATGGTGGGTGTGGCCGGGACACAGGGGACGGGCGTGAATGGAGTGTGCTGTCCATAATAAAAGACCATTACTTCAGCCCCCCTAGCATAACCAACCGTCGCTATATCACGCATTATCGTTATGGACCGTATTTCGACTTGCGGCGGCACTCGAGAGGATTTGATATGCGTATGTTGGTGTCTTGATTACCCCGCTAAAGATTCACATTAAGCGGTAGACAGTGACACGTCATCGAGCTACAAATGTCGATAAATGGCAGGCAGGAAGTCCAGCATTTCGAATCGCCCATCACCACCAGGATTTTTTACCGGGTAAAAACGAGCTTTATTGACTTTTTTAAACCAATTACCACGTTAAGTTTCATGAAGAACTTGTGTTATGGATACTAGATAGCGGCTAAACATACTTATATACTTCTTGTAAATACATAGGTACATAATATTAAACACCCGGATCAAGACAAATAGACATGTTCATGCAAACAAATATTTGGCTTGTCCGGTGTTCGAACCCGGGAGGCGGGCGCAGAAGGCGGATCTAGTGCCCCTGCGCCAAACAGGGGGGCTATCGCGTAAAAAATATGGATATAGACATGGGCTTCATTTGACAGTTAAATCACCATATATGGTAATTTTATGAGCTTCAACTGTCAAATGAAGCCCATAACTTTAACTTTAACTTTAACTTTAACTTTAACTTTAACTTTAACTTTAACTTTAACTTTAACTTTAACATTAACTTTAACTTTAAGTTCACTGCACTTTGCACTTTCATTTGGTTTTATTTGCTTAAGTTTGTTGTTTATGTTATCTTTATTTTGCTGTATGCTATATGTTTACCTATTAGTGGAAACTTTACTGATTTATGTACAAACTTATATTTTCTACGCGATAGCCCCCCTGGTCGCCAACTTGGTTTTATACTGCGTGTTGTTTTATAAGTACTTATGTAGGTACCTATTTTTTTCGAATAAAATAAACCGATCGACCTAAATTACTATATTGAGCGACTAAAGATCTAGGTTGGGTTGCGGAAAAACTAGGTTTAGGACTTGTACTCTTATTATGTATTCTGTGGTTTAAGTTAGGTTAGATTGGCGAGTCGCTCACTTAGTATTTTTGTCGCTCAAGAAATTGTTTAATTATTCGATCGGTGAATTACCTACTTCTCTTTTTTTAATATCCCGACGTTTTCTTTTGACACGGTTCCGGGAATTGCATAACAAATCATTATAATTTTTATCGACTATCAAAATGAAACAAAATCATTAGATCAGCGCATTCGGTATACATTAATCGCGCAAAAATTCGAATTATCTGCTAGATAATTCATTACGAGTGATTTCCGAGTAAATTCAATTGCGTACCTAGTTTTAATCTTATCGTCTTGAGTACTTATGTTAATACAAATTACGAAAATCATTGTTAAGGTGAAATAATGGTTTTCAAGATGCCGTCAAGCTTTGGCTTTCGAATAACATTAAGTAAGAAAGAGTAGATACCTAAGCATGTTCCAGACGGATGTAAATCCTCCTCCTCCTCCCAACCAATCCAATTCTTCCAACAGAGGCGTTTCTAAGAACGCGTGTTGATACCTATTAAGTAGCTCCATACATAAAGGGCGCTGTGCCGGGTATAAACAGCACTCGCCATCACGCACCTTAATGGACCAAAATCACGATCGTTCCATACTCCACCAGCAATCCTTGCAATGTTCCAAAATAAGCCAACAAAATCCGTGTGTGCGGAATCTTACGTGGATTGAATGGAGCGACAAAAAAAATTGGATTTCCAATCCAGCGTCCCAATCGCTCCGAATCAACACGCTCGTCTGTGGCGATTCCACACGTGGAGTGCTAAGTAAATTGGAGTGATGGAGCGACGCGAATGGAACGATCGTGTGGGTACTCAATTTTTCACAAACTGCAATTAAAGATTTTCGCATAATTTGGAATTTTTCGTCGATCGACGAACCCGAGTATCGGGTTGTAACCGCCCTAGTCACAACATTAATGTCGCCCTGACGGGATCCCGTTATTTTTCTAGTAAGTATATTTTCTTGTTTAATATTTATCACATAAAAATAGCATTGTAAAATGCAAAATTAAAAAGTTATAAGTACTTAACACAAAATTAACATTAATTTATTATATTTATTTATTTAATACCAGTCACATCTACCATTAACAGAACCGGTTTGACGATTGGGATGGTGGATGATGGATTGGGTATCTGCTTTCTGCTCATAGGTCGCGGGTTCGATTCCCACACAAGATAAGTATTATTCTTACTATGACTGAGTATGTAATCAGCCAGGATAGGAATATATAGTAGATGTCCAGAAAACTTCAAAGGAAAATCAGAATGTACAAATAAAGCTGAACCAATTAATTTCGATATGTGATTTCTGATATACCTAGAGTCCCATCTGAGAATTCACTTGTGGAGTTGTGGCCAAATTGATTTTCTCCAATATTTTTCTATTAAATTTTTTTCATAAGTATAATTCGTTTGTTTTGGTGTCGCGGCGTTGCAGTCGAATCAAGACACTAATTACTAATTAGGTGATAAAATATGTAATTTGAATGCTTAGCTGATAAATTCAATTAAAATACTTCCGCCTATAATTTTTATGTACCTAGGCTTTTTATTTGGGACTTGGAAAATTTAACACAAATAATTTTAGCTTCTTTCTTTGTAAAGTATGCATTGTATGGAATCTATAGTACAAGCCTTGTACTATAGGTATACTTACTCCTTGCTACGGGCAGGCGGATGATATTTTTGAAGTGAAAACTTCTTTAGCGGCGCTGTGCACATCAGTTTTAAATTTTTGGGATGGGTAAAAAATGTTAAAGTCGCGTCAGGACACGTGACCTGTAGGGCAAGCACGAATAAGTATCGAATAAGTATCGAGCACGTAATGTCAAAAAATGTATGAGAAAATGTAGTACCGTTTACGTCTGGTAGGAACTCTGCTTAATATGTCATACATTTTTTTACTTTACTTCCTCGATACTTACTCGAAACGTTATTCGTGCTAACCCCACTGATCGAAAATTCGTAAGGCGGAAGGAGAGTAGAGCGTCGGCGACGTAGTTGAGGAAGTAATATCCCCCTCTCTTTGTACAGCGCGGCTAAAATGTACCTATGTCTGCTGTTTCGTTTAAGCGGTTTTCACTTCTGCTGGCACTCCCGGAGTGCAACCCGTTGTTTTTTTCTTATAAAAAACGTGATAACGCCTATACTTGAGATTCTCTTAGAGTTCTGAGGGTCTAAAAAAAGGCATTAACGCAATATTTTTGTGTATTCCCTAACAATCCATTTCATTGTTTATTTTCTGTGGATTTTAGAACAGTGTCAGTGTACCTAGCAGAATTTGCTTTTAGTTTTTTAAAGGCAAGAAATCTTAGACTACGTTTCATCCTATATTCCCTTTTTTGTTAGGTTGGTAGATACCTAATAATAAATTCTATAGTTATATATATAAAACCTATAGTTGGTAGTACCCGTATATCAAGAAGGCGCGAATGTGTTAGAAACATCAAATTAAAACCATTTTTCTTTCACCGCTTTTTAATGTTTTGAGCATGATTTTAGCACAGAATCCAAAACTTAAAATATCCCTTTGACAGAAATCGACAGGTTGGTACACCTACCAAAAAAGGGAATATAGGATGAAACGCACTCTACTGCAAATTCAAAATAGAAAATAAACAAATAAATTAATTGCTAAAGGAATTCACTTAGCAATATTGCCACAGACCATCTGTGAATATTGCTTTAGAGCTATTTTTGTTATTATGGCGACATACTTTGATAAGATGGCCAGGCGGACTAAGATCAAGTCCTACCACCAAACCGAATACTTGCAATAAGTATGTACCGCCACTGCCGGGCATCGATAATATTTGGACTGGTGATGTTACCACTACACTAGAGAGGTGGTAAAGAAGTTATAAGATGAATAAACATGACTTACTTCTCTGGTTCAGCGACCCAAAGTGTAACTAAGCTGCACCATATGTTTGTGCCTATCCTGATGGTATGGCAGTGTGAGTTTGCAAATGTCCAAACGTCACCACTGCGTAAGAGTTAAATTTTGACAGATAGCCTTATAATAACAATGAGATTAAGGTTGAGAATTAAACTCTATTAGCAAACTGCGAGTAAAGTGAGAAAACTCACACTAAGCACTCTGAGCGACTTTGTTCCAGGGTTGCCATCACGAAATTTTAAGTTGTCGTATTTTAAGTATTTGGATTGCCGTATTTTGGAATAAAAACTACCAAATTGAAAGAAAACATTAATATTTTCTGAAAAACACGGCTGAGGAAAAATAAGTATCTACCTACACATTATATTACCGTGTTTCTATGCACGGCAATGAAATGTATTACCGTGTTTTATTGCCTAATATACCCAAATTACCATGTAACATGGCAATTGCCGTGTAGCTGGCAACAAAATGGTAATGCTGTGCCTTGTTCCCAATTGGTTATTTAAGTTCGTTCGCATAGATCTTTTTTCCGGACTGTTAAAGTAGGTATATTGTACTGTACTGTCTTAGCAAATAACGGTCGGTTTCAATAACCTATCCTCAGTAAGAGATAGGCTTACTAGAGCTTTGTTGCCTAGATATTTTTGTTAATCTGCATAAAATAACCTAAGATAACAGTGGTTGCTAAGTAACGTAACCAAGATAGGCCTATCTCTTGTTAGGGATATATTATTGAAACCGGCCGTATAACTTTTTATCTATCTATCTATCTCTCACTGTAATAATCTTCCGGACTTCGTCAAGCCATCGACCGACCGGTATTGTTATCGCTATAGCGATAGCAATACCAGTAAGCGGTAGGCGAATGGGCATTTAGCTTTCGGTCGCCCCAAGTTGGCCGTTTGGCCGCACCGCATGATTCTCTCCCATCTTCTTAATGAGGTCGAACCAGGGCCCTTAGCCAAAGTAACACATCAAAAACGATAACGAAGTTCGAAAATAATTAAATGTATGCGATTGGCGGATTGGCATACGCCGCGCTAAATCACGTGGTCTTACCGCAAGTTAATTGGCGAATATAGACAAGAACGAATCAAATTATCGTTTCGCTACTTAACGATGTTACTTTGTCTACGGGCCCAGGGAGTATTACCATCATTAGGCCAGTAGAAAACGGCCATTAGAAATCACGATGCAAATAAAATGTACCACAACTTTGTCTAAGTAGTTAGATAATTCACTTTGTCATTCTTGCTTGTTGCCTGTGCACTACCTCTCGCTCTCTCTCCATTTTTCCTATGCCTCAAAGGTTGTCTGGAAGAGATCGCTCTTAGCGATAAGGCCGCCTTTGCCCACATTTATGTCAACTCTTTCTTGTGTTTCTGTCTGTATTTTTGTGTGTGCAATAAAGTGTTTTATCTATCTATCTATCTATCACTTTCTCATGGTCGAAAGATTAGTATCGTTCGAACAGGACGTTCGAACTCAAAATTAAACATTTTCAAGAAAAAAAATACCATTATTGATACAGATGAAATTGTTGTAAAAATTAGCTTTATAAAAGTACAATAGTTTAATTTTTTTTTCATTTATTACCGTACTACTACTACCACAGAACAGAAAAAATTAACTTTGAGTCACCCTCAAAGATAAATTTTATTATGCGTTTAAAGTCCCAAACTCGGTTTTTTACAGTAAGCACAACAAAGATGCAAATTTGGATTTACACCGTCCCAATCCCATACAAACTATAAGTGTCAACAATCAAAAATACATCGTGTTTTGCGATTTTAACAATTTTTTATGTCATTTTCTACTGTCCTAATAACATACTTACATAACTTTATAGCTTATCAAAAATATGTATTGTATTAATTAAATTGGTTGCAATAAAAATATAATTCGTTTATTGTTAATCCTTTGTGTTTATTGGGGTATAATATTATATATTAGTAAGGTTGATAAGATTGTGATAAGTCCTTCAGAAAATCAAAACCACCTGTTATACAATCCTTAGTTATCTATAGAACTATAAGAATAGTATAAGCTTTCGAAGGTAAACTTATAAGTGTGCTAAGTGCGAGTTTTTTCTATTTACAGTCGAACGTGAGCGCGTTATATTTTTGTATGGCGTTGGTGCTTGGTTGCGTAATCCGCAAGATGGCGGGCCACTGATTTTGTTAAAATTATAGTTTATTTGTAATCTATGCTTTACATTTAGTTGTCTGTGACATGAATGACATTAGAACTGTCAATCGATTAATGTCATTCGAGTTTGACATCTCTCATTTTCTTCTACGCTAAAGATGGCCTACTGAGCTCGTTTACGTTTTAATTGTTAAGTGTTTTGTGCCTTCCATTATCCATATCCATCTTATTTAATTGACATAGAAAAGTTGTTATCACATCTTGAAGATGCGCTAATAAATATTTCAAGACAATTTGGGAATTTATTTATTTGGATCCGTGTCATCTAGGCACGCATCGCCCTCGCACATGTCTGCTCATCAGATTTCATAAAAAAATCGACGCATTCACGATCGATCGTGAGTAGATAAAACTCGCAGTAAGCACTCTGTAGTCATCATCCCGTGACTACAGACCCCCGGAAAGGTGTCGAAACTCAGAAAAACTAAAAAACGCTGTATAAAACCAAATGTTTTGTGTATTTAAATCTGTCAAAGTATTATTTATTTCAATAATATAGCAAATTTTATTTATTGACTATTATTTAATTCTTACATTTCCTCGTACACGGACCTACGTTCGCTGTGGTTAGTCACGCGATAGGTGATAATTTTTATGTCTGGACCTTTTCTTTTCTTTGGCAAGCTCTTTAAGCCGTTGGCATTTTAGTGTTATTAATGCCCACTATTAGGCATTGGGGCCCACGAGGTGGGTCATGGCCCATCCTATATCAAATACGTTGAGTAGTTTTTAGTTTATTCGTTACAAAGCTACTCTTTAAACATCCATAAGGAAGGCCAATGGCTAGTGGATACATCAAAAATGTCCGATAACGTTACAAAAACACAAATTTAGATAAGGAAGACCAACGGACCTGCAGAGGCGACATTAAAATAAATAAATAAAATTCATACAACCACACCAATTATCTAGCTAGCCCATGGTAAGTTTCATAAGAACTTATTGTGTTAAATAACGGATAGACATACTAGACTTTTTTTTGTAAATAAGTACATACTTAATTAATATACATATTAAACACCTAGATCAAGACAAATAGACATATTCATGCACAAAAATATTTGTCTTCTCCGGGGATCGAACCCGGGGCATTCTGCGTAGAAGGCAGGCTATGTACATACCACTACGCCAGACAGGTCGTCAAATAGTTTATGATGACGATGTATATTATAGAAATTATCAATATTTATTATTTGATCCACTTGTAATGCCTTAATAACAAACCAGATAATTAGTGAATCACATACAAATATACATCAATATACTATTAACTTTACAACCTTTTAATTCAATATTAATGTAAAACTAATGGATACATAGCAAAATCTGTTTATCAGATACAAATCTAAATGTAGGTATAGTAAGTACCGTTACTTAGTCAAAGTTAGTAAGTTCTAGTCAATCGCAATAATTCATTATTATATTATCTGCATATTTTTTGAATTATTTAATTGAAAAATCATGTAGTACATGTTTTTTTATCAAATTAATTCTTTAGATCTTGATTTGTACATACGTATTAGATAAGATTCAAACATATTGAATGTACTTTTGGCCGAAAACATTGCAATATGCTTATCAAGATTAAAATAATTGGAAAATAAGATTGTTTTTTTCAGGTGATGGTATTTCAGACATATTTTTAAGTGAAAACTTCTTGTGCAGATCAGTTTTAAATTTTTGAGATGGGTAAAAAATGTTAAAGTCGCGTTAGGACACGTGACCCTGATCGAAAATTCGTAAGACGGAGGGAGAGTAGACCGCCACGCCGGCGTAGGAGAGAAAGTAATATCCCCCCTCTTTCTACCGCGCGGCGAAAATGTATGCCTACTCCTGCTGTTTCGTTTAAGCGGTTTTCACTTCTGCCGGCACTCCCGGAGTGCAACCCGTTGTTTTTTTTCCCAGTCCAGTAAAGCAATGTTGTTAAGGAATCATAATATGAATTCCATGACAATCAATTTATTTCTTCATCTCCTATGGAAATTGCTTTTAGTACCTAAGTTTTCTTGCCGTCAATATAATAAAAGCTAATTCTGCTACACTGACATAAAGGGTTTTCTATTTTTTAATAAGGACGAGTGGATTTTGAAATGGAATAAATTAAGCTGTGTGTGAGATATTAACTAATTTCTTTTTTCATTTGAATGGCCCATATTTAGAAATTTGTATGGAATATGACTTTGCGCCGTGTGGTGACGACCTTAGAATACAAGTCTCACCACTCCCTCACATGCCTGGGATGTCGTAAGAGTCGACTAAGAGGCTCGACGCATTGAACACCTGTGCGAGAGAAGGAAAACTTGAAACAAACCCTCTACCAACCCGTCTGGCCAGCGTGGTAGCAGTAGGCCTCCTATGAACAGCCTCTCCTAACTCACGCCTATTGTAGCAATAGGCGTGAGTTAGGAGAGGCTTATGTCCAGCAGTGGGCGTCCACAGGCTGATGATGATGATGATGATGACTTTGCTCAAATTTCCGCCGCGGCCTCGCACGGTGTCTTAGATCCGGTGGTCTAATTTTCGATGGCTTTGCCGCATTAGTCTGGCTGTGTTTGAGGGTATCAGTCGATTGTGGCTTATTGGTATAGACCTACGATTTCAGCAAACCCCCGCTGTCTGGCGGAGTCAAATCTTGGTGGCAAGTTCACAACATCTTTGAAAAAAAAACGTTTCCCCGTATCGTTCATGCAGAATTTCCATTGTGGCGTATGTTGTATGGCACACAGGGCTGTTCTGTTCGGACATCATATCGTCTACATCTATAGGTACTGTCAACTGTGGGCCAAAATCACCAAAGAGTTAGTTAGTTAGAAATGAAGGATTCTAATTAAGAGTTATAGTAAGAATCCTGAATGGAGCGAAGGATTCAAGTCTGCCCGAGGCTAACCCCCATATTCTAAGTCGTTCCTCCAAAACTTTTTACACTCCACTCAACCTCGCCGTGGGTAAAAATGGTAGTGTGCGCTAGGCCTAACACGGAGTGGCTACGTACTCTTTGCCTCCTCCTGGTCCTCACGGAGTTATGACTTACCCTCATATTCTAAGTCGTTCCTCCAAAACTTTTTACACTCGACTCAACCTCGTCGTGGGTAAAAATGGTAGTGTGCGCTAGGCCTAACACGGAGTGGCTACGTACTCTTTGGCTCCTCCAGTGGGCGTACCATGAGTTTTCCGTTCCGTTTACTGTACAGTAAAAGTAAAAACTTTGTATGCGAATCGGCACAGCGCCTCTAGTGGGCAGTAGCAGAACTACAGATTCTCATACTAAATGTATCCCGTTTACTGTACAGCAAACGGAAAGAAAAACTCATGGTAGGCCCACAGGTCATTACGAAGTTATGACTTAGAATACCAATTTCGAGGAGTATTTCGAAGAGGTTTTCAATGAGGTTTCGTTAAGTCGAGGACGAGTAAGTTTTGGAGGAACGTCTTAGAATATGGGTGTTAGAATACCGATTTCGAGGAGTTTTTCGAAGAGGTTTTCAATGAGGTTTCGTTAAGTCGAGGACGAGTAAGTTTTGGAGGAACGACTTAGAATATGGGTGTAAGACACTTTTATCCCCGAAGAGAATACTCTACTTTATACACCTACTGTCTGTTTATAATTTGATTTTATTACTGTGACGTTAAATAATAAAATAAATTATAAAACTAAAAAGTAAATGATACAAAAATTACAATTCGCGGAAAAAATCATAGATCGGAAATCACCGTTTTTCTTTATTTGTTCTTTTTTTTATTCAGTTCCTTAGGCAATGATAACGTAACAATAGATATGTTAGGTACGTTCACAGTAAATTGCGTTGAAATCTCCGACCAACACTATACTAGAATAATTGCAGATTTTTCTATAATCGGTATAAAAAAATAACGTAATAATCAAAAATCGAAAACTATGCGGCCTAAAAAAAAGTTTTTTTTTGAGAATTTGCAAACAGCGCTTTTTCATATGATACCCCACATGCCCTAGTAGCCCCCACTTTTAATTTTTAAGACCCTTTCAGTACCTGTTGCAAAAAAAAGCAAATGTCATCTAAAACTATTCCAAATTTCGAGGTATTTTTATTTATCTTGCCTTGGCTGGCTGGTACCGAATCCAAAAGGCAAATATTTGAGTGCATGAACATGTCTATTTGATTCAGATTTTCAGATTCAAATATTTATGATAAATTTTAAATATATCAATATCAATATAAAAAATTAACTCGTCCACAAGTAAATTCTCAGATGGGAATCGAACCCATGAACTTTGGAAATCCGGTCCAATGCTCCGGTTCCGGTTCACCGTGAGGGACAGCTATTGCCGTTTTACTTACTATTCATTAAATTCATAATAATATAAAATTTAATTACATTAATTATATATTATTTTAAAATTACACTTAATTTTATATTCATTATTATTATCAATTGTAATGCTTACAATTGATAATAATAATGAATATAAAATTTTGTCCTGGTCTGGGTGTGTATATTATGTATGTATTTACAAAAAAAAAAAGTATATAAGTATGTTTATCCGTATCTAGTATCCATAACATAAGTTCTTCATAAAACTTAACGTGGGCTAGATAATTGGTGTAAAAAAAGTATCACTCCACACAGCATATTTGTGAACATGATGATTCATCAAAATATGAAAGGTCAAGTCAGGTCTATAGCCTCTCTATCTAGTAGATTGTAATAACAATTAGAGTGCCATTGAAATAGCTTTGCAAGTTATCGCTGACTGTTATAATGAGGTTACAATCATAAATAGGTGTACATAACTGTCGAAATAAGGATCAAGCCACATATGACTGATTTTTGTCCCAGATCTTCTGTTGCGTAGGTACCTTTATATACCATGTTTTTTCTTTGTGCCTAAAGTTAAGTTACGTGTTTAGAACAAAATTATGTTATTTTTAAATATATTTTTTATATATTTATTTTTCAGACTTCGTTTATTTGGATGTTAAACCTACCTAAGCAATGAAAAACAAAGAATACAATCTTAAAATAATAATAATAGTAAAAATAAATATTGAGCGTGCGCCAAGCTCGGCTCGGCGTTATCAGGTGATCCCCAGATCAGAAAGAAAAGAAAATTATTTTTTTCAGTGTTTAGAACAAAAATATGGTTTTTTTTAAATATCTTTTATATATTTATTTTTCAGGTTTTGTATATTTGGATTTTAATCCAACCTAAGCAATGAAAAACAATCTTAAAATAATAATAATAATAGTAAAAATAACTATTGAGCGTGCGCCAAGCTCGGCTCGGCGATATCAGGTGATCCCGAGATCAGTACCCCTATTACGAGTTTGCTTAACATGACATTTACAGGACTCGTGAGCGTAGACTATCGGATACACTGCTCATGTCGGTAAAACAGTCGCTAAATATGAAAGAGACAGAGCTACATTTTACATTAACGTTTACTGTAACGTCGAGTTTGCCAAACTCGTAATAAGCCTACTGAATAAAAGAAAAATAATTTCTTTCTGATCGCGGGATCTGTTCGATAGGTCGAATGGTCAGTGACTGATACAAGCTGGTTTTAAGCTAGTCACACATTACGCAGATATGATAATATTTTATCTGCGTATAAAAACTTATTTATCTGAAAGCATCACACACTAGACAAATACGATAATATACGAGTTGATACATTCACTAGGAATCCTTCAGACTGAGAAGACTTGTTTTTTTGGTAAGGATTGTTTATACAGCGTGTTTAAAAATGAGTTCGCGTTTTACAAAAAAACGCGTTTATTGCTTCTCGATTTATTAGACAGACAGCCCAAACTTGCCCATTCATCATATTTTGAAATTAACATTTTAGTGAAACAATGTTTTAAGACAAAATAAAAATGACAGTTTTATCACAATTTCTCAGCTTTTTATATTGTTAAATGAAACGAAAATTAATGTAATGAAATAATATTTATTAAAATAAACTTTAAAAAAGTGCCGTCAGTTTTGCCCTACCACCCATTCAAGACTCTTTTAACCATCAAGAACAACGGGCGCAAGAAACTCATCAGCTTTATCACAGGAAAATTACGATTATTACAATATCTGTATCGGCATTCAATACAATCAAAATTTACACTTATATTGTAGTAGGTATTATAGAATTACACAGGTTATAAAACAAAGTATTCAAAGGCAAAGGACATTATTTCTCTACATTCAAAAAGTCAAATAAGTAAATTTATGATTTTGTAATTTTTGCATTTTTTTTTTTTTTTTTCTCAATGCTATTTTTATACTTATGGTAAATTTTAAATAGAAAAATATTGGAAAAAATTTTTCTATTTAAAATTCTCAACCACAAATTCACTTGTGGTTGAGAATTCACTTGTGGCTTGAGAATTCACTTGTGGCCGAGTTAATTTTTTCCAATATTTTTCTATTTAAAATCAAATAAGTAAAGTCAACAAAACGTTAATTGACCCTCTAAAACTCTATTGTTATTAATATATACAATTACTTTACCATAACAACAACATAAATAGAATGATTAAAATTCAAATACTTATTCACTTACCCCTGTTTCTAGGAGATTCAAGCCGACCTCTATCGCTATTAAAACCTCACAATAAAAAAAAATATACGCTTTAAATATAATCAAATTATTTAAGGTAAAATAAAACTATCTGTACAAGAACTTAATATAAACAAAAGTACAACAACTCAAACTGTTGCCTTAATTAAATGAGAACACTCAGACAAGCTCCACCCACCAACTCATAACTTTTATACAGTTTAACCTTTTAACAGTTTAACCAGCGGGAAAGTTGAGACTTGGCTACAAGAGCTCATGAAAGGTATCGTTCCGTACAAAAGAAAAAACAAAAAAATCTAACCTAAATATTGATATACTTATGGTAAATTTTAAATAGAAAAATATTGGAAAAAATTAACTCGGCCACAAGTGAATTCTCAGGCTGGAATCGAACCAGCGACCTTTGGAAATCCGGTCCAATGCTCTAACCACTGAGCTACCGAGACTTAAGTCTTAAGAGTTAATTTTTTCCAATATTTTTCTATTTAAAATTTACCATAAGTATAAAAATAGCATTGAAAAATGCAAAAATTACAAAATTCTAAATATTGATTTTAAAGAAATACCTTGAGATGATTGGTCACTAGGATCAAGTGATCTATATATATATCGATAAATATATAAAAGATGTACGAATTGAAGAAAAAGTCCCAGACCCTCAATTAGCACTTTAGACCCACTGTGAGCTTGACCGGGTGGTTCCCTCCCCTCTGGCCTCTGTCTCACCGCAAACAGTCCCTACCCCTGCGCATCATTCTGTATTTACATGCAGATAAAATTGATGTTATCTGTTTAACTGCAGATGTTAGCTGCCGGTATATTTGTATACGCAGATAATTATCTGACCATCTGTTGATATATATACTGTACGGTAAAATATAAATTATCTGCGCTGTGTGTGTTCATATGAAATGTATAGAGAGCGATATTGAAAGATATGCGCTCAGATACACAGACAGATACAGATATCTTATCGTATCTGCGTAGTGTGTGACTCGCTTTACCCTTCTGATGCGACATCTAGCGTCGAGTAGAAATATCAAATTTCACTTGGATGTTTGAAACCTACTTCACCTGTCATCTTGGTATGTCAACATTTCTTGTTATCTCCATAGTAATAGAGCTTATTTTCGGATGTTAAACGCGACTTCAGCGCTACTCTCAGGGGACTTCTTTCATGAGACACACTATGCTGCAATGCAACGCACGACAGACTGGCCGGTCGGTGTGAAATGGTGACGCGCGGCGTGCATTTGGTTTGTCTCGCGCTAAGCTTGTACTCTTTAGTATTCTGTGCTCGCGGTTAAACCACATTGTATGGACCTACCCTAAGTACGAGTTGGGTAGGCTATAATCGTACCTTAACGAAAAACTATCGCTTTGTCTCTTTCATATTCTTCATGATACTTAATGTGGGATAGATAATTGGTGTGGTTGTATGGAAATATTTATTTATTTATATTCATAGACTGCCTTTTTTAAATCTTATAATTTTAACGAGGATTTTATTGCATTACGCATAGACTGCTTTACCGCAGTACATCTTAGTTTTGGTTAACGTTGATAGTTCACGTCAATCACGCGAAAACGAGTTTAAATTGAAAAGCCCGTGGCCCAGTGGTTCGCGCGCTCGGTCTAGGATTATCGAGGTTAGGCAAATTTTGCAATGGTCGGTCTCGGGATGGGTGACCAAAAATTTTCTAGCGAGCTCCTTCGTGATGCGGAAGGCACGTTAAGCCGCTGGTCCCGGCGGCATTCGCAGTCGTTAAAACCCACCAATCCGCATTAAGCCCGCGTGGTACATCATGGCCCATGGCCCATTGTCCTTACACGAAGGCTAGTGCCCCACTGTGAGGACATTGAAAAATGACTGATGAGGACGCGAAAACGGCTTCACGCTTTTGGAAAAAAAAATTGCATACTATCTGACCAAGATAATTAGGCGCATGACAGCTGAGAAAAGCCTAAAAAAACTAAGTAAAAACCAACATTTCAAGAAGCGATAATCAATCAGTTAATCACTGTAGCGCTACTTAATCACATAATAACAGAAGTGCGGTGATAGAAGTGAGCTGCAGGTGCCAAAAGTGCAAAACCGCATTCCTGTCATGCGCCTAATTGTTTGATCGTATAGTGCAAATAGAATCATGACCCGGAAAACGATTTTCGGATTAGGATTAATCCTAGGGTGCAATTGCGTAAGGTAATCGTATTAATTTGACAGTTCATATCGTATTCAATCGGCTGCAATTTGTATGGAATGACATTTATTATGATACAATATGAACTGTCAAATGAATACGAGTGACTTTACGCAATTCCATAGCTGGTGTTCTCACAGGAGAACGATTAAAAACCATCCTCATCAGTTTACAATAAGTGCTTAAATTATGTGAAGCGGTAATGATTACTGATGAATATTAAACAAGAAAATATACTAGAAAAAAGCAACTTGTCTCATGTCGCCCTGACGGAATTCGATCCCGCATCCTTGGGAATCCGGCCCAATGCACTAACTATATGTTAAAGTTATGATGATGATGATGATGTTTATGATTCTTTGAAATAAGTAGGTAATGAGATAGAATGAGATAGAAAATACAAAAAAAAAACCACCTGAGAAAAAACTTAGAATAAACTGTGACTAAACCAGCCAAGTCGATTTTTTTCAAGTATTTTTCGATCACCTAAGATTATAAGTACCTAATTTGTTTGTTTATTCAAAAACATTTGTAGAGCTTATCATAACGAACAAAATCTTTGTATGTAAGCAACCCTGATATCGCGAAAAAACTGTTATTTCATACAAAATGTTTATATAATAAATAAAATTATGAACCCGCTCGTAATAGCGGCGGCTTTCCTAATACAAGACAAGTATAATGGCGGACATGCTGAATGAACTTGAGTATGTAGCACAATATAATAGCTTTGACCTAACGTTACTTCGTGATGCTTAGCTTATTATATTTCTATACTATAGCTTCCGCCCGCGGTTTCACTCACGTGGTTCCCGTTCCCGTGGGAATATCGGGATAAAAAGTACCCTATGTTACTCTCCGCCCTTTCAAATAACTTTATGTCAAAAATCAATCGATCGTTTGCTTAGTTCGGGCGTGAAGAAAGGACAAACATCACTTTTTTTTTATGAAGTACGGGAAGACTCTTAGCCTTCATCATACCTGATGTTAAGTATTGACAAGGCTGAAGATGGAAGCGAGCCTCTCCTGGAATCCCCAATCACTGAGGAACTGGCTATCTTATCTTTAACTGCCGGAACACAACAATGCTGAAAACATTGTTATTATGGCGTCAGACTTAGATAAGATGGTGGTAGCTAGCCAGGCGGACTTACAACAAGACCTACCACCAACCAAACCGAATACAATATGTACCCCCGCTGGGAATCGAACCCGGGACCCCCACAGTAGAGCTTTGTGAATCTATTATATACCTACATATACAACTTTTAGTTAATCATTATGTTTATAGGAATATAATTGGACCGCGCATGTTTCTACAAAAAAGTCGACATCGACTTTTCGATCAACTGTATTGTTTAGGTGTGTGGAAATCGCGAGAAGTACACAAAGCAGGGGCTATATTTACCTATATTTGCAACAGCACCGCGACAGCAGAAATTGCGCGATAAGCAGTAGGCTAATAGCCTCCTATGAACGCCACAATAGGCGTGAGCTAGGAGAGGCCTATGTCCAGCAGTGGACGTCCACAGGCTGATGGATTGCTACAAAATTTAGTGCTAGCGTCAAATCTACACGCGGCGTCTGACTCTCTCACATATAGGTAGGAGCGCGAGAGAGTGAGATGCCGCTATACGAACCATCAGCCAGCGATTAGCCAGCAATCACATACGTAATACCATTTTTATTTTGACGTTTCGCAGCGATCGCGCGATATCTGCGCGATAATTGCAAATTTTAAGGTAATAGCCACCGCAGTTTAGTCGATGGAAAAGTTGTTTATTGTGCTAGCTCAAACTTTTTGGACATTTACAAGTGCTAGTAACAGCATAGACTGAAGAAAATTGAAAATTTTATCAGATACCTATAGTTTCTGTTCAAATTCCGATATTTAATCTCTATTGAGTCATTTTGATTTAATCTAAAACAGGAAATGTAATGCTTCCTTCGAGCATGTTAATTGATAAAGTACTCTTTTACAGTATGTTGTTTAATTAAATAATTTAAAGTTAATCATTTTTTTTTGACATTTTTCTAAAAGTGGCCGGCCATCAAAAATAAAAACCGCAAAAGTGCGAGTCGGACTCGCTCACCGAGAGTTCCGCACAAATTTATATATATATGACAAGGTCAAACTACATATATATATATATATATATATATATATATGTAGTTTGACCTTGTTCAGACTTGATTCGAGTATCGCAGTTTTTTCCAAATTATTCCCGAAATTCAGTTTCCAAAACTAAAGACTACAAGTATTTTTTATGATTTAATTACAAAAATGTATAGTTTTCAGATTTTTCCTTGTATTTGTAGTAAAAGAAGATATTACTTGCCAAACATAGTTCTAGGTCAACGGAAAGTACCCTATAAATTTTGATTCCCTTGAGTTTCGAGTAATTGTATATGGTACGGTTAATGTTGATAGTGTAAAAAATATTAATAATAACCGGTCATTAATAATACTGACCTCATGATTTGGTCAACATTATTAAAACTATGAAATTTATCACTTTTTTCGGTCATTATTAATAATTATCAACTGCTTTTGCCCAAAGTCCCCCGCCACCAATAAAGTACGAAAGGTACCTTCGCACTTTCTTAGAGGTTGAGCCCCTCTTTTATGGGGACTGCGCCCCCCGTCCCCCCGCTTCTATTAACGTTTTGGTAGGATAAATGGCTGTAAAGATCGATATTTTTGGCTGACTTCATTCGACATCTTGCCGAAGCAATTTGCCGCCCTCTCCCCTATCGACACCGCATGCTGCGCGAAAGACAGGCTCGCATCGATCGTCACCCCAAGTACCGTAGCCGCCGTGACGCTTCTAATCGACTTCCCCCCGAATCTGATGGTGGGTGGCCGCTGGAATTTACCCCTGATCGTCATAGTTTCAGACTTTGCAGGAGAGAATTCCAGCCTATTACGGGCCCCCCACTCACCGACGAGCGCCAAAACGATAGAGGCCGAAGCCTCTATGCCCGCCCGGGACCGGGATTCGATAAGAATCGTCACGTCGTCGGCGTACGCCACGATACTGACCCCCCCTGGGAGTGGCAATCGAAGCAAGTCATCCATGAGCAAGTTCCAGAGCGTTGGTAACGACAGTAAAAACTAATCTTCACATCTCATAGTTATTAGCAAAATTCATAACACCGCCCCATGTAGAATTTATATCAACAAAACACACAGGCCAACAGCGCCTTCTAGTGATGAGTGACGGTACTCGTGTACAATAAGAAATTATATTTTGTTACACCTATCTTTTTTTGTACCTACGTAAATTGACAATTTTTTCACAGCTTTAAGAGACTTGATTTGAATTATATGGTATAATTTTAGCTCTACTACTTAACTGTTAGTCTACTACGGACGGTCTACAACTGATGCTGGGGTTGCACTTTTAAAACATGTTTTTAAAGCCTGGGAAATGTCGCAGAATGGTCTTGGCTTTTGATTGTGTTAATCATCAGACGCTGCTGTTGAAATTAAATCATTATGATGTAAAGGTGATGCCCAAAAGTTAATACTGTCGTATCTCAGTTGCAAGACCGTTGATATAAATGAAGTGAAATCTGCCGGCTTCAACATTAAACTAGGCGTGCTTCAAGGCTCTTATTTGGGCCCATTATTGTTTTAAGTATATATTAATGACTTGTCTTTCTTTGCCAAAAGCATTTGTGAGATTGTCTTAATATTTAATATTGATAGGAACAAAACTGACGATGTAAACCAAACACTTATAATATTAGGTAGTAGGATAGGATAAGTGCAAAGCTACCAGTTAGATCTACCAGTACTTACATAAATTCAATACCAGAAAAAAAACAATCTGCCACCTGAGGTCTAATACTGCAAACATTTAAGTCATCGCTTCGCATTTTAAATTTTAGTGCTCTCTTACACAGTTCTTGTTTCTACAGTATAAAATGCACTATAATTTAATGCTTTTTATTTAGATACTAGCCACGGTTCCACCCGCGTTGTTCCTATTCCTGTGGGAATATCGGAATAAAAAATAGCCTATGTCTCTACTCTCCGTCCTTTCAACTAACTTTGTGTCAAAAATCAAGTCCATTGGATGCACAGTTAGGATGAGAAGAAAGGACAAACAAACACTCTTTCGCATTTATAATATTAGTTAGGATTATGATTAAGATAATGATGGAACTGAACGGAAGCAGAATTGACTTGTACTAGTTAGGCAGCTAGATATTTTTCATGTATTAAAATTGGAAAATAGGATTGCTAAAATTAGTCATAATTTTCAACAATCAGAACCCCTGCTCTTAGATAGGCAACAAAAGATCTTTCTAGTAATAAAAAAAAAAAAAAATCTTAAAGTAAAACCCTAATTTTAAAATATTTTATCTTCAACAGAGAGTTCAAAAAGAAATGTTGGAACTCCGACTATTATGCATGAACCCAGCGATTGTGTTCAGCGCTCTCAAAGTGTCCAAGTGCGTGGTACTAGCTTCTGGAACACTAACGCCACTGTCCAGTCTCTACTCGGAGCTCGGCGCTGACTTTCCGCTGAAAGTGGCACCCAACCATCCTATATCCAGCGATCGGGTATGTATGATACTAAGATAGCTATTGCTAAACAAACCAGGTATCTTATTTCTTTAGCGATTGTTCAGAAATTACCCATGGAAATGGTTATGAACAATGAAAAATTTGATTTATTAACTCTCATCTCCCTTTTTTCCCTTCCTATCCCTTTTCCTTCCCTAGCTTTTTATTCTCTTTCTCTCTCTATCCCTGCTATGCAGACAAGTCTGGGCTGTATGGAATTGCAGTCCGGTCTGTTTTCATGACCCATATTAATTTGTGAGGGGAAGTCCTCTTACCGGTTAAACTTACACAGTCATAGCGATAACGATCCCTTTTTCACAGAAATTCAAAAGTTTTCTTAAAAAAAAGATACGCATTTAGTGCGTACAAAATAACAAAAAAATAATTTGAACATTTATATTTATTTCGTGTCTGGGTGTTATTATCTTTATATTATCAGAACCAACGAAGATTATACATTAATCTTCGTTGGTTCTGATATCCGTTATAGAGTGCGATCAATTTCCGTGATGCGGTTTTTTAAGACAAAAAATATAAATGTTTACTAAAAAATACTAAAAAATATCGACATGTCTTTCTGTTACTATGACCAAAATAACGACGCTTCCGAGGAAACGAAACCAGTATCTTAGGCAACTACCTATCTCAGATAGCCCAATCCATGTCTACAGATAGGTTATTAATTTCGGGCGTTAGATTGCCGGTCTTATGGGAAGACGTCTAGAAAGTACTTTAATTACTTTTTCTACGCTGCAAGCCAAATTGATTCATCAATGAGATTAAAACCCTCCCGTTCGCGTTCGAAAGAAAAAAAATATGTTTGTTTAGTAATTACTAGAGAAACTAGGGCGGTTACAACCCGATACTCGGGTTCGTCGATCGACGAAAAATTCCAAATTATGCGAAAATAATGACACTTTTTAATTGCAGTTTGTGATCATCACGTTTAACATTTTGTATATTTTATAGTTTTCGGAACAAATAGACTCGAGTACCTTTTATTTGATACCTTACTCGGCCGCGTACTACGCGCCAAAGTCCCTATCGAGTCGTCACAAATTTTGCGAACCTGAATTAAGTATATAGATACTTATTGTATAAAAACCGACTACTAAAAGTTTTTTCTAAAAGATTTTTATTTCAAAATTTTTAAAGTAAGAATAAGTTCCGCACTTGGTTACACTAAAAATGGGTACTCAAAACTTTTCATATATGATTATGTCATATTTGTTGACGAAAACGACACTATTTTCAAGATTTCCTGAGAACTAATGAACCGATTTCAAAATTTCAAAACAATTTGGGAACAAATCTGATGTAATAGCGTTTGAATCTGTCCAGCCGTCTTCGAATAAACATACATAAAAAAATATACGCGACGAATTGATTCCTCCTTCTTTTTTGAAGTCGGTTAAAAATCGACTCGTCTCATGAGTTGCCCAGACCGGATTAAAATTTGCTATCTTTGTATATCCGGTCCTTTACTATTCCAACTGAGCTATCGAGTCTTATGATTAAAAAGAGTGATGTGTGAGTTATTTTTTAGTTTGCGGGTCCGAGTCCCGTCTGCGCAACTTAAATATAAACAGATTTCCCTAGCATTAAATTAATTGTTGCAATAGCTAAATATGTACAGTTTATTGCCCCATCTGTCCGAGGTGGTGGGAGCCTGGTGACCTGTACCTACCGGTATTAATTTACCTACTTCAGACATCAGTCTCATACAAACTAGGTTTAGATCGTCTTAAGGTACTACCAAGTTCATTGTTTGTGACGAGAAATAAAGATTTTATTTATTATTTATTAAAATATCCGCATATGTTTTGTTTATTTCCAGACACGTGTGTCATATTTCATTGACTCGTGTTACTACGTAGGTATGACCTGAAAATACTTACACTATTTCTTCACATTCAATTCATGCAGTTTGTTAAATATACATACATATAAAAAAATGTTAAAACATTTTGTAAGTTGATAAGTTAATGTTTTTTTTAAACCAAAACAGTAGTTGGTGAAATTTTTGTTTTGTGTCTCCCGATAACATTGTAGCGATTGTTATTTGAAAAAAAAACTTAAGTTCATTCAAAAGAATTCGCGGCCTACTGTTCGTTGTTAATGTAAGAAACCTAAGCTAAGTATTATCTTGTCGAAAAAAAATTTAAATAAATTCCTTATTATTTTTTATTTACTTAGTTAATTCGTCATTTGTAATAGCAAGACACCGGTGTCCGAGAAAAATGGAATATCTATTGAGTCTGACTCGGGGCTTGAGAAGTTAAAATAAAGTTGAACTCTTTGTAAATACAAAAGAAAACAATACTAAATTAATAAATACATTTATATGTAGGTATATTATCAAATCGTACTTGCAAAAATCTAACAAGCTATACTACATCTTAAGTTTTGGAGCGCACTGTTCATTGAAATAAAACAACTTTTACGGATATTAGACGCGCTATATTTCACGAACTAAGTTGTAATTATCCGTATTTTTAGGTTTTTTAGGTGTTTTTTGATTTTCCCGACGTTTCGGCACCTTTTCAGCTGCCGTGGCTGCCGCAGGCAGAAAAAACCCTAAAAACCAAAAAATACGGACAATTACAACTTACAACTTAGTTCATGAAATATAGCGCGTTTGATATCCGTAAAAGTTGTTTTATTTCATCTTACAAGTTATTATGTTAGCCGTTTAATTTTAATAAAAACCCTTCAACTTTTAATAGTTTCATCAACTTATAAGGAAATCCACATAAATACTATAAATGTATGAACAACACGCTGAGTATACAATATGCCGTAGACAACGGTAAACGATACTTAACAGTCTTATCTTGTTATTATTATAATCAATCAGATTATACATATAAGCAATACAAAGATTTTTTTATATTTAAACGCTTTTGATCGCTCGTGAAGACAGTTTCTCGACCATGGACAAAACTTTTCAGAGTTAAGTGATAGTGTGAGTTTTTTTTTAAATAAACTGTTAACGAAAAAGATAGACACTTTTTTGTTTAAGTGAAAAGTTTTTTTTTTTAAAGAGTGTTTGTTAAAGTTTTTGAAAATAGGTGGCATTACAATTTGGTAAGTACTTTTTATAGTAAATTTAGTTTTTATTTATATTTCACGAAATATGGTGTGGCAGAGTCACACTTTTGTTTGTAGAATTAACAAAGTAAGTGATTATAGGTACATCCCAAATTTGTAGAAGGCACTAGGTTAAGAGCGAGGCGCGCCGCGCGCCCCAACACAAGTATTGTATTACTTTCTGGGGCTGTCTCAATACAACTACTTTGTTTGATTGGGAAATAAAAACAATTTTTATTTTATTTTATTTATTATTTATTATTATATAAATGTTTATATACTAATATATAAAGCGTCATTATTGAACATATATTAGCCTAAGCTAGTTTTAAGGCCTCTTTTGATAGTGAACGATTATTTCTTACTCTCTCTTTATATTTAAGTCGATGAAAGGAGAGAAATACAAAATTGATAGTATAAAAAATGAAATATTTAATAAAAAAAAAATCATAATAACTTAATTCGTCAGAAGTTATTAAATGTATATATGGCATAAGTTATGTTTTTGAATATTAATATTATCATTGTTTACCTCTATATCATTAAAAAAGACTTAAGAATTAACAAGAAATTACAATGAAGCGATTCAATTATTATTTTAAAGGTATTTAGATAATTATTATTGTATTACATACAACGGATATACAGCTCATTACAAAAAATGTACTCTGTAGAAACTAACGTAAAAACATTACCCTTCCTTTGCAGTCGGTTAAAAAAAATTACTAGAAAAAAAAAACTTATTTTTGTAATCATTACGCAATTAACTATGATTGGTATATATTTTTTGCGCCATATAAAACTGTGGAGGAGCACGGTTGCTCAGTGGTTAGCGCTATCGACCTGCGATTGTGCGGTTAAGCAACTTTCGCAATGGTCGACTACGGGATGGGTCACCAAAAGCTTTTTGGATCGAAGTCCTTCGTGCTTCGGAAGGTTGGTGCATTTGCAGTCGTTGACACCCGCCAATTCGCATTGGGCTCGCATTATCGTTTTTTTGTATTCCCTTCATTTTGGTAGATTTGCCATTGACTTAATCAGCTTATCTAAGTTGCTGGAAAAAAACACATCACACAAAACCAAATCTTAAGGATTTAACGATAGGCGTTTTAAACTAACTCTTTCAGCTGAGCTTCAAGCTTTGAGACTTAATTTAATGCAATTTAGAATTTATTGGCATACCTACCTACCTCCCATTATTAGGATAAGATGGGACTGACATAAACTCTAGTAAAAGTCCTTAAATATTATAAGAATAAAAAGACATCTACCTACGTACCTCCTCCTCTCTTCCAAGCTATTAATCCCACATGATGGTGGGGTCTGCTGTCCTTAATAAAAAAAATCTCCTCTTCTGTGCTCTTAAGCAGAGGTTATTACAAGGTAGATGATTATTTGAAAGACCAAAATGCATGGAAGTGATACTAACATAAAACATGACTATTGTAATTGTATAAAAGGAAAATATTCTAATAACTGAGTATAAGAAAATATTCCTCTTATATTAAATATGTTTCAAGATTGTAGATTTGTGTTTAGCTTGGACGAATTAACCAATTAATTCGTCCAAGGTGTTTAGCAACGACATGTTCCTTTGTAAATGTTGTTGCTTCTGTTATAGCTGATAAGTTTCTTGCGGCCGTTCTTCTTATCAGTTAAAAGATGTCCTGAATAGCTGGTAGGAAAAAAAAATTAGACGATTCGAAAGCACTTATCTATAAGTCTATTTGAATAAAAATCTTTGACTTTGACTTTGTCAACGACACGTCGGAGTCGGTTGCTCGACGATCCCTCATAACCTTTGACACCACATCGTTCCATCTGTTTGGCGCAGGGGTACTAACGCCGCCTTCTGCGCCAGAGGTCCCGGGTTCGATCCCCGGACAAGACAAATATTTGTGTGGATGAACATGTCTATTTGGCTTGGTCTGGGTGTTTATTATGTAAATTATGTATGTATTTATAAAAAAATTATATAAGTATGTTTATCCGTTATCTAGTATCCATAACACAAGTTCTTCATGATACTTAACGTGGGTTAGATAATTGGTGTGATTGTATGGAAATATTTATTTATTTATTTATCTTTTTTTGCTACTGCACCTCTCTAATTATTGAAATTCGTGTTCCTAATATATATTATGATAGTTCAATAGGTATTTATTATGATAATTAAGTATTTTACACAAAAAGTTTTGTATTAAGTATTGAACCTGCGTCTTTAGCAGAATTAAACGCCTTATTTACTACCTCTTCAGGTTAAAGTCAATTTTTATGTCATAGATATTAAATAAGAAAATATACTAGAATAAAGCAACTTGTCTCATGTCGACATAATTGGTTAGTGCATTGGACCGGATTCCCCAAGGATGGGGGTTCGAATCCCGTCAGGGCGACACATGAGACAAGTTTCTAATTTCTAGTATATTTTCTTATTTAATATTTATCATATACTTGACGAACTGTTTGGCGCAGGGTACTAAACTCGCCTTCTGCGCCAGAGGTCCCGGGTTCGATCCCCGGACAAGACAAATATTTGTGTGCACAACCATGTCTATATGTCTGTCTTGGTCTGGGTGTTGAATATGTATGTATTTACAAAAATATATATACTTAAGTATTTTTATCAGTTATCTAGTATACATAACACAAGTTCTTCATGAAACTTAACTTATTATTTTATATTATTTATATAAAAATAGCATTGTGAAATGCAAAATTAAAACGTTATAAAAAGTCTATTTTATCAACCAATCTATTAAAACATCCAAAAGTTCAAGTTTAAAACCGCTTTTCAAAAAGCATAACTTTTATTATCAAAAATCTTTGTCACGGTATAATGCACGTGAAATGATAAGAAATATATTTCTGATAACTGAAAATTTACTACAAGTTGTGTGATTTACTTTTCGGAGAACATCTTAGACCAGTCGTTCCTAATTAGTTTATAATACGTACCACTCCAAAAAATACTTTAAACTCGCGTACCCCTTTATTACATTCTAATCCGTAATTATTATTTACTGATTAATTATCTTAGTTAAGAGATTGCTCGCGTACCCCTTGATGCTACCTCACGTACTAGGGGTACGCGTACCACTAATTGGGAAACACTGTCTTACCTCCATATTCTAAGTCGTTCCTCCAAAATTTTTTACACTCCACTCAACCTCGTCGTGGGTAAAAATCACAGAACAAGGAAAGAGGTTTTAATGTTCTGTGGTAAAAATGGTAGTGTGCGCTAGGCCTAACACGGAGTGGCTACGTACTCTTTGGCTCCTCCAGGACCTTACGGAGTTATGACTTGAATACCGATTTCGAGGAGTATTTCGAAGAGGTTTTCAATGAGGTTTCGTTAAGTCGAGGACGAGTAAGTTTTGGAGGAACGACTTAGAATATGGGTGTTAGACCATTGCCAAATATGGTATCCTTGAGGCTTTGAGAGTGAGTTTACATTTTACTCTCAATCACAAGCTGCACCTTTGATATATGGTGAAGAAAGTTTACAAACACCATGGTATTTACGTTATAGATTCTATATTTAGTATGATGCGTAATTTCTTCAATAAAAGCTCAGTTGTAGCGTTAAAAATTATTATGCTGTAAAAATAATGGTAAATTATAAGAATATTATGCGTAATTTTGAAGATTATGCGTAATGTAATGTAAAAAATTGACAGTTAGGAAATAATCTAAAATGAGAAATTTGTACGCGCTATTTTTAAAATAGTGCAAATTCAGTCAAGACCTTCCACTTGGTGGGGGTCTTGGCGTGCCAAACCATGCCCTACCCCACTTTTTGATATCCTTAAGATAACAAGGATAGAAACAACCCTTCTGTTAAAAAATCAGAGCGAGAGAAATGAAAAATTCCCTAAAAAGTAGCATAATTAAGTTTTTTTCATTTTCCATATAAAATTACACAAATTGAAAAATTCACATCTGCCAAATTGCGTAAAGCTCTCGTGGATAAAGTTTATGATAATAACAGTATATCTACTTATTTACTAACATAATATACCATACTTTCAGACACACATACATAGGTACTTATACAAACACAATTTTATGAATACATAATATAATTTAACGCACACAGTCATACAGAACATAAATACCCTTATTCACCATTACACAGATACAAGTAGTCAGTGCATTTGGGCTGGACTCCCAAGGCTGTGGTTTCGATTCCCGTCTGAGCGACATGAGAGAGAAAGACATTTTTTCTAGTACTTAAATTTTTCTGTTTAATAATTTATCACATGAAAATAGCATTACAAAATGCCAACTTATTATTAAAACAATGAAAAGTAGACAAATAACGATTTACAGTCCCTTGTAATTTTTTTAAACTGGAACAATAATAATTATACTTTTTTCATGGAAAATTAAAGAAAAGCCTTGACTATGTGTTTTTGTTTTTCGTTTTTAGTACAAAATGGTTAAAACATTCCAAATTAAACGGGTACACATACGTCGTGTATCTTATCTTCCTTCCAAATCCAAAGACATTAAACTTACTTCCCACAAGCTTTTTACGCCACACTTTCAAACATCTTTCTTTTAAAATTTTATAAAACGTTTTTCAGACTACGCTATAATATAATAGTATATAGCTTATAGCATATACATCTTATAACCGTACCAAATTGAAAAGCAGCTCCTTTGGTTTATTCGCTAAATAAAAAGATCTTTCTTAAATGAGTTAAGTTATCTCAGATGAGAACATACAGCCAACATAAGAATGTTGTTTAACGGGGATGCAAAGTAAGATGTCTTTGAAATAATTTTGATATCGCTTTTTAAATTCCAAAAGACAATCTCTTCTGCTTTATTATTATTATGTATCTGTAAAGTACTTATAGATTATAAGTAGTAAATCCTGGCCTAAGGGACAATTTATATCTTTGAATGTTATCCTTTAATCACTTGGTTCTGAGAAAATCGTTATCTCCTTGGACTTTCCTTTTATCTCGTCGTCCAATTGTTTATTTATTTAATATTTGAATGACCGACAGCGTGCAAATCCTACCATCTATATTAATATTATAAAGAGGAAAGATTTGTTTATTTGTTTGTTTGCATTGAACAGGCTCCGAAACTACTGAACGGATTTGGATGAAATTAGGTACACAGATAGTGAATAGCCTGGTTATGAACATCGGATACTTTTTATCCCGATATTCCCACGGGAACGGGAACCACGCTGGTGAAACCGCGAACGGCCGCTGGGTGTAACTTATGAAATCTTAGCGGGTCGATGGCAGACACTAAAGTATTGAGGCCCAGAATTCAGCCACTTTGACAGCCTTGTCGGATGCTGTCATGAGATCCTCCTTCGTGCAGGTGTCAAGAGACGCAGGGCACGATGTTAGGTGGGCCATCGTCTGGACTGCACCGCAAAGGCATTCCGCGGAAACAGCCGAAAAACCCCACCTGACCATGTTTTCTTTGCTCTCCTTTGATTCCCCACAATGGCAAACATACTTATGAAATGACCAACCTTTGATAATTATTTTGGTATAAAAAAAAAAACTTTTTGAAACAGTCAATTGGCCACTAGTTCACTGTTCTTTTAAAACATAGCATACTCATACATAAATGTTTTATAAATGATTCTAATCAACATTTTTACATGTACAAAGATACAATGTTATATGTAGGTATATAGGATCATCAGCTAGTTGTTTATCTAACTCTGTTGCTAACAGATTTTGATTAAAAATTTATTGAAAGTGCAGTTACATTGCTGCTTTAGTAAGATAGTTGTCACATTGATTTTTACTAAAGCAGCAATGTGATTGCTCTTACAATCAAACGTTGATAGAAACAACAAAGTGACATAATCAGGGGGCAGGTCTTATACAAATAGTTAAAATTTTTCACACGTGCGGAAGTCGATTTCACGACTACTGGATCTGTCCATTCCTCGTGAAATCCTAGTGTGAGTTTGCAAATGTCCAAACGTTACTATCGCGTGAGAGTAAAATTTTGACAGATAGCCTTAATACAATGGGAATAAGGTTGAGAATTAAACTCTATTCGCAAACTGCGGCGTAAGCGAGTACTGTGAGAAAACTAACATAAAGCATTCAAGTGGTACATATGATTGCGCCATACAAATCAAATATTTCTGGGAAAAACGTTATCACTTTAATATTGTTTCATCGTAGAACTATTTGTTTATTAACTATTGCGCAAATCTTATCGAAGCATAGATGTATTCGCTATCTTTTTTTATTTTTTTTATTTAGTTAAATAGTTGTAGATATCTCATTTACATAAACGTTATAAAGAGATTAATAAATCTACCCTGTGATAAATTATGAACAAGGAAATATTAGAAAAAATCAACTTGTTTCGTGTCAACAAGAAAATATACTAGAAAAAAAGCAACTAGTCTCATGTCGCCCTGACGGGATATATTTTCTTGTTTAGTATTTATCACATAAAAAATAGCATTGTAAAATGCAAAATTAAAAAGTTATAATTGTTTCGTGTCGCGTAGACGATCGGGACTCGAACCCGCCACCTAAACCTTTGGGCTACAAAGAAAAACAGTGGGCCGGATACCGACGAAGCTGATATTTTCTAGTAATTTTTTTATTTAAAAATCACATATAGGGTAAATCTACGGGCGGTTTGAATGCCGTTACTGTCCTCAACATATTTTCATATTTTTAACCGACTTCAAAAAAGGAGGAGGTTCTCAATTCGGTTGGTATAATTTTTTTTTTAATTTTTTTTTTATGTATGTACACCGATTACGCCGAGATTTCTGAACCGATTTCCATGATTCTTTTTTTGTTCGATGCAGAATAGTTGCCAATTGGTCCGATAAAAATTTGGTTTCGTTTGACCCAGTACTTTTTATGTTATGAGCATTTTTATATATTTCATTTCATTGTTGACTTGGACGATGTAGTATTTACGATAATTTTGTTTATAATGTACATTAAACCTTATCTAATCTAGAAAAACCCTGCTGTAGTTTACAAAACAGCCTAATTCAGACACTAAAAAGTAAAAAAAAAAACTGCGTTACAAAAAACCGACTTCAAAAACTAAAAAGCAAAAAATAAGCCTTTTGGAGTCGGTGCCAGCCAAGGCAAGAAAAATAAAAGAATAGGAGCTTAAAGTAGAATGTCTTGGCTGCTACCGACTCCAAAAGGCTTATTTTTTGCTTTTTAGTTTTTGAAGTCGGTTTTTTGTAACGCAGTTTTTTTTTTATTAGAGTAATAAAATTCTGTCTTCGTGTCAAGTTACGAATAATAGGTCCCAGACGAGTAGCGTTTAGCAGCATAACCTTTATTATTTTCGCGCATGACACTTTATATGTCGAGGACAATGACGGCGTTCAAAACGCCCGTAGATTTACTCTATAGCATTGTAAATACAAAATTAAAACCTTATCCATCCTGTATGAATCAAATAATTTTAAATATAAGTAAATGTAAAGGCTGAAAAAGGAACTTAGCCTCTCCCGGAATCCACAATCACTGAGGAACTGGCTATATCTTATCTCTAACTGCTGGGGCACAACAATGTTGAATTGTTATTTTAAAGTTCTCATTTAATTCATCAAACTCGAACCGGACACCGGAGTCCAGAGAACAATATAATATTTGTGTCTCATAATCCGGGACCTGGAAGGTTAAATCTTCTTTTTCCCAATCATTTAAATTAGCAAGGAAGTTTGTATCAATACCGTAGAACTTACTATAGCAAAACATCATATAAATCGGTAAATCGATATATAATTACCCCATAAGGTTTACCTTAATTCAAACCACCGTTTCCGACATATGAAATCATCAATCGTGATAATATGATGATTCTATAGTGAGTAATTGTTAACATGCGTGCGGTGCGCGTGAGCAACAGTTTGGAATCTGCGTTTTTTAGTTAACGGATCTCGTGAATTAGTAGTAACTATTAATTGTTGCAATAGGCTTCTGCTGTATATTTTTAAGTATGAATTACAAGCGACAGTTTGACTCTGTGGTTTCCGTTCCTATTGGAATATCGGGATAAATTAGATTGGAAATTATTGTATTACTGTCGAAAGCTATTTTGGCAAATGTGTCAACGTCAACCTAAATCTCTGTTTCCCAATAGAAAATAAATAAATAAATCCTGTTTTAATCCAGGCCAGAAACAATGTATAGAATGAGGATACCAAATTTGTCACGAGGGCGGAGATCCTGGTATCCTGGCTTATAACAGGCTTTGGCTTACCTTAGGTGCCAGTCTCCTTACAAATAGATGATAGAATTACTTAATTTGTTGCTATTGGATTAAGACTTAAGACTGTTTATATAGAGAAAATAAACATTATTATCAATATGTTTGCGACCAACAGCTTCATCATCATCAACTTCAGCCATTTAACAGCCTCAGTGGTCTAGTGGTACAACCACATTGTTTGATTCCCAGCGGGGTTACATATTGTATTCGGTTTGGTTGGTGGTAGAACTTGTTGTAAGATCGCCTGATGGCTAGCTACTTACCACCATCTTATCTAAATCTGACGCCATCACAACAATGTTTTCAGCATTGTTGTCTTCCGGCAGTTAAAGATAAGATAGCCAGTTCCTCAGTGATTGAGGATTCCGGGAGAGGCTCGCTTCGATCTTCAGCCTTATCAATACTTAACATCAGGTATGATGAAGGATAAGAGTCTCCCCATCGCTCATAAAAAAAAAAACATCACAAGTACAGAAAATAATGCTCTATTCATTTTGGTTTCACTTTAGTATGGGGAGTAGACCGTTCGGATACAGCCGGGATCAACAATACTATTATAACACACTAGCAGATGCTCGCGGTTTTACCCGCGTGGTGACCGTTCCCGTGGGGAATATCGGGATAAAATATAGCCTATGTCACTCGGGAGAAATGTAGCTTTCTAATGGTATAAGAATTTTCTAAATGGGTCCAGTAGTTCCTAAAATTAGCGCGTTCAAACAAACAAACTCTTCAGTTTAATAATATTATGCTTATTAGAGTAATGATTTTTTTGATGGATAGGTTTTTCATTTGATTTGTAAATCTTGCTTATATGATAATTCTCTGTGAGCTTTATCAATTTTTTGCTTGTTTTTTGATTTGGTTTGTTTATACTCTGCCTTAGTTATTAAGAATTTATCTGCTGGAATGCGTTTTAACAGGTAATTACAGGTCTTCTTCACCTGAAGATTTGGAATTGGCTCTCAATTTTTATGTTAAAATCTATTGTAATATTTTAAGCTGTTGGTCTTCCGAAATAAAATAAATAAATATTACCCACTTTATTTTTTATGAAATGAATATTTTTTCATTTTTAATTTTTCATAGATAATCTTCGTTCTTAAGGTAGATGAAGTATGCACTTAAGGGATAAAGCAGTGTCTTATTTATTAGTGAGCCATACTTACAGCCTAGTTTATATTTTTCATAAGAGTAAAGTCTTTGAAGTGTCCAGATAGGAACAGTCTTGTTTTTTTTTCGAAACTATATTTGATAGAAGTTTTTGTTGCCATTTTGGCGTTCCAAATTTAAATGTTATCATAATTATCCAAGGGAAGTTCCATACAACATTTAGCTCCCTCGGGCATTAATAGCTTACTTTCGAATACTTGATATTTAATACGGGCTACAGATGCAGGTGGTGAATAAAAAAAAAATTTGGTCACCTATCCCGCTCCCGGCCTTAGCGAAAGTTGCTACCGCTGCAATCTCACCCCAAATTCCACCGAAGTTGCTTGACCGCTTGTTTTTTTTATAAATCTTCTGTAAAATTGATCAATTCATTCAATCTATCATTTACATTCGTAATGTTTGTAAATCAGTGTTAGAATCGTGAAGTTTATTAGGTACTGTGAATCTTAAGTTAATGGCTTTTATTATGAATATTTTATTTATTTCATTGCATAAATCACGCGGAAGCTTCTGCAGATATCTTTTAAGGCCAAAATGTCTAAATATTGACCAATGTGATTAGTTCTATTTTTATCGCTCAATAAGTCCAAACGCGGTATTGTGATATAAACCAAATCCATTTTTAGGGTCAAACAGTAAACATATTGTGTTTATCGTTTGTACACGTTTCAAACAATAATTACTGGAAAAAAATACACAATATTTTTGTACCTACAATTATGCCTTAAACGCCTAGGATAATGGACTTATTTTCAAAAGTAGAAAAGTTTTAATCCGTACTGCCAGAGTGGAATGCTTTGCCTGAGTCTGTGTTTCGTGATACTTACAATTTGGGGGTCTTCAAGTCGCGTGTGAATTGGTATCTTCTAGGCAAGCGCGTTTCATCCTAGATCGCATCATCGCTTACCATCAGGCGACATAGCGGTCAAGCGCTAACCTATACATAATTAAGAAAAAATATATATATTCGTTATCCGCCATTTTTAATGTCTCCCACTACTGGGGCACTGGCCTTATGGGTGGATAAGGAGAACATTGCCCTGTCAAGAGCGACTTTCACAGACCTATATCAAGATAGACGGTAAAAGTAAAGTAAAAAAAGGTAGGTACCTTGAGTGCCAAAAGTTTGATCCACGGTCAAAGTTTTTCGACCTAAGTCACTACGTTTGAGACCATTGCCATGAAAACACGCGTCACTCAGTCAGTAATAAAAATATTAGTGGCCGCTAAAAAAAAAAACGCTATCGTCTATACAAAGTTACCTAAACCCAAGATAAAATAATTAAATTTATCGGGACAATATAATGATGGTATGGAACCCTCGGTTTTTTTTATGAACCACGGGGAGACTCTTAGCCTTCATCATACCTGATGTTAAGTATTGATAAGGCTGAAGATGGAAGCGAGCCTCTCCCGGAAACCTCAGTCACTGAGGAACTGGCAATCTTATCTCTAACTGCCGGAACTGTCAGACTTAAATAAGATGGTGGTAGCTAGCCAGACGGACTTAGAACAAAGTCCGTCCAACAACCAAACCGAATAAAATATGTACCCCCGCTGGGAATCGAACCCGGGACTCTGGGTCTTATACCGGTGGTTGTACCACTAGACCACAGAGGCGGATATGTCACATCCATCTGTCAATGCCGACGACACTTGTGCGGTCTGGGGCGTACCGCGCAAGTGTCGTCGGCATCGAGATGCGATGACAGATGGATGTGACACATTGCGGCTTCTTTATCACATAAATGAAAACTTACCAAAGACTAAGAGCAATATGTCACATCCATCTGTCAAATGAAATCGATGTCGATGCCGACGACAGTTGCGCGGTACGGCTCCAGACTGAAAATTCGAAAGATGGAGGGAGAGAAGACCGCCGCCGACGCGGCGTAGGAGAGGAAGTAATATCCCCCTCTCTTTTAACCGCGCGGCGAAAATGTATGCCTGCTCCTGCTGTTTCGTTTAAGCGGTTTTCACTTCTGCCGGTGATCCCGGAGTGCTACCCGTTGTTTTTATTATTTATGTATTTTACAATTATGTATAAATCCTTTTATGTAAGCAACTGTTCTTATTAATTTTAATAAACTCGAATATTTTTCCAAATTAATCAAGTCATATGAATCGTGTTGTATTGCACTGCAGTACGCGGCAAGTGCTAATATTGTAACAAAAGTTTTGTCCCTGAATTGTACATTATTAAAATTTCCGTGCAATTTAATTTCAGTCGATTGTGTCGCTTCCTAACAAACTTTAAACAATGTCAGTACGTCCATAAGGCGGTATAGCTCAATAATCGGTATGCTCCTAATGTGTCTAGCCGCCGATTAATCAAACTAAACGTATCAGTTTTGCTTTAAAGAAAGTCTTTGATATTTTGTTTGATAATATCAAATCTGTATCACAAATTAAGTATGCTATTTTGGTAGTATGCTAGTTTTTGAATCCTGTTGAAGTACTTACATAACTAAAATAATCAAATTTGCAATTGGATTATTACATTTTGGATAAGGCAATCCCAAAATGCAAAGGTAACACTCGGATCGAATGTTGGCGACCGCGACCAGACTGCTTTGTGAATTATATGAAGTACAATCGACGTCGATTGCGTTGTTTACTGCATCATATCACCCATTATTGATGTTACAGTGTGCGTGTCTCGCATTGTGTGTAGAGGGCGCGAGGTCCAGTGTAGTGACTGCGGGCATAAAGGCGGCATTACTGCGGCATCAGGGGCGGTAGGCGAGTGATGCCACTGGTGTTTCATTAGAGTCTCGCATTGTGTGTGGAGGGCGCGAGGTTCAGTGCAGTGACTGGGCATTCAGGCAGTACTACTGCGGTCTCAGGGGCGGCAGACCAGTGATGCTACGGGGGTAACATTCGTGTCTCACATTGTGTGTGGAGGGCGCGAGGTCCAGTGCCTTTGATTTTGGCATACAGGCGGCACTACTGCGGTCTCAGGGGCGGCAGGCCAGTGATGCCACAAGGGTAACATTCGTGTCTCGCATTGTGTGTGGAGGGCGCTAGGTTCAGTGCAGTGACTGGGCATACAGGCGGCACTACTGCGGTCTCAGGGGCGGCAGACCAGTGATGCCACGGGGTTAACATTCGTGTCTCACATTGTGTGTGGAGGGCGCGAGGTCCAGTGCCTTTGATTTTGGCATACAGGCGGCACTACTGCGGTCTCAGGGGCGGCAGGCCAGTGATGCCACAAGGGTAACATTCGTGTCTCGCATTGAGTGTAGAGGGTGCAAGGTCTAGTGCAGTGACTGGGCATACAGGCGGCACTACAGCGGTCTCAGGGGCGGCAGTCCAGTGATGCCACGGGGGTAACATTCGTGTCTCACATTGTGTGTGGAGGGCGCGAGGTCCAGTGCCTTTGATTTTGGCATACAGGCGGCACTACTGCGGTCTCAGGGGCGGCAGACCAGTGATGCCACGGGGGTAACATTCGTGTCTCACATTGTGTGTGGAGGGCGCGAGGTCCAGTGCCTTTGATTTTGGCATACAGGCGGCACTACTGCGGTCTCAGGGGCGGCAGACCAGTGATGCCACGGGGGTAACATTCGTGTCTCACATTGTGTGTGGAGGGCGCGGTCCAGTGCCTTTGATTTTGGCATACAGGCGGCACTACTGCGGTCTCAGGGGCGGCAGACCAGTGATGCCACGGGGGTAACATTCGTGTCTCACATTGTGTGTGGAGGGCGCGAGGTCCAGTGCCTTTGATTTTGGCATACAGGCGGCACTACTGCGGTCTCAGGGGCGGCAGACCAGTGATGCCACGGGGGTAACATTCGTGTCTCACATTGTGTGTGGAGGGCGCGAGGTCCAGTGCCTTTGATTTTGGCATACAGGCGGTACTACTGCGGTCTCAGGGGCGGCAGGCCAGTGATGCCACAAGGGTAACATTCGTGTCTCGCATTGTGTGTGGAGGGCGCTAGGTTCAGTGCAGTGACTGGGCATACAGGCGGCACTACTGCGGTCTTAGGGCCAGCAGACCAGTGATGCCACGGGGGTAACAGTCGTGTCTCGCATTGTGTGTGGAGGGTGCGACGTCCAGTGCCTTTGATTTTGGCATACAGGCGGCACTACTGCGGTCTCAGGGGCGGCAGGCCAGTGATGCCACAAGGGTAACATTCGTGTCTCGCATTGCGTGTGGAGGGTGCGACGTCCAGTGCCTTTGATTTTGGCATACAGGCGGCACTACTGCGGTCTCAGGGGCGGCAGGTCAGTGATGCCACAAGGGTAACATTCGTGTCTCGCATTGCGTGTAGAGGGTGCGAGGTCTAGTGCAGTGACTGGGCATACAGGTGGCACTACAGCGGTCTCAGGGGCGGCAGGCGAGTGATGCCACTGGTGTAACATTCGTCTGTAGTCTTATTTTTTTTATCTGGCGATTACATCGCTCGTTTGCCGATAAGACATGTAAAACCCGATTGCGAAGGATTATGACATTTTAATCAGTTAGAGGTATAGTAATTGAATGATTTTAATTAACAATAACGCTGTTGTACTTACTTTTATCTGAACATAATAAATGTTTGTCAAAATTTTATCTTTCAATTCTTTAAGTCGTAGGCACAGATTTCATAGTTTAGTGCGATAGCAAACACCGCTAGATTTTTTATTCGATACAATTAATTTTTCAATACTCCAGCTGAACATTATGATTCTAGGGTCTGTTCTAGGTCAAATGGAAATATGCAACAGTATTACCTGAGGGGAAAATCGTTGCCATTTTCCGCAAAAACAAAACATAAATGATTATAAGTACTTAGGAGTTAGGAACTGTGTCTCATAAGTCGAGGCCTGAGATGTAAAATTTTAACTAAATAGTTAGTCAGTTCATCCCAAGTATAGTATGTAGTAAGCATATGGAATATTTTAACGAACCAATGAATCATTAAAAATACCTATGGAAAAATCATGCATTCTTTGGAAAAGTAGCTTAGCTTTTCTTGTTTTTGATTTTCCATTTCGATCTAAACGGGTTCAAAGGTAAACAATGTTTTTCTAATTATAACTTTTTCATTTTGCATTTTACAATGCTATTTTTATATGATTGATGAAACGACGGTGGCCAACACCGTAGAAAGGTAGATATACTAGAAAAATTTGATGTTTCCTTATAGGTCTCTGTAGCATAATTTGGTTAGTGCATTGGGCCGGATTCCCAAGGATGCGGGTTCGAATTCCGTCAGGGCGACATGAGACTAGTTGCTTGTTTCTAGTATATTTTCTTGTTTAATATTTATCACAATGTTTTTCTATTTAAGATTTTGAATTTGTATATTACTCATGCTATTTTATATAATTTTTTACTAGATAGTGAGACTCGGTAGTGTAACTGAATGGCTGGTAAAAAAAAAAAAAAAAATAGGTTTGCTCTTGACCTCAATCAAGCCGAGGGCCTAAGACAGGATCCACCATGGAGTGAGCAAACCCAGAAGGTGCCTCTTCACCCTTGCTTTGAAGATGGACGGATTATAAGTAATCGGAAATATAGATGCAGAGTTCCATTCCATTCCAGCAGTTCCACTCCTTTGCTGTGTGCAATATAAAAGATATTGAGAAAAGTCAATTGGAAGAACATTGGACTGAGAACTGAAAGGTTGCGGGTTCGATTCCCGTGAGGACTCCTTGAGAGTTTTTTCTTTCTTTTTCTACAAAAATATTATTATAATTAGTTAGGTAAGTTTATCTATGAGAACTTTAAGTAGGTGGCAATTTTATAGTAATTTCCCATTGTAAAAACATTTTCCTTTGGGAAGGAAAAAAACATTCAGGTGTCTCGTTTACTACATAAGTGATTAATCTATTCATTCATAATAACAGCTATGATGACAATACTAGAAACCTCCAGCGGCTTCACTCATATTGACTTTTAGGAACTTAAAATATACTTAGTAATTCAAAGTTTTATAAAAAAAGTTTTCTTACAATCTAGTCTAAAGTATGTTTCATAACATTTTTTTTTGTGGATATGCTAATCACTTTTTGTAAATCTGTGGTTAAACGATTTAAAGATGGAAAAAAATCAGAGCAAGAAAAACAGACATACTAGGCATACAGACAAAAAATTGCCTTGTGGGAGAGTCAAACCGCCGACGGCTTTATACCTTTGTGGCAAAGTGCTAACAGTAAAGGGCTTACAGCTAACATTACAAAGTAGATACATAGATTATACTACTAAGAGCCATTTACAAGCCTCTACAGATAGCAATAAGTTAAATAACTGTTTTACGCTTACTTTAGGCATACAGCTAATTATTCCATATTAATTTTATATCATTAAAATAGACTTTACAGAACTACTCAGAACTGTATTAACAGCTGACAAGTTATCACAAAATAGGCCAAGAGCTTGTTACTGTTAATACTGTTGAACAAAATACTGGTACGAACACCAAACAACATTTCTGTGGTGCATCGTGCGGACGAGTGGAGCATGGAGTAGATTTCTTGGACGACAGTGACGGAATGGTACATTCAATTTTGATATGGAAACAAGTTCAGGGCAATTGATTTTATTTTGAGCTACTTTCATATTAGATAACGGAGATCAGAAATCTTTCTTCGAGTCTCTAGTGTAAGAAGATGGAATCTATACTAATATTATAAAGAGGAAAGATTTGTATTTTTGTATGTAACGAATAAACTCAAAAACTACTGGACCGATTTTGACAAATTTGGTATAGAGAATCCTTAGACCCCAAGTAGTAACATAGGCTATAAATGATCCCGAAATTCCCACGGGAACGGGAACCACGCGGGTGAAACCGCGCCCGGTAGCTCTAGTATTTAATACTTTAGCACCTTCAGTATACGTGGTCAGATAACGTTCGATTGATCTGACCACGGATATTTTTAGCCTCCTTGGTTAGATTTTCTTAATTTAATCACGGACATCTAACGAATAAGGTCCTTGGTCAGATCCATGTAATCCTAACCCTACTAGCAACTTAATGGCTTCAGTTTATAATCAGTAGGTGGTTGTTGAGGTACTGTTGTTGATGTAGTGATTTGGTGCTGGAGCTGCGTTATTGTACGTATAGGCAAACATTCTATGTATGTGTGTCCCCACAGTGGTCATCAGCCATTTTTAATGTCCTCACTGCTGGGGAACTGGTCCTCCTTATGGGTGGATACGGAGAATGGGACATGAATTACCACGTGGGCCCAATACGGATTGGTTGGTTGTAACGACTGCAAATGCAGCCGGGACCAACGGCTTAACGTGCCTTCCAAAGCACGGAGGAGCTCGAGATAGTAAATGTTTGGTCATCCATCCGGTGACCGACCATTGCGAAAGTTGCTTAACCTCAACAATCGCAGGCCGAGCGCGCGAACCACTGCGCCATGGGCTCATCATTTGTTTTGTTTAGGTGTTAATATTATTATGTACGTAATTAAAAATAAAGAACATTGTTGTCATCCGTTGTCTAGTGTCAACTTCTAAGAGTGTCAATTAACACAAGTTCTAAATGATAAATATTAAACAAGAAAATATACTAGAAAAAAGCAACTAGTCTCATGTCGCCCTGACGGGATTGCTTTTTTCTAGTATATTTTCTTGTTTAATATTTATCACATAAAAATAGCATTGTAAAATGCAAAATTAAAAAGTTATAACAAGTTCTAAAGTTCTGAATGAACCATTGGGCAATCACTCATCGGTCGCGCGCGGCAAAACATTCTTCCGGGTTGTTTCAGTGGTTTCATGGAAACCATTGTTTCGCAATTTCCGCACCTGCGCGCACTCTTGACTTTTCATTAGATTTTCTCAAAAAAGTAAAGATATAAAGAAAACAAATGATTGATTGGTAATAAAATCGACTGTTGACAATAAGACGGCTTCCGAACTTTTATCGCGATAAAAAAAAAACCGGCCAAGTGCGAGTTGGACTCGCGCACCGAGGGTTCCGTAAAATATTTTTTATTATATGATGTAACTAAAATATTTCGGTTTTCGCAATTTTTCCTTTATCTGTACTATAAGACGTTACTTCGTACCAAATTTAAAGATTCTGAGTTCACGGGAAGACCCTGTAGGTTTTGATTCCCGTGCGAGATTCGAAAATTTGCGGCACAAGCGGCTGTATCTTTTGATTGCTTTGGCTTTGAAGTTTTATTTTTTCACAGCTCCAAAGGACAGGAGAGTAGACAGGAGAGAGAACAGTATTAGATATAAATTTCAGTTTGATACCTCCACGCGTTCCTGAGAAAAACGGTCTTGACAGACGGACGGACGGACAACGAAGTGATCCTATAAGGGTTCCGATTTTTCCTTTTGAGGTACGGAACCCTAAAAATTAAAAATTAAAAATTAACGAAAATTAACCCACACTTATCCGAATGTACTTGCTTGCCTCCAGGAGGCAAAGAACCATTAGAAGGGGTGAAAATACCTGCCTCCTGGAGGTAGGACTCAGTTTGTAGGAGGCAAAGAACCGGTGAGTGAATGGTGTGATTGTATGAATTTATTATTCTTATTAAAAAGGAGGTTATCCTCAACTCTAATAATTGAGATGAATTTTTAGATAACTAAAATCAGTTAGGTACATTCCTATTTCGATTTCCTCAATGGTTAAACCGTATAATGTGAATCATAGGTACTTTAACTGATAGAATTAGTAAAAAAAAGATTTTCAATCGGAACGATGAACTGTCGAGTGTCGGGTCAATGACAGACATAAATCTATGTGAGTCACGTCGCTAAGTGGAAAAAGTTGGTGAATTTGTCTGTCTGTCAACGGTTCATAACACTTTTTATTTCACTTCAAAATACATTTTTTTTTTATAAATTATTATAATTACTATATGTTAGCAAAGATAGGATAATCTCCAAAAAGAAAGTTTCTTTTGTATGTACCTTCTTGACAAACCGCCATTTTAGGCGATTCTCCCACTGGCTCTGCGCCCCGGAGCAGAGGATATATTTTTGAAACAATAGAATTACTTGGTTCCTACGTAATCGCAAGATTTGCATGCGAATGCAGTGTTATTACAAGGCATTTATGCGATTGTTTTAATAATACCACCCTCTCTGGCAGTTAGTCTCCGCGCGGAGCGGCGGGCGCGGCGCAATCCGCTAGCGGACCGCGCTGCCGTGCCGCGGCGCTGCTGTTTCGGTGGGTGGGACTACGTGGTTTTCTATACAAACTGATAACATTAGCATTCAATACTTATTAAAATCTGCGCTTCCGCGCACCGCGACGGAGGGCGGAGCGGTGGGTTTATCGCCTTAGACCTTTTAGACTTAAAAATGTGGACAATAATTAAATTATAGAAAATATTATCCTTTGAATTTTAAAAGAAAAATGCCGGGATTAAAAAATACAAAATCCTATCCTCCATTTCTTAAAATTTCAATCTTGTTTATTTTCAGGTAGGTACTTAGATATATTGGAGCAAACTAACCCAAAATCTATTAAATTTAGTGTCACCGTCTTCTATAATATTTTTCAGTTAAAATGATGTTATTTTATCAATGAGACTCAAAATTTAATTAAATTAAAATAGTTGTGTCTTATGAAATTTCGTGGCTTCTCAGAAAATATTTGTCACATTTTCAAGTTTTCAAATAATTATTAAATAAATGAGCAAACACTGGTCTCAAGCTTAGTATTGCAAACCACAATATATTGATAGAAATATTTCTGCGAAGAGCAGTGAGTGGGGTTTCTTTACTTTTTTGTTAGATGTTCAGTTCAGTGTCAAGGATTCTGTGCGGTGACAGTACTTGTGTTGTGTTGTGTCGACATACTCAAAATGTGATTGCTATTTTTTTTTCTCTATTTTCTATTTATTGTGAGACCGGTGAGTTTTAAGGCATATATTTAAATAATTTAAGTAAGTAATAAAATAAGCTATTTTCGTTAAACTCACTCAAGTACCTAAGTTAAATTAGGAAATTATTACGACATTAAAATCTGAAAAAAATACATATTTAATATGTAATTTTGATAAAATCACGTCAATTATCTAGCATGGTAAGTTTCTTGAGAACTTGTGATAAGGATACTAGATAACGGATAAACATACTTATGTATGTACCTTCTTTGACCCATAGCAGACCAGGACAAAGAGACATGTTCATGCACACAAATATTTGTCGTGTCCGGGAATCGAACCTCTGCGCCAGACAGGTCATTTTCTTAATTAGGTACTTCTTAGTACTTACTTGTATATTATAACTTTTTATGTGATAAATATTAAACAAGAAAATATACTAAAAGCTGCCTTTTTTATAGTAAGTATATTTTCTTGTTTAATATTTATCACATAAAAATAGTATTGTAAAATGCAAAATTAAAAAGTTATAATAAGATGGCCGTTTCATCTTAATCGATTGTAAAGCATCTGTAAAATTGTTTCTTTCGTACGCGAGGATATTTCTCTCATTGCTGAAACGACAGTGGCCAACACCGTAGTGTGGTGAATAAACTAGAAAAATTCGACGTGTCCTCAGGGTCTCTGTATCATAATTGGTTAACTAGTGCATTGGGCCGGATTCCCAAGGATGCGCTATTTGTATTTTTGAAATTTTACCATCATTTATTCAGAAAAAAAACCTCTTTAATTCGCCAAACCCCGAACCGGACGCCGGTGGAATGGAATTATTGTCTCATAATCCGGGCGCCTGAAGGGCAACCCTTCAGCCTTATTTAGCAGATCAGTGTCAGGTCACTTTTCAATTTGACGACTCTGTATGAAATAAAACAGGGAGAAAAAAATAGCCCATGACGGCTTTCTTGCCGGTTCTTCTCGTTACAAGGTCTCCCGCCGTTTTGTGAACCGATGGAAGGCGTAGCTTCTTTGACGTTTATAAGTGCTTGTAACGGCCTAGACTGAATAAATCATATTGAATTGAAGTGTGCTCTGAAACTCAATCTTTCGGTACTAGATCAATGTAGATCCGGCTCGATAGTGAAGAATAATTGTTTCAAAATCATGACAGTCATTTACTAATCAACAAATTAGTTTGTTGAGTCACTGATTCATAATGTTTATCTTTTAATCATTAAACCTATTCCGATAATATCCATTATTATCGCAAGTAATAGCATTACAAACTTCCGTATTAAACAATGGTAAGTATTAGGGGAAGGTAAAATACTATCGGACAGGACAGCGTATAGTATCGGACATATCAACATTGTCCGATACTATACGCTGTCACATCACATCACATCTCTATTTTACTAGATAAGCGCCCTCTGTGAACACACTAGCAAAGTATGCTATCCTAAGCATACGGTGAATCAGTCTCTGCGACAATCTGCCGTCGTCGCTGCGCGCACGGCATCGATTTTTTGTTTTTGTAGTTCGATTTCGACTATACGACTATTTTTTTTATTCGTTTATTATAAGCTGAATTTAGTTGTTTTCAATAATGCAAGTTACAAGGTGTGTCACAAATATCACTTATTAAATAAATGTTATTAAAACAAATGCTTAGGCTTGGCTTTTTAATTTAACTTTTTTTTAATGCTAGTCATGTGGTATAGTAACGTACAGCGAAGTTTCGAATGGCATTGGACACGTCCTTACGTCCCATACTTCACTAAAAAAATATAATTTTTTTACATAATAATAATAATAATAATTTTTACTATCTTTTGTATTACCTAAAAACACAGTATTCTAACCTACCATACATTCGTTTGGTAATATAAAATTAATAATATATCACATAATAAACGAAACCGATTACTTATGTTTAAGCTCTTCTAAATATTAAATATTAACATGTTTGCAAGGTACGCAGAGCTAGTATTGAATTATTCTCATTCCTATTAATTTATTTTTTATAAGCCATCCAAGTATGCTGTCCCATACTACTATACGATGTCCGATAGTCAACTTACTTTTTTTAATATAATAATTGATATAACTAAGATATTTGACTTTTAAACTTATTCACATCATAAATGCAGTCAAAACTTCATAATTATGAAATTAAATGATGTTCATGACTTCAACTTAGTGACATATTCGATAAAAATGAAATGTGTCCGATACTATACTACCTTTCTCTATACTATCTGACCAAGACAATTAGGCGCATGACAGCTGAGAAAAAATTAAAAAACCAAAATTTCAAAAAGCGGTAAAATCAATCAGTTAATCACTGTAGCGCTATTAAATCAGATTATAAGAGAAGTAAGGTGATAGAAGTGGGCTGCAGGTGCTAAAAGTGCAAAACCGCATTTCTGTCATGCGCCTAATTGTCTTGGTCGTGTAGTACTTAATATCGCGTATGTTATGAGAAAAACTTTGTTATGTTATTGTAAGAGAAAAAGAGTTTGTTAAATTCAGTTAATGTTGTTATAATATGTACAGTCGCGAAACTTCCCGATTGACCAGTAGAGCTATTTAGGAAGCTTTCTTTAATATATAGAAAGCGTTTATATCACAAATAATAGAACATTAACAGGTATTTCATTTGAATAGTACTTTATTTCTTTAACCTTTTTAGAAAAACAAATCCTAAAAATCTCCACTGATCTACCGGGAAGTTCTCTGACATACAGTGGTGGTCACATAATTAACGACACTTGGCGACTTTCATACAAACGAGGTAACTTTGGAGCCTTGGTTCTCTGCCAAGGATTGACGGAGGTGTGATCTAATAATGGCCATCCATGGAGTGAATGAAGGAGATCTAGATTGCTTCACACCAAACTGCCCCCTAATTGTCTAATTTCAAAATCTATCACAATCCCTTTTTGTGTAACTTATAGTCGCTTTCGGAACGAATGATGCTTTAAATGACACTTCATTTGACACTTCTCCATTCACTTTGCTTAGATAGTTCAATTTCGTTCATTCAATACCTTTCAAAACGCGTCCCGATCACAATACGTATCAATCGTAAAATATTGACGGTAAGTATGTGAATATCTTTCCAATGACGAATTGAAAGGGATTGCGATAGATTTTAAAATTAGACAATATTTGCCCCCTCATCTGATCAACATCCTAAGAGATGCATGGACATATAATGTAAAAATATAATGCGAAAATAGCATTTTTTGAAATTCCTGAAATTGAAAATATTGAAATAAAAAATTTAAAATCTTTTTTCAAAATCAAAGATTTTGATTTTCAAGAGCATTTCAAGATTGAATCCTGAGCGAAGCGAGGATTTCAAAGGTACAAGACGCTAAAAACTTTTCTGCCGAGCGCACAATTTTTCACCTCACAACAGCGAGGAACATTTTATGGTTGTTTACGCGGTCAACTCCCGGTAAAAAAATCTTTGAACATAAAGTTTTATCTAAATATACCTTATTCTCGTTGTTTTAATGATATAAAAAACTAAAAATATAAAAAAGGGAGTACCTATTATAGTTAATTCAAAGTTATATAAAGTAGGAATATATTGTTACATAACAATAAGAATAAAAACGATTCCGTAAATGTTGACACTGACATGAGGTACAAGACAAAGACAATTTATAAATAAAGATTTATGTCACAGTCCGAAATCTACTACTCTACTACTACTCCGAAATCTACGGTTGTGAAATATCACCCAGCCTAATTTAAATTCTTATAACAAATAGTTTAATCTTATTGTTATTGTTTTTATGATTCAATGAACTAAAATAATATAATTGAACCAAAACGGAGTATTATAATTAATTTAAAGCTATTTAAAATAAGAATCAAATATATCAATAGTGCGATTCGGAACGCATTAAGACATGATTTTGTAATTTTTGCATTTTTCAATGCTATTTTTATACTTATGGTAAATTTTTAAATAGAAAAATATTGGAAAAAATTAACTCGGCCACAAGTGAATTCTCAGGCTGGAATCGAACCAGCGACCTTTGGAAATCCGGTTTTGGAAATGTTTGGAGACCGGATTTCCAAAGGTCGCTGGTTCGATTCCAGCCTGAGAATTCACTTGTGGCCGAGTTAATTTTTTCCAGCATTAAGACATATTTTTAGGTATTAAAATAAAAAAGTACTTTGACGCGCTAGGCCGCAAAAAGCGATTTTCCACGATTTTGCATATTTCAATTCTGTTTTTATACTTATGATAAATTTTAAATAGAAAAAAAATTTGTCTGCTTACAACATCAAGTCGAAATTTTTCTTTATGAATTTTCATCATTGGTCATTTTAATGAGCCTATTGGAACACGGGCCTTCCTGCGGCCCGACCGCCTATCGCTATCGTTTTAGCTATCAAACTTCAAACTCTCCTAAAACCCTTTAACGATAGGGTTTTTGGCTAATTCTTGCATATTTTATATTCACCTATTGGATTCACTATTGCATTTTTAGTACGGAAGTGATAGCGTCAGCGAGAGCCCTTGTAGGGAGTTTGAAAAATCGATGGCTACAGCTATACTGTTAGGCGGTCGGGGGTTGGCATTAGTGATTCGCATCCCGAATTAGGATTAGGGGTTGGTTACCCCTTTCAATTGACCCCCCCCCCCCACCCCGCGGAGATGCCTGGTTTTTTTTTTACACGTGTTTGAAGTTACGTGTAACGGAACGTTATTTTACGTAATAGTAATAACTTTTAGGTTGTTTTATCCCTTATATGCAGTCTCCACACAAGCAAAGTTGTAGTTTTTTCAAGTTGGAATGAATAGTTAAAAATTAGTGACAGAACCGAATTAGTAAACCCCGACCTCACGTGGTACTAGTCTGCCCTACCCCTAGAGTGTATATAAAAGCCCGGAGGCGCGGAGGGGGAGCAGCCCCCGCGCGCTGTAATAAATCGCAGGCACCATGTGCGCCGAAGCTGCGTAGGGGAACATGAAGTGCCTGCGGTTTGTTACGCAGGGGCGGAGGGGCTGCACTTCCCGCAGCGCCGGAGACGTTCGGAAGCCTAATATTCAATGAGTCGACTTGTAGGTTATTGACCTTCACAAAAAAAAGAACTACAGGTTTCCGCGCCTAGGGGGTGAGGGGGAGGAACCCTCCTCCCCCCCTCCCCCTCCCACCCCCCTTTAATACTAAATCGGGATGCGAATATCAAATGCAACCCCGCGGTCGGAGTGCTGGGATGGATAACGATAATGAATTCTATTTACCGCAGATAAACTCGTAGATGTCAACCTTGTATACCCACTCATAACTTATCAATAACTTTCTCCTGGGAGCAATGACACTGTATAAGATATGTAATAATAAATTCGACTGTATAGACCTGTGCAATGGTCTTTGTTACATAGTCCCGCGCAGTGTGCACAGGAGAGAGGTGCGCGTGCCCCGGCTGTTCTACACCCCGCGGTGCCGCACACACGCCGGTGCGCGCGCGCCCCTCCACCGGCTGACTGACACATTTAACAACGTTTTCCATAGTTTAGATATATTCGCAGATTCTGAGTCCAAATTCAAAAAACTAGTAGTAGAAGTTTTGGCAGATTTATGAGATTAATTCTTTTTTTTTTTTTTTTCAGTTATTAATGTACTTAGTTAAATTAGTTAATTATATATACATTTTGCATAATAATCATACTTTCCCAAAATGTATTAAGTACTACTTACTTACTTATTCAAGTATCTAGATGTAAGTTTATCTTTTTTGTTTTTAAATCATGCATGTATTCTTTTTAATCAGTAGTACTTAAGTTAATGAGTATCACAAATTAACTCGAGGATAATGTTGTGGGCTTCACTATAAGTAATACTTATGTACTATCCTTAATTTTAACATATATTGTGAACGCTGTTTTTTGTCCCAAATAAATAAATAAATAAATAAATAAATAAATAAACTTTCTTTTTTTCCAGAAATGTACATACCCCTCCTCCTGCTTTTGGTGGCAGTGTCGACATCAGCTTCTGACTGCAGCAACGGCCAACACCTACTGCTGCCCCACGAGAGTGACTGCAGTCTCTACTACCAGTGCGTTCACGGCCAAAAAATAGTCAGACCTTGCGCGCCGGGGACCCACTTCGATTTCGACTTACAGGTAATAATTAGATTATTTGGTTAGTTCGCTATGAATATGACTGCATCAACGGCACCTACTGCTGCCCCATGAGAGTGACTGCAGTCTCTACTACCAGTGCAGTGCGATCACGGCCAAAAGATAGTCAGACCTTGCGCGCCGGGCACACACTTCGACTTCGATTTACAGGTTGTTAGTAAATTAATCGTTAAGTTACTGTGGATTTGACTGCAGCAACGGCCAATATTGACTGCTGCCTCATAAAACTAGAACATCTTTAGGTATTATTAGTTATTATTGGGGCGAGGCATCGCGCGCCGGCAACATTCTTAGGCTTGGTACAATATGTTACAGCTGATTATTAAATTAACTGACTATACTCACGCCATCTTACGAAAAGAATGTTTGAAAGAACACTTTTCGTAACTATTCCACAAATACGTTATAATATTATTACAGAAATCTAATGCCATAAATATAAACTTGAACAATATATGTAAGTAAGCTATTAATTAAATGTACATATTTTTAAAACATGTTATAATAATTTTCTTTTGAGGTTATGCATGAGCGGTTTGTTTACAAACACTCTTTCCTTAAGATGGCTGAAGTATAGTATAGTAGCTGTGTGATCAAGTTATCAGTGTGATCAGCATCCCTTGACTGCACCAACGGCCAGCACATACGGCAGCCCCACGAAACTGACTGCAGCCTCTACTACCAGTACAATCACGGCCAGAAGTTAGTTAGACGGTGTGCGCCAGGCACACACTTCGACAATGACCATTCTAGTAACTCAGTTACCTGAAACTGTGAATTTGACTGCTTGAACCGGCTCCGCCCAGCAGGCGTAGCATGCAAGCCTCGACAAAATTTTAGACAAATTTCTCGTGTAAGCGAAGTGTCTGTCAAGCTCACACTAACCGTACTGGGGCCCTACCATATATGACAATTTTATGAGCTTTAACAGCTCCTAATATTACCACATATGCTCAATTAACTGTCAAATGAAGCCCATGTCCATATCCATATTTTTTACGCGGTAGGGGCTGATATAAGTGGGACAGACATCGCGAGATAAGTCTCGACAAGAATTTGCGGTGAGCAGGTTACGCTGATCTCCTCATTTTATGAGGTGCTCCCTAGACGAACTAATGACATCGCTCGAAGGATTGCTGAAGTGGCAGTGGGCGGGACACAGCGAGAAGAACCGATGGCCGTTGGGGCGGAAAGGAATTTGTGACCGCGCAGAGTACGATGCTCCGTGGGTAGGCTGGGGCTGAAGTAGCTGGTGAAGGTCGTGGGAAGCAGCTGGATACGGGTAGCATAGGACAGACCGACCTATACCCAGCAGTAGGTGTCATGTGGCTCAGACGATAAGGCTACGCTGGCATACAGAGTTCACTCAGACAACGTTTTACAGGTTTTTTTTATCTCGTTCTGGACCAAGACACATGATCACATGCACAAATATTGTGCGGATATCGAACCGCTTCTGAGCGAAAGGCTGGTCCTACCCCTCTGACATACAGGTCTTCGATTGATCCTTTAAAACACCTATGACGTAAATTTTTCAGGTGTGCAACTGGCCAAATCTGGTGAACTGCAACAACGGGACCACCACGACCACACAGAAAACCACAACCAGCCAAACAACAACACCTTCTTACTTCGAGACACTGCCGAACGGTTGTCCCGATGACTTCAGCATACATTACCTGCTTCCTCACGAGAACGATTGTGCTAAATTTTACTCGTGCAGCAATGGAAGGAGGATCCTAATGAACTGCGCTGCGGGAACGCTTTTTGACTACAATTCACAGGTAAGACCGATATTTATGACTTGGTTAATTATTAAAGCGCGTGACAAACCAAATGCAGCGCTGCACGTCGCTGCGCAGCGCCGCGCATCACCATGTCACACTAGCCAGTCTGTCGTGCGTTGCAGCATAATTTTAGTCTGTCTCATGATAGAAGTCCCCGAGAGTAGCGCTGAAGTCGCGATCAACATCCGAAAATAAGGTCTATTACTATGGATATAATTTAGTTCCTTAATATTCCGCGGGACTTCTTTCTTGGGACAGACTATTATGTTGCAACACGGCCACATTGAAATACCAAGATGATAGGTGAAGTGAAGTTAGTATATAAAAGTAACTCTGTCTGTCCGTCTGTCTGTAACCTGTTACACGTAAATGACTGAAAATTAAATTATGCAGTTTTGTGTGGAGATTAGAGTTAAATTGTGCTTTTAGAAAAATATAGTAGGTTAAAGTAGTTATAGGTAATATTAATAAATAACCTACACGAAATAGTTAAACTCTATTTTTACCCTAAAGAAATTATATTGATTAAATACTAACGGAAGATTTATTTATCGAGAAATATATAGTGAAATAAGACAAATTTTCGTGATTTTCGTGAGCGTTTTTTTGGAATGAAATAAAATTATTTTCAAAATTCGGTGTCCTACATGCACTCATTCACTTTATGATCAATCACAACAAGCTTTTTCAAATAATTCTGAAGCAAAATATCTGATTTTGCTAACTTGAAACGTTACTCTGACGCGTATTTTTTTAAAAGTGTTATGTAAAGTTTTACTTATATTTAAAAAAAATATTAATAAAATTTAAATTCTACGTCCAACATGCAATTCATTAGGATTAGGATACTGAGCGTCAAATTTGTAACTTTCAAAAAAACATTTATTAAAGTAACAATAACATCACTAAATCGTCGATTATAGGACAAATGGGTTCTGTCCTCTTAATACTTAATTTTTTAAAGTTTTCAGCCAAGTTGGATTAGGGATAATTGTAATTGAATATAAAATAATCTGTTATATAAGGGAATATTCAGTACTTTTACGACATTTATTTTTTATTTAAAATAATAAGGATTTTCGAATATTGATAAATTCATAATAATCTATATGTAAATGAATCATTGTAACCATACCAAAACAAAATCTTGTACATTTCAGATTTGCAATTGGCCTTATTTGGTTAATTGTAATCATGTTTCAACAACATCGACAACTACATCATCACCAATGACTTCAACAACGACGCCAGTGACTACAAAATCGTCACCAGAGCCTATAACTACCACACAAGTGACTACAACCTCACCAGTGACTACAACTACCACACCAGTGACTACAACAACTACACCAGTGTCTACAACAACTACACCAGTGCCTACAACAACTACACCAGTGCCTACAACAACGTCACCGGTTAGTACAACAACGGCAACAGTAACTACAAAATCACCTGACAACAATGATGAACAAACTACAGTTGCTGCTGAAGATGAAATCGAGAAATTACCCAATGGCTGTCCTGTAGACCATAATGTACATTTACTTCTTCCACACGAGTACGACTGTTCAAATTTCTACACATGCAACTTTGGACAGAAAGTGCTGTTCACTTGCCCTGCTGGAACACTATTCGATGTAAAACTACAGGTAAATTTTGGTTACTTACATAATTTTATTTATTATTTCGGTCTCATAAGACGAAGGACGGACGACGGTCGACGCTTCGTGGATAGGCCCCCGACAAGGTGGCTGACTATTTAATTGCCACTTTGTGTTTTTCAGACATGCAATCATGCAAATGCCGTGGAATGTAATCCTGTTACAACAACTAGTCCAAGACCTACAACTACGATTTCCAGTACCACAACGACACTAACTCCCACATCTACCTATACTACAAGTACAAGCGATTATTCTTTGAAAACTACAATTGAGAACGACGAAACCACAGACGCTATAACGACTGAACCTACAACAGATAATGGAATTGTAACAGAAGAAACAACAACAGGTACAAGCTATATAAACAGTCCCTATTCAAATTCTTTTATTGTTCTCATGTGGTATACATAGATGTCATGCAAAGCTGGTACATAAAAAAAAACTATTTGTAACTCTTTTGTAAGAAAGTATGTGAATAATGCGAATAATGCTAAAATTAGACAAAACTCTGCAACCCGAAGTACATCTTAGATTCTGACACTAAACTGCGTCATTTGTCCCTATATTGAACGATTTGTTCGCATTTAGTTTAAACTTGAAACGGCTTGATTAAAAAAGAAGATAGTTGAAAGAGTTTAAGCTTCGAATAACGTAAATCTTTAGCAAAACCTAAGTAATGACCAAAGAAAAAAAAAACCTAACGTTTCAGGTACTACTGTTGACTCAACGTATACTCAAGAAACAACCACAACCGACTATGACGTCACTACGGAAAGTATTCAATTAACCACGGCTAATGAAGAAAATGATGTAACTACTACAAAAGATGAGACTAAGGAACCAACAACAAATCCAACTACTAGCGATGGAACTGGTGATGGACAAACAAGTGCAGTAACGGAAGAGGCTAGTACTACAGAGGATAGTATCACTAGTATCATTCCAGATAACGATACTACTACGAACACTCCAGAACCAACCAACGCAGGTGATAGTGACCAAAGTACGGATGCAACAACACCAAAGTTAGAAGAAATTACACAAACAGATATAGATGATTATGTAGTAACAACTGGTTTTACTACCACGGAGACTACTACAAGTGTAGAGGCAGAAGATTGGTACCAAACTACTGTAGTAGTAGATACGACTACTACGGCAGTAACGCCGCCACCGATCTGTCCTCCAGGCACTTTTGGGAATGTACCCCATCCCGAACTGTGTAATTCCTTCTTCATGTGCGCGGGTGGAACGGCCATACAACTATTCTGCACCGAAGGCTTTGAATTTAATCCTGAAACAAGAGTAAGTATTAAAAATATCATTATCATTATTATCAGCCTTTTAAATGTTCCTATTGCTGGGGAGCAGGCAGTTCCTATGGATGGATAAACAAAATAAGCCATGATCCACCACGCGCGCTTATCGAGATAATTCACTTTTAGTAACTTATCCCATTGCAAAAGTTGCTTAAATACCACACTTGCAGGCCGAGAGCGTCAATAGAACTATTATTACTACAACAAATTAATATACTATCGAAATTATGTAATGAAGCTTTCTTCTTTTTTCCAGTCGTGTGTTCCTATTGCTCCTGGTGGATGTACTCTTAGACCAATCACCACGTCACCCTCTGATTTGACTACAACAAGTATACCGACCACTGTTAAAGATGACAACGACACAACTGCAGAGTTCTCTACCATTGCTAGTTCTACTACCATTGATGCAGACCAAGATTTAGATCCAACAAGCACAACATCTGCAGATGATTTGATTACTGATGACACAAAAACGACTGAGGGAGTTGAAGTTACCACTATGAGCGATGACTCTAGTGAAGAAGAATATGAAACAACTACATCAATCAAATCGGAGAGTACCACTAATGGATGGCCTGAGACAGAGAAACCTACCACAATAGATATAACAACTGAAAGAGTTGAACTTACTACTATAAATGATGACACTAGTGAAGAAGAATATGATACAACTACAAAAACTAAATTGGAGAGTACCACTAGTGGAGTGTCTGAGACAAAAAACCCTACCATAATAGCCACAGAAGTTACACAACCACCAACAACTGAGACAATTACTCAAACAACAGACTACAAAACAGATGACATACAAACGACACTTACAACTGAAAAAACTACTACAGAGAATAGTAAAACAACACAAACAGAAAAAGATTATGGTGATTTAACAACTGGTTTTACTACAGAAAGTGGTCTATCTACAACTACTTCTTTAGACAACGGTGGAACTACCCTCAATGATGCAACAACAAATGATGGTGGTACAGAGCTAACAACTCAAGTAATTGATGCGACGACAGTATCAGTGACGCCACCACCGATTTGTCCTCCGGGAACATTTGGAAACGTTCCACACCCAGAACTCTGCAATTCCTTCTTTATGTGCGCTGGAGGAACGGCAATACAACTATTCTGTACAGAAGGATTTGAATTCAACCCTCAATCAAGAGTAAGTGTTCAGAATTATCAATAAAATTTATTACATTATTTGGTACTAAGATTTTAGTAAAGCAATAATTTTATTGACGCTATTTTTATGCTTTGTTACAGTCATGTGTTGCTATTGCACCTGGTGGATGTACTTTTGGACCAACCACCAAGACGCCTGATTCAACCACTTCAAAAAGTACAACTGATCAAAAAGAAACTGAAACAACTGCAGAAATCTATTCTACTACCCCTGGATTTACCACTAGCAATGTAGAAGATGGTGATTTAATTTCAACTATCACAACACCTGTAAATGACGTATTTGAAACAACACCAAAAAGTAATGAGTCGGAGCAGCCCAATACGACCGGTGATGGAGATATAACGCAACCTACTACAGAGGCAGTTACTCTTACAACCAGCGGCGGGAATGGCGACGATCAATCATCTACGATAGCTGAAGATAGAAGTACGACAGAAAGCACCACTACTAATGTCGTACCAGATAACGAATCTACGAATACACCATCCACGCAAAAGCCAACAGATGCAGATGATGGCTATGAATGGACTGATAAAACAACAACAAAGTCTGAAGAAACTACACAAACAGAAGGCAACATTGATGAAACTACGACTAGTGCCACAACTGAGACGGTTTTATCAACAACAGAAACTGTACAAAATGATGGAACTACGATCAATGATGCAACTACAGCTGACGGATCTAATGATTTAGAACAAACAACTCAAGTAAATGATGTGACGACTGTATCGGTAACGCCACCACCGATTTGCCCACCAGGAACTTTTGGAAACGTGCCGCATCCAGAATTGTGTAATTCTTTCTTTATGTGCGCTGGAGGAACGGCAATACAACTATTCTGTACAGAAGGATTTGAATTCAACCCTCAATCAAGAGTAAGTGTTCAGAATTATCATTAAAATTTATTACATTATTTGGTACTAAGATTTTAGTTAAGCAATAATTTTATTGACGCCAATTTTATGCTTTGTTACAGTCATGTGTTGCTATTGCACCTGGTGGATGTACTCTTGGACCAACCACCAAGACGCCTGATTCAACCACTTCAACAAGTACAACTGATCAAAAAGAAACTGAAACAACTGCAGAAATCTATTCTACTACCCCTAGATTCACCACTAGCAATGTAGAAGGTGGTGATTTAATTTCAACTATCACAACACCTGTAAATGACGTATATGAAACAACGCCAATAAGTGAAAGTGAAGATAATGACTCAGAGCAGCCCAATACTGGTACGACAGAAAGCACCACTACTAACGTCGTACCAGATAACGAATCTACGGATACACCATCCACGCAAAAGCCAACAGATGCAGATGATAGCTATGAGGGGACTGATGGAACAACAACAAAGTCTGAAGAAACTGCACAAACAGAAGGCAATAATATTAAAACCACAACTAGTGTCACAACTGAGAAGGTTCCATCAACAACAGAAACTGTACAAAATGATGGAACTACGATCAATGATGCAACAACAAATGATGGTGGTACAGAGCTAACAACTGAAGTAATTGATGCGACGACAGTATCAGTGACGCCACCACCGATTTGTCCGCCGGGAACATTTGGAAACATTCCACACCCAGAACTCTGCAATTCCTTCTTTATGTGCGCTGGAGGAACGGCAATACAACTATTCTGTACAGAAGGATTTGAATTCAACCCTCAATCAAGAGTAAGTGTTCAGAATTATCAATAAAATTTATTACATTATTTGGTACTAAGATTTTAGTAAAGCAATAATTTTATTGACGCTATTTTTATGCTTTGTTACAGTCATGTGTTGCTATTGCACCTGGTGGTTGTACTTTTGGACCAACCACCAAGACGCCTGATTCAACCACTTCAAAAAGTACAACTGATCAAAAAGAAACTGAAACAACTGCAGAAATCTATTCTACTACCCCTGGATTTACTACTAGCAATGTAGAAGATGGTGATTTAATTTCAACTATCACAACACCTGTAAATGACGTATTTGAAACAACACCAAAAAGTAATGAGTCGGAGCAGCCCAATACGACCGGTGATGAAGATATAACGCAACCTACTACAGAGGCAGTTACTCTTACAACCAGCGGCGGGAATGGCGACGATCAAACATCTACGATAGCTGAAGATAGAAGTACGACAGAAAGCACTACTACTAATGTCGTACCAGATAACGAATCTACGAATACACCATCCACGCAAAAGCCAACAGATGCAGATGATGGCTATGAATGGACTGATAGAACAACAACAAAGTCTGAAGAAACTACACAAACAGAAGGCAACATTGATGAAACTACGACTAGTGTCACAACTGAGAAGGTTCCATCAACAACAGAAACTGTACAAAATGATGGAACTACAATCAATGATGCAACTACAGCTGACGGATCTAATGATTTAGAACAAACAACTCAAGTAAATGATGCGACGACTGTATCGGTGACGCCACCACCGATTTGCCCTCCAGGAACGTTTGGAAACGTGCCACATCCAGAACTGTGTAATTCTTTCTTCATGTGTGCTGGGGGAACGGCTATACAACTATTCTGCACAGAAGGATTTGAGTTCAATCCTGAATCAAGAGTCAGTACTTAGAAATACCAATTAAATTATTTGATAGTATGTTTTAGTCTTGTTGTTACTGATATTAAAACGATATTTTTCTGTTTTTTACAGTCGTGTGTTCCTATTGGTCCAGGTGGATGTTCTCTTGGATTTACTACTAGCAATGGAGAAGATGGGGATTTGACTTCAACTATCACAACACCTGTAAATGACGTATATGAAACAACACCTGTAAATGACGTATATGAAACAACACCAATAAGTGAAAGTGACGATAATGAGTCAGAACAGACCAATACGACAGAAGATGAAGATATAACGCAATCTACTACAGAGGCAGTTACTCTAACAACTAGCCACGGAAATGGAGATGAACAAACATCTACGACAGCTGAAGATACTGGTACTACAGAAAGCACCACTACTAATGTCGTACCAGATAACGAGTCTACGGATTCACCATTCACGCAAAAACCAACAGATGCAGATAACAGTTATGAAGGAACTGATGGAACAACAACGAAAGTTGAAGAAACTACGCAAGCAGAAGACACCAATGATGAAACAACAACTACCGTCACAACTGAGAAAGTTCCATTGACAACAGAAACTGTACAAAATGATGGAACTACAATCAATGATGCAACTACAGCTGATGGATCTGGTGATTTAGATCAAACAACGCAAGTAAATGATGCAACGACAGTATCGGTGACGCCAGTACCGATTTGCCCGCCAGGAACTTTTGGAAACGTGCCGCACCCAGAACTATGTAATTCCTTTTTCATGTGCGCGGGTGGAACGGCTATTCAACTCTTCTGCACAGAAGGATTCGAGTTTAATCCGCAGTCGAGAGTAAGTTTTTAGTAATATTATACTTTCACTGGCTAAACCTCATGGGAGATATTAGTAGCGATTAGGAGCGATTAAATTCAAGGATCATATCTGATTGACAACACAATGTTTATGCAATTTTCCACAATGGCTGAATTAATAAGCTTATAAAAACACAAATTATATTGAACGCACAAGCCTTTTTTTTGCATCATCATACATTTCATATAATCTGTTTTATTTTCTTTCAGTCGTGTGTTCCTATCGCTCCTGGTGGATGCACTCTTGGATCAATGACAGTGCCTGACTCAACAACAACAACGAACCAAGTTGAAGATTACTCTACAACCCCGAGCTCTATAACGACCAACGCTGAAAATAAACCCGAAGACCTGATTTCAACAGAAACAACGCCTGCAACTGATGTCACCACTGAACTTGACAAAAAAACAACGATAAACGATGCCACAACTACAGACAGCGATGAAGTCGTTACTACTACGACAATTGCTGCGGAGGAACCAACCACTTCTGATGAAGATATCACTACAAATGACGATCTCCTTGTAGAACAAACTACAGTTGCTGGTAACACAGACAATACAGAAAAAGAAAATACAACAACAGAAATAGTCACGGAGAAGGTCACTTCAGAAAACAGAGATGTTGAGCCAACTACTGAAGTAGTTGATACGACTACTACGTCAGCGGCGCCACCTATTTGTCCTCCAGGCACGTTTGGTAACGTCCCGCATCCTGATCTTTGCAACTCTTTCTTCATGTGTGCGGGCGGGACAGCTATACAATTGTTCTGTACTGAAGGCTTCGAGTTTAATCCTCAGTCAAGGGTGAGTTCTTAAATACTTGTCCTTTGGATTAAATTATTGGTTATCTGCTGCCCTAGAGCCAACTGTCGATTGTATTATCTTTTAACTTCAAGGATGACATTAAAGTTATGTTAAGCGTTGGTCGATTGTTTAATCAATTAATGAAAATGGATCTGACGCAAGAGATTGACATAGAGACAAAATTACTATTTATTTCCCGAATAACAACTATGTATTAACCTAATATTTTCTTACTCGAAATAATCTACATAATTAAATTTTTTTTCTTTGATTTCCAGTCATGCGTCGCCATTACGCCTGGAGGTTGCACTCTAGGCTCAATCACGTTGCCAACAGATGAAACCGAAATCACTACAATCGGCAAGGACGAGACGACAAGTCCTGTTACTGAAGCGACTACTGAGTTGAATGAAGAAACACAAACTACTGACAAAGTTGATGAAACAACGTTAAAAGTTGGCGAAGAAACTACAACTGTAATCACAGAACAGACAACAACTGAGAAAGATCTTACAACAGAGAAATACTCTGACAGCTATGACTCTCAAACAACACAAGTGGTAGAAACAACTACAGAAGCTCAGCCTATATGTCCTCCCGGTACATTTGGAAATGTTCCACATCCTGAGAAATGTTCAGCCTTCTTCATGTGCGCTGGCGGGACAGCCATAGAACTTTTGTGTACATCCGGCTTTGAATTTAACCGCGAATCGAGGGTAAGAGAATTGAAATTCTATTTCGTACATACCAAATTCTTAGTTTAGTTTACTTCTTCTTGTTTTAATGAAATTTTAGAAAATTCGGGAGCGTTTTTTATCGTATTGCAATGAGACATTTCCTTTGACTTCATCTGGATAGTTTTTATTTAAAAAAGACAAAAATTTTTTTTTGCGATAAGGACTTAGACTTTTTATTGTTTAAGATTCATCACAATATTTTTCTCTTTTTCAGTCTTGCGTTCCTATTGCACCCGGAGGCTGCACCCTAGGTACCAAAGATGATTTAACAAAGGCATCCGATGATCCAATATGTAAAGGTCAAACAGGAAACGTAGCAGATCCATTCAAATGCGATTCCTTCTACATGTGCGAAGGAGGTGTCAGCAAACAGTTATATTGTTCGAAGGGATATGAATTTGATCCGGAAAGTAAGGTAAGAAAATGTCGAAAGCAGTGAGAAACAAAATTTCATTATCAACCATGTTTTAATTCGTCTTTGGCTAGCCTTGGTACAAGGTTTTCAAACCATATTCGTTTTCGAAAACTATCGCCCTATCTGCTTCACCGACACGAGCAGTGCATCCGTTATATCGTTTTATTTAACGCACATGTTAAGGCACAAAATTAATTAAGACGTGTTGCTCAAAATTTATGTCAAAAAGCATTCAATTCGGTAAATAGGGGAAAAACATGCAACCGAGAGAGAGCGACCCAAAAATACTTTTGTTTGGCCAAGTGTGATTGTGAACTGTGACTAATAAAAAAAAATTGTTTCAGAAATGTGAACTGATTTATGCTGACGGCTGTACAGCGAGGCAATATCAATGGTGATTTTACCGAAAAATTAAACATCAGTATTTATAATAAATGCTCGAGTCTGCCATACCATATTGTGATATCTTAGGATTTAATTATACATACATAGATCAAATTGTATGCCATTTTTTTAAATACCACCGGCGGGTTGTGTTATATAGTAACTTTATTTATTACTTACTTTTTTATTAACGAAAATATATTTTTATTTTGAATTAATTGTTTATAATAAGGGTTTCCTTTCCTTTATTCTAAGTGTGTTTGTTTGTTTGTCTGCCTTAATGATAATGATAAATGATGATGATTAAATCTCAGACTTATAGAAAAATAAAATGCAGTCTTATTTATAGGTCAAAGATTATTTTATTTCCATACCCAGTAAATAGAATTTTATTTCTCTAGGTGGTTATTATTTATTATTTACAACGAGGATGATTTACGCTGTGTACAACGTACGAAAATAAATGGTAAACAAATCTGAAAAAAAAAAAATGTTATATAAAATTATGTAGTTTACCTGTCACAAATGTTCCAGAACAACAATTTAGACCAGACTGACCTAAATTTTGTTTCGACCTAACCAACCAAATGTTGGAGCAGACGGGTTCTCGAATGGAGACCACGTCTCGGTAAACGTAGTGTAGACGCCCCCCTGCATGGACCGACGACCTGAGAAAGGTTGCGGGTAGTGGCTGGATGAAAAAGGCGGGAGATCGTGTCTTGTGGCAACAACACGCGAGGTGAGGAATTCGTTTCTTTTTTACTCGCGACTAATATGAACATAATCAACAGGGGCTCAGAACCGACTTTCGTGACATCACGAGCCCAGACAATCATTGACCTTACTTTAGCGAGCGAACACGCGACTCATCACATCTCCGATTGGCATGTATCTGATGAGGCGTCGTGTTCCGACCATCGCTAGGTCAAGTACAACCTAAATATGACCCTCACACCGCCCAAGCCCCGACGTAATCCACGTAAGATGGACCGACGTAAGTATGAGCTTCTGACCGCAGAGAAGCTAAGGTGTCTAGACACACCTACAACTCACGCGGTAAAAGCGGATATTGATAACCACGTTGATCGCATAACAACAACTTTAATCACCAGCTTTGAAGAAACATGCCCACTTTCCACTCCCAGCTCCTAGCCAAACAACAAGTATCATTGGTGGGGACCTGATCTGGAGAAACTACGCCGCAAGGTAAGAAAGTTGTTCAACAAAGCAAAGAACTCACGAGAAGCGCACGATTGGGACGCCTACAAACAAACCCAATACAACTACAGGAAGCGTATCCGCCTCAGGAAAAGAGAATGCTGGAGACGCTACTGCACCAATATTGAAACCTACAGCGACGCTAACAGAGTGAAAAACATCCTGTGCAGCGAACCAACACACAACCTTGGTTTCCTGAAAAAGCCAGACGGAACTTACACCAAAACAGATCAAGACACCTCAGAACTGTTAATGACCACTCACTTCCCAGGATGCCGCATAACGGAAAGTAACACATGGGAAGAAAAAGATGAGAATCTACCTGCTGAAACCGATTGGACCACCGCCCACAAGGTTGTCAACCCTGAAAAAGTAAGATGGGCAATCAACAGCTTCCTCCCATTCAAATCAGCGGACCTAGATGGAATTTTTCCAGGGCTGATGAGGTGGAGCGACGGAGGTCTTATTGACCACCTCGTGGCCATTTACAGAAGCTGCCTAGCACACCGCTACATTCCTATGAAATGGAGGGAAGTCAAAGTAGTCTTTATCCCTAAACCCGGCAAAGGAGACTACACTCAACCTAAATCATTCAGACCAATTAGCCTCACATAATTCCTTTTAAAGGCGCTGGAGAGACTAATAGACAGGGAAATAAGGAGCACTGCATTAGTCAGGAACCCCTTAAATCCAAACCAACATGCCTATTCTGCAGGCAAATCAACAGAGTCTGCCCTACATAAGGTGGTTTCTTATATAGAAGGCAACCTCAAACACAAAATATCAACACTAGGCACCTTCATCGACATCGAAGGAGCCTTTGACAAAACCAATTTTACCAGCATAAGCCAGGCCCTCTCCAAACATGGTGTCGATCCCACTATTGCCGGGTGGATTGACAGCATGTTAAGAGACAGAGCTATACAAATCACTGTGAATGGTACCACTAGAGGGGTAGTAGCAAAAGGATGTCCCCAAGGGGGTGTCCTCTCACCTCTTTTATGGAATATTGTGGTCAATGAGCTGATTAGCTGGCTCAACGACCGCAACTTCCTCACAGTAGGCTATGCAGACGACCTGACCATACTCATCAGCGGACGAGTTGAGAGTGTGATATGTGACCGAATGAGGTCCGCAATGAAGGTCGTCGAACAGTGGTGCATCAAACACAATCTAACAGTGAACCCAACAAAGACGGAACTAATCCTGTTCACAAACAAACGGAGTCTAGGCAACCTTAGACTTCCTAAACTTTTCAATACCAGTCTGTCCCTTAGCAAGGAAGTCAAGTATCTAGGGGTGATACTAGACAACAAACTCCTCTGGAATAGACATCTCGAAGGAAAACTAAACAAAGCCACCATCATCTTTTGCCAATGTAAAAGACTGCTTGGCAAAAGCTGGGGGCTATCACCGAAAATAACGATGTGGCTGTATAAAACCATTATACGTCCCATAATCACATACGGAGCCGTTGCCTGGTGGTCTAAAACAGAGCAACGCACCGTAATCAACAAGCTGCAGAAATTCCAAAAATTGGCATGCTCTGCGATAACCGGCTGCATGCAAACTACCCCCACAGTCGCCCTTGAAGTAGCCCTGGATCTAACACCCCTGGACCTGTTTATACAACAGGAAGCCTCCATGGCTGCTATAAGGCTTAAACACATGGGTCTGTGGTACAACCAAGAGGGTCCTTACTCCACATTGTGGAATAATCTAGTGGAACATGAGTCACTAATCGCTGCCCCATGTGACAGGATCCCTAAACAATACATTTTCGAAAAGAATTACCAAATACAGTTATTTGAAAGTGACCAAGACTACTCTGGCATACATGAAGTCCGAATCTATACGGACGGTTCCAAGATGGATATTGGCATTGGAGCCGGAGTATTCTCACAAGACCTAAATATCAAAACATCACTAGCACTAGGCCAACACAGTTCGATATTTCAATGCGAATGTGTTGCAATAGTAAACGCAGCTACCACGGCCCTGTCTAGAGGTATGAAGGAACTGAACATCCGCATACTGACCGACAGTATGGCCGTCCTAACAGCACTGGAGGCCAACACGATCAACTCCAGTATTGTCTACGAATGCCACCGAGTATTGGATCGTTTAGCATCCAACAACAGAGTAATCCTACAATGGATTAAAGGGCATAGTGGATCACACGGGAACGATGCCGCCGATGAGCTGGCAAGAAGGGGATCCTCCACAACAGTGGCTGGACCCATACCCATTCTGCCACTCCCGTTCAGCCAACTGCGCTCATGGGTAAGACAGCGTACTCGTGCTGCACATAATAAGCGTTGGGTAGATCAAACAAGCTGTAGACAGTCCAAGTTGGCGATGACTGCAGTCTCGCCGCGGTTGACCTGTAGACTGCTCAGCCTTAATCGTCCAGACCTCCGAATAGTTGTAGGCACACTTACAGGTCACCTAACTTTAAACCGACAACTATTCATCATGAATGCGACAGACAGCCCCCTATGTAGGGGATGCCTGGACGCAGAGGAAACAGCCGCCCACGTGATCCTGGAGTGCGTGGGTTTGGCCGCACAACGGGCAGAAATCCTCAAAGACGTGAGGTCGCTCCTAGAAGCCTGTGAACGCCCCAGGAGGCTTCTGCGCTTCTGGAAGGAGCTGGGATGGCTTGACTAGCCATACCGATGCTATGTTCACGCATAAAGGACCAAATGGGAGTCTAAATGCGGAGAAAAGAGCCCATCACCAATACCAATACCAATACCAATACTTTTACATTATAATTTTAATGTTGACATTTTAGACTCAAACTTGTCGAAGCTCGCAAGTAGATTTTTAAATTTAGTTAAATCGTTTAATCTATCACACACCTTTAATGAGCCTACCCGAATAACACCCACATGTGCCACCTGTTTAAACTGTGTAGTCACTGAGAAATCTATAATAAATGTTATTAAATCGGACCATAGTGGACAACAAGCCTCTATTAGAGCACCATCATGTCTGCCCTAAGCGGAAAATTGTATGCGGGCCAATAACTAAAATGGGGCATAGATGAATTTAGAAACAATATGATTAATAAAATTGAGTCTTTACCAGTTCATATTATGGAATCTAATTATCTCTATAGATTTATTTCATGTGGTTGAAGACGAATTTTGTAAAAAGTTCAAACAAAAAGTGATTGGGCCACGCCGGGAATTTACACAAGTAGATGGAAACTATATGACCTCTATTGCGTCAAAGCATACTTCCTGTGACCCAATTTTTATTGGATATGTCAGGAAGTATTCTCAAATAATAACTTTTCAATTTTGCATTTTACAATGCTATTTTTATGTGACAAATATTAAACAAGAAAATATACTAGAAAAAAGTAACTTGTCTCATGTCGCCCTGACGGGATCCCGTTGTTTGGTTAATAATATTCCAAGAAGCCTTTATTTTATTATCCGCTAATTTTATTTTATTTGAAAAGAACATCACCTTACCAGCTACACATACATTTATAAACATTTGAGAATACTGACTGACGGGATCCCGTCAGGGCGACATGAGACAAGTTGCTTTTTTAGGGTTTCGTAGCCTAAAGGCAAAAAACGAAACCCTTATAGATTCGGCCAAACCGATGTATGTCACACCCTTTTTATTCCAAAACTATGAGGATTACACAGTTGAAACTTGGTAGGTACTTAGATGTATTCTGTAAACCGCTTTACGGTTTTTACACAAAAAACTCCCCACCAGGGGCGTGCATTCCATATAGGCAATTAAGCAGTGCCTACCTCATTCAAAACCTAAATTAATATGCATTAAGTGTAATAAAGTTTTAAATTTTAAGCATATTAATAGTGAAGACATTTTAAAAGCTTTCAAGTCTATAAATATTAAAAAGACTGAAGATTTATGGGTCATATCTAGTGATGTGCCGTTCCCGGGAATATTGGAAACATTGGGAATATTCCCAGAAGCGTTCCCGGCAATATTCCCAAAAGCGGAAATTTAGGGGAAAATTGCTTGTGTTGTATTAAAGTATTTTTTTGTTGTATGCTAACCATTCTATTGCTAATATTACAAGGCTTAATGAATATGCCAAAGGTTAATTATCAGTTATGGCGAAAATTTCCAATTTTCCTGGGAATATTCCCAGTAAATTTCCAATGTTTCCGGGAATATTTCCAATACCCATATAGTTAATTATAATAAAACTGTAAACGATCCAATTCTGTAAATTGAAAAGAATTAATAGAAAAAAATACCTCTAGGGGTCTTCTTAAACGAAACAGACCTTTCAGCTCATAATGTCAACTTCTCATAATGTCAACCGGACAAAAAATGCACATTTCTTATAACGTCAACTTCTTAGAATGTCAACTTCGCAAAAAGACAACTTCTCGAAATGTCCACTTCTCACAATGACAACTTCGCATTTGGCCAACTTCTCATAAAGTCGACTCTTAAATGACATATTCGCAAAATGACAACTCTTCGTAATTTGTACTTTAAATGGCTAATAAAAAAGAAAACCATGGTTTTACATTACTTTTTTACTTATTTTGCTAATAGATTTTCTAAAAAATCGTGCTTAAAGTCGGGGGATATCATAGTATTATTTGGGTATTATTTATATGTAGGTGATGAAAATAAAATTTCATAATTTGTATAATCAACCAACTATCTATAATTATGTAAGTGCGATGTATCAATACATAATACATATAAATAATTCTAAAATAATTTCAAAAACCAAACTTCACTCCGTGTTATTTAAACAAAAAAGGCACAAAAAATGTATTTTTCCAAAAACTATGAAAAATGCAGATTTTCATTTTGCAGTGCAATTAAATTTTAATTTTTATTGAAACAAAGAATCCGCTAAAATATGTTTTTTAAAAAATGATGACAAGTTGAGATTTTCATTCTGCAGTTCAATGCCATCTGTTTCATCCTTGGACGAAATTCGTCTAACATCGCGTTGCGGATAGATGGGGCTAGAATATACTATATCATTTAAAGTGAAATGATTTACCTAATAATTGTCAATAGGCCATAGAACCGTTTAATTTTTTTTTTAATTTTGGAAATATATGTATCTTGTATGATAAAATGATGATTGACGATGATTACCTATTTTAATGTTAATCTACACTACAGTAATGTTAGTCTAACCAATTTTTAAGAATTTAAGATTTTTTTAATTCTTTCTTTTAAGATCTTTCTGTCGGTATTGTTAAGATCTTTCTATCTATCTAATGGTTGATGGCGATTGATGATAAATACATGACTTTTCTTATTAATTAGCCATTTAAAGTACAAATTACGAAGAATTGTCATTTTGCGAATATATCATTTAAGAGTCGACTTTATGAGAAGTTGACCAAATGCGAAGTTGTCATTGTGAGAAGTGGACATTTTGAGAAGTTGTCTTTTTGCGAAGTTGACATTCTAAGAAGTTGACGTTATAAGAAATGTCCATTTTTTGTCCGGTTGACATTATGAGAAGTTGACATTATGAGCTGAAAGGGAAACAGATACCAAAAATATACATATTGAATTTTTTGTCTGTCTGTCTGTTGTCAGCGTTTCACGCAAAAAATACCGAATAGATTTTAATGAAACTTTTTTTGTTATACTGCTATTGGTCCTCGCCAACATATAGGCTATAATTTATTTTGAAGATCGCAATAACTGATGTGGAACCATAGCAGTCCAGTCAAACTATGAGAGATATATAAATACGGTCTTAAGGAAAATTGTTTAGCGTGATGAGCATTTTCTATTGACATACAAAGTTTGAAGATCTGGTACACATGATGACAACCCTAGCAGCCAAGTTAAACTATATGAGATACAAACATAGCCTCTTAAGAAAAGTTGTTTAACGTAATGAACATTTTCTATTGACGGAAAAATATCGAAGGTCTGGTACACCTGATGTGGAACCCTAGCAGCCCAGCTAAATTATACTTACTTACTTCGCTGGCTCAGCGACCCGAAGTGGATCTTGGCCTCCGACATCAAAATGCGCCATGCGTTCCTGTTTTGTACCAAGCCTGACCAGTCGGGTACTTCCAGTTCCTTTAGGTCTTTGGCAACTTCGTCTTTCCAGCGGTATCTTGGGCGACCAACCGGACGTCGTCCGGCTGGTAGTCCAAGATACGCTCTTTTGGCAGCTCGATCCTCTCCCATTCTCTCCACGTGCCCTTGCCAGCGAAGTCGGGCAGATTTTATTTCCCAGATGATATTCGGCTCTGACACCAGTTGTGTTATTTCTTGGTTGAATCTTTGCCTCCACAGCCCGTCCTCTCCTCTTGTTGGTCCCAGTATCTTTCGCAGGATTTTTCGTTCGGCAACTAAGAGTTTTTTTCCTCCTTCAGGGTTATCGTCCAAGTTTCACACCCATACATTAAAATCGGCCTTATTATCGTTTTGTAGACGCGAATTTTTGTAGCTCTGCTTATGAACTTGGACACCAGGACTTTGTGCAAGGCTGCGGTACATCTTAGCGCGTTGACTATACGGTTAACGATTTCTTCCTCCCTTTGGTTAGTGTCAGTAAACGTGCACCCGAGATACTTAAATTTGCTGATACCTCTGAAAGTTGTTCCTTTTACCATAAGATCTTTTCTCTTGGCCCTATGATCCTTGTATCTCTTCATATGGAGGTACTCCGTGTTCTCATGACTGATTCTGAGACCAAGCTGTTTCACTTCTTCTTCTAATACCTGTGCCATCTCTATCACTTCTCTCTCACACTGCCCCAGTATGGCAAGGTCGTCGGCGTACCAATAACTTTGTGCCTTCCATTTAGCTCTGCCTCCCCATCTATCAATAAGACTTTATGGATGATGTATTCGAGAGCAAGGTTAAACAGTAAAGGCGATAGGGACGTCTCCTTGTTTTAGACCGGTCACTACTTCGAACTCTTCGGTCACTTCTCCTCCGACTCTAACTCGCATTTTGCTGGTGCTCGTGGCGACTTTAATCATTCTGACGAGTTTTGCTGGTATTTGGAAAGATGATATGATCCGATAGAGCGTTTCTCGATCGATACTATCGTATGCTTTGGTTAATTCCACAAAGAGGCAGTGTATGCTTTGGACATACTCCAACCGTTTCCCCATAATTTGTTTTAGGAGAAACATTTGGTCCACTGTACTCCTGTTCCTGCGAAATCCGCACTGATAGTCGCCGAGTGTTTGCTCTGCGTAGGGTTCTAAGCGAGCCAGAAGAACGTACGAGAGCACCTTGTACGCAGTTGGAAGCAGCGCTACCCCTCTGTAGTTGCCACACTTCTTTTTGCACCCCTTCTTATGTATAGGACTGATAATGCCGTATTCCACTGCGTGGGCTGTTGTTCTTCCGTCCATACTTTACGGATGATTTCATACAGTCGAGATTGTACTGCTTCTCCCCCTTATTTCCACATTTGTTGTCAATTCCTGGAGACTTGTGGTTCTTAAGCCGCATGATGGCCTTGCGCACTTTATCAAGGGTTGGTGGTTCCTGGTGGTCAACATCTAGTCTGGTGTTCAGGTTCGCATCTATTTCGTTGGTCAATGGTTGGCAGTTGAGTAGTTCTTGAAAGTACTGGTGCCACATCGATTTTTGTTTTTTAGGGTCTGAGACAAGGTTTCCGTCTTCATCTTCTAGAAGTTGAGTTACGGGCTGGTAGGCTTTCTTAGCTGATCTGACTTCTTAATAAAACTTTCGTGATTCGTTTGCTCTTATTAGTGTTTCCATGTCTCTCAAGATTCAAGTCATATGATCCCTCTTTGCTCTTCTTACCAGTCTCCTGAATTCTATTCGTGCTTCTTTGTGGATGTCATCCCATTTCCTGTTCTGCTCGGCCATCGTTCTAAGTTCTCTTTTTCTGTTCATCGTCTCTTCACATTTCTCAGTCCACCATTTTCTTCTCTTCTGTCGTTTCTTTTTGCCCAGTAATCGGATTCCTACGTCTTTGACTATCTGTTCTGTTCTTTCCCAAGCTTTATCCATGTCTTTAGAGTCATTCAATTCTGCGAATCTGTAACTTAACTCTAGGTTGAATGCAGCTAAGGTTTCTTTGCCTTTTAGAGCATTGGTATTCATGGAAGGTTCTCTATAACAGCTAAACTATAAGAGATACAAATATAGCATCTTAAGAGAAATTGTACAGCGTAATATGTATTTTCTTTTGACATACAACAGTTTGTAATAGAAAGTAATCAAAAATTTTACTTTTTGGTTTATTATGACTAACACAGCTAGCACAGCACATTCGACAATCAAAGCGACACTGAGGTAAACGTGTTTCTTTTGTTTTAAAGTAGAGGAAAGGGGAGGGGGTGGCGTGCTGGCGTGGCGGGACCCTCCCCTCGCGGCTCAAGCAAGCGCATTCACATACTTGTTGTTGCGTAACCGTGGGAGTAAGAAGAAAATATAAATAGCACAGAATTTTTACCATACTTGAAAATATATTATTTTGGAAACTTTGGGAAAGTTTCCGGGAATAATGGGAATATTCCCGTAAGTTTACAACGAGTAAATTACTTGGAAATGGGAATATTCCCAGCGGCACATCGCTAGTCATATCAACCAACATTATTAAATCAATTATTGATTGATACAATAGCTCCATTTTTAGCTTTCATTTTTAATCAATGCATAGATGAAGGTACTTTTCCCAATTTAATGAAATGTAGTAAGCTTATTCCTCTTTTTAAATCGGGTGACTAAAGTGACCACAAATTTTAGGCCGATATCAGTATTACCGGCAATCAGTAAATTTTTTGAAAAAATTATATACTCTCATATATAGTAGATTATTTAACAATAAATCAAATCCTTCATAGCAATCAGTTCGGCTTTTCTGAAGGTAAAAATGCTACTGATGCTGGCATTGCACTCCTCAAACATATTTTTGAGGCTTGGGAGGGCAAGCGAGACGTAATTGGTACATTCTGTGACCTGTCTAAAGCTTTCGATTGCGTTGATCACATTACACTTTAAAAGAAGCTAGAACATTATGGTGTCTCAAAAAAATCGGTTAGCCTTTTGCAGTCATACTTGCATAATAGAAATCAAAAAGTTATTGTCAATAATACTGCTTCTAGTGGAGCCCCCATTATTATGGGCGTGCCCCAAAGTTCAATATTGGGCCCTTTGCTGTTTTTAATTTATATTAACGATCTCCCTTACTACACGAGTAAATTATGTGAGACAGTACTATTTGCAGATGATACATCTTAAATTTTTAAAATTGGTACAGGAAACAATTGTTCTGACGAAGTAAATAGTGCTCTCTCTCAAGTCGCTCACATTGTAACGATGCCATTTCGTTCTAGCTTTATGGATGGATAAAACCTCCATAATGGCTGGAAACTCCGTAGTTTCACTCTATAGAAATCAAATTATATTTTTTATCTGTTCTGTCTAAATTCAAATTTTCTCCGTTCCACGATTCCTGTTCAGCTCATTTTGACTTAATCTTACAAAAACCATCAAGCTGAACAGAGCTTGCGTGCGAGCTTACGTACGTACTAACCATATTTAAGTATCTAAAGTTGTGTTGAGGAAGGAAGCAGTCCCTTCATAATTCTCATAAATATATCAGGAACCCGTGTATCGGGGTAAGCATAACTACCTACTTTCTTACTCATTGTTTAGATTATTTATAACTAGGACTTTTGTTATATCCATGTATTTTCATTTTGTTACAGTTCCTTACTTCCTTAATCCGTAATCCAATTAATAAAACAAGTCGCCTGAAGAACGATATTTTATTTCATTTCCCATTAACTAAATGAGTGCGGCGGTTCCGAGGTCCCGGCGACAGTAGTGCTGCCGGAGCAGGAGCCCCGCTACAATAGTAATAATTAGTCTCTTAACCCTACTAAAACCAAGTTTGTTAAATTCTCATTACATAATGTAGTACAGGTCGATATGCATATCAATTTGAATGGGGATGTAGTAGAGTTAGTTGAGAGTACAAAATTTCTTGGCATTACATTGGATTCAAAGCTGCAATGGGATCCACATGTTGTAGCCTTGTCGAGTAGACTTAGTTCTGCGGCTTTCGCAATAAGGAAAATAAGGCTCTTAACTGATATTGAAACGGCAAGACTAGTTTACTTTAGTTATTTTCATAGTGTAATGTCCTAGGGGCCTGTTGTTGTGGGGCTCAGCAGCTAATATAGAAAATGTTTTTATACTTCAAAAAAGAGCTGTGCGCGCCATTTACAACCTTCGACGGAGAGATTCTCTTAAGGATTAGTTTAAAGAGATTAATTTACTAACTTTGGCGGGACAATACATCTATGATAATATAGTATATGTAAGGAAACATCATGATTTATTTATTAAGCATAGCGATGTTCATAATTTTAATACTAGAAACCAGAATAAGCTTGCCGTTCCAAAATTTCGGCTTGAAAAATGTAGACGCTCGTTTTTGGGGAAAGGCATAGCCTTTTTCAATACAGTTCCAGAACAAGTTATTGAGCTGCCTTTGCATAAATTTAAAATATATGATAAAAAAACGCTCTTAAGCAAAGGTAGATGACTATTTAAAATACCAAAATGCATGGATGTGATACTATCATAAAACATAACTATTGTAAATTGTGTAAGAGGAAAATATTCTAATAATTGAGTGTGACGGGGCGGTACAGTCACACGTGGCTATGATAATGAGGAATAAGTGGAAAGTATGAGGATTGGTGACTTACGTGATATGATGGGACGGAGAACTCGTCAATGTGCTGGTGATATTGGCCTGTAATTAGAAATGTCGGAAGCATCGCTCGTCTTCTTCTTTATAACAGGTACGACCATAGTTCTAGTCAAGTCCGCAGGTAAGTAACTGTGACTTATGCATAAGCTATAAAACATTGCAAGCACTCGAGGAACATGATCACCTGCATACTTCAAATGCTCAATGCTCAGGCCATCATAGCCGGGTGATTTCCCCTCACCATATGTTTAATAACCCCCGCAACAGACTTAGCCGAGAAACTGGTTACTGTGGGGCTACCGGTAATGATGGCCTCAGCATTGCTGTGTGGAATGAGATGAGTATGAGCTGGTTGAGATTCGGAATTGAATGAGCTGACGAAAACGCGCACTGATCTGAAGAATGTCACTCACGCACTGATGGGGATTTCACCCACGCTAAATACACTTAGTCACCGGCCGGGATAGTATAGAGAGAGATATCTTGAGAAAGGTAGTAGAATGTAATTGAGTATACGTCGCGTGCGCGGGTCAAAGCGATACAATACACTTTTGTACAATGGCGACCGGCGGGCGTCCGCGCCACCGTTGAATGCGGTTCGAAATGAACGGTTGAACGCGTGAATGAGAGAATGAGTCAGTACGACACGCCCCTGGCGGGAACACTAAGTATGAGAAAAATTTCCTCTTTTATTAAATATATTTCAAGACTGTGATTTGTGTTTGGCAACAACATGTTCCATTGTAAATGTTGTTGTTTTTGTTAAGGCTGATAAGTTTTTTGCGGCTGTTCTTCTTATCAGTTAAAAGATGTCCTGAATGGCTGGTAAGGAAAAAAAATATGATGGACTATTCGAAAGTACTAATCTATAAGTCTATTTGAATAAAACTCTTTGACTGTGACTTTGACTTTAATAAGTACCTATTATGATGGATTGAGTAGTAGATATGTGTGTTTAAACAAATGAAAATGTTTTGTAGTAGATTAATCATGTAGATTACTTACTCGTTTTTTTTTGCGTAATACCGAAATCCGTTTGTTTGATGACCACAACCAAACGACTATTGTTGATGGTTGTGTTGAAGCCGATGTTTCTGATACTGATGATTTGGTTGTTACTTGTGTTTCCGTTGATACTGGTGTTTTGGTCCATACTGGTGGTTTCGTTGATACTAATATTTCAGTTGATACTAGTGATCCGGTTGATTCTGATGTTTCAGTCGATATTGATGTTTCAGCTGATACTGATGTTTCGGTTGAAACTGATGATGTTGTTGTTACTGATGGTTCATAGTTCATGGTTGTTGGTGAAGGTTTTGTTGATATTGATGATTCGGTTGATACTGATGATGTTGTTGTTAATGATGGTTCATAGTTCATGGTTGTTGGTGAAGGTTTTGTTGATATTGATGATTTAGTTGTTGTTGGCATTTCATATGATACTGATTGTTTCGTTGTTGGCGACGGTTTGGTTGATACTGATGGTTCGGTTGATACTGATGGCTTGGACGTTATGGATGGTGTTGTCGTTACTGATGGTGTGGTTGTAACTAATGCTTTTGTTGTTGATGATGGTTCAGTTGATTCTGATAGCGTAGATGTAAGAGTTATTGTTCCTGATGGCTGGGTTGTTAGTGTTGGTTCGGTTAAATCTGATGGCTTAGTTGTTATTATTGGTATAGTTATTACTGATGGTTGGGTTGTTGGTGTTGGTTCGGTTGCACTTGATGGCTTAGTTGTTACTGATATTTGGGATGTTGGCATTTGTTTGGTAGAATCTGATGGCTTATTTGTTACTGATGGTGTAGTTATTCCTGACACAGATGGTTTTGTTGTTGTTGACGGTTTAGTTGAATCTGATGGCTTATTTGTTACTGGTGTGGTTGTTTCTGATGGTTTTGCTGACGTTGACGATACGGTAGAATCCAATGGTGTAGTTTTTACTGATGGTGTAACCGTTTCTGCTGGTTTTGTTGTTGTAGACGGTTTAGTTGGCATTGGTTTAGTTGTGCCTGTAGGTTTGGTTGTCGGTGGTGGTTGCGTTGATTCTGATGGCTTATTTGTTACTGATGGTTGAGTTGACGGTGTTGGTTTAATTGAATCAGATGGCATAGTTGTTATTGATGGTGTGGTTGTTTCTGATGGTTTTGTTGTTGTTGAAGTTTCATTTGATACTGTTTGTTTCGTTGTTGTTGACGGTTCCGGTGATATTGATGGTTCAGTTGTTAATGATTCAGTTTTTGGTGGTGGTTCGGTTGATTCTGATGGTTTGGTTGGTTCGGTGGATACTGATTTGGATTTACATCGCGCTATACTTGGTGGAAGGCATATCTGGAAGGAATTTTAGTTTGAATTGTTGTTACGCTGTTGAAATATACTACAGTGGGATTAGCACGAAAAACTATCGAATATAGTAGAAAATAGTATCGAGCACGTAATGTCAAAACAATCTAGGAAAAAGTAGTTCCGTTTACGTACATATGAGATATTGATATCATATTATATACATACGTACATATTATATATAGATATTGAGCAGCGTTTCTACCGGAGTAGGAACGCTGCTCAATATCTACACATTTTTTTATTTTACTTCCTTGATACTTACTCTGAATTGCTAGGCCTACAGAATATTGTCCTTACTTATTTACGTTTTTTAATTCCCTTATCTAGTATCCCTAACACAAATTCTTAATAAAAAGAAACTTATTTTAGTCTAGCTAATCGGTGTGCTAGTTAGCTAGCCCTCGGTGACGGACTTTAAGTACCTTAATATTTTTATGGGGTAAATTGATTTGAAATGTGGATTACAAAATACTTTTCACGCCTCTTGCTCGAAAAGTTGGTCATTATAGCGTACCAGAGAAGGCGCAAAATTAAATTTTAATCCCTAGGGCAATAAAGAAATTTGAAATTGGAACTAACCGCGATCTATTCGGTGCAGGTTCATTTGCTGCTACGTTTTTTTTGTGGCAATAGAGTTTGCCTATTTTGCCAAGTCGCTACCCCTATTTTATCTACCAAGAAGCAATCTTAGCATATTTGTTCATGCAATAAAAATTCCCTGCATTTTTTATGTTTTGTATTCCGTGTTGTGATCATGCCCTAATCATTGAAAAGTGGCAAAAGAAATAATGGTTGCTCGTTCGCGCCTTCTTAAAAAACAGAGGTACCAACATAGCGGTAGAAGAAAACGCTCTTCAGAATGAGTGCATTGCATTCCGTTACGGTTATAGAAAAAACAACAAAACAGACTGGCTCTCCTTTTTTAAAAAATATATTTTCTAATGACAAATTGAATTGGTGACAGTAATTTATTTTCAAATTCAATGGATAATTTATTTTGTCGCAATAGTACTGAAAAGCAGATTGTAATACACAGCGCTAAAAACAATGATTAATGATTAATGCTAAAAACAACAACGCTAGTAATATATAAGTCAATGGCTAAAAACCTTTTATAACTCGGTTTTTTTTTAAATACCACGTTACAATAGGATATTTTAGCCTCTTTTTTAACAATCTACTAATTACTGTTAGGTGGCTTACCGAATGAACGTGATCGAACAGTCTCTGCCCCTTACAAGTTCGGGGCTCTAACGTATGTCCTCTGCATTCGAAATAGTTCTTGCAGTTATTTTCGTCATAGTACAACTCTCCATTCGTACAAGGCACTCTAAATATAGTCACAACGCTGTTTTGTTCACTGGTGACTATTGAGATGAGGCTTAAAGAGACTACTAGAATCGCGAAGTTCAGTAGTTTTGCTATCCCTGAAAGTAATATCAAATACTATACATTTATTGGTGGTCACAAAATTAACGACACTAGTCGATTTTCATACAAACAAGGTAACTTTGGGGCCTTGGTTCTCTGCCAAGGATTGACTAAGCTGTGAACTGATAGAGGCCATCCAGGGAGTGAATGGAGGAGATCCAGATTGCTATAACACACACCGACTGATCTGATTTACATTCTAAAAGATGTAACGAAAAGTGTTCAGTTTCAGGAATTCCATACATTTTAACGCTATATTCGCGTTTATTTAAACATATCCATACATCAACAATAATTGGATTATGTTTAGGGGCGAGAAACGTTATCGCTTTTTGCGTGAACTCTTAAAATATTTTCTAAGATAAATTGTATAATTAGTTGAAAAATATAACTGCTACAGTATCTTGCAAACAATAGGTTCTAGTCCCGTTTGAGACTAATAAATTGGAGATTTGGTTATTATAATAATCTAGAAAAAAAAACTTACCCATGATACAGCAAAACCTAACGATTTTGCTAAGAAATAAACGGTTACTAGCGTTACACCTAAATTACCCGTATAAATTTGGAACAAATCAGTTATAAAATTAGTCTCACAATCGATATACAAAATTGTATACCTATGTTACAGTATAACACTTGACCAAGAGAATTACGTTAAAATGGTTTCGACCGATGATGTTCAACCGCCTCTGTGGTCCAGTGGTAACAACCACCAGTATCAGACCCAGAGGTCCTGGGTTCGATTCCCACGGGGGTACAGATTGTATTCGCTTTGGTTGGTGGTAGTTATTGTAAGTCCGCCTGGCTAGCTACCACCATCATATCTAAATCTGACACCATAACAACTGTGTTCCAGCAGTTAAGCGAGTCACACATTACGCAGATACGATAATATTTTATCTGCGTATAAAAACTTATTTATCTGAAGGCATCACACACTAGACAGATACGATAATATACGAGTTGATTCACTCGGAATCCTTCAGACTGAGTAGACTTGTTTTTTTGGTAAGGATTGTTTATACAGCGTGTTTAAAAATGAGCAATAAACGCGTTTTTTTTGATACAGATATCTTATCGTATCTGCGTAGTGTGTGACTCGCTTTAGAGATAAGATAGCCAGTTCCTCAGTGATTCAGGATTCTGGGTGAGGTTCGCTTCCACCTCCAGCCTTATCAATAATTAACATCAAGTATGATGAAGGTTAAGAGTGTCCCCGTCGTTCATAAAAAAAACAAAACCACAGATGATAAGAAGACTAACGTGAGAGACCAAATAAAAGCTTGAGCCGAGCGAGCGCAGCGCGTTCTCGTGAATAACGTCCATAGATTTTTTGCAGTCAAAAGTGGTTTTGACCGGTTAAGTCCTTTAACTGTAACATAAATAATAGGTCTCTTAACCTATGAAATGGCCGATTTTTTTCTTCCACTTCTAGAGAATGTCACACCACCATTAAGATAAAAAAAATACACCGATTGCTTTATTTTATACTAAAATAAGACCATAAACTTCAAGGATCAATAATCATAATTCGTCCAAATCATAAGTTTATTTCGTTTCATAGACGATAACAATATCTCGAAAGATACTCATTATTTTTTAAATAAAAATGCAGCATTAGATTGCTCAGTGTTCATACAATGCTTAAGTACATAAAATAAATTGACACGTTAGGCTTTGCGGTAGTAAACATAGCAAAAATTGTTAGTGTGGATGGAAAACGAACTTTCTTTGAAATTCTTTATACAAATCGGCAATTTGATTGAATACCATGTAGGAGGCTATTTTTAACCGACTTCAAAAGAAGAAGGAAGGAGGTATGTTACTCGATTACTCGAAGACGGCTGGACCGATTTGAGTAATTCTTTTTATGTTTGAAAGTGTATACTTTGTGTCATTGTCATCATGTCAGGATCTGATGATGGGATCTTGGAGAAATCCAGGGAACTCTTCAAATATTATGGGCATTCCTATGGCGATTTCAGTGTTTTCTGTACTAACTTATGCATATGCTTCCGGAAAGCACCATTTGGTTAAGTGGAACTTATGATGAAGACCACAAATGGTCATTGGAACTATTAAATACTTAGCATTTCACGGAAGCGATACGATTACTTTAATGTGGTTCATAAGCAGTTTATGTCGGCTCAATGCATGTGATGAAGTGGAGCTGGTGATGAAGTATCAAAGAACTCCTCAATAAGCAACATCCCTGCAGCGGGAAAAGCAGCATATTGTAAATTGTGATGAGGAGTTGTCATAAGGTTATTAGCGTAGCCACGGGACCTCTTCTACCTTTTAAAATTGTGAAATAAAAAACTTTTTATAAAAAATGACAACCGACTTCAAAAAACTAGAAAGCAAAAAATAAACCTTTTGGAGTCGGTGCCAGCGAAGGCAAGAAAAATAGGAGCGTTTTATCTACCATTAATACGCATATTATGTCCGGAGCCTTATTCGAAGCCTAGATATATTTAATAAGAAAGAAAGAAGCATATTTTGAGATAGTCCTTCCGTTTCCGTTCCGTTCCGTTCAGCTTCAATTTTCTTATTGGCTAGTCCTACCACGTGACGTCACCTCCGAGCGACGCCATAACTCACCCCACCGAGTTCATCAGGCGGCCATTGCTGCTTTCCCGCGCTCATTGTAGTGTCAAAATCTGGAACATACTCAAAACAATTATGGTTAAAATCTGCACCAGGCAGCCCTTAAATCTAGGCTTCGAATTAGGCTCCGGACACAATACTTATGCGTTTTAATAATGAATTTTTGTTGCTGGTTTCGGCACTCCACATGTTGTGACAAATAAACAGTGTGTCGACGCTAATCGCCTTCTATCTGTACCAGCTTCTATTTTTTTTATCATATACAGGGTCTAAAGAAGAATTCTGTTGGTTCTGTAATACACGCCAACCGTGTAGCCGAATCTGTCTTGGAACCGAAATTCGGCCAAAATATTATCACTCACTATACAATTTTCTGAAGTTATTTTTTGCTTTTTGTTTTTTGAAGTCCTATTTTTTGAAGTTTATTTTTTGCTTTTTGTTTTTTGAAGTCGGTTTTTAATTTTTTAATAAAAAAAAATATATTTCACAATTTTTATTGAGTTAACTTTACTTGTGCAAGGCCATAATACCTCTTTTTTAAACCCCACGATATATCGTGCATTGTAAACTTTCGATCAAAGCCTCATACCAACTATAATAACATCCTTATTTAAGATTTTCTTTGCACTTCGAACACAAGTTTTTGAGATCTTTCCACTGTGTACCCCAGGTTCTTTTTATCTTCCACTTCGGACCCCAGCTTTTTGAAATCTTTCCACTTCGGACCCCAGCTTTCTTTTTTAATCTTTCCACTTCGGACCCCAGCTTTTTTAAAACTTTCCACTTCGGTTCCCAGCTTTCTTTTAGATCTTTCTACTTATGACCCCAGCTTTTTTGAGAACATCACTGAGTAGATTAGATAGTAAAAAAAATAAAAAGCAAAAGTCTATAAAAACATTTTATTTCCCATCAATCATCATCACCGTCATCATCATCACTCTCATCACTCTGTCTTTTTAGTTTCACTTCTAATTCCTTTGCGGGATTGAAAACTCCCCCCGTTTGAGTGTTACATATAAAACATCGCGTAGATTTCTTATAATTTTCCAATGCACATTTTTCGCAGAAGTAATGTTTACATCTGGAACAACCAAAAAAAAAAAAGAAAATATAATATACTAATGCGAAACCACGCGGTTCCATCCGCGTGGTTTCCGTTACTGCGGGTATATTGGGATAAATGTAGCCTGTTTTAATCCAGCCCCCTAATTGTCTGATTTAAAATCTATCACAATCCTTTTCAGAGGTATTGTGATTGTGATATTTTCGTCTGTCATATTGCTTAGACAGTTCAATTTCGTTTATTCCACACCTTTTAAAACGCGTCCCGATCACAATCCCTTTCAAATGTCAAATAGTGACGGCCTGAATATCTTTCAAATTACGAGTTGATAGGGATTGCGATAGATTTTAAATTAGACAATTAGCCATGGCTGTATAAACAGTGGTCCAAAATATTAAAAATATATAAAAGAGTGTAGTTTTTAATGAAAAAAAGAAACCAGTGTCAAATTCCAATAATTCACAAATGAAACCTATCCCGTCATATTTTGTGCCAGTGGCGCCTCCTAGTGACCAAAAAAGTAGAGTAATTTGACACATGCCAATGTTGCTTTGTAAAAATAATCCTGCTTTAAACTATTTTTGGTAACGATTTGAGCAGATCCAGCTCCAGTTCAGTAAGTATTGATTCCATTCACACACACAAATTCAATATCATCAATATAGCAAAATTTTCATCATCATCATCATCATCAGCCTGTGGACGTCTACTGCTGGACATAGGCCTCTCCTAGCTCACGCCTATTGTGGCGTTCATAGAAGGCTATTAGCCTACTGCTACCATGCTGGCCAGACGGGTTGGTAGAGGGTTTGTTTCAAGCTTTCCTCCTCTCGCACAGGTTTACTGATTTTCGTGAGACGTTTGAGTTTCCGTATTCCGTAAAATCGACCTTGCACGGATATACATAGCTTCGCTTTTCGCCTGTAGTACCGCCTCCCAACACGAGCGTGCGAGGGGCAAAGCGAAAAGCGTGCTATGTCTACGCTTGCAAGGTCGCTAATCGCCTGATCGCCTCCTCGTTCGTCTCGCCACTCGCGCGACGAGTAATTCAAAAATCCAGGAACAACTGAACGGCAAAGCTGTTGAAATTGTTGTCTCTTTCTAATGGTGGCTCCACACATGGCTATTTATATGTGTGATTGCATGTTTGCGTATTTGCCAAAATGTTCGACGTACGGACAAATAGGCGATGCAACCGTCCACACATGGAGCCAAATACCAAAAAAAATTACATATTTATTTGCAACAAGTAAATATGCTGTACCAAATGGATGTTGCACTTTTCAAATTCGTCCAAGTTCGAAGGTTATAATATTACCTATATAATTTGTGATTGTAATAAGGAGGTCCGACCGTAATAGGCTATTTGACAGGTTTTTAAAATCCATTTTATATTATGTAGCGGAGTATAAGGAACCCAGTAAAAGTTGTTTTTTTTTTTAATTCTGGTACATATTTGTTGAAAAATATCAAATTAAAAATTCAATATTTAAATAGCGCGCCAAAACGCTACTTTGACAATATGACGCTGCAATGGGTTCGGTGACGTCACTTGCCTGTATTCTGCATATCATCCACATACGTAGGCAAACGAGGTTTACAAGCAGGTGACGTCATTATAAACTCGACGAATCAGGAGCGTTTTGTGTCACGTGACAAAACGTTTAAAAAATGCATTTTTATTTACGGATTTTTAAATAAATTTATAATTATTTTCAACTTACGTTAATAAAAAAACATTTTTAGACTCCTAATTTATACTGATAACAGTAATTTACACTTTATTTTTCGTATTGTCATATAGCCTATTGTTGACACTTGACAGTTCGCGCGCTTGTGTGGCCGACCATGTGTGGCCAGTATGTTTGCGTGTTTGCCAATTTGTCTCTTTTGAGGAGCCTTGAAAAACCGACAGACGTTAGGTAAGCCGTATTTGTTATTGACTGTATTTGACAAATAGGCAAAAACGGCAATACATTTGGCAAAGATACTCTCCACACATGGAAGTTATTTGTCAAATACAACAAATACACAAATACAAATAGCCATGTGTGGAGCCACCACAACAATATCAATAGGATCACTTGCCAGTGGCGCCACCTAGTGAGCAAAAAAGATACTAAATCATTGACTTACTTGGTGACTATAGGGCTAGTAAAACTGCTCCGGCACATGAAACAACTGAACGGCAAAGCTGTTGAAATTGTTCTTTTTCTAACAATATCAATAGGATCACTTGCCAGCGGCGCCACCCAGTGAGCAAAAAAGATACTAAATCATTGACTTACTTGGTGACTACAGGGCTGGTAAAACTGCTCCGGCACATGAAACAACTGAACGGCAAAGCTGTTGAAATTGTTCTTTTTCTAACAATATCAATAGGATCACTTGCCAGCGGCGCCACCCAGTGAGCAAAATAGATACTAAATCATTGACTTACTTGGTGACTATAGGGCTAGTAAAACTGCTCCGGCACATGAAACAACTGAACGGCAAAAATGTTGAAATTGTTCTTTTTCTAACAATATCAATAGGATCACTTGCCAGCGGCGCCACCCAGTGAGCAAAAAAGATACTAAATCATTGACTTACTTGGTGACTACAGGGCTAGTAAAACTGCTCCGGCACATGAAACAGCTGAACGGCAAAAATGTTGAAATTGTTCTTTTTCTAACAATATCAATAGGATCACTTGCTAGCGGCGCCACCCAGTGAGCAAAAAAGATACTAAATCATTGACTTACTTGGTGACTACAGGGCTGGTAAAACTGCTCCGGCACATGAAACAACTGAACGGCAAAGCTGTTGAAATTGTTCTTTTTCTAACAATATCAATAGGATCACTTGCCAGCGGCGCCACCCAGTGAGCAAAAAAGATACTAAATCATTGACTTACTTGGTGACTATAGGGCTAGTAAAACTGCTCCGGCACATGAAACAACTGAACGGCAAAAATGTTGAAATTGTTCTTTTTCTAACAATATCAATAGGATCACTTGCCAGCGGCGCCATCTAGTGAGCAAAGTAGGTACTGAGTCATTAACTTACTTGGTGACTACAGGGCTCGTGAAACTACTCCGGCATATGAAACATCTGAACGGCAACTCATCGTCTGAATGTACTTCATAGTCGGAATCACCGCCGGCTGCTGTTACTGTGGTCTCTTCTCGCTCCAACTGCCAGCCGTGCTTGTAATCGGAACGATCGTGGAGGAATTTACATGAGTCTGTAACAAATAATAAATATGTAATGCATAATACATAAACACCATTCTACTATAGTTATTTTTTATTTTAAAATAAATCTAATATGTCAGCTTTTGTTTGTGGTTGCTAAATAAAAAATATTTTTATCTAGTACAAATCCGTCGCTTGTATGCACTATATTACTTAAGTTAATACTTTAAGTTATGGTACTATAGGTTTGTTTGTAAACTATTTTTTATAATATTGTTTGTATATAACTGTTTGTTACCTGAAATAAATAAATAAATAATTGCATAAACACTGTAGGCGACGCACCACATATTTAAACATATTAGTATAAACGAGCAACCCGTGTGCGCATAATGCGCAAAAAACACATAATAACATTCAAAAAAGTTTTTTTTTTGTTTTTTTTATTTTATTTTATTTGAGTTTTTGCTAAATTTCTCGACTTATCCGACCACTTCAGACAAATACCTTTCTAACGGTGTATTGCACTTGATTGTGCGACTTTTAGTTTAGGAGGAGAAGCGGCTTCACTGCCGTATTATATATATACTCGTAGATTGTCTGGTTTTTTAAGTATAGCTGTAAATATATATATGTAACTAAGTAATCGTCATACTTTAGTACCAAATTGTACTGCTTTCCTATTGGTAAATAAAGACCAAGGAACATCGGTATGATTGGTTTATTAGAGTTTAAAATGCCTGCGTATTGGCCAGTCTAGTGTGTGTACCGCGCCTTACACATCAGCCCCCTTACTCTTGACGCGATCGCAATGAGATCGAGATTGAATTAATGTCAAACGTCAGTAATAATAGCTTAAAATGAGTAATTAAACTAAAAAATAATACTTGAACTTAGTAAATGAACTAATTTCGTACGCTAGTAATCGAATTTAGCGGCAATTAAAGTCGAATCAACGTCGTAAATCAGTACCTAATCATTATTGCCATCGAGAGTAACCCCCCTGGTCTTCCTCGGACGCGCAGCCCTTTTGTCTTGCCACCATCAATTATCTAGCCCACGTTAAGTTTCATAAAGAACTTGTGTTATGGTCACTAGATAACGGATAAACATACTTATATATATATATATATTTGTAAATACATACATAATAAACATATTAAACACCCAGACCATGACAAATAGTCATACTCATGCACACAAATATTTGTCTTGTCCGGGGATCGAACCCGGGACCTCTGGCGCAGAAGGCAGGCTTAGTACCCCTGCGCCAAACATGTCGTCAAGAAGATGAAACAAATTATTATAAAATGTGATTGATTAGACAAATCTAAAATTTTTTGTTTTTTCTTTTACTAAGTTACGTATACAATATGGAGTTTATAGACTGTAAAAGTACTTATTGAATTAATTTATTCAACAGTTAATAAGATTTATAAGTGGCTAATCATACCGCGAACATAGACAAAGGTGTTGAATCGTCCGTCGGGAAAATTATAAAATGACACACATTATTGTATTAAATAGTGTTTAATCGACTTGCATGGGTTTTATTATATATATAACTAAAAAAAAAAATTAATAGATTTTTGAGAGAAATAACTAAAACAAAGAAAAATTTAGAAAAATACAACAATGCTTTTACCTCCAAACCCGCAAAAACCAGTTTCCTTGTAATCCTTGCAAATATCAGGTTGATAATCCCATCTGGAAAAATAAAAAACAAATTAATTAAAACATTCTTAAGTTGCTCGTGGCCACGTTTGACAGACTGATCGTAATCGATCACGTTGTTAAGCAACGGTCGGTCCGGTCAGGTGTCGGATGGGTGAGCGTAAAGTGGCATTACAGCTGTGCGCTTCCGTGCTTCGGGGGGCACGTAAAACCGACCCAGCTGTTGTCACCTAAAACAGTTGTTAAGCCAAGTCAGAAGCCTTATAGGCGACTTGATAAACTCTTGAGACCAGAGGTGGCCATCCTCATACGATAAGAAGAAGAAGTTGCTTATTGACCTTTCGCATATGCCTTTTAAAACTAATACTACCTCCACTCCACCTTGTGTTTATCCACTACTCAACAGTTCTTTGCCTCCTAAAGGCAAGCATTTTCACCCCCTCGAATGGTTCATTGTGCCTCCTGGAGGCAAGCAAGTCCTTCGTTAGGTTTGAATTTAATTAAAGTTGATTTTCTTAATTTTTATTTTAATCGCGAGAAAAGTGCGAAAGCCATTTTATTGTCAATAGTTGCTTTTATTACGGATCAATCATTTGTTTTCTTTAAATCTTTATAGTTTTTGAGAAATCTTATTGAAAAGTCGAGTGAGCGCGCAGTCGCCGGTGCGGAAAAGTGTGGAAAAAGCGAAACCATTAACCCCGGAAGTATGTTATACGACGGCTGCTATTTATGTATAGGAATAAATATTTTGATCAGCTAAATATCAATTTGGTCAGCAACTCTCTTTGGCTTACCTAGTACTTGCTGACCAAATAGGTTTTCTTGCTGAACAATCAATTATTGGTTAGGTTAGGTTAGAGTTTTTTTGCTGATCGATTAAATAATACGCTTTATGTATCCGGAATAACAAAGTGAAACAAACATATAGTATTTTCTGGTTTTATTGCCTTTCAAAATATTCGCCATGATGCATGAATGCACTTTTGCATACGTTGGAACCAATTTTCGAAGCACTTGTTTCATTTGGATTGAGGTATCACCAAAACGTGCATTTTGAACGCATCAATAGCTTCAGGGTTCGAAAAACGTTGACCACGTAATTTATTATTCACGGTTGGGAATAAATATAAGTCTTTGGGGGCCAAGTCGGGACTGTACAGCGGATGACCCGTTAATTCGATCTTTTGATCTTCCAAATACCAAATTGTTTCGGCCGATGTGTGGCAGCAAGCATTGTCATGATGAAGAAGGATTCTACGTTGCAGGTTGTTCTTTCTTATTTCTTCAAAGACTTCTGGCAAAAAAATGTTCGAGTACCATTCAGAATTAACAGTTTTACGATCCTCTAGTGGCACTGTAGCCACATGTCAAAAAAACAAGCGACCGTTTGCTTCAAAGTGCTTTTGAAACGACTGACATTTGTCGGGTTCGGCTCATCTTGGAACACCCAAACCGTTGATTATTGTTTAGTTTCAGGATCATACCCATATATCCATGATTTATCACCTGTGTAGATCTTATAGACAGCTTTTGACGTACCAAGATCACGTGATCACGTGACAAGTTAATTGTCAAGTTGTGTGGAATTCAACGCGAACAATTTTTTTGCAGCTAAATGTTCGCGTAATATTTTGTGTATACTCATCAGACTTATGCTCAGAGATGCCTTTATCTCGATTTACGTAACATGTCGATCTTGCATTATTAGTTCCCGCACAGCATCAATATTTTGAGGTACAACAACCGATTTAGGGCGACCTTCTTTAAATTCGTCCGTGGACACAGACCGCACATGAATAACTCACTAAACCAGTGATACACAGTAGTTTTCGATGGTGCTTCATCCCCAAAAGACGAAATGAGTTCATCGTTGCACTATTTTTGAGTTAACCCTCGCCGAAAATCGTAGTAAAACATAGCACGAAAATTTTGAAAAGAGTGAAATCCATAGTGTTAAAGACACGCAATTTTCAAAATGACGCCACAAATGACAGCTACATGAAACAAATTTTATTCTTCAGAATAAAGAGTTTCATTTCAAATGTTATAATTACTTTTTAAATAGGCTAGGAGCTAAGCATTTCCATTTGTAATTATAAAAAAAAACAAAAATTTGTAATGTTTGTAAAAAAAGTTTATAACGTTATCCTTGCCATATAAGTTATATTTACCTGACTGTCGCTCTTAAGTTAGCGGGCGCTCTTATTGGTCCTTTCCTGACCAATCCTGAACTGGCGTTTCCAGCTGCTGTGTCCCTCTTCTTATAGTACTGTGCGTAGTTGTTTATACCTCGGTATAGCTGAAAAGGTCACATTTGCAGTTGATCAAAAAAGTTCTTATGACAACCTCGGTGGATCACAAAATTATAATAATAATAAGACAAGTTTTGTCATATTTGTCTTTTTTTTAAGTAATAACTGGACAGGTTAGTTTGTATGTTATGTTATGTTTCTACAAGATCATTTATTTATTTATTTCTCACTAGCGGTCGCTCGCGTGGTTCCCGTTCCCGTGGGAATATTGGGATAAGAAGTATCCTATGTTCATAACCAGGCTATCAACTATCTCTGTACCAAATTTCATCCAAATCTGTTCAGTAGATTCGGAGCCTATTCAATGCAAACAAATAAACAATAAAATCTTTCTTCTTTATAACATTAGTACAGATAACAAGGTTCATGGTATCGGAATTAAAAATATGGTTACATAAATAACAATTAATGTACAATTTAACAACAAAAAATTCATTAAATTGAGACATTTACACATTATATTGTGGACATATACACATTCGAGATGTTCAATATTAGTATTTTGTCATTATGATTCTTTTTAAATGAAATTGACAATAGTAATTTTATAATGGCATGGCCTTTGGGGAAGGCCTATTACCAGCAGTGGGTTTTATTTGACTGAATTGATTATGATGATGAAAGGTACGAAATAGCTTGGTAGGAAAACCCGACTGGGTAGTTTAGTTAGAATATCAGTTATGTGTAGAGTATTTTTTAAAGTTTTTTTTTACCTTATCATCGGCCTGTCCCTGCAATTCTTCGTTGATCTTTTGTGCTTTCTCGAAGATGGCCTGTGCATCTCTATCCCTTTCTGTGTCCAATTCATATGTTGCTGTCGCATTCTCTCGTTGTTGCTGGACAGACAGTGTGGTGCGGTCTTGTTGCTTCTGGAAGAGCAGCAAAGTATTTTCTTATGTACAATAAGAAATCTCACAGAGATTCACAGAACAAAGAGATTTCATCACATATTTGTCCCGGGTGTGAACCAAACCCACAAACCCTGGCACAGTACAGTTGCTAGGATTAATACCAAGAAGAGAGAGTTTTTTTCCAGGCACAGTCTGTAATATACCAAATAATAATTGTTTTCACAAACTGTCTGTGTCTGGTGTAGGGTTAAATACCTACTTTCTGCATCGAGGTCCCGGGTTCATGGACATGTCATTAATATGTATTTAAAAAGTAATGTATGTTTATCTAGTATTCATATCACAAGTTCTTAGGAAACTTACTTTTCTTGTTGTAATTTAAGTTTATTTAACTAAATAAAAAATGAGATTGCCATATTTACCTGTTCCTCACTATCACTGCTGTCATCTTTATTAGTAATCTCCGGTTTCTTTGTTTTCACTCCTCCCGTAGTTTGTATGTTTGGATTAGCCTTTTGCGGCCGCTTGGTTGGTAGAACTACTGTTGGTTCATCGGACTCGGAGCTGTTCTTTTCTATCAATTAGGGACAATAAATTTATTTGTTGTTGATTATTATTTATTTGTATGATAGAGAAAGAAATATGGATCGCCCAGAGTATATAAAATTGACGAAGTACATCTACTTTATAACGGACTTCAAAAAAAGGAGGAGCTTACCAATTTGGTTGTATGTCTCAATACTCGGTCATTTATGAATTGATTTGAATAATTCTCTTTTTGTTTGAAAGGTAGTACTTTCGAATTGGTCTCATTATCATCAAGACAAGATCTGATGGTGGGATCCAGGAGAAATCAAGGGAAAGTAAAATATAAAAATGAAAACAAAAAAAACACCAAATAATAAAACCCCCATTACGACAGAAACTATCTTCAAAATATACTTTTTGGAGTTGGTGCCAGCCAGGGCATCAATGGTGCATTCTATATTGCACTTCCTTCTACTTATAAGTAAGTGCCTATGTTCAGTTCTTTTTCATTCTAGCTGGCACCAACTCCAAAAAGTACATTTTGAAGACGATTTGAGTTGTAATATTGGGATTTTATTATTTGGTATTTTTTTACACCTAATCATAGTAACTGAAGGTGCAATAATAATATAAAGAGATTGTTAACTTAGAACTGACAGATAGCTACAGAAACCTAGTAATTATTTACCATTAAAAATATTGTAAGTATAAAAAAAGTAAGCTTTATGTTATGTTTTGTTAAGAACAGGACAATAGGTAGGTAACCAATATAAAATATTTGACACTCGGCTACTGTCATACTGAACCTTTCAATCACTTTTATAGGCGAACAAGGAGTTATAGTGCTATAACTCACATAATTCATTTTAGCAAACAAAAACATGGACACATAAATAAATAAAGATTTTGTTTGGCTTAAACATAACCACAAAATTTAAATAACTTCTTCAGTTGCGAACAATTTCAGGCTGGTAATTTTAGTAACGTAGCATTTACCTTCAGATGAGCTGGAAGCCTTCCGTTTTCGGCCACCTCTGTTCTTTAAATTACGTTTTTTGAACGTAGATGGGACCTCAACCTCAACATCAGACATCTTGTTATAAAATAGTTAGTTTTAAAACAAATTACTCTTACAAGTAAACTAAGAATAGTTACAAACTTTTAAACACTTGTATGATTTAATAATAATATACACAATTTACAGTTTTGATTTATTTTTAGAAAATGAATCCCCAAATTATCACTTTAAAAAAATCGTAAACAAGAAATTATGTTCTATTTAAATACTGTAATTTTGCATTAGCTTTGAGAAAATATTTCATTTAATAATGAAATTAATACCTCAAACTGTTATATTGACAACAAAATAAGAAAAATGCAACACCCATGGAACACTCCCAAAATGACGTTGACGTTTGACGTTCCGTTTCTTGCATAGTCTTCGTTTTATGTTGTCACTGGTTTTTACTATCATACAAAGAAACAAAGCAGTATCTACCAGCCAACTTTGAGTGTGAAAGTTAACAAACAGTTTGGATAGGTTTCTGTTAAAGGAAAGTGTACATATATTTTTATAGATACAGTGATAGCAATTAATTAATTATCATGAACACTGCCTGGAGTTAAGAGGTCTTAATGGAACCCAATGGCTGTAAACATTCCACAGTCGAACACTCCTTTTCTGTGCAATGTGCATAGCATGCACATTGTACAGAAAAGGAGCAAGAAACATAGTCACTTTGGACGTCGTACCTGTGGGACGCAAAGCTTAAAGTGTTACTCTTTCTCTCATTCTTCTTCTGAAAGAGTAAAGGATCTGACGACCCTCTTTTGGCCACTTTATCGTAAGGGTGTGAAGACTTTCATTTAATTCTATTTCATGGCGTTAAGGTCCAAAGTGGCCACATTCGGGACAGTGGCCAAAGATTGTCTTTGCCTACCCTTATTTTAGTATAGAGTGAGGAGAATGCGTTTACGCTTACCCAAGGTTATGCTGAGCCCCTTATAGTACCCAACTCAGGTCTCGAGGTATCCCTAGCCGCTCAAGCATAATAGGCTAGACGGGGATTCGGGGTAACCAGCTCCCGTCCAAATCCATTCGGCGACCTCCGTGGTAGAGTGATACGTACCCACCAGTTTCAAGGTGTTGCCTCATAATATGAGGTCCTGGGTTCAAATCCCGGCATTGGCAAATGTTTGTATGACGAATACGAGCATTTGTAGCTGAGTCGTGGACGTTTATATATATTTCTACACATAAGCACATAAATATGTTTATTTGTATTATATTATGTACCTTTTTATATCAGTTACCCTAGTATCCCATAACCTATATTGAGATCGACGAAAAGAGCGATTCAAACTGTATGATAATCTAGCGTGTCGAGGTTTTCGTACCTATAATGACGTCACAAGCGAGATTTAGTGCTGTGTAAAATGTTATTGACGAGCTCTTGCAAGAAAGCACTACACTGCACAATTAACCATTTTCGTTTCTGAGTGACGCATGTTTTCATGGCAATGGTCTCAAGCGGACTGACTTAGGTCCTAAAACTTAGACCGTGAAACAAACTTTTGACACGCAAGGTACACATTTTTATCGTCTATTTCGATATAGGTCTGTGGTGTTCATGCTAAGGAGGCTGAAAAACTCTATGAGTGGACGGGAGAAGGCAGCACCCTCGAAACCTCGAAAGACTCTATGGGAGGCCGGGGGAGTTTTTTTTAAAGATTTCAGATAAATAAAAGCCTTTTCTAGCCTCTTCTACTCTTGCAGGAGCCGTCTAACTTTCCTAATGTCGTAGTAGGTATCCATGGGTAGCTGCTTGAGTCTTTATAATAAAAAAAAAATATTATGAAGTGCCGATAAAATCATAATTTATCCATATCCAGCACTTAACTACAGCATGCGATTAAAATAGTTAAAGATAACCAATCATTTAAGTGCCAAAATTTACGCTAGATAGGTAATAGATTAGAAACTATTTGCGAATTGCGAATTTGATCAAATTATCTAAAAGGGTTTTATCTTTATCGGATAGTTAGAGCAAGGCTATTTACCTCGTGCAAAGGTGACAACGTGGACCTAGAGGCCACGGTGGTGCAGTGGTTAGCGCGTTAAGCAACTTTCTATAGGGTCAGACAAGGGATAGGTGCCCAAACTATGCTTATCTAGAGCTCCTCCGTGCTTCGGAAGACAAAGTTGTTGGTCCCGGCGGCTGCATTACGGCGTTATGGCATGGGCCTCTCACCATGCCTACATACCTAAAGCTAATACATAACTAAAGCTAATCCTACTAATTTATAATCAATGCGAAAGTTTGTGAAAATTTTTGGATGTTTGTTTTGTTACTCTTTCACGCAAAAACTACTGATTGGATTTGGTTGAAAGGTGCACAGATAGTAATAGCCTGGTTTAAAACTAAGTTCATACATAAAGCTAATACATACATAAAAATTTCACACTATAGCTCACTGCCAGAAAGTCTGTCGGTCTTTTTAACCGACTTCAAAAAATGTTATGTTACTCGATTACTCGAAGACGGCTCGACCGATTTGATTAATAAATACCTTTTTTGTTCGAAAGGGTATACTCCCATGTGGTCCCATTGTCAGGATCTGATAATGGGATACAGGAGAAATCTAGGGAACTCTTCAAATATTATAGGCACCCTAGCGATTTTGGTGTTTTCTATAGTAACTCATGCATATGGTAACTCATGCATATGCTTCCGGAAAGCATCATTTGGTGAAGTGGAACTGAAGATGAAGACCACAAATGGTCATCGGAACTATTAAATTATTTGTATTTCACATAAGCGATACGATTACTTTAATGTTTTAACTGCCTCTGTGGTCTAGTGGTATCAGACCCAGGGGTCCCGGGTTCGATTCCCAGCGGGGGTACATATTGTATTCGGTTTGGTTGGTGGTAGGACTTGTTATAAGTCCGCCTGGCTAGCTACCACCATCTTATCTAAGCCTGACGCCATAACAGCAATGTTTTCAGCATTATTGTGTTCCGGCAGTTTGAGATAAGATAGCCAGTTCCTCAGTGACTGAGGATTCCGGGAGAGGCTCGCTTCCATCTTCAGCCTTATCAATACTTAACATCAGGTATGATGAAGGATGAATTTTTTTTTTTTTGTGAACGACGGTGATACTCTTAGTATCACCGTCGTTCACAAAAAAAAAAAAGTTGCTCATAAGCAATGTATGCTCGACTCAATGTAAGTGATAAAGTGTGGAGCTGCTGATGAAGTGCCGGGAGAACGCCTCAATAAGTAATGTCCCTGCACCGGGAAAAGCAGCATTTCGCAAAAGGTAATGATCGTTGACAAAATGTTATTAGCGTAGGCACGGGACCTCTTCTACCTTTAAAAATGGTAAAAAAAAACATTTAATACATTCTAGTTAGCGATCCTACTCTTTTATTTTACTTGCCTTGGCTGGCACCGACTCCAAAAGGCTTGTTTTTTGCTTTATCGTTTTTTGAAGTCGGTTTTCATATTTTACATAAAAAGTTTATAGACTATACTTTGTAGAGCGTGCTCATGAGCTCATACCGCCATCCCGTTTCAACCATCGGACATCCAGACGCACTGCGGGCTACTTGTTTGATATTCCTAAATGTCGCACCAAGTGCTACTCAACTGCTTTTTAATGCGCACAGCAAGGAGTGGAACTCCCTTCCTGCGTCTGTATTCCGAGTACTTATAACCTGCCCGTTTTCAAAGCAAGGGTGAATCCTGTCTTTAGTAGAGCTAGACTAGAATCAAGAACGAACCGATTCATAAATAAAAAAAAGAAAAAACTTAGCTAGATCTTCAATGCTAGGATAGTAATAATAAACCTTCAATAACATTTACCTAAATTCCTAATTATTACGCTTTCACTCACGTGGGTAGGTGGACTGAGCGATCTGGAGAACGTCGCGGGGTCCGCTGGATGCGGACAGCGCAGGACCGATCGTCATGGAGATCGTTAAGATAGGCTGAGATAATGATAATGATGACGTTTTTACTGGGTGTAAAGATACAGTCCGCGAGGTCTAAGCTGATCTTTGCATTTGTGAAAGTGCACATAGATGTACTAGTAGCAACACCTGTTGCTTTTTTGTTTTTGTTTTTTTTACACGATACCTACAAACTATGAAAGTGCACTCACACAAATGCAAAGCTCAGCTAAGACCTCGCGGACTATACCTATTTATAGTTTGCTTTTTGATTCTGGTATGATATGATATTGAATTGATTGGCGTACATAATATTGAAATTAGCTGCAGATTTTTCCCGTCAACGCAATGCGTAGAACGGAATACGCAAACATTAAAAAATTCTACTCGCAACCAGCATTACCTACATAAACACGCAACATGAATTCCTTATTCTCGATAAAATGGCGTTTAGGCGCGAAAAGTGACATCTTACACCGTACTACGTGGACTTGTGACGTTTTAGACATTGGCTTGAGAAAATAGTATACTACTTTTGCTTCAAAACTCTTGCGGAGAAGAACGGCTTAAGTTCATACGATTTTAACGAAAGGATACGTCATTTTAATCCGTTAAGGAACTGTGATCTCGTTTAAAAATGGTATACCACTTTTACGCCGACACCAGCTCAGTAAAATAACGTCGTAAGTCCAAGTCGATTTGTTAGGAAAAAGGCTTTTTGCTAGTAAGATGAAAAATGGTGACCGTTTTAAAAAGAATGTGATTTTTTCGAAAGTGCCCGAGATTGGCTTTCGATTACGAGATTGTAATATTTATCGAATAATGATTTCCCTTTAACTACTTATGTTAGATTTTGCAATGTTTAGCAAAGTGATTTCTGGCAGTAAAACCTTTGTTCTGTAAAGCCAAATTAATAAGGTCGACAAGTCGATTTAAGAAATGAAAACAAAAAAAGTTAATTATATTATAACACTGGAAAACATAGAAAAGTTGAAACCAGACAGGATGAAAGTTGTAATATTGATTCCGTTATTTTTCTAGTAAAAAATATCATTTTAAAAAAGCATTGTGAAATCATAAAAATTATCCAAAGTACTTTAATTTGAAGGAATTATGTTTATTTGAGGAGCCTGTTGCGCAGTGGTTCGCTCGTTCTATTGAATTTATAGGTCAGAGGAGCTGAATAAAATACGGAATAATGAATTGTAAAATAATAATTATATTCAGTTTAATTCTTTTCACTAGGAAGCTAATACGACCGATTCCTAACACAGCAGAATGCAAGAGAGAAGTGAAAATGATTTCAAAAGGTACGAGAGAATGATCGAATGAGTGAGGTTGATCGAACGAATGAGCATTTAAGTGGGGATTGAATGAACAAGTATACTTTGGCATTTTCTAGTCATGTAACTTTCCTTTTATTATAAAAACATAACAAATTATATATTAATCTTATTGATTAATTTTTGCCAATAAAATAGAATAAATAATCCTACACGCCCCCTCAAAAATTAATCACATTATACAAACAAAATAATATCCTAAACAGTACATATAACTTCCTAGTGTTCCTGGGAGATACAATATAACATAGCCCAACATTTGTTGCAAGGGTAAGGAAAAACCCAGAAAAACCTTACCAGACTATTCATTCTTAAACTGTTAACAGAATGATCAATAATAAACTCTATACAATCAATAAATGAACAGAAAAATAAATATTTTGTTTTATTCTAATCCCATTTCACGTCTCATTTTTAGAAATGTAACCGCAGGTAACGGCTTTGTAAGCCCATCAGCTAACTGGGCACCTGTGGGAATATACAATAATTTGATCACATTTTTTGCAACTTGTTCTCTTGAAAAATAATATTTGATGTCAATGTGTTTTGACCTATTATGATTAGTAGGGTTATTTCCAATGCTTATGCAACCATTATTATCTTCATAAATGATTATTGGTTTTTCAATGTTTAAACCAATTGTCATAGCTAGTGATTTGAGCCAAAGGGCCTCCCTAACAGCTTCATACAACGCCATGTATTCAGCCTCTGTGGAAGAAGCTGCTACTGACAGCTGCTTTTTCGTGTTCCAGGTTATTGTGCATGATTCGAATAACTTGAATAAATAGCCCGTGGTACTTTTTCTATCATTAGTGTTACCGCCCCAATCAGAATCGGCGTAACCACACAATATATGATTAAATTCATATTTTTTATACACTAATTTGAGATCAATAGTACCTTTTAAATATCTGAGTACCCTTTTAAGGCATTGCCATAACTCTTTGTTATTTTTATTCGTGTATCTACTCAAGATATTAACACTAGTACTTAAATCAGGACGTGTAGGTACATATCATTATGTACATTAAGCAACCAATAACGTTTCGACAAGGTGCATTATAATTATCTTCAGCATTTAATGCTTCATAATTTAATTTACTCTCTAATGGAGTACTGACAGGATTGCAATCAATCATATTAAATTTTCTTAAAATAGTTTTGATATATGCACTTTGGTCTAACGTTATTTTATTGTCATATCTAGTTACTTTTATACCAAGAAATAATTTTATGTCATTTAAATCTGTCATTTTAAACCTTGTCATAAGATAATCTTTAAAACTATTCAAGATTTCAATATCACCGCATACAATTACCAAATCGTCAACATAAAGTACTAAGTATATGTTCTTCTGAACATTTCCTTTATTTAACATATATATACATCTATCAACAGATAAATTCTGAAAACCCTTTTCTAATAAACATTGTTCAAATAGTTCGAACCAGCACCGAGCCGCTTGCTTAAGACCGTAAAGAGCCTTTTTTAATTTACAAACATGATTATTATGATTATTTAAACCTTTGGGAACTTTCATGTATATTTCTTCTTTTAGTAAACCATTTAAAAACGCAGTTTTAACATCCATATGATGTATTAAGAGATTATGTTGATTAGCAAAACTAATGATAAATCTAAAGCTTCCTATTCTGGCTACAGGTGCAAATGTGTCGTGGTAATCAACTAAATATTCTTGGCTAAAACCTCGTGCTACGAGGCGTGCCTTGTATCTTTGAGGTTTTCCGAATTCATCATGTTTTATATTAAAAATCCACTTACAATCAACAATATTTTTATCACTGGGAGTAGGAACTAACGTCCAGGTAGCTTTGCTAGTAAGGAATTTAGTTCTTCCTTTACAGCATCTTCCCAAAAAACCCTATCATGACGTGTTTTAATTTCATCGTAAGAACTTGGAACTTTACAAAGAACAGATTGAGCACTTAACAAATAGTCAAAATCGTCATCGGTTTCTATATATGATACGGGCACACAGTTCTTAAGTCTATCACTCCTTCTTAGTTCAATAGTTTGGTTACTACTGTTTTTATTGTTACAATTATTATAAGAAGTGGAATCAATAACATTTTCATCTAACTTGCGAATTTTATTTGGACGCTCAAACTCATCAGATTTATTTGTATCTGATTTATTACCGTCAGAATTTTGAGACTTAATGGACACTGATTTAGGTATTTGGTAATCATTATCAGTTTTGTCCCGAGTATATTTGTCACTATACTCTTCAGGCTTAAACTGAGGCCTGGATTCAAGAAAATTTGTCTCATCAACTACAACGTCCCTGACAGTAACGAATCTTTCGCAATTTGTATTCCAAACTTTGTAACCGTTTGGTTCGTACCCTACCAGAATACCTTTCCATGACTTTTCGTCAAATTTTGCTTTACTGGTTTTATCATGTACATACACAGTTGAGCCAAAAACTTTTAAATATTTAATTTCAGGTTTCTTATCGTGCCACATCTCGAATGGTGTTTTAGATTGTTTCAAGGCCCTTGTTGGAGTAATATTTATTAGATTTACTGCGTTAAAACTGCTTCTCCCCAGAAAACTTTATCTAATTTTGCACCAAGAATCATAGATCGAGCCTTTTCTGTTACAGTTCTAACCATTCTTTCTGAAACACCATTCTGTTGTGGCGTTCGCGGTGTCGATAAATGGTAGGTTATACCTTTTTCAGAACAATAATTTTTCATTTCGGTAGATAAATACTCTCCACCGTTATCAGAATATAAATTAACTAATTTCAAATTAAATTTGGCTTCAGCTTTTGCAACATAATCTTTAAAAGCATTAAACACTTCAGATTTATATGTTAATAGGTACACAACACAGTAATGCGTATATTGATCCACAAAAAGCACATAATAGTTTTTATTGTCAATAGTAGAAGAAGTGATAGGTCCACAAACGTCGGAGTGAACGACATACAATGGTCGTTTAATGTAACTCTTATCTTTACATTGATTAAAAGACAAACGCGTCTGCTTCCCATTTATGCAAGGTTCACACAAATTATCATTGAGGACTACCGATTCAATTTGATTTGTGTCATTTGTCATTTCATTCCTTTGTAACTCAATAAATTTACTTTTGCTAATGTGGCCTAAACGTTGGTGCCATATTTCATAGTTATTCTTATTAACATTGTACACTTGGGAAACAGTGCGGCTAATAAATTCAGGTACTATAAAGTCTACAGCAATTAAATTGTTCAAAGACTTACCCCGCATGATGGTTTTACCATTTTTACATATGTGTGTTCCTTCTTGATCAAAAACGATAGTGAATCCAGCTTGTTGCATCCTCAAGACTGACAGTAGATTATACGGGACCTCTGGACAGTACAAAACGCCTTCCAAAACTCCTGCGATGCCCATGTTGCTAATGACATTCAGGTTGCCTTTCTTGTGTGCTGAAATAAATTCACCATGCTTAGCAATGGATATTTTCAAAGGTACATTCAAATTTAAAGAATTTGTGAACAACTTTTCCCTGTTTATAATGTGGTCAGAAGCACCGGAGTCTAAAATAAAAGTTATTATATTTTTATCCATGTCCTGATCTTGATGGTCAACAGTCATGAATACAAAGCCAGAAAAATCGCTTGTTTTTGAAGGTTCAGTTAATTCAACAGCTTGTACTGTTCTTGTCCTTTCCAAAGTGTTGTTTTGTTGATTTAAACGTTTCAAGTAATAACAGTCATTTTTAGAGTGTCATTTCCGGCCACAGTGATAACATTTTACAAAAGATTTCTTCTTAGATTTGTAATTCTTCTGATTGTTATTATTATTGTAAATTTTCTTCTGATTGTAACCTGAACTATGTCCTTGTCTTGAACTATTAAACCTCTCTTTATGAACTACTTCTCTTTTATTTTCTACATGTAAAACTTTAAAACTTGTATCACAACTCTCATTCTTCAATTTCACTTCGTAATCATCAGTTAAAGTTTCTATGGCTGTGATAACACCATCATAATTTGGCGGTAAAGTCAACAACAAATGTGCCACCTTATCGGTTTCATCTAGTTTTGCTCCAGCAGCATGCAATTCAGTAATCAAATCATCAAATGTAGCAAAATGTTTCATTAAAGGGACATCACCTTGTAATTTTAACGATAACAACTTTTTTCTCAAAGCTAATTGTGTCGCAATACTTTTACGTTCATAAAGTGAATCTAAACTTGCCAATATTTCCCGCGCCGTAGCATCTTCTTTAGCGAATCCAAGATAAGAATCAGATAGATATTCGATTATCACACTCTTTGCAATTCTGTTGCTCTTTTCCCACGTACTGCATCGAATAATTGGTTCTTCGTCGATCACTTTTATCACATCTAACTCACACAGCAACGCACGCACACGAAATTTCCAAACACTGTACTTTTCTCCATCAAAAGGTTTAATATTTCGCTTGCTTTTTTTAAATTTTCCATGATGTAAAATTATAACGAGGGTAGACGTGAAATGAAAATAAATTATACACTTTTAAACGCGAGAACTGGGCCCATAACCTATTGAATTTATAGGTTAGAGGAGCTGAATAAAATACGGAATAATGAATTGTAAAATAATAATTATATTCAGTTTAATTCTTTTCACTAGGAAGCTAATACGACCGATTCCTAACACAGCAGAATGCAAGAGAGAAGTGAAAATGATTTCAAAAGGTACGAGAGAATGATCGAATGAGTGAGGTTGATCGAACGAATGAGCATTTAAGTGGGGATTGAATGAACAAGTATACTTTGGCATTTTCTAGTCATGTAACTTTCCTTTTATTATAAAAACATAACAAATTATATATTAATCTTATTGATTAATTTTTGCCAATAAAATAGAATAAATAATCCTACACGTTCAGCCTGCGATTGTTGAGGTTAAGCAACTTTCGCAATGGTCGGTCACGGGATGGGTGACCAAAAATTTACTATCTCAAGCTCCTCAGTGCTTCGGAAGGTACGTTAAGCCGTTGGTCCCGGCTGCATTTTTGCAGTCGTTAAAACCCACCAATCCGCATTGGACCCGCGTGATGGTCGTGGTTCGTTCTCCCTACCCATCCATAAGGATGGCCAGTGCACCAGCAGTGGACAATGGCTGATGACGATGTTTATTTGATCTTCCCCAATGTCCAGAACGTAACGCACCCATGATCTTCCCAGTCCCAGACAGATTCCCAAGAATCTATTGAGTAACGAATTTGCGCAATTTAGAAGATGTCCAATACCAAATAAAGGATTCCGCTTTTACATTAACAATGGCTGATGACGATGTTTATTTGATCTTCCCCAATCTCCATAACGTAACGCACCCATGATCTTCCCAGTCCCAGACAGATTCCCAAGAATCTATTGAGTAACGAATTTGCGCAATTTAGAAGATGTCCAATACCAAATAAAGGATTCCGCTTTTATATAATACTGTATGCGTACCTACTGAAAGATAACTACGAAGACAGGCACTATAACAACGCGTAGAAATTCAAAATCATAGGCGTAAACTTCAGGGTTCGTTAAACGATCAGGGTTTTGATGATCGAAGGCGTAAAACTAAAATTTTGAGAAGATACATATACCTTATTTCAACCCGAAAAACTTCAGATTGTGATGGAACCTTGTGGAAGTAAAATCGACCTGTTGACAATAACAGAACAAAAACATTCATACTGGGATATTGTAGAAAATATAATTAACTAGACTTAAGCGCGTGCCACGCACATGTGCACTCCGTAAGATTTTTCAAGTTTTTCTGACCTTTGACTTTGATAAGGTCAATAAAAAAAAAAATATAGGTATTTTCCGGCCGTCTAAATTTTTTTGTGATTTTTGAAGCTATTAGTGAAGGCTGTAGGTGTTATACTCATGGCGCTGGAGGGAACATTAGAATGGATAATACGGGCCTTATATATAAAGATATGTATTCAGAACTCTTTGCTAACGCTACTTCGTTTGAAAATTGTTATCTTCGACTAACTTCGACAAGGTTCCATCCCATTAAATTTTATGTTTCAAGTTCGTATCAAGAGCATTAGGAGATTTAGTTATCCTAATCCTAACTAATATTATAAATGAGAAAGTGTGTTTGTTTGTCCGTCCTTCACGCCATCTAAGCAACCAATCGACTTTTTTTTAGTTTATTTAATTGAAAAGGGCGTAGACCTTGGACGAATTAACCAATCTTTCAAATGACGAATTGAATGGGATTGCGATAGATTTTAAAGTTAGACAATCAGCCCCCAGTTTCGTTGCTGTTATTACTGTCACATTTTCAAACTGTATGACAGCCACAACAGCGAAAGTGAGCCAACATTGAAACTGAGCCGACACTGAAACTGAGCCGACACTGAAATTGAGCCGACACTGAAACTAAGCCGACACCGAAACTGAGCCGACACTAAAATTGAGCCGACACTGAAACTGAGCCGACACTGGGACTGAGCCGACACTGAAACTGAGCCGAGTTTTCGTTAGATAATCACCTCGGGTTTTATAAAAGTACTTATTCGTTCGATGATTAAGTTGTGTTTCATAAATTATATATAACGTTTTATTTGCCATAATCGTTATGTTATTTGTCACACTATCAACAATCTAATCACACTAATCCATTATTTTTCAAGCAATTCACTAGGAGTTGATTAAATCTTTAATTTCGCATTACAAATACTTATTATATTTTTGAAAAGATAAGTAAAGACAGTTGTGGTCACTTCTTTTTACATTTCATACAATTTTCCTTCCACACAAAGAAAATGTAGTGTGACTAAAATACACTCATCATCATCATCTTCATCGTCATCATCATCAGCCCATGGACGTCCACTGCTGGACATAGGCCTCTCCTAGCTCACGCCTATTGTGGCGTTCATAGGAGGCTATTAGCATACTGCTACCACGCTGGCCAGACGGGTTGGTAGAGGGTTTGTTTCAAGTTTTCCTTCTCTCGCACAGGTTCAATGCGTCGAGCCTCTTAGTCGACCCTTACGACATCCCAGGCATGTAAGGGAGTGGTGACACTTGTATTCATAGGCCGTTACCACAGAGCAATACACTCGGCAGCAAAGAAATCGATCCACTGCGTTATTTTCATACAAACATATTCAGTGCTCACTTTACAGTCTCATTATTCAAAAAGTATAAACAGTTATGTAAACATTTGTACGTCGATGCGATGCCGATGAGTCGAATACTGGTCTTGCGAATAAAAGTCCCAAAAATACATGAAAACTTTCAGTATTGTGCAAAGTTAGGAAAACAAATTCACTCAATCCGGTTTCCTACAACTATGAAATGAAAATTAAATATTTGTTTCACTGAAATTAGGTTATCAAGAAATGTTTTCAGTTGTTTTTTAAATGCTAATTGGTTGAATATTTGACCTCGCCAACAACACCTAAATCTTTGCAGAAATACATGTATCTACTTTTTTTATTTATTTGTGACTTAAGTCGCATGTGTGTGACGTAAGTCATACGAGTCAAATAGAGCTCCTGGTCGCAGAAGATAACCTTGGTAGCGAAAAATACTAAGCCGTAGAAAAAATACGCACTAACCGCTCTGTAACTGTGATAGCTTCAGTGGGCATGAGCAAGCGAGTTTGGCACGCTGAAAGTGCATTGCTGCTCCTTGTAAAATAAAAATGTAACGATTCTCGTTACATTTTTTTACTGTAACAGCTAATGTACAGTCCGCAGCAGCTACGGCTTTACACTATGACCTTGAAAGGACCCTTACGTCCCTCGTAATAGCGGTGATTTTTATAGTGCAAATGTAAAGTCGTACGTGCTGTTCACCCTACTTACAATTTATGCCAAACTTGGTTGCTCACCGAAAGTAATACTTGAGGGGTTAAAGGTCTTCATTTTCCAGCAACTTTTCCCATAGTTGCAAAATCTCCAACCTATCTGTCATGCCTAAAGTCGTAGTCGTTATGTTAAATATTGTGCTTTATATTACATAGATACAGGGTAATTTTAAAAACACTATTTCTAGAAAGTGAAAGCCTCTGTGGTCTAGTGGTACAAGCACCGGTATCACACCCAGGGGTCCCGGGTTCGATTCCCAGCAGGGGTTATTCGGTTATTATTCATATATATTCGGTCATATTGTATTCGGTTTGATTGGTGGTAGGACTTGTTGTAAGTCCGCCTGGCTAGCTACCACCATCTTATCTAAGCCTGACGCCATAACAACTATGTTTTCAGCATTGTTGTGTTCCGGCAGTTCGAGATAAGATAGCCAGTTCCTCAGTGGCTGAGGATTCCGGGAGAGGCTCACTTCCATCTTCGGCATTATCAATACTTAACATCAGGTATGATGAAGAGTCTCCCCGTTGTTCAAAAAAATAAAATAAGAACAACTTTCTCCTAGAAACATGGGTCGATACGAGAAACATTTCTTTTCACTTCCCATACAAAATCGAACAGGTTATCACAGTCTGATTTGTATGAAGAATCGATTTTTTTTTGTCATTATTTCGATCCATGTTTCTAGGAGAAAGTTGTTCACTTAAAGATTTTGAGTCAAACTAAAAAAATTGGATACTGTTTTTAAGTACTTGATAGAATCAGGCGTTACTTGGCGGAAATCCATATCTTAGTAGAAAACGTAGCATAATTTGTAGCATAATTCCGCAAGAAAAACTTTTTTTATTTCTTTCTACCTTTTTTTCTGATCTGTCTGCTACCAGCAGCAGCGAGTGCATAATTGGTGCATAAGTGGTGCTGGTTTTGCACGGTCTAACAACTCCTGAGGATGCTCCGTGTGTGGGCGAAACACTTGGTAGAGTAGTCGGTGAAGGTGAAAGGTGTGTCACTGTGTTGCATCTGCATTTATTTGCGGGCGGGCGGGCGGTGCATCCTTGCATGTAAGTTTTTCTTGCGGAATTATGCTAAAAAAAAAAGTTTTCTACTGTTTTTTAAATTACTTTGTATAGTCATGAGTTCTGTGATTGCCTATAAATGTAAAGTTAGTCGTATAGTTGTTGAACTAACTAGTTTATTTTGATGACACATCGTCGCAATATTTAATAAATAATAATCTAAGTAAAGATAAGGGTGTGGTTCATGTAATATTTTGTTATTGTTTATTCAAAAACGTATTGCTATAAAAGATATTGATAAAATTATATTTGTGACGCTATAAAACTTATCTACCTAATTTGGCCAGTAAGATCCTAAATTGTTTGTTTTGTTAGTAACAGATGGAAAAGATTATTAAATTTTTAGGTTATTAACGCACGAAAATTCAATGGGTTTAAATATCTATCCCATATGCCTTCTCCCCGAAACCCTGATTTGGAGTTGTACTGTTGAGCTGGGTTGGATTGACCCTCCGAGCACAACATCTTTTTTTTGTTAGAAATATATGCTTTATATTGGCAACACTGAACTACTTCGACTTCCTTTTGTCAAATCGCTCTCATGTCTTTTTTTTGTTCCGTGCTCGCTTTACCTGTATTAAATAGAAACCATTTAAATCCTGTGTAATCTTAAGATATTCATTGACAGATATCTGATATTTGTATTATGGAAAATACAAGATGTGCAGATGGATTACGTGACCTTCTTATTTTCGCCACCTCGTTGCCCTCGCCTCGTCGATAAGTCAAAACGTTACCTACTGCGCACGAGTCTCTCGGGCTACATCTGCTACATTTTTTACTTACTTCTTTTCGAGACGTGGGTAAAAGTTGAAACTAGTAATAACTCCATTGATTCCTCGAGGGGTTGGCAGAACATCAAAGTATCACTCCCTTAACCATACCTCCACGACGTTACCGCATATTAAAATTTATAAGAACTTTTCAGGTGTTTTTTTTTTGGTTCTGTAGGCCGAGCACTAACAACTTTTGAGTACCTAAGTATCGAGGAAGTAAAGTAAAAAAATGTATGTGATATTGAACAGCGTTCCTACCGGAAGTAAACGGAACTAAATTTTCCTACATTTTTTGGCATTACGTGCTCGATACTCACTCGTTACTATTCCGATAGTTTTTCGTGCTTTTACGTGAAGTAGGGTTTCTGTAGTTAATGTCAAATCTAGTGACACAATCAGACTTACTACTGGTTGTTCCTATCCTATTATCAGGGTCTAGTGTATGCCTAGTGAAACGGCAGAATAAGTAATTAACTTTAACATCTCAAGCCGCGGATTATGAGACACAATACCTGGATTTTCCATCGTCACCTGTGTCTGGTTAGCAAAATTAAATGATGAATTATATGAGATTATCAATTTTGATCCCGCGTGGTGGATCATGGCCCATTCTCCTTATCCATTTATAAGGAAGCCCACTGGGGACACTAAATGAATTTTGACAGGAAATGGTCAACTGGTCTGTGATTTCGCGGTGCCATCAAAGCGGCTTATTTTCTCCGATTTTTATTTTTATGTAATTTTGCTTACATCTACTTTTTTAACCGACTTCCAAAAAGGAGTATGTCTCTTTTATGAATGACAGATTACGCCGAGATTTCGGAACCGCTTTATGTTATTCTTTTTTTGTTCGATGAGGAATAGTTGTCATTTGTTCCCATAAAAATTTAATTCAGTTTCGTCCAATAGTTTTTATTTTATGAATCAAAATGAGAATCAGATATGAGCATATTTGCTAACCTGGACGATGTAATTTTCACGATACTTTGCTTATAATGTACAATAAACCTAATCACATCTAGATAAATCCTACTGTAGTTAAAATAATATATTACAGACTAAAAAGTAAAAAAAACTACGTTAAAAAACAGACTTCAAAAACTAAAAAGCAAAAAATAAGACTTTTGCACCCATATTCTAAGTCGTTCCTCCAAAATCTACTCGTCCTCGACTTAACGAAACCTCATTGAAAACCTCTTCGAAATACTCCTCGAAATCGGTATTCTAAGTCATAACTCCGTAAGAACCTGGAGGAGCCAAAGAGTACGTAGCCACCCCGTGTTAGGCCTAGCGCACACTACCATTTTTACCCACGACGAGGTTGAGTGGAGTGTAAAAAGTTTTGGAGGAACGACTTAGAATATGGGGGTTGGAGTCGGTGCCAGCCAAGGCATTCTACTTTGAACTATTCTAATTCTATTTGTCTTGCTGTGGCTGGTACCGACTACAAAAGGCTTTTTTTCAGTTCTTTTTTCTGAACAGCTACGTATAAACATAAAAAACATATGTGATAAAGAGTTGTTTCGGCACTGCATTTTTCTGAATAATTCCACTTTGTCTATTCAAGTCCCACTTATGGGCCATGCCTTATTTGCAGTGGAATCTATTAGTAAACAGATTTTGTGGGACAGTTTCCACTAGCATAAAAGGTGGATTTCGCTCAAATAGGGTCCGAATTAAATGGCATTATTAATTCAAATTTAAAAAATCAAAGTTAAAAAGAATAAATAATTTATTAAACTGTCCTTCCTGTAGTCCTGTTACTCCTGTAGGGCAAACACGAATAACTATCGAGCACGTAATGTCAACGTGAAAATGTAGTTCCGTTTACGTCCTGTAGGAACTCTGCTCAATATGTCATATTTTTTTTTACTGTACTTCCTATTTACTCGAAAGTTATTCGTGTTAACCCCACTGAAGTCCTAACAATGTAATGGGGCGTTATCGCCCACTAAGTAAAATGCTGATTGTAAACAATAATTATGTCGAGTCTTCATATAAATTTCAGATATAATAACTTGTCAGAATAAAATTTATAAGATCTTGTATGAAGAAAGTATTTATTTATAGGTACTTAATGATGTGCTTGTCCTTAAGATTTCAAGTACATTGCTCTTTTACTTTGTATTGTGACAAGAGAGACAGGGCTATGCATTTAATGAAATGGTTCCTACTAGGGAGACTGATCACCCGCCCGGCCTAGCTGGTGTCCCCTCTCCAAAAAAAAAATGCTTATAAAGTGTAAGATTGAGTCTAAACTTAGAAAAGGCTACCCTTCGAGCCAATATCAGCAGTGGTGATTAATCGTCGTTTAAACCGACTTAAAAAAAAGAAGGAAGTCATCGATTCGTCGCGTACCTAACCTGCCTATATATTCTTTTTATGTATATTCACCGCTTTCTCGAAGAAGGCTCCTAGTTGGTCCCGGCATTCGGTTTATTAGTTTTCAGTTTTTTTTTAATATTGTCGTTTTCGTTTCGTTGTCGTTCCGATAACATGGACGACATTATTGTATATGGACCGATTTTTTGTGACGGGACATAATCCAACTTAAGCAATTTGTGAAAAGAAAACAATTTTACTATTTTCTTAACTTTCTATTATTTTATTCTATTAAAAACGAAAAAGCTTTGTCGCAAAAAAATATGGCTGAATTCCGCAGACAGGGATGATGGCTGAATTATGCCAGGCCAGCCTTTTTTTGTTTGGCGGATTTCTGCCATTTAGACAAGAAGTTAGGTATAGTTTTTTCATTTTTATTTATGAACGACTGTGGGTTCTTAGCCTGTGGACTGTGGGCTGATGTGAAGTTGATAAGGCTGAAGATGGAAGCGAGCCGGAATCGCCAATCACTGAGGAACTGGCTATCTTTTTTTTTAATATCATTTATTCAGTCTAGTCTTTTACAATAGCACTTATGATCGTCAAAGTTCGCCATCGGTTCACAAACCCTAAGGCGGGAGACCTTGTAACGAGAAGAACCGGCAAGAAACTCTTCAAGGGCTGTTTTTTCTCTCCCTGTTTTATTACATAGAGAGTCGTCAAACTGAAAAGTGACCTTAATATATCAGTAAGGTAAATTTCCGTCACAAAAAGAAAATACTAATTATAATATTACATTTCATGGTAATTGTTATCGTCAAAAATTTCAACTGGCAAAGAAAGACTTATCTATCATACATTACAACATTTCATAAGATTACTGGACTGCAAGCTGTGATGTACATACAGGTCAGTATCAAAATATTTAAGCTTTACGGCAACATTAAGATAAGCAGACTGAAGTAGACACATTTCCGCTGGCGGCACCCGTTCACGAGCATGACGCATGAACCAGCCATCTGCATCGCTTCGCTCAACCATATTTTAGGGAACGTAACGACCCGCCTCACACGACACCGCCGAAGAAACGATTGAGTGAGCATGACGAACCTTAGGTACTTATGTTAAAGTGTATAAATATAAAAAAAATAAAAACAGCAAAAAACTAAAGATAAAAGTGCAATAATGTAAGACACAACTTATAATGTTACTAGAAGACGCATCAGCTGGGTCATAATCACAAAGCGTAATTAAAGTAAGTTAACAAAAAAAATACTTTTATATAATTGTAATAATTGAAAAACATTATTTATTTTATTTATTCAGATCAAGCAGTGCCACGCATCTCAACTCAAAACGTCATAAATAACATAAAATCAAAACAAAGATATATATCACAACACATTTTAACACAAGCAATTTTATCTTATCTGTAACTACCGAAACACAACAATGCTAAAACATTGTTGTTATGGCGTCAGACTTAGATATGATGCTGGCAGCTAGCCAGGTGGACTTACAAGAAGTCCTACCACCAACCAAACGGAATACAATATGTAACCCCGCTGGGAATCGAACACGGGACCCCTGGGTCTGATACCGGTTTTTGTACCACTAGACAACAGAGGCGGTTAAAATGACATTTGTTTTACATCGCGAATATCTCGATGACATCGAAATAGCGACTGTCGCGACCGCGAGGTATAGGTACAGCTAGGCATGTTCGACATGATTGTATAGTCAAGGAAGTTCCCGGTAGACCAGAGTGCTTCTAGTGTGAGTTTTCTCACCGTACTCGCTTACGCCGAAGTTTGCGAATAGAGTTTAATTCTCAACCTTTTTCCCATTGCAATAAAGCTATTTGTCAATATTTTATGTGTGTGTGTGTGTGAATTTGTGTGTGAGTGTATGGTATGGTAGATACCATACACACACACTCACACATGTAAGTTTGTGCTTTCTGACATATTGCTGAATGCTCTCTTTCGGAATGCTTGCTGAATTTCAGAATGGCAACACGTCTGCCATATGCATGGCGATCTGGCAAAGCCCAATTTCGGGAAAGACAAAAACTATAATGATAAATTTCCCAGAAAAAAACAAATTAAGGGTAATACCCGATCTGCAATACCTCTTAAATTATGTTACGTATCTGTGTATTTTACCGACCTATGTGTTATCAATCAAAGATATTGGTACCTACCTAAGTACAACGCACTTAAGTAAATCCAGTTATCTAAATTATTTTTTACATCAGGTGCAACTATTAATATCTTTCGACACACCCACTAAAAGATATTTAAATGATTCCGATTATAAAAGTTAAGCAATTTTATCAATGGTCGGTTATCGGATGGGTGCCCAATACATCCTTATTCTAATTATATTATAATAATATGAATGTGAAAGTGTGTTTGTTTGTCCTTCGTTCACGCCCTAACTAAGTAACCAATAGAGTTAGTTGAAAGAACGGAGAGTAACATAGCCTTTTTTATCCCGATATTCCCACGGGAACGGGAACCACGCAGGCGTTTGACGTGGAAGGAAGTGAGGTAGAGGCGATGACATTGACATATTATAAGTCTATCAATCTGTCCCGTCTGCCAACCAATCACCGACTGTCGTTTCTTCGAGTCATCGGCAAACAACAGTGCACATAATGCCATAATATTATATTTTTATTTATCTATCTGTATGACTTTTTATATTTATACATTTTATTGCTTTATATTTTTATTTATAAATTTTGTTATTTATCTATTATTATTTTACTTGTTTTTGACTGTCTGTGTCCTTTGTAAACCCCGTCAGAATAACAGCGCTACTGGGTCACTTTGCACATCTATTAGTGGCTCAGTAGCATTATGCTGAGACGGGGTATTTATTGGCCCTGCACGCTTAATTTGTTTTTCATTTAAATGTTAATATTGTAGCTCCTTGTATTGTTGTGTGTGTGTGTGTATCTTCTGTGTGTATGTGGCTAATAAATGTTTTTTCTTTCTTTCTTTCTTTCTTTCTTTACATAAGTATCTGGGTAGAAAGGTATTCGTCGTCGTCTCTCCCCTCCCCCAAAAGGGAGGCTTAGCCATAATCGCCACGCTTGGCAAGCGGGTTGGCGATCGCAGTATGGCCAAGTTTGTAGGAGACGCTGCTGCCCGCTTCCTGGAGCTCTATTTTTGATTCACTCGTCTGGACGATTCTACTGCTTTTTGTGCGACGTTTGAGTTTCCGTATTCCGTAAAAGCGACCTTACCTGTATTTACATAGCTTCGCTCTTCGCCTGTAGTACCGCCTCCCAAAGCGAGCGCGCGACGGGCAAAGCGAAAAGCGTGCTATGTCCACGCATGCAAGGTAGCTATTCGCCTGATCGCCTCTCGTTCGCCTCGCCACTCGCGCGACGAGTGATTCAAAAATAGAGGTCCTGAAGGCCGAGTCCCTTAGTCACCTTTCACGACACCCACGGGATGAGAGGGGGTATTGCAATTCTAAGCACAAGACACTACACAGCTAGAAAGGTATTACTGGTAATGTAGTAGATGTAAACAACGTATTTATCAAAACTAAAAAAAATTGGTAACAGCTGAAAAATGAAAAAAACCGACCTAAACTTCTTTTTGACTTTTTTACACGATAGTTATTCCCTGAATATTATTTCCACCTCTCAAGAACGATTTACCCCTGCTTTTTCCCTCTCAACTTTATTTTTTCTTCGTCAATTCTCTTCAAGATTTGTATATTTACAAGGTAACCGGTTTCAAAAAGGTGGTGGTTCTCAAGTCAACGGTTTGAGAATCTTTGGGTATCGCGAAAAAAAACTAAAGATGAGGTTGTGAAACCGAAAGCCGCCTAATAGGCCTCTGACACGGCATAGTAACGAACACTACCTGATATAGTGACCGGGACCGACAACGGCTTAAGCCCTCCGAATCACGGAATCATCTTTTTTTCGGACAACCAGTTGATTTAGCTTGCAATGTCCTAACCAAGCAGGGATTCAAATCCGGGACTTCTGGGTTAGAGTCGAATACTTACCACAGGTAGTTTAAGATGCAAATTTTCAACATATTTTGTTAAAACACTCAGTTAATTGATTTTAAGTTAAATCGTTTCTGTCTGTCAATAATAAATAATATCTATAACAATTGTTTGTTGTTTGATTGATGAAATCACATCTCTAGCATTTTTCGCTCCTATGCTCAACATCTAATATATGGTCGTAAATCAATGTTTTTTTTTTAAATCCAAATATTTTTCAGAATGCTCCTCAGAATCTCGTGTAACGTTTAGGTCATGTCCCTGTTTATGCCACAGCTGTGTATAAACAAGGACATGACCTAAAGGTTTTTCAAAAAAAGTATTTGGTATGATGAGTTTCCACGTTTGTGTAAACCCTGGAAGTCAGGTCCTGGTACGTCAAAATACTGGTCGTAACGCAAATCAGGCAAGTTACGTACGCACAGTATCTGTTTGTTCGTAATGCACTGGCAGTATTTATGTTCAGGTTTTGCGCCAACGCAGTGAATATGTAGTACGCGTTAAGTATAATGTAAGAAGCACCTTAAAAGTTGTGAACTAAAAAAAATAAAAACCGAATTAATAAAGTAATAAAGACAAATAGGTACCAAAAATTTACGAATAAATATTAAGAAAAACCGTCTTCAAAATATACATTTTGGCCCCAGGACTAAAAATAACTAAACGTATTGAAATACAATGTGGATTGCCCCATCGATGTCTTGTCTGATGAAAAAAAGTATATTTTGATGACGGTTTGAGCTATGGGGTTTTATTTTTTTCTTATTTGTTATTTTTTGGTTTCTGACTTTATACATTTACATTTTACATTTACATTTACATACAAAGGTTTTTTTAAAGAAAGTTTTGAAGTACCTATCTTCTATTTTGATCTAATATTCAAATAACCCTTTTGCCGCTCTGTTTAAATAAAATTCTATCAAGTCACTTTGTTTACTACAAAACTACATCCTCTTTGACATAAGGGCAGATAAACCAATCACTTTCTATCTGTCAAATAAAAGTCGGGAACGCGCGAAAACCGCTGTCATTACAAGATAGTCAATAAGCGCGAACGGTTTGCCGACATACGCGATTTTTCACGCAAAGGCATAAAGTATTTTAAAGCCAACCTTTAGTGAAGTGCAAATAGTTTCGACTTTAACAAACAAACTTTTTTGTAGTCTGCAATTTTTGTTATTTGTTATTGTGTTTTCTCCAAAGACTTTTCGACGTGTAAGGAGATATTTAAGAGTGAGTGTTATTATATCTTTCGTATTAGTAAAAGGGTATTGTAAACAAGTTAAATGCGTTAATTATATCTTATTATGGCATGTTCCTTTATCGGTATGACCTTTGATGGCCTAAACCAATCGTTCGAGATAGTAAACGTTTATTATTCGAGAACTCTATTGGTTAAAGCTGTTTAGAAGTTAAGTTTAAACTAGTTTTCTAAGGTTTTTGTGACGTACCTCTTGTTTGTCTCTGGCTGTTTGTCTATTAGTCAACAACCGTTTTTAAAATGAAAAACAAATGTAAGAACGGGTGGTTGTAGTATACGAATCAAAATAATTGATTAAACGATTTTTTTAAGTACAGACGGCCGGGTCGACCAGTAGAGATATTTTTGAAACATTTTATCGAAATGTACTTATTATGGAAGGAATTATTTATTATTCAAATGATACTATTGATGTTCAATTATTTGTGATACCTAAACGTTTACCATAAACGTATTATTTGGAACAGCACTTCCTAAAAAAAAACTGCACTTACTTTATTTCTACCGGGAAGATCCCCGATTGTTCATTGATTATTCAAAAGAGCTTAATCTATAGGTACTTATTATTAATATTATAAAGAGGAAAGATTTGATTGTTTGTTTAAAGCAAATAAACTCAAAAACTACTCAACGGATTTGGGTGAAATTTGGTACACAGATAGTAGATAGCCTGGTGATGAACATAGGATACTTTTTATCTCGATATTCCCACGGGAACGGGAGCCACGCGGGTGAAACCTCGAGAAGCCGCTAGTTTTGAATAATGAGGATGAAGATTTTTTATAATGTGTATGGTAGGTACAAATAATGTGAAAATTATTGTTTCATTAAACTTACAAAACTATTAAAAACCAAACGCGTTTTATATTTTATAGCCGAATTAATAAAGAAGGTTAGATCCTATTTAAGTGGATCACGCTATTATCTTTTGTGTACTCGTATAAGGTAGCCTAGTACCTATGTTTGTCAAAGAAAAATCACCTCTCCTCCTATCCTCTCCTCTCCTACATAGTTATACCGAAATTTAAAAAGAAACAAAATCATAAATATTAAATGTAAGGTATTTATTTATTTCCTCGTCTCAGCCACATAACACCCACTGCTGGGTATAGGCCTCCACCAAAGGGAAGGTTTGCCATAATCGCCACGCTTGGCAGGCGGGTTGGCGATCGCAGTATGGCCAAGTTTGTAGGAGACGCTGCTGCCCGTCTCCTGAAGGCTGAGTTCCTTAGTCGCCTTTTACGACACCCACGGGATGAGAGGGGGTAGTGCTATTCTAAGCCGACACTACACACTACATTTATTTATTACAAATTGCGTTACATGCGACTTAGTGACTAAACAAAACATGTAAGCACCAATGTATGTATGTATTAAATGTAGGATCGAAATATTGTCTAAACGGTACTATGGAAATATAGCAACCGTTTCCAAAGTACTTACAAGAAAAAACTACGTTTAAGGGAACCGACTTCAAAAATTAAAAAGCATAGAATAAGCCTTAATATAGAATAAGCCAGCCAAGGCAAGAAAAATTAAAAAAATATGAGCACAAATAGAATGGCTTAATGACGGTAAGTACTTTGAAAACGGTTGCTATAGTACCGTTTAGACGCGTCTTAAAAATTCAAAGTGGGGCACTTTGAATTTTTAAGACGCCATTTCAGTCCCTTTTGTAAAAATTAAATTTATAGTTATATCTCTCTTAATTGCAAAATAGTTGAGCAAACGTCAGCCAAAAACTATTCCAAATTTCAAGCTCCTAGCATTAGTAGTTCTTGAGAAATCCAGCTGTAACAGACAGACAGACAGAAGAGTCGCACCATAAGTCGCATCCTTTATACCCATTTGGTACGAAGCCCTAAAAAAAAAAATTATGTCAGTAACCAATTCATTTTTGAATATGCCTTGTCCATGACTGTAGATATTTTACTATACCTACCTAAGTTGACAGTTAAAAGACCTTAATTAGAAACGTACAGCCTAGATACAGGTTTAGAAACCTGTTATGTCGTTTATTCAAAGCAGTTTAGACTTAGGACAAACGGCATCTTTAATTAAAGTAAGTAGCTACGTAAGGGCTCATTTATATGGGATCCGCCATTGACGATTTGTCAAAAAACACGAAGCGTCATAAGTCATGACGGACGGACGTTCTTGCATACGGAATCGTGTTATGTCACGATTCGTCAAAAAATCCGAATATCAGGAGCTCTATTTTTGATTCACTCGTCTACAGGTTTCTACTGATTTTCGTGCGACGTTTGGGTTTCCGTATCTTCGGTACTTCCGTAATAGCGACTTTGCATGTATATACATAGCTTCGCTTTTCGCTTGTGATACCGCCTCCCAACGCGAGCGCGCGAGGGGCAAAGCGAAAAGCGACCTATGTCTACACACGCAAGGTTGTTTTTCGCCTGATCGCCTCCCCGTTCGTCTCGCCACTGGCGCGACAAGTGATAAAAAAATAGAGGTCCAGTGGGGTTAGCACGAATAACTTTCGAGTCAGTATCAAGGAAGTAAAGTAAAAAAATGTATGACATATTACATTTTCCTATACATTTTTTGACATTACGTGCTCGATACTTACTCGATACTATTTCGATAGTTATTCGTGCTTGCCCTACTGAACATTCACAATTCGTGAATTCGACAATCATGATTTTTAAAAGACGATACGTGTTTTAAGACTTGTTCGTAATTATTCACGATTCATGACAGGTTCCCTATAAAGGTTATACTTACGTCAAAAAACACGAATCGTTATCGTGTGAATGAGCACTTAGTATACCTGGCAAAAGATAAGGATGCAAAGATTTGAGCTGTTGGCGCAGTGGTCCTTTGCCTACTGAGCCAAGGTCGTGGGTTCGGTTCCCACCCACAAACAATTTTATTGATGTACATTTGTGGTCACCCACATCGTTTTGGACCGCAATCATTCGGTTTACTCAAAATTTCTCTCTTTCTCTCCACTGGACCGATCGTTGTGGAGATCCTTGGGGAAGGCCTATACCCAGCAGTGAGTGTTATGTGGCTGAGACATATATCTACATTATCTACTAGCGACCGCTCCCGGTTCCACCCGCGTGATTCCCGTTCCCGTGGGAATATCGGGATAAAAAGTATCCTATGTTCATAAGCAGGCAATATGTGTACCAAATTTAATCCAAATCCATCCAGTAGTTTTTGAGTTTATTTGTTGCAAACAAACAATCAAATCTTTCCATTTTATTATATTATTATTAGATATACATAAAAATACGGGGATCACAAGAAAGAGAATTTAAGATCGAAGCCCTAAAAATTACGTATTCAATAATATTATATCATATTTTGACTTAGTTCTCAAGACTTACTAACTTGCTGGCGTTTTGGGCAAACTGTAAGCTAGTAAGTACACTGTTTTAAGAAATAAATAACGTTATAGAAAACACCCAGACCACAAACAAAGATGAATGATAAATTAGTAATCTTGTGTACATAAACACTCGAGATATTTACTTCCTACGTCGTCGTATACGGAGGTTTCCGCTATTCGTTATGTAAAGTATGACACGTTGACTACGTAGGTTTGTACAATTGGCAGCAAATCGGCTTTGACATAATTCTTGAGCAAGCCCTTACCGCGTTTGGAATTTGAGCGATTTTCTTACAGCAAAAATAATTGTAGAACTTTATTTTTTTATGATTTTTGATTTTTTGCATTTTTCAATGCTATTTTTATACTTAAGATAAGTTTTAAATAGAAAAATATTGGAAAAACTCAATTCGGCCACAAGTCTCGGTAGCTCAGTGGTTAGAGCATTGGACCGGATTTCCAAAAGTCGTGGGATCGAGTCCCATCTGAGAATTCACTTGTGGCTGAGTTGACTTTTTCCAATACTTTTCTATTTAAATTTATCTTAAATTGTTGAAGTATTTTCTTTTTTTATGAATGGGATAGAATTGAATACTAATATTTGCATTTGACTGACATAAATAGACATTACAGTTGTTATTTTATACAGTTGGCCCCGGCTGTATTTGCAGTCTTTAAACCTACCAACCGCATTGAGCCCGCGTGGTGGGTCATGGCTCATTCTCCTTATGCATTAAAAAGGAAGGCCAGTGCCCCAGCAGTGGTTACACTAAAAGTGGACGACTCGATTTTTTTCAATATTTTTCTATTTAAAATTTGCAAAAGCATTAAAAATTCAAAAAAAAACCTTTTTTTTCTTTCAGGTAATTGAATAATGGACGTGGAGAATGCCAACTGCAAGATGCGCGTCTCACAATGTACCGACATGGAGATCATACCAATCGAAAGACCGCTCAAAGTTACACAGTGAGTACCCATTTTTTTTTATACTAGGAGAAATGCTTTTACGCATCCCTCGCCCCAGGTGCAGGGGCGATTCGAAGTGTTGGACTCACCTGGAGTACACGGCCTATACAAACATACAGCACTTTCACTATAGGCCACGCACTCCATCCCACGCCCCTCCCGTACCCCCACCCAGCGTGTGAGCTCGGTGGAGGTTCGGAAGGTGTATATATCCCCTTGTATCCCCACCTTCCCATCCTATGATGAGAAAGTGGGGGGGGGGGGGCACCCGCATAAAAAATAGATTACTCATCAAATAATACTGAAATGCACATTAAAAAACAACGATTTTCAGCACAATTTGTATTTTATTTGAACCTAACTAGTATATGGTAAAACGGAACCCTTAGAATATGGGGGTCAGTCTGTTTCGGTTTCTGTTTCGGTCAGTCACAGCTGGATATATCAAGAACTACTAATATATCAATTTGAATTTTGTAATAGTTTTAGACTACGTTTGCCCAACTATTTTGCAGATAAAAAAGAAAAAAATATTTTTTTTTTTGGAAAAGGGACTGAAAGGGAATTAAAAATTCAAAGTGGGGCTACTAGGGCATGTAGAATATCAAATGAAAGAACGGTGCTTGCATATTCTCAAACATTTTTATTTCTTATTTAGGCCACATAATTTTCGACTTTTAATGAAAATTGTAAAAAGAAAACCCTTCCCGGTATAATCGTTCTTAAAAATATCTCCGAAGTTTACGTAGAGAAAAATCTGAAATTATTCTATGTGATAGAAATTTATATAAAGATTACAGGGAAAATAAAATGCATACTTTTACATTACAGGAATCTTAAAAAGTGATTTTATGCTTACTTATCTGCTTTTGGTAAACTGACCTCGACATATGTCGATGTATGGGGACAATATATGATGGTACGGAACCCTCGGTGCGCGAGCCGACTCGCTATTGACCGTTTTTTTTTTAACAATTTCATGATGAAACTTTCCTCTTTCCAGCGAAATCACCGGCCTAGACATGTTAGTAGCAGAGCTTCATAAGGTGTTCTCATGTGACCACGTCAACGTCCAAGATGTGCAGAACCTGATGGCTGGTTACAAGTCCGACCCGAAAGACTGGAAAAAATACGCCAAATTCGATCGTTTTCGGTGAGATTTCATAAGTTTATTTTCATTAGTTTAACCCATTACATCACCGTTAAGGAATATACATTTGTTTTCGCGTCACCGTGCAAAATATAGGCACGACCTATAAAACCTATTGTTATGGGATATATAAAAAAACCGTTTTAAAGAACCTACCAATCCTGATCATCTAGCTGTGTAGTGTCGGCTTAGAATAGCACTACCCCCTCTCATCCCGTGGGGGTCGTAAAAGGCGACTAAGGGACTCAGCCTTCAGGAGACGGGCAGCAGCGTCTCCTACAAACTTGGCCATACTGCGATAGCCAACCCATTTGCGTACGTAGGTACACTACGGCATAAATCCCTTGCAGGGTTGGCAGAGCATCAAAGGTGTTAAATAAACATCACTATCATAGCCACACCTTAATAACGTGTAAACAGATGTGGATCAGAATGGCGTAATAATGACACGGTACTGCAATATTATTACTATACATTTGGGCAGAGTAACAAACAACCCACAAACCCGTAACAATTTTCTGAAAATGCAACAGAAATAATTAAAATTAGCGCTCGACGCTCTTGTTGTTTGTCACAATTTTCCCCCCGGCTTACGCTTCGAATATGGAAGTCACAATGACCACTTTTAAACTGTGATTTAACTTATTTTAATATATTATACGGAATTCTCAGTTGGGACTCGAACCCACGACCTTTGGAAATCCGGTCCAGTGCTCTAGCCACTAAGCTACCGAGCACCATCGAAATTCTCCAATACTTTATGATTTTGTAATTTTTGCATTTTTCAATGCAATTTTTATACTTATGGTAATTTTAAATAGAAAAATATTGGAAAAAATTAACTCGGCGACAAGTGAATTTTCAGACGGGAATCGAACCCGCGACCTTTGGAAATCCGGTCCAATGCTCTAACCGCTGAGCTACCGAGACTTGCGAACTACCGTCGAAATTCTCCAATACTTTTATATTTTTAATACGCTGTAGGCCAGCGTTGTTACATCAATGCTAGGAATATCCTTGCATTCGAAAGAAACATCTTTTCAGGTGTTTAACGATCGATTAAGATGCAACTGCCAATAATTTATGATTTTGTAATTTTTGCATTTTTCAATGCTATTTTTATACTTATGGTAATTTTAAATAGATCAATATCCTTGCATTCGAAAGAAACATCTTTTCAGGTTATAACTTTTTAATTTTGCATTTTACAATGCTATTTTTATGTGTTAAATATTAAACAAGAAAATTTACTTAAAAAAAGCAACTAGTCTCATGTCGCCCTGACGGGATTCGAACCCGCATCCTTGGGAATCCGGCCCAATGCACTAACCAATTATGCTACAGAGATAATTGGTTAGTGCATTGGGCCGGATTCCCAAGGATGCGGGTTAATATTTATCTTTTCAGGTGTTTAACGATCGATTATGATGCAAGAGTCAATAATTTATTATTTTGGGTAGTTCTTCAGAAATGTTCTCCGTGTAATTTCCACGGTATTTTTGAAATCGCTAAATTATGGTGAATTACACTAATATTTGGGAACTTATGCAAATTTTAAATTTTTAATTAAACTAACGTCAATAATCCCTTTCCGGGGTTGGTAGAGCATCAAAGGTGCAGGTTGAGAGTAAAATGTAAACATCACTCTCACAGTCACACCTCATCGACGCCACATTTGGCAATGGTTGGGTCCAAGACGTTATCCAGATTTGAGTAAACATTCTAAAATAACGTTGTTTATGTGAATCATATTAAAATCACAGCTGGCAACAAGCACTTTAAAAACAAAGTCAAAGACACAGAAGACAATACTTAAAGCATTCATTAAGATAATTATATTATATCGTGTCATATGATCGATATTAGCTAGATCCCTGATATAGGATTCGTAAGTTCATAATCTAATCGATTAATAATAAATTGACATTATATTATGTTACAAACAATTGTTATGTTTTGTTTTATCTTATTGATGAAGTATATTCATTTCGTATTATCTTCGTGCATTTAATAAAAGATTACAAAGATGAGTAATAACATTAAGTATTAATTCTGGAGAAAGATTTTTATGCCGTTAATGCAATTATGATCCGATTTCCCAATCTTTGGATAAGAATTATCTCTACAATCATTCTTAGGTTTAAGAATAACGCAATGCTCGCAGTTCTTAAGGTTCTAAAGGTTTCTACATTTTAGGTTTTAGATTGAATACTAATGGTGTTTTCCGAAAACTAGTAAAAAATAGAATTGGTTTTAAACTGGTAAAGCTACTGTCTGTCTCTGTTTTCCTAATAGCAATAGAAAATATTCATTGACGCGATCTTACATTTTGTAAAAACATCATTGTTGTTTACAACAAAAAATAATACCTAAATCTATGCAAACAATAGTGAACGGTTGGATTTTTTAAAATGTATAATTAAAATCGCATATTGTGCAGTAGAAGTAATATAAATATGAATCATTTTGATTCAATTTGTCTTGAATTGACAATATTTTCCTACCACTTCAAGACTTTTTAATCGACAAGAAGTCATCAATAATTATTATATTTCGTAACTTTCCAATTTAAGTATCAGTTGTACAAGGAATATTTCCGGTTTCTGGAGAACACCTTAAACCCAACTAATGCCAAATGTGGCGGAGGTGTAGCTGTGAGAGTGATGTTTATACATTTCACTCTCATGCTGCACCTTGGATAATCTTCCAACTCTCCAAAATGTATGTATTATGTAAATGTAATATATATTTTATACAACTATTTAATTTTGCATTTTACAACGCAAAAAAAAAAAATACACTATGCTTTATTTATGTGATAAATATTAAACAAGAAAAAACTCTAGAAAAAAGCAACGTCTCATGTTGCTGTGACGGGATTCGAACCCGCATCCTTGGGAATCCGGCCCAATGCACTAACCAATAATGCTACAGAGTCCTATAAGGACACGTCGAAGTTTTCTAGTATGGAATATTTTTCTTTGATCACCACCAGAATACGAAGTAGATAACGACCTCCTTCGTAGAATGGTACGTACACCTGTTTTTGGGTGTTACCTACTCTGAGGTCCTGAGCTCTAATCCCGGTAGGGGCAAATTCAAGCATGAGTCATAAACGTTTATATATATATTTCTACACATAAATACTTATATATGTATAATTACATGTCTTTATATCCGTTACCCGGTAGTATCCCCATAACACAAGCCTTACAGTGCTTACTTTGGAGCTAGGATAATTGGTGTGAGCGTTTTTTGATGTTGCTTTGTGGATTATAACCGATTATGGCTTGTTCAGGAGAATCAATACCACGTAACCTTATATATTCTAGATCTAGACTTAACCGCAGTATACACTTAACCGTAGTATTATAATTTTTTAATTTTGCATTTTGCAATGCTATTTTTATGGGCGACATGAGACTAAGTTGCTTTTTTCTAGTATATTTTCTTGTTTAATATTTATCACATAAAAATAGCATTTCAAATTGCAAAATTAAAAAGTTATAATAAGATGGCTGTTTCATCTTAATCGATAGTCAAACATCTGTAAAGATGTTTCTTTCGAATGCGAGGATATTTCTCTCATTGATGAAGCGACGATGGCCAACACCGTAGAACGGTGAATATACTAGAAAAATTCGACGTATCCTCATATGTCTCTGTAGCATAATTGGTAAGTGCATTGGGCCGGACTCCCAAGGATGCGGGTTCGAATCCCGTCAGGGCGACATGAGACTAAGTTGCTTTTTTCTAGTATATTTTCTTGTTTAATATTTATAATATAACATTCTTATAACAAATAGTTTAATCTTATTGTCATTGTTTTTATGATTCAATGAACTAAAATAGTATAATAAACCCAAAACGGAGTATTATAATTAATTTAAAGCTATTTAAAATAAGAATCAAATATAACAAAAAAGTCAATAGTGCGATTCGGAACGCATGATGACATATTTTTAGGTATTAATTTAAAAAAGTACTTTGCCGCGCTAGGCCGCAAAAAACGATTTTCTACGCCTAAACTGATTGACAAAACCTCCTTTTCAGAGCGTGTGAGGTGAAAAATATTTTACCCATCCAAATTTAAGACTCTGACGTGCACAACGCCGCTAAAGAAGTTTTCACTTCAAAAAACAAAACGCTATCAGACGTATTATTTTAAAATCCTAATTGATATTTGCGTCAACTATTTTATTGCGTCTTTATCGGACGATAACTATATGTTTTCTGTAATGTTCGACGACCCGTGGTAGCTTAACACGACACACTGACTTGGGAACAGTAATCTAGAAGATAAAATAAATTAATGTTTCGGTTCGAAACGATTAAGTAGGTATTGTTCCATTTATTTTCTTGTTTTTAATTTATTGCGAACTTTGTAACAGAGAATATAAGGAAAATTAAGCGGTTTTGGGTTGGGACGTCGTATTTAAATCTTGTCGGAATAAAGCATTGTTTTCTAAAATTTAAGAAATGTTTAGTATTGAGTAGATAATTAGATGACTACCACAAGATTTGCTAGTGATTAGGAGAATTTAAGTCGACTGCTATCCTGAACAGGACCTTGAAATAAAACAACTTTTACGGATATCAAACGCGCTATATTTGTGCTATATTGTACTGTCATCCCGTGACCACGGCAGCTGTACAGGTGCCGAAACGTCGGGAAAATCAAAAAACCCCTAAAAAACCTAAAAACACGGACAATTACAACTTAGTTCGTGCAAATATAGCGCGTTTGATATCCGTAAAAGTTGTTTTATTTCAATGAACAGTGCGCGCCAAAACATAAGATGTACGTATGTGAACAGGACCTCTAACTAGCCTGCCAAATGTGGCGATTATGACAAAACCAGAACGCAAAATTGTCGATGGCTCTGCACTGCGCCATAAAAATCTTCTACATTGTGAAACTATAGTAATGTGTGCTTACGAAAGTCTGAACCATTCACCTAATCTGAACCAAAACAGTTTAAGAACTTCTCATGTTGGACTGGAAGTTAAATAGAATGTGCCAGCTGCTACCTTCCTAGTGCGATTCTGTAACAAAATCCGCGTTCACGACTCGACACCGAAATTTAATAAATGAATCACTTTTACATTTAATCATGGTAATTATTAATAATTGTTGATAATTATTGATTACTGAAAATTGTTAATATTTACCGTAACGTTAAATATACATACATACCTACATGTATGTATGTTGGATCCATATGAATTGTTGTACTGGGATGAATAGTTGTCTGACGTGGGCGATAACACCCCATTTTGTGGGCGTCTGAGACCTTCAGGCAGGCAATAGAAGACACAGATAGAACTAGGGGGTCATTGGAACTTCGCATTAGAGTCGTAATATAATGCGGCATAAACGTTTAAAAATAATCTTAGCAATGTATGTTTAAAATAAACGACAAATGGTCAGTTAAATTAAGGTTGAGAAACTATACATACATAGACAGCTCTGGACTAGGACAAACTGACATGTTCAATCACAAATCTCTTCTCACCGTCTGTATATTCCCTATTTATCTGAATTGCTATTGCTTCTCTTTTACAATGAGTAAAAGAGAGGGATGGCATTATTGCATTTCAGTAAAATACCTGAAGTCTCTGCGCAATGAAAGCCTTCGAATAAATATTTTTATTTTTTAATGTTTTTTCCAGTTACACAAGGAACTTGGTGGACAGTGGCAACGGATCTTTCAACATAATGGTGCTATGCTGGGGCCCTGGTCACGCGTCAGCGATACACGACCACGCCGACTCTCACTGCTTCATGAAGCTACTGCATGGCAGCTTGGAAGAAGTCCGGTAATCATATGTACAGCTTATGTTTTGGCACGCACGGTTAATTGAAATGAAACAACTTTTACGGATATCAAACGCGCTATATTTCACGAACTAAGTTGTAATTTTTCGTATTTTGAGGTTTTTTAAGGGTTTTTGATTTTCCTGACGTTTCGGCACCTTTTCAGCTGCCGTGGTCATCCCGTGTCCACGGCAGCAGAAAGGTTTTATGTCAATTTCTATATATATGTTTGGTGGACTTGTTATTAGTCCACCTGCACATCTACCACCATCGTATCTAAGTCTTTTACTATAACAACAATGTTTTCAGCATTGTCCTTTTCTGGCAGCTAGAGCTATATGATGTGCCTCAGTGATTGAGGATGTAGCTATATAGTTGTTTTCTTTTCAATTACAATAAATGCGTGTGTTTTTTAATCTTGTTATCTTTATTAGTTTGTCAGTGCTTGGAAGTACATTAAAAAGATATTAATTTCGGTAATGGAAACAGTTATCTGGAAAGATAACTGTTTTTAATTTTGCGTATAAAAAAATTACGCGTTGATGTCTTTTCTGAATAAACAACGACAACGTTTTCCGGACAACAAAGACTCACGCCCGAAATAACTTATCTGTAGATATGGATTGTGCTATCTGACATCGATGCCTAGGATATTTAGTTAATTTGACCAATATAACGACTGTTGCTAAGCAAAGAAGCCAGTATCCTAGGCAACTATCAGAAAGCCCTTTCCATATCTACAGATAGGTTATTAATTTCAGCCATAAGGAAATTCCAAATGTCGCGTTGATGAGATGTTGCTATGAGACAATTGCACCCTTGACGCTCAGCCAAGCCTGCAAGGGAATTCTGTTCTATGATTTACTGTTCTGCCTAAATTGCATTTCATATGATAAATATTAAACAAGAAAATATACCAGAAAAAAAGCAACTAGTCTCATGTCGCCCTGACGGGATTCGAACCCGCATCCTTGGGAGTCGGGCCCAATGCACTAACCAATTATGCTACAGAGACCTATGAGGACACGTCGAATTTTTCTAGTATATTCACCGTTCTACGGTGTTGGCCACCGTCGCTTCACCAATGAGAGAATTTCGAATGCGAGGATATTTCTAATTACTAATTATATACTAGAAAAATTCGACGTGTCCTATTTGTTAGTGCATTTGTGTTAGTGCATTGGGCCGGACTCCCAAGGATGCGTCAGGGCGACATGAGGACTAGTTGCTTTTTTCTGGTATATTTTCTTGTTTAATATTTATCACATAAAAATAGAATTGTAAAATGCAAAATTAAAAAGTTATAATTGCATTTCATACTTAGTTTATTTATGTGCCCCTATTTTTTTTATGAACGACGTGGAGACTTCGCTTTTATCATACCTGATGTTTAGCATTGATAAGGCTGAAGATGGAAGCGAGCCTCTCCCGGAATCCTCAGCCACTGAGGAACTGGCTATCTTATCTCTAACTGCCGGCACACAACAATGCTGAAAACTTTGTTGTTGGCGTCAGACTTGGATTAGATGGTGGTAGCTAGCCAGGCGGACTTACAACAAGTCCTACCAACCAAAATTTAATAAGAATTCTCTGCAGATCTTTTAAGTTTGGTATTTTGTGTTAAAATCATGCTCAAAACAAATTAGAAAAAGGTAAAAGAGAAATGGTTTCAAAAATATACATCTAACGCGTTCACGTCTTCTTGGAAAATATATACGATGACTAGCGGCCGCCTGCGGTTTCGCCCACGTGCTACCTGTTCCCGTGGGAATATCGAAATAAAAAGTATCTTATGTTTTAACCCAGGCTTTCTACTATCTCTGTGCCAAATTTCATCCATATTCGTTCTGTAGTTTTAGCGTGAAAGAGTATCACACAAACTAACAAACTTTTGCAATTATAATACTAGCGGCAGCCCGCGGTTTCACCCGCGTGGTTCCCTGCCCAGTTGGAATATCGAGATAAAAAGTAGCTTATGTTTTAAATCAATGCTATCTTCTATCGGTGTACCAAATTTCATCCAAATCGGTCCAGTAGTTTTTGCGTGAAAGAGTAACAAACATCTCAACATCCAAACATTCTTACAAACTTTCGGATTCATAATATTAGTAGGATAGGATAGTACTATCTGGACTAACATCCGTTCCCAATAACCTATCCAAAGTAACAGATAGGGCTACTATAGTTTTGTTGCTTAGTTATTACTGTTAAATGACAGGAAATAACAAAGATTGCCTATCTCTAACTGACGATAGATTATTGGGAATGGCCGTAAGTCAATTAGGCGCATGACAGCTGAGAAAAAATTAAAAATCTAAGTAAAAACCAAAATTTTCAAAAAGCGGTAATCAATCAGTTAATCACTGTAGCTGTAATTAATCACATAATAACAGAAGTGCGGTGATAGAAGTGGGCTGCAAGTGCCAAAAGTGCAAAACCGCATTCCTGTCATGCGCCTAAATGTCTTGGTCGTATAGTAAACGCACTATTGAACAGAATAGAATCGGCAAGTCTGTGGCCGGGCAATTCTTATTTACACAAAAGGTTGTAACCTCGACCACGGTCGAGTCTTGCAAAACTTTTCCGTAGAACATCAGCTGATATTATTGACATCTGAGACTTAATATATCGACTGATAACTGGTCACATTGTGTTCTGTGGGTCACATTATTTGCATCACTTGTTTTTACGATATCCGATATATAAACAGGCACGGTTAACCAAAACACAGGACGGCATAGTTGCATGATTAAATGTAGGTTATTTCTGATATCCGACGACGACGACCTCCGTGGTAGAGTGGTAGGTACACCGGTTTCAAGGTGTCGCCTACTCTGCGGCCCTGGTTTTAATCCCGGTAGGCGCAAATGTTTGTATGATGAATACGAACATTTGTACCTGAGTCATGGATGTTTATATAGATTTCAACACATAGATACTTATATATGTACAATTATATGTATTTATGTTTACCTGTTACCCTAGTATCCCATCATAACACAAGCCTTACAGTGCTTACTTTGGGGCAAAGTAATTGGTATGAGTGTAAGAAATATTTATTATTTATTTATTAGAAGTATTAACTAAAAGCCGACGTCCAATATTTACTTCTTTCTTTAAATTATGATGAGACTGAAAATTTAATTAGATGATGTACACACAACCCACACACACACATAACCACATACACACACACAACCCCACACACACACACAAACTCACGCATGATACACACATTTATCAAATGATATGCACAATATACTGTTAACTATATTAACCAGCCAGTTTGTTTTTGAGAATATTATGTTTTGCTTTTGGAGGAATCACCAGCTGCTATGATACAGGATAAGTCCTAGTTTAGGAGTTGGGGACCTAAATTGTAAACGTTGTAATTTTTTGTTAACTAAAGTTTTATTTTTAATTATTATTATGATATCTATTTACTCCGTGTTTTCTTGATTCAGTACATATATACATAAACTCACGCTACAAATCCTATGCATGCTTGGCAGAGCATCTAAGGTGCATCTTGTAAGTGAAATGTGTAAATACCACTGTCATGGTCACACCTCAACGACGCCACATTTGGCAATAGTTGGGACTAAGAT